>JAGIQG010000001.1:40825340-42106181 GCA_024679065.1 Sphyrna mokarran | reverse complement strand
CTGTAATTTCATATCGCCAATGTCAAGGAAACATGTGTGTTTCTGGATAAACATCGAGTTTGAATTTTAAAGACCGCCACTAGAAAATCATGGCATTTTGTTTTGTTAATAATGCAAATTCCAACTAATTGACAAACACAAATGAAATTCACTGCTCACAATTAAAATTTACAGCTGGGTTAGATTTGCAATGTAAACTCATAAAATCTTTACAGCACAGAAACAGGCCATTTGGCCCTTTGAATGTGCACAAAGTCTCTCCGATAGAACATCTTAACCAGAACCTATCCTGTAACCCCACATATTTAGCCTATTAATACCCCTAGCCTATACATCTAGGACACTAAGGGACAAGTTGGCCTGGCAAATCAATCTACCCAACAATTCCTTAGACTGTGGGAGGAAACCAGGCGACCCAAAGGAAACCCACACAGACACAGGGAGAACATGCAAACTTCACACGGAGAGCCAGAATTGAAGCTAGATCCCTGCACTATGCGTTGTGTACTAACCACTGCCATCATGCCATCCTGCTCACAACTTACAACTGCTTATCTGTTTTCTCTCAATTGCTATTGTATGATCCATGATTATGTGATGGACCAGAACAAATCCGTCTGATTCATTCAAAAATTTGTTTTCCTCTCTCCAATGGATTGCTTAGGGTCAGAAATTCACCCAGTTGGGTAGCCTCAACTATGCAGCTGTGGACTGCAAGTGTACACATCACAGAGTGCCTGCAGCTGCCTTGTTCCCTGTGTGTTACTATGTGCTTCCTTGTTCCCTGCCTGCTTCGCTGACAAGGCACCTTGAGCCTTCGTGGAAGAGGCAAGAAGGTCAATTCTGGAAACTTCCCAACCCAGCAGACTCATGGTCTTCAAAATGGCCCCTACCTGTCATATTTTAATTTCATATTTCCTTACACAAAACTATTTATTACAATAACAGTATTCCTGTGTTGGTGAAATTTGTGGTGAAGTGGAATGTGATGAAACATCCTATTACTTGTCATTGATAGTAGTGCATGGGAACACAGTCTTCCTGATGGAAGGAATTGGGTTAAAAAAACACAGTTAAACTAGGACTGTTATTTATCTTAAGGATCAATAGGCATCTATCTATCACCATGGAAACACTAAAAGAGCACAAAGTGGCCTTTGAGCAAGAAAGACAAAATGATAAAATTAGATATAGGTACAATATGTATCATAAACCAGCAGATCTTTCAAATGTGGAAATTCTTTTGAGATTCACCATGAAGATTGTTTTAGTTCTAGCTGCTGAGTTTCTGGTGGATTATTTCATGCTAGTATCAGCCAAATAAATTATTGAAGAAAGCTGCAAGGATGTGATGTGATGCCCAGTAAAGTGCTCGATTATCTCACGAATGGTCGGTCTAAAGAATGTGATAGTGAGAAATTGTAGGAGTGTTTCACACCTGTAAATGAGCAAAGTATAGATCAAGGCTGACTCCTTTACAGTTTGAGTTATTATTTCGCCAGGGTTTAGAGAGTGTTGATAGAGAATCTTTATCAAGAGCACACAGGAACAGTCAGTATGAAAGCAATAGCAAGAAACTATTTTGGGTATCCAAAGGGAGGTAGGGATATTGAAAAGTTGTGAAGTGTGTCTCAGAATTAGAAACGATCCAACCAAGGTTATTTGCATTTCACTGTCAAACACAAGAAAGCCATGGGAATGAGTACATGTCGGTTTCTTTGAAGTGGAGGGGAAAGAGTGCCTGGGGAATGATGGCTTAAAGCAAATGGGTAAACTCCATGAGCAATACCAAAATTAGCAAAACATTTGTTGGTTTGAGAAGTTGTTGGGCAATTTGGATTGCCAGAGATGTTGGTTCAGATAATAGTCCACAGTTTAGAACATAGAACATTACAGCACAGAACAGGCCCTTCGGCCTTCGATGTTGCGCCGACCAATATAAAAAGCAATGCCCCTCCAAACTAAACCATTCCCTTCTCTTCCATATACTTATCAACTAACCTCTTAAACGCCACCAAACTTGGCGCATCTACAACCGCTGCAGGCAGGGCATTCCACTCCCGAACCACCCTTTGGGTAAAGAACCTGCCTCTGATATCCGTCCTATAACTATCACCCCTTAATTTAAAGCTGTGTCCCCTCGTGTTTACATCAGAAGTATTTGAAATATTTCTGACTAAGAATGTAGTCAAACACAGTGGCATAGAAGTATTATTGTTGTAGTAGTAATCCAGTGACCTAATCCCACCATGGCAGGTGATGAAACTTGAATTCAATAAAAATCTGGAATTAAAAATTTAACGATGACCACAAAACCATTGCTGTGAAAACCCATCTGGTTCATTAATGTCCTTCAGGGAAGGAAATCTACTGTCTTTACCTTCATGTGGCCCACACGTGACTCCAAAACCACAGTATTTTGGTTGACTATTAATTGTCCCTCGGTAAGCAATAAATGCTGGCCCAGCCAGTAGCACCCACATCCCTTGAAAGAATAAAAAGAAATCACCATATCTCCTAGCACTGAATGATGCTGCAGAAAGAAGTGTACGGATTGTGAAGAGGTTTTTGCAGAAGTATTTGCTTGGCTGACTCTTCAACTCTGGTAAGACAATTTTCTCTTCTCTTACAGTGTAGCCCAACAGGTTGTTCACCTTACAAGTTACTGTTTAAACACACTCTTAGGACAAGGTTTAGTTTGCCTGAGCCTGGCATCAATAACAAAGAAAGATAGGCTGCAGATGATTCATGATACATGAGTCATGAAACTTAGAGCTCAGTGCTGGTTAGGAGCTCAAGATGAAAAGCCACTGAAGTGATAAGGCAAAGTACATGTTTGGAATAGTTGCAAAGAGACTTTGAACATTCACATGGCTAATGAAGATTGAAGAGAGACTCCATCAATGTCTTGTAGATCATTTGTTTAAAAGAGGAAATCTGGCAAAGGGAGTGCATTCAAAACCTCCTCTAGTCCAAACTCCTCCCACAGCCCAATGTGAAAGTCAGGAGAAAGTGAAACTCCAAAAATAAAGTGAAAGTTTGCCAATATTACAGAATGCACCAATTGAGCAAAATGAGGCCTTTGAGATGAATTTATCAATGTCAGCATCCCAGTCATTAAGTGGAGTTGGCAGTCAAAGTTCAGAATTGATGAGAGCAGACTCAAGCTAATCAAAATGGAAGGAGATATCCAGATAGAAATGGTTTGCAGGAAAAAGAGAACCTGGTGAAATGGTGCAACGGTAATGTCTCACTCAATGTCAGTAAAACAAAGAAGATAGTCATCAACTTCAGAAAGTGTAGAGGAGGACATGTCCCTGTTTACATCAATAGTAGTGAAGTGGAAATGGTTGAGAGCTTCAGGTTTCTAGGTGTCCAAATCTCAAACAATCTGTCCTGATCCCTCCACATTGATTCTATAGTTAAGGAAACCCACCATGCTTCTACTTTCTCAGAAGGCTGAGGAAATTTGGCATGTTCGCTACAACCTCACCAATTTTTACAGATGCACTATAGAAAACATTCTTTCTGGTTGTATTGCAGCTTGATATGGCCCCTCTTCTAATCAAAACCACACAAAATTACAGAAAGTTGTGAATGTAACCCAGTCCATCATGCAAATCAGCCTCCCATCCATTGACTCTGTCTACACTTGCTACTCCCTCAGAAAAGCAGCCAACATAATCAAGGACAAAACACACCCCAACCATACTGTCCATCAGGAAAAAGATACTGAAGTCTGGGATCTCATACCAGCAGACTCCAGAACAGTTACTGCCCCATTGCCATCAGACTTTTGAATGGATCAATCATATATTAAGCTGATCTTTTTCTATGTTCTAAATGTGACTATAATACTATATTTGCAATCACTCCTTTACTTTTCCCCTACATTTTCTATGAATGGTATGTTTTGTCCATATAAGCACACAAAAAAATACTTTTTCACTGTAATCCAATATATGTGACAATAATAAATCAAATAAGAGAAAGAAGCTAAATGGGGTAATTGAAAGTATGTAGGTAGAAAAATAAAGGTTGTTACTTTCATATTTCTTGCTAAATGATGTTATTTTGTTAAACATGTACTCATGTTAAGGATATGAAAGTCATAGAATCATAAAATCCCCACAGAGCAGAAGAAGGCCATTCGACCCATCAGATCAGCACCGACTTCCCAACAGAACACCTTACCCAGACTCAGCTTCTTCTCTATCCCCATAACCACTAGCATTTCCTCACTAATCTCTTGCTGGTTAGGTGCACTGTCCTAAACAGGTGCCGGAATTTTGCAACAAGGAACTTCACAGTAACTTCGTTGTAATACTAATGCAAGCTTACTCAAGACTAATAAATAAATAAACTAAACTAACTTATAGAGGTGACCTGATAGAGGTTTATAAGATGTTAAGAGGAATAGATAGGGTGGATTCTTGGAGGCTATTTCCCAGGCCTGAAATGGTCGCTACGCGAGGACACAGGTTTAAGGTGCTGGGGGGCAAGTATAGAGGAGATGTTAGAGGTAAGTTTTTCACCCAGAGTGTGGTGAGCGAATGGAATCGGCTGCCATCAGTCGTGTTAGAGGTGAGCTCGCTGGAGCCTTTTAAGAGACTTCTGGGTGAGTACATGGGATTTAATGGGATTGGGAGTTACAGATAGTTCTTTGGCCTGGTAGGTACTGATATGATCGGCACAACTTGTGGGCTGAAGGGCCTGTTTGTGCTGTAGTGTTCTATGTTCTATGTTATACATCTTGGGACACAAAGTTTAAGTTTATTTATTAATGTCACGGTAGGCTTAGCTTACATTAATACTGCAATGAATTTACTAAGAAATTCGTGTTGGTCTGGTCATATTTTAATCTGGGAAATTATGCTCATATATGTTTTACATTTTAATGTATACTTTTTTTAGGTAGAGAGGGAGTGTAGTCTATTATAAGATATGAATATTTTGTTATATTGCTCTCTCTGCTGAAAAGATTTTGAAAAATAGTTCAATAATTGCTGCCTGCAACTGAGCATATGTTAGTCTTAGTGCATTACACAAATGTTTGAGGGAAACAGAAGCAACACGGTTACAAGCAGTCACCATCTTTTCTATGTAGCTGTCGAGATTTGTAGCAGTTGCAGTGTTTCTTAGAAGCATTTACACAGAATTTGGCAAAGGTTGTAATATGTTGTATGGGGCCAAGAGTGAATGTGATGTATCACCACTCTTTTAAATATATTCTAGGTTGCTGCCAAGAAAGTGATGCATCAAGAAACTTTGAAATTTATTCCAACATAATTTTGTACTGAAGTTATCAATAAAAACCACGGCACAAAATGGGATTCAAGATCCTTTTCCGTTCAGTTGCTTCTGTTGTTGAGTTATATTTTCCCATTTTGTACGGTGCCAGCTACAGAGGGTAATTGATCAGTCAACCCCATTTTCTTTTTCAAAAGAGCAAAAGTCGACACTCAAGTGTCAACTTGGTTCATTTGGGAGTACTTTGACTGCTGTTTGAGAAGGTTATTGGTTCAAGCTGTGCTCTGGGCTGACAGTATATAATCTAGGCTCATCCTTCAGGGCAACATTTCAGATGAAATGATCGACAAATTCCAGTGAATATAGAAGATCAGAACTTTCAGTGTGGAAACACCTACCTTAGTTGAATGGTTGTTCATCTCTTTTGCTTTTTGCTGGAAGTTTCTGGGTATAATTTAGCTGCCACATTTACCTTCAGTGTGATAGTGGCTACACATCAGAAGTAATTCCTTAGTTGCAGAGTGCTTTTGGGTGTGCTTTTGCAGCTTTGATGAGGCTCCACATCAATGCAAGTGTCTGTTTGAAGAAACTAGAAATAATTCCACAGTTAATGGGTGCATCTGACTAAATTTCCTGGGAACCAACAAAGAATTTGATAGTGTTTAAATGGTTTGATTAACATACTGATGTCAAATGCACAACTCTGGCAAGGAAACAGAACTTTACGTTAGGATGCATTGAATTTTTTTCTACCAAAAATCGGCCAAATAGGACAAAAGGTTCCAGAATGTTAAGGCCAAATTACATCCAGTGCATATTGTATTTCCACAATCCTTTGCCCTGGCTTAATAAGAGATGGTAAGAAGTCTCACAAAACCAGGTTAAAGTCCAACAGGTTGTGAAACTTCTTATTGTGTTTACTCCAGTCCAATGCTAGCATCTCCACATCATTAATAAAAGATGTCTCAGCAACAGCACTCAGCTGCAAAACAGGCCTTCTCCCACTCCTCCCAAATTAACCTAATCAAGATTTCAAGTTGGGGGAATATTTCTCCTTTTCAGTTTTCAGTTCTTGCTTCTAGGCCTTCCTGGGATAACTTATAATTAAGTAATTTTAGGCAGAAGGAAACTAATAGATATGTTTCTTATTTTTCATTGACTCAGGAACTGATTGCCATGAACCAATGTATTTTTTTTTACTCATACATGAGACATAGGCATTGCTGGCTGGGAGCATTTATAGCCCATCCCCAATTACTCGAGGACAGTTGAGAGTCAACCACGTTGCTGGGTGTCCGAAGTCACATGTAGGCCAAACCAGGTAAAGATAATAGATTTTCTTCCCTGAAGGACATTAGTGAACCAGATGGGTTTTTACAACAATTGACAACAGTTTCATGGTCATCAGTAGATTCTTAGTACCAGATATTTTTTATTGAATTCAAATTTCACCATCTGCTATGGCAGGATTCGAACCCAGATCCCCAGAATATTAACTGAATTTCTGGATTAATAGTCTAGCGATTAAAACCAATAGGCCATCGCCTCTCCTGAACCAATATGACCAGTGGATGGATTCTAAAATTGTTTTTGGAAGTTGTTTTCGGTTAGTTGTTTATACACTTTATTAAAATGCTTTATTTCAGATAATCCCAATTTCAAATGCGTTTGTCAAACTGCACAAAATGCTCCTGTGCAAATGTTGAAGTATGATATAAAAGTAAATATTGGTTTGACTTTGCTCTTTGTCAAGTTTGAGAGCATATTGCAATGAGATTACTGCAGCAGGTTTGTGAGGAATTATGCAAAAACACTTTTTAAAAATTTTCCTGTTGAAAAATGGGGTGTACTAGCAATGCACTTCAAGTCAACCCTTCTGATTTACCCTAAAACTATAATTTCCTCAGACTTGCCTCCCTACCATCTACAGACTCAACTCAAGATTTACATCACAACCATTATTCTGTCTTCTCTCCAATTCTTTTCAACCTTTAGAAACACCTGCACCATTGGATTTTTGGTTTTAGAAAGGGTGTGATTTTCTGGGGTAAGTTTTTGAAGGCTTGAGAAGACTCCATGATCCTTTAGAAATGATAGTTTGGACACAATTCTGGGATTCCAGCTTCTATTCATGGTGTTTTCAATTTTTGCCAGCCTCACCAGCTCCACTGTGGGTATAGTCACCTCAGAGTTCCCCACAATTTTCACTGAACAAGCCCAGATTTTCAAAGCTCAATGGTTCATGGTTCCTCAGAGATGGTTTTCCGTCAAGAAAGCATAATGAAACTTGGCTGAGAGCCAAGATGTCTGTGGGGAGCAATTCACCTCTTTTGCACTCTTAAGTGCTCCTGCAGTGGGAAAACTGGAATGTTCCCCATCGGCATTAACAGCACCTGCCAGGTGGAATTCACGCACTGTAACCATTTAAATTTATGTATCCCAGGATTCACATTGGCCAGCCCAGCTTAGAGATCAGAATGCTCTTTTCCTGCACTGACATATGGCTCCCCCCCACACCCCAACAATGATATAGCTGGATTGTGGATTCATAGAAAACCTACAGTGCAGAAAGAAGCCATTCAGCCCATCAAGTCTGCACTGACAACTGTCCTACCCAGGTACTATTGATATAACCCATGTGTTTACCCTACGTATTCCCCTGACACTAAGGGGCAATTTAGCATGGCCAATCCACCTAACCTGCACATCTTTGGACTGTGTGAGGGAACCGAAGCATCTGGAAGAAACCCATGCAGATATGAGGAGAACATGCAAACTCCACTCGGACAATAACCCGAGGCCAGAATTGAACCCAACTCCCCGGTGCTGTGAAGCATATTGCTTGAGTGACAGTTTTTTAATCTTCAATCTAATTTGTCAATGGCTCAATGTTTATTTACATAAGATAAAAAGTTGTCAATTGTTTCTAGTTTCTGCTGTTGATATATTAAATATCTGGTTTATTGAAACTTTTGAAGCATTGTAGTAACAGCAGAAAGAAAGTTATGAATATTTTTATGCTTTTCCATACATGTCATTGTTATTATAGAGTTCCTTGATTCTGTTCAGAGCATATACTGGATGAATATGGAAATAAAATAGGTTGATACTGAAGGTATGAGTGGCCTTTGGGGATGGCTAAGGGATATGTGTCAGCAAGAAATGTATCAGGAGATATTAAGTGTGGATGGATGAGGCTGAGGTGCCATGAATGGGACATGGCAAATGGTTGAGAGGCAAGGAGATTTGAGGGAGAGGACTAAAGGGCCTAGTATTTAATGAAACAATTGAAACTAAGTCCAAGAGTTCGGAAGCGGGTCTTTTAATCAGCTAGCCTTGGTCCTTTGAAGTTCCTGGTTGCCTCTGGACTGTTTCGGGATGGGGGGTAGAGGGAGGTTGGAGCTGGTCCTAATTTTACTACACATGACTCTCCCCACTGGTGAAATGAAAATCATGCATTTGAGACACATTTTCCTGAGGTAGACATGCTGAGCCAGGAAATTTCACAAGTCCCTCTGTCTACTTCTAAGATGAGAACTCAGCCCTCCACTTTTGAACCTCACTTGAAATGTTTGGAAGCTCAAATGATCCTTCCAAAACAGAAGATAACCAAGTCACTCTGAATCAAGCTAACCTGAATTTACTTGTAAACTTGTGGTCACTCAAGAACGAAATTTCAAGTGGCCAAAAAATATATGTAATTTCTACAGTGTAGAAGGAAGCCATTTGACCCATCAAATCTTCACTGACCTTTGCAAAGAGCACACTACCTAGACGCACTCCCTCACTCTATTCCCACAACTCTTCACTTTAACCATGGCTCATCCACTTAACTGACACATCTTTGAGCATTATTAGCAATTTAATAGATCAGTTCACCCAACCTGTACATCTTTTGACTGTGGGAGGAAACTGGAACAACTAGAGGAAACCCACGCAGACTCGGGGAGAAGGTGCAAATTCCACAAAGACCTCATCAGAATTGAACCTAATCCCTGACGCTAGCCACTGTGCTGTTGTTTGTGGTGTGGCAAAGAAGAGAAGATATAGGCAGGAATAAAACTGACAAATGCAATAAGTTTATATGAATAATGTTATCAAATTATCATGCTATATCGGTTTTTCTCCTGGAAGGGGAAACAACGGGTAAATACATGGTCTGAAAATCTATAACAGTATTACTTACAAGCACTCAATCCTGTCATGGAAATGAATGAGTAAAACTGCAATAGAAAACAGTAACAGAAAATTAACTAATGTTGCAGCATCAGGAGACAAAGGCTGCAAAATGTGAGGTACCCAAAATCTCTGATATTTAAGTTGTATAAACCTGCAGGAAAATTGCACAATCTGGTTTTTATTCCACTCATGATACAAGCCGGCATTGCTTACTCTCAATGTCATTGCTCATTAAAGTTATTAGGCCTGCCTTGCTCACGTAATAAAAAGTGCATTAGCCTCTTCTCTGCCAAGTATCCTCCATTAATCCAGCAGCACAAGTAAGCCTGCAGGAGTTTTGCTGCTACAGAATACAGACTATAATTTTGATATATAAGAAACCAAAAGAATGACATTCTTCGTGAGAGGCAATTTAAAGGGGGCTGACATTGTCTAGTCGAAAATATGCACATTTGGCCAGAATCTCTTTGTTATGCAATCAATTACCTTGTTTGAGCAAAAGCCCAGAGAGACAACAAACGTTACTTCCCAGAGTGCTGATGTTTATGTCAATGGAATGAGTGTTAAGATATCTGATTTCACTGAAGAGAATACTGAAGCAGTGTAGTGTGCTCCTTGAAAAGGTTGATATTTTCACTCCCTTTCAATTTTGCGTGGCTCCAGTGTGTCTTAGTATTAACTATTATATGCTATAAAATTGGTGAGTTGTGTGTTCACATCACAGAGATAACCTGATCACAGAAAATCATGGAATCCTGACAGTCCAGAAGGAGGCCATTTGGCCCATCAAGTCTGCACTGATAACAGCCCCATCCAGGCACCATATATCGCCACAGCCCCACATATTTACCCTGTTAATTCCCCTAACGCCAAGAGTCAATTTAGCATGGCTGATCAACCTAAGCTGCACAGCTTTGGAGTGTGAGAGGAATGTGCAAACAGACAGTCACCCAAGACCAGAATTGAACCTGGGTCTGTGGTGCTGTGAGGCAGTAGGGTTAGCCCATAATGCCACCCCAAATCTTGGTATCAAGAGCTGATAAATTGCAACAATTTGGAGAAGCTGTATTCATTTATTTAGCATTTGATGTGTGAATAATATGCATCTTCTACATACATGGTATATTCACAAGATTGCAAGAGGTAGAAGTTTAAGGATGGCAAGTGCTAGTCAGGTAACTACAGCATTGATTAGCAATGGGCGGGATTTCTGTCTCCCCAGTTGCCCTCCTGTAGCTTCCATAAACTTGAAGGTACCTAAATTCTTGCTGCGATGTCTAAATCTGTACCGAGTTCCATTCGTACTTCCCTTCCTCTTGCTGACCTTATATTGGCTACATTTAACAACAATCCAATTGTACAAAGATGTGCACTTTAGGTTAATTGAGTGTGCTAAAATTACTCCTTAATGTCAGGGGGATTAGCAATGTAACTGCACGGGGTTACAGGGAAAGAGCCTGGGTGGGATTGTTGTCGGTGCAGGTTCGATGGGCCGAATGGCCTCCACCTTATATGATTAAAATCCTCATCCTAATTTTCCTTTCCTCCCCATCTCTGTAATCTCTTCCAGCCTTGCAATCCTATGAGATGTTTTCGCTCTTCCAATTCCTACCTGTTGGGCATCTCTGATTTCAGTTGTTCCATTGTTGGCTTTTCCATCAGCTACCAGGGGCCTACAGACAGAGGCCTGGCATTTCCTGCTGATACCACTTTGACTCTTTGCCACTTTCTTCTTTTGAGGAGTTCCTTAGAAGCTTGTCCCAAAACTGTAAAACTCCATCCAAGATCAATGGAGCTTCCTATTAACTGCACCGCACCTACTCTGATTCCCGTGGCAAGTGGGGCAGTAAAATTTGACCACTGTTTCCATCTGCCCTCCGATTTCCTGATGTCAAATTTTGTTTGATGATGCACCTCATAAGGCTCTTGGAGCTTTTTATTATATTAAAGACACTATATAAATGCAGGTTGTTGTAATTTGTTGATTCTTTCCCACAGAATTTGAGTTTCTTACTGGAAGAGTCGCAGATACAATGTGAGACTTTGTACTCCATACCCTAAGTGTTTGTGTGCCTCATTGGAAGCATGCCAAATTGGATGGAAGGTTTGGATCTAGGTTAAGAAGCTTATGTAGAAAGCATGAAACAAGAAAAGGCCATCAAGTCTGCTTCTTCCTTAACTGTGTAATTTTCTGCCCTGTCACTACCCTCTGCCCTATTCATCTAATCTCCCAAGGAAGATTTCTGCATAAACATTCCCTGATCCCCAAAGTTAATCAAGCAAAAACTGCAAAAATATTTATCCCTCTCTAGCGTTCAACGCTGACATGTTGCCCTCCACAAGCTACACCCCCACTCCAGCAGCACAGAAAACCATCACATCCTGCAGAGGATTATTATATCTATCCAATGCACTTGTCCCCTTTACTGGAAAAGTGCCCAACATAATACAAGCTTTCAGCTCTCTTTACATAAGTTATCTCGGCACTCATGTCCCCCAGGCAAGCACTAAATGCAATGCCAGAGTTTTAGCTTACACTAGCTGTCTCTATATTACTTCTTTGCACTTTTAATCACTGGTAAAACACTGGCGTTCTTTCTTCATCATCTATCAATGTGTTTTCTCATCAGGATTGTTTAAATCAGCAGCTAACTATGTGTTCAGCAAATAGATAATATAAATATCAATATAAACTATTTGCATAATATGTAGATCAGCACTGATCAACTGATTCTTCAGACAGTTATTTCTGCTTCTTTTCTGCTGCTATCAGACTTTTGAATGGAACTACCTCATCAAGTTATCTCTACACCCTAGCTATGAATGTAAGACTACATTCTGCACCCTCTCCTTTCCTTCTCCCCTATGTACTTGGTGAACTGTATGGCTTTTGTATATAGTGCGCAAGAAACAATTCTTTTCACTGTAGCTCAATACATGTGACAATAATAAATCAAATCACTCTCTCTCTGCAAAGATCTGGGGGAACTACTTGAAGCAGCGATATGTGTTGATAGCCTGGAGTCAACCGTTCACCTCACAACTCAATCCCCCATCGTCTGTGACTCTTGCCACACTTGCTACTCCAAGATCCTACAGATTTATTCATCAAGCCATTGTCTATGACATGTTGTCAGGAGTACGGTTACAGTGTTATCCTGCAAGTCACAGTCTTCAGTTGGGGAAAGCAAGAAATCAAGGTTGCAGTTGGCTAACGTTTTGCAAATTAACACTGTTTACCAATTAAAAATGTTAACTAGCATTACAGGGGCAGTTTCCTCCATTGTAGTGAGATTAGCACTTGATATCGAAAGATTTTTCAATTAATCTGATTCACCAATCCGGCTCGAGCAAATCTGACTGAATGCATGAGCCAGCTCCATACTTTTTATGTGGAGATAAAATGAAGCAACAGAAATTGCACTATCCCTGACCCTGGAGACTACAGTAACGATCCCAGCATTAGATTTAGTTTTCCATTCAGTCTGCCTGTGCACTACACTGCATTATGGTTCTTCCTGTTTGGGATCATGGAACTGGGTAGCAGAGGAAGAAGCAGTGGTGGCTTCATTCAATCAGGAATATTCTTAAATCTTGGCTATGAGATAATACAGGCAATTTTGGATTGTCACCTGATAAAATAGTGGAATGAAAAACCAGGAGAGGTGTATGTTGGGCAGCCAATCTGATGTTACCTGTTCTACACACACACACACACTCACCCTCAGTTAAATTTCCACTCATTTCATTTTTAAGACACTGATCTAGGATCTATCTTTCTGCATGCATTCAGTCACCAGTGGAATGAAGCAGATTTATCATCTGCTTTAAATATTATTTTTCTTTTAAAAGCTTCTTCTGCGTGATTTGCGCTCCATGTTTTTTAATTCCTCTTGTCACTCCTGTTTTCAAATCCCACCACAAGATATTGGCCAATCAGCCCAGCTACCCTGCTTCACTGTTCAATGAGATCATGACTGATCTGATATGATAATCTTCATCTCTGCTTTATCCCCATAATCCTTATATTTCGAATTATAAATCAGTCTTTCTCAGCTTTGAAAAAACGTAAAGACCCAACCCCTTCAGTTCTCTGCAGGTTTTAGTGAGAAGGAGGAACTGAAGAAAATCAATATTAGTTAAAAAAAAGTGTTGGCAAAATTGATGCAATTGACGACCGATAAATCCCTAGGGCCTGAAGCTATATCCCAAAGTACTTAAGAAAGCAGTCCTAGAAATAATGGATGCATTGGTGGTCATCTTCCCAGATTTTATAGACACTTGAACAGATCCTACAGATTCAGGGTAACTAATGTAACTCCCTAATGGAAAAGGGAGCCTGAAAGAAAACAAAGAATTATAGACCAGTTAGCATGACATCAGTAGCGGGGAACATTCCACAGTCCATTATTAAAGATTTGTAGCTGAGCACTTGGAAAACAGTGGCAGCATTGGATAGAGTCAGCATGGCTTTATAAAAGGAAATACATGCTTGATGGATCTACCGGAATTCTTTAAGATGAGGAGAAATTTCTTTACTCAGAGAGTGGCAAGCCTGTGGTATTTGCTACTGTAAAAAGTAGTTAAGGCCAAAATATTTTGTGTGTTCAAGAAGGAGTTAATGGGATCGAAGGATAAGGGGATAGGTGGGATCAAGTTCTTGATGATCAGTCGTTCTCATAATTGATGGCGGAGCAGGCTTGAAGGGTCAAAAGGCCTATTGATGCTCCTACTTTTTATACTTCTATGTAAAGAATTCCACAGATTCATCAGGAACTGAGAGAAGAAATTCCTCCTCAATTCTGCCTTAAATGGGCAATCCTTACTACTGAAATTATGTTCTCTGATCGTAGACTCTCCCACAGAGGGAAGCAACCCCTCAGCATCTAGGCTGTTGAGCCCCTGAGAATTATAAATGTCTCAATAAGGTCACCTCTCATTCTTTTAAACACTGATGAGTAAAGTCCAACCTGCTCAACCTCTGGCCATAAGAAAATCCCTCACACCTGTGATCAACCTAACAAACCTTCTCTGGATTGTCTCCAATGCCAGTATATCTTTCCTTAGTTGACAGAACCAAAACTATTCAGAGTATTCTAGACGTGGTATAATTATTGCCTTGTATAATTCTTAGCAAGACTTCTTTGTTTTTATACTCCACTCCCATTGAAATAAAGATCAACAGCATAGAACCTTGTGCTGAGATGTATGGCCAATGAAAGAAAGTCCCTGGAGTGGCTTGTGGGGAAAATAAATAATTGAAATATGGGTAAGGGGTTAGCTGGATAAACTCAGTAAGAGGTCTGGCAACACCAATTTTAAATCCAACCGATTTATTTGATAGTAAATCTGCTAGCTTTCGGCGTTTGTGCCTTCAACAGGTGAATGAGGTGTTCTGGTCTCCAAAAGCACACGCATCAGCACAGACACTTTACAGATTGACAGTCTGTACTGATATGTGTGCTTTTGGAGACCAGAACACTTCATTCACCTGACAAAGGCACAATCGCAGAAAGCTAGCAGATTTACTATCAAATAAATCAGTTGGATTTAAAATTGGTGTTGCCAGACCTCTTACTGAGTTTACCCCAGTCCAACGCCGGCATCTCTACATCATGACGTTAGCTAGATATACAGGGCTATGGAAATTCTCTGCTCAAACTTCTTTTTGAGAAATTTTTCCAATGTAAAAAGTTCTGATGCGGTTATTCCAAAATTCATAATTTAGTGCAAGGACTGTCTTAAACCTGATTGTTTACAGTTTCAATTACAACTTCACCGTTTCCATCAATTCTGTTTCTTTGTTCCTCTGGGAAAATGCCTCACTAGTACCTAACAAAGTGCCCATGGTGATATGACTGAAATCAAGAGCCTGTTATTTGAACGATTGTGGGTGCATCACTGAACCTATCACTCAATGATCCAATACATTGGAGCGCTCAGTGAATGGCCCTGAAGCAAAATGCTGCTTGGAAACTTGGCCCTGGATAAAAGAGTTAGTAACATTAGTTTGAAGACATCCTAGCTTGTATCCTTCAGCACAACAAACTTGTCAGTCAGCATAAAGAACTCCTGTCTCTCTGCTTTTCGTGGAAGGTTTATTAATATTCATTAACCATAGGGGTTTCTAACAAAGGAACTAATCTAAATCATCGTGTTTTACACTACGTGCTTCTAATTCCCAACCTTCCCGATATGATTGACAGGCATATATCGGCTAATTACACCTCAAAGCCCTCAAGTATCTAAGCTATTGAGCCAGGACCTATGACTCTTTATGACACACAATTGTATTGCATTAAAATACACATGGTCATGACAACTTAACACTTTTGTTCCCAATTTCACGGTCTGTATGTATGATAGGTATTGGCTAACTCCCAAAGCCATTCTTTATGATTCAGATATCTAGGATAATGTATGTTGTTGGCTCTTTTGTAAGGGTCAGTGTTAGGAATTTTCACCAAATTTAGGGACCAGGGATGCATATTCAAAAAGTATAGAAGAGGTCTCCATTTTTTGACTAGTAATAGACAGAAATTTGTTGGAAGTATATGTATAATTTTCCAAAATACACTCCTGGCAGATTGATTGTAGCAACCCTGAGATTTTCCAGTATAACTTCTAGTGGGTGAGGTTTCCTGCTGGGAGCACATATCCGTTTCCATATTACTATGAAATACCGAGATATTTGTTCCAATACTCACATTGCATTCCCAGTCTCAGCCATGTTACTGCGGGAGATGTATTCAGCAGGAGTCAACTACTAAGAGGAAAATTGACTTCCACAGTGAGTAGCTATCTCAAACTAGCATTAGAGCCCTAGGGGTAGATGAGAATCTCTGTGGCCTGAGCAATCCATGTGGAAAAAGTTAAGAATATATTTTTATGCAGAAGGAAAGTCCAGGCTGCACAGTGGAACAATGGTTACTACTGCTGTCTTACAATGCCAAGAACCCAGCTTGGATCACTGTCTGTATGGAATTTCCACATTCTCCATGTCTCTGTGGGTTTCCTTTGAGTACTTCAGTTTCACTTACAGCCAAAGATGTGCAGGTTGGGTGGATCGGCCATACTAAATTGTCCCTAGTGTCAAAGGCACTAGGTAGGGTAAGTGCATGGGGTTATGTAGATAGGGCCTGGGCGGAATTGTGAGACTTGATGAACTGAATGGTCTCTTTTCACACTGCAGCATTTCTCTGATTCATGTAACACTTTTCATGATGATAGGACCCTCCCAATGTTTGACAGCAAATTAATTACTTTTAAAATGTAGTTGTTTTCGGAAGTAGGAAACACAAGAACCAACTTGCACACACAAAGCTCTACAGAAAACAACGTGATAATGACCAGATAATTTGTTTTTGTGATGTTGGTTGAGGGATAAATATCGGCCAAGACAGAGAGGATTGTTACACTGCTCTCCTTCGACGTAGTAACATGGAATTTTTTACATTTTCCTGAGAAGACCCGAGTTTAATACCCCATCCAAAACAGAGCGTAGAAAAGGGTGGATTCTCGGAGGCTATTTCCCAGGGCTGAAATGGTCACTATGAGAGGACACAGGTTTAAGGGAGCAAGTACAGAGGAGATGTCGGGGATAAGTTTTTCACTCAGAGGGTAGTGAGTGAATGGAATCAGCTGCCATCGATGGTGGTAGAGGCAAACTCGCTGGGGTGTTTTAAAAGACTTCTGAATGAGTACGTGAGATTTAATGGGATTGAGAGTTATAGATAGTTTTATGGCCTGGTGGGCATGGAAATGATCGGCACAACTTGTGGGCCGAAGGGCCTGTTTGTGCTGTAGCGTTCTATGTTCTATCTCCAGCCTTCCCTTGGTACAATGCAGAGGTGTCAGCATCGGTTTTGGCTCTCAGATCCCGAAGTGGGACTTGAACCCAGAATTTTCAGACTCAAGAGTGCTACTCACTGAGCTGGAGCTGATGCACAACAAAGATAAACATTGATGATACCCATTCTGCTTCTTAAACATTCGTCAGTCTTTTTTAAATTGTTCATTCTCTCTCTGAGTATTGAACAGATCAGTGCATAGATAGAAATAGAGTTAATATTTCAAGACATTGACCTTTTATCAAAATTGATCATCAATTTGAAACGTAAAACTCCATTTCTCTCTCCACAGATACTGTTTGAGTATTTTCCAGGATTTTCTTTAATTTAAATCTGTAGTATTATCCACAACATTCAGCTTTGTTTTGAGTGACATTAAATAGTTGGATTCAAAATTCATCTGTTGTGTTTTTGTTAAATGAAATTAAATTGAATTGAAGAAAGCAAGTGTCCCTGATTCTAGTTGCTTTCTCCCCTCTGGAAGGAGCATACTTTTAGACATGGTGGTTGTAATATTATTAGTTATGGAGAAGGACAAGGAGTAACCGCTGATTAAATTATTTAACTGGCAGAGGGCAAAATTTTAGTAAATTAAGCAGTCTTACCTTTGTAAATTGAAGTCAAAATCTGGCAGACAGTAATGGAATGGACAAATGGGCAGCCTTTAAATCTGAGAATGTTAAGATACAGTCTAGGTACATTCCCACAAGGAGGAAAGGAAGGGCAAACAAAGCCAGAGCTCCCTGGATAATGAAAGTTAGAGAGTAGGGTGAAGCGTATGACAGATGTCAGGTTGATAACGCAAGGGGAAATCACACTATATATGAAAAGTACTGATGAGAAGCGATAAAGGAAACAAGAGGAGAACAGAGACAGTATGGGAATAGATTAGCAACCAAGATAAAATGAAGTCTAAAGGCCCTTTGTAAGCATACTAACAGTGAAAAGTTTGTCAGAGTGCTTTCATAAACAATAATCCAGGATAAAATTAGCACCCATTTGGATAAGCAAGGACTAATAAAAGGAAGCCAACCTGGATTTGTTCAGAGAAAATCATATTCTCAGTAACTTGATTGAGATTTTTGATAAGGTTACAAAGCAGTTGGATAAAGGCAATACAGTTGATATTCTGGGCGGGAGTTTACAGCCTCGATCAAACAGAAACCATAAAATTCCACCCAAGGTCAATAGGCCTTTCCATGTTCCGTCCCTCGCCTACTCTGCTTCTCGTGGTGGGTGGGATGATAAAATTCTGAGTGTGGATTTACAATATAAGTTTGATTAGCTTATACCATATTAAGCTTGTTAGCATGGTTGAGGTTCATAGGATAAAAGTGACAGCATGGACACAAAAGTTAGTCAGAGGATAGAAAACAGACATTGTGGTAAATGACTTTTTTTTTCAGATTGGCTGATGGGATGCAGTGGAGTTGTCCACAGCTCAACATTAATATCACTGTTTTTTTTAATGTACCTAAATAGTTTGAACTTTGAGAGAGAGGACGCAATTATAAACTTTGCACAAAACTTCGAATTGCAGTAACAGTGAAGTAGAAGACTTTAAAAGAACATAGGCATACTCATGGAATGGATGGGACCTAGGGGAATTTGTGTATAAATCTTTGAAGGTGGAGGGACAGATTGACGAGAAAGGATTGATTTAAGGCAAAAGAACTAAAAGTGTCAGTGGGAAAACTTTCTCCACACAAATGATTAGGATTCGGAATGCACTGCCCGACAGCATAAATAAAGATTCAATAGCAACTTTTGAAAGGCGTTTGGATAAATATTGAAGGGACTTGGAAAAGATTGGCACCTAACTGGCATGCATCTCGAAAGAACCATCTCAGAACTCCATGTACCAAGTTGGCTCTTTTTATGCTAAATTATTTCATGATTTTACAAAAACAAAAATTTTAAAAATGGTGCATTATCAGAATGTCAGCTTCCCTACTTCAATGGAGAAGTGATGGCCTGGTGGTATTATCATCAGACTATTAATCCAGAAATCCAGCTGATGTTCTGGGGAACCAGGTTCGATTTCTGCCACGGCAGATAGTGGAATTTGAATTCAATAAAATAAAATATGGAATTAAGAATCTACTGATGACCAGGAAACATTGTTGATTGTCAGAAAACCTGTCTGGTTCTCCGATGTCCTTTAGAGAAAGAAACCTGTTGTCTTTACCTGGTCTGGTCTGCAAGTGACTCCAGAACCACAACAATGTGACTGACTCTTAACTGCCTTGGGGCAACGAGGGATGGGTAATAAACGCTGGCCAGCCAACAATGCCCATATCCTACAAATGAATTTTTTAAAAAATTCAAAATAACATATCTCAGTAAAAGTTTAAAATGGTTATGTTTTACTAATTAAGTTGAAGAAATACTACAAAGCAAGAGGTTCTAGGAACTAAAGAACAAATTTTCTTCAACAACACTGACTTAACATTACTGGTGCATATTGGTAAATTAGCTACACATCTTTAGATTACCCAAATTCAAGTCAGTGTGTTACAGCTTTGGGCAGAAATATTAAGTTTAAAACTAAGCATTTGGGAATAGCTGATTGTGTGCAAGTTTTTTTAACAAAATAAATAACAGACACAAAACAAACTGATATCCATTGTGAAATATGTAATTCTTTGCTTGTAGTATTGTTGAGTCATTTATTTTGGATGTTTAGAATTTCAGTAAATAAAGAAAAAATGGTGCATAAAAAATGCTTCAGAATGCATTTTGAATAATTTGTGGGGAACTACTGGCTGTCTTGTGTAATGGGAGGATGACACGGTGTCAAGTGAAATAACAGCTATTGTGTGTCAAACAGCGTGCCATCTTTAACATTAAAGATACCAACCATAGTGTCACTACAGCAAGTACTAGGCACTTATAATCAGCTTTCAATTAAATATATGAAAGGAAATCATGCTTGACAAATCTGTTGAAATTCTTTGAAGATGTAACTATTAGAGTTGACAAGGGGGAGCCAGTCAATGTCGTATATTTGGATTTTAAGGAAGCATTTCACAAAGGACCACATAAGAGATTATCATGCAAAAATAAAGCATATAGAATGGGGATGTGTATTGAGATGGGTAGAAAACTGGTTGGCAGACAGGATACGATGAGTAGGAATTTCAAACTGGTAGGCAGTAATAGTGGAGTGCCACGGGGATCAATGCTGGGATCTTAGCTATTTACAATATATATTAATGATTTGGATGAGAGAACAAAATGTAACATTTCAAAGCTTGCAGATGATACCAAGTTGAGTGAACTGTGATGAGGATGCAGAGATCCTTCAGAATGGAATGGACAGGTTGGGTGAGTGGGTTAATCAATGGCAGATGTAGTATAATTTGGATAAATGTGAGATTATTCACTTTAGAAACAAAAACAAGAAGGCAGATTACTATCTGAATGGCTGTAAATTGGGAGAGAGGAATCTGAAACAGGACTTGAATGTCCTTGTGCACCAGTCACTGAAGGTAAGCACGCAGGTCGAGCAGGCAGAAAAGAGGGCAAATTGTATATTGGCTTTCATTGTGACAGGTTTTGAGTACAGGGGCAGGGATGTGTGGTTGTAATTAGACAGGGCATTGGTGAGGCCACACCTTGAATATTTTGTGCAGTTTTGGTCTTTTTTTCTGAGAAACAATGTTCTTGCTCTTGAAGGAGTGCAGCGAATGTTTACCAGACTGATTCTGAGGATGGTGGGAATGATGTATTAGAAAAGATTGACTAGGTTAGGATTGTTTTTGCTGGAGTTCAGACAAATGAGGGGAATCTCATAGAGACTTGTAAAATTCTAACGGGACTAAACAGGGTAGATGCAGGGAGACTATTCTCAATAGTGGGAGAGTCTAGAACCACGAGTCACATTCTGAGGATTCAGGGTGGACCATTTAGGACAGAGTTGAGGAGACAACTCTTCACCCAAAGAGTGGTGAGCCTGTGGAATGAAGTACCACAGAATGTATTCAAGAGACGGCTGGATATAGCACTTGAAGTGAATGAAATCAAAGATTATGGAGGAAAAAGCAGGATTAGCCTATTGAGTTGGATGATCAACCATGATTGCAATGAATGGTGAAGCAGGCTGGAAGGGCCAAATGGCCTCCTCCTGCTCCTATCTTCTATGTTTCCATGTCCCAACTTACAAAGCTAATGTTCATATCAATTTCTCTCATGTTTTTCCCAACCTGTCAGACCACCTGTTGGGCAATGCTCAGATTTGTCATTGTGGAGATAGTGAACCTCAAACAGAAACCTGTGGATTTATAGACATCTGTCCTCAGGCCTCTTGAATAATTGACATGAACTATTGCACTTTCACATGTAACATACCCAATGGGAGAATCCAATTTTAAACCACCTAGTTATTCCTCCAACAAATTTCAATGATGTCCCAGTGCAGAAAAACAGGCTATGATGGAAGGGGAACATGTATGGAGTAGGGAATGCACTCCTGCTCTTCATGGCTCCGTGAGAAGATCAATATTTATAAAATACTATTTTAAAAAACTTCTCTTTGCTTGACAGCCGCAAAGGCTTCTGAAAGATAATAAGTAAGCTTGACTTAGGCCTGCTCATTTGTCACTGAGTTCTGAAAGGCCTCATTCAGCAGAATGAAGAAATGGGCCACAAATTTTGGCTGTGGCAAAAATGGCTATACGCATTGGTGCGGTGATTGAATGTTACCTGATTAGCACTAACATCCAAAATCAAATTATCATTCCACCATTTGGCATGGTGGTTAGCATTGCCACCTCACAGTGCCAAGGGACCCAGGTTCACTTGCCGGCTTGAGTCCCTGTCTGTGCAGAGTCTGCACATTCTCCCCGTATCTGTCTGAGTTTCCTCTGTATGCTCCAGTTTCCCCCCACAGCCTGAAGATGTGCTGGTTAGATTGATTGGCCATGCTAAATTACCCCTTAGTGTCAGAGGGACTATCTAGGGTAAATATATGGGGTTATAGGGATACGGCCAAGGTGGGGATTGTAGTCACTGCAGACTCTGTGGGCCGATTGGCCTCTTTCTGCACTGTGGGATTGTATGATTCTATGTGATCAGTGTGAAAATTCTGAATAATTAAATCATGACTTCCGAAGGAACTAGATAATCACCTGAAGGGAAAAGGAATTGCTGGGCTACAGGAAATGTACAGGGGCGTGGGAATAAACTTAGGGTCTGCATAGAATGGATGTGGCAAAGATGTCTCCCATGTCTAGACCCAAGACTAGGATCTGAGAACAAAGTCTCTGAGAAAATGGATGACCCTTCTAAAACCGAAATGAGGAAGAATTTCTTCAGCCAGAGGGTGGTGAATTGATGGAATTCATTACCACAAAAGGCTGTGGAGGCCATATTTAAGATGGAAACACATGGGTTTTTAATTAGTAAGAACATAGAACACAGAACAATACAGCACAAACAGGCCCTTCGGCCCACGAGTTGCGCCGATTACATCTACCAATCCACAGACCTATCTATAACCCCCTATCCTATTTGTTTCCATATATTCATCCAGAAGTCTTTTAAAAGATCCCAGCGAGTTTGCCTCAACAACCTCCGACGGCAGCCGATTCCATTCAAGGGGATCAAAGATTACTGGGAAAAGGCAGGAAAATCAGTTGAGAAACCTATCAGCTCTGATTGAATAATGGAGTGGATTCGATGGGCCAAATAGCCTGATTCTGCTCCTATATTTTATGGTCTTATAGATTGACTAAGTTCTTGCAAAGAGATGACGAGGACTTTAATTAACCGACTAGCTTCCTGTCTTTTATAACCATTTTATGATTCTAACATTTCACCTGCCTGGTCCAGGGATACTGGGACCACCGCTGTGTCTCTTTCAGTGCTCCAGCTGACCGCATCTCACTGAGCTCAAATTGGAGATCAGGTTTGAGGCCTTCATTAATAGTAAGACTCAGCTCCACATTGCATACCGTTTACAGAAGCAGTCTGTTAATTAAGCCCAATTAGTCTTTGCTGGTAAGTTATGCTCCACATGAGTTTCCTTACTTGTGTTCACCTTTTACAGCACATCCTATTAATAGTTTATTTATTTGTCACAAGTAAGGCTTACATTAACATTGCAATGAAGTTACTGTGAAATTCCCCTAGTTGCCACAGTCCAGCGTCTATTCTTGTGCACCTAACCAGCAAGTCTTTCAGGATGTGGGAGGAAGTAGAGAACCTGGAGGGAATCCGGGTAGACATGGGGAGAACATGCAAACTCCACACAAACGGGTGACCCAAGCTGGGATCCGAACCCAGGTCTCTGGTACTGTGAGGCGGCAGTGCTAACTACTGTGCCACCCTTCCGCGACCCTTCCATTTCTTTCCCTGTCCTTTCCTTAAATGCTGCTTTGCAATTCGCCTCAGATATCTACCAGGGGTCTATCCTCCAAGCTTTCACTATCTTGGTGACTTTAGCAACTGCTGCCCTAAATAACTGCCTTCAGAATGAGCACTTCTATTTTTGAGATTATTGCGAATAACTTCAGCCTTCATCACGGCAAGACAAACGAGACGCTGCTCTGAGACATGCCAACAGATACCTCCGAGTGAGCATTACTGAGGAATTAATTGAATAGTAAATGGAGATATTGACAGGAAACGAGGCAGATTTATTTGAATATTTGTCACACTGTTCTCCCAGCTGCCGAATGTGTAACATGTCAGTTTTGCACGCTGTGTGGGGCAGCCTGGTGCGGAGCTCATCGCACCCTTCCTGCTCCCAGCACTGAAGCATAGGCAAACTGTCAGCTTGAAGAAGGCGATGAGAGAGCAGCGAGGCAGAAAGGAGCAAAACTAAATCTGGAGGGAGAGCCTGCAGATCACCACACCACAGGGGGCCAGATCATGGGGCTGTTTTGATGGGAGTTGTGGGGGGAGGGTGGGAGAAATAAAGCGAGTACAATCCTGACACCAGTTAAGTACCGCAGCTACACACCAAACCTATTTACGGAGAGAAAATTGTTTGCCTTTGAAAAACACTTGCTCGTACTTGAAGTGACTTTAGGGGATTTTTCACTTTCTTTGATAAGGCTAATAAATTTAGCGGCAGATAATCACACTGACTAGAGTAACCTAGTCTGGTGCACAGCTGGTTTGGGAGTTGTTTGGGGACTGTCGTGTTCCTGGCATACTAATTAGTGGAAAATGTCAAACTAAAACTAAAATACCTTTATACAATTTGAAGGCGAAGAGAAATTTACATGACAAAGGTTCTCTTACCACAGGGCTAATTCCCCCCCCCCCCTCCCCTGCCACATATAAAAAATACACATTCGCTGTTTACATCTGATCTTGTTCTTTTGTCATTCATTTCGAGAAGGAAGGGCAGGAGATGGCTGGGGTGGGGGCCGGGGTGATGGGATTTATCCACTTTTTTTTCCCAAACATGATGTATACCTGTCATAATATTTGTAAAATTGTGCTATTTCCAATGGAGCAGGTTTGAGGCTGACGTTTTAGCTTTATGCAAAAAAAAAGGAGTTGTAAATAAGTCATTTCGCCTCAGATAAATTCTCCATCCTTTTCCATCATTGTCACACACAAGACAGTTGATTATTCCATCAATTGTCATGGAGACGCCTGCATGTTTATGAATTTTTATATGATGCAGGTTTTTTTCTTATATATATTATTTATTTATTTATTTATCTATATAAATAACCAGTTAAAACTCCAATTCTTATTTTCATCTCCCCGGCCATCGAAAAAGTTGAATGTGTCTGACAGTGAATGAGATTAAATATGACATCAGGCATGAGAGTGTGTTATAGGTGGAACGGTATCCTGGGTTGCAGATTAAAGCGAGGGAAGACTCAGCTGTCCAAAACTAATAGATGGCTTGCTTTAAAGTGGCGTTGTCTTCAGCAAAAAAAATAATTGCACAAACTTTATTTTAAATTAATTGCAGAGGGGGAAGAAGCTCCAGATAATTTTCCTTGCTCCTCCACATGTAAATATGTGCAGTATCACACTTTTTGAGATGATTCATATGTTCGAATGTGTTTCTCAGCTGCCACAAAGACAGCCCCCACTACAACTATAGGATGGCATGGTGGCACAGTTGTTAGCACTGAGCCAGAGACACAGGTTTCATTCCCAGTTTGAGTCATTGTCTGTGTGGAGTTTGCACGTTCTCCCTGTGTCTGTATCGGTTCCCTCCAGGTGCTCTGGTTTCCTCCCACCGTCTGAGAGAAAATTTATCATGGCCAATGCACCTAACCAGCCCATCTTTCGTGCTGGTTAGGTGCATTGGCCATGATAAATTCTCCTCAGTCTACCCAAACAGGCATCAGTGTATAGCGACTAAAGAATTTTCACAGTGACTTCATTGCAGTGTTAATTTAAGCCAATTTGCGACATTAGTAACCTCTCAAGTTCAATTAACTTTCATCTAGCCCTCTGAGATCAATGTGCTCCTCCAAATTTGGTCTCTCATGTTTCCCTGATTTTGTTAATTTCAGCATTGGCAACAATGCCACCAGCTCCCTTTGCTTAAGATTTCCACTCCAGAACATCCCCGCCTCTCTATCTCACTCGTATCCTCTAAAAGCCAATCTACTTCTTTGGCCAAGCTTTTGATCAACTGCCCTTATGTGGTTTGGAACCAAATCCTATTTGAAGGCCTTTCTGTGAAAGATTTAGGGCATTTTACTGTGTTTAAAATGTACAATTGTTGTTGTCCTCCATTTTTGAAGAACATCTTATAAACCATCAATGTACAAAGATATTTGCAGCATGTAGAGGGCAGACTGAGACTGTCCTCAGCCAAAGTTACATAGTTGTACTCACATCCCACCATTTATACTGGGTGCTAGATCAGAGATTACCTGCCTAAGAAAACACAGGAATGTTCCTTTATAAAGATTTAGTGAAGTTAAAAAAATCTTTCACTGATCCGGGGGTTACTGGGGACATGTAAATGAAAAATTCAAGATCCACCCACCATCAATGTTCTTTGTACTAAAGTTATAAACCAGTGGGGCAGCAGAGTGGTTAGCACAGCTGCCTCATAGCACCAAGGACCCGGGTTCAATTCTCCACTTGGGTCACTGTCTGTGTAGAGTTTACACATTCTCCCCGTGTCTGCAAGGGTTTCCTCCAGGTGCTCTGGTTTCCTCCCACTCTCTAAAGATATGCTGGTTAGGTTGACTGATGTGGAGGTGCCAGCATTGTACTGGAATAAACACAGTAAGAAGTCTGACAACACCAGGTTAAAGTCCAACATTGTCTGCACCTTTTAAGACTTGATTAGCTGTAAAGACTTACATTCTAATCAGTATTCTGTAAAATGTGTGTGCCTTATATGCTGTGTTTGTGATCAGAACTCCCTCTCACGACGAAAGGGCAAACCATGAAAGCTAGTGGCATTTACTACCAAATAAACCTGTTGGACTTTAACATGGTGTTGTGAGACTTCTTACTAGGTTGAATTTCCAGAACTAAATTCACCCTAGTGTCCGAGGATTTGCAGGTTAAATACGTGGGGATACAGGAATAGGGCTTGGCTGGAATGGTGGTTGGTGCAGACTGGATGGGTCGAATGGCCTCCTTCTGCACTGTAGGAAATCTATGATTATGATTCAGTGCTGGGTGGTCAACATGATTACATCTGAAAGGTTCCACTTAAGACATTTATAACAGTTAGCCCAATGCAACTATGAACTAATCCTATTGCGACATTAGGCAACACTGCACTGTTGGCATATGTTAAAGTAGTATTATTTACATTGCTATTAAAACAGGAAATGCTGGAAATGCTCAGCAGGTGACATAGCATTTGTAGAAAGAGAAACCGAATTAATGAGAAATTTTCCCGATCTGCCTGCCACAGGGATCATAGCTGGTGGTGAGGATTGTGTGTGTGTATGTGTGTGGGGGGGTGATCAGGTGGTGGGGAGCTGTTGGGGGGCCTGGACCATGCAAAGGTTCATTGAGTGGCGGGATCTTCCAGTTTCAGTGCAAGTGCGTCTGGAAAATCCCACCCAGTGTTTCAGGGAGATCATTTTACATGAAAACTGAAGAAAGAGATGGCATGGGTTTTAAGCAAGAAATAAGGGGGAAAGAGTGGACAAAGAACACGTTGGAAGTTCTGTGATCGGATGGAAGACGGGACAAATTAAATAACCAAAGCTTTGATAGTGCAAGCCCAAAGGAAATAGCAGTAGGACAAGGAAAGCAATAAAAACGTGTTTAGACAAGATGGAGTTGGCAGAAAAGCTGACATTTGGAAACTAAAAACTCTGAAGATGAGAGTAAAACTAAAAATACGTAAAGGAAAAGGAAAGAAAACAAGGAACAAAATTCTGAAATTGTTGATCTAAATGTTCAGTGCAGAAAACTGTCGTGTACCTAATTGGGAAATGAGGGGCTGCTCCTCTAAATTGCATCAAGCTCTATTGGAACACTATAGAAGGTCAAGGAAAGAGAGAATGGAGAATGAAAATGTTAGATAAAGGGAAGCTCAAGGTTATGCTTGCAGACTGAGGTGCTTCACAAAACAGTCAACCAGTCTACATTTGGTCTCTCCACGGCAGAGCAAGCCACATTGTGAGAAATGAATGCTGCATATTAAACTGGAAGTGGTAAATGTAGAAGTTGCTTCTTTCGGACCTTTGATGGAGAGGAGACAGAATGTAAATAGTGGAAAGGAAGTTATATTTGTTGCATTTACTTGGAAAGCTGTTGCTGAAAGGAGATGGAGTGTTAGGGATGTTACAGGATTGGGAGGTGCCAGATTTAAAACTGAGGTGAGAAGGAACTATTTCTTGCAGAAGGTAGTGAATTTGTGGAACTCGCTGCCCCATAGCTTGGTGGAATCTCAGTCCTTGAATGATTTCAAGAAGGAGATAGATGTATTTCTAATAAGAAAAAGGAAAGAGCGATATGGGGAACAAGTGGCGAATTGGATTTGAGATGAGGGAGAGATCAGCCAAGATCTGATTGAATGGCGGAGCAGGCTCTAAGGGCTGAATTTGCCTACTTCTGCTCCTAATACCCTATAACCCAGGTTGCAATGAAGGGAATAGTCCCATCAGAATGCTGAAAGAGGAGGGAAAGATCAGTTTGGTGGTGACATCACGCTGGATGTGATGGAAATGGCGGAGGATGATCCATTGAATACTGAGGAAGTAGGATGGAAAGTAAAGCCAAGGGAACTCCTATCATACTTCTGGGAGTGAGCTAAAGGGATTATAATGGAAGTGCAGGAAATGGGACAGATACAACCAAGAGTGCTCTCAATCACAATAATGGGAGAATTTTCCATTGAGGGTAAAGCAAGACATATCATGAGCACTGGTATGGAAGATTGCACTATCAGAACAGGTGCAAGGGAGAAAGAGAAACTGAGAGAATTGAATAGAGTCCTTTGGCGAGCAGGCTGCAAGGCAGTGCAGTCAAACAGCTGAGAGAGCCAGTGATTTATGGTGAATAGCAAGTGTATCTCCAGAAATGGAAATGGAGGAGTTGAGAAAGGAAAGATTTAGAGATGGACCATGTAAAAGGGAGTGTAAAGCAAAAATCAGGAAGCAAATTTGACGAAATTTCATGAACTTTTCCAATTTCAGGTGTTAGTTTGAGACTTGGCTTAATTGTGCTTGATTGACAATCCAGATTCCAAAGGGAAAGATATCCTTAAAAGGGTTTGTGAGCAGTTGTACATTTCTTTTCTTATGTCAGAACGAAGAACTCAAACAATAAAGTTGATATTTCATCTATCTCATGCATGGTGACTTCAATAAGCTGAAAGACATTATTGGTATCAAGCTTATTGGATTGTTCGTAATATTAGATGTGAGGAGCACTTTTTCTTTGAGAGGCAAAAGCAATCATGAGAGAGAGCAATGGTTTAATGGACTTCATGCTGTATATCTAACAATTGCTTGCTATACAGCCTATTTCTAAATCCACCATGTTTATAATTTTTTTATTCTGTGGATGGAAAGGGCTTTTATTATCCACCCTCAGGTGTTGGTGGATCTTCTTGTTGAGTTGCTATAACCCTTGCAGTATTTATAATATATATAAATGACTTGGAAGAGGGAGTAAGCGGAGTGATCAGCAAGTTTGCGGACGATACAAAGATGGCTGGACTTGCGGATAGTGAGGAGTATTGTCAGGCAATGCAGCAGGACATAGATAGGCTGGTAGCTTGGGCAGACAGATGGCAAATGGAATTCAATCCTGATAAATGTGAGGTGATGCATTTCGGGATAAAGAATGTAATGGGGTGGTATATGATAAAGGGTAGACCTATTAAGAGTATAGAAATGCAGAGGGACCTGGGGGTGCATGTAAACAAGTCTCTGAAGGTGGCAGAGCAGGTGGAGAAGGTTGTGAAGAAAGCATATAGTATGTTAGCCTTTATAGGAAGGGATATGAGTACAAGAGCTGGCCTTTAATGTTGCAGTTTTATAAAACATTGGTTAGACCTCATTTGGAATACTGCGTCCAGTTCTGGTCGCCCTACTACCGGAAGGACGTGGAGACTCTGGAGAGAGTGCAGAGGAGGTTTACCAGGGTGCTGCCTGGTATGGAAGGTCTGAGTTACGAGGAGAGGTTAGGCAAATTGGGACTGTTTTCCTTAGAAAGACGTGACTTAGAGGAGATCTAATAGAGGTGTACAAGATTATGAGGGGTATAGATAGAGTAAACAGGGTTAAGCTTTTTCCTAGGATGGACTCAAATAGCACGAGGGATCACGGGCTTAGGGTGAGGGGGGTAAGGTATAATTTGGATGCTAGAGGGAGTTTTTTCACACAGAGGGTGGTGGGGTTATGGAATGCGCTGCCAAGTAAAGTGGTGGAGGCAGGTACTCTGGAGTTATTTAAGAAATACTTAGATGGGCACATGAACAGAATGGGAACGGAGGGGTATAGAAAACTGATTTAAAATAGGGATCATGAGCCTTGGGAGTCCCTGGAAGTGTGTAAATAGATGATGATATTGATGTACTTGTTTTTATCCTACAGGTGCTTTGGTCCACCTTGTTGTCTAACGAGGGGCATACACGCGATGGGTCATGAGAGGGCTGCTCTTGGATTTTTTTCGAGAGTATCCTAGTGTTTCACATCGTTAGTGTGCGCTTGACCTGGACCATTTGATGGGCAACACGACAGCTCAGTGACTATCGCTGTGCTGTGCAGATACATGGATTTGGGCCTGTGTCTGTGGGAGTTTGCGCATTCTCCCCTTGCTTGCGTGGGTTTTCTCCAGGTGCTCCGGTTTCCTCCCACATCCCAAAGATGTGCTCTTAGGCTTATTGGCAAAACAAATTCTCCCTAAATTGTCTCAAATTTGGTTTTTAATCCATAGATCTATAAACATGGACAGGGTGGGAACATCAGGGTGGGGGCACAGGCTCGTTGGGCCGAAGGGCCTGTTTCCCATGCTGTTTTGTTCTTTGTTCTTTGTTCTTTGTTGATGGTTTAAGGCTATCCCGACCTCTTGTTGTTGCATGGGTGGCTTAGGTTAAAAGTGCCCCGAATGATTAACCAGCTTTGGGTGACTGTCTGTATGGAGTTTTCTCACCCTGCACATGTCTGCATGGGTTTCTTCCTACTGTCCAAAGATTTGCAGATTAGAGTTTGCTCACCTTCCACACCTTCTCACCTTCGGCCCAATTTGTCCATGCCGCCCCTTTTCTTAACCACGAGCTAGTCCCACTTGGGCCTACATCTCTGTATACCCATCTTACCCACATGTTTGCATGTGTTCCCTCTGGGTACTCTAGTTTCTTCCTACTGTACAAAGATGTGCAAGTCAGATGGATTGGCCATGCTAAATTGTCCTTAGTATCCTATGATATGTGGGTTAGCTATGATAAATGTGTGGTTAGGGAGGGTTAGTGGGATAAATATATGGGGATACTGGGATAGGATCTGGATAGAATGCTCTATGAAAGAGCAGGTGCAGCCTCGATGGGCCTAATGGCCTCCTTCTGCATTGAAGGGATTCTATAATACAGCGGTCCGGTGGCACAATAAAGAGGTGGCACCCTGACATTCAAGACAATGCTACGGTATGCCACTCGCACACTGTGATAGTGACAGTGTGATACTGATACAATAATACACTGAGATACTGACAATGTGATACTGACATAGTGAAATGCTGATTCATTGACACCATGGTACAACAACACACTGAGATGGCAGGATGCTGACATGCTAAAACGCTGAACTGCTCTTAGCATCAGCTGGGTGCACAATCTGTGGCTGGAAAGGAAATTTTTAATGGGGCAATACTTTCATAATAAAGCACAAGCTGCAAAATACAGGAGGAAAGGGAGCATTATAGAATATTACTTAGTTGGAAATCTTCTGATTTATTCTTAACCTGTTCTCAGTTATGACCTAGTATTTTAGCTTTTCACACACAGCTGGAGACTCTCCACCGAGGCGCTGAGAGTATCTAGGTCTCATTTCAGTAGCAGCCTTGTGAGATATGCAGCTGTGCTTTATCAATGATGTTAGCAGAACAGTTTTAGGTGTGTGTGTGTGTGTGTGTGTGTGTGTGTGGTGTGTGTGTGTGTGTGTGTGTGTGTGTGTGTGTGTGTGAACAGATCCATAATGGTGAGTGACCACCACATGGGGAAGGGAAGTAATAAACATATCATTTAAAACATAAATACCTCCCATCAGAATGTGACTTTATTTCCTCTTTGTTTCCCTGGATTACGTTTATTTGGGGGGATCGGATATGTTGATGCAGGCAGCTTTCCACCGTTCTTGTTGTGGTGGTGAACTTTATGTTCAGCATCACTGGTTGGGGCTCAGGAATCCCACTCCAGCATGGTAGGCTCAGCCAAAGTTGCTGCAGAGATATTCTGCTCTTTGAACAGCTTGAGACGTGCTCCGTGGACCAGAGAAATTGCCTGTCGGAAGTCCAAACTTCCCAGGAAACTCCCACAGAGATGGGCACATCAGGGCTTCCATGAGAATGTGCCGGGGAAAGCCTTAGAACACTGCACGTCTGCTAACTGTGAAAAAATCCTCTCTGACAAAATGCCTGACATGGAAAGCACGTAAGAACATAAACATACAAAACAGGAGCAGGAGTCGGCAATCCAGCCCTTCGAAACTGCTCCAGCATTCAATGTGATCACATTGTAAGTATTGACTATAATTGTAAATATAATGTGGAATCCACAATATTGAAAATAATTGGACCGAGACTCTCCCAAAAAGAATTCTAAATGCTGAATTTGTGTAAAATTTGGGAGTTACACCCTTTTTTTTTGTGTGCTTTTCAAAATGAATCTCCCACACTGCGTGCATCACAGAGAGCCTCAGGGAGATTCAGATTGGAAATCCAGGATTAGGGCCTATTTCCATTGGGGAGGCCGGCGCCACATTGCTCAGTGGGCCTCTGTGTACGTGCTGACCTGTCACAGTGAAGAACGGTGCGTGCGCTGTAGCCCTGAACTGTCACTTCCCAATTGCTGACACACTCTGTGACCATCTCCTACCCGCACCCCCACCCTGCAATCACTGGTCTACCCACCCAGCCCCAATCACTGATCTCCTGGGCCAGACCCGACTAGCATCATTCCTCTCTCTGTCACTGATCCCAACTCCAGAATGGCAGCAGGACTCCCCACCCTATTGATGTGCCCCATTATCCCAATAGACCCCCTCTAGCCTGCCCCCTTGACACTGCCTGATGCCTGGTGGGCAATACCAAGGTACCCCTTAAGCATTCCCAGTTTGTCCCTTGGATACTGCCACGCTGGCAATGCCCAGAGAAACCCTCCTTATACACCACCCGACATCCTGGGGGGAGGGCGGCCTCTGTGGTCTCCCTTCACTCCACACATTGGGCCAGCAGCTCCCCATTAGTGGGGAGCTGTTGTAAACCCCATTGGACTGAACCAGTCCTGGCGGGGAAGTATAGAGGCTAGTATGCCTGGAGACTTCAGTCCCCAGCTCATTAATGAAATAAAAACAGGGAATTTAATACTTAAATCAGCTCCATACTGATTTCCAACATGGAGCTGACAACACCAGAAATTCTGGGCTCAGAGCAGTGCTGAAGCTGCGCACTGGTTGGCAGAATCCCCCAACTTCGACCCTTGCCTGCCATCTGCCCCTGCCTCTGTCCCCTCCCCACCCTCTCCCCACTGATGTTTCCCTTTGGATTACCATTCAAAGTTGATACATACAATATACTTCAAATTTTACTCAATAAAATATATTTTTGAAAGAATAAGACAACATAGAACATAGAACAATACAGCACAAACAGGCCCTTCGGCCCACGAGTTGCGCCGATCACATCTACCAATCCATAGACCTATCTATAACCCCCTATCCTATTCTTTTCCATATACTCATCCAGAAGTCTTTTAAAAGACCCCAGTGAGTTTGCCTCAACAACCACCGACGGCAGTCGGTTCCATTCACTCACCACCCTCTGAGTGAAAAACCTACCCCCGACAAGTTAGAAGAATCATGAAAAAGCAATGAAGGGAAACCGGGGATGGAAACTCATGGACACTCTCTCCGTCTTTCCCTCCACCTGCACCCCTCTAAGTTTCAGAGACATTTCTACTTCAGAACACTGAGCCTAACACAACCTCCGTAATTTAAATTACCTCATTGTTTGAGGAGACCATCTCAGACTCACAACCTGAGAGCTAAAACCAGCCATTCTTGAACACTCCAGCATTCTCCAGCCACACACGGCTCCCTGCAGGTCATAGAGTCATAGAGGTTCACAGCATGGAAACAGGCCTTTCGGCCCAACTTATCCATGATGTTCCTATTTTAAATCCCTAGCTAGTTGCCTATATTTGACCCATATCCCTTTATACCCATTTTAGCCATCAAACTATTTAAATGCTTTTTAAAAGACAAAATTGTACCTGCCTCTACTACTACCTCTGGCAGCTTGTTCGAGACATTCACCACCCTGTGTGAGAAAGAATTGCCCCTCTGGACACTTTTGTATCTTTCACCTTAAACAAATGCCTTCTAGTTTTAGACTCCCCTACCTTTGGGAAAAGATATTGACTATCTAGCTGATCTATGGCCCTCGTTATTTTATATACCTCTATAAGATCACCCCTCATCCTCCTACGCTCCAAAGAAAAAAGTTCCAGTTTATCCAGCCTCTCCTCATAACTCAAACTGCGTCAGAAATCTCTGTAACAATACTTGCTAATCTCAGGAAGTTGGGCACACTATGGTGGGGGGCTGCAGGACTCACAGACAAACCTGGGTGGATTGCTAATGTTAACTTTAGGTGAAATTTTCCAGCTGCGCTCACCTCAAGACCAGAAAATAATACACGAAGTCAACGGATCTTGTGTGGTCCTGCCTCGCCTGCTATGATTCCAGTGATGGGCATGATGCTCCTCAGTAATAGTCATATTAACTTATGCTCTCAACATTAAAACAAATCACTTCAGAAGAAAGTTTTGCTGACAATTTGCAATCTTTTAACTAATACTCATGGAGTAAATATTGGTGAGTGATTTGATGGTGGTGTATAAACAGTTGCAATAAAATAAAACTCAATCTTAAATCGGCCTCGCAGGTGGAGGAAGTGGTCAAGAAAGCGTACGGTGTACTGGCCTTCATTAATCGAGGAATAGAGTTTAGGAGTCAGGAGGTAATGATGCAGCTCTATAAGACCCTTGTCAGACCCCACTTGGAGTATTGTGCACAGTTCTGGTTGCCTCATTATAGAAAGGATGTAGAGGCTATTGAGAGAGTGCAAAGGAGATTTACAAGGATGCTGCCTGGATTGGGAGGCAGGCCTTATGAAGATAGGTTGAGGGAGCTGGGACTCTTCTCATTGGAGAGACATAGGTTGACAGGCGACCTGATAGAGGTTTATAAAATGTTGAGAGGAATAGATAGGGTGGATTCTCAGAAACTATTTCCCCGAGCTGAAATGGTCAGATTTAAGGTGCAGGGAAGCAAATACAGAGGGGATGTTAGGGGTAAGTTTTTCACTCAGAGGGTGGTGAGTGAATGGAATCGGCTGCTGTCGGAGGTGGTAGAGGCGAACTTGCTGGGGTCTTTTAAAAGACTTCTGGATGAGTATATGGAAACGAATGGGATAGGGGGTTATAGATAGGTCTGTGGATTGGTAGATATAGTGATCGGCGCAACTCATGGGCCGAAGGGCCTCTTTGTGCTGTATTGTTCTATGTTCTATGTAATCATGTTGGCCTAGAAATTTAATCCCATCAGTGCCTAGTGGACATTTCGTTGGGCCGAAGGGCCTGTTTCCCGTGTTGTTTTGACCCAATCTGATCTTTTAATTCCATTGTGGAACAAGGGCATCACTGGCAGGCTAGCATATTGCCGATCCTTAGTTGCCCTTGAACTGAGTGACCATTTCAGAGGGTAGTTGAAAGTCACGCACATTGCAGTGGTTCTGCAGTCACATGTAGGCCAGGCTGGGTAAAGACGGCAGATTTCCTTCCCTAAAGGGCATTAGTAAACCAGATCAGTTTTTCCGACAATCAATAATAGTTTTATGGTCATCAGTATACTCTAAATTCCAGATATTTTTCATTGAATTCAAATTCCACCAGCTGTTATGGAGGGATTCAAAGCCACGTCTCCAGAATATTAGCTGAGTTTCTGGATTAATAATCTAGTGATAATACCACTAGGCCATTGCCTCCCTGTTTATTCCATGCGTTGTCTGCCATTTTGGGCTTCCAGGGCTGGAAGCTTTTAAGTCTCTCATAATATTCAAAGTAGGACCTAGGCTAATTGTCAGGTTCTTGGGAAGATGGGCTGCTCTTCTGCCGGCATTTGTCATATGATAAAGTTGATTAGCATCAATAGTTGCAAGAATTTTTCAGGAATGCTGTACGAAGGATTTATCTTCTCTGCTCAGGTTAGTTGCTAGTTTGTCCCTTTAGGCTGCTGGTTTCTGTTCTGAGCCTTTTAAAACTATTTCCTGCATTCCACAAGTTAATTCTGACTTCCGTGAACAACTTTGTTCTGGTCCTGAATTGTTCTCTGCTTGTTTGAGTAGTTTTATTGCAATCAAACAAGAATTGAAAATGGAAACACAGAATAGCCCTGGCCGGAACTCTACCACTTTGTCCACCATGGAACTGGTGGGAGCGAGAGTCCGACAATGGAAATCTCCATTGATCTCAAGCAGGAATTTCCAGTCTCACCCAAGCGAGGCTGTAAAATCTCACACTCGGTCTTGGAACCTCACAATGCAGAAAGAGGCCATTCAATCCATCATGCTCGTACTGGCTCTTTGAAGGAGCTGTTTAATTCAGTGTCTGAGAAAAAGGAAAGAAAATCGCTGTCACTCCTTCAGGTCATTCCTTTTAGTAGAGCTAAAAATATATCTGAATAAAAGATCATGCTTGTTTCTAACAATAAAATGAAATAGTCGTCAGAATGGACTTAGGCTACAGAGATTGCCTCATTGACAAGATTCATGTCAGAAAATGTAAAACCAATATTTCAATATAATTGTAACCAAGAGCTGAATTATTACTAATCAAGAGTTCAGTCTGAAACAATAATTTGTATTCCCTAGCTTTTTCATAACAGACCATCACAGACGTCAAAACAGTTTGCTTACCTGTGGTCACTAATAAAGCATGTGTGTGAGTTATAGTGGATCATTTTTAACCCCACCCACTCACCTCAAACTAAGAATGGAATTCACCCAAGTCTCCACTGGCAGGTTCAGTGGTGGAGTTGGATAGGGGAGAATTCGGCAAGAGTTTTACACTGGCGAGAAATCACAATGGGATGTTCAGGAACCTGCTGGAGGCAGGTGTGAAAATCATACAGTGAGTGGAAGGTCGCCAAAAGTCTAATCACGCACACCCAGTCATCTGCGAATGCCAGCAGGAAAACACATCGGTGTGAAACACTTTTGGAAAAACTGGCAAATAGATGGAGAGACCCACTTGAATAATGCTGAGTGCTGCTTTGGGAGTTCAGGATGGAGGTCACCAGCAATAATGGGCCCCGAAACACCATATCAGTGGGTGGGGGAACACTTACAGGTTTACCTAATAAGATCCAATGCGCTGGGGTGAGGGGTTGCGGGGAGGTATCCATCACTGGAATGAACCTGGAATTCCATTTTCATTCTCAGGAGATCCATTTTCTGGTTTCGGAGTGCTCCCAGAGATTCATCTTTATGTTCTGAAGGTTCACCTGATTTTCGGTGCCTTTCAATATTGTGTCTGGATAGGATGTGTACCAGCCTTCCCCACTGCGGATGCAAAATCCCCAGGGCAAAGTGTTCCCATCTTGCCTGCCACAAGAATTGTAGCGGGAGGGGATGGACCATGCATAGATCCATTAGCTTTGGGTGGGATTTTCCGGCCTTGGGGTGACTGTGGCTGGAAAATCCCGCTCCTAGTTTTGTAATTCATGAGGTTGAGGCCAGAAGATTTGGCTTGTTTCTCATGGCCTCTGCCATGGTACTTAGTCTCCATAGAGGAGAATTCCATCTGCTTATTTAGACTTTCCCAGTTTACTAACCTGCCAGCTCTCATCAGTTAAGACTAAAATATCCCAGTCAAAGTCGTTGGGTTGCTTCTTAGAATATGCAGATTATGGCACACTGACATCATCAGACTGAGAATGCAATTTTGACTCCAACCCAAGCAAAGAGGGTCTGGCAGGGAAAGGCTGAGCAAAGCTTTTAAGTTTATTTATTTTTAGTCACAAGTAAGGCTTACATTAATACTGCAATGAAGTTACTGTGAAAATCCCTTAGTTGCCACACTCCGGTATCTGTTCTGTCACCTATACTGAGAGAGAATTTAACTTGGCCAATGCACCTAACCACCACATCTTCCAGACTGTAAGAGGAAACTAGAGCACCGGAGGAAACCCACATAGATATAAGGAAAACGTGCAAACTCCACACAGACAGTGACCCAAGACGGAACCAAACCTGGAGCCCTGGTGTGTGAGGCAACAGTGCTAACTACTGGGCCACTGTGAAAGATTACCCCTCCCCTAATACAGACTCAACCTCCCCTCAACCCACTCCCTGCATTTCTGTGAGACCATTGAACTCCCCAATCCCACAAAGAATTTTCCAGAGGCTGGTGCCAGTTTCTGGCCAGCGGCATGTTTGTCAGGGATTAAAATGACCTGGAGTTGTTTCCTTGCTCGTATTACCACCCAGTCAGTAACCCAGCTGCCTGGTGATAAAATTTAGGCCGCAGGATCAGTGGATTCATCCATAAATTAGTCCTATGTGTGAGTATGTCAAGAATAATTTATCAGTGAGAGTGTGTAAATCCTAGGGTTTAGAGAATATAGTGATCTGCCTGATCTATACTGGCAAGGTTTATGATGTCACCTGTGCCTATGAGTATAACCACATTATAACTTGCTTGTATCCATCTATTAATGGGTAGTTTAACAATCTCATGGGCATATAATGTACTCCGTACCTACACAGTCAAGACCTGGGGCTGACTTTCCATTTGAAGTTATACAAATAATTGTGATGACTTCTAGTTTATATAAAAAAATACTGAGGCTGTGCAATCGGAACGTATTTCTTCTTATTCACTCTTGTCATTGATGTGATTCATCTTTCATTTGAATGTGCTGCACATTTTCTGAGATGGGTTTATAGATTTTTCAGACAGTTCGAATCTCCAACTGTTTCATCGCTGCACACTGATAAGCCAGTGTGGCAATTGTCGGAATATTTTTCTTAAAAGGAAGATTTCCCTTAAAGGCAGACTGTCTTCTGGAAAAATTAACTGTGGTAGTGAGAGATAGAACGATTGTTGATGTCTCATGCAATTGAGCTAATGCATTAAATTGTGTATTCGTAAAGAAAAACTGAAAAAGACATTTCCCTCTACGAAATGCCCATTTAAAAAAAAACATTTTTTTGATGAAGCAGATCAGGGAAGGTATTTTGTTTACATGTCTGGTAAATTGATTCATATTTGGTAAACTTATAAAATTATAACAGGATTAGGCGGGGTAGATTCAAAAAGTATGTTCCCAATGGTGGGGAGTCCGGAATTAAGGGTCATAGTTTGAGGATATGAAGTACATCTTTTAGAACTGAGATGAAGAGAAATTTCTTCACCCAGAGAGTGGTGAATTTGTGGAATTCACTATCACGGCCGACACATTTGTCTGATTTCTAGAAGAAATTAAGAGTCATTCTTGGGGCTAACGGGAGCAAGGGATGTGGGAGGAAGGGTAGGCCAGGATATTGATTTTGGTGATCAGCCATGATCAAAATGAATGGCGGAGCAGGTTCGAAGGGCTGAATGGCCTACTTTCTATTTTTCAATGATATGAAAGTCCCATAACCTCTTTGAAACAAGGCTGCCTCATGAAGATGTTCTGGACATGCACTTCCATAACTAAGGAGCAAGAAATGTGTTAACTGTAACAGAGAATTGATCAGGAAAGGCGCTTGGAATCACAGTGAATAAATCGATAATAAATGTTACCATCAGTGATAGAATTTATTTTCACTCCTTGTTGATTGCAACAGGTGCCTCTAAAGAATTAGCTTGCAAATTCACTGTTTCGCTGTTTGAAATTATGTGACTGTAAGAGTGGAGGAGTGTCTTGTCGCGAGACTGATAATCCAGAGACCCAGGGCAATGCCCTGGGGACCCAGGTTTGAATCCCACTGCGGCAGATGGTTAAAGTTGATTCAATAGAAATCCGGAATTAAAAGTCTAATGATAACCATGAAACTATTGTTAATTGTTGTAAACACAGATCAGATACACTAATATCCTTTCAGGGAAGAAATCTTCTGTCCTTACCTGGTCTGGCCTACATGTCATATCAGACTCACAGCAGCGTGTTTGACTTTTACATATACTCAGAGATGGGCAATAAAAAGTTAAAGTTTATTTATTAGTCATAAGTAAAGCTTATGTTAACATTGCAATGGAAAAAATCCCCTGCTGGCCCAGCCAGCGACACCTACATTCTATGAACAAATAAAAAAAAGACACACACTGTGGTGATTGTCCCTTTAAGAACGTATCTGTAGAGTAAAGTTCACATGACTTTGTGAACCAATTGGAAAGCAAGGTGGAGGATCACCCGGACTGGTCTGGCAATTTCTTCAAACACAATTGGGTCTGTAATATTACTCATCGCACAGTCAATGTCCATGATGCGAATGATATCAGTGGCATCACAATAGCTTAGTGATTGGTGTAGAGCAGTATGGTGGCACACTGTCTGGCTAGCACTTCTGCCTCATAGTGCCAGAGACCTGTGTTCAATTCCCAGCTTGAGTCACAGAGTGCGTGGAGTTTGTATGTTCTCCCATTGTCTGTCTGAGTTTCCTCCCTAAGTCCAAAGATGTGCAGGTTAGGTGCATTGGCCATACTAAATCCTCCCCAGAATACCTGAACTGGCACCGGAGTGTGGTGACTGGGGGATATTCACAGTGACTTGCAGTGTGAATATAAACTTACTTGTGAGTGATAAATAAGCTTTAAACATTAAAATTATTGAATCACAGGACAGTTTCTGAGAAATTTTTATGAGAGATGAAATGATCCTATGTTCTTTCCAATCTCTACCTGTTCTTCTGCCCACTGGACTCTTCATTTCTGCAGATACCCTAGACCTCCCTTCTCGCTCACATTCTCGCTCCAGTGCTCCAAACTCATGGCTGATAGAATAGCCAGGTTTGCCACTCCACCATCAGTGGCAGATTGCTATGCGTTTTTGTGGAGGAATTATTCCTGTATGTGCCAAGTTCCATTCAGTACTCAATCCTCCACCTCAAAACCATATTATGCTGTCAAACCCTCCATACCCCAATTCCTCATCCCCATGAATCATGTGAACGTTCCCAACATATTTGCATTTCTGAGGCTATAATATCCCTAGGGCTTCAGAACTTCTCTCCCAGTCTGAACACATGAACAGGGGTGTGTTCTTAGACTGAGTTCCTACATTCATGAGCACAACTAAGGACAGACATCCTTCCACACTGGAGCATATCAACTCAGTGTGCACCCTTGATCATTGAACCTTTTATGTTGCTGAATCCACACACCAAGTTGAACCTAGCTGCCATTTTTGCCCAGGCCTTCTTGATGAGGTAGTATGGCCTCCTCATGCCAACCCACAGCATTAGGATATCCCTCCTGGAAGTCATTGCCTCTACAGGACTCTGGAAGCAGTCATCTGAGAAATGGGGGCTTGTTGCCCACCTGGAGTGTGTGCCAGATGCTATTGCCATGATGAACACCTCTCTCTGCCTCCTCAGATCAGGGATCTTGGACAGCTGCCTTAAAGCATCCAGCAAACCCACAATCCAGCCTGACTGCCTGGCACACCCTATACAGACATATTTCATGCTGGCCAGTACTTCATTGGTCAGCCAGTGTAATATGGTGATCATTCTAGGATCTCGGGCAGAATTGGAAAATGTGGCTGCTTCCAGTCCCACCTGCCATGTGTGCACATCAGGCATTAAATTCTCATCATGTTTCTACAACAATCACCCCACAGTATTTAACTGCAGTAAAATAAATTTCAGAAACCAACCGTGTATTCGTGTACTACCTGATCACTTCCTCAGTAGCCTTGACTTAATTTTCAAGCTTATTAGTCACCGTTTTTCTCAATTCAAAACCAAACAATTTTCTATTACTTTTAGCCAAGAAATTATCACCAAAAGACACATGTTGAAGCTTTTCATCTTGTGCTCATTAAACCATTTGCAAAAATACCCAATGAAAAGGGAACAACAATGAATACTTTATGAGAAAAGTGCTAATTGGTTGGCAAATGGACTCTGATGGAATCATTGTTGTGGTGAATGCACCAGTTAACTAATGACTGACAGTTAACTGCCAAGCTTTGTTTAAATTCGAACCAGACAGGTTGACTCTGATTGATCAAATCATGTTCTGGGGAATGAATCATAGAAAGCCTGTTGTCTATTTTGTTCAGTAGAAACAGGTGCTTGATGCTGATATCAGACACATCAGCATGTGAGATAATGGCTGTTCTGGTTGGACTACTGCTCATGGCATATCACATAAATTCATGAATGAGCTTAATGTCATTATTGTCAGTCCTGAAAGATGCCCATACTACTTCAGATTAACCTGGAACAGTAAGGTATTGTAAAAAGTGAACATTAGGTAGAGCTAGCGGTCTTGTGCTTATACTATGCAGTAGCAACATAAGTGGTATTCATCACTGATAGGTTTATGCCATCAAGCCAGAACATTGTTCTACACATACAGAAGTAAATAAAATGGTATATGAATTTCAGGAAAGTGTGATGCTTGTGCTCAGCCATGCATCTAAAAGACTGCTGGATTATATCAAACAGCAGGTATGATGCTGTGGGCATCACAGAAACATGGTTGCATCGGGATCAGCGTTGGGATCTAAATATCCAAGGATAAGTGTCCTAGAAAGGGGTGGAGTTGCATTGTTAGTAAGGAATGAAGTTAAATCGATAGCAAGAAGCAATATAAGATCAGAAGATATAGAATCTCTGTGGGTAGAGTTCAGAAATCACAAAGGTGAAAAGACCTCGATGGGAGTTATGTTCAGGCCCCCTAGCAGTAGTCAAGATGTGAGGCATGAAATAAATCAGGAGTTAGAAAAGGCATATAAAAAAGGCAGTAGTACAGTATCATGGGACACTTAAATATGCAGTTGGACTGGGAAAATCAGGTAAGTAGTGAATCCCAAGAAATGGAATTTGTAGAATGTCTAAGATATGCTTTTTTGGAGCAGCTTGTGACACAGCCTACTGGGGAACAGGCAATCCTGGATTTGCTGATTTGTAATGAGGCAGACTTGATTAGTGAACTTAAGGTGAAGAAGCCCTTAGGAAGCAGTGACCACAATATGATAGAATTTACCCTGCAGTTTGAGAGGGAGAAGCTGGAATCAGTTGTAATGGTGTTAAAATTAAATAGAAGTAACCACAAAGATATGAAGGAGGAGCTGGCCTGAGTTGATTGGAAAGGGAGCCTAGCAGGGAAGATTTTAGAACAGCAACGGCAGAAGTTTTTGGGGGTTATTCGGAAGGCACGACAGAGATTCATTCCAAGGAGGAGGAAGCATGCAGAGGGGAGGACGAGGCATCCATGGCTGACAGGGGAAATCAAAGACAGCATAAAAGCATCCTAAGTGGTGAGGGTTAGTGGGAAGTCTTTAAAAGCAAGAAGAGAACTAAAAATAAGGGGCGAATTTGAAATGTGAATGCAAGCTAGCTAGTAATATAAAGGAAGTTCAGAATAGATTTTTTTCAATAAATAAAGGGTAAAAGAGGCAAAAATAGACATTGGAGCATTGGAAAATAAGGCTGGAGAAGTAATAATAATGGGAAACAAAGAAATGGCAGAGGAACTAAATAATTACTTTGCATCAGTCTATACGATGGGATGCCAGAGCTCCAGCAGAACCAGGGGGCACAGATACTGGTCATCATGAAGGATAAGGTTCTGGGGAAACTGAAAGGTCTGAAGGTGGATAAGTCACCTCGACTGGATGGAATACAGCCCCGTGTTCTAAAAGCAATAGCTGTGCTAATTGTGGAGGTATTGGTGGTGATCTTTCAGCAATCACTGGAGGCAGGGAGGGTCCAAGAATACTGGAAAGTAGCTAATGAAAGTAGCTTAAGAAGGGAGGGGAATAGCAGATGGGAAATTATAGGCCAGTTAGCCTGACTTCAGTCATTGGCAAGATTTTAAAATCGATTATTAAAGATGGGACTGTGGAGTGCATGATAAAGCTTCATCAAGGGAGATATATTAGAGTTCTTTTGAGGATATAACAAAGAAGTTAGATAAAGGGGACATGATTTATTTAGATTTCTAGAAGGCCTTTAATAAAGTACTGCGTAGGAGACTGTTAAATAAGTTAAGAGTACATGGTGTTAAGGGTAAGACCCGTGGCATAGATAGAAGAATGGCTAACTGGCAGAAGGCAGAGAGTGGGATAAAGGGGTCTTTTTCAGAATGGTAGCTGATGACTAGTGGTGTGCCTCAGGTGTCAATGCTGGGACACGTCTTTTCACAATGTACATTAATAATTAGGAAGAAGGAACTGAAGGCACAGTTGCTAAGTTTGCAGATGATACAAATATAAATAGAGGGGCAGGTAGTATTGAGAAAGCAAGGGGGCTGCAGAAGAACTTGGTCTGGCTAGGAGAGAGGTTAACGCTGCTGCCTCATAGCGCCAAGAACTTGGTTCAATTCCCAGCTTGGTTCATTGTCTGTGTGGAGTTTGCATGTTCTTCCCGTGTCTACATGGGTTTCCTCCAAGTGTTCCGGTTTCCTCCCACAATCTAAAAGACGTGCTGGTTAGGTGCATTGACCTGAACCTAGTGACCAGGGGAATTTCACAGTAACTTGATCACAATGTTAATGTAAGGCTTACTTGTGACAAATAAATAAACTGCAACTTTATTTCTGAGATTGTATAAGACTCTGGTCAGACCCCATTTGGAGTATTGTGAGCAGTTCTTAGCTCCATCCTGAAGGAGGGATGTGCTGGCCTTGGAAAGAGTCCAGAGGAGATTCACAGGAGTGATCCCTGGAATGAAGAACTTGTCATATGAGGAACGGTTGAGGATTCTGTGTTTGTACTCATTGGAGTTTAGAAGGATGAGGGAAGATCTTATTGAAACTTACAGGATATTGCGAGGCCTGGATAGAGTTGGTGTTAGAGAAGATATTTCCACCAGTGGGAAAAACTAGAACCAAAGGGCACAACCTCAGGTTAATGGGGCAATCCTTTAAAACTGAAATGAGGAGGTGTTGTGGTGAATCTGTGGAACTCTTTGCCACAGAAGGCTGTGGAGGCCAGGTCATTGAGTATCTTTATGACAGAGATAGATAGATTTTTGATTAGTAAGAAGATTAGAGGTTATGGGGAAAAGGCAAGAGAATGAGGATGAGATAAATGTCAACCATGATTGAATGGTGGAGCAGATTCGATGGGCTGAGTGGCCTGGTTCTGCTCTTATGTCTTATGGTCTTATGGGACACTACCTTGAGGAATATCTCCAGTGATGCCCTGGAACTGAGAGGATTGATCGCCAATAATCATCTTCTTTTGTGTTAGGTATTACTCTAACCGGTGGAGAAATACCCTCCACCCCGCTCCCCGATTTTCATTGACTCCAATTTTGCTATGGCTCCTTGATGCCACACTTGGCCATATGCTGCTTAGATATTAATGGCGTTCACACACTCACCTCACTTCTGGAGTTTAACTCTCTTGGCCATGTTTGAACTTAGGTTGTAATAAGGATAAGAGCTGCGTGACCTTGGTAGAACCCAAACTGAGAATCAGTGAGCCAATTATTGCTAAGCAAGTACCACTCCATGGTACTGTTGATGATCCCTTCCATCATTTTGTTGATAATCATTGATAATAAATAAAATGACTGATAGAGTGGAAGTTGGCTGGATTGGATTTATCCTGCTTTTTAGTGGACTTGGGTTATTTTGCACATTGCTAGGTAGGTGCCAGTGCTGTAACTGTACTGGTATAGCTCGGTCAGGAGTGAGGAAAGTACTGGAGCACAAGTCTTCTGTAATATTGTCAGAGGCCATGCCTTTGCAGTATCCAATGCCCTCAACCAATTCTTAGTATCATGTGGATTAAATTGAGTTGACTGAAAACTGACACCTGTGATGCCTGGGCCCTCCAGAGGCCAAGATGGATCATCACTCGGTACTTTGGTTGAAGATTACTGTTACTAAGATTAAAAGGGTTTCAAAGTTAAATTGGAAATAATTAGTTGTTGAATGAATCACTTCACAGGATAATTTTAGAATAAGCATCAAAAAAAAATTGAGAAAAATGTTTTTATTATGCAGAGGATGTATAGTCCATGAAGGGCAGAATTTCATCCTTGGAGCTCCATCACTTGAAAGATTATCATCACGGGAGCCCAGCACAGTGAAACTGCAAATTCCCAACAGTGGAACTTCAGATAAGGAACATTAAAAGGGACAAAACTCTGTGAAGGTTGCATCAGCTATCTCACTGAAAGCCTCAGCTGAAACTATGACCTTCCTGGATAAGGTGTTTGTGATTTACTGGAAGAAGAATGATAGTGCCAGGGGAGAGTATCAGGAAACTTCTTGGGCATGGGTAGGGTGGATATAGAGGGATATGGGCCAAATGCAGGCAATTGGAACTAGCCTAGTGGTTTAAAAAAAGGCCAGCATGTACAAGTTGGGCTGAAGGGTTTGTTTCCATATTATCTATGACTCTCATTCCTTCCTCCCTCCCTCAGGGAGGGACACATTTACCTGTGTGTCACCAGCGGGGACTCTTTGCCAGGTCGCTGTTTGTCAGGACGTGATGTAAACCCTTCCTCCTTAAGTGGCAGGAAGGGGAATAATGCAGCAGGGAGACCTCCTAATGACACTGAGAAGTATAGTAATAGGCTTTCTGATATTTCATTGACAGGAACCACGTTCTGTCATTGGCATGGGTCAGGCGACTATTTCAAATGGAAATCTCGCTGGTGCCACTTTGGGTTCTTTTCCTGCTCTAGTTTTCTAGCTGCCAACAACAGGGATGGAAAATCCCCTCATTGTCTGAATTTTCTCTCATTGTTTGCAATGAACCTAGATTTCAGTGGGATCACAAAAGGAAACTTCCTTAGAATGCCTTATCAAGAATAATGGCGGAATTATGGCCCATAGTGGCTTTTGAAAAGAAATTGGATAATGTCTAACAATGAACAGTTTAAAAATGTATGGGGAATATTGATGATTAACAAGGGAAGGCTGATTGTGGGATTGTCACGTAGCTCTTTCAGGGAACTGGCACGGATGGAATGGGTCAGCCAACATCTTTCAGTGCTGTAAAATTCTATAATTCTATCAGTTGGCCAGAGTTTTATTGGCCCTGCCTTTACTCACTGGTAACTTTGCCATAACTTTCACTGAGGTTCTATTTGCCTGCATAATGATCTGTTAAAAGCCATCAACTTATAACTGATCTCAAGAAGGCAATACAATGAAACATCATTGCCATAAAGAGTTACAGGGCACAATGTGCAGCCATGCTTTAGCACTGGAATGATGCATTTGCCAGAATTTTACCAGCACACCCATCCTGGAGTCGGGGTGGGCAAGTCTCTCAGAACGGTATTTCTCCATTGACGTCGGACAGATGAGGCAGTAAAATTCCAGCTAATGTGCGCCAAAGGAATAAACTGTTTATAAAGCAGTAAGCTCTCTGGCTTATTGTGAGTCCTGCAATGAGAGACTGACAGTTACAGGTTGATGTACAGGCTGCTGGACAGCTGGCACTGTGATGGGAGGCAAAGTATTGGGTTATTTCCTTGTTCAGTCAGAAGTTACTTTTGTCACTATGTTGACAACTTCATAACCATGTTCTTTAATGTGCTCATAATATTGTTCCACATAGCGACTAGTTTATTTCCTCTCCTTACTTTAGACTTTCTGCTGCTCAGCAGTAGCACAGTGAGATACAGCACACAGCTCTCCTATAGCCTTGCAAGCCCTACTGCACAAGTGCGATCTTCCCTTTTCTGACAGCAGCCATCCTTTCTGAATGAGATTCCCAATTTGGTATTTTTTTTTGTGCTGTGAGCCTATCCTATTAGGAAGTAGATTGAGACTGCCAGAATGCATTTCACAAAGGACCCTTACAGGCAGCAGGCAGACAATACTTTCATCCCATCGGACTGGATTGGATTGAAGCCAGATACTGAAGATGAAAGACCAATGTCTAACCCATTGCATCAGCCAGGCACATCCTCTGGTTTCTAATAATGTCATATACAGCAGGGATGAAGAGAGAACCGCTTATAAAAGCATAGGTAAAAGATAAATAAAGATCTGCGGCACTGCATCACATGGCTAGTGCTGTAACAATATCATTTTTTTTGCCAGAGGAAAATGCAGGGAAATATTACAGACAACATAGAGACTGTGTGATCATAAGGACTGATTAATCAAGGGAACTGCCTTAACTTCGACAGAGGTTAACATGAAGTGACTACGCATCCCTAATTTAAATACTGATAAGGGTGAGAGTTATTTACGACTAGTGGGCTTTGAATTCCACAAGTTGGCTGTAGTAAAGGCAAAGATTGATTTACCATCATTATTATGCATGTGCAAAGAAAGTAATTAAGACTGGAGCCAAAACTGACTTTGTGAGAATGAGTTTGCTAATGGTGGACAGATATAAGTTTGAGCAAAATGTTTGGAAATAAAATGGAAAATGGAGCTCTTATATTTTTGCCAGTGCACGTGAGTAGCCTATTGTTGCAAGATAGATACATTCTAATGCCCTCCTCTGAGGAATCTGAGAGCAGCTTAACTGCACAAAGCAAATCAGTTTAATACAACATCATTAAAGTCTGCCCAGTAATTCTGATTGCACCGCCCAGTGTAGAACTGAGCCATACTAAGCAGCAAAATCCCACATTTGTTTATTTTGAGAGTGTGGGTCACGAGTGGGCATTTCGGGTTGGGGTACAATACCTCACTGACCAAATAGCCTAGTAAAATCACTCTCCTAATTGATGGGTACTTGAACAGAGGTGGCCAGTGAGTGTGAAGTGCATGTCAGCTTGAAGCAGTAACTTGCAGAGCAGAGAAAGATGGTTCCATTTAATCAGATTGAATTCATGATTAATTTTTGAGACGTTGATTTTTTTGCTTTAATTTTCCTGGAAGAAATTAACTTTTTTGTGTACACACATGTTTTCAGCTGTCCATTTTCCAATGAAGGATTATACATAATTCAGAATTGTGTTTTACTGGGCTGGATTGTCATATTGTCAGTTTGTAGCAAACTGCTACTTGAGTCAGAAAATTGTAAGTTCAAGCAGTAACCCAGAAATTCAGCATATAATCAAAGCTAATGCTCTTGTGCAATGCTGAGGGAGCACTGTGGTGCCATTTTTCAAATGAGACATCAAATCAAGTCTCTTCCTATCTTTAGAGTTCTTTATCCCGGAAGCTGTGATGTTCAGTCATTGAGTATTCTCAGGAGTGAAATCAATAGATCAGCTGAGCTTGTTGCCAAGCCAATTGACCTGAATTTCATACTGTCTACGTAATAAGTCATTGATGTGGGCTTGTGGATAGCAGTGGACAGCACGCCTTTTTTTTAAGCAAACTGTTTAAAAGACAGCAAAGCAAATGGGGTAAGTCCTTTAGGGGGTGTCTTGTGCATATCGAGCACACCCCTCCCATTTGTCCCATGTTGCTGGCTTCCAAAACCCATTAATCTATCCCATTTACCCTCCTTCCTTGGCTCCCCGATCTCTTTCCATCCCAGTAATTTAATTGCAATGTTAATGTATGCCTACTTGTGAGGCTAATAAATAAAGAAAAACCCAATGCCCCAACTTGCCTCACTGCAGGATCTATTGTTGTCTTCATCCCAGGGACTACCTGCACTCTCAGCAATATGTGTAGTGATGCAGGAACTGACTGGTGGCAGCTCTCAAAGGCAGGACCTACCCCAGCTGAGAAGCAGAGGTTGTATTTCCAGCCATCTTTGCACCATCAGATAACATTGCAGTAGCCCAAATTATGGCTGTGTTAACTTCAGGAATTTAACTTTTTAAAATGTCCGCAGATTTTGTTTGTCATGAGTTGGCTGCTAGGACGTTATTCAGAGGTTGTCTAAAGTGTATAGTATGATTTTATTGTTAGGACCTCTACTCGGATGCTTCCAAGAATATAAAAGCAAATTGCTGCAGTTGCTTGAATCTGAAACAAAAACAGAAAATGCTGGAAAATCTCAGCAGGTCTAATAGTGTCTGTGGAGAAGAATAGACCCAATGCTTTGATTCAGAATGACCCTTTGTCAGAGCTGTGAATGCCTATGATGTGCTACCTGATTCTTACCTTTGTCTACCTCAGCCCCTGCCAGCACAAATCTCACTGGCGATTAAAAATTAATTTTTTAAACAAATACTCATTCATGAGATGTAAGCATTCCTGGCTGGGCCAGCAATTATTGCCCATCCTTGAGACCATTTGAGAATCAACCACATTGCGGTGGGTTAGTCATTTTGCGAGTTTGTTTGAGTTTATCATCAGCGTGGTTGTACAGTGGTTAGCACTGCAGCAATCACAGCACCAGGGACCTGGCTTAGATTACTGTCTATGCAGAATCTGCACATTTTCCCTGGGTCTGTCTGGGTTTCCTCTGGATATTCCAGTTCCCTTCCACAGTCCAAAAAAAATGCTGTGTTAGGTGCACTGAACATGCTAACTTCTCCCTTGGTGAACATGTGCCGGAGTGTGGCAACTAGGGGATTTTCACAGCAACTTCATTGCAGTGTTAATGTAAGCCTACGTGTGACACTAATAAATAAACTTTAACTCATAATTTCTTAACTCCAAATAAAAACAAAACGTTAACTCTTTCTCAGTTAAATTCGAACTTTGAGTCACGATACATACAATGAATGGAGTTTATAATATGTGTGATATGGTTGGTCACTCGTTATACAATCCACCCAAATTCCTTTTTGTACTGAGGTCAGTGGAATGGAAAATGGTGCAGGATATATAATAGGTGGTTAGTTACCTAACATCTGTTATGTTTCTGTGAAAGTTGAGTCTTACCCAAATGCTTTGAAACATTTATATGAAAGCAATTATATTTGTCAGAAGATTTATTTGAACAAAAATCACTCTCGCTTTGTTTTCTTTTCTCTTAACCAATATTTCATTCTGTTCTAACTCAAGTCCCATTTCAGAGATTCTTCAGCCATTTAATACAGGAGAATAGCTGAAGCGGTTTCCCAATCCTCAAGTTACTTTTTATCTTCAGTGTACCTTCCGCTCTGTGGGCAGCATTCAGAGCTAAAGTATCTGATTGCCCTTTACCATGGGGGCTGAGGACAACCTGTACCCATCAAACACAAATAGATCAGCCCAGTGTTCAGAGCTAATATTCTACTCAGCAGGGCAATCAGGAGTGGAGCAGGAAGCCAACTATTCTGTTTAACGTTTATTTTATTAGTGTCACAAGTAGGCTTACACTAACACCGCAATGAAGTTATTGTGAAAATCCCGGAGTCGTCAAATTCTGGCACCTGTTTGGGTACACTAAGGGAAGATTTAGCATAGCCAATGCACCCAACCAACACATCTTTCAGACTGTGGGAGGAAACCGTAGCATGCAAAGGAAACTCACACTGACATGGGGAGAGCATTGCCAACTCCACACAGATGGTTGGTCACTTGTTATACAATGCATCCAAACTCCTTTTGTATTGAGATCAGCTGAATGGAAAATGGTGCAGGATATATAATAGATGGTTGTTTGTTTCTGTGAAAGTTGAATCTTAACCAAATGCTTTGAAATGTTTATATGAAGGCATTTATATTTGTCAAAGGATTTATTTGAACAAAAATCACTCTCCCTTTGTTTTCTTTTCTCTTAACCAGATGATTATCTCCAGCACAGATAATGGCCCAAGCCGGGAATCGAACCTGGTGCTATGAGGCAGCAGTACTAACCACTGTGCACACCATCTGGATGTGAACAGTTTGCTAAATGTCAATCCAGTGGTTAGAAACTACATTCTAGATATTATTCACTGTTTGGAATGGGGTTCAATCCCTCCCTGTTCTGACAGAAAGGTAGAAATGTTGGTATCACTGAACCAAAGCCATCATTCACTTCATTTTCTAGTAATGGTACGATGACACAAATATGATCATTATTTCTCAAAGGGGTCGTCATCCTCCGCTGACAGCCCAGATGCAGTTGCTGTCAACATTAATTTAACAACTGTTATCAATGCAAAAAGACCAAAAACTGAACCCCTGAAACTTTGCATTTTAAAAATAGCAGTCGCTGTGAGCAAGTTCAAGACAGCAATATAATCTTAAAGTTCAAATAGCTTTTCTGTCATGGTCCATGATGTCACCTGAGCACCTCAGTTGGATTTACTGGCTTTTAATCAATCTCTGGTATAAATTATTCTCCATATAATTTCCAATGAAATGGGTCTTCTTTCTTCCGTCCGCTGTCACCAAGCATTTAAAATGGTATTTCACCAGTTTAATCCATTTGTTGTAGAAAAACCTCTGTGGCAAGTTGATTTCAAATCCTCCTCACAGACTAAAATAGGGCAGCTTTGAAAATTAGCATTATACATTTACAGCAAGATCAAATAAAACACTTCAACGTTCCCAGATGACTGAACGAACTCATCCCATGAGTAACTTACCATGTAAGATCAGGAATATTCCAGGTCTAATCCACAGTTGTGACTGCAATGGAGGTTGCCCCAAGGTTAGGAAGGCAAAAATCAACCAGAGTCCCACACCTGATTGCTTCCCGGTGACTTCTGAAAAATGTACCTGTATAAAGGTCAGATTGATCCTGTTTGTGACCTTCCTGTGATCAAAAAAACCTGCTGACATTTACCACCAATCTGGCCATCACATCAGTGTACAGATCAATGATGCTCACTTGCTCGAACACCCTGAGGGCAATTGATGCCTATTGAATCATACAGAGGCGAAATGTCTACTTGTAGGAAGAGCATGGAAAAAAATTTAGAAAATGAATACTCCAAAAAAGTGACCCCAGTTCTGAAAGTGTCGGAGCTCTGGATGTTGGCCACTTTATTTGGGACTTGTGTCCTTGGAATCATTAGGTTTGAACTGAGATAATTGACTTCCAATAATCACATCCATTTTCCTTTTTGCCAGGTATGACTCCAACCAGTGGAGGGTTTTCTTTGAGTGCAGTTTTCACTTTTGACCAAATGCTGCCTTGGTGTCATGGGCAGTCACTCTCATTTCATCTCTGGATTTCAGTTCCTTTGTCCGTGTTTGGACTAAAGCTGTAGTGAAGAGCTGGCAGAACCCAAAGTGAGCATCATTTATTGCTGAGCAAGTGGCACTTGATAGTACTGTCAATAACTCTTCCACCACTTTGCTAATAGGCCAGAGTGTACTGATGAAGCAGTATTTGACCAAGCTAGATTTGTCCCGTTTATTTGTACAATGTTCCATGTTGCTGGGTAGATGCCAGTGTTGTAGTTGCACCAGAACAGATAGGCTATGGGTGCAGTTGGTTGTGAGGTATGAGCTTTCATTACAATTGTCGGAAAATTATTGGGATCCATAGTCTTTGGTGTAAACAGTGCTTTCAGCTGTATCACGTAGAGTGAATCAAATCAGCTGAAGACTGGCAACCGTGATGCTGGAAACTGCAGGCAGAGTCAAAGATGGGTAATGTATTTGGCACCCCTGGCTGAGGGTGATTGCAAATGCTTCAGCCTTGTCTTTTGCTCCGTAGCGCAGGACTCCACCATCATTGAGGATGAGAATGTATGTGGAGCCTCTTCCTCCAGAGTGTTGTTTAACGTCTATCCTCATTTATAACAGGATGTGGCAGGATTGCAGTTTTGTTCTGACCCATTGGTTCTGGGATTTCTTAGCCCAGTCACAGCTGCTGAGTTATTCTGGAGAGTTCCTTATTTCTTTTGGTCAGAATTCTCAGACATTAGTCCCAGTCATTTAGATCATGTGTGCAATGCCAATAAGGATTGTTTAATTTTCATAGTCCTCAGATTCAGTGTTATCCTCAGGCATATATTAATATTTTACTGCTGAATTAATGGTAGCATAGTAGTTAGCACTGCTGCCTCACAGCACCAGGGACCCGGGTTTGAATCCTAGCTTGGGTCACTGTCTGTGTGGAGTTTGCACATTCTCCCCCTGTCTGCATGGTTTCCTTCTGGTACTCTGGTTTCCTCCCACAATCTGAAAGATGTGCCGGTTAGATGCATTGGCCACACTAAATTCTCCCTCAGTGTTCCTGAACAGGCGCCAGAGCGTGCCAACTAGGGCATTTTCACAGTAACTTCTTTGCAGAATTAATAGTAAAATCCCGCCAATAGTTTTTGATTATCTGAGATATAGAATATAAAGAATGTGACTCCTGATGTAATGTATACATTCTCTTATAATAAGTGCCATAAAATTCACCACAAATTCTGTGCTTCTATAATTCTGGAATCTTGTGTCACCAATCGTAATCACTCCGCAATTAGTGTCCACTCGTTCAATTGTCTGGACCATCAGTGTGCAGTGCTTTCCCTTCAACTCTGCATCTCTATATCACATTCCTTCTTTAAAACATTCCTCAAAGTTTACTCTTTGACTAAGCTTTTGGGCATCTGCCCTAATATCTCCTTACATGCTTTAGAGTCTTGTTTTTCGCTTTGAGCAATTTGGGACATTTTTGCTACATTAAGGACATAATATAAATGTAAGTAATTGCTGTTATTGTATAGGATCATATTTTACCGTGTGTATTTTTGGACTCTTGTTTTCAGTATAGCCACCCTATCAATCACTGTGATTGCTGTTTTGGGATAAGTTGAGATAGATTTTTGTTACTGTCATGCTGCAATTTTCAATGGAAAAAAGAATATAGTGGGATGTAAGGTGTATTTTTGTGAATAAACTGAATCCAAATTTGACATGGCTCCAACTTCAAGACGTTTGTTGAATCCCAGACAAATGAAAATAAGCCATTTACAAGACCTTTACCAGATGCAGCAATGACAAAACTGCAATTTCAGATATCCTCAAAAGAATCCCGACTTCTTATTTGATTGAGCCTTTAGGCAGCTCTGCGGAGCAGAGTGACTCGGTTTATTATGTTGAACATTTTTTGGCTTATAGTGAGAACACATTGATGTTTGTCCTTTAAAAGTTACACCTCTATCAGGAATGACCTGGGAAAAATGAACATCACAAGGCAATACTCATGCAATTGTACAATTTTTTTAAAAAAGGCAAACTTCAAAAAGAAGTGCTTAACTTTGCGAAGAAGAGTCATCCAGACTTGAAACATTAACTCTGACTCTCTCTCCACAGATGCCAACAAACCTGCTGAGTTTTTCCCACATTTTCTGTTTTTGGTGATTAGAAAGTACTTGAGAAACCAGCAGTCAGGACAAATACCTTTTCAGGATATATTACAGGTGATACAAGATAAATACATATCAAGGACTGGTCAGTTAGCACAGACTAAACAAGTTAAACATACAGGCAGTGACTTTGTTTCCAAAGAAGCAAATTGCAAAAAGCTGATAGGGACAAAGACAAAGGTATCCATTTTTTCGCAATAAAACATAGAACATTACAGCGCAGTACAGGCCCTTCAGCCCTCGATGTTGCACCGACCAATACACCAGAAGTATTGGGCAAAGTTGTCAAGGCTCCTAGCCATGTGTTTCTGCTGGCAGGAGATGGCGCATTATTTGCTAGCAGCAGGATTCTTTGGTCCCGTCACTGTCAATTGGAATTCCCATTGATGTCATCCCATGCTGGCAGGAAACTCCGGGGAAGGGGGTGCACTGCTGGTGGGACCGGAGAATGCGCACCCCGTGAATGGCCGGAGAATTCCAAGCATTCTCTTTTCCAAACAATGTGAACAAAGTATACTCGAAAAGCAGAGGGGGATTCAGTAATGAGCATCATTTTAAAATATAAAAGTCAAACATTCTTTCAGTAGTACAGGGTTATCAAAGATGAATTGATATTCCTCAAGGATACAAGCATGAGATTGAGATTGAAGATGAACTAAAAATAATTCCAAGAAATATTCACTGGTAGCGTGTCTCCCATCATCAGGGGGTCTATTATAAAATGTAATGACGTTCTCATTGAAATGAATGACTCAGTCAGCCTGACAAGAGCAAAATGAATAAATCCCCAGGGATACCTGATGGTGTTTAGTGAGATTGAGCGCAAAAATCTCCAGTGCTTGTGGTCATCAAAAGGGAATTGTCATCAAACAGGCTTGAAAACAAGTCAACATGACACCTATGTTCAAACAGGATAATAGGATAATTAGGGCAATAATGATAACTGGAAAAAAAATCAATCCGCAGGAATGTACCAAGAAATATCTTTTTTGAAAATAACCTCAAAAATTATCCTTGCTCCCAAAAGAGGGAGACTTTACCTAAATAACCTCCTTGAACTCTTCAAGGAGGTAACATCGCAAGGTAACTTCTGCAAACTTTTGATAAGATTTCACATGACAGATTATAAACAAGCTTAAGGCAATAGGCATCCTAATTAAAATGTACATGTGGATAAGGAGTTGCCTGAGAGCTAAAGCAGTGGGTAAGAAATTGATGGGTGTCCACCGAGAATGAAAGGCTCCATGATTCACTGTTGGTCGTTTCACAGTTCCTAATAAACATTAGTGACCTGGGTATAGAATTAAAATGCAGTTTGGAAAAAAAATGCAGAAGATAATAATCACGCTACACATTTACACACACACACACACACAGCTACACATTTACCCACTCCCACACATACACAGCTGCACACTTATCCACTCCCACACGTATACAGCTATGCATTTACCCACTCACACATACACACAGTTACACATTTATCCACTCCCACACAGGCACACAGTTACACATTTACCCATTCCCACATATACACAGCTACACATTTTACCCCCTCCCACACAAACACAGCTATGCACTTACCCACTCCCACGTACACATAGTTACACATTTACTCACTCCTACACATACATACAATAATGGATTTACAGAAGGTCAAAAAGAAAATCTGAAATGGGTAGTGCAAATACAGAAAATGTTCAATTTGGGAAGAAGCGCGGTATTATGCAACTGAATAAAAAAATAAGAAGTACATTCACTTCGGGATAGGTTAAAAAAAGTTTGGGAGAGTGGATTTGAAGGTTAGCACAAATGCTGTCAATGTGGAGTAGCAATTTAAAAAAACAGTGAAATATTTACTGATGGGAAAAGCCATTTGGCACATCTTAGTTTATTCTCCAGAAAGATCCAAACATTTACCAATTATGACATCCAAATGCTTCTGAAGTAAATTTTGTCCCTTAGAGTTCATTCCATGCATTTATAAATGTTTTAATACAACCTTGATTACAAGTGGGCTACAAGGGCACTGAAAAGTTATGTCGAGGACTGCACAATATCCAGGCTTTAATTTGCAATGTTCAATAGAGCTCTCCAATTAATTTATGCTATATTCCATTCTCTATTGTTCAAACCACATCTGGCCATAAAACAGCAGGAACCAGATAAACACAGGGAACAAACATTTTACGTTCTTGTCAGAAATCAAGATTTTATTCCATTGTTAATATTCATTTGTTATGACTTTTGCTCTGTTCCGTGCAAGCCTTGCCACTCATTTTATTATTTTTTGGAGATACATACATTAGAAGTACTTTAGGAATGCTTCCAAACAGTTGTTATTATCATGTGTGAAGTTCTGTACAGGCCTGCCAACTGTAGAAAATGTTTAGTTTACCATAAAAATTCCACTTTGCACAAGTAGGCAAAGGCCTGAGCTATACCAACCAGGAGACACCAGTTTGTGCTGAACAAGATGAAATCAGTTTTAGTTTCTACAAGACGTAGACAAAAGGCAGTAATTATAGGCTGGTTAGTTTAACTACTTGTCGTAGGGAAAATGCTTGAATCTATCATCAAGGAAGAAACAGCGAGACATCTGGATATAAATTATTCCATTGGCAAGACGCAGCATGAGTTCATGAAGGGAAGGTCATATTTGATTAATTTGGTGGAATTCTTTGAGAACATTATATGTGCAGTGGATATTGGGGAACCTGTGTATCTTTTCCAGAAGGCATTTGACAAGGTTCCACACCAAAGACTGTGATATAAAATAGAGGTGCACAGTGTTACAGGCGAAGTATTAGCATGGATAGAGGATTAGTTAATGAACAGAAGGCAAAGAGTAGGGGTAATTGGGTGTTTTTCTGGTTGGTAATCAGTGACTAGTGGTGTACTTCAGGGATCAGTGTTGGAACCACAATTGTTTACAGTTCACTAGATGATTTGGAGTTGGGGACCAAGTGTAGTGTGTCAAAATTTGCAGATAATACTGTGCAGAGGCTGCTGAAAGCCTGCAAAGTGATATAGATAATCTGAGTGAGTGGGTGAGGTGGAGATGGAATGCAATGTTGGTAAATGTGAGGTCATCCATGTTGGTAGAAATAATAGCAAAATGGACTATTAATTGAATAGTAAAAAATTACAGCACGCTGCTGTGCAGAGGGACCTGGTGTCCTTGTGCAGGAATCATCAGGAATTGGTTTGCAGGTGCAGCAAGTAATTAAGACGGCAAATGGAATTTTGTATTTTGAATTTTTTGTAAATGTGTGGGATCACAGAGTTAGGGAGAGGGCCTGGATAAGATACCTTGTCAGAGAGTTGGTACAGACTCGATGGGCCAAATGACCTGTTCTGCACTGCAAGAATTCTTTGATGACCCGCTTTGAAAAAAAAAACCCGTGCTAGTACAAATACAGCACCTTCAACTGAAGAATGTGGAACATTAACAAAGTTCTAAGAAGTTAGTCAATCCACGACAAGTATTTTGCTGAATCTTTAAAAAAAATGAAAACAAGTTGAAATATTTTAAAACAATGTGAGAGTGGAAAAAAAAGAGATTTTGTCTTAATGACTATTTAATGAGGCTTTTCCAACTCTCCCTGCATTAGTGGAGCTGACTGCTTCAAGTGCAGCTCTAATAAATGAGGCAAATGAACCCTGGGAAGGTTGCCATAAGGGACATGCAGCACAACTTCCCAAACAGACAGCTTCAAACTTCTCAGATAAAATGAGAACATGTTATATCCGCAAACTTCTTGAAGACTAGAACAAGAAGTCTGTATTGTGGCCATTGGAAAATGTACCAATATCCCAATCACTGATCCTGGAGCTAGGTTGGATTTTAACCAATCTTCATTGTTTTTATTTGTGTTAACATTTGCCTGTACTTGGTATTATTTACCCGATCTCAATTCTGTGACATTGGCTTGATTAATGTTTTTTGTGTTCTTTAGTTTGTAAAACAATAGTGTAATGATCTTAGCCAGTGATTGCGATATTCCGTTTTCTGAATAGGCTGAAGGTCACCCCTGATTTTGCTGTCTTGCCAGGGGTGAGAGTGGATCATGAAATCAATGCTTGTCTCATAGCGCATCATGTTTTTGCAGCGAAGAAAAATGACAGGCAAAAAGAAGTGATGCAAGCCTCAGAATAATATGGTAAATGTACTCATTAGATCCCCCATCAAATTTCACACTCTTCAGGCCAAGTTTATTTCGATACTCACCTCAGCTATTTAAAATAAAGACAAGACAAATTCATTTTGAAAAAAAGATGACACTAACCAGCTGCATTGGGATTCTTAATGTTAGCTTTGTGTAGTGAATATTAATGATGTCACTTTTGTTTGGTTCCCTATCATTAGTTTCTATGGCTGTGAAGGGTGCCATTTCCACACAGGAACATTGTTTTCTCAAAATCCATCTCCCATTATTGGTGTCAGAGGACTGGTGGTCTACTTTACTAAAAAGAAAAGAAAGAGATCAGGCAGATAACTATAGGCCAGCACTGTAATAATCAGTACAACACCAACTATACTATGACTTGCTATAGAGAGAGTATAACAAAGATTTACCAGGCTGATTCCCAGGTCTGTCATATGAGGAGAGACTAATTCGGTTAGGATTATATTCACTGGAGTTTAGAAGAGTGAATGGGGATCTCATAGAAAGATACAAAATTCTAACAGGGTTAGACAGGATAGATGCAGAAAGAACATTCCCAATGGTGGTAAAATCTGGAGAGATTTTCTCTCCAGTTTTTTTGCCGGAATTAAATTCATATTTTAGGACAGTTTAGTCTATGGTTCATACTGCTGCTATAGTGCATTGGTAGTGGAGGGAATGAATGTTTAAGGTGTTGAATGGGATGCTGATCAAGCAAACAGCTTTATCCTGGATGCCATTGGCTTTGTTGAGTGATCCCAGGAGAGAATTTCATCACACTCCTGACTTGCACCTTGCAGATGATAGACCAGTTTTGGGGAGTCAGAAGGCAGAATGCTCAGTGCAAAATTCCCAACCTCAGACCTCACTTAATTGAATTTATATAGTTCCTGCTTTGTCTTGCGTTTGGGCCTAGATAGGTTTGCCTATTACCCCAAGAATTTATATAGCTCCTGTTTTGTCTTGCATTCAGGGCTTAGATGTGTTTGCCTGTTACCCCAAGAATACTACTGTAATGTTTTATCCATACATAGAACACAGAATAGAGAACAGTACAGCAGAGGAACAGCCCCTTCAACCCACAATGCTGTACTGAACATGATGCCAAATTAAGCAAATCCCTTCTGCCTGCCCTTGGTCTATATCACTCTACTCCTTGCATATTCATGTGCTTATCTAAAAACCCCATAAATATTGCTATTCTATTTGCCTGCACCACTATCAATGGCAGCATGTTCCAGACACCTACCACTCTTTGTAAAAAGAAATTTGTTCCTCACATCTTCTTTAAACATTCCCCTTTTCATCTTAAGTGCATTACTCCAATCTTTATATATCTATGTACGTCTCAGTAACTCGATACGCGGATGTACTTCTGCTTCCCACTAGATCGCAGTTACTTAATCATGAGGTATTGCATCATAGTTACATGAGTAGTTACGGATGCTCCTGATGTTAACCCTTTACTCCTCAACTCTTTCTTCGTCCTGCTAGATTCATCCCAACAACTTTCCCTCTCAAGCTCATGGTTCAGCAGTCTATGCCTGATGGCAGCATCAGAACTTGAGTTAAATTTATTTATTTATTACAAGTAAGCTCACATTAACACTGCAATGGAGTTACTGTGAAAATCCCCCAGTCGCCACATTCCAGCACTTGTTCAGGTACATTGACAATTTCACATGGCCAATGCACCGAACCTGCACATCTTTTGGACTGTGGGAAGAGACCAGAGCACCTGGAGGAAACCCATGCAGGCATGGGGAGAACGTGCAAACTCCACATAGACAGTGACCCAAGCTAGGAATCGAATCAGGTCCCTGGCACTGTGAGGCAGTAGTGCTAACCACTGTGCCACCTTGCCACACATTTGTATATGTAAAGAAGGCTCCCACCAGCTTCCAGAGAGGAGAGTTTCCCATCTGCTTGGAAAACACAGTAAAAATTAAAGACTATAAGTAGAAAGCTTTTGGTGAATTCTAGCTGTGTGTTCCTTTCCTGTTAATGATCAAAATTGCCCCTATTCTATCTGAGTGTGAGGAGACTGAGTTAACACAGATAATGGAAATCACTGGATTACAGGAGAATCTTGAGCTAAAGCCCGTACTCAAGGGTCATCGTTTAAGCAGAAATATGAAGAAAGAAAACATGTCAATGTAAACTTAATTTACTATCTGTGCGAAAATTTTAACGTATTGGTTAACATTTTTTAGACTTCCATAAGGCCAATCTAAGCTCGGCAAATGATAGTTAAAGTGATGCAGACAAAAGTTTAATATTAGCCAATGCAATAGGTAAAGAGAAAATTAACATCTCAGATATTAAATTCATTGATAATCACTTTTAGGTAATTACTTTGCTAAATAACTAATCAGTCCACCCACTCATACATTCACATTAACGTGCATTGGGCCCTGTTTTAAGTCTGTACCAGTGACAGTATTCTGAATGGATTAAATTCAGGCCCATACTCTCTGTGAGCTTATATTGATGACAGCTGGGTCATCAGAGATCTCTCAAGTCAGTTGGTACTTGCCTCAGTGACTAATCAGAGCAATATTGAAAATATAGCAGGAATCTTTTTGTAGGGTCAAGTGCCCCAGTGACAGCACCAGAACTCCATGAGACCTCTGCTTATAGGTGAGACAGCTGGTCCCACACACAATCATGCAGCAACCAGCCAATTAGATATTTATGGACAAGGTGCCCAGCTAATCATGAAGTGGAGGCAGGCAGAGAGTCAACAGTCCTACCATTAAATCATTAGGAAAAAGTTCCAAGGTGCCATATTTAAAGGACATCTGGACAGGCATCAATCTTGATCTTCCCTCCAACATTAACCCTCAAGCTACCCTTCAAGTTTCATTCACCCCAGAGATTCCTCTGTCATTGCTCATCTGCTCCCACAGACCCCTGGAATCTTGGAACTGCCCATACCAAACCTCCTTGCATAAGCCTTAAAGTGATTTCTGTAAGCTTTTGACTCTCAGTACCTTGCCATTTAGCATCCCTCTATAATCTTAGATCTCCATATAATCGTGCATGACCTCCTGTCTGCAGATGTTGACCTTCCTTTTTAGTGCTGTTTGTTCCCTTCATGCTCCCCTGACTCATAGGTCTAACGTTACTCACTTTCTCTCTCCTGGTCTTCGAAGCCCAATTTTCTTCCACTGAGCCTCCCTGCCTCCCACTCACTCTCGGTCAGCCATATCCTAATACCCTTCGACTGCTGCCACCCAAGCACAATGATTCAGTGCCTCCTCTCCCATCACCCAGGACAGAAAAATAGCACCTACTCAGTTCAAAACATTTTGAGTCAGGTTGACCCGACAGACTTGAAACATAGGCTCTATTCACTCTTTTTTTTCCAGCATTTTGCTGTTTTTATTTCAAAATCCAGTATCTGCAGTATTTTTACTTTAGCTTTTTCTCTTATTTCCTGCTTAACTTGAACATGCAATTTCATATTGCAAGACTTCAGCAACACAGGGTGAACTGTTATTCCAGCCTATCAAAGCCCAGTGATGAGGATATTGACTAACTTATAGTTATCACAGTAAAATGTTATAAGCAAAACATTGATGCACAGATGTCTGGCTACGGCACTGGGCCAGGCGATCCAAGTGATGTTGTTTCTATTTAATTATCTGTATGGGGAAGAGAGAGTTCTGTATATGCATCCAAAGCTGCTCAAGTTACATAATAAACAAAGCAATGACTTCTAACCTTCATTGCACACCTGCTGTCTTTGAATTTTACAGTCTTTTTTTAAAATGTGATTTAACAGCAAGGCTTGCAGGTATAGTTTAATAACAAAAGCACAAACTGGTCACAGAGATGTATGGAAATTTAAATCCGATTACTGACGTTATCGGAATAGATTTTCATTATGTGGAAAGCTGAAGATACCTGGGAATGAGAGGAAGTGAGTTGTTAATACCTTATCTGAAGCATAGGATGGCGTAATAATCTTGAACTATTCTTTGGAATTATTTCGCTTATATATTTAAGTCAGTATATATGTATTATGGGTTGCAGAGACGACAGAGTGATTAGCATAACCATCTCACAGTTCCAGGGACCCGTGTTCAATTCAGGCCTTGGGTGACTCTCTATGTGGAATCTGCACGTTGTCTGTGTAGGTTTCCTCTGGGTGCTCTAGTCTCCTCCCACAATCTGAAAGACGTGCTGATTCATTGCAATGGCCTTACTAAATTGTCCCTTAATGTACCCAAACAGGTGCCGGAGTGTAGTGACTCAGGGATTTTTACAATAACTGCAGTGATAATGTAAACCTACTTGTTATTCTAACAAATAAACTAAAAAATGTTATAGTTATATGGATCTATAGCAAAGTGGTGCCTTTCTATTTCTAAAAGAGATTAATGTTAATAACCATTACAGTTATTAATAGATGTTAACTTTCAAGATAGGATAACGTTTATTCATTAGTCACAAATATGCTTGCATTCACACTGCAATGAAGTTACTGTGAAAATCCCCTAATCGCCACACTCTAGTGCCTGTTTGGGTACACTGAGGGAGAATTTAGCATGGCCAATGCACCTAACCAATATGTTTTTGGACTGTGGGAGGAAGCCGGAGCACCCTGAGGAAACCCACACAGACACGGAGAGAATATGTAAGCTCCACACAGACAGTGACCCAAGCCAGGAATCGAACGTGGGTCCCTGATACTGTGAGGCAGCACTGCTAACCGCTGTGCCACTTCATACTGAATACATAATGATTGCAGTATTATTGTTTTACTAATCAACAGTTGATTATTGGGAAATTGCATATTTTTTTAAAATAAGACATCTCAAAGAATGAAGTGAATTTTGTTCTCGGGAATTTGTGACTTGTGGCTGTGAGCTCCCAATAGCACAGCCCCTTTAATATTCAATTTTTAAAACTCCTTGCAACTTGAGACCTTTTTTGTCACACTTGAGCTTAATATTTTTTTCTGAAAAGGAGCAAACATTTTAATGAAGAAAGTGACAAAATCTGAAAACAAGACTTTGTTTTATTTTATTGCTTGTTTTTTTGTGACAAGTAAGATGTTTTCTTTTAGTACATTGCGGCTTTACGCTTGTGATTATATTCCAATTACAGTCATTCTTTAAACATGAACAGACTGCCAACAAAGAATGTCATATAACTGTGTACAGATGATGTCAGCCATGAACATTCTCCTGACATTCAGGCTTTAAACTATTTCTGAAACTCTGTTCAAATAATTCAAGGTTGGGTAAGCCTGTCAAATCTGATGGGATCTGGGCACTCATATCCAAATAGCCCTGTTTCTTTCTTTTTGCAGCTGGCTGCTCGTACATAGGCTCACTGCAGATCGTTATATTTCATCACTGTAACTGAATCTGGGAAACACAATGCAAAAATGATTGAAAAATCCCTGAGTCTAAGCCTTTTTAATTTTCCAGCCTGGTAACATTGACTTAGTAATGGTACAGCAGGCTTGATTTCTCCCTTTCTCACTCTGTCTGTCTCTTTTCCTGGGTCTCTCAATATCTGTCTTCTCTCCCTCTCCCTCTCCCTGTCTCTCTGACTCTCCATATGTCTCTCTCCTTCTGCATCTGCATCTGTCTCTGTCTCTGTCTCTCTCTCTCCTCCCTCTCTTTCTGTCTCAGTTTAGTCGTGGCTGGTGGCATTTTTCTAAATAGCAATATCCAATGCTGGAAATGTACTGCAGGCCAATCTGTCTCTGAAGAGGAAATGGGTTTGACTCCAGCATTCTTCCATCTACAAAAGATGATGGGTAGGTGAGGAATACATCCATTTTGAATGGGATATCTTCACATAGTGCATCATTGCTGGTGACCAAAGAAGCCAATCCTTGAGAAATAGGTTCTACCACAAATGTTGCAAGTGAAGATATCAAATATTACTGTTGTTTTCAGCATTGGCACCTCTGGCCAAGCCACTGGCCATTGTGATGGTATACACCAATCCACAGGAGACATTACCATTTCCCTCTATAGTCAACTAGTGAGTCCCCGGCCTGATAATTAATGATTAGGTCCTTTATGTCAAGTTCATGTGCATCCTCGAGTTTATAAAGTTTATTTATTTATTAGTCACAAGTAAGTCTTACATTAACACCGCAATGAAGTTACCATGAAATTCCCTCGTTGTCATTGTCCAGTGCCTATTTGGATCAATGTACTTGACTAGCACCCTGAAACCAGAGCACCTGGAGGAAACTCATGCAGACATGGGGAGAACGTGCAAACTCCACACAGACAGTGGCCCAAGCCAGGAATCAAACCTGAGTCCCTCGTGCTATGAAACAGCAGTGCTAACCACCTTGCCACCTTGCTGGTGACATGGTGAAACTTTTCACATTCTACTAGAACATAGAACATAGAACACTACAGCACAAATAGGCCCTACGGCCCACAAGTTGTGCCGATCATATCAGTACCTAACAGGCCGTAGAACTATCTGTAACTCTCAATTCCATTAAATTCCATGTACTCATCCAGAAGTCTCTTAAAAGACCCCAGCGAGTTCGCCTCTACCACCACCAATAGCAGCCAATTCCATTCACTCACCACCCTCTGCGTGAAAAACTTACCCCTAACAACTCCTCTGTACTTGCCCCCCAGCACCTTAAACCTGTGTCCTCTCGTAGCGACCATTTCAGCCCTGGGGAATAGCCTCCAAGAATCCACTCTATCTATTTCTCTCAACATCTTATAAACCTCTATCAGGTTGCCTCTCAACCTTCGTCCCTCCAGGGAGAAGAGACCTAGCTCCCTCAACCTATCTTCATAAGGCATGCCCCCCAAATCCAGGCAACATCCTGGTAAATCTCCTCTGCACCCTCTCAATAGCTTCCACATCCTTCCTGTAGTGAGGCAACCAGAACTGCACACAGTACTCCAAGTGAGGTCTGACAAGGGTCTTATAAAGTTGTTTAGTTGTTTACTAGTTGTTTAATTCCAACTACCCCACCACACAGAGCTCCTTTGGATATGTGTCCACCCACCAGGCTGCAGATGTGCCTGAGTGAATAAAGCTGCCTCAGTTTGATGAATGCCAACAAACATGGGAGCTCTGCCTTTGAGAGAATTGCCACAGTCAGAGTTTTGTCCTGCCAGGATATACACACAATGCACTGCAGACAGTGAAGATGAAAATGATTGAGCTTCCATTCTTGGTAACTGGAAGTAGCTCATACTTCACAGCCATGCTGCAAAATGCCAAGAACACAGGACTTGTCTGGAGGAGTAGACAAATTAGTATTTCCATCCTTCCAACAAACCCCAGATCATATTCCAATAGAGAATCTGCTCTCACCTGAGGAAGGATCAGCACTCTGAAAGCTTGTGATTCCTAATAAACCTGTCAGATTTTAACTTGGTGTTGTAAGACTTCTTATTGTGCCCACCCTTGTCCAACGCTGGCATCTCCACATGATAGAACTGAAGATTTTAGATTTCCAACCTTTATCAGTTTTGTTCTTTGATTTTTTTTGTTCCTATACATAAGCACCACCGCTCCTCCTCCCCCAACCCTGCCAACATTAGCCACCCCAGATTTGCAAACATCAAAGTGAAATTTGGCAGCTTAGAACTTTGTTAGTTCATTGGTTAAACCAAAGAAATTGAAGCAAGGCTGGAAGTGAAAATTTCATTTGCAAAGATAAAAGTAAATTGTAAAACCCTCGGCTGCGTCAAGTGCAGATTGAACAAGGCTTCTTTCACCCTGATTGCATTTTGAAAAGAGTTTGATTGCAGTGTGGTAGTGGTAGTACCTCTGTGGGACGGGCAGAGAAAATTCCTTTTGATTAGCTTCTTCTAGCTAGGTAGCTGTGACACATCTTTGAATATGGATGAAGACAACAAGAGGAATGAGCTGCCAGGAGTAGACAATTTCTTTCTTTGCCGGGCCAATGAGTGATATCTGAGGTGAAAGGTCGCTTGAGTCATTGGATGATGAAAGAAGTGTACTATGGCAGCATTTGCCAGCTGATTAATAAGACTTGGAGTTCTATAACTGATCCTTTCTTTTGCCTTAACAAATTAGCACATGTCACTGTTAGTTTAAGTGAAGCATGAAGGGGAAATGTTGTACCAGGGAGTGTTAGCAGCTGAGAGACAGTTCCAGCTAAGCTCCTGGATTGTGAGATGAAGTTGCCTCTCTAAAATTAATGAACTATGTAGAAAATGGAAGTAATCCTTTTCTATAATTTTAAATGGATGTTTTATTATTAACTCTAATTTTGATTTTTTTTTTGGTTAGAAGAGGCCGAGGAACCGATGCATTTTATAATATTAAAGCGAGGTTGCAATTGTTGTGAAATTATTTTTAATACAATATCAATGTCAGCAGCCATCACTCCTAGATTAGGTATGACACTAGTTCCTCTGGGGAAAAAGCATTGTATTATTTATTGTGGTCACTAGTCTCAAACAAGACAGCAGCTGGGTTCTGAAATTGACTGCAAGATCCCTGGGCTGGGAAAGGGAAAACTCTGTCAAGATTCTCTCTCCGTAGAAGAATGTGATTGCACTGGAGGGAGTGCAGAGGAGATTCACTAGGTTGTTGCCTGGGGTGGAATATTTTAAGTTATGAAGATAGGCTTGGGTTGTTTTCATTGGAGCAGAGGAGACTGAGCATGTGACCTGATTGAGGTATTCAAGATTGTGAGGGGCAAGGCTAGGGTGGATAGGGAGCAGCTGTTCCCCTTAGTTGAAGGGTCAGTCAAGAGGGGACACAAGTTCAAGGTGAGGGTTGAGAGGTTTCGGGAGGATGTGAGGAAAAACCAGAGGGTGGGGATGGTTGGAATGCACTATCTGGGAGGGTGGTGGAGGTGGGATGCCTCACATCCTTTTAAAAAACAACACCTGAATGCATATATGGCACGTCAAAGCATTTAAGGCTATGGGCCAAGTGCTGGTAAATGGGATTAGACGGGAGATCAGGTCTTTCTCACGTGTCAGTGCAGACTCAATGGGCTGAAGGGCCTCTTCTGCCCTGTATGATTATATGATTCCTAATCGTTTCCTGCTGGTTACTGTTGGAGAATGCAAGAATGCAAGGTACTGTTAGTACCTGGCTGGACTGAGATCCCCTGTGAAAGAAGAGACTGTCAATATTCACTGCGTAAGTTCATCAAATTAAGGGTGAATCCCATTGACTAAGATACTTGATAATTTCTCAAGTTCAGTGTGAATCTGTTCCTAATGAGGAGCATTGATTAGAGAGATGAAACAAAAAACTTGCACCTCTTCATCTTCTGAATTCAGCCAGGCTGGAAAATAGAAGTTCCTCGTTGGTTCCTGAGATCATAAGAGCTACAATGAAAGCTTCTGTGACTTATGCTGGAGAAATCCGGAACTGTGTAAGATGGGGGTGAAGTGAAAATTACCTTCTTCCCTTGACTCCCAAAGAGAATTTAGATCATGGTAGGTGAAAATCCTGACAGATTGCAATCAATCTGTTTCAAGAGAATGGCATTTCTATGGGGCTGTAACATTAAAAAAAAGCTTTGTACAACTTTACTGTTGAATTCATTGAAATCCCCTTGTCTTTATTGCTTTCTCTGAAAATGACATGACATTAGCCATATGCTGCTTGATAATTTGCTTTAAATATCAAAACAAATCATAAAATCATATAACACATTCAGGCCATTGTGTCTCTTCCAGCTTTTTAAAGTTCCACCTGCCCTGCACATTCCCAAAGCAGATATTTTGTTTTCAATCATATATTTCATTTCCCTTTGAATGTTATTATTGAACCTGCCCCCCATTTCAGGCAGCCTATTCTGATCATGAGTGGAAGTTAATTCCTCCCCGAGGTTGGGAGTTGTGGTGGAGGTTGGGTCAGAGGCTCTAACTGGGGTGGGAACATTTCTCACTGGCGAACACAACAGTCACCGGAAAACCAAACCCTGGTACACGTCATATATTCTGCTGTTTCTTTTACTGTATCGCACCGGAAGCAAAGGAAAAACCTACTCAGATGGACCTTTTTCTTTTGATACTTTATGTTCCTATGCTCCTGAATTGACTCAGAATCATACAGCATAGAAGGTGGTCATTTAGCTGACCACATCTTTGCCAGCTCTTTTGAAAGCTCTATTCAATTAGTCCCAGTCCCCCATTCTTCCCTCACAGCCATGCAAATGTTTCCTTTTCCAATTGTGCTCTGATTTATTTTGTATCACAGCTTGAAACTGTGTGTAACTCCACTGAAAACATTGGTACTTAGAAAAACGTTTCAAAGCTACAATGACTTCCCAAGGAGCATCGTAGAAGCACAACTAAGTCAAAATGATTGACGCTAACGAGAGATGAGGAGGCTGGATGAGAAATTTGGCCAAAGAGGGAAAGATCATAATGGTGGATTGAGAGGTAGAGAGGCAGGTAGAGGGAGATAATCTCAGAATTTAGGCCCTATATAGCTGAAGATACTGCCACCAATGGTGGAGCAAATACAATGGAGGATGCAGAAGAGGCCAAAAGAACCTATTCTCCACAATTCCAGTTTCTCAGCTTCACTGTTCAATCAGATTGAGAAGCAAAGTAGAGTGCAGGCATTTTACAAAAGCAATATCAGAGTTAACTGGGCTATCATGCAATAGTTAAATCTTCAATAACATATCGCCCAGGTTGTGACTCAAAGCACATGAGAGTCTGAGGAGTGATAAAGGAAAACTATTCACCGCAAAAGGTGTTTGTTAAAACCATGGAGGAATTCTCTGGCCTCACCACAGTGCATTTCCCTGCAGAAAGCAGTGTGCCATTAACTGACAGCAGGATATTCTGGTCCATTGCTGGCAATGGGATTTCCCAATGACTGCATCCCATGCTGCCGGGAAACCCACAGTGGATGTGCACCATTGGCAGGAGCAGAACATCCTGCCAGTGTGAATGGTCAAGAAATTCTGGCCAGAGTCTGTTCTTATGAGTGACTTGAATGAAACATACAAGATCCTGAGGGATCTTGACAAGGTGGATATAGAAAGGGTGAGCTGGATTCTCCAACCTCACCTGCAGTGGGGATTCTCTGGTCCTGCCACAGTGAATTTGGGGATTTGGCTAAGTGCCAAATTCACTGCTCTTACTGCTAGCAATGACAGGGTGTGAACGACTGGAGAATTCTGACCCATGTTTGTTCTTGTGGGAGAATATAGAACCAGGGATCACAGTTTCAAAATAAGGGATTGCCCATTCAAAATAGAGATGAGGAGAATTTTTTTTTTCTGAGGGATGTGAATCTTACTCTCCATCAAAAAACGGTGGAAAATGTGTCTTTGAATATTCTTAAGGCAGAGCTCTGTGGAGCCTTGGTAAGCAAGGGGATGGAAAGTTATTGGGCATAGAGCAGGAATATGGAATTGAAGTTGCAATCAGATCAGCCATAATCTTATGAAATGGCAATGCAGTCTCAAGGGGCCAAGTGGCCTACTTCTGCACCAAATTTGTTTATTCGTATGTTCTCCATAAAGGAGTAAGATTGAGAATTAACTTGTGTGTCTATGTCTTGTGTGGGCAGCATGGTGACACCATGGTTAGCACTGCTGCTTCACAGGAACCTGGGTTCAATTCCAACCACAGGTATAACGTTTGCACATTCTTCCCATGTCTGTGTGGCTTTCCTCCAGGTTTTCTCCAAAGATGTATAGGTTAGGTTGATTGGCCATGCTGAAATTGCCCCTTAGTGTCCCAAGTTGTGTAGGTTAGATGGATTAACCAAAGGAAATGTGTAGGGTTATGGGGATAGGGCAGGAGAGAGGATCTGGGTAAGATACTCTGTCAGAATTATGGCAATGGGGTTGAATGGCCTGTTCGGTACTGTAGGAGTTCTTCTGTGCTTCTTAGAACCATACAACATTGCAACACAGAAACAGGGCTTTTGGCCCTCCTTGGCTGTTCCGAACATGTTTCTGCCTAGTCCACTGACCTGCACCTGGACTATATTCCTCCACACCTCTCATCCATGTACCTGTCCAAGATTATCTTAAATGTTAAAAGTGAGCCCACATTTACCACTTCATCTGGCAGCTCAATCCACACTCCCATCCACTGAAGAAGTGGTGTGAAGAAGCCCCCTCCCAATATTCCCTTTCAACTTTTCCCCCTTCAACCTTAACCCATGTGCTCTAGTTTAATTCTCTCCGAGCCTCAGTGGAAAAAGCCTGCTTGCATTCACTCTATCCATATGCACCATAATTTCATACACCTCTATCAAATCTCCCGTCATTCTTCTACGTGCCAGGGAATAAAATTCTTCTATGACTTCTGGGATTTTTCGCTGGTGGGATTTTACGGTCCTGCTGACAGCATTCCCAGCGGTGAGGGGTGCATTCAACAGGAAACCCCCATAGACAATGGTAGTACCAGAAGATCCCACTGCCAGTCAATGACGGACCACCTTCACCGTGGCGGATCACACAGAAAATCCAACCCTCTATATATGTTGTCCATATCATTTGTTTGCAGTGGAAAGTTTTGATATCAGTTATTGCCCACAAAATGTCTTAGCGGAACATTTTACGGGGAGCTATAAAAAAAAAATCCCCAAGTTTTTGCAAGCAAAAAGTATCTGCAGTGTTATCATTTTATTAGCTTTTCTTCAGATATAAATAGTGTTGTAGTTTCTACTAGATGAAGAAATAAATTCACATTTAAGAGTTTAATTTCCTCAGCACTATTTGTAAGAATGTGTTTGCATTAAATTTCTGTCTGCATTATTTTAATGTGGCCATTAGCCCGTTTATTTTAAACAATTTAATGACAGGATTAAAATCCTGCACACAGTGCAAGAATGGAAGAAGAAAAACTCGCATTTATGCAGTGCTTTGTGTGTGATCATCGAAAATTGCAAAGCGTATTGCACAGTGAATTATCTTTGAAGTACAGGGACCATTGCTATGTAGTCAGATGTGGTGGCCATTCTGAGGCAACAGCAACCATAAGAATGGGAGAGGTAAGTATCCGATAATAACATAATGCACGGAGGGAGTTAGATCCATTGATAACTATCCAATCAAGAGCAGAATAAATACCACCTCGTAGCTAGGGAAGGAAACAGTGGGACCTTATCTGCCTTTTTCATCCCTTCCTTTTCTGGAAACCACAAACTCATCCTTGGATTTGTTCACAGGCACCAGTAGGTATGAAAATGCTTATTTGTCACATTTGCCCACACACTGGAATGGATTAAAGTTTTATTTTTAAAGTTAAAGTTTATTTATTAGCCACAAGCAAGGTTTACATTAACACTGCACTGAAGTTACTGTGAAATTATGCTGGTTGCCACAGTCTGACACCTATTTGGGTCAATGCACCTAACCAGCATGTCTTTCAGAATGTGAGAGGAAACAGGAGCACCCAGAGGAAACCCACGCAGACACAAGGAGAACATGCAAACTCCACACTGACAGTGACTCAAACCAGGAATCGAACCCGAGTCCCTGGAGCTGTGAGATATCAGTGCTAACCATTGTACTACTGTGCCACCCAATGGAAATCAATGGAAATAAAAACCAGAAGAGATGTAAAAAAAGTTATCAGAATGATAAGCTCTTGCACAAAGTCAAAATCTACACGGCTGAGCATTCTGACTGTGGAGTGCCTGACAACAAAACCTAATCCTAATCTTGCCCTCAATGTCCACCTGTACAATTGATGGTGATGCAAGTGTGAAGGCTAGCTGAAGTCTTTACTCCTGAGACTTAGAGCACAGACATTAATTGTATAACTAAAGTTGCTGTCCTACCTGAGATCACCTAGTTCAGCAGCAGTGAGAATTGAACCTGTGACCTTCTTTGATTTGAGTAGCTTCATCTAGTGTTATTTTCACATGACATGCCTATCACTGGCAAACAACAGAACAGTTATTTCTGCTGGCGGTGGTAGTGGAGGCGCACTTGATAGGGTCTTTTAAGAGACTTTTGAATGAGTATATGGGACTTAGTAGAATAGAGGGTTATAGGTAAGTCTAGTAGGTAGAGATATATTCGGCACAACTTGTGGGCTGAAGGGCCTGTTTGTGCTGTAGTTTTTCTATATCTATGTTCTATGTGGTTTATATATGAATTTTATGGGGCAGGATAGGAAGGTGGGGTGAGGGCCAAAAGTTGGGAGTGGGATAGAGGTGGGAATGCCTGCTGCTGTCATGGCATTCTGTGAATGCTGTGAGATGCAGAGGTCTAGCCTCCTGCTCAGCTAGTTGTGTCACTTAAATGCCTAATCAAAAGCCTCTTTTTGGTGTTGCTGGCATTTTATCAATAATAGCCAGACCCTCCATATAACAGTGAATCTGCTGACCCTGGTGGCCTCCTTATAGTCTCAGGGACTCGTAATCAGGAGCTCTGTTGCCCCAGGTAAGGCCACATGTTGGCAATGTTCACTCCCGCAACAATACCCCTTTCTATCCTCACCAACTCTACCTCGTCAGGTCCTGCATTTAGAAATTTTGCAACCTTGAGGTAAGAGTGTGGACAGCAAGCCTGTATCCTGCAGTCAGGCTGTGCCTATCAATTGTGGGGCTGAACAGTTTGGACCTCCTGCTATTTCAAAGGATTTGGGATTTTTTTTGTTTGGAAATGTGTTTCACAGCATCTCAACGGAGTCTTAAATCATGAGGAGCCTTGTCAGGAGTCAGAAACCTTTTCACACACACATTCAAAAAATATTGACAATTTTTGACATGTGATAATTTCACATGTCAAATAATGGTGCATGGTAAGTTAAATATTTTTTCAATACAATGGTTAGTGTTCAGTAAAGGTAAGTGATCATGAAAGTGACAACATTGTCAGATGAATTGGAGTATTTTATTCAGGGATGAAGTTTTATATTTGGCAATATTAAGATTCCGATTTTAATGTGTTAATATCTCCCTCCCCCCCACCATGATTTTTTTTGACTAACAGTCAAGCCATCTGTTGTGCAACAGATGGCCATCTGTTCAGGCTACTTCAAACGGCTTTAATGTATCCAACTAAGCCATCTGTTCAGCCTTTGAAGCAACAGAACTGATGGCAATTTGTTCCGCTACATTAAAGAGCTTAAATGTATTCAGCTCTGCAAGCTTTCTTTATTCAGCTGTGCAATGGAATCCCATTATGAATGCTTGGCTGAGCTCCAAACTCCTCTACTGGAATCAGCTCAGCAGGGGCTGTTGACATAGCTGAAAAGGAGACAGGGAGCTGCACATTTGACAATTTTATGAGACATTACTATCATTAATGTTTGGTAAAAGTTTTTGAGTGCTTTTGTTTATTTTGACTTTTTCATGACTTTGTAATGTTAATATAGGGCTCATGTCCATGGGTGGATGGGCATTGGGAGCATGTGAGGAATATAAGGGGATAATGGAGGTGGCATGGAATATGAATGAGGCATCAGGAATATTAGGGTGCATGGGAGTAGTGAGTGGTATGGACTGGAGCGCATACGCTCATGTCCGTGAGTAGATGTGACCCCAACTTCATTTCACCTCTGCCACCCCACTATGAAAATAATGTGGCTAGGCACTGTCCCTTGGAGGTGGAAATTAGCCCAACTTGTGATTCACATCTCAAAGATGAAAATCTGAAACTCTGTATTTCTAGAATGTGTAACATTTTATTAGTCTTTGCTATCCAAGCTTCATTTTATGTTTTATCTATTCTAACCAGATTTTTCACATCCTTTAATTTTTTTTTGCCTTGTTTCATTGTGCCACCCTTTGCTTCACGCAATGTCATGAATCCTTTTTCTTGTGCCATGTTCTGAATTACAGTTGTTACTGCTCAGATCTTGCTCTTCTTGCCTCATGGTATTTGTCTATTCTGTATTCATGTGTAGTATATCTAATTTTGATTCATCATCTGTTTCCTTTCAAACAGCCCAGCCTGTGAGATTACGCTTCAAAATCTAGCTTTCCAAAGTAGAAAGTTCCTTTTGTGTTCATCCACTTCTCCTTGAACCTAATCATAAAAGTCACCATATTGTGGTCACAACAAATGCAAAGCCTTTGGTCAACAGCAGGGTGTCATTAAGTTTCTCCTTTCATAGCAAGACATCAGCTAGAACAGAAAAGAAGAAAGAGTAGGCAGATTAAAGGACAGAGAAAACATGAGGTAAGATACAAAAGCATCTGTACCTACAGAACAGAAAAATAGAATAAAGAGATACATGTAACATGTTGCAGCAAAGTAACTAGTTGTAATATAACCCTTTGAGAATTAAGCCAATACTCCAGATTGCTGGAATAATAATACAAATTGGGACTGAATTTCTAAAGGGTTCTGACTCCGTTCTATTAATTGCAGCCCTTGAGAGCTTTTCAATATGGAAATCTGTTGCTTCGAGATATTTTCATTCAACTATTTGTGGAACTTTGTAATGTCTCTCTCTTGTGCGCTATTTTGGATCTAATGCATTGGTAATAGGAGCACCTACAAAAACAAGAACTTTCTCTTAGAAAGCAGGTTTTGTTTAAAAGAATGCCTAAAGATGCTTGACAATAGGAGATAGCTGACACCAAACAGTCAGTGAAATAAGGGGACTGAAGGCATAATCAAAGTGATGGAGCCTTGAAGAGATTTTTCTTTTAAAGCAAGAAGAGTAAGCTCGCCAGAGAAAGTGATTTTGGATAAGAATTTCAAAGGCAAACATGAGTAGTGTTGTATTGTCGATTCTGCAGTTGATGCAGGACAACCTTATGGAAACTTGAAACATAAAATTAAAGATATCTACTGCATCATCTTTAAATTATTAAACACAATCAGGTTTGTGACAGCATTGCTTTACCATCACAGGTAATTTTCTGCTCTATCAGAGCTGCATTGACTCCCAGTTAAACAAGGCTTTGATCTTAAAACAGTTATCCTTGTTTTCAGATCGCTCCATGGTCTCACCTCCTCTGTCTCTGCAATCACCTCTTGCCCTTCATGCTATCTGCACTCCTGTAAATCTGGCCTCTTGGATACTCTTGATTTTAATTGCTCCAGCACTGAGAACTTTGTTTTTAGCTGCTTGGACCCTAAATTCTGAAATTCCCTCCCTATATCTTTCCTCAGAAGGCAAAGGAAGTTTGGCATGTCAGCTATGGCTCTCATCAACTTTTACAGATGCATCATAGAAAACATTCTTTCTGGTTGTACCACAGCCTGGTATCACATCTTTTTCTGCCCAGGACCACAAGAAGCTATAAAAGGTTGTGAATGGAGCCCAATCCATCATGCAAACCAGCCTCCCATCCAGTGACCCAGTCTACACTTCCCACTTCGTTGGCAAAGCAGTTAGCATAATTAATGACTCCACGCACCCCGGACATTCTCTCTTCCACCTTCTTCAGTCAGGAAAAAGATACAAAAGTCTGAGATCATGTACCAACCGACTCGAGAACAACTTCTTCCCTGCTGCCATCAGACATTTGAGCAGACCTACTTTGCATTAAGTTGATCTTTCTCTACATCTTGGCTATGGCTGTAACACTATATTCTGCACTGTCTCATTTCCTTCTTTATGAACAGTATGCTTTGACTGTAAAGCATACAAGAAACAATATTTTTCATTCTATATTAATACATTAGACAATAATAAATCAAATCAAATCAAAATCCTCTTCTCTACCCTCTTTCCTCATATAACACTCTCATCGAAACCTTCTTCCTTCTAACTTACTAGTTCTGATTTAAATATGTAGCTTCATCTGTGGTAGGTAAATTGTTGGAAGGTATTTTGACAGACAGGATCTACAGGCATTTAAAGATGCAAGAACTGATTAAGGACAGTCATCATGGCTTTGTGAGTGGAAAATCATGTCTCACAAATTTGATTGAGTTTTTTGAAGGGATAACCAAAAAGATAGATGAGTGCAGTTGATGTTGTCTACATGGATTTTAGCAAGCCTTTGGCAAGATACGGCATGGTAGGTTGTTGCATAAGGTTAATCTCACATGATCCAGGGTGAGGTAGCCAAATGGATACAAAATTGGCTTGATGACAGAAGGTAGAAGGTGGTTGTAGAGGTTTGTTTTTCAAACTGGAAACATGTAACCAGCAGTGTACCTCAGGAATAATAGCTGGGTCCACTATTATTTGTCATTTATATTAATAATTTGGATGAGAATATAAGAGACATGGTTAGTAAGTTTGTAGATGATACAAAGATTGGTGGCATAGTGGACAGTAAAGGAGGTCATCTCAGATTGCAACAGGATCTTCATCAATTGGGCCAGTGGGCTGATGAATGGCAGATGGATTTTAATTCGGATAAATGCGAGGTGATGCATTTTGATAGATTGAACAAGGGCAAGACTTACTCAATTAATAGTAGGGTATTGGGGAGAGTTCCAGAACAATGAGAGTTAGGGGTATGTTTTCGTAGCTCCTTGAAAGTGGAGTCACAGATGGACAGAGCTGTGAAGAAGGCATTTAGCATGATTGGTTTCATTGGTCAGAACACCGAATACAGGAGTTGGGACATCTTGTTGATTTTGTACAAGACATTGGTAAGGGAATACTGTGTACAGTTCTGGTCACCCGATTATAGGCTATTATCAAACTAGAAAGAGTGCAGAAATGATTTACTAGGATGCTGCTGGGACTTGATGGATTGAGTTATAAGGAGAGGCTGGATAGATTTTCTCTGAAGTGTAGATGACTGAGGGGTGATCTTATCGAGGTCTATAAAATAATGAGGGGCACAGGTTATTTAGATAGTCTATATCTTTTCCCAAAGTTAGGGGAGTCTAAAACTAGTTTGGGCATAGGTTTAAGGTGAGACAGGAGAGATACAAACGCATCCTGAGCAATTTTTTCACACAGAAGATGGTGACTGTCTGAAACAAGCTTCCAGTAGTAGTAGTAGAGGCAGGTACAATTTTGTCTTTTAAAAAGCATTTAGACAGTTATATAGGAATGATGGGTATAGAGGGATATGGGTTAAATGCGAGCAATTGGGATGAGCTTCAGGGTTTAAAAAAAGGGCAGCATAAATAAGTTGGGTTGAAAGGCTTCTTTCCATGTTGCAAAACTCTATGATTCCATGACTGTATGATTCTATGACTCTATTCATATGACTCTATGGCTTTTTGCACATTGATATTGTTATGAAAGCTGTTAGTTGCTGCTTGCCAGAGACCTGCGTGTAATATCAATTTAGTTCCGAGCAGGCACCCATGAATTCATCTTGGAATATACAACTTGGATATTTGGAGAACTGTTCACTTGGGTTGTCTACAACCAGGATATTCTGCTCCCTCCTGTGGCGGAGGACAAGGCAGGCAGGGTTGGAAAATGAGAAGTCAAAAAATTGGCTTTACGTTGTCATAAAACCAGTTTACAATTATGTGCTGCAACCTTCAATGGTGGGCTGTATGTTCCACCATGGTATGGAATATTTGCATCTGATTATAAGGATAGCTTGCTAGAATCTTACCCCCACGCTAGATCATTTCTGATACATCAATATGAAATTAGAACAATGTGTTTGACTACGATACATAAACATTATGCACTTAGTGACCTGTACTTGGCTTGTGACTTTAACATTCGTTTGCCTATCTTGCATCACACAGGGCTCATGATAATCAGCACCCAGCTTCACAGAAAGTTTAGTATCAGAATGCAGTGACTGACAATCTGTGTGACTGAGTTGAAAACAGCTCATTGACAGATCTGGCCTAAGATATGTTAGACTAGTCAGTCATGTAAAGGGGCAAGGGGAGGAGAATCTTGAAACACACTCCATGCTAGCTATGATTTCAAAGGCAAATAGATGGCACAGATGTGGAAAAAAAGTTTGAAACACACATTCACTCCTGAATCATTGGCAGAAAGAGGTTCCTTGGAGACTAATGCTGACAATTGTCAGTTCCTCACTGACAGTATGGAGAGGACACCAACAGAAAGATGGAGGCTGGATTTATTGCTGCTACATTACTGCTTACAGGCAGGAAAGAAAAGGAGAAGATTGTGACCAAGATGTCTGGCTTGCCAAAGGGAGGAGCAAGACCCTCAAGCCCAAGCGTCAGCAAGATCCTCTTTGAACATGGGATGAAGCTCACAAAGACATCATGGGTAGGCAGCTTGCAAGACCCAGAACGTACAGGATTCACGTCTCTTATCTACAGATGAGTATATTACCAACAGCTCTGCATGTTCAAGGATCTGACAACTCACATTTGCCACATTCTCCAGATTGCCATTACAGGGACTTAACATCAATTGTTAGTGGCTATGTCAGTAACAACCATTATGAACTTCTATGTCAGTGGGTCCTTTCATAGCTCCACTGGGGACCTTTCTGGGATCTCTCCAGCATCCACATACAGGAAGTCATAGACATCCTTCTAGCCATGGCCCACAATTACATTATCTTCAACAGAGATCAAGCACACCAGGATACTAAAGCACTAATCTTGCTAAAATTGCCGGAAAGCAGACTACACAGATGAGAAGCCATGATAGCAACATCTGTGTTAAGTGTGGGGGTGGATTGTGGTATCACACCTGAATAACAGCAATATGAATGCTAGAAACCTCGGAGGTCCCTGCCTCCACCTGGTGTGGAGCAGATTGTGTGCTGGTCTCACCAGATTGCAAGCCTGACTCTGGAAGCAGTCCCATGGAGCTTTGTGTCTGTGCACTGTTGAAGACTGCGAGTTAGCACAGTGAAGGCTCTTCTATGGTACTTTTCTCTGGTTCCTCATCTGAGGTGTCGTCAGTATTGATGCTGAGGATTTGGTTTGTGAATGCCCTCGAGAGCTTTCCAAAAGGTCCTATAAAAGAAAGGAGAGATACTTAGTACATGACAGGTGACTCTGAAACAGGACAATGCACTCACTGTATGGTTGTCTGAGGATGATCTGATGCAGGATTTTTCACCTAAGGTATGTGCTGTCCATCCCACTGTCACCAGAGGCATGGTCCATATAGCCTCTGACCAGGCTCAAGTCCTGTCTGCCTTGATTTTGACCACACTAATCTTGGTCTGAGATTCCTTCCTTTAAACATGTGTGAACTTGTTCTGCATAAAGACGGGTGGAAAGTGTGATCAGGAGACATGCCAGGGCAGATGATGGTACACCTGCTATGTCTGGGTGATGAGTGCAGCCCATCAATGGCATGAGAATGCATGCAAACTGCAGTGAATATGAGCGTAGATGGAGATTTGAGTATGTGTGTGAGTGAGCGTCAGTATGTTAGATGCCAATGAATGGGTGATGAGCTGATGAGCATGTGAGTTGAGAGTGGTGAAATGATTGACTTACCCTAATGGCAAGAATGAAATAGTTCATTCTCTTTCTGCATAGGCTAGCTGATCTTTTCTGTACTCCGATGCCAAAGCTTTGCAGGGCAGAATATGAAAGTTGGTTGACCTCCTCTGCCATCACAGCTTTGAGGACATCACAGGGGGGTTGACTGGGTCCAGGGAGGCATCACCAGATTTGGGGACAGCTGCCTTCTTTCCTTTTGAACAATGCTCCTCACCTGTGCCAGGCCTGGGCTGCAGGCATTGAAAGGCTGTGCAAGGATGCTCTTTAAGTATGGGGTTCGGAATAAAAAAGCACTGAGCTCATGGCAAGATAGTGTCATCAGAGACCGTCTATACGTGAGTCAATGTGTTTCCCATACATACTTGATTAATGGGGCAGGGAGCAGACGATATAGAATGAAAACCCGTCATTGCGGCAGACGTGTAAATGCCATCTCTTGTGCCCACTGCTGCACTCAGTGCACAGAGGAGAAAATCCTGCCATATAACTTCAGATGGATTAAAAGAAGTTAAACAGATGCTTATCACTGAAAGAAATGAATTTAAAACTATAAAGGGATAGGCAGCCGTAAAATCGAGCCAGTGAAAAGTGCAATATATAAATACATAAATACATACTTAACAACATTGTACAAATGTGATCATAGACTGCTGAACTTTCAACACTGAAGTAAAGAGTTGGGGGACAGGGGGGTGGGGGGGGGTGGTGTTTGACTTGTAGCTATATCGACGTCTGCTGAGTCCTTGCACTGCTCAAGAGCATGCAGAAGTGATGAGTGTGATTACAATGTAAAGCTGATAAACACATTACTGAGTAGTCAAAAGCCAAAATGTTGCATACTTGCTGTCTGGACAAGTAAATGACATAAAGCTTTGAAGAGAAGGGATTGCCAGCTGATATGATAAAATTAGAAAATGAAACATTAGATGAAAAGTTAGAATTGATTCTCATCTATTTATAGACAGTGAGAGAATTCTTAATTAGTTCTTAGGTGATACTAGCGTTTTACCTGCAGATTGTAGGAGGAAGGAAATTCTGAGAGAGGTAAAGGATTCCACAGATGCTGAGAAAGAACGAGAATAGTGACAATGCCCTGAGCTTCATTATAACACAAGAAATAATGATTCCTCCAAAAGGAGATTTTGGCAGATTATGCAAATTGTTGGAGGGTTTTCACCAGAATGTGCATTTGTGCTCTGAAAATTTAGCTGCAGTGGCAGAAGAATGTTCCCTCAGACCAGGTCCTGTTGCTTTCCCTTTGGAACAGGACATCATATCAATATGGATCCACGCACATATTAAACTGGCAAAATCACTGATGTATTTTTACCAGAAGTCTCAGTTCTTAAAGAAAAAAGCAAGTTCTGAGTGGGATTCCTTGTGAATTATTCAGAGAATGTAATGAGTTGGGTTGTCTGAAAATCTATTTAGTTATACTTTCCTACATTCAGCACCTGGGCTTCAATAAAGCAGTGTTTTATGATATTTTCCCTACACAAGGCCTGAAATAGTGACCAGGGCCATTTAGGCAAACAACAGTTAGTAGGAAAAGCATGCTGCCTACCTGCCAACCTACCTATTACCACTAAAAAATCCAAGCTTTATTTTCACGTAGCTAAAGACCTGCCAGTGTGAAACTGAAACTCCAGTGCCATTCTGTAGTTGGAAAGGGCAGGAAATCTTTTAGGGTCTTCAGTAAAGCTGGTTAGAATTCAGTGGAGTAGGAGTGGAATTGAGTACCAATGGTACCTCACACCACCAGGAGTAGGTTGGAATTCCTTAGAGGGCCAAGGAGGAGTTCAAAAAATGTTTATCTGAGTAGCTTCCAATGGTCTTAATTAGATGGTTCCACCTTTTGTAATTCAAAGGAGAAGCAAAAAAAAAGTTTCAAAACTCAAACTTTTGATAAGTAACAATTGATTATTTCTCGGTTTCTTATTTGAAATATGTAGGAATTCACCTGCCCATGTGAGGACCTTACTCACGATGTCAGTGGCCAGTGCACCTAGATAAATAGAACATAAATGACACAATGCTATTTTCTGTCTCTACTACTTCCTTTATGCCAGACGTTGATATTTAGCAACAATGAAAGAATAATGATGGAACACAACTAAACATTGTTATATTTGCAATATATACTTCAAGATATCTATTTGTCATTTTATGCCAGATGTATTTAAAGGAAAAAGAGAAAGTTGCACTTATATACTGTCTTTCATGTCCTCAGAATACCCCCAAATTATAGTATTTTATAGTCGATGAGATGCTTTGAAATCTAATCCCTGTACTCTGCCTTAGCAATGATTCCATTCAAAACGTACTACTTCCTGCTGCCTTGGAAAAGTAGTCAGCATAATCAAGGATCACATGCACCCCAAACATATTCCTTTCCACTGGGGGGGGAAAAAGTCTGAGATCATGTACCAACCAACTCAAGAACAGTTTTTTCTCCGTTGCCATCAGAATTTTGAATGGACCTACCATATACTAAGTTGATCTTTCTCTACATCCTAGCTATGACTGTAACGCTACATTCTGCACTTTCCTTTCCTCCTCCTCTATGGACTCTGTGAAGGATATGTTTTGTCTGTACAGCATGCAAGAAAAAATACTTTTCACTGTATACCAATACATGTGACAAATCAAATCAAGTCAAAATAATTTCTCAGGTTTTGTCGAATTTGTATGCAGCAGACATTCATCACTGGGAGGGTTACCTTACAAGAAAGAAATCGAACTGTAAAGAGGACAAAGAAATCCCATCTTGGCAGATTGAGACAAGATTTATCTGCAAAAGAAATATGAAATCAGGAATTTTATTTTATTTGACCATATAGCCACGGAAAACACTGAAGGGATGAATTGTCAGTCTTGACATCAAAGCGGAAGACACCATGTTTAAAATGCAATGGCCTAAACATCTCACCATGAATTTTATGTTCATTTCACAGTCCCACATAGATTTTCATTCAGTATCCTGTTACTCGGAATCTTTCCCTTCCTTCTACAAACCTTAGTTTCCTTTCTCTTATGCATTTTCATTCCGCTTATCTCTTTTTTTCGACATCCAGAATTTTCTACCACTGTCTTATCTTATTTCCTGTTTCCTCCTGTAACTGTATTTGCACTTCCTTATCTCCGTATTTTTCTGTTACCCTTTTCAATGATTTCTTTTCTGTTTCTTTTACTTTGAAAACAAATTACCCTTGGGGGTTCCTGCCTACAGACATTGACAGAGTAACTGTGGGCCATGTGCTTGTGATAGCAGATCAGGGTTTGGGCTGGCTTTTAAGGTATAAATCGTGTTAAATATCCAGAGCCACAGATTTTTATTACAAGTTTGTTCCTTAATATTAATTATTGCTCTTGCTTCAAAATAATTAATTTAAGGAATAATCATGCAGCATCAATCTGAGACACTTTATAATCTATTATTTAAATGTAAGCTTCTATTGCAGTAACTTATCAAGATTAAATACTACCCAGCTCTGTCTTATGGTTCACTTGCTAACAGAAAAATTGGATAAAATGTCTTTGTATATCACACTACTTCCTACAGCACATTTTGCTGGGCCTCCACAGTATGTCTGAGTCTTATGAAAGTTGTTATTGTAAAGCAGAATATTCCAGATTGTGAAATAGAGAAAGAGCAAGAATATGGTATACTTTGAATTGTATCTCTCTTTCTCTCTTTTTCTTTCTCTTTCTCCCTTTCCCTCTCTCCCTTTCTCTTTGTCTTTGTCTCTCCTTTCTCTCTTTCTCTCTCTCTTCCTCTCTCTCTTCCTCTCTTTCTTTCTCTCTTTTACTCTTTCTCTCTCTTTGTCCCTCTTTTTCTCTCTATCTGTCTCTCTCTCCCTTTATCTTCCTTTCTCTCTCTCTCCCTTTCTCTCTCTCTCCCTTTCTCTATCTCTGTTTCTCTGTCTCTTATCTGTCCTTTCTCTCTCTTTCTTTTTTTCTCTTTCTCTCTCTCTCTCTATCTCTCTCTCAGTTGGACTCTTGTTCTCATTGACTGACTCTTCTCATAATCTTGGGTTGAAATTTCAGAGTAATTTAGCATCAAATTTCACCACTTCAAACTTCAAAAAGAAAACATGTGCAAGAATGTGCTGTCAAAAGTTGTTAACCAAATCACTGGAAGTGGTGCACAAAAGAATTTCAAACCATTTGAGAGTGGAACTCACTCTTCCGTTACCCATCTCCCTCTCTTCAGAGAACGGTCGTTTTCATTTCCAGAATCCCAATAGGAAGTCACAATCCACCTTGTGAACCAAATGTATTTTGTTTGCTGACCCCTTCAGTACACAGAACAAATGAGCTGGCTCCCAGTTGGCATGGACAACTGGAGAAAGATGTCAAACTCCACCATTCCTCTCAGACCAGCTCCCTGACAGGAAGCCGCCAGCAATGTCTGCTGTGTGCACTTGTTCTCAGAAAATGTCAATCTGCTGGAAACTGCACAGCTATCACTTAGTAAAGGATTACTAACCACAGCCAGGAGGTGTAGGGAAATAGAGCAATGAGAAGCAAATGTGAGTTAGTTCCTTATATTAAAAACACTTCCCTGTGCAGCACTCGTTTAATTCTAATTTAAATGCAATTCATCATTGTATAAAGTGAATCGCATAGTTGAAAATCAGAATTAGGTCAGCCCTTGGTGAAGTTTGTTGGGTCTGTAAAGTAGTCAACGTAAAATGAGATGCATTTGAAGCAATTGTTACATGATGTGAAGAATTTGTCGTCTGCAATCTGTTAAAATTAAAAGAAGAAAAGGAAACTAAAAATAAAAATGAATAGCAGACCAAACAGCGTCTGAAAGAATAATGTATCTTAACCTTTTATGTGTATGACTTCTCATGACAATTATTAGTTGAACTACTGAAATCAACAATCTGTGTTCTGACTGCTTTCCCCTCCAAATGATCCATGCAAGACAGAGAAAGGGAAGGATAACAAGTTTAATTAGTGTATTTCTTGTATTCTGAATTCTATTTGTTGATATGGATTTTGACTGGTTCCAACATCTCTAATGTAATCTGTTCCATTGGTGTGATTTATTATTGTCATTTGTATTAATATAGAGTGAAAAGTATTGTTTCTTGCATGCTATACAGACAAAGCGTATCATTCATAGAGAAGGAAAGGAGAAAGTGGAGAGTATAGTGTTACAGTCATAGCTAGGGGGTAGAGAAAGATTAACTTAATGCAAGGTAAGTCCATTCAAAAGTCTGAAGAAGTTGTTCTTGAGTCGGTTGAAACACGACCTCAAACTTTTATATCTTTTTCCTGATGGAAGAAGGTGGAAGAGAGCATGTCGGGAGTGCATTGGGTCCTTGAATATGCTGGCTGCTTTTCTGAGGCAGCAGGAAGTATAGGCAGTGACAATGGATGGGAGGCTGGTTTGAATGATGGACTGGGCTTCATTCATGTCCTTTTGTTGTTTCCTGCAGTCTTGGGCACAGCAAGAGCCATACCAAGCTGTGATACAACTCAAAAGAATGCTTTCTATGGTACTTCAGTAAAAGTTCATAGTTGACATGCCAAATTTCTATAGTCTCCTGAGAAAGTAGAGGCATTGCTGGGCTTTCTTAATTAGAGTGTCTGCATGGAGGGACCAAGACAGATTATTGGTGATCTGGACACCTAAAAACTTGAAGCTCACGACCATTTCTACTTCATCCCCATTGATGTAGTCAGGGCATTTTTCTCCTTTGCGCTTTCTGAAGTCAGTGACTACCTCCTTTGTTTTGTTGATATTAAGGGAGACATTGTTGTCTTCGCACCAGTTCACCAGATTCTCTATCTCTTTGTGACCCATCATTGTTTGAGATCCGACCAGAATGGTGGTGTCATCAGCAAACTCAAAAATTGAATTGGAGGGGAATTTGGCTACACAGTCAAAGGATGCTTAGCACCTTTCAATATATGAAAGTTCTTCCTGCATTTTCTATTTTTGTTTGTCATCTTAATGTGCAAGAATGACCTTCTGTGCTTACATTCTGTGCATAGCAGGAAAATGTTTGGTTGGATCCAATTTGTTCAAGTCTTTCTGAATTTTAAACATTCCTGTCCCATCGTCTTTCTGTTTTCTTTTTTCAAGGGGTAACAAATCGATGATGGTCAATCTTTCCACAAATGTCATGGTATCAACTTTGTGGGGGAAACCTTATCAAGAAATGACATTGTTGTTTCCGGCAAGAAAACTGGTGTGTTTCCCTTTAGAGAAACCAATCGGTTTTCTCTCCATATCTAACTTTACCAAAAATAATCAAGAGGACATGTTTCACACCATCATATGGAGGAAAGGCACAACAAAACTCAGCTGCTCAAAATAGGGATCAGAAACTGAGTAAACCTCCCCCCAACTCACAAAAGAGGTTTCAGGGAACATAGAACATAGAACACTACAGCACAAACAGGCCCTTCGGCCCACAAGTTGTGCCGAACACATCAAAACCTACCCAGCCATAGACCTATCTATAACCCCCAATCCCATTGGATCCCATATACTCATCCAGAAGTCTTTTAAAAGACCCCAGCGAGTTCGCCTCGACCACCACCGACGGCAGCCGATTCCATTCACTCACCACCCTCTGAGTGAAAAACTTTCCCCTAGCATCCCCTCTGTACTTGCTTCCCTGCACCTTAAATCTGTGCCCTCTCGTCACGACCATTTCAGCCCTGGGAAATAGTCTCAGAGTCCACCCTATCTATTCCTCTCAACATCTTGTAAACCTCTATCAGGTCGCCTCTCAACCTTCGTCTCTCCAGGGAGAACAGTCCCAGCTCCCTCAACCTGTCTTCATAAGGCATGCCTCCCAATCCAGGCAACATCCTTGTAAATCTCCTCTGCACTCTTTCAATAGCTTCCACGTCCTTCCTATAGTGAGGCGACCAGAACTGCGCACAGTACTCCAAGTGTGGTCTGACAAGGGTCCTATAAAGCTGCAGCATTACCTCCTGACTCCTGAACTCAATCCCTCGATGAATGAAGGCCAGTACACCGTAAGCTTTCTTAACCACATCCTCCACCTGGGAGGCCGATTTGAGAGTCTTATGGACCCGGACCCCAAGATCCTCTGCTCTTCCACACAGCTAAGACTCCTACCTTTGATAGTGTACTCATTCATCCCGTTGGATCTGCCAAAATGGACCACAACACATTTATCCGCGTTGAAGTCCATCTGCCACTTCTCCGCCCAGTCTTGCATCCTGTCGATGTCATGCTGCAACTTCTGACATCCCTCCAGACCATCCACAACACCACCGACCTTCGTGTCATCGGCAAACTTACTCACCCATCCCTCCACTTCCTCATCCAGGTCATTTATGAAAATGACAAACAGCAAGGGTCCTAGAACAGATCCCTGGGGTACTCCACTGGTGACCGACCTCCATGCAGAAAAAGAGCCATCCACAACCACCCTCTGCCTTCTGCAGGCAAGCCAGTTCTGGATCCACAAGGCCAAAGCCCCTTGGATCCCATGGCCTCTCACCTTCTCAAGAAGTCTTGCATGTGGGACCTTGTCAAATGCCTTGCTGAAGTCCACGTACACCACGTCCACTGCTCTTCCTTCGTCAATGTGTTCAGTCACATTTTCGAAGAACTCAATTAAGCTTGTAAGGCACGACCTGCCTTTTACAAAACCATGCTGACTATTTCTAATCAACCTAAACTTCTCCAAATGCTCGTAAATCTTGTCCCTCAGAAGCCTCTCCATCAGCTTACCAACCACTGAGGTCAGACTCACCGGTCGGTAATTTCCAGGACTATCCCTGTTCCCTTTCTTGAAAATAGGGACCACATCCGCAATCGTCCAATCCTCCGGAACCTCTCCCGTCTCCATCGACGACGCAAAGATCATCGCCAGGGGCTCTGCAATGACATCCCTCACCTCCCACAATAACCTGGGGTACATCCCATCTGGTCCCGGAGACTTGTCTATCTTGATAGCATTTAAAAGTTCTAACACATCCGCTTCCTTAATATCTACATACTCAATCTTTTCAGTCTGCCGCAAACTTGTAGTGCATCCTCCCAGATCACTTTCCACCGTGAATACTGAGGCAAAGTACTCATTAAGCACCTCTGCCATTTCTTCCGGTTCCATACAGACTTTTCCCCCTTCACCTTTTATAGGTCCTATCCCTTCTCTTCTCATCCTTTTACTTTTCACATATTTGTAGAAGGCCTTGGGATTCTCCTTAATCCTACCAGCCAAGGCCTTCTCATGACCCCTTCTGGCTCTCCTAATTTCCTTTTTAAGCTCTCTTCTATAAGCCTTATACTTCTCTAGATCCCCAACATCTCCTAGCTCTTTGAACCTTTTATACACCTTTCTTTTCTTCCTGACTATGTTCACCACAGCCTTCGTGCACCACGGTTCCCGCGTCCTACCAAAACCTCCTTGTCTCACCGGAACGTTGTCGTGCAAAGCTCCAGACAAGCATTCCTTGAATATCTGCCACCTTCCTTCTGTGCTTTTCCCCAAGAACACCTCCTTCCAGTTTATTCGCCCCAACATCTGCCTGATGTCTTCATATTTCCCCTTATTCCAGACAAACACCTTCCTAGCCTGCCTGATCCTATCCTTTTCCAATGCAAGGGTGAAGGAGATAGAATTATGATCTCCATCCCCAAGATGCTCTCCTACTGAGAGATCCATCACCTGTCCTGGTTCATTAGCTAGTACCAGGTCCAGTACAGCCTCTCCTCTCGTAGGCTTGTCCACGTGCTGTGTCAGGAAACCCTCCTGAACACACCTAACAAACTCCTCCCCATCCAAACCCCTTACCCTTGGGATATTCCAGTCGATGTTTGGGAAATTGAAGTCTCCCATCACAACAACTCTGTTATTTCGACATCTCTCCAGTATCTGTTTCCCTATCTGCACCTCAACTTCCCTGTCACTATTGGGCGGCCTATAGAATACACCCAGCAACGTCACCGACCCTTTGCTATTCCTAACTTCCACCCACAGAGACTCCGTAGACATTCCCTCCTCGGTATCCACCTTCTCTGCAGCCATGACACTGTCCCTGATCAACAGTGCCACTCCACCACCTCTTTTGCCTCCCTCCCTGTCCTTCCTGAAGGATCTGAATCCCGGGACCTGTAGTACCCAGTCCTGTCCCTGAGACATCCAAGTCTCTGTAATGGCCACCACATCACAATCCCAAGCAGCAATCCACGCCCTAAGTTCATCCACCTTATTTACTACACTCCTGGCATTAAAATAGACACAGCTCAGTCCCTCAGACTGGACATTTCCCTTCTCCCCCACTCGTCTAACCTGCCTCTCATCCTGCCTAGAGTCCTTCCCTACCTGGGAGCTAACTTCCTTGCTCCCAGTCTCCACATCACTATTCCCTCCCCCTAACCTTCCTAGTTTAAAGTCACCCCAGTAGCCCTAGCCAGTCTTCCCGCCAAGATATTAGTCCCTCTGGGATTCAGGTGCCACCCGTCTTTGCTGTACAGGTCACACCTGCCCCTAAAGAGGTCCCAATGATCCAGGAACCGGAATCCCTGCCCCCTGCTCCAGTCCCTCAGCCACGTATTCAACCTCCACCTCATACTATTCCTGCTCTCACTCTCCCGAGGCGCAGGCAGCAATCCTGAGATTACTACCTTCGCTTTCCTCTCTCTCAGCTGCCTACCCAGTTCCCTATAATCCCTTTTCATGTCCACTTCCCTCTTCCTGCCTATGTCAGTAATACCTATATGTATTACAACTTCCAGTTCCTCACCCTCCCCTTTCAGGATGTCCAGGACGCGTCCAGAGACATCCCGAATCCCAGCTCCAGGGAGACATACCACCATCCGCGACTCCCGTCTGCGTCCACAAAAACGCCTGTCCGCCCCCCTCACTAGGGAGTCCCCTATAAGCACTGCCTTTTTGCTCTGTTTTTTAGGTTTTTGTTTTTGTTCAGCTCCAGGGAGCTGGCCACCGCTGCCTCCCTTGGATGAGCTGTCCCCCACAGTAGTACTCAGGCAAGAGTACTTATTTTGAAGGGGGACATCCACCGGTGTACTTTCCATCACCTGAGGTTTCCCCTTCCTAATAGTTACCCATGTGCCTTCTCCCCTTTGCCCTGGTGTGACTACTTGTCTGTAGCTCCTATCAATAATCTCCTCATTCTCCCTAATGAGTCGAAGGTCCTCAAGCTGCATTTTCAACTCTTTTACCTGGTCCCATAGGGATTGCAGCTCCACACAGCGATCACAGGTATGGACATCTGGGAGACCAGGAGCCTCCAAGACCTCCCACATGTTACACCGGCAACAACATGCTGGCCTCACACCCATGCTTGCCCCTTTATAGTAACCCAGAGAAAAAAAAAAGTAAGAAAGATTAAAAAAAAAACTTACCTTGCCTCCCCTTTTTGCTTAGGCCCTGTGAGCCAAGGACCTTACAGCTCACACAAAAACAAACTTACCTGCTCCTTCTCAGAGCTCCTCTCTCTCTCTTTTTTTAGGTTAGAGGAGGAGGGGGGGGTTGGGATATTCTACTTGTGTAGAGTATCGGGATTCCACACCACTCCAATTTATAGTGAGGTTGAAAAAAAAACTACACTACCCAGGTGCTTTGCAACACCTTCTGGGTTTAAAAGTTTAAAAAGTTTAAAAAAAACTAAGTAAATGTTGAATTTATTGGCAGTCTGATAATAACTAGCAATCAATCAGGTTATTGTCCACGCAATACTATTAATTAACATTTGCCACTCTATTTTAATACATTCCTATCTATTGATAGGCTTGGACCTAATCAAGTAAATAGGATAATATTAAATCATTTGCTGAAATCAAGATAGTTTTTTTTTTATTCATTTGTGAGACATGGGTATCGTTGGCTGGCCAGCATTAATTGTACGGTAAGAAGTCTTACGACACCAGGTTAAAGTTCAACAGGTTTATTTGGTAGCACAAGCCACAAGCTTTCGGAGCACTGCCCCTTCATCAGGTGGCTTGTGCTACCAAATAAACCTGTTGGACTTTAGTGTTGTGAGACTAGTTACTGTACTTATCCTAATGACGGCATTTCCACATCATATCATTTATTGCCCATCCATAGTTTCCCTTGAGAAGATGGTGGTGAACTGCCTTCTTGAATCACTGCAGTCCATGTGCTATGGGTTGATCTACAATGCCATTAGGGAGGAAATTCCAGGATTCTGACCCAGCGACTGGGAAGGAACGGCAATATAGTTCCAAGACAGTGTAGTGAGTGGCTTGGAGGGAAACTTGCAGGTATTCCCACGTATCTGCTGCTGTTGTTCTTCTGGATGGAAGTGGTCGTGGGTTTGAAAGGTGCTATCTAAGGATCTTTGGTGAATTGCTGCAGTGCAACTTGTAGGTAGTTGCACTGCTGCTACTGAGCGTCAGTGATGGAGGGATTGAATGTTTGTAGATGTGGTGCCAATCAAGCGGACTTCTTTGTCCTGGATGATGTCAAGCTTCTTGAGTGTTGTTGGAGTTATATCCATCCAGCCAAGTGGGGAGTATTCCATCACACTCCTGGCTAGTGCCTTGTAGATGGTGGATAGGCTCTGGGGGGTCAGGAAGTGAGTTATTCGCCTTAGTTATCTGAGCCTCTGATCTGCTCATGAAGCCTCTGCATTTGTGTGATGAGTCCATTTGAATTTCTGGCCAATGTAACCCCAAAGATGTTGACAGGGGGGTAATTCAGTGAAGGTTATGCCATTGAATGTTAAGGAGCACTGTTCAGAGAGTCTCTAATACAGTAATTGGATAATACCATACATAGAGAAGGAAAGAGTGCAGAAAGTAGCATTTCAGTCATAGATGGGGAGTAGAGAAATATTAAGATAGGTCCATTCAAAAGTCTGATAATAACAGGAAAGAAGCTTTTCTTCAATTGGTTGGTATGTGTCATCAGACTTTTGTATCTTTTTCCCAACAGAAGAAGGTGGAAGAATATGTGTCCACGGTGTGTGGAGTCCTTGATTATGCCAGCTGCTTTTCCCGAGTATTTTAACACCTTACAGAAATTTACTAAATTAGTTACTCAGGGCTTCCAGCCCTCAAACTGTGCTGGCTATTTTGCTCCTGAAGATACACCCTTAAACTATCTCAGCACCTTCTCAACAATGCAACTGAAATCAATACTCAATTACTCGATCATTCATCCTTCAAACTATTTTTGAGAAAGTTGGGGTGACGTGTTAAGTAGAGTTGAAGGGAAGGGATTTAAGCAGGGTTTTGGAAACAAGGAAAAAGAGAGCCAAGCAAGGGGCTTCAATGGGCATTAGCTATATGAGTTATCAGTCATGGAGTTAACAAAAGAATTGACATGGAATCATCAAGGATTAAGAGGAGAGGAGGATGAGTGCATCTGGAGGACGGTGAAGCAAGATCAATGCACTATTAGAATTAAAGGGTATGAGTTTGACTTACCTGCTGTAGGATTCCAGCATTTTCTATTTTTCAAACATTTGTGTGTGTTTTTTTAATTATCCACGCAATCTGTTAGAAATCGGTGGCCAAAAATTGCAACAGTTAATTGTGATCCTGGCATATATTTTTCATTAATAATGAAGCTTTTTCATTGTACTAATCAAGCAATGTCCTCAGGCAGCACAGTGAATGAATAATTAATTTTCTACGGTTGGATATGTTGTTCCACACGGCACATCTCTCAGCCAATCAGATTTCAACAAATATTTAATGTGCATTTGGTAGGTTGGTAAACTGTTCCATGGTCAGTTTCGTCACTTTTTTTTTCAACCCGGCTTAAGTCACTCCATATTTTTAAACATCTCCTTAGTTGACTAACCTTGGCGCAATGCAGCGTCCTCTTTTTCTCTCTTTCATTCAAAGGGAGATGACATAGACTGTGGACGTCATTGTCAATGGTGCCAGATTTGTAAATGATCAGCATAAAGTTTGAGGGCTGAATTGCAGTTTTCTTCTTACAAGTACATTTTCAATTATTTTCCTCTTCTGACTTTTTTATACCTCGCTCGTCAAAGTCTTGGTAGTAGCTGGATGATGAGGTGAAGCACCAGCAGTCTTTCCAAAGTTGATCCAGTTGCTTCATTCTCCATGTATCAATTTGGAAAGTGAATGTTAGTGAGTAGATCAACTGGGGTGAGGGGAACAAAGATCACAGCTGAGCTCTGTATTGACTTCCTTCAATGATCATGTATTCTTCAACAGGACATTGATCAGGAGCAGAAGAATGAGAGGAGGGTCGCATAGAAACTTATAAAATCCTAACAGGGTTAGACAGGATAGATTTGGAAAGAACGGTCCCAGTGTTGGGGAGTCCAGAACTAGGGGTCATAGTTTGAGGATAAGGGATAAAAGTTTTAGAACTGAAGTGGGGAGAAATGTTGTCACCTGCAGAATAATGAATCTGAGGAATTCACTACCACAGAATGTAGTTGAGGTCAAAATGTTGAGTGATTTCAAGAAAAAGTTAGATACAACTCTTGGGTCTGAAGGGATCAAAGAATATGGGGTGAAGGTGAGATCAGGATATGAAATCTAATGATCAGCCATGATCAAAATGAATGGTGGAGTAGGCTCGAAGATCCAACGGCTTACTCCTGCTTCTTGTTTCTATGTAGAAAACAACTGTGATTTCCCCGCACATAGCTGAGGATAAGTAAGGTGTTTACAATCCTCTTGCTGCTACTCCGAATGAAAATATCCAGGGATCATGTCTGGGATTTCCCTGTACTATGGGATTCATTTTTCTTTTGGACAATTGATTTATATACAAAGGGGAGGTGGCGGCGTAGTGGTATTGTCATTGGACTAGTAGTAGACCCAGGATAATGTTCTGAGGACCCAAGTTTGAATATTAGCACAGCAGATGGTGAAATTTGAATTCAGTTCAACTCTGGAATCAATAATCTACTGAATGACCACGAAACGCATCATTGATTGTTGTAAAAAACCCATCTGGTTCCTTCCTTTACAGAAGGAATAACCTTTAGTGAAGAAAATCTACCGTTCTTACCTAGCTCGGCTACCATGTGACTCCAGACTCACAGCAATGTGACTGCCTCTGAAATACCCTCAGAAAGTGAGACACTCGGTTCAGCGAGAAATGCGGCATGGGTAGCAAATGCTGGCCTCGCCCAATCGAAACATTCTTAAAAAAAAAGCTTGGTTTAAAATTATTTCGCAAGCCCCTTTATTTGACATAATCGCACCAACGAGATGAAGGGAAATTATAAAGACAATTAGTTTAGATAGTGGGACGAAGGAATATAGGAGATGGAATATGGGATACAGAGGAGAGAATGTTGGAACTCGTCATGTATTACAAAAGTGACGACATTTCCAAAATTACTGCAACAGCTGCAAAATAGTTTGAGATGTCCTAAGGTTAAGTAAGGCACTGTATCAACGCAAGCTTTTTTTGTTTTCTTGAAACAAATTCATTAACTTCCATATCGAATATGGCACTATATGCATCCCATGAGAGGGTTAAATATTCCCCCTTTATAATATGTGTTTCTTTACAACAACTCTGTCAGGAGAAGTATAGTAATTAGGACTGGGACACTGGCAACATGCAAGACGACCGCCAGATTGATGAACAGTGCGAAACCTAATCATCGGGCATTTGGTTCTTTTTTTCCAGTGTGAGACCATCATTAAGCCTCATCTGTGCTGGGGCCGCAGACACCAAAGGTGCTGGGTAAGCACGAAATGAATTTTAGAATATTTTGTACATAATTAGTTCTAATTTGTACGACAAAATGGCCAAAAAAAAAACTCAGGCTGAAAGCACATCTGTCTTATGGGACAGAAAAAAATGAGTCTATGCTGGAAGTAATCACGAGTTCCTGCTGGTTGTCCTCCATGCAAAATCAAATAAATGCCACATTTTCATAATCACTGCTGGGGAAAAGGAAGGAAAAAAAAACTCAGTGTTTGCTGCCGCAAATGGAATGCGAATGAGTCTCGGTCCAGAAAGCGGCAATCTGTTTCTCTTTCAAAAGCGGAAATGAGTTTGAGAGCAGGGCACATCTGGAAGAAGCCCCATCGCACACTGAGCTTCCCTCCATGTCTGCTCTCGCTGGGTGCCGACGTATATCATGCCATTTGGAACCGTCCCAGAAAGTTTAAAGCTGTCAAACTCCTGTCACTGTTCAGAGGAAAAATAATCACGTTTGCTCAAAGTTTTAAACCTGCTCATTTTTCTAAAAGAGCAACATTTGGTACTTTGGATATTGAAGCTTATACATTTTATATATGTATTAGTTATTATGTCCTCAAATTTGCATCGTGGGAAAAGGGTAACGCGTTATGTTTGGCATCCAAACAGATTTCTTTCCGTATCACTTTAAAGTTACATTTGCATTTTAGTGGCTTAACTGCTGGCGAACACTTGGATGAAGTGTAGCGCAATATTTATCAATCATCAGTTCAACCTGGCACTCTTTACACATGAGAAGATTTTAACACTCTTTGTAGAATGGCAGTACGGTAGCACTGCTCCTTCATAGTGTTATATTCCCACCTTGGAATCTGTGCGGAATCTGCACGTTCTCCCCATATCTGTGTGGATTTCCTCTGACTACTCCATTTCCTCCCATAGTCCGAAAGACAAGCTGGTTAAGTGAATTGGCCAATTGGTTATACTCTCCCTCAGTGTACCTGAACAGGCGCTGGGGTGTGGCAACTCGGGGATTTTCACAGTAACTTTATTGCAATGTTAATGTAAGCCTACTTGTGACACTAACAAATAAATCATGAAAATTAAAGAAAGAAAATCTCAAAAATATTCATATTTAGTAGCAAGACTAATCACTATTCCTGGATTTGGACTTCCCATGAGAACTGTTTCATATAGTGTTTAATATATTTGGGTGACATGGCAACATAGTGATTCGCACTGTTGCTTCACAGCTCTAGGGATCTGCATTCAGTTCCTGGCTCGGGTCATTGTCAGTGCGGAGTTTGCACATCCTCCCCATGTCTGCATGGGTTTCCTCCAGGTGTTCCCACAGTTTAAAGATATGTGGGTTAGGTGGATTGGCCAAGCTAAATTACCTCTTAGTGTCCCGGGATGCGTAGGTTAGAGGGATTAGAGGGTAAACATGTAAGGATACAAGGATAGGGCCTGAGTGGGATTGTTGTTGGTGCAAATGTGATGGGCCAAATGAGCTCTTTCCGTGCTGTAGAGTTTCTATGGTTCTATATTTCTATGCGATCATATCATTGGATATGCATCCTGTTATATTCCTGTTGAAAACCGAAGCAGTTTAAGATGAGTCTCAGTTGTGAGGACGAAGGAGTAACCTTTCCTTTCTCACAAACTGAAGATCTTCGTCACAAAGTTTCTAGGGAATATTGGACATAAAAGAATAAACATCAGCATTTAGCTGGATGAGAGGTCACATGACACCAGGTTATTGTCTAACAGGTTTATTTGAAATCACAGGCTTTTGGAGCACTGCTTGTTCATCAGGTAAAGTCTGTGGGGTGACAAAATAGTGGGCATATGCACTAAATCTATAATTCCTGAAGATTTTTTTCATTGGCATTTTAAACAAGACAAATCCAAACATGATGAGCCCTGAAGTCTACTCTCATATTAGGTGTAACAGGTATTAAACATGTGAATACGTTTCTACGGGAAAGTGCCCTTCTGTGTAAAGAAGGTGAGGAGAATGGCAGTCAGTCAGGCATCGAAACAGTTAACTCAATTGAATCATTGTCTGAAATGGGAAATATTTCAGGACTACAAGGATGAGACCTTGGGTGGCACTGGAGTAATTGCTGTTTCAGAAGGCCAGCCCTGACATGATGGACAGGATTTCACAGCCTCGCTCAAGCAAAAGCGTAAAGTCCTGCTCGAGGCCAACGGAGATTTCTGTTCTGGGAACCTCGCCCACCCCAATTCCGGGGGTGGTGTGTTGTTGGGGGGGCAGTAGGGGAGTGGTTGCGAGATAGTAGAGCTTTGATAGATAGGCGGGATGGACTCATTCTCTGCTAAATTCATTGTATGATTCAATCATTGAACCAGGGAAATGAAAACTACACCATCTTTTAAAGAGCTAAGAATGACCAAAGACTGAATTAGCAGACTGTGCTGTGTTGCTGGTGAAATACGTGAGAGTTTGTGGTGCATTAAAATACATCTTCAAATCCAGCAACATCCGAAAGTAGAATCAAAACCATGGAAATTAACGCAAAAGAATAGCATAAAATTTCAATGATGTTGAACTGTGTGCATTACTGGACAATCAGCATGGCATCACTGTGAAGCAGTACACATATAGCAACTTTCAGACCCTCTTCTCTTGCCTTTGATCCAGAATGCTTATGTCCACCACATTTAAAAGGCATTTGGTCAGATACATGAATAGAAAAGGTTTAGAGGAATGTGGGCCAAGTGCAGGAAAATGGGGTTAACTTAGATGGACTTCCTGGTTGGCACAGACTAAGGGCCAAAGGTCTTCCTCTGAACTGTAGATTCTATGATTCTATTGTGTATAAAAGGCCATAAAAGAGTTCCTTGCAGAACAATTCTACCACATTTTTTCTCTGCCAGAGACCTCTTTATGTCATTTTCTGTGTCCCTTTTGTTTTCATTCCCACACATGTGCGCAGAGACTATTATTAGGTAGTGTCAGTGGGGATGTGATTCACAGAGCAGAAGAGAGTTGTAACATTGGGCAATGGCTGTTGATATGTCCATCAGAGAAAAAGGAGACAGTTGTTCACAACTTCAAAGTTGTGAGATTCAAAATCCATGCTATTGACCTGAGGAGAAGAATGTTCAAGGAACGATGTACTTGTCTGTACACCCTGAGGTCACTGCTGGAGGCTAAGCGGCAGCTAACAATGTTCTACACATTTCACTTGTAATAACCCAGGGAAATGTTTTCCTTCTTTATAGATGTCAATGGATTGGGTGGCAGTTAGAAAAATAGACAACACTGGAGCCAACAACAGCCTCTCTCTCAAAGGGTGCCTGGGCTCACTCAATGATTTCTGCTCTGTGGAACTGAAGCTTTGCTAAAATTCATGTTATGGGGTGTAGGTGTTATTGGCTAGCCCAGACTTTATTAAAACAAGCTGCTGTCTTGAACTGCAGCCCATGTGGTGTAGGTACATGCACAGTGCTGTTAGGGAGAGAGTTCTAAGATTTTGACTCTGAGGCAGTGATCTATTTCCACATCAGGATGGTGAGTGGCCTGAAAGGGAGTTTACAGGTGGTGCTGTTACCATGCATCTGCTGCTGTTACCTTTTACATTGTGAAGATTGCAGATTTTGGACAATGTTGTTGAAGAAGCAGTTCTGTTGCCACTGTACCACTGTATGTTGGTAACAGGGCTGGGAAAAGAAATCATGGATACTAGTATTTTTTCCTGTTTCTGGGCCCCTTTAAACCTTTGCCCTCCCCCACGTACCACCCGCCTCCCCCACACAAACACACATACACATACACGCGCACACACACGCACTTCAATCCTTCTCCTCAATCATGCATGATATTTTATCCCTTTTCAAGATTCACAAATCAATATGCCAAAAAAAAAATCACACAACAAAATCATCATTGTGAAATGATGAAACCCATTGTTAGCATCAGGTTACAAATATTGTACAATATATATATAAAGACGCAGCATGAGCCATTAATATTAAGAGCAGCAAAGATATAATGCAGTGTTAGTTTGTGTATGCCCCATAGCTGATCCCATTGTGACTATTAAACAGACCAGAGAATACAAATTTTACTTTATTATCCATTGATATTGACAATTTGACAGAAAAATACTCGATTAGTTATTTATAACATGGCACAGACAATATACTGATTTTGGTGACTGCCTCGGCCCTCATTAACATAGAACATAGAACATGTTCTGCACATTGCGCCATATGGAAATGGTGACAGTAAATACATATTTGGGGGAATGATTCAATATTTGCAACCCAGATAAACTGCACAAGACCTTTTCCATTCTGTAGAAGGAGAGTAATTCTTCCGCCTGCTTGGATGCATGATATCGTTCAATATGATTATTTCATATAAGGATGATTAGACCCTATTTTTCCAGGGAACTCACAGGGTAGAAACATTGAATGACTCCTGAGCAATAAAATGGAATGGCTGAACAACGTAGGCCCTCACTGTTGGTGAAAAGCATTTATGTTTCTGTGCAACACAACTTTTAAGAGGCTGAAGGATGAGGACTGAATGATTTACAATTTTATGTGTTCTCTTGATTAGGAGGTCTGAAGATTCTGCTGATTGGTGTTTCTCACTACAGTATATTTTCAATATCTACTGTGCTACATGACTTTATCACAATACATCAATATCTAAAAAAAACTCAAAACAAGCATTAAGGTAGAGTGGGATAATAAGTTAGAAGACAAAAGGACAAGATTGAAGTCAAAAGAAAAGGTTGTCGAGAATCACGTACAGTGTAAAATAGGTTACACAATCACCGTGAGTCCATTCTGCACTGCTGCCAGCACAGTAACGCAATGGATGGCACTGCTGCTTCACAGCGCCAGAGACCCGGGTTCAATTTCTAAATGAGTCACTCTGTGTGTGGAGTTTATACATTCTCCCCGTGTCTGCATGGGTTTTCTCTGGGTGCTCCAATTTCCACCCACATTCTGAAAGACGTGCTGGTTAGGTGCATTGACCTGAACAGGTGCCAGACTGTGGCGACTAGGGGACATTCACAGTAACTTCACTGCAAAGTTAATGTAAGCCTTACTTGTGACTAATAAATAGACTTTTTAACTTTGCCCTGTCATTTGCACTCCACAAAGCCTGTTCTGAGTAAACTTACATTAGCCACAAAATAAACAGAACTCCAGACATGATTCTACCCTCTATTCACAAGATAATTATGGATAGCAAAGACCATCTAAGCCAGTTAATCTCATCAATCCCAGAATGACATAGCAACACATGTATTATGGGCAGGAGTAGGCCATTTGACCCCTTGAGCTTGCTTCGCCATTTGATGATATTCTCTACTTTATATTGCTGACTACAACCCCAAAATACTGAACGGTTGGAAAGTGATTTGAGACACGGTGAAAGGTGATGTATAAAAGAATGTTTCCTCTGTCTTTCATCACACCTGCACGCAGTAGGCAGAGTAACTGTAAAGATGGTGAAATTGTTGAACGCTGAGCCTCTGAGGATAATTAATCACACAGCAATCAACTGATGTTGGCAAAGTAGCTACAAAGAAAACACTGCATTTATAAAATGATTCAACTCTATAGCTAACCTCCCCACCACTGCCCCCGCCTTCCAATCTCCCCACCCCTACAAACCCTTCCTCCAACCTCTCCCTCCCACAAACCTTCCTTCAGCATTTACCCCCCACACCCCGGCCCAACTCAGCCAAAGACAGACACACTCAGTACCCAAGTGATTCTATAATTGCAGAGATTTCACTTACCATTTTTCAAGAATGAACATTCTCCTGACAGTTGCTCTGCTGCTGTTGACCTTCGGGCAGCTTCAGTTTTCTGGTGGGCTTTTCAAGTTTCTTTAAAAAAAAATCAGACACACAAACCTGTCCAAGGATTGGGAGCAAAGGCACAGAAACTCATTGAAATTGACACTGACACTGACAGACCGGCTGGAAAAAGATCGGAACTCTCTGCTTCTGCTTTTTTGAAGTTGGTCTGCAGCTCAAGCTGCTCCGACTGGACGCTGAGAAACTCCATTTATAACACAGATCCCGGGCACCCCTTGCCATTGCCAGCCTCCCACCTGCACCACTAGCTCTACGCCCAAGTCTTTGGTACGATCTGCATCCCTATGTCCCATGCCTGATTTGTGGTTGGAGGGACGGAATGTTGAATGCATGTCAATCAAGTGGCTACTTTGGTCTGGATGGTGTCAAGCTTCCACAATGGCACAGTGGTTAGCATTGCTGTTTCACAGCTCCAGGAACCTGGGTTCGATTCCCAGCTTGGGTTACTGTCTGTGTGGAGTTTGCACATTCTCCCCTTGTCTGTGTGGGGTTCCTCCGGGTGCAACTTGAGGGTTAACTGCAATGGCCATGCTAAATTTCCCCTTAGTTGCCCCTAGGGAAATTTCACACTAACTTCATTACAGTGTTAATGTAAGCCTTACTTGTGACTGATAAATAAACTTTTTAACTTTATTTTGTATTGCCCAGGATATGTAGGCTAGAGGGATAAGTGAGGTAAATATCTGGGGTTATGGGGATAGGGTGGGATTGTTGTCGGTACAGACTTGATGGGCCAAATAGCCTCCTTCTGCACTACAGGTTTCCTATGATTCTGTGAGTGTTGTTGGAACTGCATTTATGCACTCTGCCTTGTGAATCATAGAACTCAAGCCTGAGCTGTTGCTAACTCTTCTTCTGGCATCGCTGATTTTTTTGTATGCTAAAATGCCAATCCAAGATGCTATCGCTGTTAACTTACAAAAGATAGTTTCTGAGTTTCCACTGCCAACAGAGACCCTCGCTCACCAAATGGGGAAATTACGAATAAACTGTAACCATTTCTCTCCCTCTGCAATTTTAATGAATGGGAATCAAGGGCCCAACTGCCACAAGCAAGGTTCCATTGGCAGTGCAAATCTGGAAAATCAGAATTACTGATTTTTTTAAACTTGACTGTGCAACTGTGGAATGTGATATGAATTCATTATTAATGACCCTTTACAAGGCCGTAACAAGTAAAAATTGTTTTCTTTACACCTTTCTGCAAAAGTTCATTGATCCAATTTGTTAGTGGAGGAATCCTCAGACCAGTGCTCAGCACAGACAGTAATCCATTATCATTTCCCACCTAACCTGCTGCCAATCTCTCCTCATCTCTACTTTTTAGCTAAAATTAGTAAACACAGGAAATTGCATCCCCCTCGTGTCTGAGAATAACTTGACTCAGTCATGTTGACTTTATTTTAATCTTTTTTTGATGACCGATTGCATTGAAGTGCCGGTTGTTACTGCTTCAAACTGCAGCTTTGGCTACAAGTCAATATTCAGCTTTTTGGAAAGCTTTTGTCTTACTTAGTATTGACTCGTATCTAGGCTTCAGTGAGCTGGTGCTGTAAGAAACAAAATAGGTGGTGCTGGCTAGTTAGAGTGAGAGTCTGGCTGGAATACTCCCAAAAATATTCAAAGTGTTAAATTCAGGTGCAAACTGAAGTAATTCACGTTGGTATTTTAATGGAAGGAAATCCCACTCACTGTGCATGCACCAATCTGTCAGAGCAGTAATCGACGCATGTGCAATAGCCCCACACTGTTGGCCTCTTGTTGCCCTCCTGTGACCCCTGGAAACACTGGCATTCCCCCTTCCAATCACCCATAACCCAATCATTGGCTCCCTGACCATCCCCCAATGGGCCTAAGCTGGCATTGCCAATGTGCCAATGCCCGGGGAGCATCATCCACTGCCCAACCCTCTGGGAAACCCAGTTTTCCCCCCTTCACTCTGGCGGGGTTGGGCTACTAATTCCCCACTAGTAGGGAGCTATTGTAAACCCCACTGGAGTGAGCCACTCTGGCGGGGAGGGAAATGCTAGTGGGCCCAGACACTTCACTCCTTCATATTTAAATTATAATGAAAATGACCATTTAAATAGTCTTTATGCCTCCTTGCTGATTTCTGGCATGGATGTAATGGCACTAAAAACCCAGCACTGTCGAAGTAGGAGCGTATGTGCGAACTCCGTGAATCATCCAATGCAAGAATCTCCCAGTCCACTGTGTTATAAAATTAGTGCAGCAGGATGGGAGACCTGTTGCCAGGTCTCCTCTTTGTGGACCCTCATTGCAACCCACTTGGGTCACTGAACTTAAACTGGACTACATGTAACTCCTATCCCAAGCCAAAGTAGTTTGTGCTTAACGATCTCTAAATTTGCCCAGAAGGTCATTCAGGTGACCCACCAATAGGTTCTCAGATCAACTTGGGATGGGTAATAAATTTGCCCTTTCTAAGCAACATCCATGACCTAAAGGGAGATGATGGCTTTGTATTATTATCGCTAGACTATTAATCCAGAAACTCAGCTAATCTTCTAGGGACCTGGATTCAATTCCTTCCATGGCACATGGTGGAATTTGAATTCAATAAAAAAAATCTAGAATGATGGAACTATTGTTGATTGTTGGAAAAACCCAAATGATTCACTAATGCTCTTTAGGAAAGGAAATCTGTCATTCTGGTCACCTTACTACTGGAAGGACGTGGAGACCCTGGAGAGAATGCAGAGGAGATTTACCAGGATGTTGCCTGGTATGGATAGACTGAGCTATAAGGAAAGATTGGGCAAATTGGGACTGTTCTCCTCAGAAGAATGAGAGGAGATCTAATAAAGATGTATAAGATTATGAAGGGTATAGATAGATTGAACAATGGTAAGCTTTTTCCTAGGTTGGATACAATAATTATGAGGGACCACAGGCTTAGGGTGAGAGGGGCAAGGTATAACTCGGATGTTAGAGGGGGGTTTTTCACACAGAGGGTGCTGGGTGCCTGGAATGGACTGCCAAGTAGGGTGGTGGAGGCAGGCACGCTAGGGTTGTTTAAAGCTACTTAGACAGGCACATGAGTGGACTAGAGATGGAGGGATACAGGAGACTTTTCTAAATAAAGATCAAGAGCCTTGGGACTTCCCTGGGAATCAATTGAATCCTATGAACCTTCCAACATATAACATGGCTCACTTGCTTTATTTCTGCGCTTCTAAGTTTTGCATGTTTATTGATGTCTTTTCTTTTACTTCACAGGTGGTTTGGTCCACTTTGTGGACCAACAAGGGGCATACATGCGGTGAGTTGTGCGAGGGCTGCTCTTGGATGTTGTTTCGAGAGTTGCCTAGTGCTTCACATCGTTAGTGTACGCTTAAACTGGACCATCTTACGGGCAACATGACAGCTCAGTGACTATCACTGTTTGCTGTGCAGATACATGGCTTTGGGCCGGTGTCTGTGGGAGTTTGCACATTCTCCCCGTGATTGCATGGGTTTTCTCCAGGTGCTCCGGTTTCCCCCCACACCCCAAAAACGTGCTCTTAGGCTGATTGGTGTAACAAATTGTCTCTAAATTAGTCTTCCCTCAATCTTCCCCAATAGGTGTAGACAAAGGTCGTAGGTAGAGGAGGGCACTCATAATGTTAAAATGGCGGCTTGGGTTCAATGGGCCGAAGGGACTGTTTCCTGTGCTGTATTGTTCTTTGTTCTTTATTTTTACTTAGTTTGGCCTACATGTGACTCCAGAGCTACAGTAATGTTGCAAGGGCAACTAGGGATGGACCATAAATGCTGGGCAGCCCATGTCCCACAAATGAATAATAAAAAAATGAAAATGATAGACAAGTATGTGAAGTTTTCATTTTTGGCTTAAGCTCTTCTGGGCTTGGCCCTAAGTGACACAGAAAGTGACTGTCCTGAAATAATATTTCTTCTCCAATTAACCCAGAATGATGTTGGTGGGTGTGTTTTTTTTTCTTCAATCATTCAATTATTTACCATTTACATAGACGATCTGGAGGAAGGGGTAGAGTGTAGGGTGATGAAATTTGCTGATGACATGAAGATGAGTGGAAAAGCAAATTGCGTGGAGGGTGTGGAAAGCCTGCAGAGGGATCTGGATAGGTTGAGTGAATAGGCAAGGACCTGGCAGAGTTAGCAAGTGTGAAGTTATCCATTTTGGTAGGAATAACGGTAGGAAGGATTATTATTTAAATAGAGAAAAGCTGCAGCATGCGACGATGCAGAGGGACCTGAGGGGCCTTGTGCACGAATCGCAAAAACACAGTATGCAGGTGCAGCAGGTGATTAAGAAGGCGAATGCAATGTTGGCCTTTGTATCTAGGGGGATAGAATATAAAAGTGGGGAGGTCCTGTTGCAGCTGTATAGGGTGCTGGTGAGGCCACAGCTGGAGTACTGTGTGCAGTTTTGGTCGCTGCATTCGAGGAAGGATATATTGGCCTTGGAGGGGGTGCAGAGAAGATTTACTAGGCTGATACCAGAGATGAGGGCATTGGATTATGAGGAGAGACTGAATAGGCTAGGTTTGTACTATGTGGAGTTTAGAAGGCTGAGAGGGGATCTTATAGAGACATATAAGATAATGAAGGGGATGGATAGGATAGAGGTTAAGAGATTCTTCCCGCTTAGCAAAGATAGCAGGACTTGAGGAGAAGTTTCTTCACACAAAGGGTGGTGAATCTTTGGAATTCTCTGCTTGATGAGGTGTTGGAGGCTTCCTCACTGAATATGTTCAAGTCAAGAGTGGATAGATTTTTGATTGACAAGGGAATTAAGGGTTACAGGGAGAAAGTAGGAAAGTGGTACTGAACCACTACAGATCAGCCATGATCTTATTGAATGATGGGGAAGGCTTGAGGGGCTGGATGGCCTACTCCTGCTTCTATTTCTCATGTTCTTATGTTATGTTCTTAAATTTGCCTTGAATTTGTTCAGGGCATTGCACAGGTGCATGGAGTCACTGTCCACAGTGCAAGAATTAAAAGTTTATGAAAAGCAGCTTATTGGTCAGGTGTCACTATCTGTTTGCTGGACACATGTAGATATGGTACAGCTGGCTATAAAACAGATTGCTGTGCCTTCTGATGATATTCTTGGTATATGACAGCACTGCGCGGAAAATTACACTCAATTGTTTGGTTCCATCCCCGTGCAGCATCAGCATTTTCTCTGCTTTTAAAAGAAATATTTTAAAAATCTCATTTAGCGTCACATATTGAACAGTTAATCATTTTATCCCATTCCTTCTACTAATGCCTCACATAAATGTGAAGCGAAAGAAAACTACACAAAGTGGTTAATGTTGTGTTGCTGTAATGGATCTAAATTAATTTTTCATTCACGCGAATACGCCAAACAGCAATTTTTCTGGGTTTTGGCTTGCCAGTGAAAAATGATTCCGACGGTTGCTGTGTGTAATATCATGCACAATATATATGTATTTATGCAAATGGTATATCTAATATCTGTAAAAGACGCAATAAGGATGTGATTTGCTTTTATGTCGGCGGCAAACAGGCAAGAATGGCTTTTGTTTTTAATGTGATTTGTACCCAGTTTGTGTGAGGAGTCTTAACCCTTTTTCCTTGTGAGTTCTGCACAATTTAGTAAATTGGCCATTTGGTAAAAGAAATAGCTACTTTTGCATATGTCATTTAGAAGTAAGAAACTGCGCTGCCCTGTTTGTGAAATGAGCAATTTACAAAACTGTGCAGGGTGTAATTTTACAGCTCAATAAGGAATCATTTGTCCCTTCAAGTCAAGACAGAAATGAAAAATGAGAATATATTCTTGGAATTCGTACATTTGAAGCTGCATGCCATTAATGTCAATGCTTTAGCAATCTGATTCTTAACTGAATCAGCTCTATTTAAAATAGAAAGTTCTAAAAGCACAACATCGGTCTTTGAGAAAATAAATCAGAATAGGTACTAATTTTTATAACGTTTATTGTGCAAACGTAAGTAAGCTGCTTTGTCCTCTTTCAAAGTAGCTGTAAGGATTAGGCAGGTGTACCATTACAAAAAGATCTCTTCCCATGTTAATGGTTAACAAGTACACATCAGGAAGCATAAAAATAGAAGCCGTGAAGCATTGGAAACATCTCTGGGTGGGCATTGTTAACTGGCAGAATCCCCTAAGGAGTTCATCTGAGTCCCCAGCAGTTCATAACCTGTATAGAGCAAGATCGTTATGTTTATATTTATGTTTATATATCCAGGATGGGAAAACGTAGGGGAGATCGGTAGCATAGTAGTCAGCACTACTGCCTCACAGCGTCAGGGACCTGGGTTCGATTCCTGGCTTGGGTCGTTGTCTGTATGAAGTTTGCATGTTCTCCCTGTGTCTGTGTGGGTTTCCTCCTGGTGCTCCAGTTTCCTCCCACATTCTGAAAGACATGCTGGTTAGGTGCATTGATTGAACAGGCACCAGAATGTGACGATTACGGGCATAATTAATAACTTCATTGCAATATTAATGTGAGGCTTATTTGTGACTAATAAGTAAACTTTAAATATTTTGGGCTACAATCAGTTGATTTCATCCTGCTAATCACTCCATTCCCACTGTCTCACGCTCACTCCACCTACATCCACCTCATCCCCACTGTCTTTCACACCTTCTCCTGTCCCATCCATACTCTCTCTCATCCACCCACCAGTTTTTCTCCCACCGCCATTTTCTAAAAAGAAGCAAAACATCGGAAACCTGCACTGAATTTAGAAAACCTGTGGCAAAAGACATTCTATTTCTTGAAGTCAATCAGGCCCCAGTCCACTAATTATTATCCAGAAATAGTTTATCTTCCATATGCCATGATCATAATGTATTCCAGGAACACATTTGATGTCTTCTTAAAAAGTCTGTCGGGAATCGGGCTTTGGAATCACTTTCCGCAGGATTTATATGCCATTTCTCTTGTCTCGCTTCAGCTATCATACAATCCCTACTGTGCAGAAGTAGGCCATTCAGCTCACTGAGCCTGCACCAACATCAATCCTAACCAGGCCGTATCCCTATAACCCTACACATTTACCCTGCTAATCCCTCTGACACTAAGGAGCAATTTATCAAGGCCAGTCAACTTAACCTGCATGTCTTTGGACAGTGGGAGGAAACCGGAGCTCCCGGAGGTAACCAACACAGACACAGGAAGAATGCACAAACTCCACACACATGGTCACCAAGACTGGAATCAAACCCAGATCCCTGCTGCTATGAGACATCAGTGCTAACCACTGTGCCACCATGCCTCCCTATCTCATCCTTGTGCCTGACTCCTCATTCTTCCTGAGTGGACAAGGATACGATCTTCCAAAGTAGAAGTTTTTTTGGAACTTTAGGTTGATTAACGGCTTTGCAGGTCTGTCCTCTTTTAGTGTATGCAAAGTTTGCTCTTCTCCAATACACATTTAGTCTGTCAGAAAGAAAAATTCAAGAACTGAAACTTCTATGTTAAATGCAGCCAACCCACACTGAATAGATATCTGCACATGATAAATGTTCGGGGCAAGTTGGGGATTGCTCTGTATGAGGTTAGCTTTATCAAATTTACTGCTGATTCCAACTTGGCAGACCAATGTCTCGACAACATTAGGAACATTCAAAAGAATCTGCTGAATGTGCTCTGGGACACATTATAATATTAATGTGGGTATTCTTGAGATGGAGTACACATAGTCTAGAAATGTGAAACAAAGCACAGAAAAAAAAACCATTAGCAAAGCAAAGGAAACATGATTGAGCTGTGATCATTGACCGTGCACTGAAATACCCAATTGTCTTGAACTGTTATTGATGAGGAAACGCAGGTTGTTAGATTATATGTTGAAATAAATGATTTGGGCTTCTTGCTGATTTGGAAAATTTATGCAGTTCTGAGTCTGAAGAGGTTACAAAGATAAATCTAGAACTAAGAATTGTGAAGAAATACTCCAACCAAAACTATATTCATCAGAACATTGAGGGGAGAGCTGATTCTGATCTTGAAAGTGCTCGGAGTGATAAATGATATCAATCGGGATGAGCTACTTAACATAGGCAGAAGTTTACGCATGAAGTTGGCAGCGGCACAGTGGTTAGCACTGCTGCCTCATTGCGCCGGGGGCCTGGGCTCGATTCCCAGCTTGGGTCACTGTCTGTGTGGAGTCTGCTCATTCTCCCCCATGTCTGCGTGGGTTTCCTCCGGGTGCTCTAGTTTCCTCCCGCAGTCAGATTGCTTAGCCACGTTAAATTGCTCTGAGTGTCAGGGAAAGGTAATGCATTTTAGAAGGTCTAATACAAGTAGGGAATATACAATAAATGGCAGAACCCTTAAGAGTATTGTTCAGAAAAGGGATCTGGGTGTACAGGTACTTAGGTCACTGAAAGTGGAGAAGGTAGTCAAGAAGGCGTATGGCATACTTGCCTTCATCGACAGGGGTGTTAAGCTTTAAATTGGCAAGTCATGTTGCAGCTTGATAGAACCTTAAATAGGCCGCACTTAGAATACAGTGTTCAATTTTGATTGCCACACTATCAGAAGGATGTGGAGGCTTTGAAGAGGGTACAGAAAAGATTTACCAGGATGTTGCCTGGTGTGGAGGGCATTAACTATGAGGAGAAGTTGAAGAAACTTGGTTTGTTCTTGCTGGAATGATGGAGGTTGAGGAATGATCTGAAAGAAGTCTCTAAGGTTATGAGAGGCATAGACAGAGTGGGCAGTCAAATGCTTTTTCCCAGAGTGTAAGTGTCGACTACTTGGAGGCACAGATTTAAGGTACAAGGAGCAAGATTTAAAGGAGATGTATGAGGCAGATTTTTTTATAGAGAGGGTGAATAGGCATCTGGAACACATTACTAGGGGAGGTAGTGGAAGCAGATATGATAGTGACTTTTCAGAGGCATCTTAACAAATACGTGAATAGGATGAAAATACAGGGATATGGTCCCCAGGAGGGTAGGGGGTTTTAGTTAACTCGGGCAGATAGGTCAGTGCAGGCTGTAAGGCCTGTTCTTGTGCTGTAATTTTCTTTGTTTTTTGAGATTAGCCGGGTAAATACATGATATCAAGGGGACAGGGCCCGAGTGGATGCAGGCTTGATGGGCTGAATGGCCTCCTGCGCTGTAGGGATTTCATGATTCTGGGTTCAGGTGTGTGCCTGGCCCGAAAATGCATAAAATCACATGCGTACATACTAATGTCATCACTCCCTTGTGCAATATTTCAGTCAGTGGATACATATGCAAGAGTTAGAAGAGTGGTGAACAATTGAGAAGGCAATTTAAGTGAATTACACACCAATTGACTCGAATTTTACATTGCCTGACTGCCTTTATGCTTGATGGGTGGGCTGGTTGGCCAGGCAGTCTTTACATTTCAGCTGCAAACTTCATCCAGGGTGAGCTGAAAGTCCAGGGTTGAAATAAAATTAACAATGTATCTGGGGATTGAGGTCTATGTAGGATTGCCCTACCCAGACACATGGCATAGCTTGTTACACTGATATTTATTTTTCGTGTGTCAGTAGCTCCCAGAGACAGCTCCGCAGTGGCTGTGCCCCTGATGGAGTACATTGGAAATGCCAGCCTCCCTTCTCTCGGTGCCTGCCCTCCCTAGCAGCGCTTACTTAGCCTGTCGCAGAATGTGTTTCCCGCTGGATGACTGTTAACTGGACAGCCAACGCGAAATTGTGCTTCGGGACCGACCATTCCCGGAAATGCGTTTCTCACCTGCTTTTGGGCCTGCCGCATCCACATGTCCAACGGGTGAAAAACTCAGGTCAGAGCAGAAAATTAGAACACCATGTCAAAAAGGAAGAAAGAACTTACAGGAAAGAGGAATAGAAAAAGACCATTCAGATCCTCGAACCCATAGGCAGAATCTGGTGCTGCTCCTGGCTGCAGGAAGCGAGGCAGGTGGGGAACTCAATGGAATGGCAAGTCATAAATCAGTTCCCAACTTTTGCAATGAAGCTGAGTGATATATGAAGGCAAGTTGAGCTCCCTGGTAGCAAGCGCTAAGAGGTACAAGCAGACAAAATGCACCTTGAGATTTATGACTGAGGGTACATGACTTCTGGCAGGCGAGGTCGTCAACATCCTGGAGTTGGAATGAGTGGCCATCATTATTTTCCTCTTTGGGGAGCATTGTTCTACAAGGTGATAATCTAAACAGCAGAGGGAGACTGGCTGAAGGAGGAAGGAAATCTGAAGTATGGAGGATCTCCTAGTCCTGCTGGAGCCAGCCGCTGCCGTGGGTTCCCCGTTGGTGAGACAGGCGAGCCGAGTAAAAATGTAGCTGACTTCACTGGGACTAGGAATTCCCACCAGCAGCTAATGGCAAGCTGCCTGCCGCAGGAGTGAGGGTGTGGTGAGACTGGAAAATTCTGGCCTTGGTTTATGCTACCTGTCATTATTCATTGATGAGGCTTTCCGACCCCATTTAAATGGATGTGTTGATCCATTTAAATTCCCGTTGACTTTGGTGGGACTGGAAGATTCTGCCAGTGGGAGGACTGGTAAAAATCTGCTTCATGATTTAACACCATTCAGCCCTGGTATTATTTTGCTGGTTCTGATCCTTCCTAAGTGCAATAAATTTTTTCCTGTGTGATTTATGTAATAATCAAAGCTGAGCATTGTATTCTTGATGGGACACGATCAAGGTTTTTCGCAACTGAAGCTTGCGTTCCTTCTCTTTGTATTTGGGCCCACTGGAGATAAACCTCAACATTCCATTGTTTTTCTTTCTGACGGCTTAGAAGTTATAAGATAGGAGCAACTTACTTCCTCACAGAGCAGTAGAACGTGCAACATTGTTCAAGCCAAAATAGTTAATTAGCTACTTGAGTACAGCAAGCTAAATTGCTCATCTCTGAGAGAATTTATCATATAAGGAGAGGTATAGATTCAGAAAAATCATGTATCTGTGAAACTGCATAGCTCCAGAGGTACTGGAAATGTCACATCAAGGATGAATAATGTACACTGTAAAGTCAAATGGATCTTCTGGAGTTTTACTTGGTTTGCCTTTGAGCATCACAGAGAGACTTTGCAGAACTGCTCCTCGGGACATTAATTAGATTGGCAAAGTCCCTGATAGAGTGGATTGACTGTGAGAGGCGGATGAGACAAAAGGTCTGTGCTCAAAATTTATAAATGTAACATTAATTCAATTCCCTCACGCCTCAGCTTCAATAACCATTCCGAGTTGATAAGTTGAAAGATGCCATCACCCATTTGCTCTGTCAACAAAAATAGACACATTTTGAGTCATGTTGATATGACCAAAATGAATTGTAAGGATACTGGCAGCCAAAATACTTTGAGAGATTTAAATGGGATCACAGTTTTAAAGCCTTGGGATATATTTGGCTTGGAAGGAGCGCAGACCAGATTCATCAGAATGTGACTAGTGCTCCAAGAGTTAAACTATGAAGAGTGAGTGTACAAATGTATCTCAACTATAGAAAGCCAAGGGTGAATGAAGTTATTATGATGTGGAAGGGAATTGGTGGGTTTGCAGCCTGTGGGGAGTCTCAAACAAGGAAATAGAACGTTCAAGTCACAGCCAGACTGTTCAGGAGACAAGTTAGGAAACTCTTTGAATGGTAGTACAAGGAGAAGTGTGGAACTGTCTCCCACAAAATCTAACTAAAAGTGCTGGCTCAATTATTAGTCTAAATTTGAGATCGACAGATTTTTGCCGCGAAGGATATTTGGTGAGGTGGAAATCAAAGTAGTTAAATGGACTAAGAATAGGGATTAGCAGTGTCTGCGAATTGAAGGCAGGGACAGGCTCAATGGGCTGAATGACCTACTCTCGTTCCAACGTTTCTATCACCATGAAAACAGGTGCTGTGTGTTGGCTGCGTGCTGCAGAAACCTCCTGATTTTCATTTCCCTTAATCAATACTGACTCCTGACAGGATAGTGCAAGCCTCAATAACTCTGATTAGCTCACTGCCACTCACCATACAGACTTACACATGAAGAATGTCCGCTCAGATAAAGTGGCAGCGAGTTACTAGAAGCGGCACTACCTGAAATAATTTCTCCCCCGAAAACTTTGGATTACAGTTTCCATGCTTGTTTTATGATTATTCTTTTAATTTTCACTCGTGCGAATTGGAGACATATTTACAAAAATGTCTTCAGGCCATTTATGATTGCCTCAGCCATTGACCACAGTCTTTCTGGCATGTTTAGAGAGTGCTCCTAACTCCAGCTGATGCACCTGCCCTGGAGGTGCTCAACATCGATCCTGGGAGTGCAAACACACAAACTAAACTTTGATTCCCTCGCACTCACGTTTGTAATCTTCATGAGCACAAAACTCATGTTAGCAGCACTAATTTATTTTGCCAAAAATAAGCCACCCTATTATTTTTATTTATTTTATTCATTAGTGTCACAAATAAGCTAACATTAACACTAGGGGTTAGCACTAGGGGTTAGCAAGCTACTTTGCAGTGCCAGGGAACCCGGTTCGATTCCCAGCTTGGGTCACTGTTTGTGTGGAATTTGCACATTCTCCTTGTGTCTGCGTGAGTTTCTTCCGGATGCTTCGGTTTCTCCCCATCTGAAACATTTGAAAACTGTGCAGATTAGGTGGATTCATCATGATAAATTCTCCCTCAATGTATCCAAACAGATGCTGGACTGTGATGACCAGGTGATTTTCACAGTAACTTCATTTCAGTGTGAATGTAAGTCTACCTGTGACACTAATAAATAAACTTTATTTTTACAATTAAGTTATTATGAAAATCCCCTAGTCGTCACATTTCATCACTTGTTCGGGTACACTGAGGGAGAATTTAGCACGGCCGATGCACCTAATCGTTTGGACTGTGGGTGGAAACCGGAGCATTCAGAGGAAACGTATTAGAAAGCTAAAGGTATTCCACCAACACCTAAAAGGGGAGAGGGGTTCATTTCTCACAAAAGAAGGTTACAACTGAAGTAATTGTCATTAAGGTTGATGAGCGGAACAGATAATTACAATGAGGAATGATGACAGACTCATGGTGCTGAACAAGAACTGAGGACAGCTGACAAAACGGGGCACGAGCTCCTGAAATATTTTACTTAGGCTTCCCTTTCTTCCCCTCTTTGTACTTTGTTCTTTGATGACCTTTCCCTGCTGTTTTGTCAAACTATGCTGCATTCATTTTCTACCATTTTTTTTCGCCTCTGCAAATTCCTGAGCTGCTGAGGTGTCTTCCCATCATTCCTGTTGCATTTGGGAAATGACAGGAACATCTGTGTTTCTGGCTGCCTGTTACCCAGAGGGCCGCGCTGCCTCATATTTCCAATGACAGTTTTGCTACTCCCAGGGCTCCCAGGATTAGCAGGGGGCATTATACATCACCATTAAAACGCTGCAGCAGGTGTGCTGTCACACACAGACAAATCTGTCAATCAGACTTCACTGAGCAGCCCAGAAAGGAGTGCTTGAGCTTGCATCCTGCTTCCTGCATGCTTAGAGATTTAATTTCCTTCTAGGTCTGAGTCTCCAAAGTGCAAATTATTGCTGTCAGACTTTTTTTTTCATGTGTGTGTCTGCGTGTGTCAAGAGCATTTCATTCCTTTTGTATCCGCCTTTTCATCCATTTTAAATAACATACAAATACTGCAGAACTATGAAATGGAAAAATAGCCGGCTTCAGAAATTCGCACTTCTGGTTTAACATGTGTACAATTTTAAATTGAATTTCCTTTTTTTTCTCACGTGCTTGAAGAAGTGTGGTCACACCTAGCCCTGACTGTTCTATCTGTTTGTCTGACTATGGCTGTCCATGGTTTATTTTGCCAGACTGCCGTTCCTTTTACAAATAGGCTGAAGGAGGTGATGCTTTGAATTTATGACTTGCAGATCTCTTCATCTTAAAGTTGACTGAATTTGTACAGCTTCCAATTATTTTAACCCCATTTTCCCTTTTGACCAACAAAAATAATGGGAATTGCGGTGGTTTGGTTTCCCCAAGAATTCACACTCACGGGAAATGTAAAAAAGTTTATTCATTAGTGTCAGAAGTAAGCTTACATAAACAGCTTAGTAAAGTTACTGTGATAATCCCCTAGTTGCCACGCTCTGGTACCTGTCAGGGTACACTGAGGGAGAATTTAGCATGGCCAATGTACCTAATCAGCATGTCTTTCAGACTTTGGGAGGAAACCAGAGCACCTGGAGGAAATCCATGCAGATATGGGGAGAATGTGCAGACTCTGCGCAGACAGTGACACAAGCCGGGAATCGAACTCAGGTCTCTGTGAGGTAGTAGTGCTAACCACTGTGTCACAGTGTTGCCCAGCGGCACAGTGGAAGTGGCAGTGTGCATGCTTCCCCACGCCTCATGCACTCCTTGGTATGTTTATTTCTTAAGGGAATTTGAAGATTGGACACGTGAAGTTTTAATTTTTATATTGGGCTGGATTGATATGCTGAAGGTGAGTAACTTATTCCCACCACCGTAAATATTGGGGATGAACATGGCTGCACTTGATTTGCTGATATCACTTTAATAATTCAAGTGAGGGCTCTTTAAGTAACTTGAGGTAGAGCATCCACACTTCTCCAAGAAGTCCTTATTCATGGAGTTGCTGGATAATTGGAGGGCAGCTTTATGCCACACCAAGATTTGCGGGAGTGGCAACTGCAGGAGGCCTGAATGCTCAGAAACCTGATAAGTCCAGAGTCGTGCCAAGGCCAGGTTGGCAGGACTGCCTCTGTGAGGCGTTTGAAAAGGGCCATGTTGCACAGGGGAGGGTAAGATTGAAAAGTTGAAAACACATACCAACCGATTCAAGACAGCTTCTTTCCTAATGCCAACAGACTTTTGAACTGTCCTATCACATATTAAGCTGATTTTTTTCCTCACCTTATCAGTACCTGCAACACCACATTCTGCACTCTATTCTTTCTTCTCCTCCATGTAGTCTATGAACAGTATGCTCTGTCTGTACAATGTATGAGAAACAATACTTTTCACTGCATCCCAATACATGTGACAATAATAAATTCAATCAGGAGGACAGATCTGGGGAGGCAAAACTATGGAAGAGCACAGAGATAGTGATAGATTGGGAGGAGGAAAAGGCACTGACTGGGGTTCATAGGGTTAAACCTGCTGGGCTAAATGTTGGGTGCAGGTCTCCCCTGCTGCAGGTTAAATTGGGGTGGCAGTGGCATCAGATCTTCCATTGAACATTAGCTGCCCAGATAAGGGCCTCAATTAGGCCATATTGGGCAATGCCAACTGGCTGGTGGTGGACATGTTGCTGATGTAATGATGCCCTTTCTGGTTATCCTTCCTAGGGGTGCCTCTTAAAATTCAGCCCATGCAGATTGTGCATCTGGTTCATTTTAAGTGCTTTGCTAACACAACGATAGACGGATTTTCAATTTGAAACAAGGAAATATATAAGGGGTGTTTATAATTAACTATATTCACCAATTTATCACTTCCTCCACACTAGTCTCTTACCATACAACACTGAATCATGCGTCTACATAAAGAATGCATTTATGATTTTAGTACAGCTGTCAAATAACAAAATCTTCTCTGTCAGCTTTCCCTTCCTACAGGCGTCTAATACCTAAGTTTGGTGTCACCTAATCACTACTACTTGATTTTTTTTACTCTTTCCATGTTTGGCACTCTTCACAATAGACAGAGCTCTTTTACCTAGATTCCCAATTAAAGGAAAAACATTTTTGTAGACCTCCCAGTGGCTGATTAAAGAGGCCTAGAAGTAATCAGGCACTAAGGGAAATGATGCATGTTAAGAAACAGAAAGCAGTAAAAGATAGAACACTTAGGGCAATTTTTCACAGCTTGCGGTGTTTTGAAATGATATCCTTTTTACTCTTTTCAAAATGTAATTTTATTTGTTGTAGATACTTAGAGCAAAAATCAATTACGGCTGAGCTTTCTGTGAAGATAATTTGCAAGGCTCGGAGAAATAACTTGAATTTTAGGGTGTCAATCATACGATCCTATGTGGCACCTTTGGTTTCTAAGTCCTGACTGTTCCTGTATGCAGTTACCTTTAGCTTGGCAGCTCTCCAGATCAATCAAAATAGCAAATTTACACAAGCCCTTTATTCTCCCGACAAAATTTATTCCTACGCTCCTTCAAAGGATATTAAATCAGACAATAATTATTATGAAAATGTATTTCTTTGACCAACATTCCGTTTCACCTCCCCCAGACGTATGTTGTAGCTGCATCTCTTATTCTTCCTGCTTTTGTCAACAAGTTTAAAGTTTATTTATCAGTCTCACAAGTAGGCTTACATTCACACTGCAATGAAGGTACTGCAGAAATCCTCCAGGCGCCACACTCCAGCACGTGTCTGGGCACAGTGAAGGAGAATTTAGCACGGCCAATGCATCTAACCAGCACATCTTTCATGCGGAAAACAGAGCACCTGGAGAAAACCCATGCAGACAAAGACAGATTTTGCAGACTCCACACAGACAGTGACCCAAGCCGGAAATTGAACCAGCGTCCCTGGTACCGTGAAGCAGCAGTGCTCATCACAATGTCACTGCATTGTAGCTGTGCCTTTCATTCATTCTGCTTCTGTAAACAACTTTGGGCATTGGAAGGTGCTGAGGATGGGGTGGGGTGGGGGGGAGAGTGTTGGCCTCGAAGCTATGGCTGCAAACAGTGTGGCTGGCGGGCGGAGCAGGTGTGGAATGGCCGAAAAGGCCGCTGAGGTCAAGAAAATAGTGAACGCTAGACACAGAAGAATTAAATAGGAGGATGTTGGAACTGGATGGCAGATCAATTGGAATCTGAAGAGGAATATCAGAACTGTTTCATTACAAGCTGCAGCTTGTGAAGGGGAAAAGAGGATTAGAGCTGATCTTACAGCAAGAGCAGATCTGTTTTAGGGAGCAGGAAACAGCTGCTCTCTGAGTAACAGCATGTTTACTATAATTAACAATTTATTGGAATTGTTCAGCAATTACAGTCAAGCGAAAAAAAAATCAGCAAAGCAAATCAGGGCAATCCAGGCAGCGGTGGAAACATAACGTAATGACAACAAAAAAGTATTTGTTTGCTAATACAAAAATAAAAGTCAGATATCCTGGAAATCTACAACAAATTTGTTACTGTCTGATAGAGGAAGGCAGGTTTCGTGACCGGGTTTCGACTACCTTAGTTTAGTGGCTCAGAGAGGAATTTTCCAAAATACGTTTTGGTTTGATTTGATCTATCATTGTCATATGTATCGGGATACAGTGAACTACGAACAGTTTCTTGTGCGCTACACAGACAAAGCAAAGCGTTCAAAGAGTGCATCGGGGAGAAGGAAATGAGAGAGTGCAGAATGTAGTGTTACAGTCATAGCACGGTGTAGAGAAAGGTCAACATAATGCAAGGTTCAAAAATCTGATGGCAGCAGGGAAGAGGCTGTTCTTGAGTATGTTCATACGTGATCTCAAGTCATCTGTATCTTTTTCCAAATGGAAGAAGGTGAAAGAGAGAATGTCTGGGGTATGTGGGGTCCTTGGTTATGCTGGCTGCTCTTCCAAGGCAGCAGGAAGTGTAGACATAGTCAATGGATGGGAGGCTGGTTTACGTGATAGATTGGGCTACATTCGTTTGCTGGGGTGTGACGAACTGGGGATTTTCAAAGCAATTTCATTACATTGTTAACGTAAGTCTACTTTTGATACTAATAAATAAACTAAAAATGCAAATGCATTAGACCCTCTGAAACAGAGGGAATGTTGGGCTGTAACCAGCATGGATTTGGGGAGCTGCATCAGAGACTCCCAGTTTAATGGAGTTTCCCAGTAGTATTTGCACTGTAATTGCCCAGGAATACAAATTTCAGCAACCCATTCCAAATCCCACAGCCTGGCTGGACCTACCCCCTGACTCAGTGCCTACCCCCTCATGATACCTGACCATGTCATGCCACTGGCCACTCCAAATTTTAGACCAACCCCCACACCATAATCCCCAATTTTCTCACATCTGGTTGACTGCCACATCCAATCCTCTACCCACTGATCTCCACCTTCCCAGCTTCTAACTGAACACTCACGCACCCACCCACCTCTACCCCAACCCCCCCATCTCTGACTGAACACTCAACCCCTGCCCTCTGAGCTTTCCATGATCCCCATCCTCCAGCCTCTGACCCAATCAAGCATCATCCTACTCCCTACTCCACTATCGAGCACACCCCTGTCCTCCTGCCATTGACTCTGACTCCTGCTACTCCTCACTTTTGGGTTGAATAGAGGCAGGAGAGGGACATGGAATAAAACTGCTCCCCAAAAGAATGTTGGTCATTCTAATATTGTAATAATGTTGTGTAGCTCTTTTGCCATACAAATGAATCTGGCCAGTTGTGCCATTCCACTTATGATTTTTTGGTATCTCTTGACTCCCTTCCCTCCCCTCCACACGATTGTACCTTTACTCTACTGCCCTCTACCCGAGCCCTGTCCAAACCTCTTATTGCACCCATGAGTCCTCCAATCTCCCTCCGAACCCACACCTCCAAACCTTCCCTCCCTCCTCACCACTTCCTGTGGCCTGGTGTCAGAGGCCTACCTCTGGGACATTAACTAGCCTCTCAACTTGGCTGGCTCAGGTCAGATATCGGAGGATGCAAGTCCCGTCCTGTCAATAAATCTCCCTGACTTTGTGGTACAACATTCTGTTTCTGACACATCTCATAAGCTCCATAATCAGATACAAAATTACACGTTGAGCTGGTGCCCAAGGGGCCAATGGGCCCTCAGACTTGGCAAAGACAGAAATAAAGGTTTGCTCAAAACTTATTTCTCAACGCAGATTGTTTTTAATTGGCTGAAATCATCATTAGTTGTGCTGACTGTCACTCAATATGAAGTCAATTGGATACGCTACTGAATGCCAATACTCCAGCTACTGCCAGTTTCTTTTATAAAGTCTCTTGACGAGGAAAATTGGGATCCAATATGGGACTGTAGTTGCTATCTTAAGGAAAGCATGGATAGAATGGCCTGATGGATGGCTTGTGGTTTTACTTTTTTAGAGCAAGCGAAAGCAAAAATACTGTGGACTACTGCCAGCCTGAGTTGGCCCCGCGTCTGCCCACCATCAGTCCTTTCTTGTCATCGCTCCAAAGATCCCAAACTAACAAGTTCTGCTGGAACACCCACCTGATGCACACAGATGATTGAATCCATTTAAAAGAGACCCAGATCTCAAAATGGTTTTAGGTGTTTATCTCTGGAACAGGTGGCAGCAGGCACTGTCCGCTAGTTAACTGTCCAGAGCTTTTATTTACCTGAATATCTTCCTTTTTCAAACTGTTTCACATTGTGACCGCATTTTATGATGCACACAATGGAAATATTCTCCATTGCAAACCTTGATTACAATCTGTTCTTCTGTTGCCCTCTATTTTTTAAAATTCTGCGTTGGAATGTGGGCATCGCAGGCAAGGCCAGTCTTTATTTCCTATTTCTAATGGCCACTGAGAAAGAGGTGGTGAGCTGCCATTTGAATGATGTAGGTACACGCAAAGCGGTGCTAGGCTGTGGGTTTTGGTCCAGTGACAGTGAAGGAACAGCAAAATTGTTCCAAGTCAGGATGATGTGTAGCTTTGTAGGGGAAACTCCAGGTATTGGTGTCCCCATGTATTTGCTGCCCTTGTCCAAGGTGGTCAAGATAGCAGCTTCAGAAGATGCAGTTGAAGGTGCCTTGTTGAGATGCTACAGAGCATATTGTATATGAAACATCCTCTCAGAGGAGGGATCTGCTCAGGCGCTGCCGGCCAGAGAGTGAACACTGAGTTCATCAGGGTCAACACGACATCAGAGTCAGCAATTTGCCTCTAATATCACTGTTAGCGAGGGGAGGGTGGGGGGTGTGATGCGGTCATGGTACCAAGACATTGCAGCCACAGGCATAATTCAGGTGCAGTGTGCACCGCAATGCGGTAGCACAGGGGCCTTTTGTTTCTCTTTTCAATATCACGTGCGTAGTTATCAGTTAAGGTTGTAGTTCTTTTTGTTTCATTCCTTAAATGTCATGAAGACAAATGACTACTTCACTCATAAGTCCTGAGTGTCCTGTATATTCGATGGGTTTTGGCCTCATGAAAGTCGGTTAGGGCAGCAAACTTCATCACAGAGACAGTTATTGAGTTCATGGCTTGGTTTTGTGTGAAATGTTTGTGAATGAGGCAGTGCCCTAGGACACAGAAGGAGGATGAGCCTTAGCAGCCTAGCTGAAAGAACACTGAATCAAAGCATCCCTGGTGTCTCTGCCTTCCTGACTCCTCATACAAAGAACAAAGAACAACACAGCACAGGAAACAGGCCCTTCGGCCCAACGAGCCCGCGCCGCCATCCTAACGTCTTAATGACATATAGAGACCAATATAGGGACAATTTGTTACCCAATCAGCCTAAGAGCACATTTTTGGGATGTGGGAGGAAACCGGAGCACCCGGAGAAAACCCACGCAACCACGGGGAGAACGCACAAACTCCCGCAGACACAGGCCCAAATCCATGTGTCTGCACAGCAACAGCGATAGTCTCTGAGCTGTCATGTTGCCCATCTGATGGTCCAGTTTAAGCATACACTAACGACGTGAAGCACTAGGCCACTCCTGAAGTAACATCCAGGAGCAGCCCTTGCACGACCTGCCGAATGCATGCACCTTGTTGGTCAACAAGGTGGACCGAACAGCCTGTGGAAACAATTAAAGTATTTAAACAGTCTGACTCCTCATCCTCACCCTGTGCTTGCCTGGATCCATCATCAGACCCAGCGCTGGATCCTTCCTTTGAGGCGAGTGTACCTGCCTAAGTGCTGTCCTGGTCCTGTGGATGCCCCTTAGACAGAGCAATATTATTCATGGCATAACACACAACATCTATGAGCGACACACACTCTGGCAGATATTCTCCCACCTCTGGAATGGTATGGGTTTTGAAACCTCATTTTAAGCAGACTTATCATCTTTTCCAGCACTGCTGTTGTGGAGGCATGACAGTGATTGCATCTTTCTTCCACCTCTGTGCTCAGTATCTGTGTGGTGCCATCAGCCACCCTTTCAAGGAAGCCCCCTTCCAAAGGAGGAACACGGTGGCACAGTGGTTAGCACTGTTGCCTCACAGTGCCAGGACCTGGGTTCAATTCCAGCCTCGGGTGACTGTCAGTGTGGAGTTTGCACATTTTCCGTGTGTTTCTGTGGATTTGCTTCAGGTGCTCCTGTCTCACTCCACTGTTGAAAAGTAGGTTGGCAGATGTGCAGATTGGCCATGCTAAATTGCTCCTTCATGCCCCAAAATGGGTAGATTAGGGGAAATAGTTCCGTTACAGAGAGGGTGCCTAGATACCCTCTCTGAGTAGGTGCTGTCTCAATGGGCTGAATGGCCTCTTTCTGCACTGTTGGATTCTACAATATTCTACAGTTCCCAGCTCTTTCATCCCATTCTTATATAACAAATCTGTAAAACACAGATTGGCCATCTACTCATATTACCCATGCGCCACCCCAAAAACCCCATAGGCAATGTAAACTCTGACCCAATTGGTGTTTAACTATTTAAAATGCTGTCTTAATTGTCAGCAGCGCACATCTGATTCACACTTGTACGTGATGATTCAATTATCATGCAAGTGCACGCTGACATCAGGATGCATGCCTGTCTTCTCGAGGACTTCAGGGTCAGCCGTGTATCTAAACTTTGGATGTAACATAGTTTTTGTTTGCAGCAGTCAATCATGCGGTTATCTGTCAATGCTGAGTTGCATCAGAAGTCAATGTGCTGGAAGTCAAACACATGCATATTTATAGGCATATAAAATGCAGTTTAGAAAGTACACATATTATATAAATAATACAAAATAACATGATATTAAAACCAGATGTGAGGCATTTAGATCTTGCTTTTTTAGTCAGTTCCCTGTTGTACCGACTTCAAAACGAAATTCCCTTTATCTTCTTTAAAGGCTGCAAGTGAAGAGAAATGTCACGACAGGTCCTAATAGTGTACCAGGAACTGAAGGAGAAATCCAGCTTTTTAATGTAGATCTCTGAACGCAAAAGAGTGTGCGGCATGTCACTTGAGTCACTTATGGGTGGATCTACACCATGAGATGTGCTGAGTTGACCCACTGCTGGTGATGTAATAGTCATTTTGACATCATCTCCTGACAGCGAAAATAACGAGGGAGATTTTCTTTAGGTGTGGCAAATCTCAGAAAATCAGACAGGTAGGAGAGCAAACCTATAAAAGAACCTGTCAGTTTTCATTCCAGTTAACTCAATGAGAAGAAAATTGGGTAGGTTTCTATTTGCATGTTTGAAATCCAGTCCAGTTGAATTTTTGATCTCCACTGTGGCCAGCAAGTTCTATAATGTACAGGGCCCCACAGATACTGACCATGCTCAAGGAGGCTCAATCTTTCTGATTCCTGGATTGATTTCTGGTTTTTGCTACTGAAGTTGACAGGTTTTTTTTTGCATAGAATTACACAATGTTTACAACACAGAGATATATCATTCATCCCAGCAGGTCCATGCCAGTGTTTCTGCTACTCATGAGCCTCCTTCCATCCTACTTCTTCTGATCCAATGGACAAACCTCTATTTTTTTCTGTCACATGGACTTTATTTAGTTTCCTTTTGAGCACATCTACTACTATTCACTGCATGTGATGGGTATTAAGTTCGACATTCTGCCCACCATGTGGGGTAAAGGAGTTTCTCCTGAATTCCCAACTGGATTTATTAACATCTTACATTTGTGTAAGCAGAGGCATATCCTTCCCATGTACTCTATAAAGTCCCACTGTAATGTTAAAGATGTTTATTAAGTCGTACACCAACATTCTCTTTCCTAAAGAAAAACAGCCCTGGCCTCTTTAATGTTTCCTACTAGTTTTACACTCTGGGTGGACCGCACAGTGATACAGTGCTGCCTCACAGCACCAGGGACCCGGGTTTGATTCCAGCCTCAGATTTCCTCTGAGTATTCCAGTTTCTTCCCACAGTCCAAAGATATGCAGGTTAGGTTGATTGGCCATGCTCAATTGTCCCTTAGTGTCAGGGGATTAGCAGGGTGGATATGTGAGGTTAAAAGCAGAAGGCCATATGGAATTGTTGTCAGTGCAGGCTCAATGTGCTGAATGGTGTCCTGATGCACTGTAGGAATTCGATGCTAAGATTCTATTATTATAGTCAGAGAGTACCATAAATGTGTACTGGTTGAGTCATGACATTTCAGACCCCTGATCTTTTATCTCTTTGTGGAAATTCGCAGCTTAGCATTGAATGAATGTTACTTCAAAGAGGATTGTCTGACCTTGATGACACACATCTCTAAATGGATTAACAAACAAATAAAAAGTGTAATAAAGAGAAAATGAAATGATCTCTGCAAAATCAGCAGGGAGAAAGTGAGATGAATGGTTTAATGAGATGGATATATGAAAATGTTCTAACACATTAAAACGTTCATCAGAAGGGCGAGAAGAGGCCTGGAAATGAGACCTCGCAGCAGAAACTAAATGCTGCAATAAAAGAATCTTTCAGTACAACCACGGTGAAGAGGCATTCATGAAGAGGTGGAAACCATAAAGAGGCAAAATGGCACAAAGCCAAGTTGGAGCTGAAAACTGTTCTGATTGATCAGTTCCTCCAAGTATTCATGAGGAAAAGCAAAAGCAAAATGTTCTTTCCAAAGAGAAGCAACCTGAAAAAAATTGAATTGATGCTCAGCTATGCTTTTTTTTCCCCCATTGCCTGCTCCTGAAATCAGCATAGCCAGTTTAAAAGATCATAAACATTTGGATGCAAAGGCTTGAGTTCCCACCCCCTCTTAAACATGTTTAAAATACTATGCTGAGAAGTCAGATCCAATTGCAAAACATGCCCCACGATGGACTCATCACCACCGGAAGTTTCCATTAATTGCAGTTGTTCGCCAGTGGTTGAGAAGGCCTAAACATAATTTAGTTCTTTCAGGTGAGGACACTGTGGGAATGTTTTAAATGCACTTTGAATGTATGCTCTTTATTTCATGAGGAAATGGACTATTTTGCATCAGTGTGACTAGGAAAATGGCTCAGAGTCATTTTGAAAGTCATTTTTCAGCCACTTAAAGTTGGGATACTCACAAGTATATCAGAGACGACAAAAATGCTTTTTTATGCATGAAATCCATGTTCAGCTGTGTTAATGAAACTGCAACTAGCTGTCTCATAGAAACGTAGAAAATAGGAGCAGGAGGAGGCCATTCAGCCCTTCAAGCCTGCTCTGCCATTCATCATGATATAGCTGATTGTCCAATGCAATAACCTAGTCCTGCTTTATCCCCATAATGTTTGATCCCAAGCTCGCCTCTTAAATACATTCAATGTTTTGGCATCAGCTACTTCCTGTGGAAATGAATTTCATGAAAAATTTCAAAACAACTTAGAAAACAACTTTTATAAACCCTACCTGACTGCCCTTTATGTACTTACCCACAAGCGTGTAAAATTGAATGGGAAAGTGATTTTATAAAAAAGGATGTTTTTCAAAACAGGCCTAATTTTAGGTCCACGTAAAAATGGAAAATGCTCGAAAGACTCAGCAGGTCTAGCAGCATCTGTGGCGAGAGAAACAGTCAACATTTGGGTTCATTACTCAGTGAACTTGAAGCATTTGTTTCTCTCTCAGCAGATGCTGCTGGTCCTGCTGAGTTTATCCAGTATTTTCTGATTTTATTTCATTTTCCAACATCTGCAATATTTTGCTTTAATTAAGAAGACAAATGGAATGTTGGCCTTTATAGCAAGGGGAATTGAATACAAAACCAGGGAGATCTTGCTGCGACTGTACAGGGCACTGGTGAGGCCGCAGTTTTGATCCCCACATTTGAGAAAGGATATATCGGCCTTGCAGGGAGTGCAGAGAAGATTCCGGGTTAATACCGGAGATGAGGAAGTTAGCTTATGAAGAGAGATTGAATAGATTGGGTCTATACTCATGAGAGTTTAGAAGGCTGAGGGGGGTTCATATAGAGATTTACAAGATAATGAAGGAGCTAGATAGGGTAGAGGCAGAGAGATTTTTCCTGCTTAGAAAGGATAGCAGAACGAGAGGGCCCAGCCTCAAAATAATGTGGGGGGGGTGGTACAGTTTAGAACAGAGTTGAGGAGGAACTTCTTCACTCAAAGAGTGATGAATCTCTGGAATTCTCTACCCATTGAAGTGGTAGAGGCTACCTTGTTGAATATGTTTAAGTCACGGGTAGATAGATTTCTGATAGACAAGGGAACTAAGGGTTATGGGGAGAAAGTGGGAAAGTGGAACTGATCCGCTTCAGATTAGCCATGATCTTATTGAATGGCAGGCCAGGCTTGAAGAGCTAGATGGCCTACTCCTGCTCCTATTTCTTATGTTCTTATGTAATTTTAGGTGCTTCTTGTGCCCATTTCGCTAGTTGTACCTAAAGTGAAAACTTCAGCCCTAGAAATAAGCAAAGTTGTTGACAGTCTAAAATACCTTTAAAAAAAAACCAAACAAGTGCTCAGAACCAAAGTAGATGGTATTTGTTCCCTGAAAGAATTGTGTTCATCTCTGAATGAGATGTGTAGTCATTGAGAATTATTTTGAAGGAGTAGGTCATCGCCTGGGAAGCGCAAGTATTTCAGAAATGCATTTTCTTTCATTATAAATTTGCAGGATAGACATGTGATTGGCATGTGTCAAAATGGATAAATATGAGGTTTACTCAGAGAGTAGTAAGGGCGTGGAATGCCCTGCCTGCGGCAGTTGTGGACTCGCCAACTTTAAGGGCATTCAAATGGTCAGTGGATAGGCATATGGATAACATTGAAATAGGGGTCATTAGATTTGTTCCACCGGTAGGCAAAACATCAAGGGCCGAAGGGCCTGTACTGTGCTGTAATGTTCTATGTTGTACATTTTCCAGTGAGAGAAAGGAGACCAATACTACTGATACTGTTTAAATGGGGCAGAGGGACAGATACATGCACCCATGGTTTTGCTCCTGCATCAAATACGCAGTGAAGATAGAATTCCTAGCTGTGCAAACTCCTTTAAAAATGGCTGCCAGAATGTTAAATTTACTCTCTGGGGAGATGCACTGGGTTAGCAATCAGGTCACTTGACACTGGAAAAACTGAAGAGGTTGTTCGGAATAGAAGCAAGCTGAGTGGAAGGCTGTTTTGGGGATCTGGCCCCATCTCCAAAGTTTAAAGTTTTGAAATTCATTTTATTTTATGTTGACGTCACTGGCTAGGTCAGCATTTATTGCCAATCCTTAATTGCCCTTGAGAAGATTGTAATGAGCTGCCTTCCAGAACCATGTGGTGTTGATACACCCTTGGTGCAGTTAGGGAGGGAATTTCAGGATTCCCTGAAGGAACAGCGATGTATTTCCGAGTCAGGATGGTGCGGGGAACTTGCAAGTGGTGGCATTCCTATGTGTCTACTGCAGTGTCCTTCTGGATGGTAATGATGGTGGGTTTGGAAGACGTTGCCAAAGGAACCTTGGTGAGTTCCTACAGTACATCTTTAGATGGTACACATGGCTGTCACTGTGTATTGCTGTTGGAGAGAGTGATTTTTTTTTTGTGGGAGGGATGCCAATCAATTTTGTCTTGCATTTAAGCTTCTTAAGTGTTGTTGGACCTACAGTCACCCAGAGAGCAGTACAGTGTTTGGGGAAGCACAGTGGTACAGCAGTTAGCACTGTTGCCTCACAGTGCCAGCTCCACCCCACCACAAGGGTTTCCTTTCACAGTCCAAAAATGCATGGGTTAGGTACATTGGCCATGCAAAATGCCCCTTAGTTTCCTAGGCTGTGTAGGTTAGAGGGATTCATGGGGTAAATATGTGGGGCTATGGGGATAAGGGCTGGCTAAGATGCTCTGTTGGAGAGTGGATGCAAACCAGCTGACTGAATGTACTCCTTCTACAGTGTCAGGATTCTATTCTATTCTAAGTGGAGAGTATTCCATTACACTCCTAACTCATGCCTTGGAAATGGTGGACAGACTTTGGAGAGTCAGGAGATGAGTTACTTGCCACGAGATTCCTGTTCTCTGACTGACTATTGTAGCAACAGTGTTTATAGGGCAGGACCAGTTCAGTTTACTGTTAATGGTAACCTTGAGGATGTTTAAACTTTAATAAAATATGAAACATTGAACCAATCCTTCCCCATCCTTTCAAACATTCCCCATGCCCCATCTATGTGAGCCCACACCACATTAGATCCTTCATCTACTCCCAAGGCCATGTGAAGCTATGTCCCCATTGTGGTTCTTCTCGACCTCTCAGCTGATCTATATCACCCCACAAACCCCAGGCGCTTTATAGCCTCTAAGCCTATAAAGTGCCAGCAAATGCCCAAGGCTCTCCATCAATGGGGAAAAGATCTGTTATTCTAACGCCCTGCAGCACATGCCAGAATGGTCCCTGTGTGAACACTCACCTCGAACCCAGCTGAGTTTTCTGGGGTCAGAAGAAGATACTTCATTTTGATTCAGCCTACTCCCAACCTCTGTGCCTCTGTGCCCATCCCCTCCCTTCCCTCCCCACTTCCTCTTCCCTACCTCCCTTCCTGCCTCTCTTTGCCCACCTCGCTCCCCCAGTGGATCAAACCAGCCACCCATTATATACATTATAGAATCTCATCTAATGCTCTGGGGACCCAGGTTTGGGTCGTGCCACAGTTCAATCTGAATTCAATTTAAAAAAGCTATTTGGAATTAATAATCTACTGATGACCATGAAACCATAATCAATTGTTAGCAAAACCCATCTGGTTCACTAATGTTTAGGGAAAGAAATCTGCTGTACTTATCTAGTCTGGCTTGCAAGTGACTCCAGAGCCACAGCAATGTTGGTTGACTCTCAACTGCCCCCTTGAATAAGGGTAACTAAGGATAGGCAGTAAATGCTGGCAAGCCAGTGATTCCTATGGTGCATGAATGAATCAAAAGAAAAACCACCTGATTTTGATGTCTGTTAAAGCTGTTCAAAGTTATCGAACTCCATGCAGAGAGGCGATAAGAACAGGGTCAGATAAAGGTGCAGCAGATCATTTCAAGAAAATTGCAGAATAAAGGAAAATTCTGAGCCTGAAACTTCTGAAAAGAGAAATGATAGTATCGATGTGAAATTATCACAGCTTTAACTTGAGGCAGGCGTTATGTAAGCTGATATGACATGTCAGATAGGATGTGATTGTCTCTGACACGGAGAAGTGAGGTTGAAGTGGTCAACTCTGAATGGATTACTGACAGCAGAGCACAGCAGAAATAGCTCCAAAGGATCAAGTTTGGATTGCTCCCTCTTTCTTGAAAGCCATCAACTCAGATTGCCTTGGAGATTAGTTTTGCATATTTTACAGGAAGGAGAAGAGAACAAATCGCAATGTTTTAAAAATGAAATCTAACATAGTGAGAAAGAGTTTGGTTCAGTTGGAAACTGAGCTGTCGTGGAATTTATGAGATTTCCAGCAGCGCTCTGGGAAGCTGTCAGATTGCAAAATGCCATAAAATGGTTGTCTGACAAAACCCATTCATGGTGACTAAATGTGGCACCAACCATGCGTAAATACGAATATTTTAATAGGACTGACTGTGTTGAAGATATTACTAGTGACCTTGTCAGGGAAGCACATCTGTAGCTTTTTAGCTGGTTGGGGAAGGTGAGCCACATGCCTGGGTTATTTTAACACTTTGGTGGTTAAAATGATAATCCCCATGCAGTTTCCTTCTGCATTGTGTTGCTGCCACAGCCCTCTCCATCAACTATGCAAATTTGATACACCATTTAAATTAGCGTCAGCTGTCTCCTTTCTAAAGAAAGAGAACTATTTTTGGTTAAACTCTTGAGGAACAAAGTGGAAGATGAGCTGAAAAGCTGTGGATGCAAAATGAATTTGAACCTGTCTTTCTGTTCTGTTTTTTTTAATGCATGTTTGAGGGGGCACAGTGGCACTGCTGCCTCACAGCGCCAGGGACCTGGGTTCAATTCCCAGCTTGAGTGGCGTTTTGTGTGGAATCTGCACATTCTCTCTGTGTCTGTGTGGGTTTCCTCTGGGTGCTCTGGTTTCCTTCCACAGTCCAAAGATTGGCCATACTAAATTGCTCCTTAATATCAGGGGGACTAGCTAGGGTGAATGCATGGGGTTAGGGGGATGGAGCATAGTTGGGATTGTGGTCGATGCAGACTCGATAGGCCGAATGGCCTCCTTCTGCATTGTAGGGATTCTATGTTTCAAACTGCCTTGACATTTAGAGTATTTACTTGCATTTATTTTTATCAATCTCCTGCATATTTTTCTCTCAGGTGTTTCCTCCCCACCTCCTCGTGAATGATACTGAGTCTAGTCCTGCTGCTTCTCCTAGTACTTTGCCCAGTTGATAATTTTTTATCTGTGAACCTCGAGTTTTGAGTAGCCATGAGACCTTTGACCATTGCCATGCATCAGGGTTGAGCCCAAACCTGTCTTGCGTGAATGACGATGTGCATGCACAAGTCCAATTCCTTCCCTTTAGCACAGAAGTGTTTAGGGTCCATTGCGGTGCCCCTTTCGTTCCCTGACTATGAGATCAGCTAATAGAGCAGAGGGAAGTTCTTTTCCCCAGAGACTTCCAGGTCTCATTGCTCAGCGCCACATGGGATGCTGCATTGCTACACCAAGTGATTTAACACAGGTTTCCCAAAAAGTCTTTGCATAGTTACATTGTGTTTTGGGTCAAGGGCCATGCATGGCATGATAAAAATAGGTATTTTAGAAATGAGCCAGGGATGAATTTTGATTTTTTTTTAGTTTATTTATTAGTGTCACAAGTAGACTTATATAGAACATAGAACATTACAGCGCAGAACAGGCCCTTCGGTCTTCGATGTTGCGCCGACCAATTAGGAAAAAGCAATGGCCCTCTAACCTAAACCATTCCCTTTTCGTCCATAAACTTATCTACTAACCTCTTAAACGCCACCAAACTTGGCGCATCTACAACTGACGCAGGCAGGGCATTCCATACCCTTACCACCCTCTGGGTAAAGAACCTACCTCTGACATCCGTCCTATAACCACCACCCCTTAATTTAAAGCTATGTCCCCTCGTGCTAGCTTTCTCCATCCTAGGAAAAAGGCTATCACTGTCCACCCTATCTAAACCTCTAATCATCTTATATGTTTCAATAAGGTCTCCTCTTAGCCGCCTTCTTTCTAACGAAAACAACCTCAAATCCCTCAGCCTCTCTTCATAAGACCTGCCCTCCATACCAGGCAACATCCTGGTAAACCTCCTCTGTACCCTTTCCAATGCCTCCACATCTTTCTTATAATGCGGGGACCAAACTTCATACAAGTGTACATTAACACTATAATCGAGTTCCTGTGAAAATCCCCCGGCTGCCATACTCTGGTGCCTGCTTAAGTACACCCAGGGAGAATTTAGCAATGCCAATGCACCTAATCAATCTTTTAGACTGTGGCAGGAAACCAAAGGACCCGAACGAAACCAACGGAGACACGGGGAGGATAAGACCTCCCCAGATCTCCACAGACCCAAGTCTGGAATCAAACCCAGGTCCCTGGCATGGTGAGGCAGCAATGCTAACCACTGTGTCACCGTGATGTCCATTTTCATTCCCATCACATGGTGTGATTGTAACTGTCATCAACTCCAGGGACTTTCAGAAAGCATCTTTGATTTAAGCTTAAATTTTCAAATACAAAATAAATTGAATATATTATAAATAACAACTGGCTGGAAACATGTGTTATACTTACAAGGCTGTCTCACAACCTCGGGGTTCAAATGACTTTATAAATCAAGCCAGGTTTATGACCTCATCTAAATCTTTTGATTGTGTTATAGTCCTGTAGCGCATTCCAGGGTAACTATAATTTTCCATCAGAGGTGAGTGTTAATAAGCTTGTTTGTCTTAGGTTAAAAAAAATAGTTTCAGCAAAGTAAACAATGCTCTTTGAACACAACAATCTCTTGTAGCCAACCGTAATATATATTTTCCATTTATATTGCCTGGCTTTTTTTTTCATTCATTTGTGGGACATGGGCATCACTGGCATTTATTGCTGATCCCTAGATGTCCTTGTTCAAAGGGCAATTGGGGACTCAACCACATTGCTGCAACTCTGGAATCACATGTAAGCCAAACCAGATAAGGACAGCAGATTTCCTTCCCTAAAAAAAATTAATGAACCAGATGGGATTTTCCAACAATTGACAATGGTTTTGTAGTCATCAATAGATTCTTAATTCCAGTTGCAAATTCCACCATCTGCCCTGGCAGGATTTGAACCCAGATACCCAGAACATTAGCTGAGCTTCTGGATTAATAGTCTAGCAATAACACCACTAGGCCATCACTTCCCCTTTTTAATAATAAAATATTTCCTCGCTAACGGACGTGTGGCACAAGTCCCCATCCAAATATGGAGAAAGGAGAAATAGACAGCTATTATGATGTCCAGCTTTGTAAAAGTGTTTGGTAGGAAAATCTTTAAAAATAAAAGGGGCAATCGCAATTCGGATTTTATTTATAAGGCATTGAGTTCAAAAGCAAGGAGCTGATTGCTAATTCATTGCTAATTCACTAGGGAACTGGACAACGGATAACAAGTCACCATTTCTCCATCAGCAGTGTGAATGACGAAACCACCTCCTGGTTCTTAGCAGTGTTCACTGTTTTGTTCTAACCAGCAAAGTTACCTGCATATCTGATCCCACCAGTTGATTCGGGGTCTCGAGCTTCACTACACACCCACACTCAACGCAACTGCTGAATCTAGCTGAAGTTCCCAATCAGTTGACGTTGGCGGCTGAGGGTGGGATGGACATTAGGAAATGATCTTTTTGCCTCATATGCTCAATTCTCAATCTGTTTGATTGAATTACTACACTCACTAGACTGAAGGGTGAGGGCTAGTTCAGCAACACGTTCATCTCCAGCAAATCATTCAATAGCTCAGCAAAGATAAGGACTGCACAGGCTGCCTTTAGGTTGACTGCGAATGGTAAATATTGAATGGTGCAGCTCTGCTCAACTCCCTCTGTTTCTTGCACGTTGATAAAGTGTCAACCTCCAGTTTAAATTTTGCTTCTTCACCCATATTGAGTGCTCCAGTTCTCCTCCACTCACTGCTAACTATGATGATTTAAGCCAATGTTCAGGCTCTAAGAGAGCTAGGTCTTTTCTCCCTGGGGAGATGAAGGTTGAGAGGCGACCCGATAGAGGTTTATAAGATGTTGAGTGGAATAGATAGGGTGGATTCTCGAAGGCTATTTCCCAGGGCTGAAATGGTCGCTATGAGAGGACACAGCTTTAAGGTGCTGGGGGGTAAGTACAGAGAAGATGTTAGAGGTAAATTTTTCACTCAGAGGGTGGTGAGTGAATGGAATTGGCTGCTATCAGTGGTGGTAGAGGCGAACTCACTGGGGTCTTTTAAGAGACTTCTGGATGAGTACATGGGATTTAGTGGGATTGGGAGTTACAGATAGTTCTATGGCCTGGTAAGTATAGATATGATCGGCACAACTTGTGGGCCGAAGGGCCTGTTTGTGCTGTAGTGTTCTATGTTCTATTCTGTTCTGTGTGGCATTTTTTAAAGTCTGACTCCATAGTACACTCCACAGGGAGGAGATTGCAGGAACTGTGGTATGAAGTTTCAAATCCTCTCTGGTCACAGGAGAGGTGCCAGAGGACTGGGGGAGGACAGCTAATGTGGCACTATTATACCAGAAGAGAAATGGGAAGAAAAGAACAGGTAATTACAGGCCAGTGAACCTAACATTAATTATTGGAAAAATATCTGAGGGACAGAATTAATCTCTACTTGGAGAGGCAAGGACTAATTAAGAATCATCAGCATGGCTTTGTTGGGGAGATCATGCCTAATAGATTTCATTGAATATTCTGAGGAGGTCACTAATGTATAGATGAGGAGAGTGATGTTAATGTTGTGTACATGGACTTCAGTAAAGGTTCCGGATGGGAGACAGATCAAGGCAGTAAGAGGCCATGGCATCCAGGACAGTTTGGCAAATTAGATCCAAAATTTCCTTAGTGGCAGGAGGCAATGGGTGATAGTTGAAGGTTGTTTTTGTGACTGGAAGCCTATGTTCTCGATGTATCACAGGTACTGGGTCATTTGTTTTCTTGTAATGTACATTAATAATCTAAACGTCAATGTGAGGTATTATTAGTAGGTTTGCAGGCGACATGAATATTGGTGGTGTTGGCAATAGTTAGAACATAGAACACTACAGCACAAACAGGCCCTTCGGCCCACAAGTTGTGCCGAACACATCAAAACCCTACCCAGCCATAGACCTATCTATAACCCCCAATCCCATTGGATCCCATATACTCATCCAGAAGCCTTTTAAAAGACCCCAGCGAGTTCGCCTCGACCACCACCAACGGCAGCCGATTCCATTCACTCACCACCCTCTGAGTGAAAAAATAGTTGGAGGAAAGTCTTCAATCATGAGATGATTTAGATCATAGAATCGTACAGTGCAGAAGAAGGCCATTCAGTCCATCGGGTCTGCACTGACCACAATCATTCCCAGGCTCTATCTCCATAAAGCCTTGCATTTACCCTAGTTAGTCCCCCGAACACTCAGGACCAATTTAGCATGGCCAATCCACCTAACCCCACATCTTTGGGAGGAAACCCAAAGATGTAACCGGAAGTCGTCACTAGGAGGCTGCCGGTAGTTGTAGTTTTTAAGCTATATAAGTACTAACCTCTGGGTATCGGCCTCATTGTTCCATTGGAGCAGCACGGAGAGGCAGCGATTTGGGAGAGCGAGAAGTTCGATTGTTAAGTAGCTTTTTAACTTTTCTCTTTGTTTAAAACAGCGAGCGGGAGTAGTTTTTGCCGTTTTTTATTTAAACTAACTTGTAACCGGAAGTCGTCACTAGGAGGCTGCCGGTAGTTGTAGTTTTTCTCTCTGACTCTATAAATTGGTCCAGAGAGGAAACCCGATACTCTACACAGGTAGAGTATCCCATCCTCCCCCCTCCTCTAACCTAATAATAAAAGTGTGTGTGTAGTTTTTTTTTCTCTCCTGCAAATTAAAGTAACAGTGATGGCAGTGCAGGTAGTACATTGCACCTTCTGCGGTATGTATGAGGTGAGGGACACCAGTAGTGTTCCTGCTGATTATACCTGCAGGAAGTGTGCACATTTGCAGCTCCTTGAGGATCGTGTTAAGGAGCTGGAGCTGGAATTAGAGGAGCTCAGGGTAATTCGAGAGGTTGAGGAGGATATAGGCAGGAGTAACAAAGAGATTGTAACTCCTATAAGTGATAATTGGGTAACTATTAGGAGGAGGGGTAAGAAGCAATCGGGGAGACAATCCCCTGGGGCTGTTCCCCTCCAAAATAAATTTTCTGTCTTGGAGGCTACAGTTGAGGAAGAATCAACTGGAGCTGACCAAAGGGAGCAGGTCTCTGGGGGTGAGCCTGCTGAGAATGCTCAGGTGGGTGGGGGGAATAAGAGATTAGGCCTAGTTATAGGAGACTCCATAGTTAGAGGGACAGATAGGAGGGTAAATAGTAATAAACAGGACTCAGGGCTGGTGTGTTGCCTCCCAGGGGCTGGGGTCCAGGATGTTGCAGATCGGGTTTTTAGGATTCTTAAGGGTGAGGGGAGTCAGCCCCAAGTCATTGTTCATGTGGGGACACATGATGTAGGTAGGACAAGGGAAGGGGATATTAAACAGAAATTTATGGAGTTAGGGTGGAAGCTTAGGTCCATAACAGGCAGAGTGGTTATCTCTGGACTCTTGCCTGTGCCAAGAGATAGTTTAGAGATGAACAGAGAAAGGGATAGTTTGAACTCATGGCTGCGTGGATGGTGCAGGAGGGAGGGGTTCAGGTTCCTTAACAATTGGGACTCATTCTGGGATAGGTGGGACCTCTTCAAGAGAGATGGTCTACACCTGAACCAGAGGGGGACTAATATCTTGGGGGGAAAATTTGCTAAGGCTATGATGGGGGCTTTAAACTGATTCGGGGGGGGGTGGGATCCTAAGTAGTTGGGGTGCCGAGAGGGATGAGAGTAAGGGGGTTATAGAGGAGAGTTGTAAAACACAGCGGCGTACGGGTGGGGTGGGGCATGGTTTGAGATGCGTATACTTTAATGCAAGGAGTATTCGCAATAAGGGGGAGGAACTTGCAGCTTGGACCAGTACCTGGAACTTCGATGTTGTGGCCATTTCAGAGACTTGGGTAGAGCAGGGACAGGAATGGATGTTGCAGGTTCCGGGGTACAAATGCTTTAGTCGGAGTAGAGAAGGAGGTAGAAGGGGGGGAGGAGTGGCGTTACTGGTCAAAGACTGTATCACGGTGATCGAAAAGAAGTTTGATGAGGACTTGTCTGTTGAGGTAGTATGGGCTGAGATTAGAAACAGGAGAGGAGAGGTCACCCTGTTGGGAGTCTTTTACAGACCTCCTAATAGTTCTAGAGAGGTTGAGGAAAGGATTGCGAAGTCAATTCTGATTAGGAGTGAAAGTAGTAGGGTAATTGTGATGGGGGACTTTAACTTTGCTAATATTGATTGGAATAGCTATAGCTCTAGCTCGTTAGAGGGGTCAGTTTTCGTACAGAGTGTGCAGGAAGGTTTTTTGACTCAGTATGTAGATAGGCCAACTAGAGGTGAGGCTACATTGGATTTGGTGCTGGGCAATGAGCCAGACCAGGTGTTAGGCTTGGAAGTTAGTGAACATTTTGGTGATAGTGACCACAATTCGGTTACGTTCACCTTAGTGATGGACAGGGATAGGCATGAAGCTGGGGGCTGTAGTTATAGCTGGGGGAAGGGTAATTATGAGGCCATCAGGAGAGAATTAGGGTGCATAGATTGGACTAGGGAACTACAGGGACTGGGAACATCTGGAATGTGGTGCTTATTCAAGGAGCAGCTGCTGCGAGTCCTTGATAAGTATGTCCCTGTCAGGCAGGGAGGAAATGGACGAGTAAGAGAGCCTTGGTGTACGAAAAAAGTTGATTTGCTGGTTAAGAAGAAAAAGGAGGCTTATGTCAGGATGAGGCTTGAAGGCTCAGGTAGTGCAATGGATAGCTATAGATTAGCCAGGAAGGAGGTAAAAAGTGAATTGAGGAGAGCTAAGAGGGGACACGAGAAGATGTTGGCTGATAGGATTAAGGAGAATCCTAAAGCTTTCTTTCGATATGTTAAGAATAGAAGATTGGTTAGGGCAAGATTAGGGCCAGTCATAGACAGCAGTGGGAAGTTGTGCGTGGAGCCTGAAGAGATTGGTGAGGCACTGAATAAATATTTCTCTTCGGTATTCACGCAGAGTGCTGGAAATGTAGCTGTGGAGAGCACTGAGGTACAGGGTTGCAAATTGGGGAGTATTGTAGTAGATAGGGAGGATGTGTTAGAAATTCTCGAGGGTTTGAAGTTGGATAAGTCCCCTGGCCGGACGGGATTTACCCTAGGATTCTCTGGGAGGCAAGAGAGGAGATTGCAGAGCCTCTGGCTCTGATCTTCAGGTCCTCGTTGGTTACGGGTGTGGTTCCGGAGGACTGGAGGATGGCGAATGTGGTCCCATTGTTTAAGAAGGGGAAGAGAGACCTTCCTGGGAATTATAGGCCAGTGAGTCTTACTTCTGTGGTGGGCAAGGTATTGGAGAGAATTATTAGGGATAGGATTTATAGTTATTTAGAGAGAAATGAATTGATTGGGGATAGTCAGCATGGTTTCGTGAAGGGTAGGTCATGCCTTACTAACCTCATTGAGTTTTTTGAGAAAGTGACCAGAGAGGTGGATGGGGGTAAGGCGGTTGATGTAGTATATATGGACTTTAGTAAGGCTTTTGATAAGGTGGCCCATGGAAGACTTCTACAGAAAATGCAGATGTGTGGAATAGAGGGTGATTTAGCTAATTGGATTAGAAATTGGCTGGCAGATAGAAGACAGAGGGTGGTGGTTGATGGGAGATATTCATCGTGGAGTTCGGTGACGAGTGGTGTGCCTCAGGGGTCTGTTTTGGGGCCCCTGCTGTTTGTAATTTTTATAAATGATCTGGATGAGGGTATTGAGGGATGGATCAGTAAATTTGCAGATGATACTAAAGTCGGTGGAGTGGTAGATAGTGAAGAGGGGTGTTATAGTTTACAGAGTGACTTGGACAAGTTGCAGAGCTGGGCCGAGAGGTGGCAAATGGAGTTTAATGTGGAAAAGTGTGAGGTAATGCACTTTGGCAGGAACAATAAATGTGTAGAGTATAGGGCTAATGGTAGGGCTCTTAATAGTGTTGAGGAACAGAAGGATCTTGGTGTATGTGTCAATAGATCCCTGAAAGTAGGCAGTCAAGTGGATAAAGTTGTTAAGAAGGCATATGGAGTCTTAGCTTTTATTGGTAGGGGGATTGAATTTAGGAGCCGCAGCATCATGTTGCAGCTGTACAAAACTCTAGTGCGGCCGCACTTGGAGTATTGTGTGCAGTTCTGGTCGCCACATTATAAGAAAGATGTGGAGGCATTGGAGAGGGTACAGAGGAGGTTTACCAGGATGTTGCCTGGTATGGAGGGCAGGTCCTATGAAGAGAGGTTGAAGGATTTGAGGTTGTTTTCGTTAGAAAGGAGGCGGCTAAGGGGGGATCTTATTGAAACATATAAGATGATTAGAGGTTTGGATAGGGTGGACAGTGATAGCCTTTTTCCTAGGATGGAGAAAGCTAGCACGAGGGGACACAGCTTTAAATTAAGGGGTATGAGTTATAGGACGGATATCAGAGGTAGGTTCTTTACTCAAAGAGTGATTAGGGAGTGGAATGCCCTGCCTGCAGCTGTTGTAGATGCGCCAAGTTTGGTGGCGTTTAAGAGGTTAGTTGATAAGTATATGGAAGAGAAGGGAATGGTTTAGTTAGGAGGGGCTTTGCTTTTTATTTTGGTCGGCACAACATCGAAGGCCGAAGGGCCTGTTCTGTGCTGTATTGTTCTATGTTCTATGTTCTATGAAACCGGAGCAGCCAGAGGAAACCCATGCAGTCATGGGGAGAATGAGCAAACTCCACACAGGCAGTGATCCGAGGCCTGAATTGAATCTGGGTCCCTGGCACTGTGAGGCAGCAGTGCTAACCACTATGCTATCCCAATGTAGTCTGCAATAACACCACATAGTGGTTTCAAATTGGATAATGACAGTTTTCAAATAGGCGATGATCACTGTTCCTACATTGTCTTCAACTCTGAGATTCTGTCTGGCTTGAATTTCCTGTGCTCCAGCTTAAGACCATGGGACAGATGCTTTTCCCCATTCCCCTGCCTTCTCCCCAAGACAATTTCCCACAAAGTCAATCAAAGAGCATACAGGAGATCTATATGGGTACAGAATAGTGAAAAGGTAGAAATGAAACTCAATGGCAAATGAACATGAATCTTAAGTGAACCAGAGAAAGACATAAATAAAGGTGGAAGAAAGTGTGTGAGTGAAACTGAGAGTGAATTAAGTAGAAGGCAAAGTGAAAAGCCCACAGGGAGAATTTGATTCGGAATGGAATCTTATGCCCAAACTCATGTGATGAGTTTGCTGGTAGGAGGTATTTGAATAGGTGGGTGAGAAGCTCACTACAGTCCTTACTCCATCTGACAAAGCCTGGAGCAAGGAAGGCCATGGACAGTCTTCCAACCTCACCATCAATTTAAGATCCTTTGGTGGCCAATTAGTATTTACTTCAAGGCCTCATTCCACTGCTGTTGGTATGAAAACAGCACAGAGGTGGGGACTCCCCATTGGGGAGAATGACTAGTAAACCCAGGCTTGTTTGTGTGGCATCTCCTGGATGCTGGTAAGGGGAAGTAATCCAGAGACCCAATGCAATGCCCTGGGACAAAGGTTCAAGCCGTGCCACTGCAGCTGAAATCCCCATCACCTCCACAGGATTCCATCCTTAGAGTGAAACAGAAACAGGCAGGAAAAGAAGCACAGAAATTCTGTTCAGAAATCACAAACTGGTAAATCGATTAATATTATTCATGGCCTATAGATAAGATAAGTGAGTGGACAACAATTTGGCTCATGGAGTATAATGTGGCAAAATGTGAACTTGTTCATTTTGGCACAAATAATAAAACACTAGCATCTTATTTAAGTAAAGAGAGAGCATAGATCTCTATGATACAGAAGGAGCTGGATGTCCTGGTACATAAATCACAGTCAATTTATTCTGCAGGTTCAACAAGTAATCGGAAAGGCAAACTGAATGTTGTAATGTATTGCAAGGGGAACGGAATATAAAAATAGGGGAGTTTTACTGCAGCTGTAAAAGTGAGACCACATCTGGAGTTCTGGGCACCATTTTGGCCTCCTTATTTAAGAAACAGCATAATTGCATAATTCACAGCCAATTCAGGGAAGGTTCACTTGACTGATTCCAGGATGAACAGGTTTTCCTATGAGGAAAGGTTGGACGAGTTGGGACCATATGCATTGGGGTTTAGGAGAATAATATGTGAGTTCATTATTAAACCGTCTTAGATCCTGAGGAGCTTCAAAGTGTGCTGTTGAGAGGATGTTGCCCCTTGTGGGAGAGACTAGAAGCAGGGGGCACAGATTATAATGCAGATGAGAATTTATTTTCTAAGAGCATGATGAGTCTGTGGAATTCTCTTCCCCCAAAGAGCGGTAGGGTTGCTAAATAGTATTAAAGCTGAACCAGATGGATTGTTGACTAACAAAAGAGTCAAAGGACAGGTATGGGAAGGTGTGATAGGAGAGTGGAGTTGAGGTAACAGTCACATCACTACAATCTTATCAAACAATGGAGCAGGTTCGAGAGACCGAATGGCCTACTTCTGCTCCTAATTCACATGTCCATTGAGTAAATAGTTGCTGGAAATTTTTGTAACCTCACCACAATCTACATTGCTGCAAACCTGCTTCCTCCTCCTCACTGAAATTAAATTCAAAATTAAAATTGCAGGAACTGCAGGATTGCAGTACTGTCTGCTGCGAGTTGAGCTTTTAAGATTTTAACCATTTCAGCTTCATTTAATGAAGCTTTTCAGCTTCTATTAATCCAGAAACTCAGTTAATGTTCTGGGGACCCAAGTTTGAATCCCGCCATGGCAGGTGAAATTTGGATTCAATAAAAAAAATCTAGAATTAAGAATTTATCGATGACCATTGCCAATTTTCAGAAAAACCTATCCAGTTCAAAATCATACTGCCCTTGCATTTAAATGGAGACTATACATGTCTACAGCAAAATCATCCTGATCCAGACTCCTTATAAATTAAAAAATAAGCTTTTAGGTACGAGATTTTTTTTTCAAAAAGGACAGATTTAGATCAACAGCACTTCAATGCATGCAAGAGGTGCCTGCAAGAACTAAGATAGTATGGATAACCTTTATGGATTAAGCATCCTTTAGATGGAAAAGTTCAACTGACTGAGCCTGCAACCTTTCGGCAAACTGCTGGCTCTTAAAATCTAGTCCAGAAGTGACCATTGTTTTTTTACCTTGTCTATTTGTCTTCTGCAAATGCTTTGATTACTTCCAACTTGGTAATGGTACTTCAATGCCATTCTAGCTCCCTTGCATCCCACCACTGTTGGGGGCTCACAAAAATGTATACACCCTAGCAAAGTAGACAATACAGTGAGTGCCAATTAATGGGGAAAAGGCAAATGGTTTTATGGGATGGATCGACTTAGACACTAATTTAATTATTAACTGCAATATGTTTAAATCAATGCTGATAAAGTTTGCTTGGTGGAGATGGTCTGATGATTGGGATTATCTCATTGCAACAAGGACAACACAATTCACAAGCTTCAGGTGCTTTATCTGTCAAGCAGTGGGACGTTTCTCTCAACACATACACACAATTCCCAAGACACCTCCATTGCTGTAACTCGGCCGCAACTAAATGAGCCACACGAATTGAGAGATAATCAAAACCAATGTGCAGAATGTGAATAAAGGGCAAGAAGTTTTCATAAACTTTGGGAAAAGTTGTAATATTTGTCACTGCAACTAACCCTGCAGCATGGTACTGTCAAGACTCACATTTTCCCAACACACCTTATTAAAATGCTTCAACCATCACAGCAAATTTGATGCACTTTTTCTGTCCTCTTCTTAAAGTTTAAATGTTGGACTGCACTCGCCCTGTCAACGAAGAAGGCAGCTGATTTCTGCAATGCTATTGTGTCAAGATCACGACTAAACTGTCTTAAAAATAGTGACTATCATGATACGGCTGGGCTATGTAAAATAATAATTTGAGGAAGTTTGATTTCTGACAGGTCTGAAATACTTCCTTAAAAAGGCTGACAAAAGTACTGGTGTTTTTCTAAATTGATGTTTTTTGAAATGTAAGGTTTCATTTCCAGTTGCAGAAACACTAGATGTGATGAGTAAACCCAAGGCTCGGACCAGGATGATTCCAGAGTAAAGCAATACATGGGAGTTTCATTGAACTTCACTGTGGAGTCAGGTGGGGCCCTAATTCCAGAGTACGCTTTGGCTCAATAGTAGGACACAGGCCAAGTCAGAAAGCTACAGGTTCACATCATGTTCCACAAGTTTCCAGGGAGATGATGGCCTAGTGGCATTATTGCTAGACTATTAATCCAGAAACTCAGTTAATGTTCTGGGGACCCAAGTTTGAATCCCGCCATGGCAGGTGAAATTTGGATTCAATAAAAAAAATCTAGAATTAAGAATTTATCGATGACCATTGCCAATTTTCAGAAAAACCTATCCAGTCCACCAGTGTCCTATAGCAAAGGAAATTTGCATTCCTTACCTGGTTTGGTCTGCATGTGCCTCCAGAGCCACAGGTTCTGTGGTTGACTCTCAATTACTCTCCTGAGCCAACCGGGGACAGGCAATAAAGATTGGCCTTTTGACACCTGGTTCTTTGATATACTATTGACTGTCTGCGCATTTTCAAGTGGAATGTTTAATCCAGACCTAATATATCTCATCAGGTGAAGATGAGCAGGGAGCTTCTTGTTGGAATCCAAGCTAATATCTTTCGGACAACTATCACAATAAAAATCCTGTTTTTTTTGGCTATAACTTCTCCAAACAGTGCCACACCCTCCTGAGGAGGCAGATTAGGTCTGGATTAAACATTCCATCTGAAAGTGCCTCAGTCCCTCAGTAGTACATCCAAGGCCAGCTTTTATTGCCCATCCCTATTTGCCCTTGGAAGACATTTAACTATTTTTAAATATTAAATATTTCTCTTCGGTATTCATGCAGGGTGATGTAAATGTAGTTATGGAGAACACTGAGGTACAGGGTAGCAAACTGGAAGGTATCAAAGTAGATAGGGAGGATGTGCTAGATATTCTCGAGGGTTTGAAGTTGGATAAGCCCCCTGGGCCGGACGGGATTTACCCTAGGATTCTCTGGGAGGCAAGAGAGGAGATTGCAGAGCCTCTGGCTCTGATCTTCAGGTCGTCGTTGGTTACAGGTGTGGTTCCGGAGGACTGGAGGATAGCGAATGTGGTCCCGTTGTTTCAAGAAGGGGAAGAGAGACCTTCCAGGGAATTATAGGCCAGTGAGTCTTACTTCTGTTGTGGGCAAAGTATTGGAGAGAATAATTAGGGATAGGATTTATAGTTATTTAGAGAGAAATGAATTGATTGGGGATAGTCAGCATGGTTTTGTGAAGGTAGGTCGTGCCTTACTAACCTCATTGAGTTTTTTGAAAAAGTGACTAAAGAGGTGGATGGGGGTAAGGCGGTTGATGTGGTATATATGGACTTTAGTAAGGCGTTTGATAAGGCGGCCCATGGAAGACTTCTGCAGAAAATGCAGATGTATGGGATAGAGGGTGATTAGCTAATTGGGTTAGGAATTGGCTAGCAGATAGAAGACAGAGGGTGGTGGTTGATGGGAGATATTCATCGTGGAGTTCGGTGACAAGTGGTGTACCTCAGGGTCTGTTTTGGGGCCCCTGCTGTTTGTAATTTTTATAAATGATCTGGATGAGGGTATGAAGGATGGATTAGTAAATTTGCAGATGACACTAAAGTCGGTGGAGTGGTAGATAGTGAAGAGGGGTGTTATAGTTTGCAGAGGGACTTGGACAAATTGCAGAGCTAGGCCGAGAGGTGGCAAATGGAGTTTAATGTGGAAAAGTGTGAGGTAATGCACTATGGCAGAAATAATAACTGTGTAGAGTATAGGGCAAATGGTAGGATTCTTAGTAGTCTAGATGAACAGAGGGATCTTGGTGTGTATGTGCATAGATCCCTGAAAGTAGGCAGTCAGGTCGAGAAGGTTGTTAGGAAGGCATATGAGTCTTGGCTTTTATTGGTAGAGGGATTGAATTTCGGAGCCGCAACGTCATGTTGCAACTGTACAAAACTCTAGTGCGGCCGCACTTGGAGTATTGTGTGCAGTTCTGGTCCCCCACATTATAAGAAAGATGTGGAGGCATTGGAGAGGGTACAGAGGAGGTTTACCAGGATGTTGCCTGGTATGGAGGGCAGGTCTTATGAGGAGAGGCTGAGGGATTTGAGGTTGTTTTCGTTAGAAAGAAGGAGGCTAAGAGGGGACCTGATCGAAACATATAAGATGATTAGAGGTTTAGATAGGGTGGACAGTGATAGCCTTTTTCCTAGGATTGAAAAAGCTAGCACGAGGGGACACAGCTTTAAATTAAGGGGTGATAGTTATAGGACGGATATCAGAGGCAGATTCTTTACCCAAAGGGTGGTTCGGGAGTGGAATGCCCTGCCTGCAGCGATTGTAGATGCGCCACGTTTGGTGGCGTTTAAGAGGTTAGTTGATAAGTATATGGAAGAGAAGGGAATGGTTTAGTTTGGAGGGGCATTGCTTTTTATATTGGACGGCGCAACATCGAAGGCCGAAGGGCCTGTTCTGTGCTGTAATGTTCTATGTTCTATGTTCTACATTTCTGTAGGAAGACCTGTCTGTGTGTAACCTTTAAGGCACCTAAGTTTAAAGGGATTAATAGAATATGTCCTGGACTTGAACTTCATCCTAGAGTTGAAAATAGTTAATGTTGACTCCCCCAGCTATATGTTTGTTTTACCTATCTGTGGTCTTTATAATCATTCCATTGATACATCTATTACTTTTGTCGGATTAAAGAGTGTTGGTTTGCAGAAAACTATCGCTACCTTTTTGAAGAATGCATTGTTTCACGGATATATGTTTATAAGGGTGAAGTTCCTCTCAGCCCTGCTGCTGACCCGTGTCCCTGACTTTGTCCACGCAATTGAGGGCAAGTCATTTAATTGTAATATTTCAGCAGGAAAACCAGTCAGGCAGATTCTGTGTGCCTTTTAAACCTACAGATGATTGGCAGCTTGATTTAATTCTGGAAGATATTCCTTTGCTCCTTCATGTCTCAATTTGGATGTCAAAGCAAAGAAGCATAATTTTTGTCCTACATTCAAGCTTCTTCTATGTCTCTCTAAAACAAATGAACTTGTGGTTGAGGAATAAAGAACAAACAAAATTACAGCAGAGGAACAGGCTCCATCAACCCTTCAAGCCTGCACTGACCAATTTAATTAAAACCTCCTAACCTTCCAGGGACTATATTCCTCTATTCCTATCTATTCATGTGTATTTGTCAAGACGCCCCTTAAAAGTCACTATCATATCTGCTTCCACTATCTCCCCTGGCAGCGAGCTCCAGGCACCCACCACCATCTGTATTAAAAAGCCTGCCTCATACATCTCCTTTAAACCTTGTCCCTTGCATCTTAAATCTATGCTCCCTAATAATTGACTCCTCTATACTGGAAAAAAAAACTTCTAACTATCGATTCTGACATTGCCTGTCATAATTTTGTAGCCTTCTATCAGGTCACCTCTCAATCTCCATCGTTCCAACAAACCAAATTTCTCCAACCTCTCCTCATAGCTAATGCCCTCCATACCAGGCAACACCCTGGTATATCTTTTCTGTACCCTCTCCAAAGCCTCCACATCCTGAACACTATATTCCAATTATGGCCAAACTAAGGTTCAATAAAGCTACAACATGACTTGCCAATTTTTAAATTCAATACCCGGTCGATGAAAGCAAGCATGTCACATGTCTTTTTGCCTTCACTCTGTGAATATCTCAGTTTCATATACACACTGTACAGTTGAGATATGTGGAAAGACCAGGGTCGTAATTCTCCAGCCATTGACACCCCACCACTGCTGCCAGCAAGAATGGAGCTCAGCCAGCTCTCCGTTCACTGCCACGGGACTGGAGAATCCCAATTCTAGAGATGCTGGAATTTCTCTCCTTAGTATGGAGAAGGCTCAAGGGAGATTTAAAATGGGTGTTCAAAACCATAAAGGATTACAGTAAGTAATGAGAAACTGCCTTCCCTGGTAGGGGGGGGCATGAGCAGAGGACACAGATTTAAGATTATTTTCAAAAGACAGCAGGGAGGAGGAGAACATTTTTTTATACACTAAGTTATTATGGCCCGGTGGAAGATCCATGTGCAAGGTACAAGATTCGGAAGTAACTTTCAAGAGGGAAATTGATGTATTATGAGTCTACGGCTTGAAATAGGAAAATGTGCAGGATGATGGGGAGAAATCAGAGAAATAGATTGAACCATGGCCAATTCACAGACACAGTATAGGCAGAATGTTTTACTTCAGTGCCATCTAATTAGATGATTCTATCAAATACATTGATTCAAAGTAACAGCCCAGTATCACTGAGAATTGCCAGAAGCATCTATATTTTCCTATTTTAAAACAGGGCTTCCATTCAAGTCTGTTGATCTATTGATATTTTTTAGTTTGCAGCCTGAGATTTACACCTTGTCTTGATAAAATCAGATTATAATTTTGAGAGGCCAGGAGTGGCCAGTGATAACCTGTGTATCTCTTTAACAAATTAATTCATCCTGTGGTTTAGAATCCCAGAGTATTTTATGCTCGAATTTACATTTTGGTTCACTGGGACTCTGGGAGTCTCTGTGGATGTAGACCTTCAAGATAAGCATGAAACCAGCATCTGGACTGGGCCAGTATCAGAACAGCTCTCTGCAAATTCGCCAAGGTTAGGTTAATTTCAAGACAGCCAACATTGGCCTTTAAATTATTTTTAACCTCAATCATTTTGTCAATGTTCTTTTATCTTTATCAGTTGTTAAGTATGGTTAGCACTGCTACTTCACATCACCAGGGACCCAGGTTCGATTCCTGGCTTGAATCACTATCTGTGTGGAGTTTGCACATTCTCCCAGTGTGAGCGTGGGTTTCCTACACATGCTCCGGTTTCCTCCCACATTCTGAAAGATGTGCTGGTGCATTAACCTGAACACACGGCAGAGTGTGGCAACTAGGGAATTTCACAGTGACTTCATTGCAATGTTAATGTAAGCTTTACTTGTGACTAATAAATAAACTTTTAACTTTTTCTTCAATAAATAAATGCTTCTTTTAATGTGACCACAATTGCTCTTTAAGCTTTCCTTTGAATCCTACCATTCCAAACATTCAGTTGATTATCATCAAATCTTGCAATGATAAGTCAAATGCTCCTGAAATATGTTAATTACAGTTTAGAGATTATTATTTGTAGCAAATAAAAATATATATCATTTTCCACAACATTTTGATTTCTGTTATTCAGCATTGGTATTAAGCATTTTAAATGTATCACTACCTCCCCAGAAAGAGTATAGCTTACATTTAAGTAGCATCTTTCGCATCTCCACAGCATCCCACCTAGTCCAGTAACACTACCACTATGCCGCTATTCCCATTCAACAGCTAAGAGTTATCAGGGCCATAATGTGACCGATGCACTGAGTCATTTCTTGATATTGCAAGGACTGAATCAAATTATCTGAAAACTGGCATCTGTAACTATGGGACCCTCAGGAGGAGTTTCATCTCATCTAGTTGAGATATTTGCAGCCTTGACTTTTTCATTGAAGTGATGGGCTCCACCTTCAATCAGGATGGAGATGTTCATGGAACCTGTTCACCTATTGATGGTTTATTGCCCCAGCAATAGTGTTGAAGACTTATGCTGCAGGACTGGTCACACCCTAGCCAAACTGTGCCAGTATAGATAAACACTGACATCTACCTGACAAGGTGGTAAATTGCCCAAGTCTGCATGGTCCTCAAAAGCAGGACAAATAACAATAATTCAGGACTGTTAAAAGCATATCAGTTTAACTAATTTCCTTGATTTATTTTGAGGTAACTATGAGAGGGTTGATAAAGGTAATGCTGTTGATGTTGTATACATGGACATTCAAAAGGCATGCAATAAAAAGCCAAACAACAGACTTGTGACCAATGTCGTAGCTCATGGAGTAAAAGGGAAAGTAGCAACATGGATACAAAATTGGCTGACTTTGCTACTTTGGAGCAAAGTAGTTAACATTGTTTTCAGACTGGAGGAGGATTTAAAATGATATAATGTTACGTCTGCTATTCTTGATGTATGTTAATAAGCAAGACAATAATGTTCAGGTACAATTTCAAAATTTACAAAAAGAACCCACCAAATTTCTATGTATTATGAGCTGTGAGGAGAATGATTTAGAACCTGAATAGGATATGGCCAGATTGGTGGAATGAGCAGGCACGTGACAGATGAAAATTAATGCAGAGAAGTGTTAAATAATAGAGTAGACATAGAGTGAAAAAAGCCAGGAGGTCATTCTGAACTTATACAAGACACTTGTTAGACATGAGCTGGAGTATTGTGTACAGTTCTGGTGGCACACTACAGAAACATATTGGCAAGAGTGCAGAAGAGACTTGCAAGAATGATTGCAATGATGAGAAACTTCAGTTATGAGGGTAAATTGAAGAGGTTGGATTGTTCTCCTCAGAGAGAAGAAGGTTAAGAGGAGATTTGATAGAGATGTTCAAAATCGTGAGGGGACTGGACACAGCAGATAGGAAGAAACTGTTTCCACTCAGAATCAAGAACAAGAAGCACAATGGTTTGAATGTGGAATACTCCACATTGAATGTGGAATGTGGAATACCTGGGAGTGTGAAGGAGGCTGGTTCAATTGAGGCATTCAAAGAGCATCAGATGATTATTTGAATAGAAGCAATATACAAGAGTATAGGGGTGTGATATAGAGTACGATTCTAGAGGGGGTGCAGGAGAAGAGGAACCTGAGTCTATATGGGCATAAATCATTAAATGAGGCAGAACAGGTTGAGAACAAATAACAAAGAACAAAACAGCACAGGAAACAGGCCCTTCGACCCAATGAGCCCACGCCGCCACCTCGATGTTCCCACTTCTACCCGTGATCCCTGCCTATCTTTATAGATCTATGGATTGAAACCAAATTTGAGACAATTTAGGAAGAATTTGTTCTGCCAATTAGCCTAAGAGCACATCTTTGGGGTGTGGGAGGAAACCGGAACACACGGAGAAAACCCACGCAAGCACAGGGAGAATGCGCAAACTCCCACAGACACCGGCCCAAATCCATGTATCTGCACAGCACAGCGATAGTCACTGAGCTGTCGTGTTGCCCATCAAATGGTCCAGGTCAAGCGTACACTAACGATGTGAAGCACTAGGATACTCTTGAAAACAAAATCCAAGAGCAGCCTCTCACGACCCATCGTGTGTATGCCCCTCGTTAGACAACAAGGTGGACCAAAGCACCTGTAGGATAAAAACAAGTACATCAATATCATCATCTATTTACACACTTCCAGGGACTCCCAAGGCTCATGATCCCTATTTTAAATCAGTTTTCTATACCCCTCCATTCCCATTCTGTTCATGTGCCCATCTAAATATCTCTTAAATAACTCCAGAGTGCCTGCCTCCACCACTTTACTTGGCAGTGCGTTCCATACCCCCACCACCCTCTGTGTGAAAAAACTCCCTCTAGCAGCCAAATTGATTAATAAAGCATGCAGGATCCTGGACTGTGTAAACAGTGGCATCAAGTACAAAAGCAAGAGAGTTATAAAACATCAGTTTGACCTTAACTGAAGTATTGTGTCCGGTTCTACATTTTAGAAAGGATGTGAAGGCATTAGAAAGTGTGCAGCAAGTATTCATGAAAATGGTTTTAAGGATGTGGAATTTTAGATGTGCTGATAGGTTTTGGAACCTCTCCTTAGGAAGAAAGTTTGACAGCAGATTTGCCAGACATGTTCAAAATCATGTTGTGTAGAGTAGACAGGGAGAAATTGTTCTCGTTGGTGGAAGCATTGAGAACCAGCCACACAGATATAAGGTAAATGAAGCAATGTCGATGTGAGAAAGAAATTAATGCAGTGAATAGTTACGATCTGGAAGATAATATCTGAGAATTGAATAGAGACAGTGTCAATCGAAGTATTCCAGATGGAATTGGATCATCATCTGAAAAAGGTAAAATGGAAGGGCTACTGAGAGAAGGTGGAGGAGTGACTCTGTGAATTACTCTTTCAGAGTGCTAGCATATATACAATGGGCTGAATTACTTTCTTCTCTGTTGTAACCAAGCTATGATTTTATGATCCTACATATCCAATTCAGCCAGTGACTGCTCCATTCACCATCTCTCAAACATTAACAAAGCAATGGAAGATATTGTTTACAGTTCTATCAAGTAGCACCTATTTAGCAGTAACTGGCAGGTTACTCAACAAACTGGTTAGCCAGACCTCAGTCATTGGCAAGATTTTCAAGTCCATTAATAAAGATGTGACTGCAGAGTACTCAAAAGTGCATGATAAAATAGAATTGAATCAGACAGCTTCATCAAGGGGAGGTCATATTTGACAAATCTTGAGTTCTATGAGGAGGTAACAAAGAACTTAGCTAAAGGAGAACAAGTGGACATGATTATTAAGATTTCCAAAAGACCTTTGACAAGATGATGCATAGGAAACTGTTAAAAACGTTAGATGCCTATGATGTTAAGGGTAAGATCCTGGGATGGGTAGAGGATTGGCTGACTGGCAGAAGGCAGAGAATGGGGTAAAGGGGCCTTTTTCAGGATGGCAGCCAGTGACTAGTGGTGTGCCTCAGGGGTCAGTGCTGGGACCACTACTGTTCATAATATACATCAACGATTTGGAAGAAGGAACTGAAGGCACTGTTGCTAAGTTTGCAAATTATATAAAAATGTGTCGAGGGACAGGTGGTATTGAGGAAGCAAGGTGGCCACAGGAGGACTTGGACAGGTTAGGAGACTAGGCAAAGAAGTGGCAGATGGAATGCAATGTGGAAAAGTGTGAGGTTATGCACTTTGGAAGGAGGAATGGAGGCACAGACTAGTTTCAAAATGGGGAAATGCTTCGGAAATCAGAAACACGAAAGGGATTGGAAGTCATTGTTCAAGATTCTCTTAATGTCAACATGAAAATTCAATCAGCAATTAGGAAAGTAAATGCAATGTTAGCATTCATGTCGAGAGGGCTAGAATACAAGAGCAGCATGTACTGCTGAGGCCATATAAGGCTCTAGTCAGATCTCATTTAGAGTATTGTGAGCTGTTTTGGGCCCCGTATCTAAGGAAGGATGTGCTGGCCTTGGAAAAGGTCCAAAAGAGGTTTGCAAGAATGATCTCTAGAATAAAGAGCTTGCCATATGAAGGATGGTTGAGGACTCTGAGTCTGTACCCGTTGGAATTTAGAAGAATGGAGGGAATTTTATTGAAACTCACAGGACACTGCAAGGCCTGGATAGAATGGATGTGGAGAGGATGTTTCCATGAGTAGGAAAAACTAGAACCAGAGGCTGAAGGATGGTCCTTTAAAACAGAGGAGGAGGAATTTCTTCAAGCTAGAGAGTGGTGAATCTATGGAACTCTTTACTGCAGAAGGCTGTGGAGGTAAGGTCATTGAGTGTCTTTAAGGCAGGGTTAGATAGGTTTGTAGTTAACAAGGGGAGCAGGGTCATGGGGAAAAGGTAGACTTATGGAGATGAGAAAAATATCAGCCAAGATTGAATGATGGAGCAGACTCAATGGGGTGAGTGGCCTAATTCTGCTCCTATGTTTTATGGTTTTATAACATGCCCACCGATGCTCAGTTTAGGTTTTGCTAGAACATTCAGCTCCAGGTCTCATTAAAGCTAAATTTCAAATATGGACGAAAGAGCTGAATTAACGAGATGAAGTGAGAGTGACTGGCCTTGACTTTTAAAGCAGCATTTGAATAAGTGGCATCAAAGAGTCCTTGGTAAGTCAATTGGAATCAGGGGTCAAACTCTTCATTAGTTAGAGGAATACCCAGCATAACAGAGTGTGAATGTAGTTCCTGAAAGGCAAATCATCTCAGCTCTTGGACATTGCTGCGGGAGTTCCTCAGGATAGTCTCTGTTGTGATATCATTTTGAAATGATGTACAGATATCACCAAGGAGCAGGATGCAAAACAGCATATGATCAGGAAATTAGAGCTGTGCAGCTGTAAGTACAGCTGTTGCTACTTGGGGTTGTTATTGTGTGGTGAATCCTGAAGAGAATAAACCTGTTTGTTGAGCTATCATGTAACTTGTGTAGATCGCTTGTAAGCTTCCAATCAATCAAACTTGCTAGTTTGCTACTCCTGAGTATACAATTGGTGAGTTTGCATGAAAATACCTGAAACGCAACAGTCCAGGCCCAAACATCTTCAACAATATTATCAAGTGGCTTTTCTTCCAACACAAGTTCAAAGGTGAGAATAATTAATGCAGATTTCACTTGTTCAGTCCCATTTGCAAAAACCCACCAAATCCACTCAACAATTCCTTCCAAAGCTGCAACCTGAAGGACAAGAACAGTCAGTGCATAGGAACACTACCACCTACAATTACCTCTCCAAGTCACTCATCATCCTGGCTTGGGACTATGACACTCTGGATTGTACCTGTTTGACAAGAACTATTCAAACGTATGGTTCACCACCTACTTTTGAATTAAGAAAGGGCAGTATGGTGTGCTGGCCTTGTCAGTGATGCCCAGATCTCATGCAAAATATAAAGAAAAACAGTCAATGGCCTAAATCTTTCCAGGCCCATGGAGGTAGCTTTAGAAACATGATGCAATGAAATTTCGAAAGCAGCATGTCAAGTCAGCTCCGCAACATATTCTCACCTCCAAACACTTTTCCTGGCAAACCAATTGGCAGGGGAGAGGATCCAATTAAGGATGAGAATGAGACACAGCCTAAATTTCCCAGGTTACAAATTTTCCCAATGGTGTATGGGTCCCCTGCTGTCTAAGGGAAATGAATCAGAGGTAGTTTCATAGTGGGATACTCAAGCTGTGAGTTATTTGACTGTTTACATTTAGTTGCTGAGAATAATTCACCAAGGGCATCTTTTCCCCCAGCTGCAGGCATACCTTTTCAACCATTTCTTGGAATCTGATCTCTCTACTAGTGATTACCCTGCTGCTATGGCAACACATTCCCTCCCATTGAGCTTACCTCCACAGCACTGCAGCTGCTCCCTTCACACAAACTGCAAATATGGCTGGCAGCTTTCCCCCTGGACCCTACTGAACGGATAGCGTTTTGCTGGAACTTGGCCACCATCCCTAATTGGATGGGCCTCCCAAAGGCAGGACGTTTATTGCACACCTTCTCATAGATCCCATCTGCCATTCTGGGAATTCCCAATCCGGAAATCACCCTCATGCTGGGATCACAACTCACCTGGGAAAATTCAACCTGGTGGATTACTTCTGAAGTGTGGAAACTGTTGTTATGGCGACCAATTTATACACAGCATGGCCCCATAGGGAAGGAGATGACTGACCAATTAATCGGTCTCCTGGGTGTCAGTTGATGGAGGACTTTGTCCAGGGTATCGAAAAATGTGTCTCTTTTTAAAACTGCCAGATGTAATGGGTGGTACGTTCTATTCTGAAGTATGAAATGGGTGCAGGGCAGGAGTGGAAATGAGAGTGATTTCCGCTCAAGAGCAGAATGTTGGCCATATGTGATCATCTGCTCTCCCCAACTTGTTACATTTGGGTGCATAGGGAGCACTGCAAATCTTGTGATGGGGCAGACAGGAAGTCATCATTGCCCTCATTTCTTTATGGGATCAAAGGTCCTGACACTATATTTAAAGGTCATCAGGCCAGCCATTCACTCACTGCAAGCCAGGGGCATCAGTCTGATTGGTATTCCAGAAGGGGAGACTTTCTACTTGCTGTATTCTCACTAGTTGAGGGTACTGTGCTTTGTTCTAAAGCACCTGCGGACCTATGCAGTCACAATCTATTGTCTCGCATCTGGTAAAGTGCAGGATACAAGGATCCTGAAGTGCGTAGGAGTATCTTGGGCATTACTTTTGAAGTTGAGGTCTTGGGTCTAATCAGGAATTGGTCAGGATCAGGATCCCTCTGAGAAATCTTCTTGAGCAGCATTTGCATACGCTGCCTTATGCTGCCCTGGCCATTGCTATTTCTTGTGCTGGGCCACTCTGTGCCTAATATTGGCTGAAACAGGGTGTACAAACACTACAGCATAATAATGGGATGTGTCTGGCCCATCCAATTGCTTTCCTTGCTCTCTTGAGACACAAGGGATTATCCCAAAGAGGAAACACAAGCAACCAAAAGTAAAAAAAGTCACAGAGAACAAGAAAAGGGATTGCTGATTTTACAACGATACCAGAACACTTTATAATTTGAGTGTCTATCACCGAGTTTCTAACTTGACCTCCATTTATTGGGCAGGAGTGTACTGATGTAATGGATTTATTGAACCACTGTGAACAAGTCCTGCTTGGCTGATGGAGCTTAGTGCAGTTTGAGCCAGGGAATGATACAAATGGCATCTATATATTATGTGAACAACTCAGGTTTGTTATGAAGACTGGATGGACTGAGGTGTACTTTTCTATAAAGGTAAATTATTTTATCTAAAGACAGAAAAATCAAACAAAATTGAAGTGCAGTTCATGTTCCTCGCCAAACAACCTGTGTTGACATAAGGATAAGATGTGCATCAAACCAGCCACATACACAAATTAACAAAAACAGAAAATATTGGATAAACTCGGCAAGCCTGGCAGCATCTGTGAAGAGAGAAAACCATTAACGTTTCAAGTCCACATGACTTTTCTTCAGAGCACACAGAAATTTATCCTAAAGCTGCTTGACGTGCATTTTTAATTATTCATTTATGAATGAGGATATTGTTAGTGAGGTCAACATTTATTGCCCATCCCTAATTGCCCTTGAAAAGATTGCGATGGGCTGCCTTCCTGAAATGCTGAAGCCCACAGTGCTGTTAGGGAGAGAGTTCAGGGATTTTGACCTAATGGCACTGAAGGAATGGTCATATAATTCCATGTTGGGATGATGGGTGACTTGGAGGGGAACTTTTCATTTGTTTTGTCCTTCGAATGCAATCATATCATTTGTGCTAAATTTGAAACACACAGATTTATCTCACTCTGTAGAGTGTACTGTCCCCAAGTAGCTGTGTATCTTCCAGCCATTGCTTATACAATGCTTTTTATGTGAGTTAAGGCTAGTTGTTGAAAATGTTCTGGAAAGTTAAGTCTTAATTCTTTGGAGTTTTTTTCTGAGAGTGGAAGCATTGTTGCAGGGAGATTACAGCAGCAGCTAGAGAATTATTCACCAAGAGAGGATGACACTTTCCGAAAACTACACTTACAGAGTCATAAAGGTTTACAGCATGGAAATAGGCCATTAGCCCAACTTGTCCACGCCGCCCTTTTTTTAAACCTTTAAATTAATCCCAATTGCCTCTACACCCTTCTTATCCATGTAACTATCTAAATGCTTTTTAAAAAATAAAATTGTACCTGCCTCTACTACTACCTCCAGCAGCTTGTTCCAGACACTCATCACTCTCTGTGTGGAAAAATTGCCCTTATGGACACTTTTGTATCTCTCCCCTCTCACCTTAAACCTATACCCTCTAATTTTAGACTCCCCTACTTTTGGGAAAAGATATCGACTACCTAGCTGATCTGTGCCCCTCATTATTTTGTAGACCTCTATAAGATCACCTCTCAGTTCCTATGCTCCAGAGTAAAAATTCCCAGTCCATTCAGCTTCTTCTTATAACTCAAACCATCAAGTCCTGGTAGCATCCTAATAAATCTTCTCTGCACTCTTTCTAGTTTAGTACACTTGCGCCTCCTTCATGCCAGCAATCAGCGTGTATCAATGGTGGATGAGACTGGCAGCATCACTTAAAATAGAATTAGCACCTGGTTATGGGAAACATTCAGAAATAAGACAATGCAACAGATGTCACTCAGATACATTCAGAAAACGTCTTAGCAATGGGAGGCATTTTGTATGAGGCCAGGGCACAGACAGCATTTGGTGTAGGGAAGAGTCCAAATCAATTTCAGTGAGATTTATAAAATAAATAGTCAACCTCCATCTGGCTCATTGAATGAGCATGTTATATACATCTGACATTCTTACCTGATGGTATTAGTATGAATGTGTCTTGCAGAACGAGGTAGGAAAAAAAACAATATAACTAGTTGATAAGAAAATGAGTTCTGAGAAAGCTTCAAATGATTAGAGTACATTATAATTCGTTGTCTTTCCATGTGTTGTAATTGCGGCCAGCACAATGTCTATTGTACAATAAATCCATCATCATAATTAAAACAAATTGCATTCACTGTATAGGATCCGGCAGCAAATATTTCCCTTGGGTCTGTGTTAGCGGTTTCTAAATGCTGTATCACATAAGAGCTTTGACAGTAGTGTCCATTACAGAAATGTTTTCAAATTGACATGCATATGTATTATTTTTCTTAAGTTAACAGACGGCAGCATCAGGATTCCTTCCGCTCTCAATAGGCTGTCACAAAAATAGAGCTAACAATTAGGGTAATATTATGGAATTAAAGAAGGAAACAAAGGAATGTGAAACGGAAAGTTCCTGCTGAGAAAAATACAAGTTGTGGGTTTGTATGCTGTTTTTGTGCACCCTTAAATTCTGACATAGTTCTCTTATTTTGAACATATCAAAAACGCACTGAAGTGGTGTGGATGAGGAAGCAATTTTGTTTGAAAAATCTTCCTGTTAGGTGCATGCTCCTATGATAAGCAGAAGCTGTAGACAGCTACTTGCCTCTTTTTTTTATTTAACCTTCAGAATTGCTTGCATTCTGATAGTGCTACTCTGCCCCACAATCACTGGAGTGGATGTCATAGAAGATGGTAGATGCAAGAGGATATTTCTTGATGGTGGGGGAATCCAGAATCAGGAGACACAGTCTGAGGATTCAGGGTAGTCCATTTAGGACGGAAGTGAGGAGACATTCCTTCATCCAAAGAGTGGTGAGCCTGTGGAATTCACTGCCATAGGAAGTAGTTGATGCCAAAACATTGAATGTATTTAAGAGGCAGCTGGATATAGCACTTGGAGTGAATGGAATCAGAGGGTATGGGGAGAAAGCAAGATTAGGCTATTGATTTGGATGATCAGCCATGATCGTAATGAATGGCGGAGTAGGCTCGAAGGGCCAAATGGACTCTTCCTACTCCCATCCTGTATGATTCTGAGTTAAGATCCAGGGTGGCTGCTTACCTAACTTTGGCACAATAAGAAGTCTCACAACACCAGGTTAAAGTTCAACAGGTTTATTTGGTAGCACAAGCTTGGCTATCTGCACACATGAGGACGGTCTCAACCCGGATCTTGGGTTCATGTCACACTGTCTTTAATCCCCATGACTTGCCTGGACTTGTAAAATCTCACTAACTGTCCTGGCTGGAGACAATACACATCTCTTTAACCTGTGCTTAACCCTCTCTCCACTCACACTGTCGGCACCTGTAAAGACTTAATTACCTGTAAAGACTTGCATTCCAACCATTATCTTGTAATTGAGTTGTGTCCATTTATGCCCTGTTTGTGAGCCCAACTTGCCACTCATCTAATGAAGGAGCAATGTTCCGAAAGCTCGTGCTACCAAATAAACCTGTTGGATTTTAACTTGGTGTTGTGAGACTACTTATTCTGGCTAACCCAGTCCAATGCCAGCAACTCCACACCATGCCTAATTGTTATATTGTGTTGCAGCAACCAAGCAACTAAATTTGAATTATATGTGCACATTACAGAAGCTATATTAAGCATGGAGGTGTGATAAAAGGCACTAAGGAAACAATAATACTGGCTCATTGAGGGCAACGTGACCCGTGGCAATGAAATTCTGAAAGGACTTTGTTGGTGCAGTAACAAAGCGGTGGGTCATTCTCAACTTCTTGACTAACCACCGCCTCCCCCCACTTCTTCCCTCCTCTGTGAGTGCTCAGTCTGTTTCAGACTCCAAGAAAGCAGCAAGGAATGACGTTTGTAAATCCGTGCTCCTGGCATTGATCAGAAATCCAGGGACAGATAATTTTAATGGATATAAAATGCTGCCAGCCATGAATTGGATGTGCTGACTCCAATATCTAATTTCCTTGCACGTGCTCCTGTTGCAGCTGAATTGATGCCATTCCCCATAATTTGTGAGATTCACCCCAGAATTCTCCCTGTAGCTCATTCAGTTTATTGAGTGAGAAGCTGAGCCATCCAAGTCACAGTACCAGGTTCGACTGGGCGGGAGCTGTGTAGACATTAGGTAGACAGCATCATGTCCTGCTGCAATGCACTTTGGTCAAACACAGGCCTGCTGATGTTCCCTGTCATAACTTACTCATGAATAGTGACTGCATATCCTGGGGGAGGGGTAACTCAAAGCTATTGAGTTCCGTGACCTCACACATGAGCAAAAAGCCAACCTTGTTCAGCGTGAGAAGAGGAGGAGAGAAAATAGGTGAAGAGAAACGATCTTGTCAAAAGTCTGCAAGTGGAAGTGGTTTCTTTTCGAGAAACAGAGCAGCAAAGTGAATGTCAGCCTCTGCTGGTTGTATAAACAGCTGATTTCGGAACAGGATTGACAGAAGCCTGGCAATGAATTAGTTCAGTGAGAAGTCTCACAACATTAGGTTAAAGTCCAGCAGGTTTATTTGGTAGCACAAGCCACTAGCTTTTGGAGCGCTGCTCCTTCAGCAGGTGAGTGGGAGTTCTGTTCAAGGTATATAAAGACTATAAAACTCAATTTACAAAATAATGAATGGAATACGAATTTTTACAGGTAATCAAGTTTTAAAGGTGCAGACAATGTGAATGGAAAGAGGGTTAAGCACAGGTTAAAGAGATGTGTACTCTCTCTACCAGAACAGTTAGTGAGATTTTGCAAGCCCATGCCTAGCATTCCAACCGTTATTTTGTAAATTAAGTTTGCGTCTTTCTATGCCCTGTTTGTGAACAGAACTCCCACTCAGCTGATGAAGGAGCGATGCTCTGAAAGCTAGTGACTTGTGCTACCAAAGAAACCTGTTGGACTTTAACCTGGTGTTGTGAAACTTCTAACTGTATTTACCCCAGTCCAACACCGGCATTTCCACATAACAAATTAGTTGCCAGCCCAGCCTCCAGTTTAAGGAATTGAGCATATCGTACACTGTCAAAGTGTATGAAGGGAATGAATGGGCTACAGCTGATCTGACTACTTGAATATATTAAATGATTTACTTGGACGGTAATACACAAGCGAAATATGTTTTCTGCAATTACAATATTGGGTCACTGACAATGAGGGTTGGGTATTGAATGGGTGCAATAACAACAGTGAGCCACCAGGATCTACCCAGGAATCAGGCCTGGTAACCTACAGGGTTCCTCACTCCATTTTTACCAAATGAACCTCATTTAACCATTGTAGAGGAGTTCCTACCTATTCCAAGTGGAAAGACACTGCAGTGACTGGCCTGCAACTGAGCACTGGCGATGAGTTTCAGGAACAGTCTCTCCAGTTGGGCTGGTTAAGGGGACAGCCTCATGACTGAAGGAGGGGAAGAGGGGGAAAGCTGAAGAGAACCCTCAGTTTCTCTTGTGGGGCTTGAAGCAGCTCTTCTGACCCTGACACCTGTTGACAAAACTACAGCCACCTTCTGTTTAGGACCATTGCTAAAATAGCAGTCCTAGAGATTACACCATCAAGGCCCAATTGCATATTTAAAGAAATATCACACCAGTTTATTGGGATTAACTTTCCACTTGCCAAGAAGAGCAAGTAGGAGATACAAGAAAGACAGCATGATCTCAGTGTGGAGGGGAGTGGTGGGGGCCGGCAAGAAAGTAGAGTTAAAGTCAAAACCAGATCAACCAGGATATTATTGAATGGTGGAGCAGATTCAGTGACTCAGTGGCACAGTGGTCAGCACTGCTGTCTCACAGTGCCAAGGACTCAGGTTTAATTCCGGTTTTGAATGATTGTCTGTGTGGAGCTCGCATGTTCACCCCATCTCTCCATGGGTTTCCTCCGGCGCTCCAGTTTCCTCCCCCTGGCCAAAGATGTGCAGGTTAGGTTGATTGACCATGCTAAATTGCCCCTTAGTTTCAGGGAAACTAGCAGGGTACATACATGGGATTACAGAGATAGGGCCTGGGTGGAATTGTTGTCAGTGCAGCCTCGATGGGCCGAATGATCTTCCTGCATTAGAATCAGAGAATCATAGAGTCATAGAGGAAATAGGCCCTTCGGCCCAACTTGTCCATGCTGCACTTTTTTTTAAATCCTTCAGCTAATCCCAATTTCCCACATTTGGCCCATATCCCTCTATACCCATCTTACCCATATAACTATCTAAATGCTTTTTAAAAGACAAAATTGTACCCACCTCTATACTACCTCTGGCAATTTGTTCCAGACACTCACCACTTTCAATGTGAAAAATTGCCCCTCCGGACTCCTTTGTATCTTTCCCCTCTCACCTTAAACCTATGCCTTCTAGCTTTAGACTCCCCTACTTTTGGGAAAAGATGTTTACTATCTAGTTGATCTGTGCCCCTCATTATTTTATAGACCTCCATAAGATCACCCCTCAGCCTCCTATACTCCAGAGAAAAATGTCCCAGTCTATCCAGCATCTCCTTGTAACTCAATCTATCAAATCCTGGTAACATCACAGCAAATCTTTTCTGCACTCTTTCTAATTTAATAATATCCTTTCTATAATAGGATGATCAGAATTGCACACAGTGTTCAAAGTGTGGCCTTTCCAATGTCTTGTACAACTACAACAAGATATTCCAACTTGTGTGTTCAAAGTTCTGACCAATGAAACCAAACATGCTGAATGCCTTCTTCACCACTCTGTCTACCTGTGACTCTGCTTTCAAGGAGCTGTGAATAACTATCTCTAGATCTCTGTTCTGTAAGTCTCCCCAGTGCCCCACCAATAACTGAGTAATTCCTGCCCTGGTTCAGTTTACCAAAATGCATCACCTTACATTTGTCCAAATTAAACTCCATCTGCCATTGGTCAGCCCACTGGCCCAATTGATCAAGATCCAGTTGCAATTGGAGATAACCTTCTTCACTGTCCAATATGCCACCAATCTTAGTGACATCTACAAACTTACTAACCATGCCTTCTATACTCACATCCAAGTCATTAATATAAATGACAAATAACAGTGAACTCAGCACTGATCTCTGAGGCACACACTGGTCACAGGCCTCCAGTTGAAAAACAATTCTCTACAATCACCCTCTGGCTTCTATTCATTTAGATACTTCACCCTGGATCCCATGAGGTTTAACCTTATGCAACAATCTACCATGCAATGTTAAAGATCTTGCTAAAGTTCCTCTAGACAACATCAACTGCATTGCCCTCACCTACCTTTTTGTTTATCCCTTCAAAAAAACTCAGTCCATTTTGTGAGAAATGATTTTCCACTCACAAAGCCATGCTGACTGCCCTTAATTATCTTTAGATGCCTGTAGATCCTGTCTCTGAAAATACCTTCCAACAATTTACCCACCCCAGATGTAAGGCTTACTGGCCGGTAGTTTGCAGGCTTTTCCATCTGCCCTTTCTAAACAAAGGCACAATATTTGCCACTCTCCAATTTTCAGGCACTCACTCGTGACAATTGATGATTCAAACATCTTGGCTAGAGGATACGTAATTTCCTCCCTAGCGTCCCACAATGTCCTAGGATATACTTCATAGGGTCCCAGGGATTTATCTACCTTGATGCACTTTAAGACTTTCAGCATCTCCTTCTCTGTTATATGTACATTCCTCAAGACATCACCATTTATTTGCCCAAGTTCCCTAACATCCATGTTTTTCTCAACAGTAAATACTAATGAGAAATATTCATTTAGGATTTCACCAATCTCTTGTAGATCTGCACATAGATGACCTTGTTGATCTTAAGAGGCCCTATTCTCTCCCTTGTTATTCTTTTGCCCTTTATATATTTGTCGAAGCTCTTTGGATTCTCCTTTGCCTTATCTGCCAAAACAATCTCATGTCCCCTTTTTGCTGTCCTGATTTCTCTCTTAACTCTATTCCTACTCTCCTATACTCTTCAAGAGATTCACTTCATCTCAACTGCTATGCGTATCATGTGCCCCTTTCTTCTTCTTGACCAGGGCCTCAATATCCTGAGTCACTCAGGGTTCCCTACTTCTGGCAGCTTTTTTTTAAAATCCTTCAGCTTTACCCTGAATCCTAGTTAACACACTTTTGAAAGCATGCCACTTACCAGACATACCTTTACTTTCTCACAGATTCCCTAATTAACTTTTGAAAGTTCCTGCCTGACACCATCAAAACTAGTCTTGCCCCAATTTAATATAAAATCATAGAAACCCTTCAGTGCAGAAAGAGGCCATTTGGATTGCACCAACCACAATCCCATCCATTCCCTATCCCTATATTCGACATATTTACCCACTAATCCCTCTAACCTACACAACTCAGAACACTAAGGGGCAATTTTAGCATGGCCATAACCTGCACATCTTTGGACTTTTTAGTATTTTAACTTTTGGGCCAGACCTATCATTCTTTATAGCTATCTTAAAACCATAAAAATGATGGTCACTGGTCCCAAAGTGATTCTTCGTTAACCCTTCTGTCACCTGCCCTTCCTTATTTCCCAAGAGAGGGTCAAGTTTTGCCCTCTCTGTAATCGGGCCATCCACTACTGAATGAGAAATTCCCCTGAATACACTCAATAAATTTCTCTCCATCCAACCCTCTAATACTATGGCTGTCCCAGTCAATGTTGGGAAAGTTAAAATCTCTGATTGTTACCACCCTAATTTTCTTGGAGCTATCTGTAATCTCCTTACATATTTGCTCCTCAATTTTCTACCAAGTATTTGGTGGCTTATAGTACAACGCTAAAATAGACTCAGTGGCCAAACCCTTGCATGTATATCTCCTTTCAGTACAGCCGTGATGCTTTCCCTAATCAGAAGTGCAACTCCCTGTCCTCTCTTATCTCCTGTATGATTTTTGCTATAGCATCTGTACCCTGGAACATTGAGGTGCCACTCCTCTCCCTCCCTTTGCCATGTTTTAGTAATTGCCATAATATCCCAGTCCCATTTCCCCATCCACGCTCTCAATTCATCTGTCTTGCCTGTCAGGCCTCTTGCATTGAAATAAATGCGGTTTAATCTGGACTTCCCTTGCTCTCTGTCCTGCTGTTGCCTGACACTGTCTTTATTACTTAATGTGCTGTCTTCAACTTTTGTGCTGTTTTCAAACTTCTCTTCTGTCTCCCTATGCTTTGGACCACACCCTCTGCCAAAATAGTTTAAACCCTCCTGAATGGCTCTAGTAAACATCCTCATCAGGATGTTAGTCCCGCTCCAGTTCAGGTGTAACCCGTCCCTCTTGAACAGGTCAGCCCTTCCCCAGGAAAGATCCCAATAATCTAAAAATCTCAACCCTTGCCCCTGCACCAGCTCTCAAGTTACACATTCACCTGCCTAATCCTCCTATTCATTACTCTCACACACACGTGGCAGCAGTACTAGTCCTGAAATTACAACCTTCAATGTCCTGCACTTTAGCCTTTTGCCTAACTCTCTATATTCAGACTTCAGGACCTCATCCCTTTTCCTACCTATGTCGTTGGTACCAGTACGTACAACGACCTCTGGCTGCTTACCCCCCCACCCCTGCTTAAGAATGTCCTGTGTTGTTGGGATTCTATGGGCAAATAGCCTACTCCTCCTATTTTGCATTAAATTCCGAGTCCCATGCACAACAGCCCACCTGGTTTCCACTGGATGGGCAGGTTCAATTCATACCTTGAATAATTCAAGCATCACATTGGCATCACATCACAACTAAGCAGAGTCAGACCGATTACCGGCCTTCAAGTTGGTCACCACTTGCCAAAGGCCAAATCCCAGTAGGGGAAGATTGAAAACATTGTAAAGATAAATAAACAAAGGTAACAAAATACCAATGAGCTTTATAACAGTTGCAGTCATCCACATCAGTTCCAAGAACTCGAAATCGTGTATGTTAGTCACAACCTTCAGTCTTCCCACAGTGACATCTCCACCATTATCCTCCTGCTTGCTTCCACAGCTCTTTATTACTGGGAGTTCACTTTTCTACCAGACTTCATTTCATTTCCTTGTCATTTTTGATCTTGTCACAGAGTGGAGAGATGAGGAAAAATCTACCCACAATTCTCAGCTGACAGCCGCGCATCATTTGAGTGACTGTCTGTGGATGTTGCAACAAGATGTCAATTTTACATAAATCATAGAAAAGAACCCACATGTTGCCACTCTTACTCTCTCAAGTGTCAAACACCAGTGTGTGTTTGTATCCGCCTGTTGGGATCCATTCAGCTTGCTACACGTTGCACTAGATTTGACAGCAAATCTCATTAGAACAAGTATGAATCACAAATAAGAAAAAAAAGTACTTCTCAGTGTCTGAAATCCACAGCCGGTCAGTCGAAATCTGAAAGAGAAAGAAAGGGTCACGTGTCGAGTGGGATTTTCAGCAGGATTCAATGATGGGTCAAAGTTGCCAGGCTGAACTCTGCTCCACTTCCGGACATCAGCTGACCTGTTGTGAGTTCACACACTTCTGATCTTTAGGTTTCAAACCTTTCTTTCTGATAATCTGTAATTTGTATGTGAATAAAAGCCGTTTTGTGCCTGGTGAGGTCACCATTTTATCTGACCATTGGCCAACATACCTCACCAGCATGTATCATGTAAAATCATACAAATAGGTGAAATGGAATCTCTAAAAACTGTATTCTGCCAATAGCCAATCTCTGCTTTCTCATACTGCTTCAGATGCTGATTGTGCAGTGGATTGGCCCAGAGAATCATCTTGACTGCTGCCATTATTAACCAGCGTGGTGTACTTTGTATGGTTGTACACCAGCTGAACTTTCAGGGACTAGGCTCTAATCTGTTTGCAGTATATTTCTGAATTAATGTTTTGACATTACTGTCCTCACCCTCCTCTGAGCTTGTATGTCCACCTGCAAGAGGTGGCAGATTCTGAGGAATACATCCTTAGTGAAATGGAGACATTGACACTATTCATTGTGAAGTTTAGCTGGGAGGATTGCTCCTTGAAAACTCTGGGTGAATACAACCTCCTGACAAAAGTCTCCTCCTCCTCCTCCTCATCCTTCTTCCCTCTTCCAGTTGTTTTTTTCTCCTTTCACTAATTTGATTGAGTTTTTTGAAGAGGTGACAAAGATGATCAACGAAGAAAGGGTCATGGATGTTGCCTATAATGGACTTTAGTAAAACACTTGACAAGATCCCTCATGGTAGGTTGATGCAAAAGGCTAAAATCACAGGGGACCAAGGATGAACTAGCTGGATGGATTCAGAACTGACTTGGCCACAGAATACAGAGGGTAGCAATGGAAGAGTGTTTTTCTGAATGGAAGTCTGTAACTAGTGATGTTCCACAGAGATCAGTGCTGGGACCTCTGTTGTTTGTAATATACATAAGTGATTTGAAAGAAAATGTAGCTGGTCTGATGAGCAAGTTTGCAAATGATACTAAGATTGCTGGAGTTGTGGATAGTAATGCAGATTGTCAGAGAATGCAGCAGGATATGGATAGGGTGAAAATTGGGCCGAGAAATGGCAGATGAAATGTAATCCAGACAAATGTGAGATGATGGATTTTAATAGATTCAATTTCACGTGGGCTCTACAAAATAAATGGCAGAATTATCGGGACCATACTCACACATACAGATCTGGGCATGGAGGTCCATAGATCCTTAAAAGTGGCAGGACGGGCGGAACAAGTGTTGAAGAAGGCATTTGGCATGCTTGCCTTCATCAGCCGGGGGCATCAAGTATAAAAGTTGGCAAATTATGCTACAGTTGTACAAAACATTGATTAGGCCACATTTGGAATACTGTGTCCAGTTCTAGTTGCCACACTATCAGAAGAGTGTGGAAACTTTGGCAAGAGTACAGAAAAGATTTACCAGGATGTTGCCTTGAATGAAGGGTATTAGATATATGAAGAGATTGAATAAACTGGGATTGTTCTCCCTGGAAAGACAGTGGCTGAGGGACAACCTGTTAGAAGTTTATAAAATTATGAGGGACAGAGATAAGCTTTTTCACAGGGCAGAAATGACAATTACAAGAGGGAACACATTCAGATAAGGTGGAAAGTTCCAGTAAAGATGTGCAGGAAAAGTTTTTTTTACAGAGATGATGGTGGGAGCCTGGAATGCACTGCTAAGTGAAGTGCTTTAGACAGACACGTTAGCAACATTCAAGACTTATCTGGATAGGTATGTAAACAGGAATAGAGGCATACAGGCAATTGGTCTAGAAAGGACAACATGATCGGCACAGGCTTGGTGGGCGGCAGAGCCTGTTCATATATTGTACTGTTCTTTGTTCTTTGTTCTCTGTGGTGCTTCTGCTGATTCTCCCTATCAACCTGCAGGCCAAGGGGGATAGTAATCATAGCAGCCATGACTAGAGCAAATTCTAAACAGAACCCTTGAAGCCAAGATCACATACCACCCCACTCCTTGGCACAAACATTCAATCCATCCACCACTGATGCTCAGTAGCAGCAGTGTGTATTACATTGCAGCAATTCACCAAAGATCCTGAGACAGCACCTTCCAAACCCTCAACCACTTTCATCAAGACGGAAAAGGGTAGCAGATATATGGGAACGTCACCACCTACAAGTTCCTCTCCAAGCCACTCACCATCCTGACTTGGAAAAAGATTATGATTCCTTCACAGTTGCTGGGCTAAAATCCTGGAATCCGTCCCTAATGGCATTATGGTTCAACCTGAAGTATATGGACTGCAGCAATTCAAGAAGACAGCTCACCACCACCTTCTCAAGGGCAACTAGGAATGGGCAATAAATGCTGGCCAGCCAGCCACACTCATGTCCCATGAATGAAGTTAAAAAAAAGACATCAGTAACTTTAAAAAACAAACCACAAAACACTTCTATTAACTCAGTAGCAGTCGGTAGTCATCAATTAGCCACTAACCTGAATGTAATTGAGGACTTTTTTAACTATCACTGAGTGGAAGGGTCCATCCCACTGTGTAATATATGTTCAGCTTTGCAAGGTTAGGATAGGGGATTTATTGAAGAATTGCAGTGGAAAATGTATTTTCTGTATTGGAGTCAAATCAATGTTCTTTACTGAATGATGCCACAATCTGCTTGTACAACATTCTTCCTAGCATCCACCTGAATACTCGGACTAAAAAATGGCATCCAGCACAACGTGCACCAGAAGCGTATGCATGTGGCTGGGACACAATATGAAACAGTACTTGTAGCACCTTAAACACAGACATGCTGGAGGCAAATTTTGGAGCCCTACTTCTTACTCAATGCAAGCTGTTTTGCTTTGTTTAGTCCCTCCCAGTGGTCTAAGGTGCCTTTGTTCTCCTCTGTCTGCTGGTCCACTCCATTAATCTCCCACTAATGATTCATAATTGCGGAACAAAATGTCTCAGTGTGTTAATAGCCTATTCATAAGACATAAGTGTAAGCAGATGTATCATCTTTCTTCAACAGTAAAGTCGATAATGGCTGTAGAATTTTCTTATTGCAATGTCAACCTGTGCACCATTTTTAATGAAGTTTACTATACTCGCACTTCAGAAAATTTCCACGGGTCGAAACATCTTTATTTTGGGAAGTGTTTTGGTTCTTATTTTGCCGCAGCATAGAAACATTTCTCAATATTGTTTCTCGAAGATCTTTAGCAATGCCACTTTTCTATTTCTGGTGCATTATGAAGAAGACTGAACTCAGATTAAAGTGGCATGTTTGCTACAACTAATTCTTCACATAACATTCCACTCGAGTTTGAACTGTTAATAACAAGTTTTCTTAAAAAAAACTCTACATGCCCATGGATCCAGGACCAAAATGTCACCTATCAGATACATTGACACCCCATTCATTTGCAACATGAAGGACAACATGAATCACACAAAAGCAGCGGGGCAAGAATCAAAAAAGAAGCTTCCAAGATGTGAAGAGTTAAAGGGTTCAGCACAATGTTATGCCCGTTTCTCCTCTGCCATTAGCAATTCTGGATCATTGATATTAGACGAACTGAAATGTCATAAGGTAGTTACGGATAAGGATGGCCATTGTTTCAAAGAATTGTTTTTAAGTTTAATTTAAAATTTATTTATTAGTGTCATAAGTAGGCTTACATTAATACTGCAATGAAGTTAGTGTGAAACCCCCCTAGTCACCACACTCCAGCACCTGTTCAGGTACACTGAGGGAGAATTTGGCATAGCTATCGCACCCTAACCACTACTTCTTTCGGACTATGGGAGAAAACCTGCACACCCAGAGTAAACCCACACAAGCATAGGGAGAATATGTAAACTCCGCACAAGTAGGGAAAGAAGCCAGGGAACCCAGGTCCCTGGTGCTGTGAAGCAGCAGTGCTAACCACTGTGTCACCCATGCTGCAGTGATGTCACAGTGGTAAACAGTCCCCCAGTGACTCACCTGATGAAGGAGCAGTGCTCCAAAAGCTCGTGACACCAAATAAATCTGTTGGACTTTAAGCTAATGTTGTGAGACTTCTTACTGTAATCTCAAAGGTTTTGGCACTTCGCGCAACAATCCAATTACTTTTCAAATGTGATGAATATTTCTGCATCTACCAATTTTTTCAGCCAATGAATTCCGGAGCCCCAGCACCCTCTGAGTGTGAACATTTCTCCTCAGATTCCCTCTGGTTCTTCCACCAATTAATTTGGCAGAAATTTTCTACCAAATTCTCGTGGATGGGATCCCCCACTCCTAGCAATATGCGACTCCAATCCATGATGTAGTCTGCAGCAACAGAGAGTGCACAGTATGCAATATCATGTAGACATCAGTGGGACCGGAAGACCTTCGCTGCTGGAAAATACACCGTGAGGGGTTGTGGGGGGAGTAGGGGGGAATGGAAAATCCTGTCCTTTAAATCCACGCCCCTTGTTATTGACAACTCCATAGGACATAGAACATAGAACATTACAGCGCAGAACAGGCCCTTCGGCCTTCGATGTTGCGCCGACCAATTATGAAAAAAGCAATGACCCTCCAAACTAAACCATTCCCTTCTCTTCCATAAACTTATCAACTATCCTCTTAAACGCCACCAAACTTGGCGCATCTACAACTGCTGCAGGCAGGGCATTCCACTCCCGAACCACCCTTTGGGTAAAGAACCTACCTCTGATATCCGTCCTATAACTATCACCCCTTAATTTAAGCTGTGTCCCCTCGTACTAGCTTTCTCCATCCTAGGAAAAAGGCTATCACTGTCCACCCTATCTAAACCTCTAATCATCTTATATGTTTCAATAAGGTCTCCGCTTAGCCGCCTTCTTTCTAACGAAAACAACCTCAAATCCCTCAGCCTCTCTTCATAAGACCTGCCCTCCATACCAGGCAACATCCTGTAAACCTCCTCTGTACCCTCTCCAATGCCTCCACATCTTTCTTATAATGTGGGGACCAGAACTGCACACATTACTCCAAGTGCGGCCGCACTAGACTTTTGTACAGTTGCAACATGACGTTGCGGCTCCGAAATTCAATCCCCCTACCAATAAAAGCTAAGACTCCGTATGCCATGATATAACTTCCTCACATCCACTCTTCTAGGCCTGCATAATTTCATACATACCGATTAAATCTATTTTGTTACAGACGAAATTAACCTCGGCCTATCCAATCTTGCATCACAGATAAAATTCTCCAACCCTGGCAACGTTCTCATAAATCTCCTCTGTCCCCTCTCATCCTTCCTGCAATGTGCTGATCGTCACTTTATGCAGCAGTCAAACTGGAACCTTGCTAATGTTTCTGGCAATAGCTTCTCTGCTCTTGTGTTCTATGCTGCAGCCAACAAATAAAAGGATCCCATATGTCTTGTGAAACACCTTATCCTCCTGCTCTTCCATCTTCAGGGATCTGTAGCCATTCACTCCAAGACCCCTGCTGTTCAACCAGTTTTATCACGTTTGCCCATAATTGCCAAATGCAATACCTCACATTCCCTCAGATTGAATTCCATTGGCCATTTCTTGCCCAGCTGAGCAATCCTGTCTATAGTGTACAGCCTGCTTCCTCATCATTAATCGTACAGTCTGCCATATGAGACTTGTCAAAAGGAACCTTGCTAAAATCCATACAAACTATATCAAACTCACATCAACTTTGTCAGTGGAAGTAAAGAGGGGACAGTTAGACTCTAGTCATAGCCTGCACTTGTGTACACTTATGTCTAACCTAATTATTAAAAACTGTTATAAAGAAGGTGTTTGCATCAGCAATGTTCCACAGCTGCCAGGGAAGTGAAGCTAGCACTGCAATGAATCTTTTGATTTGATTTATTATTGTCACCTGTATTGGTACGTAGTGAAACATATTGTTTTTTTTGTGCTTATACAGACAAATCATATCATTCATAGAGTACATGGGGAGAGGAAAAGGAGAGGATGTAGAATGTAGTGTTACAGTCATAGAGAAAGATCAACTTTATATAAGGTATGCCCATTCAAAAGTCTGATAGTAGCAGGGAATCGGTTGGTACATAATCTCAGACTTTTGTATCTTTTTCCCAACGGAAAATGATGGAAGAGAGAATGTCCGGAATATGTGGGGTCCTTGAATACCCTGGCTGCTTTTTCCGAGGCAGCAGGGAATGCAGATGGGGGTCAATGGACGGGTTTGCGTGATGGACTGTTCTTCATTCATGACCCTTTGCCAGTTAGAACTTTTGATTAAACAAATTAAAACTTTTGGCTAGAAAGCATGTCTCCTTGAACTGTCGATGAATCATCCTCCCTGGTCTGGTGGCTGCAGTGTTTCGAGTGTGAGACACCAGTTCAAATCCAAGTCTTGACTGCTGTTCAGCCTGAAAGGGAAGGACAAGAATCTCTTCTGGGGCTGCACAAGTATGCCTCCTGGTGGCTCATTCAAAGAACTAAATCAACAAAATCTAAACAAACGACCGCAGGCCTCCTGTCAAGGAGGATAGTGCCGCTCCCCCAAAATCAATGCCCTGCTAAACTGCTGCACTGTGCCAAAGAAGGGGGATAAGTAAATAATCTGGTCTACACTGTGTCGTGTGACCTACTGCATTACAGAGATGAAAGAAAAAGCTGTGGATGCCAAAAATCTGAAGGAAAAATAGAAAATGCTGGAAATCCCTAACAAACTCATTCACCATGTGAAGGAGCAAAGGAATATTAGTATTTCAGGCAGAGTTCCTTCAGGACTGTTTTGATGAAGGATGGCCAAAACAAAATATTAACCTTTCCTTTTTCTTCTCAGATGGGTGAACCGTGCATTTCCAGCATGTTATTATTTATTTGACTAAAGTTCCATTAAACAAACACTAGAATTTAAAATATTTTAATTCTTTTCCAACTCGTCAGGGATAGGGTTATCCAAGGGTAAGGAAACATTTAAAATGCTTTAAATTGCAGTTGATTATTAAAATGTCCATTTTGGCACTGAAAGCACAATTAATCATTGCGCAGATTACTGTGGCCGCCACAATATTATAGCTTTGGCTGAAAATTCACAAACACATTTATGTATGTATGTAAATGTAACCAACACAGAATCCTTTGACTCCACTGCATTTAGATGGCAGTAATCGTCTTTTGTGACATAATTGGTCCTCATGAGAAATGCTGTAAGGTTAAAAGAGATTGCAGTTTGAGCGGGATAAAAGAAATTGCTCACTGGCATCAATTATTTACTGTAAAAAATCAATTTCTGGCATGGCTGCAGTAAAGCACAATAATGACTGCACTTTCTGATATGTTGGGTTTTGCATTCTCTCAGCCGTTCAGTGGGCACACAGTAAGACACTGGCAGTGGGAATTACATCTGTTCACCAAATCTCAGAACCGCTGCTTGCTTTGTGATGCGCTGTGGGTTTATTTTCTTTCGTTTTTTTTCCCCCTTTCATTTGCAAATCATGCTTTGTCAAAGCCTCAGTTAGCCCCTTCATTGGCTTATGCAGGACTGCTTTCTGAAGAGATGTTGCTTTGCTGCTACAACAGGGTTGTTTTGGATAGGATGGGCCAGCAAACTTATAGCTTGGAAATCTATCATGACAGGGCTCATTGTACCATCTGTACACCGTGGTTTGCTAGGCTTTGCTTCTTGTTCATTTTAAAGTGCAGTGTGGTTTTATTGTTCCAAACTGGCTTGAAGATGTTTCACTAAACTAGTATCAAACCCATAAGCTGTTTAAGCATGTATTTCACATGGCTGCCATACATTCGCAGCATCCCTGCAGTGCAGAAGGAGGCCATTCGGCCCATCAAGTCTGCATCAATTCTCTGATAGTGTATCTTTATCCAGTATCTCATATTCACCATGGCTAATTCATCTAACGTACACATCTTAGAATTGTGGAGGAAATCAGAACACCTGGAGGAAATCCATGCAGATGTGGGGAGAACATGTAAACTCCAAAGAGAGCCAGCCAAGGTCGGAATTGAATCCAGGTCCTTGGCATTGTGAACAGATCCGTAGCATTCTGATACTAGCCACCTCGTGCTCAGGGAAACAAGGTTGAGTTTGGTGAGAGTAGGAGTGGGTAAAAAGACTGTAGAAAAAGGGTGGGTAGGGAACTGCTAGAAAGAAGAGCAAATGAAAGGATGGAAGTGTGGGGAGAAAATGAAATACAAATGCTTTGATTTCTTATTTCCTATTCTGGACTCAGAAATTAAGATTTTAAAAAATTAAGATAAGAGAAAAGGAGCAGACAGAGAAAGGGAGAGGAGAAATTCAGTGGTGGAGAATAGGAAACTGCCTGGTAGTCAGAGAAGTAGTGGGTTGTCCAATAGCAAAGAGAAATCAGGAGCAACAGAAACAGGTCTGTAGATATGATAAGCTACTGGGCAAAGGCTGGCAATGAGTCTCTGTAACTGTCTGTGTTATCAGGCTTTCTATAGCTAAATGATGAATGGATTCATAAAGACTGAGTTTAGAATTTCACTGCAAATAGTGCAGCCAGGAAATCTTCCTCCGAAATTTGACTCTTGCTGGCAGAAATTCCAGCGTCCATTAGAAAGCCAGTGGCCATAAACATGACGAATGGATTTTAAAGAAACTTCGCTTCCCATTTAAACAGTCACCCTCCCAGAGGTGTAAGGAATGTCAAAGTAGTATTACAGCTCCAGGATTTCCCCAGAGTTTTAAGACAAATTGCTTTGGTAAAGTTGGAGCTCAAAAATCCTCAGAAGAATTGCAGGCTAACCTGCCTAGCCCATTTAATGTAGCTGCACTGTTAACCAAGTGGTATTTACTTTGTCTCGAAATATATTTTGACTTCAAAGTTGAATCGGACATGGCTACGTATTTGTACATAAAATCAATTAAAGCTTTATTTGCAACAAACTCCAGAATCAGCAAAGCAGCAACACTTCCGAGCTGTAAGGTATCTGCTATGAGGGAACCTTGTACAAGAATGAGACGTCAGTAATCACAATACTATCTCTGCCCAGGGAACTGCACCAGCTGAGGTGTTTCCAAGGAGGATTCCCACAGTCCAGCTGCTGGGCACATACGATTGTCAGAATGTCTCACCAACTGTATTCCACTTTTGTTTCCCAGTTTTTGTATGGACTTCTTTATATTTGTCTGAGTAAGTAGTGCTTTCCTGCTAAAATTAGTTTCCTTACACCAAATCTCAGCACCAGCACAACTGGTGTAGCTGATCATTCACCTTTGAGAACCTGGCTGCCCCAGAAAATGCTCACTTATTCAGGATTGAGGCACCTTCCCATGGTTAGATGTTGTATAGTCTTACATCGGTAAACTTCACGAACATCAGTGATTAATACTTTCCCTTTCAATTTGATATATTTACTCAAAGTTTTTGAATCGTAGACAAGATTTTCCAGCCCCGCCAACCACCGGGGTTTTCCAGGCTTGTCGAAAGTCAATGGACTTTTGCCTGGGTCACGGGTCCTGCCATGATGAGAATGACAACATAGAACATAGAACAATACAGCACAAACAGGCCCTTCGGCCCACGAGTTGCGCCAATCACATCTATATCTACCAATCCACAGACCTATCTATAATCCCCTATCCCATTCGTTTCCATATACTCATCCAGAAGTTTTTTAAAAGACCCCAGCAAGTTTGCCTCAACAACCTCTTCCCACAAACAAAATGAAAATTAAGAAGACATTTTATTCTGGCACAGGCGTGATGGACACATTGGGTGTGATCTTACTGGTTGTTCACACCATGCTCCTGCTGCAGCCAAGTCAGAGAATTGGGTGACTAGCCAAAACACCATCTGTTGTGGCGGAATGGGAAAATCCGGCTGATGTGAATGGTGGTAAGATTCCAGCCAATGACTCCCTGTATCACTCCATAATTCAACAGAGGCTTTTTAACTTCTATAAAGACTGGTTGCATTTCACAAACTGTAAACAAAAAAGGATGAAGAATGCCTCAAAAAGGACACTGGATCCCTGTCAGGAGAAAGCTTGTATTGCTGCTACAAAACTTTGATTTTTATCTTTAAAGGGTATTTTTGAAATAGAAGAATGTTTAAACAATGTATTTTGCATGTGTTTTCTGTTACCACTGATATATCTTCACTTTTCCAATTCTGGCCTCATGTGCCTTCCTGATCTTAATTGCTGCACTATTGTTGCCCATATCTTCATCTGCCAAGGCCCAGAGCTCTGCAATTCCCAGTTTAAACCTCTCAGCCCCACTACTTCTCCTTCTTCATTTTAAAATCCCCTTAAAAACCTACTTGGTGATCTGCCCTAATATCTCGTTACTTGGCTGTGCGTCAAATTTTTGGTTGATAGAGCTTCTGTGAAGTACCTTGGGATGTTTGCTATATTAATGGTGCAGTTTAAAAATAAATGCTATTACCAGAGTACACATGGCAGACTCGCTGCCTGATCCACTCAGAGAAAGCACAATTCAAGGCATCAGTAGACCATAATGAAGGAAGAGTGCTAGATGTAAAAAAAACTTACAAAAATATATAAATATGAAATTATACAACTGTGTACCAGGATCTGCTGCAAAATATTAATTTAGCAACATAAGTAAAAACAAATTGCTGCAATACATAACTGTTTAACTAAATGCCACTTATCAACATTGTCAAAATATCTTTTATATCCCTACTCAAACAATTGAACTCATATATTATTGATTCCTGGTTATCTGAAATCCTAGATACCTGGAGTCATTCATCCTCCCCGGAGTAGCTTGTATAATTGGAAGTCTACTATACTTCAAGCAATTTATTGATATTTCATATTTTTCAAATGGCATAATAGCAGCACTAAAAAGGCAATAACATTTTCAGATACTATCTCTTCTTTTCACGCTTGACACAATGCACCCTCTTCCCCCCCCCCCACCCTTAAAAAAATGTAATATCAATACTTTATTTTTTTAAAATGAATACAGGAACTTATGACTAGGTGTTTTGTTGTGCAATTCTTCTGAAACACTGCCTTTGTAAGACACAACAAAGGGATACTGAGAGTAGAAAGGAAACAATAGGAAAGCACCTTCAACCAAATCCATTATTTTGTTTTTTGGTCTTGGCCAGAAGCATATTTTCAAATAATGCAGGAGCACAACTTTCAGGGTTGCACACTGTTGTCTTTTGAAATACTTAGCTGTTTGTTGTCATAGCTTAGGGCTGAGCAACATGCTTAACATCAGATGCAGATTTTTTTCTTTTAAAAAAACAATAAATCGCTTCAAAGGCTTGCTCTAAATTCTAAAATATTCAAATATTAAAATAACTTTCATATCAATCTCTTAGTACAATGCCACTGAGGGATCTCCGAGTGTCTTCATGTATGAAATTGTTGCTGCTTGGGATGTCACAGAAGGATTATCTCTTGGAAAATTATATACAAGATACTCCATAGATTAAGTAAATATAAGTCTCTAAGCAACCTTGCTCCCCTATTGACTCAGCGGGTAAGTGCATCATTTGGTGTGATTCTGGGTCTTGTGGGTCTGATTTTCACAGTTTTCCAAATTAAACGGACCTTTAAGAATGGCACACAGTGCCTGAATGCAGTACTCTCAGCCACTTCTGATGGATCTAATTGGTGGCAGTCAGTGTAAGTTGGCAGTATGTGATTCATGTAGTCCTGAACTCAGCAGGGCCATTTGAATTAATGTTAAGTTCAAACAGATCGCATTTTGAATGTTCCAAGAGCCTTAACTTATGTTTTGGGAGTCAACAATTGATGAAGTAGAGGTTAATGCTCTTGAAGGACAGTTCAGGTTTGTTTAAGCATCATTATCTTTTTTTATTTTCTACTGTTTAAATTTGGAATAAAACCGGCTTTAGCCATTAATAAAGTTAAAACCACTCTGCTGGACTTCTTTGATTGGCAGGCCATCTGGTGTTGGTTAGAAAAATAGCATAACCATGTATTCCGCAGATTAAATATAATTCTTTGTTGACATTTCCTAAGAGGTGTTATTCTGTCATTATGAATGCTAGGTTGAGTTTCAAAAGTTATAATTATCTCAGAAGGAGTTTCTGAATTCAGAGTTTTATTGATGATTTCAAGATGCTCACAAAAGATTGGCTGTCTTTGATGTGCTACTAAAGAGATGTGTTTTTTTTAACAACAGATTAATCGCTTGATCATTTAAAAGCATTGATATGGTGAAACTGGTGTAACAATTTGAAATTTGTTATTCTTGCATTTGTCCTGCTGAGCACACGATGCAAAACTTTACCAATATATCTCCCTTTAGCATATATTTCCTTCATTTCCATATGATTCCTTGGAAATTCCAATTGTGAATACTGGGTGAGTGGCTGTGAAGATTGCATAGTGGATATGAGGCAGCATGGGGATTGGGGAGTATGAGTTGTCATAGAGGTGGTATGAAATTATAATAGAATGTGGGGGTTGGATGGAGAATTGAGGGATGATAACTAGAGAGCCCAATAGCTTCTAAAGCAACTTTAGCGCAGAGACTTGAGACTTGCTTTCTAACCAACCCACATAGGCGATCAGTGGTTTTGACTCTATTCCACCTCCACCTCCCCAGATCAAAAGTTAAGGTTAAGCTGAGACAGATCTACTGAGTCAGGAAATTTCCTGACTTGAACTACCCATCTCATTAGTGAAAATCCAGCCCAATAAGCCAAAAAGTTTCTAGAGCTGATCCATGTGATCCCTTGTGCAACTGACCACGGCATTCCTGGTTTATGGAAAGGAAAGCTGATACACAGTTCCTATTTTTGAACGAAGGTAAGGTAAGAGCAATTTCATCGAATCCCTACAATGCAGAAAGGAGGCCATCTGGCCCATTGAGTCTGCATCAACAACAATTCCACTCAGGCCCTATATCTGGAACTCCATGTATTTACCCTGCTAATCCCCTGACGAGTTAGCATGGCCAATCCACCTATTCTGCACATCTTTGGACTGTGGGAAGGAACCGGAGCACTCGGAGGAAATCCACACAAACATGGGAAGAATGTGCAAACTCAACACAAATTGGGACCAGAATTGAACCCTGGCATTGTAAGGCAACAGTGCTAACCACTGTGCTACCTACAATGGTATCTTAGCTATGATACCTCCCATGACCAAAGGCCACTGTGGGACCTGGGTTCAATAACCGGCTTAGGTGACTGTCTGTGTGGCATTTGCACATTCTCCCCATGTCTGCGTGGGTTCCCCCCGGATGCTCCAGTTTCCTCCCACAATCCAAAAATGTGCAGGTTAGGTTGATTGGCCATGCTAAATTGTCCCTTAGTGTCAGAGGGATTAGTAGGGTAAATATGTGGGGTTATGGGGATATGGGTGAGATTGTTGTCGGTGCAGGCTTGAAGGGCTGAATGGCCCCTTTCTGCACTATAGGGATTCTATGATTGTATTCAATGAGATAAATTACTGACTGTGGCATAACAAGCAGATAAATAATTTACAAGCTATTGTTGCTCTTTGATGAAAACTGTGGCTAAAAATTTTATCTAAACCTAAAAGCTGAATCTGAACTGCTGGTTGCTGATGATATCGTGTGGAACTTTCATTCTCGGAAATAATGTGAACTATCCCCGGCACTTCTAGTTACTGTGTAAGTACCAAAGCAAGTCGGACAAGCAATATAAAGCCTTTCAGTTGAATCAGAGCTCAACAAAGCAGATGCCCATGATCAAGCTAAAGAATGACATTTCTTTTATTTTTCAAGATACAGCTACTGGCAATAAAAGCCAGAAGAACATAAAATAATGTATTTGGGCTTAAGGGGCGCGGGGGCCCTAAACTGTCAATCACCAAAGAAGCAATTGATTTTGAGTGTAATTTTCTTATTTCCTGGGATGTCCCTCCCACTAGTCACATCCTCACCCCTCCAGCCTACTCCCAACGACCTCCAGTTACAGTTAATTCTGTAACTTCAACAGAATTACACGCCAACCCCCTGCAGATAGATTAATGGGAAATGTGATTACAGAAACTTTCAGCAAGAAAAATCGCAAAAATAATTACATTCAAGGAAATCAACAGCAATTTGCTAAATAATACAGCAAGGTCAACAAATCATATTCAAAGACAGCATCAGAACTGATATTGCTAGCACGAGGGGACACAGCTTTAAATTAAGGGGTATGAGTTATAGGACGGATATCAGAGGTAGGTTCTTTACTCAAAGAGTGATTAGGGAGTGGAATGCCCTGCCTGCAGCTGTTGTAGATGCGCCAAGTTTGGTGGCGTTTAAGAGGTTAATTGATAAGTATATGGAAGAGAAGGGAATGGTTTAGTTTGGAGGGGCATTGCTTTTTATTTTGGTCGGCACAACATCGAAGGCCGAAGGGCCTGTTCTGTGCTGTTATGTTCTATGTTCTATGTTCTATTACATAAAAACATTGTAAGGCCAGAGTTCTTGATTAAACAGGAAGGCCAAACCTGAAATTATTACTGCAGGCATAAAAGAACTTTTATTTTGTGCATTTGCGATGTCCAATACACGTGAAGAGATCAAGTCGGTTAGGATTATATTCGCTGGAGTTTAGAAGAATGGGGGAGGGGTGGCGAATCTCACAGAAACCTAAAAAATCCTAACAGGGCTAGATAGGGTAGATGCAAGAAGGAATGTTCCCGATGGCTAGGGAATCCAGAACCGGAGGTCACAGTCTGAGGATAGTGGGTAAACATTTTACAGTTGAGATGAGGAGAGCTTTCTTCACCCAGAGAGTTATCAGCCTATGGAATTCTCTACCACAGAAAACAGTTGAGGCCAAAGCATGGTATGTTTCCAAGAAGCATAGAGCACTTGGGGCTAAAGGGATCAAAGGATATGGGGGCAATTGGGAACAGGTTACCACATTGGATGATAAGCCATGATCATGGTGAATGATTGAGCAGGCTTGAAAGGCCAAATTGCCTAATTCTGGTCCTATGTTCTATGTTTCCATATACATCCTTTTTTTTCCCCATTTTGAAGCCCAGTGTTGTTACTTCTTGCTCTGTTTTCCCTTCAGTGGGCAGGCTGATTTGAAATGGGCTGTTTACCCCAGCATGCACCAATGTGACTGGCAGAATTTGTCTGTTGGGAGTTTGGCCCAGTCCAGTCAGGGTCAGATAGGGAGAGCTGCACTGCTTTGAACTCCCACAGGCACTTTCTGCAAATGCAATTGACTGGAGGAAAATATACTCCTTATGGCCTCATTTACTCTCCGGGGGATTGGGCTATTCTTTGTTGTTCTCCATTAACCACTCCTCCCAGAGGTACAACAATCAGCAACCATCAAACAATCCAGCTGAGAACTTAAAATATCCTCCCAGTGATTGAAGTCAGGTCAGAATGTTGCATTGAGGTAGGATTAGTACACAATGTCCTCTTTCTTTCACACTGATATTGTTCTAGGAGAACTGCCAGACCATATTCTGTAGAACACGGTAAATTAAGCTGAACTATTACTATTAAGAATGATGAACTGTTTCTTGGATCATGCTAAATTTAAAATCTGAGAAAAACATGCTGGATAACAGCCCAGACACAATTTTCCTTAATCCACATTGATGGGTAGCTGTAGAACAACTGGAATGATAATGAGACAAGCTGGACAAATAGGATCATTTATTTCTGTTACTTAATGCTTTTCTAAACCAAAGGTCTATAACATAGCTTAGGGAAGAGGGACAAGTATATAAGGAAGGTGGAAATAAGATGGTTACAATGGTAGATTTAGAATAGAAAAGATAAGAGGAGGCTCAAGTGGACCACAAACACTGACTAGTCAGGCCACATGGCCTGTTTCTGTGCCATACATCCAGTGTAATTCTATGGACCCGGTACATGACTTTGGGGCAGTGATTTATTATTAGTAATCAACAACTGTCAAATGACAGGATGCATTGCTCACTTTGCAAGTCCATGGATTATGTTTGACTTGCCTTTTCTTCTTAGTGAACCATTGGAAGCACGGCGAAGGAAAGGTTTGCACCAGCACTGACCTCTGACCAGAAATCATTCCGGTGTCAAACCAAATTTATTCTTAGGTCCTGGGCAGCCACTTTTTCACTGTAAAGACCAGAGATAGGAACTTGATTGGTGCTCGGGCCCAACGCGTGGTTGTTTAACTGCATCATCAATCACAATATTCCTACCACTCGCAGCTTATCTCAGACAAAAGGACACAGTTGTCCAGGATACCGGCACAAAGTCACTGAGTAGCTTCATCTGTGAACTAAAGAGGAGCTTGGCTCCAGGGATTGTGTTTTATTGACTTTGAGACTAATCAACAGATCCTCCATTTGGCTGCTGGTGCCAATGAAAATTTCAGTTGAAGCCAAAATTGCCTCGCTAGCTTCAATTTATTTACCTCGGCTATTTCTCGAAGCAATACGGCCTAACATTTTATGGGGTTTAACACTACAAACTTATGCTTTACAGAAGTGTACTTTTTGAAGGCTGTTAGTACAAGGAGCTGACACAATGATGTCTTGTACAAATTGCTTTTTTGTTTCAGTGATAGGTTACTTTGCTTTTCGAGAGCTCTAGAGTCAAGGACAATCTTCTTGTCAGCATTCCTCTAGCCAATTTTCAGTTTGAATAAATAGATTACACAAAAGAAGGTGAGCGTACAACAGGTCAGTGCAGTCGAATTACTCTTCGCATTCGGTAAAGAACGCTGGATATAACAGCAGCATTATTACGAACCCTATAATTATTTGGAGAAAAATAATGTTTTTTCCCACCATGCAACTCTGTTTTTAATGCCTGAGCTTGCTTCTAATAGGGTGACACTGACGTAATGGGCTGAACCTGAGATTTGACTGCGCAGGCAAATGCAAAGGAAAGGCCTCTTTATGATCCTTAGCTTTGTGTGGGCTGTATAATTGTCATCATGAAAACCTTTTTAGAACATCTGTGAGGGGATGTCTCCATCAGCTGTTATCAAAGCTTAGAAGCCAATAATTTTTACCACATGCGTCAAGGTCATGGGAAAAAAATAATTAGAACAGCTTCGTAAGATAAATTGTACTTATTTCATATATGGAAGAAAAGCATCACATCCCTATGAATTGAACCCCTATTTTATTTTGATTTTCATTTTTTTTCACCTTTCTAAATATGAAAGATATGTTTTCAGTCACAGAGCCAGGTACTTCTTGCTTGGAGTAACATGGGACTCTTAGGTCCAAGTTAAAAGGGGCTGTTTGCAAAGCCTCTGCTTCCAGTACAAAACATTAACAGATGCAAACATTGGCCACTGAATTGGACGTAAAACAGGTACAGGACCCGAGTGGGGAAATTGTGCTCTCTAATGCCAGACTTTTATTTAGCTATTATGTGGTCTCCAACTGTTTAAAATAGTGTCCAAGATACTGCAGATTGTGGTGTACAAGGCAAAGACGATCCAAATTTTTTCTACTCGAGAACCATTTTTATTTTTTGCATATCTTCAGCGTATATATCGACACCCCCCTCCCCCCCACCCCTCCACCCCCACCCCCCACCCCATCACCCCACCACTGACTTTTTCAACCAGGACAGGCTGTACTTGTATACAAGGAGTCTTCCTCAATTTTACACCTCACAAAGAACAAGAACAAAAGAAAAGTACAGCACAGGAGCAGGCCCTATGGCCCTTCAAGCCCCTATGATCGTGATCTCCTATCTAAACTAAAATAAAACTCTTCTGCCCTTGCATGGCCAAATACATGTTTTACTTATCAGGACCTTGTAACTGGATGGGAGCAGGCATTGAAATGAACCTCAGGAGTCGAGGCATTGACAGAGCATACCTTGTGTGATGAGCAATAAAGCTGGCTACCCATCCACACTCAATGCTGATAGTTTAGTTTTATGCTCAGCATATAATTTGACTTGGATTTTTGGAGGAAATTTTTTGGGGCTTCAAAGACCACCTTGTACTCTGGTGTCAGTGGGTACCACCATACAAATACAAAACAGGCCTACCACCTGCCCTGAAGCTGTCAGTATCTGGATTAGAAAATCCAGTTTTGAACATCACTTAAGTTTAAAATAGGATAACTTCTTATCATAATCATTGCTGCTCCTAGTCCCAAGGGCCTTTGACCTCACTTCCAAGTCCAAACTCATGGCCTCTTCCTCTGATCAGACCTTAGCCCCAGCTTCAACCTCCAGCGCCCCCCACAACACTCCTGAGGCCCTCAAGCCTGTGATCCTCTTAACCAAGCCTCCACTGAACTCTGATCGCCACCTGTTCCTGTTCCAGACTCTGCACCCAGTCACTTATCTGGGAGTCAGAGCACTAATCTGTTGAGGCTCCTGCACAAAAGCCGAGATCCAAAATTCAGGGCCCTTTAAATTTCCTCATGTGGGCTGAAATGCCAGGTCCTGAATTTACACCCCCCCACCTCCATATCTTCCTGTGAGGCTCTATTCTGGCTTTGGGGGTTCTTTGCCATGTTGGTCGCTATGTTACCAGTTCTTCATGCTATCTGCACAACACAACTTGCTTATCTACACACTAGCAAAGCTGGTTTAATATTTACACTGGCTCTCTGTTAAATGCCTGCAGAAAAAAATTTGGCAACAGAAATTTAGATCCCGGAAACTGTAATCTCTTATTTTTTTGTATGTCACTACTCCTTCATTCTTCAAGTTTTCTGCAGGCATTTAAACAATGTCATACAGAGCAATGAGCATGCAGTCACTTTCACTTCCTGTCATGTTACGTGCTAGGGCACAGAGGGTTTGTAATTTTGAGCCCTTCTCCAATTCAGTTCTGTTGACTTGTAATAGGTGCATGCTTGTGTGTAACTCAGTGTCATGAGGCGAAGCCACACATACTCAAAACTGTTTCAGTAGGCAACAAACATGGGGAGAATGGTCAGATGTCAGTAGCCTCTCCCTCCTGCCCACTATGTTATTTTGTGTTTCCACATTGACCATAACACCATAAGACATAGGACTAGAATGCGGCCACTTGGCCCATCGAGTCTACTCCACCATTCAATCATAGCTGATATTTTTCTCATCCCCATTCTTCTGCCTTTTCCCCATAACCCCTGATTCCTTTATTAATTAAGAACCTATCTATCTCTGTTCTTAAAGACATTCAACGACCTGGCCTCCTCAGCCTCCTGTGTCAAAGAGTTCCACAGACTCACCACTTTCCAGTTGAAGTAATTCCTCCTCATCTCTGTTTTAAAGGATCATCCCTTTAGCCTGACATTGTGCTCTTTGGTTCTAGGTTCATTGGGTTCACCTTTTTTTTTGTTTATTTCCAGCCACACCTCCCATCTTTCTCCACCAACCTTACAAAGAACCTTTTGTTATTTAGCAACTAACTTCAGCCAGTAGGAAAGACGGACAGAGCATTTGTCCACAAAACATGCCCATTTACCTGTAAGTGTTCAGATCATGTTAAATTTGCAGAGGAGCTTTCTACAAACTGTTGAATTACATTTCCCCCTATGCCCATGCAACAAGCACACTTCCAGCCAGAATAGTTTGGAGAAGCATATTCTACATATAAAGATATTCTAACATCCCAAAACACCAACTTATTACTGTCCGGGTCAAGTCACATGTGCACCCTGTGCCTTTTTCTCAACTCAGTCCATAGATTTATTCATATTTTTAACAGCTGCAGGTGAAGGTTAGATTGACAAACTGATTTTTGTTTTGAATTCTATGAACTGCCAGTCTTAAATGTGAACATGTGCGGTAGGACAAGGAGCGAAATCTCAGCTGAGCACATATGGGAACGAGCAGTACACATGTAAACATGATGTTAATTAGCTTGCCATTCAGTAGATGGATTGTAAGTGTAACATTGTCATCATGTCACTCGCAGTGCATTGTACTTGCAGTGAGCCACCTGTGTGCTGGGCAGAAACTTGGCTGTGCTGTTGAACTTCAGGAGTACACAAGGTAGCATTCCAGAAGTTACCTGTACTGAACAAACTTCAATTCAATCCAATTCAATTTAACTATTTTGTCATTGCATAGTACACAAATACAAATACAGCGTAAAGTGAACTTGCAGATTCCCATGATACAAAGGAAAAAAGCAAATGCAAGTAGTCATTACAAAATAGTGCCAATAGTCATTAAGTGTATACATGCATTTTGCACAATACCCATTGCTTGGGAATATGTTAAAGGATAGAGTTCAGCTGGTTAATGGCTCTGCGGAAGAAGCTATCCCAGAGCTTGATCATATGGACTTGAATGCATTTTTAGAGCCTCCCAGAGCCTTGGCGGGGGGTGCAAACAGTCTATGGTTGAGATGGGCAGAATCTCTAGTAATGCTTCAGTATGGGGTTTATTTTCATTTTCTTTTTCCTTTTATTCTCCTTCTCTGCTAAAAGTATTCACTCTAGCTCAGTACAGAATCATAGCTACCAGCCGACCGTTGTTTTTCATGATGGAGTTTAGGCAACGAGTATCAGACACCTATCCAACTCGGAGTACCTCGCCCTGTGGAGTCGAACTTGCAGCTCAGCTGTCCAACTTCCACTGTCGGCCTTCCTAAGTGTATTTGTGCCTGCATTACTAGCTCATTCCCAAGGAAGGAAATCAGGATATTCCGGGGATGGCAAGACTGATGTATAAGGAGAGATTGACTAGATTCGGACTGTTTTTGCTGGCGTTCAGATGAATGGGGGGGAATCTTATAGAGATTTATAAAATTTTAATAGAGTAGACAGGGTAGATGCAGGCAGGATATTCCCGACGGTGGAGATGTCCAGAACCAGGGGTCACAGCGTGAGGATCTAGAGTAGACCGTTTTGGATGGAGGTGACGAGATATTGCTTTATCCAAAGAATGATGAGTCTGTGGAATTCATTACCACAGGAAGTAGTTGATGCCTAAACATTGAATGTTTTTATTCAAAAGATAGCTGGATTTCGTCAATTGGAATCAAAGGTTAAGTGGAAAAAGCAGGATAGGCTATTGAGCTGTATGATCAGCCATGATCGTGATAATTGGTGGAGAAGGCTCGAAGGGTCAAATGGCCTCCTCCTGCTCCCATCTTCTACATTTCTATATGAATGGTGGCACAATGGCGAGCACTGTTACCTCTCAGCGCCAGGGATCTGGGTTCAATTCCTGATGTGGATCATTGTGTGGAGTTTGCACATTCTCCCTGTGTCTGCATGGGTTTCCTCCAGGTGCTATGGTTTCCTCCCGCAATCTGGAAGAGTGGTTGTTAGGTGCGCTGACCTAAACAGACACAGGAGTGTTGAGACTAGGGGAATTTCCCAGTAACTTCATTGCAATATTAGTGTAAGCCTAGTAAAGTAACTTTTAACAGGAAGATGCTGGACAATCTCAGCAGGTCTGACAGCATCTGAGGAGAGAAAGTAAGGCCAACGTTTTGAACTTAGGTGATCTTTCATCAGCACGTATAGCTCGAAAAGTTGGCTCTATTCCATTTCCACAGATGTTGTCAGACCTGCTGAGATTTTCTAGCATTTTTCTGTTTTTGTTTTAGATTCCAGCATCCAGAGCATTTTGCGCTTATCAGGAATCAGAATATGTCTTGTTGTTCAGAGGATGATTATCACTAACTTCCCTGCATATGCCCAGTTTTGGGCTAGTACTTCTGTCGCCCTTTACTCAGGATGGTATTTCTCTTCTCAGTGATGACAATGCCATCCATCAATGCTGGAAAGAGCAGTTTTAACAACTTCTCAACTCTGAATCCATAGTGGCAGCTGATAAACTCCAGGTTTTTCCCCAATACCTTGCGGCAGAATCCATGAGTGAACCATCATCGATGGGAAAGTTGCAGCAGGCAATCAAACAGATAGAAAACAAACAGCCTGAGGTCCCAATGGTACTCACAATCATGTGGATTTGAGAGGAGAAAGAACTCCCCCATCCTCTGACTCAGGAATGTGACAATTGTAATTATCTTCAAGAAGCCCTAAGTCACCATAGCAAGTTGACATGGCCAATAATAAGTGATCCAATGGAATGAAATATTAACACAGCTCAGCATTTCTGAACACGCTTTAGGCACCACAAGGGTTACATGTACCTCTCCTGAGATAGTTACATTTTGTTGCAAAATACTAGATGTTTCTGGAGATAAAGTACATGGACTGATTTTGTGGTAATAGCATTCCCAGCATAGAGTTCTAGCCAGTAAAATCAAATCACCAGAAAATTGGGCAGGCCATAACTCGGTGATCCTCTCTCACAATGAACAGGGAATCTGACCTCTTAAAATTCATCTTGTTCTATTGTTTACCGAGGATTCAAATACAGCACCATGCACACCTTAATGTAGTATTTCTCAAACCACAGTCCATAGAGACCTTGCGGGTTTCCATTGAAATAGCGTAGGAGTAAGTGAATGACAAGCAGCTAAAGATGGATTTGGTGTTAGCCAGGAGGTGGGAGCAGAGTTCAGTCACATCATGTGTAGTGCATACTAGACTCACTGTCTCACTTAAGGGAAGACGCGTGGAGGAACACTGAGAGGGGTATATAGATCAACAGGTTAACCTGTAATTATCACAGCTAGTGGCTAGCATCAGGGGATTTCAGCCTTGCTCAAGTTTTTTTTATATGCTTAAGTGCAAGAGTATTACTAAAAAAATGAGATATATATTCAAAAGGAACAACATATGTACTCAGTAAGAACAATGGTGCAGATTGGTTAGCAAATGAACTCTGACAAGGTCATTACTACAGAGAATACACCAGGGACCAGCTATCCCCCAACGTTTTCAATTCAAAAATAGTCAAGTAGACTCAAATTGATTGAAGTATTTTCATGGAAATGCAACAGATAACAGTTTGTTTATTTGACAAAAAACTGTAACATCTGGACATGTTCTTTCTGTTTGCAAGCATGGGCAAAACTCAGAATATAGTGTCCATCATTTGATATGATTCTGCAATTAAACAGCACTTACTCAACAATTATGAGTGTGCTAAGAATTACACCAATCACCAATTTAAGATCATATATTAAGTTCGCAATATGCAGCTACATATTCACTGCTGCATGCAATGCCCTATCCTCTGCAATCAGCAATATAAATTCTTGTAACCTTCAGTGTTCAGTATTCTGATGTATGTCCTGATGAGTGCAAGATGGAAAGTTTTAACAGTCTGTCTCTGTTTTCAGCAGTACTCCAGTTCTGCACTACCAAATGACCATTTAAGCATTACTAAAACTGAAAATAAGAGTGCTAACTTAGCAGTTCACCTGGGTATAATACATAGGATAAGGTATTGTAATTTAGATGGGTAGGAGCTGTGATTACTAATTCTGGTTAGCAATCCAATGTGAAACAAGGTCCTTCAACCAACGTTGAGAACTATTGCTTTCATGCAGATTTCATGAATAACTTCTTATTTCTTTACTAAGAACCTGGATGAGCTCTTGGCACATCATAATGTTCAAGACCAAGTGCTGGTAAATGGGATCAGGTGGATGGTAGGTATTTCTCACATGTCGGTGCACACAAATCAGTGAAGATTCGATGGGTTGAAGGGCTTCTACTGCATTGTATGATTCTATGATTCTATAATTTGCTGGATTTGAATGTGATAGTGGTTGTTATATATCACATGATGGAAAAATATAACTTTATAAGATATGGGGCAATGAAATATTTTGTCAGCTGACAGAAGGGTGCGAGGCCGTTAAAAATAGAACTTGGAAACTCACCGGCGCAAATCATGCTCTCTAGATTTTCAGCACTTGCCGCCATTCCCGCAGATGGAGAATGCGGGCTCAAAATTGTTCAAACTGTTTGCAAGAGCAACAATTAAAAATTGACCACGTCAAATATCAGGACAGTCCATCTCTTAGTCTTTGGTTAAATGAGTCAAGGGGAAGTGAGTAAGAATTTGTATCTCAGCTCTGTAGTTATATATTTAATAAAAATATGTTTATGTAGACTTCCATTACTATTTCTCCAAATACTCTTTCCTTCTTTCCATTTGTTTCTTTTATCTTGCTCTTTGAGTTACATTCTCAGATTGTAAACACTCTCCAAAATGTAAATCGGATCAGTAGAATTCAAGTCAATGACATCCAACATGAATTAAGTGCGATCGTTGGCTTGGCATCAAGTACCATCCCCTATATATGGAGTGTCCTTAACTGTTGGGCAGCAGTTACTCACAATACTGGTATTTCTGAAAGATAGTATCGTTTCTTTCCAGCAGGGCTAACAGTCCTGATTTGATAATGTATTTGTAAATACACACTGTGGTACTATTATCATTAATTCCAATCCTCCTGATGCCATCAGCCAGCCCTAAAGGGTAAACATCCCCAGAGTTTGGATTCGGTAAATGTATTTACCGAAAGCTTCATCATTTTAGGTTACGGGAGCAAGAATGTTTAGAGGATCCACAGTAGTCAGTCTTGCCCTTTGCCTGCATCCTCTTGCATCTTATTTTTTTATCTATGGAATCCTGGCTCGCAGCCCATTCATTGCAAGGAATGGCTGCTCGTAAGCTTCTGCCTGGATCGGATGGCTAGACAAGATGCATCCTGACAGATGTCAACTTTGATTTTGTCATTCCTCTGGCAGTGTCACCACGAGATCAGTCCTCAGCTACATTACACACTAACCCGCCTTTGGGAATGTGCTATATTACACAGGAGCAAAGGCTGCCCACACTAATTGACCATTCCTCTCGGAGTAAGACAGGATCATGCTGCACCCTGCCGCTCATTGTGCCAGGTGGAATATTCCAGAACGCAGTTGTAATAAAGCTAATTTTGAATACAGCCTTTTGCTTTCATTTCCGTTCTGCGTGGCAGTTTAACATAATTTAATATAATTTTGCAGCTGGATAATCTCATTTGCATTCACCTAAAAATAAATATTAAAAACCCTTGTATTACTTTCAAAGCCTCCTCATGCAGTTATTAAAAGAGTGTTGAAAGATTACACGCTGAGGGGGGGATTGAACACCCTGTAAAAATGCAGCACATTTCTCAAAAAACTGTCACATTATCCTGATATTATACCTGCATATCACAATATGCAAAATAATCATCACAGATGAATTGCTGGGCAAAGCTGAGGTTGTGTACAGCCTATATTTTATACGGAGCAATAAATCTCACAAGAGCCATTTAGCCTAACATCAATAACAAGTAAAATAATGACTCCTTTGAGTATGCTGCTGGAAAAGTAGATAATAGATTTGATTTTCAGTAAAGCTTTTGATAAAGTTCTACACGAAAGATTTCTAATTAAACTAAAATCCTTGGAATCTAAGATAGAATGGGACAGTTGAAGAAAAACCGTTTAAAAAGCAGAGAGGACCAGTAGCAAGAAGTGCAGTGTCAGATTGGGAGAGGTAAATGGCCTCGATTTTTCACATGGTAGAAGGTTAACTTCCTTGGGGAGCTGAGTGTGAGATCCAGGTCATAACTCATGGATCGCATTTGCATATTCCAGCACCATCCTTGGCCCAAAAGTGACAGGACTGAAGTGAGGTCAGCAACAAGAAGTGGGGAATTGGCACAGGGGGATGGTGGGAAGTGCCAGTGACCTGAAGAAATGACTCTCGACATGACCTCAGCAATGGGCCAGGTCTTTGGCAACAAATCATAGATCATAGAACCGCTATAGTTCAGAAACAGGCCCTTCAGCCCATGGAGTCTGCACCAAACACACTCCCTCCACGGTCCTACCCCCATATCCCTACATATTATACCCACTAATCCCTCTAACTTACACATCTCTGGGTACTAAGGGGCAATTTCTTAGCATGGTCAATCAACCTAACCTGCACATCTTTGGACTGTGGGAGAAAACCGGAGTACCCAGAGGAAACCCACACAGACACGTGGAGAATGTGCAAGCTCCACACAGACAGTGACCCGAGCCAGGAATCGAACCCAGGACCCTGGAGCTGTGAAGCAGCAGCGCTAACCACTGTGCTACCATGCCACCCTCTTTTTTTAAAAAATGTCTTGATTAGAGGAGAAGGGCAAGTCCAGGGTGCAGAGTCTGAAACAAGTTGCCAGAGGCCATAGTAGAGGGCAGGCACAACTTTGTCTTTTGAAAAGCATTTGGACAGCTACGTGGGTGAGCTGGGCATTGAGGGAAATGGGCCAATTGTGGGCAATGGGACGAGCTTAGTGGTTTCAAAACAAAGGGCAGCATGGACAAGTTAGACCGAAGGTCCTGTTTCCATGCTGTGAACCTCTGTGACACGATTACTATGACTTCTAGCTGAGCCAGAGGTGGGGGGTTGGGGGGTGGGGGGGAGAGATTGGGGGGGTGCGGTGTTGGTGGTGGTGATGGTGGTGGTGTGGGTAGAGCTGTCCTTCTCGACATTGGCCCGTGGGGTATTCTTGCAGGATTCATTTACAAGACTGACTTTGGCCCCTTTTGAAATAAAAGCAGCAAAATGCTGGAAATACTCAGCAGGTCTGGCAGCATCCTTGAGGAGTTAATGGGGTGTAATTTGCCGCAAGCATTGAATCCAACATGGGGTTCAGTCCCAGATAGTGGGTGGAATTTTCCTGTCCCGCCTGCCAGCGGGTGGGAGACAGCGGGGTGGGGGAGTGCACCATGGGCGGGATTTTTAGGTCTCAGGGCGAGAGTGGCCATAAAATACCGGCCTGTGAATGTGCTCAAGGCAACAATTCTGCTGAATTTGACGGGATACACAGGTCGCTGCCGTTTTTGCCGTTCACTTGAGGGTGACGAGTAGGTTCTGAAGATGGGAGCTGCAGACGTTGTGATCTCGCTAAAGGAGACCGACAGACTCGCACCGTGCGGCCAGTGGCAGCACTTCTGAGCACCGAACAACAAGGAAGCATTGGAACCACCATTGTTATCAGGGACGTGACTGGGATCTCTCGAGCCCGTGATGCTCAGAGACAACTGTCTCTAATAATTTTTCACTCAAAGGCAAGGCTGTGACGAGGGTAGACAGCAGCCTTCCCATTTTCTGCCTGAATCGTTTAGAATCCCCTTAAGCTGTAATGCAGCCTGAACCTCCTGCTGCGCAGCCACTTCCCCTCGCTGGCTGGCCGGGGAGGGAGGAGGGGGTGGCTTGATACATACAACATTGGTGTGCTGCTGCAACATTTGACATTCAATGGCTCTTTAATTGGCTTGATTACACTCACATCAGTGCCTTTGAATTGAATTTGCTTTGATTTATTATTGTCGCATGTATTAATATACAGTGAAAAGTATTGTTTCTTGTGAGCTATACAGACAAAGCATTCATACAGAAGGAAATGAGAGAGTACAAAATATAGTGTTACAATCATAGTTAGAGTGTAGAGAAAGAGCAACTTAGTACGAGGTAGCTCCATTCAAAAGTCTGACAGCAACAGGAAAGAAGCTGTTTTTGAGTTGTTGGTAAATGACCTCAGACTTTTGTATCTTTTTCCCGGCGGAAGAAGGTGGAATAGAGTATGCCATGCATATAACTGTTTCTGCTGTGAGATTACCTCTGCAAATAGCACAGGAGGGATGCAGCAAGTGGGGGAATCAGTCCAAGCTCTTTCACTGCTATGTTCCTGACCTCCAATGCCACCTTTATAGACCTGGGAAATGTTTCAGGTCAATGACCCTTCCTCAGAACATTACGAGCACACTGAGGAAGTAGGAAGGCCCAGTGGCGGCCAGTTCAGACCAAGGATCATTGAGCACAAATGTTAAATGTCTCACCAGACCAGCTGAGTATTTCCAGAATTTTCTGTTTTTCTGTTTTCTCAGGCTTTTGTATCGTTTTCCAACAGAAAAAAAGTGGAAGAGAGAATGCCTGGGGTACATGGGGCCTGTGTTATGCTGGCTGCTTTTCCGAGGCAGTAAGAAATAGAAACCATAAAAAATAACAGCTCAGAAACAGGCCTTTCAGTCCCTTTTGTCTGTGCCGAACCATTTTTTGCCCAGTCCCACTAACCTGCACTTGAACCATATCCCTCCACAACTCTCACATCCTTGAACCCATCCAAGTTTTTCTTAAATGTTAAAAGTGACCCCGCATTTACCACTTTATCTAGCAGCTCATTCCACACTGCCACCACTCTCTGCGTGAAGCCCCCCGCTAATATTCCCTTTAAATTTTTCTCTTTTCACCCTTAACCCATGCCCTCTGGTTTTTTTCTCCCCTAGCCTCAGTGGAAAAAGCCTTCTTGCATTTACTCTATTTATACCCATCAAAGTCTTATACATCTCTTTGAAATTACAGAGGTGATGTCAGGGGTAAGTTTTTCACTCAGAGGGTGATGGGTGAGTGGAATCGGATGCCATCGATAGTAGTGGAGGGGAACTCATTGGGGTCTTTTAAGAGACTTCTGGATGAGTACGTGGGATTTAATGGGATTGAGGGTTATAGATAGGCCTGGTAGGTAGGGATATTATCGGTGCAACTTGTGGACCATAGGGCCTGTTTGTGCTGTAGTGTTCTATATTCTATGTTCTATGAAATCTCTTCTCATTCTTCTACGTTCCATGGAAATAAAGACCTAACCTATTCAATCTTTCTCTGTAACTCAGCTCCTCAAGTCCCGGCATCATCCTTGTGAACCTTCTCTGCACTCTTTCAACCTTATTTACATCCTTCCTGTAACTAGGTAACCAAAACTCTACACAATACTCTAAATTCAGCTTCATCAATGCCTTATACAACCTTACCATAACACTCCAACTTTTATACTCAATACTCCAATTTATAAAGACCAATGTATCAAAAGCACTCTTTAAGATCTTATCCACCTGTGACATCACTTTTAGGGAATTCTGTACCTGTATTCCCAGATTCCTCTGTTCAACTGCACTCTTCAGAGTCCTATCATTTACCCTGTACATTCTACTTTGGTTTGTCTTTCCAAAGTGCAATACCTCACATTTGACTGCATTAAACTCCATCTGCCATTTTTCAGCCCATTTTTATAGTTGGTCCAAATCCCTCTGCAAGCTTTGAAAACCTTCCTCACTTTCCACTATACCTCCAATCTTTGTATCATCAGCAAATTTGCTGATACAATTTACCACATTATCATCCAGAACCATTGACATAGATGACAAACAACAATGGACCCAACACCAATCCCTGCGGCATACCACTAGTCACAGGCCTCCACTCAGAGAAGCAATCCTCCACTACCACCCTCTGGCTTCTTCCATTGAGCCAGTGTCTAATTTCTACCTCCCCATGTATACCTAGCAACTGAACCTTCCTAACTAACCTCACATGAGCAATCTTGTTAAAAGCCTTGCTGAAATCCAGGTAGACAACATCCACAGCCTTCCCTTCATCCACTTTCCTGGTAACCTTCTCGAAAAGCTCTAATAGATTGGTCAAACATACCTACCATGCACAAAGCCATGTTGACTCTCCCTAATAAGTTCCCCCTGTCTATCCAAATATTTGTAGACCCTATCCTATCTGTTATTACAACTTCCAATAACTTGCCCACCACTGACGTCAAACTTACTGGCCTATAATTTCCCAGATTTCTTTTGGAATCTTTTTTTGGAATCCAATCATCCAGCACCTCCCCCGTGAATACTGACATTTTAAATATATCTGCCAGGGCCCCTTCAAGTTCACTACAAGCCTCCTTCAAGGTCCATGGGAATATCCTGTCCAGTCCTGGGGATTTATCCACTCTGATTTATTGAAGTAGATAAGGAGGATATGCTAGATATTCTTGAGGGTTTGAAGTTAGATAAGTCCCCTGGGCCGGACGGGATTTACCCTAGAATTCTCTGGGAGGCGAGAGAGGCGATTGCAGAGCCTCTGGCTCTGATCTTCAGGTCGTCGTTGTTACGGGTATAGTGCCGGAAGACTGGAGGATAGCGAATGTGGTCCCATTGTTCAAGAAAGGGAAGAGAGACTTTCCGGGGAATTATAGGCCGATGAGTCTTACTTCTGTTGTGGGTAAAGTATTGGAGAGAATTATCAGGGATAGGATTTATAGTTATTTAGAGAGAAATGAATTGATTGGGGATAGTCAACATGGTTTTGTGAAGGGGAGGTCGTGCCTTACTAACCTTATTGAGTTTTTTGAAAAAGTGACCAAAGAGGTGGATGGGGGTAAGGCAGTTGATGTGGTATATATGGACTTTAGTAAGGCGTTCGATAAGGTGGCCCATGGAAGGCTTCTGCAGAAAATGCAGATGTATGGGATTGAGGGTGATTTAGCTAATTGGTTTAGGAATTGGCTAGCAGATAGAAGACAGAGGGTGGTGGTTGATGGAAGATATTCATCGTGGATTTCGGTTACAAGTGATGTACCTCAGGGATCTGTTTTGGGGCCCCTGCTGTTTGTAATTTTTATAAATGATCTGGATGAGGGTATTGAAGGATGGATTAGTAAATTTGCAGATGACACTAAAGTCGGAGGAGTGGTAGATAGTGAAGAGGGGTGTTAAAGTTTGCAGAGAGACTTGGACAAGTTGCAGAGCTGGGCCGAGAGGTGGCAAATGGAGTTTAATGTGGAAAAGTGTGAGGTAATTCACTTTGGCAGGAATAACAAATGTGTAGAGTATAGGGCTAATGGTAGGACTCTTAATAGTGTTGATGAACAGAGGGATCTTGGTGTATATGTGCATAGATCCCTGAAAGTTGGCAATCAAGTCGATAAGGTTGTTAAGAAGGCATATGGAGTCTTAGCTTTTATTGGTAGGGGGATTGAATTTCGGAGCCGCAACGTCATGTTGCAACTGTACAAAACTCTAGTGCGGCCGCACTTGGAGTATTGTGTGCAGTTCTGGTCCCCACATTATAAGAAAGATGTGGAGGCATTGGAGAGGGTACAGAGGAGGTTTACCAGGATGTTGCCTGGTATGGAGGGCAGGTCTTATGAAGAGAGGCTGAGGGATTTGAGGTTGTTTTCGTTAGAAAGAAGGCGGCTAAGAGGAGACCTTATTGAAACATATAAGATGATTAGAGGTTTAGATAGGGTGGACAGTGATAGCCTTTTTCCTAGGATGGAGAAAGCTAGCACGAGGGGACATAGCTTTAAATTAAGGGGTGGTGGTTTTAGGACGGATGTCAGAGGTAGGTTCTTTACCCAGAGGATGGTAAGGGTATGGAATGCCCTGCCTGCGTCAGTTGTAGATGCGCCAAGTTTGGTGGCGTTTAAAAGGTTATTAGATAGGTTTATGGATGAAAAGGGAATGGTTTAGGTTAGAGAGTCATTGCTTTTTCCTAATTGGTCGGCGCAACATCGAAGGCCGAGGGGCCTGTTCTGCGCTGTAATGTTCTATGTTCTATGTTCTATTTGCTTCAAGACAGCGAACACTTCCTCCCCTTTAGTCTGTAAAGGTTCCATGACCTCCCTACCTGTTTGCCCTATTCTGTCGACTCCATGCCCGTTTCCTCAGTAAATACGGATACCAAAACCCATTTAGTATTTCCCCCATCTTTTGGTTCCATACACAGTCTACCACTCTGGTTTTCAAGAGGACCAATTTTATTCCTCACTATCTTTTTGATCCTGACATACCTATAGAAGGTCTTTGGGTTTTCCTTCACTCTGTCTGCCAAAGCAACCTCATGTCTTCTTTTATCCCTCCTGATTTCCCTCTTAAGTAGCTTCTTGCACTTATTATACTCCTCGAGCATCTGATCTGCTCTTTGTTGCTTGTACATTTCATACGACTCTCTCTTCCTCTTAATCAGTGTTACAATCTCCCTCGAGAAGCAAGGTTCCTTATTTCTATTTACTTTGCCTTTAATCCTGACAGGAGCGTACAAACTCTGCACTCTCAAAATTTCTCCTTTGAAGGCCTCCCACTTTCCATTTACATCTTTAGACATAATCAATGGATGGGAGGCTGTATGCATGAGGGACCGGTTTGAGATGCTAAAATCATATTGCGGTACTGATTACATCATCAGGCTGTGACTATTGAATTTAAATAGACCCTCATCTGTCTGGTGCTGGAGCCATAGCCAACTTAAAATGTTGAACAGTGCTGGATGGAAATGGAATTACCTCAGCCCAGTTGGTCAGCTTGGTCTGAACCTAACCCCTCTTGAGCACAATTCTCATTGGCTTAAATGGGGTTAAAAGCAAAGCTAATGAGTCAGATCTTGTGATCAGTGCCTGTGTTTCTGTGGTTTCTAAATAACATGAGGAAGCTGGATACAAAACTGGCTATAAGTTTGTTAAATTTGTTGAAATTCAAATAAAGACAGTAGTTATGATACTAGCTGAAGAATGTAGAGACAACTACATTTCTGTCTCACCGTGCCAGAGTCCGGGGTTCAATTCTGGCCTTGGATGAGTATCAGTGTGGAGTTTGCATATTCTCCCCGTGTCTGCATAGGTTTCCTTTCTCAGTTCAAAGATGTGCGAGTTACGTTGCATGTCCATGCTCAATTGCTCCTTTTTGCCAGGGGGATTAGCAGGGTAAACCCGTGGGGTTATGGTGATAGGACTTGGGTGGGATTATTGTTTGGTGCAAGGTCGATGGGCTGAATGGCCTTCTTCGGTACTGTAGAGATTTTATGATTTTTCAATGATCTTGTATTGGTTTGACAGTGAGACGATTACAGTGAAAACACCATCAACAATCCTTTTATAAAAAACAATTAATCTTTTCTGTCCAACATAAATCATTCACCGATTTATTATAAAACTCATATTTTATACAGCAATCATCACTAAAGAAATATGCGCTTAACCAGTGTGCTCATTATAAATAAAAATGCAGCAAATTGAAAAACTTTTAAAGACTTATTACACTTTCAAGGGAAGGTGCTAGATTTGGGGACATGCTACCTTGAAGAATGTAAGCATTTTGTATTATAACATCAATTTTTTAAACAAGTTTTGGAAAATTAAAAATTGTGCAGACGTTTTTGGGGTGCTTATATGATCCAAAGTTGTAACATTAGCAAGCACTCATGGTGATCTCTATCTTCAAGATTCTACATATATTGGCACACTATTAATCAGGTATTACTGTTATTGAAACATTAAATGTATTTAGGTATTAAGGGCATTTTGAAAGAAGAGCAATTGCTCCGAACATATGTACAGCTATTATAAAGAGTCTGTGTTAGGTAGATTACATGGCATAAAATTCCTACCGTGAAAGAAGAGGCATTGAAAGTGCACCCTGTCCAGCCCTCTCCTTCACCCTACCTATATCTGTAAATGCGTGCATATATCGTGGTTAATCAGCATTGCCTTCATATCTTTGGACACTAAAGGGCAATTTAGCCTGGCCAATCTACCTAACCTGTTTATCTTTGGACTGTGGGAGGAAACCGGAGGAAACCCACACAAACACAGGGAGAACATGTAAACTCCACACAGACAGGCTAGAATCAAACACAGATCCCTGGTGCTATGAGGCATCAGTGCTTACCATTATGCCACCTTGAAGTTAGCTCATTGCTATAAGCCATATTGTTCATAACACTTGAAAAGGATTTAGTTTTGACAAGCATGACAGGAATATAAGGTAACTATAATGACTTCAATCAAGCCGTTGAGATTGGCCTAATGTAATATGAACTCCCTGATTAAGGCAACAATTGATGGGCCAATCAGGGAACTTTTTCCATGTATTTTACTGGCAGTGTCAGTTCCTCTGGCACTCCCAAAGGTATACTGCTGACTGATGTTTTCTGTGTATTGCTGTGGCAATTGAGCCACAGAATCATAGAGGTTTACAGCATAGAAACAGACCCTTCGGCCCAATTTGTCCATGCCACTTTTTTTTGGCTTGCATTTGGCCCATATCTCTCTCTACCCATCTTACCCATGTAACTGTCTAAATGCTTTTTAAAAGACAAAATTGTACCTGCCCCTAATACTACCTCAGGCAGCTTGTTCTAGGGACTCACCACCCTCTGTATGAAAAAACTATCTCTCTGGATACTTTTGTACCTCTCCCCTCTCACCTTAAACCTATGCCCTCTAATTTTAAACTCCCCTACCTTTGGGAAAACATACTGACAATCTAGCTGATCTGTGCCCCTCATTATTCTATAGACCTCTTTAAGATCATCCCACAGCCTTCTACCCTCCAGAGAAAAAAGTCCCAGTCTATCCAGCCTCTCCTTACAAGTCAAGCTATCAAGTCTCGGTAGCATTCTAGTATATTTTTTCTGCACTCTTTCTAGTTTAATGGTACCCTTCCTATCATACGGTGAGCAGAACTGTGCACAATATTCCAAGCATGACTTTACCAATGTCTTGTACAATTTCAACAAGATGTCCCAACTCTGTATTTGATGTTCTGACAAATGAAACCAAGTCAAATGCCTTCTTCATCATTCTGTCCAGCTGTGACTCCACTTTCAAGGAGCTATGAACGTATGTACCCCTAGATCTTTTTTTTTCTGTAATTCTCCCCAACGCCCTACCATTGACTGAGTAAGTCCTGCCTTGGATCAATCTACTAAAATGCATCACTTCACATTTATCTCAATTAAACTCCATCTGACATTTGTCAGCTCACTGGCCCAATTGATCAAGTTCCTATTGCAATCAGAGATAACTTCATTGTCCACTATGCCACCAACCTTAGTGTCATTTGCAAACTTACTAACCAAATCATTCATATAAATGACAAATAACAATGAACCCAGCACTGATCCCTGAGGCACATCACTGGTCACAGGCTGCCAGTTTGAAAAACAATCCTCTATAACACTTTCTGGTTTCTGTCAACAAGCTAATTTTATATCCATTTGGCTACCTCACCCTGGATCCCACGAGATTTAACCTTATGCAAAAACCTATGATGCGGTATGTTGTCAAAGGCCTTACTAAAGTCCATGTAGACAACATCAACTGCACTGCCCTATCTACCTTCTTGGTTACCCCTTCAAAAAACTCAATCAAAATTGCAAATGAAGAGATTTTGGTGAAGGGACTCCTGTCTATGAAGATTTATCCCAGTAATGTGGATAGGATTTCTTGTGATCCTGCTCACACTGACCCACACACAATTCCATGGTACATCAGTAGAGCCTCAAATGGGAAGCCCACCAATGCCCCTATTAAGGCCCTCAAGTGGGTATGTAAGGACCTTTTTCCAACTCATTAAAATTTTTAGTCTGGTAGGCTCTGGTTGGGGCACAGTGCCGAATATAAATAGTTAACAATCTTGATCCCAGGTAGGGGATGGGGAAGAATGTCTCTTTCTGAAGACCCCTTCAAATTTGGTCCCCTCAAGAACATGGGAGCGTCACATCTTCCTCCTCGGCCCCACCTCCAGGCTATTCCTTGACACACAGAACCTCCTCCTCCTCATCCCCTCAAGGGCATTTCCTGCTTTCCGATGTCTAGGACCCCAATACTTCTAGGCCCAAGCACTGCAATACCTCTTCTGCCACTGCAGTGAGGTGCCTGGAGGAGCTGGAGAATTGTCAGCCGAAAGAGAAAATGCTGGAAAATCTCAGCAGGTCTGGCAGCATCTGTAAGGAGGGAAAACAGCTGATGTTTCGAGTCCAGATGACCCTTTGTCAAAGCAAAATGGCAGAAAGTGACAGGTATTTATACTGGAGGGGGAAGAAATGAAAGATGATTCATAGCTATTGAACCCAGGGGAAAAGACTGCTAATAGCTGTCCACAGATGTTAATGGCCAAATGGCAGAGAAGTTGTAAACTGTGACAAATGGAGATGTTGGGAGAGAAGTGAGGAGGGAATGGGATGGAGGTAGAATGTAGAAAAGGGGAAGCTGGGGGAGAAAAGGTAAGGGAAGAGGGATGATGTCGGGGGAAGAAAAATGAAAAAAGACCATAAACAAATAAAAGATAGAGAACAGCCATGGGTAACACTGTGGCATAGTGGTTAGCACTGCTGCTTGACAGCCCCAAGGACCTAAGTTCGATTCCCGTCTCGGGTCATCATCTGTGTGAAGTTTGCACATTCTCCTCGTGTCCAGGTGGGTTTCTTCTAGGTACTCTGGTTTCCTCCCACAGTCCAAAGATGTGCGGGTTAGGTTGATTGACCATGCTAAATTGCCCCTTAGAGTCCTGGGATACATCGGTTAGTGGGATTAGCAAGTAAATAGATAGGGGTATGGGGCAGGGCCTGGGTGGGATTATGGTCGGTGCAGACTCAATGGGCCAAAGGGTTTCTTTCTGCATTGTAGGGTTCTATGTTCTGGGTTAACAGTAAAAAATTAAATAAAATAGAATGAAAACAAAGGGGGCCACGGTGGGGTGGAGAAAATCATCTAAATCATAATTGTCAGCCACTCTGGGCCTCCAAGGCCGGGTTCCTGTCCAAAGAAAGTACTGCCTGGTGCCAATCAACGCTTGGTTCATCATAAAATGGCAGTGGGGATGCATTTGCCATAACTCTCAGTGCCTGTCTTCCTGAAAACTCAGACCATAATATATTTTGAAATGACTCACCACACTTTTTTAGATTTTAATTAACGTTTCTTTTCACAAGCAATGAGAATAACATATTTAATATGGACTAGCATCCTTGAAAGGTGATTAAAGAATAAATTAGTTTCCTATTTTGATAAGGGTCCCTTGAGATTACTCCTGCCACCATCCCCCAACATACACACATACACCATCTTGTCCTGTCTAATTAATTTCCATCAATTGCATTATAGCTCACAAGAGAAAAGTGTTTTATCTGACAAAAAAAACCATCCTAAGATATGGACACATGGGAAGGGGGTGGAACAAGGAAGGGATTCTATAACTTTGAGAACAGGTTAGCAGCTGTCAGCAATTTATCAAGGGCACAGGCGGCAAATCACAGGAAGAATTTAAAGTTAGCTGCTTCTTTTCCCCTTTGGCCTGACTAGAAAGTAATTAAGGGGTCGGATTTATGGAGGTGTGATGCTTGTCAAAACCAAATCCTCTTTCAAGTGTTGCGAACAGTGACCACTATCTGTAACAAATATAGCTTACAGCAATGAGCTAACTTTAGATACACGGCTTGTCGCTGGAAGGAAATGCCACCGTGTCTCGACTTTGATGTTTACACGTGAATTTAACTGGAGATTCAGTGACTGACATGCCTGCTAAGCACATAACATTTATATTATCCTAAGTAATAAAGCAATTGAAAATGTTGATGTGGAAGACAGTGTGACCCGTTAGAGATGTGCACTCTTCCACGCCAACCTTTTCGAATGTTGTGTTACACAGGATAATGTACATTTGAGCTCTCTACTGGTTTTGTTCTTCTCAGATTCTCTCTACATAATATGAACCAGTATCTTCCAGCATCTGCATTATTCTGCATTTCGCTCCATGTTGTTTGTTTTGTTCTCACTTCTGAGAGCGATAAGGATGCGGAGCTGACATCTGCATTCATTTTACTCCTGGTAAGCAGTCTTCTTTAAGTCCGGGGGAAATATGCATCTGCTGATTCATTCTGTCGCAGAGGGAGAATGCCGGATATTTCCGAGAAGAGACATGTTTAGCTTTTTTGACATATGCAATCAGAAGAGGAAGAACATGATGAATCCCCCTGGCTACGTCAAACTTTGCAACGCTGAGGTCTTGACTTTTTCAATTGCAGGGGAGGAAGACTAATGAACTCTTCATAAAATTCAGTTCACTTTCATAGTTTTTAATCCAAACTCATTCCATTAGCGATGAAAAGAAAGCTCGAGTTATTTCAGACAGTGGAGTACCCTCAGGCCGGAAACAACTAAATTTGTCCCGAGATTCCCCAGGAGACAAAGGCTCCTTTCCTCTGATAGCTGGTGATGCACAGGAAGTAAATATGTTTGGGCAGTCCCAATCCAGCTCCTATTCCCAGGGGGTCTGTGTCTACAGCTCAAAAGTGCCCTGAAGTTAGTACTAATTTGACAAACTCATTTTGATTGGCTGCCCTGATAGGATATGCATGAAAATGTCATCTCGTCGCAACAATCTTTTTTCTCCTATAGAGACACATTATCAGAGAAAAAAAGAAGCAAGAAAGTCTTGAAGCGCACCTGTTAGTGTTTTACCTTGACAGATGATGATTGATGCCTTGAACCATTGCCCAAAGAAATATAAATTGTTCTCAGAAACATGTTCGAAATCGTGAAAATTGTACAATGTATCTCTCATTCAACAACAACCTACATATCATTACTAATGTAAAATAATATCCTAGAGCACGTTACAGCAGAAAGATAGAGGCACCAAACAGTGAATAAAGGAATTCAGAGGGGAGGACCAAAGGCACGGTTGAGGATTATATTTTCATCATGTTTCTAAAGGCATATAGATCAGCTAACAAAAATGAAACGAATTCCAGAGGGCAGTGTCTGAAAAGGCCAATTAATTGTTCTTATATTTAGTTTTTTTTCAGTTTTCAGTTAAGGTCATTGTGGTACATTGAAGAATGCAGTTTGCTGTAACTATGATTTCCTTTAAGTACAACAACTCTTTCAGCTTAATGCTGACAAAGGACAAATACATAAGGGAATAAGAAAAAAATATCAGCATTGCATAATGTCAGGAGGAAGTGGAAAATGGGCTGAGGATGGCAATTACTACAGACATTTTGGCCTTTTCTCATTCCTATTATGATTATTTTTGAGGTAAGGGTGGTGTGTTCTTTTTCTTTTGTTACCCTAAACCGCACACTAATTGTACATAAGAGGATAGACGGTGCACGGTCTTCCTATTCATGAAGCAGGCCAGTTATGATTCTACTTTCAATTTAGCCATCTCTGCCCCCAGCCTCCCCTGAAGGACAATGCTTGGCTTGCACTCAACAATTTCCATAACAGAATAGCAGAAATAGGAAACATCAGGAATGTGAAAGATCAAAAACTCAAAACTCCATCTTACCACTCGATGGTGCAGCCAGTATTGGGGGGAGGATTTATTTGAAACCGAGTTGTATAGAAGTCATAGTCATGCCTCATAGGAAAAGGACATTGGTAGTGGGATTTTCCATTCCAGTTACGTACTTAATTGGGTCTGTGCCTTATTTAAGTGAAAGTTAGTGTCCTCGGTCTTGAATTTAATGGTTCTCGTCTGGCAGAATTTGGGCATTGATTTGATTTGATTTATTATTGACATGTGTTAGTGTACAGTGAAAAGTATCATTTCTTGCATGCTTTATAGATAGCATACTGTTCATAGAGAAGGAAGTGAGAAATGCAGAATACAGTGTGACAGTCATAGAGAAGAGAAGATGTTCAGAAAGATCAACTCAATACAAGGTAAGTCCATTCAAAAGTCTGACATTAGGGATAATTAAATAAGACTAGTTACTCTTATCCCACTGCCTTCCCACCAAATAGTGATATTAAACTGCTGTCGTGAGCATTGCAGTGGTACAGCAACAGGAAGGAAATTAAGACATTGTTTAACTTTGCAGATTGTGTTCCATGATTGGGTCCACAGTATGTATTGGAGAAAACAGGTGGCCCACCATTGCCCAGCTGTGAGATCTCCTGGTCCCACCACCATCAATGGCCTTTGCTCGTGCTTCCACTGCCAGGGAACCTAGCAAGGGGGATTGCCATTGATGAGACCAGAAGATCACACCGGTAGGAAGGACTGGAAAATTTTTATCAAAGACTATTGTATCTTTATTGGCCTTTTGAGAAAAAACTATCCAATTTGCCCCAGTCCCCATTCTTTTCCCATGGACTTACAGTATCTTCTATATATATTTTATATGCACAATTTCCTTTTGAATGGTACAATTGAATCTGCTTCTACCACTACTTCAGACAGTGCATTCCAGCTCATGATTAACTTTGTGTGCAAAGAAATTTCTTCTTATCTCATCTTCTCTCACTCCTTTAAAAAAAGTTCTATTTGCATTCCACCTGGCACATAATGAAATTATGCCCCACCATTGTAATTTATTTGGTTTACATTTATATTTACATTTATATCCCTAATCTTCACAAATTAACATAGCTCGTGCAAAAAAGCAAGATTTTTCACACAGATTTGCACATTGATTTTTTTAACGATCATTTTTAGATGCTGAATTAAGAGATGTTGAATTTATATCAATCTGCTGTAAAAGGTCTATTTCCACATTTGCAAAATATTTTAGCATCAAAAGTTGCTTTCCAAAAAATCTGTGTATTGTGTCACATCTTTCCTCATAATTTTAACTATTATGAAAATATTTTAAAGATGATTCATTTTCATCACAGTCATAATAAAAGGATACTATTAAACTAGAAAGAGTGCAGAAGAGATTTACTAGGATGCTACTGAGACTTGATGGATTGAATCATAAGGAGAGGCAGGACAGACTGGGACTTTTTTCTCTGGAACGCAGGAGGCTGAGGGTAACCTTATAGAGGTTTATAAAATAATGAGGGGCATAGACAAGGTAGATAGTCAGTATCTTTTTCCAAAAGTAGGGGAGTCTAAAACTAGAATGCATAGGTTTAAGATGAGATGGGAGAGATACAAAAGTGTCCAGAGGGGCAATTTTTTCACACAGAGGTTGATGAGTGTCTGGAACAAGCTGCCAGAGATAGTAGTATAGGTGGATACAATTTTATCTTTTAAAAAGCATTTAGATAGTTACATGGGTATGATGAGTATAGAGGAATACGGGCTAAATAGGGGCAATTGGGATTAGTTTAGGGGTTTTTAAAAAAAACAAAGGGCACATGAACAAGTTGAGCCAAAAGGCCTGTTTCTATACTGTAAACCTCTATAATTCTATGACTCTATAATGATCAAATTAAGTTGCTGCAATTCATTGAAATAAATGATATTTCTCTAAGTGTGGTGCTTTGACTAACTTGGCTAAATTTGATCAGGGCAAAAACATACCAGGCAGAACATAGCAGTTACAACATCATCTGTTAATAAAGATAGTTATAAATTGTATTCCTGGACATCATGGTCTTGAGCCAGAGCGTTTAGTTATTTTATAAATGAGTCACTCTCCTAGGTAGTGCATGTTATAAGTCAGGACAAAAGCTATGGAATTTTCCACACAGCTCTGATCAGTGGAATATCAGTCCCAGATAGATATGTAATAGAACATAGAACATTACAGTGCAGTACAGGCCCTTCGGCCCTCGATGTTGCGCTGGCCAGCGGACCCTCTAACCTAAACTATTCCAATATCATCCATATGCCTATCCACCGACCATTTGAATGCCCCCAAAGTAGGCGAGTCCACAACTGCTGCAGGCAGGGCATTCCACGCCCTCACCACCCTCTGTGTAAAGAACCTGCCTCTGACATCCGTCCTATAACTACCACCTCTTAATTTAAAGTTATGTCCCCTCGTGTTGGTCATCACCATCCGAGGAAAAAGGCTCTCACTATCCACCCTATCCAATCCCTTGATCATCTTATACGCCTCAATTAGGTCACCGCGTAACCTTCTTCTCTCTAATGAAAATAACCTCAGGTCCCTCAGCCTTTCCTCATAAGGCCTTCCCACCATACCAGGCAACATCCTGGTAAACCTCCTCTGCACCCTTTCCAATGCTTCCACATCTTTCTTACAATGCGGCGACCAGAACTGTACGCAATACTCCAAGTGCGGCCGCACCAGAGTTTTGTACAGTTGTAACATAACCTCACGGCTCCTAAATTCAATCCCTCTACCAATAAAAGCTAACACACCGTACGCCTTCTTAACAACTTTATCAACCTGGGTGCCAACTTTCAAAGAGCTATGTACTTGTACCCCAAGATCCCTCTGCTCGACAACACTATTAAGGGTCCTTCCATTAGCCCTATATTTCATATGCCTGTTATTCCTACCAAAGTGAATCACCTCACACTTATCCGTATTGAATTCCATTTGCCACCTCACGGCCCAGCTCTGCAACCTATCTATGTCCCTCTGCAAACTGTAATATCCATCCTCGCTGTCTACAACTCCCCCCACTTTGGTATCGTCAGCAAATTTACTAATCCAACCCTCTACACCCTCATCTAGGTCATTTATAAAAATGACAAACAGCAGTGGCCCCAAAACAGATCCTTGAGGTACACCACTTGTAACTGCACTCCAGGTTGAATATTTCCCATCAACCACCACCCTCAGTAATAGGAATCACTGTCAAGGTTACCAAGAACAGATAAAACAGTCTTCAAGAAAATGGGGCAGCATGATGGCACAATAGTTAGCTCTGCTGCCTGCGTTCAATTCCAGCCTTGGGTCACTATCTGCATGGAGTCTACATATGATAAAGGGACAAAAATAATCAAGGGTGATTTTAATTTACAAATTAACTGGAAAAATGTGATTGCTTGTGGTAGCTTGAATGAGATGTTAGCAGAATGCTTTTGAGACAATTTCTTAGAGAAGCAACAAAGAACAAAGAGCAACACAGCACGGGAAACAGGCCCTTCAGCCCAACGAGCCCGCGCTGCCATCCTAAGCAAATTCTGGATCCAACCAGAAAACATGTTCTGTTAGACTTGATATAAGCAATCTGACAGGATTAATTAATTACCTCCGATTAAAGGCGTTCCTACATAGTAGTGACCACAATATGATTGAATTTTACATCCAGTTTGAAAGGGAAAAGATTGGTCTAAAACTAGTATTTTAAACCTAAATGAAGGCAGCTATGTGAGTATGAAAACTGAGCTCACTGAAGTCAACTAGAATACTAGGCTAGGGAACAGATCAATAGAGAATCAGCCATTTAAGGCAATACTCAGAATAAGTATAAAAGGAGAACTCAGAATAAAAGGAGGATCTACATCCATGGTTAAGTAAAGAAGTTAAAAAAAAGCATCAAATGTAAAGAAAAAGTATACAACTGCGCAAAGATGAGTGGCAGATCAGGTCTTTGGTCAGCATACAAAGCCTGACAGAGAATGACTATAAGTTAAACAGGAGAAAGAAGTTGGGGTATGAGAGAAACTTTGACGTAGAGTGATCTGAACTCAAAACGTTGGCTCTTCTCTCTCCTTATAGATGCTGCCAGACTGGCTGAGAATTTCCAACATTTTCCCTTTTGGTTAGAGAACTTAAATATAAAAATGAATAGCAAGAGATTTTACAGGTATTTAAAAGGAAAAGATGTATGTAAAGTAATTCTTCTAGACAGTGTCAACAAAGAGCTACCAGCAGATAATAAGGAAATGGTGGATGAAATGAACAAATATTTAGCTTCTGTCTTCACTATAGAAGATGCAAAAAAATTCCAGTAATATCTATAAATCAGGAAGTAGAAGGGAGAGGAAAACTTAGTGAAATTACAATCATTAAGGAAGCAGTACTGAGCCATCTATTGGAGCTGTGGGCTGACAATTTTCTGGGTCCTCATCAACTTCACCCTTGTGTCTTAAAGGAGGTGGCTAATGAGACCACAATTGGTAAGGATAGGCAACAACATCTCCTCCACAATTGTCCTTAACACCAATGTCCCACAAGACTGTGTTCTTAGCCCCCTACTATACTTCTTAAGCATCTATGACTGTGTGGCCAAATTCCCCTCCAACTTGAGTTTCAAATTTGCTGACAACACCACCAGTGGGTTGGATCTCAAACAATAATGAGATAGAGTACTGGAATGAGATAGACAATCTGGTGAACTGGTGTGAGGACAGTAATTTCTCCCTCGATGTCAACAAAATGAAGGAGATTGTCATTGACTTCAAGAAGTGTAGAGGCAAACATGTCCCTGTCTACATCAACAGGAATGAAGTAGAATGGGTCAAGAACTTCACGGTTTTAAGTGTCCAGATCACCAACAACCTGTCCTGGTCCCCCAATGCTGACACTATAATTAAGAAAACACACCTACATCTCTACTTTCTCAAAAGACTAAGGAAATCTAGCATGTCAGCTACAACTCACACCAGCTTTTACAGAGGCACCATAGAAAGCATTCTTCCTGGTTGTATCACAGCTTGGTATGGTTGCTGCTCTGTCCAAGACAGCAAGAAACTGCAAAAGGTCATGAATGTAGCCCAGCTCATCACAGAAACCAGCCTCCATTCCATTGACTCTGTCTACACTTCCTGCTACCTCAGCAAAGCAGCCAGCATAATTAAGAACCCCACGCACCCTTCCATCTTGTTCAGAAAAAAGATACAAAAGCCTGAGATCACATACCAACCGACTCAAGAACAGCTTCTTTCCTGCTGCAGTCAGACTTTTGAATGAACCTACTATGCATTAAGTTGATCTTTCCCTCTACCCTAGCTATGACGGTAACACCATGTTCTGCACTCTCTCTTTCAGGCACTGTGAACAGTATGCTTTGTACAGTGTTCAAGAAGCAATACCTTTCACTATGTTAATACATGTGACAATAATAAATCAAATCAAATCAAAGGTAGTAAAAGTATTGGTGTTAATTTTCCAAAATTAAATAGATTATGGAAATATGCCATCAGACTGGAAGATAGCAAATAGATCTCTCTATTCAGGAAGGGAGGGAAACAGCAAATGAAAAACTGCAGACTAGTTAGCCTGATATCTGTTGGTGGAAGGGTGGAATGGCCTACATACAATTGTCCACATGCTTGTATGTCCTTCGCTTCTGCATTTTATCATCCTTTTCTGTTTGTTTCCCTCAAATTCAAATGAATAAAGTTAAGATGCAGCACAGCCATAATCCAGCTGAAGGTATAAGAAACTGAATGATCCATGCATGATCCATTTTTAAAAATTTGAGATGAAATCAGGATTAGTTCAAGCATTATGGTTTGTCTGTGCAATGCAGAACTTAGAGGGTTAAATTATGAAAAGTGATTACATCAACTTCACTTGTGTTCTCATGAGTAGAGGTAATATAAAGGTGATGTGATCAAGTATCCAAATTGTTAAAAGCATTTGACAGAGTAGATATGAGGAAACTATTTCCTCTGGTTGGGGAATTAAGGACAAGGGAAAATAATCATGAAATTAGAGCGAGGTCATTTAGGAGGGAAAGCAGGAAGTAATTCTTCACACACAAGGTAGTAGAAATTTGGAACCACATCCCCAAAGGCAGCAGATGCTAAGAAAATTTTATTTTCAAGATTGAGATAGATTATTGTTAGCTGGAGGTATTAAGGACTTTGCAATAAGAGCAGGAAAAATAAATTGAGCAGTGGTTAGAATAACCTCACTGTTTAAGAATGGAGGAAGAGGGAGAATGAAAAACTGCAAACCTATTAGTTTGATGTCAGTAGTAAGAAAAATATTAGAATCCATTATAGATGATTTAAAAAAGAATTAGCCAGACCCAACATAGATTTATGAAAGGGAAATCATGCTTGACAAACTTGCTTTTGAAACAGCTGCAGCTTCCCGGTTGTGAATAGGCTCCACCCACTCCCACTGGTGGCGAGAATCATACTTGGGCTGTTGTTTTTCTACATGCCACCCGAATGGATCGGAGAGCTCGCCCAAAAATAAGCATGACTCTCCCATTTTCATACTTACTTATAAGATTGTCCTCTGAGAATTTCAAACAAAAATGTCACACAAACAACGAGTTGTGTGTCCATTTGATAAAGTAGTGAAATACATCATTTTATTTATTTTCATTAAACTTGTACTTTAGAGACAAGAAATTTTAATTACTGACTTAAATACAGCGAATGAAAAATGTGGAAAATATTTGCAGCAGTTTGTGGGAATCCAGAGGCTAGATTAAGCAATAGTAGAGTGATATACTTTCACTATAAAAGAGCAGTCACTTTGTGTTGCAGAGGCTGAGAGAAGCCTGACATTGTTAATACTGAAAACATCTATAACAGCACCATCTACAGGAAACTGCTCTAAATGGGAAATTTAACTTATAATAGGTATGCAAAGTGACTTAACCAGAGGCAGAATAGTAACACAGTGATTAGCACTGCTGCCTCACAGTGCCAAGGACCTAGTTTCAATTCCGGTCTTGGAGACTGTCTGTGTGGAGTTTGCGTGTTCTCCCTGTGTCTGTCTGAATTTCCTCCAGATGCTGCGATTTTCTCTTGTATTCCAAAGATGTGTGTGTTAGATTGATTGGCTATGGTAAATTGCCCCTTAACGTTAGGGGAATTAGCAGGTTACAAGGAGAAGACATGGGTGGGATTATTGTCGGTGCAGGCTCAATGGACTGAATGGCCTCCTTCTGCATTGTAGGGATTCAATGATTCTATTTTATTCTATGATTCATTAGATGGTCTTTATTTTGTATTGTGAGAATTGTGGCCTAGAACTGAACTCAATCTATTGTGTACAGTAATGGAAAGATGTCGATGCGTTAGAAGCAATTAGAAGCCACAGAATGGCATACCTGAAATGGGCATGTTGCCTTAGAGGAAAGATTGGAGTACCCACAGGAGTTCAGAAGAGTAAAAGGGGACTTTATTGAAATGTATCAGATCCTGAGGGGATTTTGAAAGAATGTTCCTCTGGTGGGAGAATCTGGAACTAGGGGTCACTGTTCAAAACTAAAGGGTTGCCCACTAAAGACAGAGATGAGGATTTGTTTTTCTCTCAGAGGGCAGTGAGACTTTGGAATTCTCTTCCTCAAAAGCTGGTTGAGAACTTGAATGCCTTTGTTTGAATATCTTTAAGATAGAGGTGTAGATAGATCCTGGACAAGCAAGGAAGAGGTTGAAAGATTATCAGGGGTAGGAAGGAATGTGGAGTTAAGATTAAAATTGGATTCGCCATGATCTTACCGAATGGTGAAGCAGGCTTGGAGGGCAAAGTGGTCTACTCCTACTCTTGGTTCATTTATTAATGTTAATGCTTTGGAGACATGAGCTTAAATCCCACTGTGGCAGCTGGTGGAATTTAAATTGAAATAATAAACCACAAATTAAAAGATAATATCATGATGCCCATTTCTGAAACAATTGGATTGTTGTGTAAACACATCTGGTTCACTGATGCCTTTTATGGAAGGAAATCTGCTGTCTGTATCCAGACTGACCTATATTTGATCACAGGGCCTAGTAAGCCATTCATGTTTTAATAAATTAGTACAAAATCATCGCATAGGAATAAAACTGGACAGACCACTTGGCATCAATCCAGGAACGACAATGGCAGCCTCTACCTAGTCAACACAGCAAAGTTCTCCTCACTACCATCTGGACGTTTGTGTCAATATTGAGAGAACATTTTGTGTCAAAATTCCGAAAGCTGTTCCACAGACTAGTGAAGCAACAGTCTAAGATGATCATACTCACCAAACTGGGAGATAGTGGTAATGTCATTGGATAAATAATCCAGAGGCTTAAGCTAATGCTCTGGGAAAGATATTCAAAGCCCAACAGGATATCTAAGAACAAATAACAAAGAGAATTACAGCACAGGAACAGCCCTTCGGCCCTCCAAGACTGCACCGACCAAACTGCCCAACTTAACTAAAACGTCCTCCCTTCTGGGGACAACATCCTTCTATTCCCACCCTATTCACGTACTTGTCAAGGCGTCCCTTAAAAGTCACTACTGTATCCATTCCATTACCTCCTCCAGTAAGGAGTTCCAGGCACCCACCACTCTCTGTGTAAAAAAATCTGCCTCATATATCTCCTTTAAACCTTGCCTCTCGCACCTTAAACCTGTGTCCCATAGTAATTCACTCTTCCATCCTGGGAAAAAGCTTCTGACTATCCATTCCGTCCATGTCTCTTGTCTTGTAGACAAGTAATCTAATGAAGTTTAAATTCAGTTCACGTATCTAGGAATATGAAATTAATCTCAGTAGTGGTGACCAGGACAACAATGATCAGTTGTTATGTTAAAAAGCATTATCTTCACTGATGCTCTGAAGGCAAGGAAACCTGCTGCCCTCACACAGTCAGGCCTATATGTGACTACACACCCACAGCAATGTGGTTGACTCTGATCCACCCTCTGAAATGACCTGGCAAGTCATTCAGTTCAAAGGGCAATCAGAACCAGGCAACAAGTGCTGGCTTAGTCAGTGCAGCTCCAATATTGTTCAAAAAGATTAAAACACATCACCAAAATCTTGCTGATGTTTACGGCAGTGAGATCTTATACTCCTTTTGACGGTAACCCCTGCTGCGGTTTCCCGGTGGTGAGGGATGTGTTCAATGGAAACCACATTGACAAAGCATAACCACAACAAACCATCTGCAGCAAGTGGCAAACTGCCTCCCCGTCGCCACGAACCTGCTGAAGAGATGGCAGAAAGGAAATTTCCACTCCATATCAGACAAAACAGTCACTTGATTGCTATCCCATCGACCCCCGCCCCCCTCCCCTCCACCCCGCCTAAAACATTCACCAGAGCACTGTGGCAACATTTATTGAGAAGAGTCGGTGCAACCCATACAGTCTCTGTTGACGGAAGCTTCCAATCCACGACCCGGCAGACACATGAGAACATCATTACCTGCAAGTTCCCATCCAAGTCTCATAACATCCTGATTGGAACAAAATCTCTTACTTCTTCATTGTCAAAAACCTGGAATTCTGTAACCCAAATGAACTGTGGGTGTATGTACAAGAGATTCACTGCCATGCTTCAAGCAGGTGACTCACCACCACTCTGTCAAGGGCAGTTAGGCACTGTAAGAAGTCTGCAACATCAGTTTTAAATCCAACCGATTTATTTGATAGTAAACTCGTGTTTACTACAAATAAATCGGTTGGATTTAGAACTGGTGTTGCAGACTTTTTACTGTGTTTACCCCAGTCCAACGCCGGCACCTCTACATCAAGGGCAGTTAGGGACAAGCAACGAAAGCTTGTCTGGCCAGCAATACCCCTATCCCAGGAAATAGTTCTTTAAATAGTATCTAAAGGCGCATTGTATCAATTGAATTAAATGAGCTAATTATAACAGTTGTTCTGTATCTTTCTCTTACTATGCATTAAAGCAGATTATCTATTCACATCTAGCTCCATCTCATTTAAGAGCTTTTTTTTAGTATTTCAAAGAGATTGAAGATGTGCACGTACTAAAGGCAGCTCAGTTTACAGGTGGGTAGCATTATTACTTTCCGGGTTGCGTCTTCCAGCAAGTACATAGTGAGCAAATGAATCAAATTCCTGTTAAAGGGTTGGATTGCTTATGAGAGTGACTGCTTGTAATAAACTGAAAAATTATCTAAGATGGATCCAGGTTTGCAGTGACACCATCTAGTGTGTAACTGAGCCATACCTGGGACATGTTGTTAGCTGATGTCAGCGCAAGTGGATTTGGAAGATTGTCCTCAATAAGCTAGGGCTTAGGAAAGGTCAAAAACCTAGAGTTTCTGCTTTGTTCAATGTCTATACACCCTGTTGCAAAATGTTATCAGTGGCATGGACATTTTGGCTCCCGTCCCAGCAAAAATTAAGGAAAATCAGAGTTAAAATGCAAGTGTAGCCTTGAGATGAAACATCCCGAGACTTTGTTCATCATACTGGGGATTTCAATCAGGCCAAGTTCAAAAACGTACCACAAAGTTATGTCTCCTGTTCCACCAGAGGCCCAAGCAACCTAGAGCAGTCTCTTGTCCACTGATTCTATCTACACTTCCTGCTGCATTGACAATGCAACCAGAATAATTAAAGACTCCACACACATTGCACATTCTCTTTTCCACTTTCTTTCGTTAGGGAAAGGATACAAAAGTCTGAGGTCATATACCAATCAATTCAAACATAGTTTCTTCTCTGCTTCATGAGACTTTTGAATGGACTTACCTTGTATTAAGTTGATCTTTCTCTAAACCCTAGCTATGACTGTAACACTACGTTCTGCACTATCTCGTTTCCTTCTCTGTGAACAGTATGTTTTGTCTGTATAGCGCGCAAGAAACAATACTTTTCATTGTAGGTTAACACACATGACAATAATAACTCAAATCAAAGCAAATCAATTTCTCTTTGCCATTTTTTGGATTTGTGCTTTGGTATTCTGGAGCATTTGAGGAACTTATCAGAGGAGACTCAATTATATACAAATCTAGATCCTACCACTCACCATTCACAGTGGTTGTTCTGATCAGTAAGGATACCTGGATGTACCTGGAGGAGGATCTCAGGGATATCTTGTATTTGTCTGGTTTATGTACACTTGATGAAGCTTCATCTATGAATGCAGAAAATATTTAACATAATAAAAGTTTAACATAATAAAAGTTTAATTTCATTCAATCAATGGTAATTTTGAGCAGACATCTCACCTGAGACTAGATTGTTAAAATGGACCATTCATGTCTGTCTGCTTTGCTCTCAAGAGTTAAAATTTGTCCTTGGGTGAAGACTGGATTGGGATGTCCCTGGTAACTATGCGCTGTCAATATGCTGAAGCATTGTCACTTAAGCAAGGTTCCAGTCATGCAGATGGACTCAGAAAAGGTCTGTGCCTTGAAGAGGGAGAAAAGGATTAGAAAACAAGAATCAATGAAGAAGATAATGCTTTCTTTTTGCAAAAGATTAGTAGCGCAGTGCCCATGTTTCCATAGAGTCAATGTTCATTCTATGCCCTTAACATTTCATTGGCAGGGGCATCAAATGAAGAACTCTACTGTAAGAGCACATAGAAACACACATCTAAGTCTTTCTCTTCTATCACAGCTGTTCCATGTGGAAAACTCTTTTGTAGCTAAGACATAACACCTTCTGAGCTGAGTTGCTCATTTGGAGAACCAGTGCAGATGTGATCGGCCGAATGTCCTCCTCCTGCCCCATATTCTGTGATTCTGCGAAACCTAACTATGCTATCCTCTTCAGTTGCCTTACCTGCTAACACAATTCTCAGACTCTTTGTATCAAAAGTTTTTTAATATTGAAGGTAAGAGAACAGAAACTCTTAAAAAGTTCAAGCCCTCAATCAGGTAAAAAGAGCACTAAGCATCTGATAGAGAATCACAATTTCTGGGCTGAATATAATTTAATAGTTTTCCCAGAAAATGTTCTAAGCATAGAACTTACCTGAAGAAAAATGCATTAATATTGTAAAATAATGTAAAAGAAAGGCATGCAATCCACAAAAGAAAGTCGAAGGAACCGATTGAATTAATCTTTTCAGAAGTATAGTCAAAAGAAAATGTAATTTTGCAAATGTTAAGAACCTTGGAAAAAATTAATTCTGCATAATTTTTTTGTGGGTGTTCATATGCCAATCTAACCTATTCATTGTTCTTGCACAATTCAGGCTTTTGATGGCAGTGGGGAGGGCCAGTTTTCACAATGTGCTGGTGGCATTTTGCATTAATTTAAAATTGAGCAAGGATGTGAAAGGAAATTAGTACAGTAATAAACCCAAAGAGGGGGAAAGTTGAAGTGCTACTGAATTTTAATGCAATCAGGAAAGTTGCCGAGGCAGTCACAATAAAAGTAATGAAGAATGTAATCAGAGATTGTGAGGGGAGAAGGTGCAGGAGATATTGAATCTGGAATTTAAATTAGATGACATATAATTCCATTTCAAAGAAGGAAATGGAATTTTTAAGCATGGTAAAGAGGGATTAACTGACGGCAAGTTTCATCAGAGCGAGAGACCTTTGTCTTTTGTGATTCTCATTTTAATCACATGGATTAATTTGAGGCAGTTAATGTCTTTTCAGTTATGGACACAGTCTGGTTGCTGGGATAGATGTTATGAAGATGATAAAAGATTATTCTAGGGCAGCAAGCTGTGGTGGAACATTTCAATTATTGTTATTGACAGCTCCGAAAACAACCAGAGAAAGAAACTTCATTTTTTCTGTGAATCAAGTGACTCAGGATGGACAAGCATTGAAATTCAGCTTCCTTTTATGATAACATCAATGATAGTCTTCACTCAAGCTCAGCATACGTTATTTAATTCCTGCACTGTTTTTAAATGCTGGTATACTATAGGCACATCTATTCTGCTCTCTTCCTTTTCAATGTGTTGAAATCAAAACAGTCTAACTATTCAAATCCATGCTTTCCTGGATCCTCAATGCCATGGGCTAACCTTCCTTAGTTAACATCTTCTCCTCAAATACTCTTTAATCTTTAATCAGCCAATTTGGTATCATCTAATCACAACTTCCTGGCTGACCTTGTCTTGATGACTGCCTTGTGTGAATTGAATTGACGTTGAACTAGATTTCTATGTAATAATATACTCCTTTTAAAAAAGCCAAAAATATTTACCAATGTTGTGGTCAGTCCTTGCCCTCCCTGTCTTGGGTGCATGCCAACGGGTTACTGGAGCAACCTCTCCATGGTGTACACTGGGTGGGATATATATTGGAACTCTGGGATATCCTAGCATCAGAACCTCTCTCTTGGTATTGCTAGAGGGGGCCAAAGAAGTGCAAAGCATGACATTCTGCAACAGTTTTGGCTGCAAAAAGACTGGAATGTGATCCATCACAGGGCACACACACAAACTGAGGGATAATTTTATGTGGCCACTCCCTCTAATCTGTTCCTTTTTGGAGTGTAGGAGAAAATGGAACATCCAGAGGAAACCTACATAGATATAGGGAGAACATGCAAACTCCACACAAACACCCAAATTGAATCCGGGTCCCTGGAGTTGTGAAGCAGCAACACTACCATTGTACCACCATGCGGTTGTTAGATAAGCATAAACTATCTTTTCCAGTTATAATTAATTTGATCTAAATTGGTAGAACTGTGCTATTAGAAAAAATCTTCCATTCCCCAACAAGCCAGACATATGTTCCATGCAGTAAACATAATATATGCTATATACAGTCAACAGACAAAGCAAGATTGCAAATGTCTAGACAACAACGCTGCTTATTTACATGATCTAAGGAATTGTAAGTAACGCCTTTAATCAAGGAATGACCGCTCCACCTACATATATTTTACTCTAGAATTGAAATACAAATCTGTTTTTTTCATAGCTGTCTTTCCCTTTTTTATAATTATCAGGGGAGTAAATGGTGTCTGTAATAAATAGTTTTAATTGTTTTTTTTACACAATTTGCCAAATGTCTCACTGGAACATTTAGAATACTGATGAAGTTGCTGTACACAGCAGTAAATGTCATTATTGTCAATCTGCTCTGGTAATTGGTCTGCCCCCATTATCAGATAAAATATTACTAAATAATTTACACCATTGAGAGTCCTTGGATTTCTCTGTCCCCTTTCTCCTATAGCAGTGCGCAACAATGATCATTTAGGAAAACCAACTGCAGAACGGAACACAAAAGCATTTTTATTTGAGGAAAATCTTTATTCCAAATGTCTCAGCAACCCAGCAGGTTAAATATGTAAATTAGGCAAGATTCACGCAATATTCCTTCAATGTTTGTCAGCAGTGATTTTTCCATTGCTAGCTGGTCATCCATTTTGTTCCTTTCTAATGGTACAGTTCCACAATATTGTTCCACGGATGCTTTAGTTCCCAGTTTCATCAACACCAGGGTATCCTCATTCTCACCAGTGTTCAGACACAGGCCTTTCTACTTCCTTCTTACTCATCATCAGACCAGTAATATTCAGGCCTTGGATTCTCCCCACTCCCTTTTTTAGACCCAGCACTGGGCAATTAACCATGAGAAAAAAGTCTTTGTCTAGCCCATTTTGCTGGAATCAGTTAGTTTGCTAAAAACCAGGGGTTTTCCTCCTCTGCATGGCTCAGTACTGGACCACTGATGCTTTATTCGTTAACTATCAGGACAACTGTGTCCCTCTTCTTAATTTCTATTAAGTACATAAGTGGTTATTTTCTAATAAATTGTTGTTGTACAATACTCTGCCAGAACTGCAAGTGATGATGTGTTAATTGGCCTGGTTTATTTTCTGCTGATAGAAATAGCTAACTCCAAGCTGTCTGAAATCCCTTCTATTATTGAAATAAGTAGCTGCATCTTTCCAAATAAATTAGCTGCCTCAGAGCAGTGTTTTTCAACTATTTTGCTGGCGTTCGACTTTTACCAAATGAACGTCCCTTGCAACCCACCCCAAGGCTGAGAGGGTCTGAGTGATACCATGGTATGCACTGTCAGTAAAGGTATCCAGCCTCTTGTCTACCTCCTACATCACTTGTTTTGAACAGAGTGTATCCTTTGAAGACTAATCGTTAGTTGAATGCCTCCTATGCAGTTCAGCTGTATGGACTGTGGGAATGTACATCCTACTGGTTGGAGCTGTGGTGTCCATTGGAAAGTTCAATGTGGCTGCTTATTATATTTTACTGCCGGTGGCTAAATGCCCAAAGAAATGTTGCTGCAAAGGGAGAACAGAGCAAGATGGATGTTTACTGACTTCTGAGCCACAGTGCACAGCCTGGTTTCTGCAAGTAATTGTATTTTTGTTTTGTAAAGTTCTACACTATGGTGCCTGCTGCCTTGCGTTATGTTCACTTTAGAATTACTTTGTTACCAATAGGTTAATTAAAACTTAACCTGCCCGAGAAAGACTGGCCTAATTTGAATTTCTATTGAAGTTCCAGGAATGCAAACTCTGGCAATCTGATGGGGTGTGTGTGTGTGGATGTGTGTGTGTTTGTATGCACATGTGTGTGTTGTGTGTCTGTGCACGTGTGATGTCTGTGCGCATATATGTTTGCTTTATCTGCATGTGTGTGCATGCGTGTATATGTGGGTGGTGTGTTTGTGGTATGTGTGTGTCTGAATGCCATATGTTGATGTGTCTGTGAGTGTGGTGTGTGTATGTGTGTGTGTGTGTGTGTACAGTGTGTGGGCATGTCTGTGCATGCGTGTGTGCACGTGAAAGAGAGTGATGAGTCTACTACAATCAATATTGACCCAAATTGCTGTCCAGGAAACTTTTAAAAGATGAAACTTCCCTCAAGCTGCCTCTTTGTATTTTGATTGGAATTGCTATTAGGGATTTTCCCCTTTTAATGAATTAGTTCTGTTTATTGGTTTCTTGAGTTAGATCACGTCACAAGCGAGATCAAAAGTTAAGATTGTGCAATGATAGAACTTTGAGAATCCAATGCACTGCTCCACAAGATGGTTCAAGTGTCTAACTCCAGGTTTTCTTGTGATAAATCTCAGTCTCTTCAGTGAAGATATGGGGTACACCAGAAAAAGAGATTGGAGGGTAAATCTAGGTAGGTCACATGTTAGCAGCTGGTTGCCTTTTCGATAAGGAACAAGTGGAGAGCTTTTTTGTAAATTTGGGAAAAATCAGTCCAAAGGATTATTCAAAGATGGACTGGGTCTAGTCACACCACATGCAACACTTGATTAATTGTTTCTTTATCACTTGTGGAAGTTTAATACCACAATCCAGCTGGAAGTGATGATATTAGCATGTGGATACCTATTCCAGATTCCAGAAAAGTTCCAGTTTCTATGTCCATGCTTCTGAATTTTTGGTTTGCCAAAATGTCCTTCCAGAGTCAGCTGAGTAAAAACTGGACAAGCAATTGAAGGGAAATATCTTTTGGCTCGTGGATATTTTCACAATCACTGTATATGTAAGCATTCTTACTATTAATTGCTCTAAGCCAGTGCATCAGAAATTATAATAGTTATGTAGCTTGTTGAATAGGAAGTATGTTTTTTTTCTTTCCAATCAACAACTTTTTCCAGTATTTCTTTGTAAATGCATGGGCCAGCAAATTAAGGTCAAAATTGGCAGCAATCCCTTCACAAGTCGAATCGTCTAGTGGGTGCTCACTGTCTAAGTTCACAAGAGGAATAGCTATTTGGCAAAACACAAGGAAACTGCTGATGTCAATAAAACATGCCTAAGTTAGTGATGATGGACAGTGAGTAGTAAAGGAGAGTCCAACGGTATTGAGTTTGGCAATATTAATCATGATGCTAATGGTATATTTCTGAAGTGCAAAGTTGTTCAAGGTTTCTGAATTAATGAGCACTTATTTTGAGAATGCTCTTTAGAAATGACATAAAGGTAAGACATGGAATGTGCACCAGAGGGTGGCACAGTGGTTAGCACTGCTGCCTCACAGTGTCAAGGACCTGGGTTTGATTCCTGGCATGGGTCACTGTCTGTGTGGAGTATGCATATTCTCCCTATATCTGCATGGGTTTCTTCCAGATGCTCCGGTTTCCTCCCACACTCCAAAAGACACGCTGATTCGGTGCATTGGACAAGCTAAATTTTCCCTCAGTGTATCCGAACAGGCTCCAGAGTGTAACCACTAGGGAATTTTCACAGTAACTTTCTTGCAGTGTTAACATAAATCTACTTGTGACACGAATACATAAACTTTAAAACTTTAAACATGGAATGGAAATATTATAGTAAAACGTATGTTAGAATCAGAATCATTGAAGCTAAAGCTCCATCTTAAGTGTTAACCAATGTCAAATTGGAGTGAGTTTATTGCTAACATAAGATTCAGAGGAGAATTCTGTTCTATATCTTTGACTGTGAATAGAGCACAGCGGAAAAACATTTAAAAAACAAATATTGTAAGCAAGCATATAAACCCAAATTTAAGATTTTTGATTTTGGTGAAAATTTGGTAAAAAAATTAATTTCCATTAAATTCTAGGTAGATATCCTCTTTCACTGTTGTGTTGCTCGGTTAACGGAAGTTAATTTTTATAACCTGCATCTGCAATGCCTTTTCTGAGATGACAAGTCTAACTTTATACCATATAGAGGAGTAACTGCTATTTATAACTTGCAGGCTATCTTCACACCACAGTAAGAATGCACCTCAGAGGATTATAGCTACAGACAGTGGGGGAGAATGTCATACCAGTCATTATAATCGATCCTCACTTCAAACACTCTGCACTTCAATTCTCTTATTTGCTTCTTTATTTGAAGACAGCTGAAACACAAAAACAAAACCACAAAAGGTGATGGAAAGGCTGAAGAGAAAAAATACTTGCTATCTTCTTTTTAACTACTCATTAACTTGTCTGTCTCTTGAAACACATAGAGGGAAATAATTTTGGATGTCTTTGCCGAGTTTATACATTATGAGTCATGATCACAATACATATTTTGATTGCATATTAAAAATTAAAGTTTATTTATTAGTCACAAGTAGACATGCATTAACAATGCAAAGAAGTCATTGTGAAAATCCCAAAGTGGCCACATTCTGGTGCCTGTTAGGGTACACTGAGAGAGGATTTAGCATGGGCAATGCACGTAACCAGCACATCTTTGGACTGTAGAAGGAAACTGGAACACCCAGATAAAACCTGCATTACTCACAGAAAAATATATAAAAGACTCTGTAAAAACTAATTTCTCTTTAAATTTGTATTTTACAACTGAAAATTGATTGACGATTAATGCTAAGCTTTGCACCAATGTCAGAGATGGAAAAATCAGGCTCAATCATGTTGATGCAGAAGCTGTTACTAATTCATTATTGTAAAATTGTTACAGTGTTGTTACATTATTTTATTCAATTGCATCTGTTTCATTTACACTTCATTACCATTAATGCAAATTTAGTTGATTGCATGTGGCTTCTTACTACTGTAATTTAACTGAAATAAGCTGCAGGGCATATACGCATTAAAAGAGCTCCAGCTGTGGTGAGGGGTATATGTAGTGGTTTTCTTTAAGTATTCTGTCCAATTCTAATTTCCCTGCTGAAAGTGGATTTGTGTGGTTGAGTTGAGGTGAAGGAGAATATGTCTGATAAAAGTGACTCTGGGTTAATTTGTGAGCCTGAGTAAAAGTAATTGTGTTTGTTTAAATTGGTAGGTAACATAAATGGGTTCAGGGTACATTGGAGCAGAAAGTTTGTGCCGTGAGGTAGCAATTTCATGCAAACTACTTTTGCAGAGATGAATAATTGAAAAAGGGATTTTTTTTATTGAGGCAACAGCTAATTCAGGTAAAATGTGTCACTTTCTTGCATTTGAGGTTAAATTTTTCAAAGACCTACTTGTGACGCAGGTAGGAGAATCGGGTGCAGAGTCAGTGCACAGTGCTGCCAGTTGGCCAATGTATCGCTATGCAAATCAGATTCACTGACTTCTGATTCTCTGGTTTCATGTCACTTTGTGAAACTTGCCCTCTAACATAAAAGAGACATAATTTATGTAATTCGGTGTCCTCTGTGCATATACATTGTGAGTGTAGAGTTTTGAATACTGAAGTAACAAGCATTTCACTTTGAATGTTTAACACATAAACTGTAACTAATTCTGATGCTCAGTTTCAAATTGCAAAAGGATAAAGTATGTTTAAAAACTGTTGTGAAAAATATAACTATACTAGTTTTTCAATCATTTAGTTTAACCTATTATTGCCATTTGAGGCAAAATATCAGAAGGGTGTCTGGCCCTCATGGGACAGAATGTGACCAGGAGTCAATGTTACCACTAGAACAGGAAGAGGGGAGAAATCTGACAGTAATAATTTGTGTTAAAGAAAATATCAGTTTGTGTTAAAAAAAAGAAAAAAAAACTCCTGCATTATTGTAAAGGAGCATCTGTTACTCCTGCCGTTACATGCCTGTCTGCTCGTGTGGGCACTGCTGCCATCTTAAGACAGAATAGAAAAGTGAACGAAATGAATTAGCAGAAACTGCGGAGTGAAATGGATTATCCTTTGCAAATTTCAGGTGCATAAATGCAAGGATTTAATTGCAATCATGCCTAACTTAAATTTCAAATAGAAGTGTGTATCTTGCTGTCAAGTCAAGAAAAAAAATTGCTTTTCAGTTAGAATGCTGCCAAGCACACAATTTTAAAATGTAACGTACAAGCATTGTAATATGTTGAAGAATGAAATCTTTGTTGTGACACAGTGGATGCCTATTTTTATATAAATAACCTAACATTTATATGGAGAAATTATTAATTTATAGATGTATTTGATATGGCTATACATAAAACCATCCAATCATCTACATTTTAATGTGAATATTTTCCAAAACAAAATGAAAAACTAATGAGTACAATATAGACATATTCAAGATGCAAATTGTTTTGTTTTTAATAAATATAGATATATTACTAAATGTATATAGCATTAACCAGCAAGGATTTGGTAAGCACCTTTAACTTTTGTTCCAGAAGACAGAAAATTGTTTGTGGGCATGCTGAACAAACAACAGTCAGAGGAGGACGTACGCAGACTATTTGAAGCTTTCGGTAACATTGAGGAATGCACAATCCTTCGAGGGCCTGATGGAAATAGCAAAGGTAAGACAGTAATGCTTCAGTGTAATAAAAGCTGTCTAGCAACTTAACAGCTTTCTTATACACAGCAACACAATGTGATTTAAAATGGGCCTCAGCAGACTGATAGGTCATTTGATAGCACAGAGCCATTCCTTTTAGCATTTAAATATTTTTTTGTGGTACTGTCTTTGTCAGCGATAGGATTCTTCTTTCAAAAAAAAGGGGCATTATTATTTGGGAATAAGGGAATCTTTGAAGCTTAACGCCAATGTGTGAAGGCCCTAATCAACTTCTTGTGTGTGTAATGGTTATTATCCAGCAGTGTGAAGAAGTGGAGCTGTCATAATTGAATCATTCTATCTGCCACAGCCTGGTATTTCTGGTATTTGTTGGGCCATAGGCATTGTTTCTTTGACAACCCCCCTCCCCTCGCAAATTCCTCCCTGTCTTTCCTGAAGTTGATGATCACTAATTGGATGTGACTCCTCAGCATCTCCATGCTCAGATGGACATTGTTTAATTCTGAGCCTTGATGTTGAACACCATGTAACCCAACAATATTTGACATCATGGGTTGATTATTTCCCTTTCTAGTTGCACTCCTATGTAGACTTCCTAGCTGGACAGCAGTCAGGCTTGGGAGCCTTTGTAATACTGTCCTTTCCCACTCAATTTTCAATTAATTAACGGAAATCAGCAATGTAATCTGACTCTGCAGCATACTAATCAGTACAATGTTATTGGAACAACCATAGGCATTCAGCCCTTCAAGCCTTTTGCACTGTTCAAATAGATTACAGCTGATCCTTTCCGTAACACCTTTTATCAAATTTTGTTCTACACTCATAGGGAAAGTATTTCCTTGGCAATTTTAGCAGAAACCTTTTTACACTAATTAACATTCTTGGTACAAGTCTAGTTTGAATGGCAAATTCATAACTGTATATGTCTAACAATTATATTAAATCGCAAAGTCATTTTATCCGAAAGGCAATTCTCCTTTAAATAAAGGAGTTTTGTGTTGGAGGAGCTGGAGGCAAAGATTTGTCCAATGAACTTGTCTCAACAAGTTTCAAAATACTGACATTGGATGGTCCATTTTAAAGATATGACATTCTGCACCTCAGCGAACATATGACATTTTTAACAGAATATTAATATTTAATATAGGTGATTCTGATTGACAGGAATTAAAATTAGCAACATAATCTTGAATGATCAGTTAAAATAGACTGCTCAACTTGGATTTTTATAGTTGATGACATCACCTCAAGCTTTGCATTTTGTTACTGCCTGGGAGCTCCACCCTACCTACCACTCGTTATTCTATATATAGATCTCAAATGTGTGAATGAGTCTGCAGTTGACGTGGGAATAAAAAGAAAAACAATTATAATTTTTGACGATCTTCCCTTCTTCTGAACCAATGGAGACCATAGTAATCACTGGCATTAAAGATGTGTATTTTTATTTAGATAGGTTCCATTGTTCATTCATTTTTTTTTCTGTCCATCTTTTGTCTATCAACTATTAATTTGAACAAGCAAATAAAGACACAGCAACTGAAGACTGACCTGAAGCTGCACGGCTGATCATTGGAAAGAGAATTTTAAACATTGGGGCATAGGGATTAGGAGCAGAAGTAGGGCAGATTTTCAACTTGCCTCCAGAACATTACAAATCTTCCATTATGATAGAAGCCATCTAACTTTCTTCACAATGCCAGTTCTATGTTCGTTTACTAAGGTGAAAATCTATATCAGAAAGACATTGTGAATGATATTGCCCTTTCAGCCTGCACCACCATTCTGTCAGATCATGGTTGATCTCTCCTTGATCTCAAATCCACCTCCCCACCTGTTCCCCATATCCCTGTTTTATAAGAAATATATCGATCTCCTTCTTTAACCATTCAACGATTCAGACTCTACCAAGCTGTGGGGTACTAAGTTCCACAAATTCACCATCCTCTACAAGCAGCAGTTCCTCCTCATCTCAATTTTAAACCCATCACCTGTCAGTTACGCCTGTGATAATAAGGGAGGAGGAGAGAGACCAAGAGAAGTAGAAAGGCAAGGAACAGATATAGAGAAAAGATGAGAGAGGAAGCAAGATCATGTAACTGGAGCTGCCCAGACGAAAATTGCTCTGTGATATAAACGTGTATTTCTTATTCAACCTTGGCCAATTGGGACTCGCCACACCATTATTACTTGATGGAGTGCTTCATTACAATGAGATGAACCAAATTTACTGAAACAGGGCAGGGAATGGAGCTGAGTCGAAATAACATATAACATAAAATAATGATAATTCAAGTAATTTTGTTACACAACTTCGCTGCAGTTATTACAATGCTTAATTGGGTTTATCATGCCAAAACACCCTGTATTCAGTGTTTATATTGAAAGTGCATTTCATTTCAACTAGGAAGCAATATTACTTTTGGTTTTAAGAGTATTTTCGAATCAGTGCACTTCCATTTCTGGAGAGCTGCATTTCATTCCAATTTAGTTAAATGTGTGAATGTCAATTCTCTTATGGTTGTTAAAAGACTGACGGAATAGAGAGATTTAACTGCCTCGACCGAATCCGCTCTGGCCTTGAACCCATTACACAAAGTACCTCTGGAAGCTGGCAGTCCCGATTCAGAGACACTTCACTGGGAGACTCACTATGGACCCAAAGGTCAGAATAAGTAGAATGACTTGTCATTTTATATTATTAGTAGAAGATTGAGTGAGAAAAAGAAAGCACTGATCAGGGATTAACCAGTCTGCGAATGACCAAGCAGGAATGATTCAGGCCTCATCAATGTCATTCGCAATGGCTTCTTGATACAGATTTTCACCTTGGTAAGTGAGCATAGAACTGGCAGTGTAAAGAAAGTCAGATGGCTTCTACAATGATGGAAGATTTGTAACATTCTGAAGGCAAGCTGAAAATCTGTCCGAGTGCAAGGAAACCAAAGAAAGGCAGTTCTCTTTAAAACACCTGCATGACCAAATAGGATTCAAGAATATCTGAGTTGTTGGGCAATGACCGTAGCACAATCTGATTTGGGAAAAAGAGAATATGATAAGATAATTTCACCCTGGTGTCTAATTTTAGGCAGCGAGGCTTCGAAGTATTTAGATTGGGGAAGTATTTTGAAATAAATCTGTTCAAAATTCTTCAAAAACCTCATGCAGAGTTTGCAGGACAAGTTAAATTTTATTTATTCATGTCACAAGTAGGCTTACATTGACACTGCAATGAAGTTACTGTACAAACACGCTAATCACCATACTCTGGCGCTGATTCAGGCTCACTGAGGAAGAATTTAGCGTGGTCAATCCACCCAGCAAGCACGTCTTTTAGACTGTGGGAAGAAAGCTGCGTATCCAAAGGAACAGGGAGAATGGGCAGGCTCTGCACAGACAATGACCCAAATTGGGAATCAAACCATTATTAACCACTGTGCCACCATGCTGCCCTATATGCATACCTAAATGCTCAGGTACAATGAAGAAACTTACTCTGGTATCAATTAACTGGGAAATTAGCAGACAGATTAAAAATGATGTGCAAAGCTTGTAGGAAGGAGGATTGTGACTACTTGGCTGAATGCAAGATTGTAAAGCAGCAGATCACAAAATAGGTGAGGCTGCTAAGCCAGTGAGTAAGATATTCTGGTAGTTCACGACTGTGGGACCTTACGGTCCCATCAGCGGTGCACCATTGCCATAGGTTTCCAGCAGTGTAGGTGGATTCAGTGGAAATCCCATTGACAAAGAGAGGGGAGATCAGATGCTGCTGAGAAACATGCCACAGGGAGGGCGGACAATCTCTCACAGAGTTTGAAAGCAACATTGCATTAGAAGCAAAATATAAGAACAAAAGAATTTTTCCAGTATTTTAACAGCAAAAGTTAGACCTGAAATTAATCCCTATCAAATTGAAGTATGCTAATTAGATGCTTATCTGAGTCACCTTTGTACTAAGATGACTTTATCAAAATTCTATCCAATGTCAAAAATACAATTTTTTTTCTTTGTGGACTCCTAACTCAATAAATCAAATTGGGCTCAAGAGTCTGGTTTATGTTAACTCCTGGGACACATGAATAGGTAAGTTAGAATTTGCATTGCAATGTTGAAAGAAACCTAAGTACAGTTGAAGACATTGCAGATATCCCTAAGATATTAGATGGACTGATTTAAAATAACGTACTGGAACTTACAAAAACCCCAATCACAAGGGATAGTGTATTAGAGAAACTCAAGGAGCTAAAGGTGGACAAGTCAACAGGACCCTGATAAACTGCACACTAGGGTTTTAATGGGAGTGGCTGCAGAGATAGTGGACTCATTAGCTGAAAATGTTCATAACTTGCTAAATTATTGAAGGTTGGAAAAAAGCCAATGTGATTCCCTTGTCCAAAAAGCAAGAAAGGCAGAAGACAGGGAGCTATAGGCTAGTTAGGTTAACATCTATTACTGGCAAGGTGCTGGAGTCAATAAAGAAAGTGGAAATAATTATTTAGGAAAAGCTGAATATAATCAAACATAGTCAACATGGTTTTATGAAAGATAAATCATGTTTCACAAACTTGCTCAAATTCTTTGAGGCTGGAACAGCGAAAATAGATAGAGGGGATGTAGTGGAGTGCTGTTACCAAAAAATTCTAAGTGCCAAATTGAGGGTTAAAGCAGAAAAGTTTAGACCTTTCTTTTGGCAAGACAAAAATTCAAATCTTATCACACTTCGAAAAAAGGTGAAGTATGATTCTTATCAGTAAGGAGAATGGACAGGGTCCATTCATGCCAGGAAGGCAACTGCTAGTTGCTAGAGAGTGCTATTGTGCATGCGCCTGATTTCTCAATGTACCCTGTAAAAGAGAACACAGTGTATTGAGAGTTTGTCACTACCCCCACCCCTCTGGACATGGCCTCCCACATCACCCGATTACCTTCTGATCACCTCCTCTGCCATTGATCCTCATTTGCATTCCCGCTCCCCCCTATTTAATCATGGCTTTGTTAAGAGGAGGTTGTGCCTTTCGAATCTGGTAGAATTTTTGAGGAGGAGAGGAAAACAGTCGACGAAGGGCGAGCTGTTGATGTCGTCTATATGGATTTCAGTAAGGCGTTTGACAAAGTCCCTCATGGGAGGTTAGTTGAAAAGGTCAAGGCTCATGGGATACAAGGACAGGTAGCTAGATGGATAAGTAACTGGCTTGGCAATAGGAGACAGAGAGTAATAGTGGAAGGCTGTTTTTGTAGCTGGAGGTCGGTCACTAGTTTGCACATTCTCCCCGTGCTTGCGTGGGTTTTCTCCGGGTACTCCGGTTTCCTCCCACATCCCAAAAATGTGCTCTTAGGCTAATTGGCAAAACAAATTCTCCCTAAAGTGTCTCAAATTTGGTTTTTAATCCATAGATCTATCAACATAGACAGGGATCACGGGTAGAGGTGGGAACATCGGGGTGGCAGCACGGGCTCGTTGGACCAAAGAGCCTGTTTTCTGTGCTGTTTTGTTCTTTGTTCTTTGTTCACTACCCCCAATTCTATCACTGACTGATCATTGCTCCTCGTTGATCGCTGTCCTCATTCACTCACCCACACCATCCTCATTTAACTCCCCCGATTGCAGAATGCACAGCTCCCCACATGCTGCCTGCCCTTCTCCCGCTCCTTACCTCCCGCTCTTCAGCACTATCTGGTGCTCAATGAGCAATTCCAGGGTGTCCAAATGACATTGCCAGGGTGCCAGACTGGCACTGCCAGTATCCCAGGACAGCAGTGTCAGACTGGCAGTGCTCAAAGAAATCATTGTCCATCCCTGCTCTGACCACCTGAGGAGGGCCTCAATGGCCTCTGGTCCCACCGGCGAGACCATTACATCTGGTCCCCATTGGTGAGGAACCATATAGAATCCCCACTGGTGAGAACTTCTAACAATGAGGCCGTTAAGACAAATGATGTTGAACGATTGTGTCCTGAGCTCTCTATTGATATTTGAATTGGAAAATAAAATATTTAAAGAGTGCTGGTGTAATTACATCAGCAATTCAGTGCCAATATCATTACGATCTTACCAGCTTGCCACACCCCCAGAGTATTTAGATTTCCAAAAGGTAATTGACAACAGGTCGCATAAGAAGTTGGTGCATAAAGTAAGAGCTGTTACATAGAAAACAGACAGTTGGAATAAATGAGTCCTTTGTAGAGTGGAAAGGTGTAATTAGATGAGTTCCGAAGGGATCAGTTCTTAGTCTGCAATTGTTCACTGTTTACATTAATGACCCTGAGGAAGGAACAGAGTGTAAGGTTTACAAATGATCTGAAGATCAGTGGAAGGGCATGTTGTGAATAAGGATATTGTGATTCTGCAATGGAATGTAGGTAGATTGGGTGACTGGATGAAAACCTGGCAAAGGAGTCTTATGTGGGGAAGTCTGAATCACAAAAAGCTAGCAGGCAGATCCAACAAATATTGAAGAAGACAAATGGCATTTTGGCCTTTATTGCAAAGGGATTACGAGGTTAAAAATAAAGAGGTTTTGTTGCAGTTGTACAGGATATTGGTGAGGCCTCACCTGGAATACAGCATACAGCTTTGGTCCACTTACCTAAAAAGGAAAGAGCAACATTGAAGGCAGTCGAAAGGAGATTCACCAGGTTAATTCCTGGGATGAGAGGGTTGTCCTATGAAAGAGACTAAATAGTCTGGTCTGTATTCCTTGGAATTTAGAAGAATGGGGGTGTCTTATTCAAACAGATTAAATCTGAAGGGGGCTTGCAAGGGGAGATATTTTCACGAATGGGAAAATCTCAGACAAGGGGACAGAGCTGCAAAATAAAAGGCCAGTCATTCAAAACTGAGATGGGTAGAAATTTCTATTCGCAGAGAGTTTTGAATGCAAGTGTCCCAAAGAGCGGTACAGGCTAGATCAGTCGATGTATTCAAAGTGAAGATGGACAAACGTTTGACAGATTGAGGAATAGAGGGCTACAAGGAAATGGCACAGAAAAGGAATTGAGGCTGGCATAGATCAACCATGATTGTATTGATGGCAGGGCAGGCTTGAAGAACCTGGTGGTCTCCTCCTATTTCTAATTTTAGTGTTGTTGTGATTCATTCCTTACCAGAATATTGCTTTTCAAAATACTGAAACATAGAAAATAGCAGCATGAATAGACCATTTGGCCCTTTGAGCTTTATTATGATCAAGCTTGATCATCCAACTCAATAGTCTGATCCCGCTTCCCCATCTCCCCACCCGCCAACATATCCTGTAGCACTGAGAGCTATTTCTGACTCTTTGAGCATTTGGCCGCAAATGCTTTCTGTGTTAGAAAATCCAACAGGTTCAACACCCTGAAGAAATTTCTCCTCATCTCATGTCCTTAGACTGTCAGCCTTAGTTCTGGACTCCCCGGCCATCAGGAACATTCCTTCTTTCATCTACCCTATCTAGTCCTATTAGAATTTTATAGGTTTCTGTGAGATCACCCCTCATTCTTTTAAACTCCTCAAATTGCAATCCTAACTGTCTCAATCTCTCCTCAGACATCAGTCCTGCTATCCCAGGAATCAGTCTGTAACCAGATGGCAAAAAAGTCAATGGAATTCTGAATGACTAAATCAGTTGGCTTCTTCCAAAATTAAGCTAAAACTGCACAGTGCTTCACTGATTAGTGACATAAGATGCAATCAGAGGAGGTAAAGAGCAGAATAATGGGGCAGAACCTTGATGTCAGAAAGATGACCTACTTGGAACTAATCAAGCTAGTGTTCCGCATCTCAGAAATTATAAAGCATAGAAAGTAAGATGGGAGAAATCTGAAGTCCAAAGATATGCAGGTTAGGTGGATTGGTTGTGCTAAAAAATTGCCCCTTAAGTTCCAATATGTGTAGGTTAGGGAGAATTAGCAGGATAAGTATGTGCGGTTATGGGGATACGATCTTGATGGGATATTCTTTTGCAGAGTCGGTGCAGACTCGATGGGATGAATGGCCTGATTTGGCACAGTAGAGATTCTATGATTTCTGTGAAATATTTTCAGATACACTAGCGCAATCAGGCAAAAGCTCGCAAATTCAGTGTGGTGAATGACAATTTGAAAACAGGTACCAGGGAATTAATTAACATCAGGACACGTTTGCTGGAAGCATGATTGAGGACAGGATACTGGACTCATTTAACAAACAGCTAAATGCTCAGATGGGAAGTTATTTGGTTTGGTTATCTGGAGGAATATGATCAAAAGAAGTCAAAGAGTCTTCTCCATTCAAATCTGTCTTGTGATCCACAAATCAATGCATGAAAAATGAAAAGGGCCCCATAATGAATCATACTTTTCTGTCCGAGACGAGAGTGAGTCTAGCGTTTGTTGTACTTTTGAAGCCTTTGTTTTCCTTTTGAATTGTGTTTTTTGTTGTTATTTTGTCCTTCAAGAATCTTTTTGCTTGAAGGGCAGAGCAGAGGAGGATGATTTTCTCCATGCTTGTTAATTTTCATAAGGAACTTTGTTCTCTTAAACTACAGTGCCAAAATGGTACACTGTACTCCCTCTAGTGACCCAGATGCAACTGAGGAACGCACAGCACTAGCACAAACGAAATAGATTAAAACTCCAGCTTTGTGATGTTCTGCCCAAAAGTGAATGACACGACTAATTAATAATCCTTTGGTATAGAGCTGCCACATACACTAGACTCTGTGAATACTGATAAACCACAAAGAAAAGCTGAAGAAACTTTCCCAGTGTTTCATATTTGTCCACTACCATAGTCTTCATCAAGTTCCAGTTAAAATAGGAGACATAAAAGTGATTAAGGTGGAGATAGTCGACCATCATTTTAAAATAAAAAGGCAGACTCTGTAATTTGCTCCCTATTGCCACTGCCAGCTTGAAAGGACATTCCTTGTAACTGAAAATGCGGGTGATTAATCCATTATCCATTTAGTCACAATATATGTTGTATCTGTTGCTGCTGGATTATCATTGGTCTGTTCATTTTCAGGATGTAAGATCATAAGAAGTAGGAGCAGGAGTAGGCCATCTGGCCTCACGAGCCTGCTCTGCCATTCAGTAAGATCATGGCTGATCTTTTCATGGACTCGGCTCCACTTACTTATCAACTCACCATAACCCATAATTCCTTTACTGTTCAAAAATGTAACGATCTTTGCCTTAAAAACATTCAATGTGACTTAATGTTGTAAATTGGAATTTCAAGTGACAGATATTGAGTATAAATTAAATAGTTTTATGATAAATTCACAAATTGGAAGGTGAATGCAACATTGTTTTGCAACAGATTAGTAACATTTCTTTAACCTTAGTGTGATTAGTACAATGCATTTTGTTTGTGTGGGAGTGCTTGCAATAGGAACTCACTGAAATCACTTCTCTCCGAGGGTTTATCATAGCTCACTGTAGGACAGTCTAGATTGAAAGGATGAAAGATTCTCTTTCTGCCAGCTGTACAGGCCCTAAGTATGTTTGGAACATCTCAGTAAACTTTCTCAACAACGCTGATGATATTAATCAGAGAGGCCACGAAGACAATTTGTGTGAAAATGAAAACATTCACGCAGATATACAAGAGTGTATATTTTGAGTATAGATTTGGGGCAGAGCTAAAGAACATTGCTATCTGTGGAGATATTTTCCAATCACAATGGCTGGTCATGCTGGAGCAGAACAGGCACCAGTGGCAGTGAGGAAAGGGTTGGGGGATGCATGGGCAGGGGGAGCAGAATCAGAAAATTGGATGTCGGTCCAGCTTGTGAAATCTCACTAGAAATTCCTGGTTAGGCTTTAAGACTTCTGGCTGAAAGCAGTTGAATGGTTCATTTTAATATTATGGGATGGATTTTTATAGGGCTCCTCCCATTAATCAGCTGTAACTTCAGGTTCATGGAAACCTTGAAAAGCAATATAGGTGGCATTTTACGCCATTTGCCTGGTAATTTGATAATCTATCCTCCAAATTTTTAGTAAATGAGCATGAGAAACTCTGCAGAAATTCATAGAAATAATAGATTTTAAAACATGCTCAAGGACCTATCCTTAGTCCCTCTTATTTCTCATCTGTATACTGATCCTCCTCAATACCCTCCAAAGGCATAGCATTAGTTTGGTGATGGCATCCATGGTGGCACAATGGTTAAGCATTGCTGCCTCACAGTATCAAGCCTTGGGTGACTATGTGGAGCTTGTGTGTTCTCCCTGTGGATTTCCTCTGGATGTTCTAGTTTCCTCCCAAGTCCAAAGATGTGTAGGTTAGGTAGATTGGCCATGCTAAATTGCATCAGGGGGTTAGAAGGGTCGGTATGTGGGGTTATGAGAATAGGGCCTCGTTGGGATTGTGGCTGATGCAGATTCAATGGGTCAAATGGCCTTCTTCTGCACTGTAGGGATTCTATAATTCCATTACATTACCCATTTCTCTAGACCCTTTTGCTGTTGCTAAGTTATCAGACTGTTTATCTGACTTTCAGTACAGCACCAATTTCCTCTAATTAAAATTCTGGAAGGCTAATAGCATTGTTCTTGGTTCCCGCTCCAAACTTTGTTTCCTAATTGCTGACTCCATTGTCCTACAATGGACTGTTGAGATTAAGCCAGTCTGTTTGCAACCTTGATGTTATATTTGATCTCACGATGCATTTCCAGCATCCAAAGCTAGGATCACTTCTATCCATCTCTATAACATCACCCAGCTTTTTTGCTCTCTTGCCTCATCAAGTTGGTTAGGCTGAGGTTGTTTTACTTAAAGCAGAGAAGGCTGAGGGGGACCAGATTGAGGTGTACAATATTATGAAGGACATACATAGGGTAGATGGAAATAAACTCTTCTCCTTAGTGGAATAATCAACCAGAGTGCATGGATTTAAAATAGAAGTTAAAGTTTATTTACTAGTCACTAGTAAGGCTTATATTAACGGGGCAATGAAGTTACTGTGGAATTCTCATAGTCACCACAATCCAGATCATGTTCGGGTCAATGCACCTAACCAGCACATTTTTCAGAATGTGGGAGGAAACCCACGCAGACATGGGGAGAATGTGCAAACTCCACATAGGCAGTGAACCAAGCTGGGAATTGAACCCAGATCCCTGATGCTGTGAAGCAGTAGTGCGAAACACTGTGTCAACATGTGGCTGGACTTAAGGCAAAGGGCAGGAGATTCAAAGGGAATTTGAGAGAAGTCTTTTTCACCCAGCAGGTAGCGGGAACCTGGAACTTGCTGCCTGAAAGGATGATAGAAGCAGGAACCCTCACAACATATGAGAGGCATTGGATGAGCACTTGAAACACCATAGTAAGACTCTGGACAAAATGCTGGGAAATGGGATCAAAATCGATAGAACAGAGAATGGTACAGCATAGTACAGGTCCTTCGGCCCTTGATGTTGTACTGAGCTATGTCCAAACCCAAGATCAAGCTATCGAACTCCCTATAATTCTGGTGTGCTCCATGTGCCTATCCAAAAAACTGCTTGGAAGTTCCTAAAGTGTCCGACTCCATTATCATAGCGAGCAGTGCATTCCACACCCCAACCACTCTCTGAGTGAAGAATCTACCTCGGACATCCTTCCTTTAACTCCCACCATGAATTTATAATTAAGCACCAGTTAGTAACAGTTACATCCACCAGAGGAAATAGTCTCTGCATGTCCATTTTATTTATCCCCCTCATCATCTTATAAATCTCGATAAAGTCGCCTCTCATCTTCCTCCGCTCTAAGGAGAAAAGCCCCAGCTCCCTCAACCTTTCCTCATAAAACCTATTCTCCAAAACTGGCAGCATCCTGGTAAATTTCCTCCACACTCTCTCTAATGCTTCCATATCCTTCTTATAGTGAGGTGACCAGAACTGCACAGAATATTCCAAGTGTGGTCTCACCAAGGTCTGGTACAGTTGCAGCATAACCGCACAGCTTTAAACTCAAACCCCCTGTTAATAAACACGAACACACTATAAGTCTTCTTCACAGCTCTATCCACTTGAATGGCAACCTTCAGAGATCTGTGGATGTGAACCCCAAGATCTCTCTACTCCTCCACATTTCTCAAAACTGTGCCATTGACCCTGTAGTCTGCGTTCAAGTTTGTCTGACCAAAATGAATCAAAGTGATAGTTGCTTAATGACCAGTACGAACATGATGGGCAGAAGTACCAATTTCTGTGATGTAAAACTCTATGACAACGATCTTATGAAAAATATCATGAAAGTGAAAATGGAACCTTTTTTTGGCATTAGAAAGATGAAATCTGATGACACTCAATCAAAAAAGCACCATGTGATTCTCGCCAGCAGGGGGAGAGGATGGAAAATAATCTCACCAGGAAACAGGCTGCTAAGCTCTAGGGGCATCAGTGCGCCTGTGCCCCAATCTCCCCACACATTATAAACACACAATGCACTGAGAGATCTTCTGTCACTTTTCCCTACTCTCCCCCCATGGACATCAAGACCCACACCACCAGCTGCTCCTTGTGCTAGGCTCCCCCAAACACCCCCAGACATCATAAACCCCTCTCCTTCCCTAGATGATCGCTACACTAGATATCGACCCTCACCCTCAGATCACTATCATAGCTGATCACTGTCCCTGTCGATCAATTCCCCTTGTGGAGTTCCCCATTTCCTCCGCTGCTGCCCCATATGGATCTCCTCATCTGCAAACTTCCTGCCTTGGCCCTGCCTCGTTCCTACTTCAGGTCATGCTCCCTGAGGCCCCATTCCTTAGTACTGCCTGGTGGGCACTGCCAGGGTGTTAGGGTGGCACTGCCTAAGGGGCACTGCCCAGCCCTGCCTCCGACCACCAGATGGGACGCTTCAATAGTCTCCATTGTCAGCAACAAGCCCATCATATCTGGTTTCCATTAGTGGGGACCATCTGTGATCATTGCCATGGAGGAATTTGACCAACAAGCAGATAAGGGCAAGTAAGCACAGATGATAGCATCCAGGATTCCCTGAGGATGTTTAACTGAAGAATTGAATATTGAAATTGGCTTTACACCCTTTCAAATTGGTAACACCATGAGAAGTGAAAAATCCAATTTTCCACCTGTCACCCAACCTTTCCAGGAGATTAAGTGAGAGTTCAATCTCCTGGAGAGGCGATTGTCTGTGTGGAGTTTGCATATTCTCGTCATGCCTGCATGGGTTTCTTTCCAGAGTCCAACGATGTGCGGGTTAGGTTGATTGGCCATGCAAAAAATTGTCTCTTAGTGTCCTGAGATGCGTAGGTTAAAGGATTAATGAGTAAATATGCTGGGATATGGGGATAGGATTGTGGGCCTGTAGTTGGTCCAGACTCAATGGGCCAAATGGCCTCTTTCTGTACTGTAGGGTTTCTATAATCCTTCCTGTGATTCTTTCTAGTCTCAGCTACTCCAATGTCTCCCACATTCTGTCATGTATAAATTGGACACAATCCAAAAACCAGCTACTTGGATCCTAAGCCCTAGCAAATCCACTATCACTGACTTACATTGACTTTTGATCAGGCAATATCTTGATTTAAAATGCTCACTGTGCTTTGCAATTCCCTCTACGGCCTTGCCCTTCCTGATTTCTGAAAGCTTGTTCAGCCCAACATCTCTCTGAAATATCTGTTCTCTAGTTTGGACCTCTACTACTCACTAGTTATGATTATGCCGCCATTGGTAGCTGTTCCATTAGTAGCCTTGACTCTGGAACACTCTCCTTAAACCTTTCCTCCTTTCTACCTTGCTTCCCTCCTTTAAGATACCGAACCTACCTCTTTGACCAGCTTTTGGTCATCTGACCCTAATACCTGCCTATTTGGCTCAATGTCATTTTTTTTAATGCTCCTTTGAAGTGCCATGAAATGTTTGATCATGTTAAACTGGTTTATATGTGTGGCTTGTTGTTGTTGAGAAGGTGAACTTACTATGACATTAAAAACCAGTTACGTCTCATTTCACAAGACGTAGGTTTTCTAAAACCTGTGAAAAAGCACAGAGTCACAGGCAGCAGCCTCTGAAGGAGGATTCTCCAAGGATAGATTCTATAGCGGTTAGCACAGCTGCCTTACAGCTTCAGGGACCCAGGTTTGATTCTGGCTTGGGTCACTATCTGTGCGGAGTCTGCATGTTCTCCCCATGTCTGCGTGGGTTTCCTCTGGACACTCCGGTTTCCTTCCACGGTCTGAAAGATAGAACATAGAACATAGAACAATACAGCACAGAACAGGCCCTTCGGCCTTCGATGTTGTGCCGACCAAAATAAAAAGCAATGCCCCTCCTAACTAAACCATTCCCTTCTCATCCATATACTTATCAACTACCTCTTAACGCCACCAAACTTGGCGCATCTACAACAGCTGCAGGCAGGGCATTCCACTCCCTAATCACTCTTTGAGTAAAGAACCTACCTCTGATATCCGTCCTATAACTCATACCCTTAATTTAAAGTTGTGTCCCCTCGTGCTAGCTTTCTCCATCCTAGGAAAAAGGCTATCACTGTCCACCCTATCCAAACCTCTAATCATCTTATATGCTTCAATAAGATCCCCCTTAGCCGCCTCCTTTCTAACGAAAACAACCTCAAATCCTTCAACCTCTCTTCATAGGACCTGCCCTCCATACCAGGCAACATCCTGTAAACCTCCTCTGTACCCCTCCAATGCCTCCACATCTTTCTTATAATGTGGGACCAGAACTGCACACAATACTCCAAGTGCGGCCGCACTAGAGTTTTTACAGTGCAACATGATGCTGCGGCTCCTAAATTCAATCCCCCTACCAATAAAACTAAGACTCCATAGCCTTCTTAACAACTTTATCCACTTGACTGCCTACTTTCAGGGATCTATTGACACATACACCAAATCCTTCTGTTCCTCAACACTATTAAGAGCCCTACCATTAGCCCTATACTCTACACATTTATTGTTCCTGCCAAAGTGCATTACCTCACACTTTCCACATTAAACTCCATTTGCCACCTCTCGGCCCAGCTCTGCAACTTGTCCAAGTCACTCTGTAAACTAAAACACCCCTCTTCACTATCTACCACACCACCAACTTAGTATCATCTGCAAATTTACTGATCCATCCCTCAATACCCTCATCCAGATCATTTATAAAAATTACAAACAGCGGGGCCCCAAAACAGACCCCTGAGGCACACCACTCGTCACCGAACTCCACGATGAAAATCTCCCATCAACCACCACCCTCTGTCTTCTATATGCTGGTTCGGTGCATTGGCCATGCTAAATTTTCCCTCCATGTACCCAAACAGGCACTGGAGTGTAGCGACTAGGGGATTTTCACAGTAACTTCGTTGCAATGCTAATGTTAGCCTACTTGTGACGCTAATAAATAAATTTTAAAAGTTGGATTTCCCTGTTTCTGCAGCTCATCTAAGGACTTCCGAAACTTCTATTGGTTTCATTGAAATAATAAGTACAAAGGCTAGTAACCTCACCATTATTGCCATTGCAAATTCCAAACCATAGGGATAGATGATTGGACCAAAGAGATAGATTATAAGGTGCACCTTAAAGGAGGAAAGTGAGATAGGCAGGGAGTCCCCAGACTCAGGGCCTTGGCACTAGAGGAGAAGGACAGTGGTGGAGCGATTAAAATTTGGATTGCTCAGGAGGCCAGAATTAGAGCGATACAGAAACCTCAGAGGGTTGTGGGGCTGGAGGAGATTCCAGAGATAGGGAGGGAAGAGGCCATGCAAAATTTGAAAACAAGGATGAGAATTTTAAAATTGAGATGTTGATTGGTGAATGTAGATCAATGAACACAGGGTTAAAGGGTGAACTACACTTAGAATGAGTTAGGACATGTGCAAGCAGAAGTTTGATGACACTACATTTGCGGAGGATAGGAAGTAGGAGACTGGTCAAATGTGCTTTGGGATAGACTAGGAGGTAATGTTGGTACGGATGGAGATTCCAGCAGAAGATACTTATAGCCAGGATTGGGGGATTCAGACAATATTTGGAGAGGTGATGGCCTAATGGCATTATTGCTAGGCTATTAATCCAGGCAAGTGGACAGTGTTCCATCAGCTAATGTTCTCGGAGCCTGGGCTTGCATCCTGCCAAGGCAGATGGTGGAATTTGAATTCAATTTTAAAAAATGAAATTAAGAATCTATTGATGAGCATGAAACCATGACTGATTGTTGAAAAAACCCTAAGATTCTTGAGGGAAGGAAATCTGCCATCCTTACCTAATCTGGCCTGCGTGTGATTCCAGAGCCACAGCAATGTGGTTGACTTTCAACTGCCCTCTGAAATGGACTAGCAAACCATTCAGTTCAAGAGCAACTAAGATGGACAATAAATGCTGGCTAGCTAGTGATGCCCATATCCCATGGATGAATAAAAAATATGCATATTACAGATTGGAAATTGGTCGTCTTAGCAATGGTGTGGATATGCGGTCAGAGGTGTGTCTCTGGTTCAAATATGGAAGCAAGTTTGTGAACAGTATGGTTCAACCTCAGACTGTTGTCAGGGAAATAGATGGAATAGTGTCTAGGTAATGATATTAGTGTCTCTATCAACATCTTAAAGATAACCATTGGTCAGAAGTTGTATGAATACTGTGGCTACAAGAGCAGGTTAGAGACTCAGAATTCTACAGTGTGTAACTCACCTTCTGATTCTCCGAAGCCTGTTTACCATCTACAAGGCACAAGCCAGGATTGTGATAGAACACCCTGCACTTCCCTGGATGAATGCAGCTCTAATAACACTCCAATAAGCTTGAGTGCAAGACAAAGCAGGACAAACCAGCATGTTGATTGGTACCCCTTAAACATGCACTCCCTCCACTACTGATGCACAGTGGCAGCGTTGTGTACCATTGTAGGAAGGAAATAAAATGAGTCAAGCCTTGGAGATGGTGTTGAGTTTCAAGAAAAGTTTTTATTTCTCATATCTGGGAGAGAGCTGGATTCCGGCCTGAAATCTCAAGTAGCCTGCAAGCCCTCACTGACCTTGATAGATTGGTACAGGTTATTATACTTTCTCAAGTCACAAAGCTTACATTAGCATATTAATTCCTCAAGTTAGATACAAGATGGTTCTTTTAATCTCGCTATGCAGACTGCATTGTTCGGTACAACTTTGTTAATCAGTTCCTTGGACAGTTCCATTTACCTGATTATAACGCCAAAGCATTCTATTGGCCCAACCAATTTACAACAATGTGTTAATCGCTCACCCCTCTACTAGATGATCATATTTTACAGAAGGCTATGACCTTTCTAGACTATATGGAGCTTAATGCCAATTCTCATATTGTCATAATAATTTGGAACGATCTCCTACACATCAAGTTGACAGCATGCTCTGTCACAGGGCAGGTCTTTAGCTCTCTGCGTTAACCTTTTCCTTTCTTCTGCTGAGGCCTGGCTGTCTGGATTTGCTCTGGATAGCCCTGCATGTATTACACTGAAATTGAATAAAATATGAACGGATATATAAATTAAACTATAAAAGATACAATCCCTAATACTGCCCTGCAATAGCCATCTACAAGCTACACCACAGCAATTCATCAAGGTTCCTTCAACAGCACCTTCCAAATACTTGACCTCTACCATCTAGAAGGACAAGGGCAGCAAAGCATAGGAACACCATCACCTGCAAGTTCCACTGCAAGCCACACACTATCCTGATTGGAACCATATCACAGTTCCTTCACTGCCACTGAGTTAACATTCTGGAACTGCCTTTCTAGACCTACAGTCACATGGACTGCAGTGATTGAAGAAAGCAGTCACCTTCTCAAGGGCAGTTAGGGATGGGCAGTAACTGCTGGCTGAGCCAATGATGCCCACATTCCATGAAAGAATTTTAAAAAGTTTGTGTCTGGAATAGAAGACAATGTCTCTGGTATTCACAATGCTTAGTTGGGTGAAATTTCTCCTCATCCAGTATTGGATGCCTAACAAATAGTCTGATTAGGAGAGGAGTTGAGAAATTCAGTGCTAAAATAGAGCTGGCAGTGTCATCATCTCCACACAAAAACTGACATGTTTCAGGATGGCTTCCCCGAGGGGCAGCAGGTAATTGAGAAATAGAAGGGGCCATGGATAGATCCTTGGGGGCACCAGGGGTAATGATACAAGTACAAATGGCCACAATTTATTAATGGAATATTATAGTTTTATACGCAGCTTTTGAATCTTTCCTTTTCCTTAGACAGAATGTATGATGAGGGTCTCTTACTAATTAGACTAGTGCTTGTCTCAGTGCCACCATAATGAGAAGGAAGTGATATGGTTGACAGTTGGATTTTTCCCTATTGCTACTTAGGACAAGACTGTCTCATTATGTCGCTCAACAAGATTAGATTATACACTATAGCTTGGGTTTCTGTAGCTGTATGTCTGGGTCTATTTGCTTCCTGAATTTTCATGAATTCTTCGAGTAGAGCCGCATAGTGATATGGATGATAAGTCGTCTTGATAACCACCCATTTTGTCCATTTGTACTCCCCGGCCTTGCTGCTTGTGCACTATCTCAATGGGTATAACTATTTGCAAGTGGTAGAGCTGCGATGACATTATGGAAACCCTACATCCCAGCATTGAGAACCAACTGGGGGGCAAATGCTCAGTTTTCCAAAGCATAGGCTATTGTGCTCCTCGAACTGTGCAAAATCATGCATATCACTTCATTTTTAGGAATGGCATCCTTGCAGATTAGTGTGGGAATGCTATCCACTTCAACAAAGGCTACAGTTCAATGAGGCAGTCAAACAATGATTTTGAGTATCTAACCCTCCTTTTCCCTTTGGCCAATTTATACACTCATCTGACAGAAGCTCTTATCACTAAATCTGATTCTGGTCCATCACCCTCATCCCACCTCCCCCCACCAAAAACCAAATGAATAAATGTGTGCCTTCGTTAATGGATCACTTCCTTCTAGAAAAATAACATGTACTAAACGCTTGAAGCCTCCTACTTGATCATTTCTTAAGTAAAACCTGAAATCCTTTCCTTGCCGAATGAACCTGTATGTAATGACCATTCTTATCTTGAATCTGATATTGGAATATTTATTGAGTCCCGTAGCTCTTGGCTTTAACTAGGTGTTCAAATTAATATCTTAACTTCTCCTCCCTGGATAATTCATTGACATCACTCCTTAATAGTTGTAAATTACTTGTGTACAAGCATGTTCAGGGAATGGACATGATTTGCTTATGCTCCTATGAATAGGAACAATTAAAATTAGGGATCTTGGGTTTGAAGGTGCTTGTTGTAATGTGTGTCTTTGCAAATAAAGCTGATAAGTGTGCACATTTATGCTCCAGTTCAATCCTTCATCACCTGGCTATCTGAAGTATAATACTTCTGACCTACAATATCAGTCTAGCTAGATTGGAAAATATATTGAAATGTTTTCCTATTCTGTCAGATCATGGAATGCTTTGGACACTGGTGGCACAGTGGTTAGCACTGCTAGCTCACAGTGCCGGGGAACCGGCTTGGGTCACTGTCTGTGTGGAGTTTGCACATTTTCCCTGTCTCTGCATGGATTTCCTCTGGATGTTCTGCTTTCCTCCCACAGTCTGAAAGACATGCTAGTTGGGTGCATTGGCCATACTACATTCTTCCTCAGTGTACCTGAAGAGGTGCCAGAGTGTGGCGTCTAGAGGATTTCACAGTAACTTCATTGTGATGTTAATGTAAGCCTACTTGTGGCACTAGTAATTAAACTTTAAAACTAACAGTGGATCTTTGCACTAAGTATGTTTCTGGAACTGATATTCTTTATGTCAGAGAATTGCTATCAATCATAACAGGTGCAGAATAAAAAGAGGACATCTGGCAGTGCAGTCTCAAAAGATCAGTTAACATAGTTTTTCTACTGCTTGGCCTATAGTGTCTGCTTAAAATATCTGAAGCCTGTTGCAGAACTGCAGCTCCCTCCACTTATCTCTCACTCTGTGTTTTGTATTAATGAAAAAGGCATCAGTAACTGACATGAAAATAACCTACTTAGGTGCCCTATAGTGACCCAGTGATCCCTTGCACAACTCCTCCGATGCATATTAGTTTAAGAAGACATTTATAAAGATTGGTGAGACTTACTGACCACACAATGCTCTGTTCGGTTAATGCTTCTTCTGTGCTTCCAATTGACTGTGCAAAAATATCTTGATGGCTTTACAAAAGGCTCAGGGATGTTAATGGAGCTTGATGTAGTAATGAGTTGCTTTTAATACCTAATGTGAATGGGTTAGGATAATTGAAGACCTTATTAGTCATTTTGATGGATCTTTGAAATGACATATTCACTGTGCATAAAGTGAAGTGGATCTGACACCTCAATATAAACTGTCAGAAGATATACTAATGACTATGGGTAAGGCCAGTTTTAGATGGCTGTGCTTTGGAAACTTTTTCTTTCGGTTGCAAATTTAAAAAGACAGTTTTCTTATGCTGGACAAAAGCTGTAATTATGGACTATCAAAAAACATTATCTACATGACATTCTCCTCACAAATTCTAGCTTTCTTAACAAAGCTTCCAACCTATTTTTTTTTCCTCCTTGTCACTCTTAAAAACACTGATTTTAGTTATATATAGGTTGGAATTGTACTCCCCTGCCTACCACAGGAATCAGAAAGAGAAGTACGGAAACGTCTGTTGACCTTGGTCGATAGTTATGGTTTTGGAACAAGCGAGGCCTTAAAAGCCCACCCATAATGTTAAATATTGACACTGGGAAGTATTTAATTCTTCAATTATCCAAGAATTCCCAACTGTGCCCAATCCTATTCTCATTCAGTGTCCCCACTCATGACATCAATTTTAATTGACCCTCTCCCACCATTTTTCTCAACACTTCTTTATTATGATTTCATTCACAGGGGACATAGGTTTAAGGTGCAAGGAGCAAAGTTAAAAGGAGATGTATGAGACATGGGCGGTGTGTGCCTGGAACTCGCTACCAGGGGAGATAGTGGAAGTAGATGCAATAGTGAGTATTAAGGGGCGTCTGAACAAATACATGAATAGGATGGGAATAGAGAGATATGGTCTCTGAAAGGGTTTTAGTTCAGTTGGGCATCATGGCTTAGAGGGCCGAAGGGCCTGTTCCTGAGCTATAATTTTCTTTGTTCTTTGTTCTTTATATTTTGCTTTCAAAGAACAAAGAACCGCACAGCACAGGAATAAGCTCTTTCAGCGCTTATCCTGTTGTCCTATCTATACCCACCATCTATATCCCTCTATTCCTCATCTGTTTGTGTGTCTTTCCAGATAAGACTTAAATGTTGCTAATGTGTCTGCCTCAACTAGCTCACTTGGCAGTGCATTGCAGACCCCCACCACTCTATCTAAAAAAACTGCCCCCGCACATCTCTACTGAAACTTTCCTCCTTATCTTGAACTTCTGCCCCCTTGTGATTGGGAAAAACCTTCCAACTATTCACCTTATAAATGCCCCTTATAATTTTATAAATTTTATAAACTTCTATCATGTCACCCGTCAGCCCCCATCATTTCAGGGAGAACAATCCTAGTTTATTGGATCTCTCCTCATTGTTAATATCCTCAAAAACTAGGTAACATCCTCGGAAATCTTTTCTGTACTGTCTCCAAAATGTTCACATTCTTCTGGTAGCATAGTGATCAGAATTGGACACAGTATTCCAAATATGGCCTAACCAACATTTTATATAACTGTAACATAATCTGCCAGCTTTTATACTCAGTGCCCTGGCTGATGAAGGCAAGCATGCCATATGCTTTCTTCACCACTTTTTTCACCTACGCTGCCACTTCTAAGGATCTGTGAACCTGTATTCCCAGATTTCTCTGTGTGTCTATGCTCCTGATGATTCTGCCATTTATTTTATAGCTCCCACCTGAATTGGATCTATCAAAATGCATCATTTGCATTTGTCTGGATTAAATTCCACCTGCCATTTGTCCATCCAATTTTCCAGCCTATTTATATCCTGCTGTATTCTCTGACAATCTTCATCACTATCTGCGATTCCAGCAATTTTAGTTTCATCCACAAACTTCCTAAGCAGATCAGTTACATTTTCTTCCAAGTCATGTATATATATTACAAACAACAAAGATTCCAGCACTGAACCCTACGGAACACCACTAGTTATGGACCTCATTGAGAAAAACACCCTTCCTTCTGTCTTTTATGGCCAAGCCAGTTCTGAATCCTTCCAGGAAGTTCATCCTTGATCCCATGTGATTTTGCACCAGCCTGCCATGAGAGACCTTGTCAAATCTTTATGAAAGTCCACATAAACAACTTTCACAGCTCTTCTCTCATCAATCATTTTTATCATCTCCTCAAAAAACACAATCAAATTAACGAGACAAAACTATGCTATCTGTTGCTAATAAGACCATTCAGTTACAAATGTGTATAGCTCATACCCCTCACAAGTTTCTTCAACAATTTCAGTATCACTGACGTCAAGTTCCACCAGCCTATAATTACCTGGGTTATCATTGTTACTCTTAAATAATGGGACAACATTGACTACCCTCCAATCCTCTGGGACCTCACCTGTGGAAACAAAGGTTTCAGTTGGAGCCCAGCAATTTCCTCTCTTGTCTCCTCCAGTAATCTGGGATAGATGCCTTCTGGCCCGGTGGGTTTATTTACCTTCCTGTTTTTTAAGATACCTAACATTTCCTCCCTCATAATAAAGACTTGCACTAGAGCGAATCATAGAATCATAGAACCCTACAGTGCAGAAAAAGGCCCTTCGGCCCATCGAGTCTGCACCGAACACAATCCCACCCAGGCCCTACCCCATATCCCTGCATATTTTACCCACTAATTTCTCTAACCTACACATCCCTGAACACTTTTAGCATGGCCAATCAACCTAATCTGCACATCTTTGGACTGTGAGAGGAAACCAGACCACCTGGAGGAAACCCACACAATCACCACACCGACAGCGTTTACATATCTCTCTGAGACACCATCAGTCAAAAAGTCCTTCTTTTTGAATACTGATACAGATCACTCATGCAGGATCTCATCCACTTGCTTTGATTCTACGCATAATTTCCCTCCTTTGTCCTTGAGTGGACCAACTCTCTCTAGCCACCCTCTTGATCCTATTATGTGTATAAAATGCCATGGGATTCTCCTTAATACGGACTGCCCTTCTAACTCACTATTTGAGTTCTTTTATACTTTCCCTATATTCAAGTGCTTCATCTGTCTTTAGTTGACTAGACCACATATATGCATCCTTTTTCCTTTTCACTGGACTTGCAATTTCTCTGGTCATCCATGGTTCCCAAATCCTGCTTTTCTGTCCTTCCTTTTCATGGACAGATGCCTGTCCTACACTCCAATCAACTGCTCCTTAAAAGACTCCCACATGTCAAACGTATATTTACCCTCAAACAACTTCTCCCAAAGAACAGCCTCCAAATCCTGCCCAATCTAGTTGTAGTTAACCTTCCCCCAATTTAGCATCATAACTTTCGGACAACACTTGTCCTTTTCCATGAGTATCCGAAAATGTTTGGAATTGTGGTCAATTCCACAATGTCACCACATGTTCCCCCACCATAACTTTGATGACCTTGCTGGGCTCATTCCCTAGGACCACGTCCAATATATTCCCCTCTAGTAGATAAGTACTATCTATTTATTGTTCCAAAAATCTTTACTGAACACACTGAACAAATTCCTCATCATCCAGATCCTAGCCCTAAGTGATTTCAGTCAATCTGAAGAAAAGTCTCCTGCTACAGCAACACTACTATTTCTACATCTGACCAGAATCTGCTTACATATCCATTCTTGAACTTCCCGTGGGCTGTTGTGATGCCTGTAGTACATCCCCATCATAGTGATTGCTGACTTCCTGTTTCTGATCTCTACCTGCAGTGTCTCGTTAAATAATTCTTCCAAGGTGTCCTCCCTCTGTACAGCTGTAATATGTTCCCTAACTCTTATTGCAATTCCACCTCCCCTGCTTCTTTTTGCCTTCAGCCTGCATCAGGCCTGATCTTAGAAACCTCAAGCGCAACACATGCTTGAAGATTGACATGGTACAGTGGTTAGCATTGCTGTCTCATAGTGCCAGGGACCTGGGTTCGATTCCTGGCTCAGGCCACTGTTTGCATGTTCTCTCTGCGTCTGCATGGGTTCCTTCCAGATGCTCACATTTCCTCCCAGGGTCCGAAAGACATGCAGGTTAGGTCTATTGGCTATGCTAAATATTCCCTCAGTGTACTTGAACAAGTGCCGGAGTGTGACGATTAGAGAATTTTTGCAACAAATGTAAATCTACTTGTGACTAATAAACTTCTGTTTTACTTTGAAAAAGTCTGCTATTGCCAATGCTTTCATGCGCTAAGACAAACTTATTGCCAGTCAAAGCCTCAGCAGCTGTGTTTGAGAACTGTCACAGTCCCTCTTGTGAATTTGCTGGCAAATTTGAGTAGCAACCGTCAGATCAGTATTAAGTGTCAGAAATCTATTAGCTCATTCAAATAAATTTCTGGACGCTTGGAATCATTCCTTGGGAATACATGTAACACTAGTATTTTTATCTTTCTTTTGCGGGGGAAGGGGGAATTATAATGATGTCAACAGAGAATGATCACAAAAATCTATCCAATATAGATGTCACCTTCTCATTTCTGATTGGATTGGCACTGGCTGATCAGCCAAAATGCTGACAATTCATTTTATAGGCTTGATCGACAGTGCAACATTGAAGCCAAATGAAGCAGAGACTGACTATGAATGATATTCCACATGGACGTTGAACACTCAACCACTCAACTCAAAGCCTTATCCTATTGAGTAATTACTATGAACCTAATATTGTATGTTGTAATCAGTGGTATTCTACTGTATCAGCAAAGGAGACCTAAAATTTAAAAGGAGCTCAAACTCATTATTATCAAACTGTTATCTACGGTTAATTATGATGAGTGGTAGCATTATCCTCCAGCTTGGGAGTTAAATGTGTGCCAAGCAACATACTTAGTTATTGAGCATTTTATTGATCAGTGGAAGAATTTAATATTCATATACATCAGAAAAAGTATTGCATAGTCTTACTTATAAATATAGAATATACAGTATGCAAACCGGATTATCAGTCTGAATGATTTTAGCTGACAGTTCTATTGTTTGCACCAAATACTAAAAATTAAACTCAGGTTATGTTTTATTGAAATACACAGCATCTCAGTGAAACAGAACTGGACTACACTGGTCAGATATTTCTGTTATAGTGACTAGCTCAATAATATACTGGTCAATCAGCTTACTCATTTCTGTTTGATGTATTTATTTATAATTGGTTATCGATAACTAAGAAACTTTGATAATCCACCATAATTTTAAAGAGTGGTGTTTATATTGAGTTAAAGATCTCTGCATTGTATCTGTGATCTTCTCAGTTTAGCAGTTTGTCCTTTTCTTCTCTCCTACAGGATGTGCATTTGTGAAATTTTCCGCACATGCAGAGGCCCAGGCAGCCATCAACGCCTTACACGGTAGCCAGACGATGCCAGTAAGTACAAGCCAAGAAATTCAGTTGTTTTAAATTCTTAAATTATTTGACAAGACCCAAAGCAATTTAAAAGTAACACAGAAAACAGAGTCTACACTGCTGCTAATGATATGTCATCAAGCACATGAGGATTTTCACATTAGAAAATCAAAATTTTTGTTCAATCAAAATTATATGTGAATTTGCATTACCATCAGCACCGCATCCTAACGAGAATATTTCTGTAGTGACCATGTCTGTTTGAAGCAAGAGTTCAAATTGCTTTGTGCCAATTCCAAGGTGCTTGAATCACCATGACTTCTCTCCAGCTATGCCATGATTGGGCATAGGGGCATCAGTTTCTATGGGGTTACACCTGGATTACATCATACTCAGTGAGCAAGCCACGACAGTTTCCTCTCTATGACAATAATGGAAACTTGGTGCTGCCGTATTAAGTATTTCGGATGAGGTAAAAGTGATAAAGGTTTAACTATTCACAATAATTTGCATGAATTTATTGTCACTGATTTCAGTTACAAAGGATTTTGGTACCAGGGAATTGTGAATAAGTTTACAAAGTGCATTTGTCAAATTCTACTTATGCTGTGATATTCTATTTTTAGTAAGTAAATGGATTTTATAATGGGAAGCATTTTTGGAAGCATTCTGTATGAACATCAAATATGTCTTCAATAGTGTCATGATGCACAGGGCTCAGAACTGCTTTTATTTCTGGTTTGTAAATTTCACATGAGTATTTCCAGGTTAACTTGGCCTGTCCTCAGGAGGCAGCTCAGGAATGGTGTTGTTGTTGTTAAAAATTGCTGATGTTTTCTACTTATGATAACAGATGGGGGTGGGAAAGGGGAGGTGTTGGGTGGTGGGGTGGTCTGAATATGTTTACACTCTATGGCATTTGTCTGTCAATGCCCACAAAATTAGGTGGTAAAAGTTTACAAATTTAACCTGTTGGACTGAAATCAACCTTAAAAAGAAAATAAAACAATAACTTGAGAAGAATTTAAAGGAAGAAGGGACAAGTATAAACTGCCAGTGAAACTGATTACCAGAGGTTAGGGGGTTTAAATCAATCTAGCATATAAAGTGACCCTTTTTCAACTCCGAAATACACATTTAGGAGTATACTCACCTTATGTGTTGGTGTGTGGGTTCAAGCCACATTGGCAGGAAGATGCACGGGATTTTAAAACAATTCACGTAGAACAGGTCATACGTGGAAACCGATGAACAGAAATTTTCCCAATTTCAGAATGGCAAAAGCTGAACTCACACTGGCATTTCACATCTGATGCTTGCTGTTTACGTTAACCCTGTCTTTGGGAGGATTTTCTGAAGCTTTAAAAGTCAACTTATATGCTGTGATGAGCAGTTTGTAATTAGTTAGCTTTTTTGGGCAATTAAATATCGCTAGAATTTTTCCCATCAAATCAGAAATGATGTGACAATTGTGCATACTCAGACGGTGAGACACAGCACACAGCTGGAAGCACACAACTTGGTGAAATTCACCAGGGATTCTTGATGTTATGAAAAGAACATCTCTTGATTTCAACTCTTTTTTTTCTATGGTTCCAAGTTGTAAACTTAGACCTGGACCTGAGCATGAAATCTTGGCTGAAGAGTCCTAGCTGTATCTTTGATAGCAGTGCCATGCTGCAGATTAAAAATAACATTTAACCGGGTGGATGTTAAAGCTGTTATCGAAAGATAGCAAGGATGAAATTCTGTTGGGATAAAACAAAATTGGCCAAGTATGAATGTTTCAGATTTATTGAAATTCGAGAAGTTTGTTTTAAATTCATTGAATTTGAAAGTGGGTAGGGATGGAAGGTAATCCCATTGGAAGTTGTTTATAACCCTATGAATTGAAGTTCTGGGTGTAGATTTTGCAGTCAGAAGGTAAAAATACTGCTGACCTCTGACCTCTAAGGAAGCTTCCCACAAAGATTGATCAATCTTTGTGGCGTGAACGTCTTCTTTCCTGTTGGAAGTTTAGATCGGGTGTCCGGTCAAAGGGATCTCCATTCATCTATAGTAATTTCAGTTCTTCAGCCAGGATCAACTGTGACCAATATGTTGGGTTCCGACGAAGGGTCATCCTGATTCAAATCTCTCTCCACAGATGCTGTCAGATATGCTGAGATTTTCCAGCATTTTCTGTTTCTGTTTCAAATTCCAACATCCTCAGTGTTTTAGGTATTTTGAGTATAATCCGGATTGAAAGCAGCATTTAGCACGTTAATCATGCAACAAAACATCCGATCATGGCAAATAGTGAGTACCAGCCCAGATCAGGCAGGATGGCAGGCTTGTGAAAACAGCTTTCTTTGTGCCCCCTCTTCCACTTTTCTTCTCTCTGCATCAAGTCCTAACAATTTCTCAAACTACCCAACTTCCCGGAAGAATTTCTCTCCATCTGCTGTACCGAGATCTCCCAAAGTCACTTACTTCATACCCCTTTCCATAGTTGGACCTGGATGATTAATTGACAAGGACATTTTGCCATCTAAAGACTTATTCTATTTCAAAATGTTTCATGAAGTGTTGAATCAGTTGTTGAAACCTTGGTGCGAGAATTCACTTTTATGTCATTCACCTGCCTTATCTTCTTGAGCCTTCGCATGTAGTTTCTGTCCTTGATCAGTTAGGCTTTATATCATTCTTTCCTTATCTCATCTTGAGCTGTTCTCCCTGATCAATTCTATTCTGATTTTCAAACTAACTCTCAAGAAGTTTCATTATTTGTATCTGTTCCCCTATCAGTTATTTATGTCTAAGACTGTTCATTAGATCTGTTAACAAGCTGGTCATGAATGGCATTCAGTCGAGTATCCTTGTTTCTTATCAAACTGTTGAACCATGGAATGATTCATGAAAATAACTGCTATTCTACTTCCACACATTATCAAAAGCTACCTTAATTAAGCAAGAATAAATGAAAAGGTTACCCCAGTGTTGACTCATTGACAACAACTTCCAGATTTCCATGTTGCCCTGTGCATATGTATATTCTGAAATCATTGTTAGAGTCAATGGAGTTATGACAATAAACATTGGCAGTTTTTTTCATCACTACTAATGCAAAATCCAGATCATTGTTCTTAACAGGCATTGAAATTATATTGGACACATTAAGATTTTTATACATGAAAGGGATTGAGGTGGAAGATTAGCCATCATCTTAAATGGCAGAGCAGGAGGAGCAATATGACCTACGCCTGCTCCTATTTCTTATGTTGTCAAAGACTTTCACAGAGATGGTTAGATAAGGTGGCTCATGTGGAGAAAAATACTATTGCAGACTTGCTGAGATAAATGACTTGTTTCTATGCAGTAACATTCTCTGATTCTTAACCTTCCCGCAAGAGACTAAGAAGAAAACAAATTCTGGTGCAACAATCAGGAACTTTTATATCGTGTAATTAATATGAATAGATCAAGGACAACCAAAACAAGAGCGGTAAAAGCAGAAGAAACTTTAAATAGATAACTGACTGCTCCTCAAAATAGCTGAAGCCAAAACTTCAGGCAGCTGCTGTATATGGTTTAGTATTGACTGGAAAGGACTATACCACATAAAACTAAATAAATACATGGCTTCTCATTGTCATTTGTACTAAAGACCAAAGACCAAAAATAACAATGCAAATGAACAAGATTGATGTCAGGAATAAAACTCTAGAGAAGTTAAAGTATGAATTCAAATGAAGCAACCAAACTATAGTGATTGAAGGAATTTTTAAAGAGACATATAAAAGAAGGATGTAAATAAGATTGAAAGAATGCAGAGAAGATTCATGAGGATGTTGCCTAGACTTGAGAAGCTGAGTTACAGAGATTGAATAGGTTAAGACTTTATTCCTGGAGCATACAAGAATGAGGGGAGATTTGATCGAGGTGTGTAAGATTTTGATGGTTATAGGTAGAGTGAATGCAAGCAGGCTTTTTCCACTGAGGCTAGAGGAGAAAAAAATACCAGAGGGCATGGGTTAAGGGTGGAAGGAGAAAAATTTAAAGGGAATATTGGGGGGGGATTTTTTCATGCAGAGAGTGGTGGGAGTGTGGAAGGAGCTGCTGGATAAAGTGGTAAATACGGAGTCACTTTTATCATTTAAGAAAAGCTTGGACAGGCACAAGGATGAGAGGGGTGTGCAGGGATATGGTCCAAGTGCAGGTCAGTGGGACAAGGCAAAAAATGGTTCGGCACAGACAAGAAGGACCAATAGGCCTGTTTCTGAGCTGTAAATTTTCTATGGTTCTATGATTCTATGGAAAGAATATTGCTTTAGAAGGTCTTCACAAAAGAAGAGAAGATGATTTTGAAAATTGAGACTATGAATCCAAAAGTCATGCAATAGGAATATTTATCAGGAAATGGTCAACTTTTATAATGGACTCTAGCATTTTCCCCATTACTGTCTAAGGCTGACTGGCCAATGATTTCCAATTTTCTCTCTCCCTGAAGTTACATTAGCTATCCTTCAATCTGTAGGAACTGTTCCAAAGTCTGTAGAACATTAGAAGATAACCATCAATGCATCCATTATTTCTAGGGCCACTTCCTTAAGTATTCTGGGATGTAGGTTATCAGGCCCTGAGGATTTAATGGCCTTTCATCTCATCAATTTCCCCAACACCATTTCCCTGCTAATATTGATTTCCTTCAGTTCCTCACCAAACCTTGTATTGCCCAACATTTCTGGTAATTTTTTGAATCCTCCTTTATGAAGAACCAAAGTATATTTCAGTTGGTCAGCCATTTCTTTGTTCCCCATTATTAATTCCCCTGTTTCCAACTTTAAGGGACCTACATTTCTGGTCAGACCCCATCTGGAGTATTGTGAGCAGTTTTAGGCCCCATATCTAAGGAAGGATGTGTTGGCCTTGGGAAGGGTCCAGAGGACATTCACAAGAATGATCCCTGAAATGAAGAGCATGTCGTATGAGGAACAGTTGAGGACTCTGTGTCTGTACTCGTTGGAGTTAGAAGAATGAGGAGGGGATCTTGTTGAAAGTCACAGGATACTGCAAGGCTGGATAGAGTGGAAGTGGAGAGTATATCTCCACTAATAGAAAAAATTAGAATCAGAAGGCACAACCTTAGGCTAAAGGGATGATCCTTTAAAATGGAGATGAGCCAGAGAGCGGTGAATCTGTGGAACGCTTTGATGCAGAAGACTGTGGAGGCCAAGTCATTGAGTGTCTTCAAGACAGAAGTAAATAGGTTCTTGATAAATAAGAGGATCAGGGGTTATGGGGAAAAGGCAGGAGCTTGGAGATGAGAAAATTATGTGGAGCAGACTCGATGGGCTAAGTGGCCTAATTCTGCACCTATGTTTTATAGTCTTATGATTCTACATCGGTTTTCACCAATCTTTTTCTCATCACATACTTAAAAACAGGCAGTTTCTATGTTCCATGCAAGCTTACTCTTGTATTTTCCCCTTCTAGATCAATCCCTTCTTTGCTGAGTTCTAATCTGCTCCTCAGACCTGCACTTTTTCTGCTTTATTTGTATGCCTCTTCCTTGGGTATAATATTATCTGTTATTTCCCTTGTAAGCCAACTTCCCCATTTCAGTTTTGCACCAAACAGCAGTGAATAATAATTGCAGTTCACCCATGCACTCCCTGAATGTTTGCCATTGCCAATCCCTGTCATCCCTTTAAGTAATGTTCATCAATCCATCATAGCAAACTCACACTTCATACCATTATCTTTTATTTAGACTCAGACCCTAATCTCAGAACCAATTATATGACTCGCCATATTGATGAAGAATTCTATCATGTTATGGACGGCGTGGTGGCGCAGTGGTTAGCACTGCTGCTTCACAGCCCCAGGGACCCAGGTTGAATTCCCGGCTTGAGTCACTGTCTGTGTGGAGTTTGCACTTGCCCCCCATGTCTGCATGGGTTTCCTCCGGATACTCTGGTTCCATCCCACAGTCTGAGAGACATGCTGATTAGGCACAATGACCTGAAAAAGTGCCAGACTGTGGTGACTAGAGGAATTTCAAAGTAATTTAGTTGCAGTGTCAATGTAAGCCTTACTTGTGACTAATAAATAAATAAACTTTTGCACATCCTCAAGGGACCTTGTACAATTAGACTATAAATTATCCCTTCTCATTACACAATACCCAGTTTGGCATAGTTTGTTCTCTCATTGGTTCCTCAGTATATTGGTTCAGAAAACCATCCTGTACACACTCTAGGAATTTCTCATCTATGGTGTTGTTACGAATTTGTTTGCTCAGTTCATGTGCAGATTAAAGTCACCATAATTAGAGATGCATCTCTAATTTCTTATTTTAATGCACTGCCCCATTAATGTTGTTTTGCCCCTTGGTATTTCTCAGCTCTACCCAAACAAATTCCAGATCATCAGATTAAATATTCTTCCTCACTATTAATGTTCCCTTTAATCAACAGTGCATCCTCACTGCCTTTTCCTTTTTTATCTGTCCATACTCCTGTGTGTTCAGTTCCCATTCATAGTCACCCTGCAGTCCATCACCAAGTGCAGCTTGGTTGCACCATTAGTGAATGAGCTGGTGACCAGAAGCAGACTCACTGGACCATACTGGTTTTCACTGCTTCTTTTATATTCCCATCTTGTTAATGAGACAAGCAGACAAATATGCCAAGAGCAGCATTAAACACAGCAGACATCATAAAAATTAAGTGCCAAACTGGTGTCATGCTGCTTAACAGTGAAAGCAACATGGAATATACGGAAATTTAAAGAAAATAAATATGCTGGAAATAATCAGTAGGTCAGGCAGCATCTACGGAGAGAGACAAAGTTAGCATTTCAGATCGAGATGACCTTTCATCAGAACCTGTATTTCTTTTGCACTAGACAGAAGTAACCAATCCCATTACTGGATCAGGTCAAATCTCTGCAGTTTTGCAACTACAGCCATGAATGTGGTAATTGAACAACTAACTGGAAGATGAAACTTCACAAATGTCCCCACTATAAGTGATGAAGAGCTCGACCCGTCAATGCAAAGGACAAAGCCAGGTGGACGATCCATCCTCCTGATGCCTGTAAAATCAGAGGCCAGATTCAGCCAATTCAATTTACTCCGTGTGATATCAAGAAATATTTAAAGAGAGCAAAGGCTTTAGATCAAGATAATATCGTAGCAATAGGACTGAATGTTTGTGCTCTGAAACCAGCCATGCCTCTAGCCAAGCTGTTCCAGTACAGCTACAGCACTAGCATCTACACGATGAAGGTACGTCCCATCCACAAAAAGCAGGGCAAATCCAATCCAAACAATTCTCAACCCCTCTACTCTCAGTCATCACCAAACTAATGGACAGCTTGTACACAGAAATAACCTGTTCATTGATGCTCAGTTTTGGGTTCCTCCAAAATGATTCCACTCCTAACCTCATTATATCCTTGATCCATAGACAAAAAGCTGAATTTAGAAGGTGAGGTTTGAGTGATGGTTCTTGGTAAAAGGCAGCGTATGACTTAGTTCGGTATCAAGCACTCTAAACAAAATTGACAGCAGTGGGATTCTCCACTGTTTGGAATCATACATAGCACAAAAAGATTGCTTTCTTGTTGTAGATCAGTGATATCAGTCCCGGACTTCACTCCAGGTCATCCAACCATCTTTAGCTGCTTCCTCAATAACCTTCCTTCCATACTAAGTTCAGATGTTCACTAATGATTGCACAATATTTAGAATCATTCTCAACTCTTCAGATACGGAAGCAGGCTATCACAATTTACAAAACAACATTCAGGCTTGGGTTGATAATTGGTAAGTAGCATTCACATCACCACAAGTAGCAGACAATGGCTATCTCTTACAAGAGAGGATCTAATCCCCTCCCCTTTTCATTTAGCAACATTAACATTAAATCTCCCACTATCAGCATCCCTCGGGTTACCGTTGACCAGAAACCAGACTGGATTAGCAATATAAGAGCAAATCAGAACCTGGGAATTGTCCAGTCAGTAACTCACTTCTTTCTGACTCCTCAAAAGTTGTCCATAATCAATTCTCAACTTGCACTCAGGACGCAGACCAGCTGCGAAACTTTGCCAAGCAGATGAGACAAAGAAACTACACCATTTACATGCACACCAAGAACAGGAAACTTGAAAAACTCGGCATCGCCACCAGCAACAACCAAGCCTCCCTTGGCACCACAGTAGAAAACAACACTACCGCAGGGAGGTCCATTGTTAACTTGTCGGACTACCCACTTCAATCAGAGGAAATCGAAGTTCTCAGCCGAGGGCTCAATTTCTGTCCCACCACCAAAATGGATCCCATCAGTCTCGCAGCAGATACAGAGGAATTCATCAGGCGAATGAGGCTGCGAGAGTTCTTCCAGAAACCCCAAGAGGCCAATAGTGGACTCAATGAGATAGCGAATGAACCAGAACAGCCGACAGAGGGATCCGCAGTGCAGCAACCGAAGAGGAATGAATCCAAATGGACTCCTCCGGAAGGCCGCTGCCCCCGACTGGACATGTGTGCCCAAGCCATCAGGAGGTGCGTGAACACCAGATTTATCAACCGCACTTACAAGACAGTCCCGAACATCACCCCAGTACAACGCAAGGCCATCCGTGCTCTCAAGACCAACCGCAACATTGTCATCAAACCAGCAGACAAAGGAGGCGCCACCGTCATACTGAACAGAACGGACTACTGTGAAAAAGTGTACCGACAACTAAACAATGAGAAACACTACAGACAGTTACCAGCAGATCCGACCAAAGAACACACTCGTCAACTCAACACTCTGATCGAAACCCTTGATCCGGACCTTCAGAACACCCTCCGGGCTCTCATTCCACATACTCCCCGCATTGGAGATCTCTACTGCCTCCCAGAGATACACAAGGCAAACATACCCGGCCGTCCCATCGTATCTGGCAATGGGACCCTGTGTGAGAACCTCTCCGGCTATATCGAGGTCATCCTGAAACCCATCGTACAAAGAACCCCCAGCTTTTGTCTTGACACTACGGACTTCCTGCAGAAACTCAGCACACATGGAGCAGTAGAAACAGGGACACTCCTTGTCACAATGGATGTCTCGGAGCTCTACACCAACATCCCCCACGACGATGGTATTGCTGCAACTGCCTCAGTACTCAATGCCAACAACTGCCAGTTTCCGGATGCAATTTTACAACTCATCCGTTTCATCTTGGACCACAATGTCTTCACCTTCAACAATCAGCTTTTCATCCAGACACACGGAACAGCCATGGGGACCAAATTCGCACCTCAGTAATGCCAACATCTTCATGCACAGGTTCGAACAAGACTTCTTCACCACACGAGATCTCCAACCAAGGTTATATACTAGATACATTAATGACATCTTTTTCCTTTGGACTCATGGTGAACAATCATTGAAACAACTGTATGATGATATCAACAAGTTCCATCCCACCATCAGACTCCCCATGGACTATTCTCCAGAATCAGTTGCATTCTTGGACACACGCATCTCCATCAAGGACGGTCACCTCAGCACCTCGCTGTACCGCAAACCGACAGACAACCTCACAATGCTCCACTTCTCCAGCTTCCACCCTAGACACGTTAAAGAAGCCATTCCCTATGGACAAGCCCTCCGTATACACAGAATTTGCTCAGATGAGAGGATCGTGACAGACACCTCCAGACGCTGAAGGATGCCCTCGTGAGAACAGGATATGGCGCTCGACTCATCAATCGACAGTTCCAACGTGCCACAGCGATAAACCGCACTGATCTCCTCAGAAGACGAACACGGGACACGGTGGACAGAGTACCCTTTGTTGTCCAGTACTTCCCCAGAGCAGAGAAGCTACGACATCTTCTCCGGAGTCTTCAACATGTCATCGATGACGATGAACATCTCGCTAGGGCCATCCCCACCCCCCCGCTTCTTGCTTTCAGACAACCGCACAACCTTAAACAGATCATTGTACGCAGCAAACTACCCAACCTTCAGGAGAACGGTGACCACAATACCACACAACCCTGCCACAGCAACCTCTGCAAGACATGCCAGATCATAGACATGGACGACATCATCAAACGTGAGGATACCATTCACCAGGTGCACGGTACATACTCTTGCAACTCCGCCAACGTTGTCTACCTAATACGTTGCAAGAAAGGATGTCCCGAAGCATGGTATATTGGGGAGACCATGCAAACACTACGACAGCAGATGAATGAGCATCGCTCAACAATCACCAGGCAAAACAGTTCCCTTCCTGTGGGCGAACACGTCAGCAGTCATGGGCATTCGGCCTCCGACCTGCGGGTAAATGTTCTTCAAGGGGGCTTTCGTGATACACGACAGCTCAGAGTCGCTGAACAGAGACTGATAGCCAAGCTCCGCACACATGAGGACGGTCTTAACAGGGATCTTGGCTTCATGACACACTATCTGTAACCCCCGTAACTTGCCTGGGTTAGCAAAAAAACCTCACTTACTGTGCTGTCTGGAGAAAATACACAATTCTCTAACAATGCTCAGGATCCCCTTCACACACATTGTTAGCCAATTTAACACTTGAATAGCAGGTTAGATGTAAGGATTCGCATTCTAATCAGCAATCTCTGACTGTCTGTGCTGATGTGTGCTATTGCAGACCAGAACACTGCACTTGCCTGATGAAGACACGGGAGGGTTGAAAGCTCGCTTTTTTACTATCAAATAAATCGGTTGGATTAATAATTGGTGTTGCTAAATTCTTACTGAGTTCTTACCACTCCAATCCAACGCCGGCATCTTTACATCATAATCTACAAGGCATAAGCCAGGAGTGTGATGGAGTACATTCCATTAATCTAGATGACTGTGGCTCCAATAACCCTTGAGAAATTTGACACTATCCAGGACAAAGTAACAGCACCCCATTCATCACCTTAAACATCAGTGCACAGTGGAAGTGTATACCATCCACAAGATGGACCTCAGCAACTCAACAAGGCTCTTTCGACAACACTTTCCAAACTGGTAATTTTTACTAGCTGGAAGGAAAGGATAGCTGATCAATCACCACCTGCAAGCTTCCTTAAGCTGCATTCTTACCTGGCTTGGAACAATATCACCACTCCTCCATTGCCCTGGGTCACTGAAACTCTCTTCCTAACAGCATTGTGGATGGATCGACGCCTGATGGACTATAGCAACTCACAAAAACAGCTTATCACTTCATTCACAAGAGTAATTAAGGGTAGGTACTAAATGCTGAGACTTCCAGCAACATTCACAGCTCATTAAAAGATCAATAAAATAACAAATGTCTTTCTGTTGTTAGGAAGAATATAATATTATTATGCCTTTTTTGAAATGGAAAATGGGTGATGATGGCAAGGCCTCATTTATTATCCATCCCTAACAAAAGGAGAAGGAGCTGCCAGTGAACGTGTTGCTGAATGGCTTAGCTGTGTATTAAGAACCAACTAAGTGGTTGAACTATGTGCGAAACTGGGTCCAACATGATTCTCTCCCTGCATGATGTTGGTTTTCGCAATGACCCAGTGGCTTCCAATGCTTTTCTTTACTTTCTGCTCTTGCACGAGTGACCAGATTTATTGAATTCAGTTTTTCAAGTATTTTGGTCATTGAACTCCCAAACTGTTTTCATAACTTTCAAAACCACAATGGTATTTTTTATCCCCTTTCCTATTTCCTTACGGCATTGAAATCAAGCATCGTCATTAGTTATCCTATGGTAAATATTTTTTTTCTTCAATTTCTGCATAGATTCAACAGGCTTTATTTTTATTTTAACCATTTGGAGCAAAAGACGATCTGTGTTTTGTGAAACCTGTCCACCATTCATCCCTGTTTGTCCATGAGGTTAGCATCTGTATGGAGAAGTTGAGAATGGCTTCCTCTAGATGTCTAATGTCCAACTTTGGTAACACCAACCTGCTGCTTATCAATTTACCTTTGCAATCTTAATGAACTTTGGCCCTTAAAACTCCTAATTCATGGCAGTTCCATGTGTTACAATTAACACAAAACCGAAATCATTGGACACATTCTCTGGTGATTTACCATGCCATTACCATTCGAACTCTTGAGTATGTGCCATGTCAACAAACTTTGAAGAGAAGCAAAGCCCACCCTTCAATCACTTGGCTACCTCCTGAGGATAGAGAAAAAAAAATCATCTGAAACATCAAGGTTTTGAGTTTAAAAACTTGAAACTTTTGAAACCATACCTCACATCTCTTTGAACATTTTGATTGATTCACAGGAGTGTTGAACCCAATGACAGGCTTTATTTAATGCAGGTGATCTAACAGTAACATTCTTTATCATCTCAATAGTTGAGGACTGTAGGCAATATTAGAAGAAAGGTTGTTTGCGAGTAACCTGTGGAAAGCTCAGATTACATTTGTGTTTCTTATTTTTGGCTTTAACTCTTAAAATGACTGGTGCCAATTTATCTTTAACTCATTTCTTCCCTCTTTCTCCAACACAGCAGCATACATCTTATATTGGGAAGTACATAATTTAGGAATATAAACATACAGTAACATTTGAATGGAGCTAGGCCATTTTGGCCCTCTCATCTATTCTACTATTCAGTGAGATAGCGGCTAACTCCACAAACCCGTCTTTGTCCCATCTCTCTCTGCGCATTTAGTTCATGAAAATTGTTCTATGTTCTAAACTATGTGGATCTCCTATTTCAAATTAACAACTGAAGTAGCATCAATTTTCATTTGAGGAAGAGACAGCCAAAGCTCTGTGATCATCTTGTACAACAGTGTTTCCTAATTTCATTCCTGAAAATGTCTAGTCTATGCCACCAAGCCTTAGATTTCCCAGTCAGCAAGAATTGTTTCTCTCAACCTATCTGTTTCCTACAATATCTTGAAAGCATTGATTAAGTCATCCCTTAACCTTTTGAATTCCATGGAATACAGCCCTTATTTGTGGAATTTCCCCGTGCAATTTAAGCCTCAGAGTCCAGATTTCATTTCAGTAAATCTAAGCTCTGGTCCTTTCAAAACCATTACATCATTCCTAAAATGTGATCCTGGGACTGCTAGCAAAACCCTCAACTGGGAATTTACCTAAAAGAATACAAGAGCTGAAGTCAAATACCAACCGACTCAAGAACAGCTTCTTCCCTGATGTCATCAGACTTTCAAATGGATCTACTATATTTTAAACCAATCTTTCTTTTCACTCTACTTGTAACTGCAACTCTACATTCTGCACCTTCTCCTCTTTTCCCCTATGTACTATATAAATGGTATGTTTCTCACTGTATAGGGCAGAAGATAGAATACTTTTCATTGCATCCCAATACATGTGACAATAATTCAAATCGAATCATTACAAGTTTTGAACCTAAAAAAGCCTCCTTCCCCCGCTGCACCAAAGTTTTGTCTTCGCCAGTTTCCTTCCTTATGCCCATCCATTTGTGTTGTACTTCATTTATGATCACTCTGTGCAACCAATCATAAATAGCAACATTTTCTTCTAGTTCCAGCTTTATACTCTGATTGAGAAGAAAAGCATTCTGAATATAAAAATAACATTCGCAATAAAATATATTAACATCAGCAAGATCATTAGAATACATTGTACTGTGCTGCTGCCATTTTAGGATCTGATGTCTTCAGAAGAGACTGCACTGCTTTGTTTGATCTTAACATCAATGAAACACTTTAATGTGATATACCACATGTACCATTCTCAGGTACCTGTAACATGCTGCACAAAACTAACAGACCTGTCTGCTACTGCAGGTCATTGTGTTATTTTTTTGAATGACAACAATGGCACTTTGCAACATGCATGCCAAATTTCTGCCTTAATAAGCTAATTCCGAACCAGTTATTCTATTGCATTTAGCATTGATGTAAAGCATCAGTGCAACAGCAATTGTAGAACTTAGGAGTTAGGATGCAGCATGTATGATGTGTGTCTTTGCCACATTTTTGGTTAATTGTGAGTGGGAACATCAACTCTCTCCTAAAATAAAATTTATGTTTAAGATGTTTGATACTCCCACCCAGGAGTTTTGTAAATTTGACTTCAAACCCAGCTGTGATTATAGTGTACCAGTTGAAAATCTAAGCAGTATCGGGCTTTACTGAGGTCTGCAAAGATTATATTTTGACACCAAAATTGTGCTATGACTGTTGCATTGATGATTATTTCACATTGCTTTGCATCAATGCCAAAAGTGATAGTATAATTCATAAATAATCTATTAAAATAGGCTGAACGAAATTGATGATTTTAAGCTAGATCTGTGGCAGTCAGCATGGTTATAAATAGAATGTTGACATGAACAGTAATAAGTATCAATTTTTCCATTGCTAACACAATGGTTGCAAAAATGATTTATATGATCACAACTGACCCGAAGCATGAGGACATCATCTTAGAATAAAATGCAGAGAGCATTTTGTAAATGAGTGATTAAATTGTTGAAAACATGGAGATGTTAATGGGTGGAATTTGCAAGCAGCCCGATATATATATGGACTCATAACTTTCTATAAATCAACAATGTTCTGCACTGTGATAGCTTTATCAAGAGAATGACCTTCAGTTCATCTCCATAAATTCAGCTCATCCTTTCAACTTGAACAACAACTACAGTTGAAAACAACAAGAGAAGCGGCGATGACGAATCTCTTATCAGCTCACTGGGAGGGAAAATGTTAGATTCAAATCCCTGATACAAATTGTTGCAATGTCAACTCAGACCCAATCTCACAGTATGATTGAATGCTCAACAAGGCTCACACTACCATTAAATGCTGAGAATGAAGATACAGTGCTTTATAAAACAATTCCAGCATAATACTACATGGACGACGTCTTATGCCAGTTGTGCTGCAAGTAATACCAATACAGGGGAATCTATTGGGCATTGTCGACAGGATACATTTTAATCCATCAACTATCGCAGAGATTCACGTCACCCAAATCGAACCTCATTGCAATATACCGAACAAAGTGAGTTTTGAATCAGATGATGAAGTAGTAAGTGTAAGTCAGACATAAAGTATCTGTATTTATAATCAAAATTAACGTTTTCCACTTTGGTGTTTTATACAAAGCATGACCCAAGAGTATTGATACCAAATCACAGGGCACTTCACACAGTAGAGATGATAGAGGATGTCAGACACACACAGGTTCAAAATGTGAGCAGGTCAGAGTTAGATAAAATTCAATGCAAAGACACATGAAGTAATATATTTTGGGAAAATAAATAGAACAGTGAAATCCTACAAGTGAACTGATATCTTAGTAACATTCTAGCAGAAGATAGAGAAGTGATCTAATAAAGATTATTAAAGGTCTCTAACTTCTGAAAAATTTAAAGGGAGAATTAATATGAGAGCGCTGAGCATTTAAAGATTTATATGTCTTTAGCTTTCCTGATTCTGTTCCATTCTGTCATTATTTGATATAGTTTCGAATTGTTTCAGGTTTTAGTTGCATTTGGCGTTAACAAAACACTTTGGTGAAAGCAATCTAAAATGTATACAGGAGCAGTAAGAGCAATGGAAAAGTATGCAGTACCACAGTCTTGTTACTTAGTAGAGATCCAAGGGCAGAAAAATTGGCAAAAGAAAATATTTATTCCTTTTTGCTTTGTATTTTCCCTTACATAATTTTTTTCTTATTTTTCCAGTGGAGGGATATGGGAACGCAACACAAATCTGCATATTCATAAATGTCATAAGGTTCGAGGAATTCACACACCCAATTTTACTGAGGCACAAAGCAACATCACAATTAATTTGACACAAAAGCAAGGGACAATGGAATACATGTCGCATCAGTGATAAACCTGCTGAAACACAGTATTCTTTTTGGAGGTAATTAAAGTAATTTTGTGTAAGTAGAATTAACTTTCCAGCAAATTCTCAGAAGATAATTTTCTAATAACGAATGTAATTGGGGAGCCCAATTCTAACATCAGCCCAACATCACAACCAGAATCCTAAACACGTAAGGCACCTTTGTTATTAACTGTTGACATATGACCCTGTTACATGTTCACTGCTTCTTATGGTGGCAGTAGCACACATTTTGTTTAGCTGGGAATGAAATATTTCACGTTTTTAATGTTAAGTGCTATATTATAATCAGAAGTGACATAATCACAGATGAATTATTAAAGTAGGTTGTTCCTATCCTCTATCACTTGAAGGGAAAACGTACTTACTTTAAAATGCTTCTCCGTCTCATTAGTGAGAGGTGAATAATCATACAGAATCTGCTAATAACGTTACCAGCATTGCTGCTTCCAGCTCCATCACATTATCCATAACATTTTCTCCCTTACCATGATTAATAAAGATCTACATACCAATATGTATTGGTAAATGCAGAAAGTTCTGGTGTTCTGCAGAAAGTGCAGATGCATGGGATTGAAGGTGATTTAGCAGTTGGATTAGGAATTGGCTAGCTGATAGAAGACAGAGGGTGGTGGTTGATGGGAAATATTCAACCTGGAATGCAGTTACAAGTGGTGTACCTCAAGGATCTGTTTTAGGGCCACTGCTGTTTGTCATTTTTATAAATGACCTAGATGAGGGTGTAGAGGGTTGGATTAGTAAATTTGCTGATGATACCAAAATGGGGGGAGTTGTAGACAGCGAGGATGGATGTTACAGTTTGCAGAGGGACATAGATAGGTTGCAGAGCTGGGCCGTGAGGTGGCAAATGGAATTCAATACGAATAAGTGTGAGGTGATTCACTTTGGTAGGAATAACAGGCATATGAAATATAGGGCTAATGGAAGGACCCTTAATAGTGTTGTCGAGCAGAGGGATCTTGGGGTACAAGTACATAGCTCTTTGAAAGTTGGCACCCAGGTTGATAAAGTTGTTAAGAAGGCGTACGGTGTGTTAGCTTTTATTGGTAGAGGGATTGAATTTAGGAGCCGTGAGGTTATGTTACAACTGTACAAAACTCTGGTGCGGCCGCACTTGGAGTATTGCGTACAGTTCTGGTCGCCGCATTATAAGAAAGATGTGGAAGCATTGGAAAGGGTGCAGAGGAGGTTTACCAGGATGTTGCCTGGTATGGTGGGAAGGCCTTATGAGGAAAGGCTGAGGGACCTGAGGTTATTTTCATTAGAGAGAAGAAGGTTACGCAGTGACCTAATTGAGGCGTATAAGATGATCAAGGGATTGGATAGGGTGGATAGTGAGAGCCTTTTTCCTCGGATGGTGATGACCAACACGAGGGGACATAACTTTAAATTAAGAGGTGGTAGTTATAGGACGGATGTCAGAGGCAGGTTCTTTACACAGAGGGTGGTGAGGGCGTGGAATGCCCTGCCTGCAGCAGTTGTGGACTCGCCTACTTTGGGGGCATTCAAATGTTCGGTGGATAGGCATATGGATGATATTGGAATAGTTTAGGTTAGAGGGTCCACTGGCCGGCGCAACATCGAGGGCCGAAGGGCCTGTACTGCGCTGTAATGTTCTATGTTCTATGTTCTAATACTCTGTCAGAATAGATAGCTAGACAAACGTACAGACTAGACAGATAGAAACTTGCTAATTCCGCTTGTATCATAAGGTATGTGCACTGACCTATTTGCTTCATTTACACAATGAGAGATGGATATTTAATCATTAAAGGGTTTCTTATGCCATTGATAGGTACTTACCTGTTGAAGCCTTCTGTACCATCAGTTATAGGCACAAAGAAGGAACTATGATAGATCTTGGTTTTGATGGAGCATTGAAACCATATCAGTGTGAGCAGACCAACCTGCTAGTAGCTAATTTTGTAGAGGCTAGCAGTTTTTGTAAGGTGCCCCCAGGATTGCCATCCAATTCATGCAACCAGTCGATGGACCAATTCAAGGCCTAAATAAGGACCAATTATTTAAAGGAATGCCGTACACAGTGATAAATCTGTGAACAGTAGATGTCAAATATGACGATGCATTAGTAGGAGGATGATGGGAAGAACATTCCAAGATGCATGGGAATTATAGTTAAAGGTGGAAGGGATGAGGACACAGAGGCAAGTCTCATTCCCGTAGATGACGGAAGTAGGCAGCCAGCTTCTCAGAATATGGAACGTACGTCCCTATCTAAAGACGTAACGTTAAATGTCAACACAACAATCTATCTCTCCAACTGTCCTCTACAGAATGTAACTAAGCTCTGCACATCATCCAAAGTACTGGCTTCAGGGAATTGCTTCCATTAGCACTAACTCTGCACTATTGCTGACACACTAACTTTCCTCTTTTATAGTGCTATAACGGTAGCAAATTGAGCCCTCAGTGACTGCCCACAGTGCATTCACCCTCCCTGTTCTGCAGCTTGGTAACAGGGTCTGCAACTGTGCATTATTGAGAAAGATGTTAGACCACTGCTAGAACTCTGGAGTGAGGCAGAAAGAGGCACTCACACGTAGAGGGCCTATCCACAATATCTCTGATACATTCTCACCTGTAACGGAGTATCACAGTGGTTAGCAGTGCTGCCTCACAGTGTCAGGGACCTGGGTTCAATTCCCAGCGTGGGTCATTGTCTGTATGGAGTTTGTATGTTCTCCCTATGTGTGCATGTATTTCCTCTGGATACTCCAACTTCCTCCCACAGTTCAAAAGACATGCTGGTTAGGTACATTGGCCATGCTAAATTGTCTCTGTGAGTACCTGAATAGGCACTGGAATGTGGTGACTAAGAGATTTTCACAGTAACATCATTGCAGAGTTAAATGTAAGCCTTCTTGTGATTAATAAATAAACTAATAATGTGCCTATAATTTCCCATAAAGGGCTGCAGTCCTTTTTGCAAGAACCTCTGAATGAAGTGGATGCAAAGGGAAATGTCAACTTTGATCAATCATTTTACAGGTCACTTCTTGTTGTTCTTCTCATTGCAAGTGAGTTATGTAGGGCTGGACTTTCAGCTTCAAGGCAGACAGCCAGAGTCGGAAAATTTCCTGTTTGACATGCCTGCATAAGGGAGGAAGTGCTAGCAAAGACAAGATTATTATTCTGGAGGGTGGGAATGTTAACTGGAGTTGAACAGTCCACCCTGGAAAGAGTCTAGGGACAGCTACAGGAACTGCAGAGTGTGGGAACAGCTGTTTAAAAAAAATACAGAACTTTGTTCCAGTTATAATAAAAACAGTAATGCTCTCTCACCCTCACCTCTTACACCCACTCATCTGCCTTATGCTCCCCATGCTCTATCCGCGCCATCTCATGCTCCCACCCACTACCTTGAACCTTTATAGCCTACTTGCCAAGTATGTCCCACCAGCCATCCCTAAGTGGTTGCTCGCACCCTCCATGTCATGCTATGTCATTTCCATAACTTTACACTTCCTTTAAATAAAAGCTTCTTTTCACTACAGGCAAGTGACAATTGCCCAGACCCTTTAAAGTATCAATAGCAGAAACTACAAGTACTGAAATCTCATCATTTTGAAATTGACAGGATAGATCAGAGAGCGACAGGGCTGTCAATCAAGGAATGTGTTCCCTGGAGTGTAGCAGTTTCAACAGTCTATGAATGTCTGGCCTTTTCATCAAACCTCATTATTTATCCTTCGCTGAGAACCCAGACACCCATTAGACTATTGAAACAGCTACAGCTAAGAGAAAATATTGCTTTACTGGCAGCAATCGTCCTCTGTCATGTATACTTAACGTTTAAAGTTTATTTATTAGTGTTACAAGTAGGCTTACATTAACAATGCAACAAAAGTACTGTGAAAACCCCTAGTCGCAACACTCCAGCATCGCCTGTTCAGGGAGACTGAGGGAAAATTTAGCATGGCCAATGCACCTAACTAGCACATCTAGAAGGTGGGAGGAAACTAGAGCACCTGGAGGAAACCCACACAGACATGGGGAGAATGCGCAGACTCCACACAGACAGTGACCCAAACCAAGAATCGAACCAGGCCTCTAGCGCTGAGAGGCAGCAGTGCTAACCATTGTGCCACCATGCCAAAATTTCAAATGTTTGCGGTTTCTAATGTTGACATTTAAAAGTGACTGCATGATTGAATTTGAGTTTTCTAAAAAGAGGAAAGTTTTGTATGAATTAGTGTGTTTTAAAGCTTTTTAACCATTGTCACTACAGAAGTCATTGGTACTACATTGGGTGGAATGAGCATGGTAGTGGCATAGCTTGGGAGGGAACATATGAGGAGTTGTGGGGAGTTGAATGAGGGGGCAGAGCATGGAAGGTGGGAGAGTCATGGGGATTGTGTGGAAGGCAGAGATTGGGATGGGTTTGGCCTTTTGAACTTAGTTTTCAAAATGTTCCTTCACCCAGAGTATGTTTCATGACATCTCTAAGGTGCTATGAACCACGATTCCTATAAAAGCTGGCCTGATTCCATGAAAATTGTTGAGGATGAGAGTAAGCTTATCCCTCTATCCCTGCAATATAGTCGGCAAATTGGGAGGGCAGAGTGTCGGTTTATGAGCCATAACAGTTCACATCCTTATCCCGTACTGTTGAAAATTGGGAGCAGTTAAAGATCATGCACACATTATTTTTATCTCAGACTCTGGTTTGCTATCTCTGGTCTCCCACATGGCAGCTCTGAAGTTTCTTGGATGGGTTGTTGTTTTAAAGTTGGAGAACCTTCTAAGGTGAAGGGGTCATTGCAGAGTGTGGTATTTCCTGCAGGCGATCCTCTGAGAGATTGATTCTGAGGTGAACTGCCACGTTTTCTGGCTGCCTGACAGCTTATTGCGAATCTGGTTCATACACTGGCTGAACTGATGGTTCTGTTGGCTTTGGTGGACCTGCTATCAAACAGCCTTTGGCTGATTTTCAAAAGCAGGCAAAAATGTGGCTACCTCACCATGTGAGTTTCCACAAGTTCAAATCTTTTTCCAAATACAGAGTGGTGTTTTTGTTCATTACGTATTGTGTGTTGTAGGTTAACATCACTGCAGTCTGAAGCAGTTTGAACCATTCCGGTCAGATAATATCCCTGTGATTCATTTCAGGGAAGGGCAGCATCTTCCGTCAGTGTTATTTTGTCCCCTCTTGAGAGACACGACTGGTTCTAATCCACAAACAAAGCCAAAGTGTCCTTTGGCAGCCGTCCTTTCCAATCATTTTGTTGACAGACTTAAAATATAAAATCAGGTTGAAGTTCAGAATATGACTTGCCAGTACTGGGCAAGACATGAGCTATGATGACCTCAGTGTGCTTATTTTCAGCAGAGAGGCAGCACAGTGGCAGAGTGATTAGCACTGCTGCCTCACACCCACAGGGATCCGGGTTCCATTCCTGTCTGTGGGGAGTCTGCACTTTTCTCCCCATGTCTGTGTGGGTTTCCTTCGCGTGCTCCTTGCACAGTCTGAAAGACATGCTGGTTAGGTGGATTGGCCATGCTAAATTCTCCCTCTGTGCACCCAAACAGGAAAGAGGTGACTAGGGGATTTTCACAGTAACGTCGTTATAGTGTTAATGTAAGCCTACATGTGACACTAATAAATAAATTTTAATTAAACATTGCGCAATTGATAGAGTGCCATTGTTGTCAATCAGTTTAGCAACTAAATATCATTGTGTGCTCGCCATGTCACAAGCTGGTAATATTAGATGAAATGCTGATATTATTTAATGTATCATTTTACTCCTGTTTTAAAACAGCATATAATTGCCATTGAGTAATGATGATATTGCACAACTATAAATAACAATAAATAGAACTGAACTTCAAAATATAGCTAATAAGGATGTCACGCAAACAGCTTTTTAGTGGGCAAGCAAAAGAGTCATCTGATGGAAGTATTCCAACTGAACACTGAGTCTCAAACATTAAAGGGCTTTTGATGGTTTATTCTTGGCTTAGTCTCCATGTCTTTGACAAACATTCCTCCCACATAGATACAGACAAAAAACTCATTAAAATTCCCATCCTGCCTCATCCTCAAAACTCACTTCAGTGTCAACTGCCTGCGTCTAGCCAAAGCTGGAGGAAATTAAAACTGATGATTGAGATACTGCACGTTGTTGTTTCAGTTCTAATGGATTAATGCATCTGCCTGTGTATTCATGGAACTGTCCCAACGTTAAAGTTCTGTTGTCCTCATGAGTCTCAAGTTAAAAAGTCAAGGGGCCAGCTCATTACTGTCTCTGCGTCAGAATTCAATATTCACACATTCAGAAACCACCAGCTGCCACCACATTTTTTTTATCTTGGGTTCAGGATCTACAGGCGGTTTATTTGAGGTCTGCCTTATAGCCTATGAATGGTATCTTAGACTGTTATTTGTAAAAAAACATTCTTGCTTATTTGTATACCTATATGTACCTCAATACATGAGGTTGCATTACTGCTTCCCACCAGATATCAGTGACATTGTCGTATGTTCTTGCACCATAGTTAATCAATGTTACTGTCCCTCATTGTAACTTAGAAGTCTCAAAAATATACACATTTTGAGATGCATAAAAGAGAATATAGAAAATGATGGCAAATGCTCAAATTACCCAAATTAATCCTTAGCAGTTACAGATCATGTGTAAAACAATTATGTATGAGGCATGCAGCAAGGATGTCAAATAGCTTTGGTTTGATTTCAAGAAGAACTTAGATATAGTTCTTGGGGCAAAAGAGATCAAGGGTTATGAGGGGAAAGGGGGATCAGGATATTGAATTTGATGATCAGCCATGACCATGATGAATGGCAGAGCAGGCTTAAATGGCTAAATGGTCTATTCTTGCTTCTAGTTTCTATGTTTCTATGCAAGAGATCTACAGATTGAGACAGTTTAGGATTCAGAAAAGGAAGACCAAAGGATAGATTAAAGAAAAATAGAGTATGAGGGTAAGCTTGCAGGGAACATAAAACTGGCACAGTGGTCAGCAAAACCTCATAGCTATAGGACCCAGGTTCGATTCTTGGCTTGAGTCACAGTTTGTGCATATTCTCACCATGTCTGCATGGATTTCCTTCGGATAGTCCAGTTTCCTCCCACAGTCCGAAAGACATGCTGGTTAGGTGCGTTGAGCAAACTAAATTCTCCCTCAGTGTACCTGAACAGGTGGTTGGACTGTAGCAATTTCACAGTAATAACATTTATTTGTTAGTCACAAGCCTTACTTGTGACTAACAAATAAATGAACATTAAAAGCTGACTGTAAATGTTTCTATAGATGTGTGAGGAGAAAAAGATTGGTGAAGTCAAATGTAAGTCTCAATAGTGACTTTGAAGAGGCATCTTGAAGGATAGTAACTTTTAAGGGGCATCTTGAATGACAATGAGGTTTAAGGAGCATTTTGACAAATACATGAATAGGATGGGAATGGATGGATATGATCCCTGGAAGCATAGGGACTTTTAGTTAAGTCGGGCAGCATAGTCGGTGCAGGTTTGGAGGGCCGAAGGGCCTGTTGCTGTGCTTTAATTTTCTTTGTTCTTTGTTCTTTTGCTCTCTTACAGTCAGAAATTGGGGAATTTATAATGTGGGGGTTGAGGGGGGGGCAAAGAAACTGTTGACCAACTGAATGCATACTTTGGTCCCGTCTTCACAAAGGAGAATACAGATAAGGTCCAGGGATGTTGGTGATCACAGGCTTTAGTGAGAGGGAGGAACTGAAAAAGATCAGTATAGTAGAGAAATGATGTTGGGAAATTAATGGGCTTGATAATCTAAATCCTATGTTACTTAAGAAAATGGCCCAATAAATAGTGGATGCATTGGTGGTCATCCTCCAAGATTCTATAGATTCTGGGACAGTTCTTACAGATTGTAGTACAGCTGATGTAACGATTTAAAAAGGGAGAAAACAGGGAATTATAGACCAGTCAGCCTGAAGTCCGTAGTGGGAAAAATTATAGAATCCATTGTCAAAGATTTTATAACAGAGCATTTGGAAGACACTGGTAGAATCAGACAGAGACAGCATGGATTTATCAAAGGGAAATCATATTTGTCAAATTTACTGAATTCTTCGAGGATGTAGCTAGTCAAGTTGATGAGGAGAGCCAGTGAATGTAGATTATTTGGACTTTCAGAAGGCTTTTGACAAAGTTCCACAAAATAGATTAGTGGTAAAATTAAAGCATATGAAATTGGGAGTACTGTATTGAGATTGATAGAAAACTGGTTGGCAAGCAGGAAGCAAATACTAGGAATTATCAAGTTTTTTTCCAAATGGCAGGCATCGAGTAGTGAGGTACCGCAGGGATCTGTGCTGGGGACCTCAGCTATTTATTAATTTATAATTGTTTAGATGAGGGAACTAAATATAATAACTCCAGTTTTGCAGATGACGCAAAACTGAATGGGAGGGTGAACTATGAGGGGGATGCAGAAAATTTCCTGTGTTATGTAAGGTCTCAGTCTGAGTATACCGAGTAGACCATTTAGGGCAGAGATGAAGAGAAACTTCTTCACCCAAAGAGTGGCCAGCCTATGGAATTTGTTACCACAGAAAGTAATTGAGGTTGAAACATTGAATGTTTTTAAGAAGCAGTTGGATAGAGAGTTTGAAGCAAAAGGGATCAAACGATATGGGGTGGAAGGCAAGATCAGGCTATTGAGTTGCATGATCATTCATGATTATAATGAATGGTGGAGCAGGCTTGAAGGGGCAAATGATCTCCTCCTGCTCCTATTTTCTATGATTTATGAGTGAAATTATATTTGTATCTGATAATTTCATTTGTGAATGTTTGTAACACGAATAAAAGATCAGTGGAATGTCCATATTTATGTGCAAGTGGGGTTCCCACTAAACTTCAGTCAAAGTTACTATGGCCAAGTGGGAAAATTATCAAGAAAATGCCAAGTGCCCTGTCTGAGTAAGCTAAAAGCAAGTTATGTTTCAGTTGATTAATGGCCTCACCAAAATAACGTTTATATTAAGTTTAACCGCAGGAACTCATAGCCTTTGGGCTCGGATCCCAGAATCCAAATTGAAGAAAGAATGATGCAGAGATGATTAAGCGAGGAAAATTCTGAGTTTAAATGCTTAGAGCGGGGAGTAACCTTTCCATAGGGAGTTGGAGTCCACACTGAAGGAAACAAGAGGGAGAATGTTCCAATGATAGTGGAGTCCAGAATCAGGGGTCACAGGTCACATTTAGGATGGAGATGAGGAGACATTTCTTCATCCAAAGAGTGGTAAGCCTGTGGAATTCTTACCACAGGAAGTAGTTAATGCCAAAACGTTGAATGTATTCAAGAGTCAGCTAGATAGAGCATATAGGGCGAATGGGATCAAAGGTTATGGGAGGAAAGCAGGATTAGGCTATTGAGTTGGACAATCAGCCATGATGGTAATGAATAGCAGAATAGGCTTAAAGGGCCCAATGGCCTCTTCAGGCTCCTTTCTTCTGTGATTCAATGTGGCAACGAAGATAGAGCGCGTGAGGCGTGTAAAATATATCATAGAAGAATTTTGGGAAGACGTGATATATATTTTGTAATCCATAATCAAGAAAAGATTTTCACCATTAAACTTGCCAACAGCCTTAGAATTTCAGTTTTTCATGAGAAAGCAAACTGAGTTATAGAATATAATCTCAAAATACTAATAAAAATCCTGAAATCCAGAAAGAAGCTTAAATAATTCAGCCAGCTTGAAGCAATAGCCATGGTTTACAGGCCTTTATTGAGAGATGTTTTTTGAGTTGTTAACTTTAACAAGATGCATCAACATTCTTGAAGCCATTCATCAGCTTTTCTGAGTTTTGTGTGAATCATAGGGAGCTTGTGCAAAACTTCAGCAGGAGAGAGAAAGTGCATTATTACAATCTCAATAGACCAGGAGCCCAACTTCATGGTAGGAATCAGGGGTATGAAATGATACTATGAGATTGTCATTATTCAGATGATTTGAATAGAGGAATAGGGATGTTTTGCTGCAATTATATCAGATATTTGTGAGGCCACACCTGGAGTATTGTGTGCAGTTTTAGTGTCCTTATCTGAGGAAGGATATTCTTGCTATACAGCGAAGGTTTACCAGGCTGATTCCTGGAATGGCAGTGTTTGTCATATGGGGAGGACTAAATCAGTTTGCATTATATTCACTGGAGTTTAGAAGAGTGAGAAGGGATCTCATAGAAACTTATAAAATTCTAACATGGTTAGACAGGCTAGATTCAGAAAGTATGTTCCGAATGGTGAGGGAGTACAGAACTAGGAGTCATAATTTGACGTTGAGGGATAAAACTTTTAGATCTGAGGTGAGGAAAAATTCACAAAGATGTGCATGTTAGGTTGATTGACCGTGCTAAAATTGCCCCTTAGTGTCCTGAGATGCGTAGGTTAGCAGGATTAGTGGGTAAAATATGTAGGGATATGAGGGTAGGGCCTGGGTGGGATTGTGGTCGATGCAGACTCAATGGGCCAAAGGGCCTCCTTCTGCACTGTAGCGTTCTATGATTCTGTAAGAGGGTGGTGAATTTGTGTAATTTACTATCACTGAATGTAGTTGAGGCCAAAATGTTGTCTGATTTCAAGAAGAAATTAGATGTACCTCTTGGGGTTAAAGGGATCAAGGGATATTGGGAGGGAAGAGGAATCAGGATATTGAATTTGTTGTTCAGCCATGATCAAGATGAATGGCAGAGCAGATTCATGGCTGAATGGCTTCCTCCTGCTTCTAGTTTCTATGCTCTTTAATTGCAATTAGTTAACACATCTGCTAAAATACCAAAGCTAATATTTCAGTATGATTGTTTAGCCTGTACGCATTGGTATCCCTTGATGTGGTTCCAATGCCAATGTCTTAATGCTTGTATCCATTCAAACTTTGAGCAATAATTAAGTTGAATATGCAGGAGCCAAAGCATTCAAAAAGGAATGGATTGATCCTTATTTTTGCCAGAGCAAAGAAATATGAGTTTTGGCATAGCGAATTTGTATATGGCAATGAAACAGAACTAACGTGATGGACCAAGTTAGATGGTGCAGTTACATTTTCTTGTATCCATTTCTCTTTCGTATTGTGAAGGGGATTAGCAATGCATGCACATGTTGGATTTATACAGATAGAAATGTACAGATGGTGACTGATTCAAGTAACTAGGATGTTAGACACAATATCAGTTGGGATTTTTACTTTTACAAGTCAAGTGGAATTCAAGTACAGGATGTCAACACGAACTGGACTTAATGTGGGTTCTAGTTCCAATTGTGTAAGACATTTTGTAATATCCTTCTGGGGCTGTAATACAAATTTCATTTCACTCATGTAAACAGAGAACATTCGTTCATTGAATACCAAAAATAATTGACATTCCTACTGCATGCCTCATAAGTAATTGTATTACACATGATCTGTGACTGTTAAGGATTTAGTTGGATATTTTGACCATAAGCCACCATTTCCATATTCCCTCTACGCTTTTCGAAATATGCATATTTTTAAGACTGTTTGTGTAATTCACGGTGAGGAAGGATAATATTGACCAACAGAACATTTGCTTTTCAGTTATATAGACCAGCCTGCTCAGCCGTGTACTTTAATCTTAACCTCAGAAACCCAATCCAAAATCTGCACGAGTACATAATCTTTATTCGCTATGTTAAGCACCTTAATCTGTTTCTTGAGTAAAATTGAAGAATGGTGACGAATTATGGAATTTTATGTAATGGACTCTCGCCAGCAGAAGCTCAGTTGTGACTGGCCAAGCAATTCTCCTGAAATGCTTATAACTCAAAAGAGATGGAAGATGAATTTCAATCTAGGGCTGGGATTTTCCAGCTCTGCAGTGGCGGGACCAACTGCAGGAAATTGGGCAGACCAGCCAAAAGTCCACGGACTTTAAATGGGACCAGAAGATCCTGGTGAGGCTCGAGAATCCTATAGAATGAAACAATACTCTACTATCTCTTCATGTTACTTTTTCACATTCATATTCTCGGACTCTGATGTGTGATATTTTATTTCACCTGTGTGATCCAAGGCTGTCTCTCACACTCTCACCTCTGGTGGCACAGTGGTTAGCACTGCAGTCTCACAGCACCCAGGGATCCAGGTTTGATTCCCGACTTGGGTCACTGTCTGTCTGGAGTTTGCATGTTCTCCCCATGTCTGCATGGATTTCCTCCAAATGCTCCGGTTCCCTCCTACAGTCCGAAAGACGTGCTGGTTAGATGCATTGACCATGCTAAATTCTCCCTCAGGCGCCAGAGTGTGGTGGCTAAGGGATTTTCACAGTAATTTCATTGCAGAATGTGAGCCTACTTATAACAATTAAATAACCTTTCACTTTTTAGATGATTCATTCCAGAGACAGTAAATCTGGGGTGATGTTTCAGTGCAGTCCACTGTTGAATTTCCAGTCTTTTGGTTAAGATATCAGGACCTGCCTGCCCTCTCAGTAGGGGTGTAAAAGAGCCTATGGAAGTGTTTTGAAAAAGAGCAACATGTGTTTATCCTTTTTGTCCTGGCCAACATTTACCACCCCACTCCTGCCACCCCCCCATTCAATTAACATCGTAGAAAGAGACGAACTGATCGTGACCACATTGCTGTTTCTGGGAGCTTATTGTGTGCAAATTAGCTTCTGTGTTTCCCAAATTACAGCGATGACTAAACTTTAAAACTCCTTCATTTGCTGAAAAGTGTGTTGGGGCCTCCTAGAATCATAGAAACCCTACTGTGCAGAAAGAGGCCATTTGGCCCATCGGGTCTGCACTGACCACAATCCCACCCACGCCCTATCCCCATGTTCCTGCATATTTACCCACTAATCCCTCTAACCTACGCATCTCAGCACACTAAGGGGCAATTTTTTTTAGCACAGCCAATCAACCTAACCCGCACATCTCCTGAGGCTGTGAAAGGCACGATATGAATGCAAGTCTCTGATTTCCGTTGGATCATCTCAAGGTGGATAGATTCTGATAGCTGACCTGGAAGTTGAAAGGAGAAGGTGAATTTATGTTGAATGTAATAAATTAGGACTGAGGGGAATAAACAGGAAATGACTGGCCGCATTTTTTCATAATTCAACAATAGAAATGAAGAATCCATATTTATTCAGAAAGTTGTTTTTATGAACAGGAATACATGCACATTTTGGGAGGGACAGGAAAAGGCTGAAAGATCAATTAATCCCTTCACCTTCCCACTCTCTGAAACCCCTTGTAACAAATCTGTCTGTTTTCAGGAAAGCAATCTCATTTGCCTTTGGACCCATTCACACTGGCCATTTCAGTGGGCTCCAGTAATAACTCAGTGAGGATCAGACAAAGTATTTTATGAACTGTTTTCAGATGGTAATTTTTCAACGTAGGCAAAGAAGGAACTCCAACTAAGAGAGGAAAACCAGCTAAAATTGGCGATGTCAGGCTTGCAGGAGAAAGGGTGACTGAGAGTATGTAAAAGCAGTACATTGAGCACGTTTAAGGCGTTGATTATGTATACCAGCGACATTTAAAACACTGCCCTAGTTTTATCATTCAATAGAGTTTCCACCTTCTGTTCCGTTTCAAAGCCAAAATATTTTTTTAGAAGTGAGCTTTTTTTTTCCCACTACTGTCATTAATATTACTCTGTAGAGAATTCTTCAGTCGCAAACATCTGTAGCTGTGGACTCTCAAAGCATTTATTTTTTTTCCCTCATTTGCAATATCTTCTGCATGTGTCACGTTAGCATTCCATTTGATGCCAGAGCTGCAAGTTGCTACTCCAGTACGTTGTTGTATCCGCCTATTAGCTGAAAGGAAGCCAGCAGAAGTTTTCTGAAATATTCCCTTTGATTCTGTCAGATGCTCAGCACCAGCAGCTGCTCACTCTGACATGAATTATGCAGCGGGTATGTTTGAGGCAGTAATCCACCCTCATTTCCTCGCTGACATGTGCCCGGTCAAGGCGAACGCACCATTACAGGTGGCGGCAAAAGGGTTACGCCGTCATTCCCAATCAACAGCCAAATTGTGATCGCCGTCATACTTGGCATTGTGTCAGTCAGAACATCAGGTCCTTTCAAACATTTTTAAAAGACACTTCAGAACTGTCTGATTAAATATTTATCCAAGAGCACTTTGTATGACATTCTCAATTTCTACTGTTCTCGGCTCGTAAAGGTTAGTGTTGTCCAGTTCATTCACAAGATTTGGAGGGATGTAGCTGATAAAGTTGTGCTTCCGAAGCAATAGCTCTTCATTTTCTTCAGCAACAGAGTTTGCTGGAGATTTAACTCGCGTAAAGATTACCCTAAACTTTCTTGGAAAGGCGCACAATGCCTAAAATCTGCTTTATCTAAAAATAATCACTACCCTCTCATAATTGTCAGATAGTAATCTGACAGGGAATTTATATTTCTGCGCTGTTTTGCTGTACATATAAGCATATGATTTGTTAGTTCCCCCTTGCTCATTCCCCATCGTTCAGCAATTTCTTTCATTTCATGTGTTGATTTAATTTGCTTTTTGAAAATATTATTAAATTAGCTTCAACCATCTTTTCAGACAGTAAGTTCCACATCATAAGATAATGTGCCTCTGCATAAATTGATGGACATATAACAGAATAATGATGAGGGCTAATCATTATCACTGCTCACAGTGGAGGCATAGTGATGTTGTCACTGGACCAGTAATCCAGACACCCAGTGTAACACTTTGGGGATCTAAGTTCGAATCCCACTGTGTCAAAATTTGAATTCAGTAAAAATCTCAATTTAAAAGTCTAATGATGACCATGGGTGACACAGTAACACAGTGGTAAGCACTGCTGCCTCACAGCAGGAGGGACCCTGGTGCTGTGAGGCAAACTGGGAATGGAAATTACAAATGGAGGTCTAGTTGGACCAATGAGCGGCGCAGGATTGGAGGCCGAAGGGCCTTTTTCCTGTGCTGTATTGTTCTTTGTTCTTTGACCTTTGCTCTTTGTTCAATTCCCAGCTTGGGTCACAGTCTGTGTGGAGTTTGTACGTTATCTCCGTGTCTGCATAAGTTTTCTCCGGGTGCTCCGGTTTCCTACCATAGTCTAAAGATGTGCAGATTAGATGGATTGGCCATGATAAATTGTCCATTAGTGTCAGTGGGATTAGCAGGGTAAGTATATGGGGTCACAGGGCCTTAGAGAAATAAATCCGGCCTACATGTGATTTCAGACCTATAACAATGTGATGGACATGTAAGCCACTCGCTCCAAGGGCCTAGCCAAAAAATCCCACATCCAATGATCTATAAAAAAAACTGACAGAAGAATTTGGTTCGTGGCACCTAGGAACAGGAAGTTGTTCAAAGCTGGGAGGAGAGGAAAACATAAGGAAAATATACTGAAGTTAAATAATTAGTAGGGACAGTTAGCATCCATTTTTAATCAGAATTGAGAGTGAACATGATATTTTGTCAACATCTCAAACTGACTTGAAAGGATTTTGGAGATGGACTCAGTTGTCCTGATCCAAGATGGGCCAAATAAACTGGTAAGAGGTCCTGTTTGGAGAGTACTAGAACATAGGAACTAAACAAAAAAAAACATCTTAAGTGTTATAATTGCTAAGATTATTATCATAGATAACAGCATTTAAATCAACCCACTGTATACGACAGTCCCATTTTTGAGCCCAAAAACACTTTTGCATATACTCGAGTGAGTAAGCCAATCCCCTTTTCAGTCACAACAGACTATTAGTAGTCAGCCTCAGTATTTTCACTCCACAAATGCATGTTTTACGAATAATTGGGTGCAAAGGATCAAGCAGGTGAGACAGGCGGTCTTGTGAAAGGAGTTTAAGACATGCTACACAAAGCAGATCCCATGTAATGAATAACAAGTTGGTAACTACCCATACTCATAGCTTACTTTTATAATTGGCACATCAGTCAACCCCCATTTTCAGAGAGATTTTTTGAGGCCTCTAAGGTATACAGCAATATCTAAAGTAACTGAGCCATGTGCAAATGGCATTGGTACAAGTTTATGGGCAAAATGAACACGTGACTGAAGGAAAGGTGTTGGAAAAGGGGTCCAACTTCATGGGACGCTAACATCAGTACTGAGACAGGAAGGAACTTCCTTTTGGGACAGGTTGCAGCTGAACCAGACTGCAACCAGCAGGGGGAGTGAACAAGATATTAAGATAAATACGATCTGAGGTGAGAAGGACATTAGTAACTTGGAAGGGTTGAGGATGCAGTTACCTGTGGATAGGTAGAAAAGATTATGGGTGGAACTTTAAGCCCATGTTAGCCAACAGTGGGAATGGTGACATAGGCTCAAACTCCTGCGAAAATTAGGAGACGGGATTCTCACCGGCGAGACCAAGTTTCCCAGTTTTCCACATCCTTTGCCAATGATATAATAAGGTTTCCGCTGACAAAGATCGAGACCTCATTATAATACATTTAAATAAATGTTGATATTATTATCCAGTACCCTCCTGCCACATGATCCACCCTCAAGTTAATATTCATAGCTCACCAACGTGAAGTCACATCAGGAAGGTTTAGAACAGGTATATAAAGCTGCGAATCAGTTCAGGAGATTTCCGCCCCCTCCCAGGGCGTAATGATAAATATACCTCTTCGGGGACATGGACACACCTGGACATTGCCAGCCTTTGCCAACTTATGTCGGGGACAGTATCAGGAGCTGGGTCTCTGGGAAGTTCAAAAGGTGGGGAGGAGTTCCCATTATGTGTGGTGGGGGTGTGGCAGAGCTCCAAGGCCTTCGAAGAGGGAATTTGGCAATTTTAAGGGAGCAGCCATTAACAGTGGGTAACTTGCAGTGACAGGGAGACTGGGCATTGGAAAGGTAGAGGGCATTAAGGGAGAGAACTGACAGCAATACTGCAATACTGCAGTGGTAGTTGTGGAATGGGGAGAGTCCCCAGTAATTGTGCAGTAGCACTTGGGCCCCTGATAACTGTACCATTGAGGGAGCGAGCCTCTGATACCTTGGTGGTGGGATGAATGGTGTGGGGCTGGGGGCATCTGGTGGTAAGTTAAGGTCATGATTGGGATGTACTTTAAAGATGGAGCCCCAATCTCTGTGGAGCAGTCTTGCTGGGCCTATCAGGCCCCATCCCACCAGACTAATGGCATAAAACTGATTTTTTTATCAGAGCACCCCAGGAAACCTGGTTGGAAAACTCGACAATGCGTCTGAAGAAATTCCAGTTGGTTTTCAGTCAGACCTTGAGAAATTATGAGAACATTCCTTTCACTGACACAGTGGTTAGCACTATCACTTTATAGCACCATGGACCCAGATTTGATTCCAGATGGTGACCATCTTTGTGGAGTTTGCATGTTCTCCCGTGTTTGCATGGGTTTTGTCCCACAGTCTGAAGATATGCAGGTTAAGCCAATTGATCATTGCCCCTTAGTGTCCCAAGATGTGTAGGCTAGGTGAATTAGCCACAGTAAATGTTACAGGGATAAGGTGAGAAGTGGTCCTGTATAAGATGTTCTTTCGAAAGAGCCAGTGCAGACCTAATGGGCCGAATGGCCTCTTTCTGCACAGGGATTCCATGGATTCTAAGATCAGTAGAAGGTTTTCAAAAGCGACTTTAACGTGACACAAAGTGCTCACGTCCATCAGGGGCAAGAAGTGTACTGGTGACAAAATATTGTCTGAAGTGATAAGAGGCAACATAAAACTCAAAGAAAACTAACATGCAAGTGCAAAAATTAAAACAGATCCTGGTGTCTGAAAAGTACAAAAAACAGCAAATCATGACAAAACAGATTGTAAGAATTAAAGAAAGGGAGAATTAAATTAATTTGGCAGACGATATAAAAATCAACAGAAAGAACTTTTACAATTACATTAGGAAGAAGGAGGGTGGCCAGGAGCACTGTCAGAATCTTGAAAACTGATGACAGTAATATTGTCAATGAAAGTAAGGAAAAATAAGCATGTTGAATAATTATTTTGTGTCAGCAAACTAGAAAGATGACTTACCAAAATTAACTTAAATAAAATTACAGTCTGACAGATTTCCAGAAATATGATAACGAAGGAACTCATGACACTAAAGGGCAAAGAACTTTCCATATCAGGGTTCTAAGGAAAATGGGTGAGAAATTCTCCAACTATAATTTTGCAAAAGACTTGGCATAGTGGCACAGTGGTTAGCACTGCTGCCTCACAGAGCCAGGGACCCGGCTTGGGTCATTCTCTGTATGGAGTTTGCACGTTCTCCCCGTGTCAGCATGAGTTTCATCCGGGTACTACAGTTTCCTCCCAAGATCCAAAGATTCGCAGGTTAGGTGGATTAGCCATATTAAATTGCCCCTTAATATCAGGGGGACTAGCTAGGGTAAATGCATGGGTTTATAGGGATAGGCCTAGGTGGGATTGAGGTTGATGCAGATGCAATGGACTGAATGGTCTCTTTCTACACTGCTTTGATTCTATGACTCGTGATTTTGAAATCCTTCCTCTAAATTGGGAAAATTTGAAGTGCACTCAGCTCGTTCAGAAAAATGACAAAGGAATACCAGTGCATTATAGACCAGTTAGCTTAACATCTGCTGTCAGGAAATTAATGGAGTATGGTTAAGAATAAGGTGACTGAATACCTTGAAAAGTTTCAACTGATCAGAGAGAATCAGGACAGATTTGTAAAAGGTAGGTCATGACTCCCTATCCAACTGATTTTTTTTTTGAGGAGGCGACTAAAGTGATGGACAGGAAATATCCATAGATGTTATTTATTTGGACTTCCAGGAGACATTTGATAAAAGTCTCTCGTCACAGACTGTCAGCTCAACTTGAAGTTAATGGAAGTGAAAGAAAATTATTGACCTCCTTAAGAAATTGGCTGAGTGGCAGGAGACAGAATAAGAATAATAGACAAGTACTGTAATCGGCAGGATTCGACAAGTGGTGATAACCCATAAAACATAGAAATATAGAAAATAGGAGCAGGAGTCGGCTATTTGGCCCTTCAAGCCTGCTCTGCCTTTCAATATGATCATAGCTCATCATCCAGCTCAAAAGCCTGATCCTGCCTTCTTCCCACTTCTTTGATTGCCTCCACCTCTAGAGCTACATCTAACTTCTTTCTGAAAACATACAGTGTTTTGCCTCAACTGCTTTCGGTGGCAGCGAATTCCACCATTCTCTTGGTGAAGGAATTTCTCCTCATCTCTGTCCTTTATAGTTTACCTCATATTCTTAGCCTATGATCCCTGGTTCTGAACTCTCCTTCCCCCACCAGCAGGAACTTCATTCCTACATCTAATCTGTTTAGTCCTCTTCTAATTTTATAGGTTTATATGAAATTTCCCCCTCATTCTTCTTAACTCCAGAGAATAAGTTCCTAACCAACTCAATGTCTCTTCATTTTTCTGACCCACTGTCCCAGGGATGAGTTCGGTAAACCTTCACTGCCCTCCCTCAATAGCAAGAACATCCTTCCTCAGATGAAACCGCACACAATATTTCAGGTGTGGCCTGTGTAATTACAGCAAGGCATCCCCGCTCTTGTACTCAAATCCTCTCACTTTGAAAGCCAACATACCATTTGCCTTCTTTATCATCTGCTGCATCTGCATGCTTACCTTCAGCGATTGGTGTATGGGGACACCCATGTCTTGTTGCACATTCCCCGCTCTCAATCTATAGCCATTCAGATAATAATCTGCTTCCTTGTTTTTGCTACTAACATGAATACCCTCATTTATCAACATTACACTATCTCTGCCATGCACTTGCCCACCTCACTCAACTTGTCGAAATCACACTGAGAGATCCCTACATCCTCCTGACAGCTCAACCTCCCACCCGGTTTGTGTCATCTGTTAATGTCTGAGTTGGGACTTTAACAATTAATAACTCAGATGATGGAATTGAAAGACAGATATCCAAATTTTCTCGTGGGGAGAATTGTAAAGAGCATAGATGGAAGTACAAAATTACAGAGTAATGGCAACAAATTAAATGAATGGGCAAGACTGTGGCATATGGATTTCAATGTACGAAGACGTAAAGTAATTCATTTTGGACCTGAAACAGGTATTACAGTACTCTTTCTAAATGGTGAAGGAACTAGAAACAGTGGTAATCCAAAGACATTGCCATGATTTACAGTCACATCAGCTGCAGGCAGAATTTCTGTAATGGCCACTAATTCTCACAAGGTGTCAAAAACATGATCTTCAATGGTGAGATTTCAGTTTGTGGCCTTGCCAGTCCCCCTCCGATGAAGCAATCAGTTTCCTGCCCAGGAAGAGCATGAGCCTGATTCATATGCAAAAGCATCTCTTTTGCAGGCATCTTGATACACATCCACTCTCGTATCTTCCCACACGATGTGAGATCATGTCAATGAGAATTGCTATGCTCCTGAAAGACACTGTGGCCTCTGAGAGGGATGTTGGAGGTGAATGCAAAAGTCACCAGGATCGACTAGGCAGACCAAGGGCTGAGGGGGCAGAGGAAGCCCTGGAGGAGTGGTAATCAGAAGAGGGGAGCTGTTGGGGGTTTGTGACTAACCTCTAGAACATAGAACATTACAGCACAGTACAGGCCCTTTGGCCCTCGATGTTGCGTCAACCATTGGAACCAATCTAATGACCCTCTAACCTAAACAATTCCAATGTTACCCATATATCTATCCATTGACCATTTGAATGCCCTCAAAGTTGGCGAGTCCACAACTGCTGCAGGCAGGGCATTCCATGTCCTTACTACCCTCTGAGTAAAGAAGCTACCTCTGACATCCATCCTATAACTACCACTCCTTAATTTAAAGCTGTGTCCCCTCGTGTTAGCCATCACCATCCGAGGGAAAAGGCTCTCACTGTCCACCCTCTTAACCCTCATCTTGTATGCCTCAATTATGTCACCGCGTAACCTTCTTCTCTCTAATGAAAATAACCTCAGGTCCCTCAGCCTTTCCTCATAAGGCCTTCCCACCATACCAGGCAGCATCCTGGTAAACCTCCTCTGCACCCTTTCTTACAATGCTTCCACGTCTTATAATGCAGTGACCAAAACTGTACGCATTACTCCAAGTGCAGCCGCTCCAGAGTTTTGGACATTTGCAACATGATCTCACGGCTCCGAAATTCAATCTCTCTACTAATAAAAGCTAACACAATGTACGCCTTCTTAACAACCTTATCAACTTTCAACTTTCAGGGAGCTATGCACATGTACACCGAGACCTCTCTGTTCATCGACACTATTAAGAGTACTACCATTAGCCCTATATTCTGTACTCCTGTTACTCTTACCAAAGTGAATCACCTCACACTTTTCTGTATTAAACTCCATTTGCCACCTCTCGGCCCAGCTCTGCAGCTTATCTATGTCCCTCTGCAAACTGTAACATCCATCCTCACTGTCTACAACTCCTCTGACTTTGGTGTCATCAGCAAATTTACTAACCCATTCTTCTACACCCTCATCTAGGTCATTTATAAAACTGACAAACAGCAGTGGCCTCATATCAGATCCCTGAGGTGCACCACTTGTAACTGAACTCCAGGTTGAATATTTCCCATCAACTACCACCCTCCGTCTTCTATCAGCTAGCCAATTCCTGATCCAAACTGCTATATCACCCTTAATCCCATGCATCTGCACTTTCTGCAGTAGCTTACTATGGAGAACCTTATCAAACGCTTTACTAAAATCCATATACACCACGTCAACTGCCGTACCCTTATCCACCTCTTTGGTCACTTTTTCAAAAAACTTGATAAGATTTGTGAGGCATGACCTACTCTTCACAAAACTGTGTTGATTATCCCTAATCAATTTATTTCTTTCTAGATGCTTATAAATCCTATCCCTTATAATTATGTCCAAAACTTTCCCCACAACAGAGGTAAGGCTTACCGGTCTATAATTCCCAGGATGGTCTCTACTCAGTTTCTTGAGCAAGGAGACAACATAGGCTACAGGTGTAGTGCCGGAAGACTTGCGGATAGCCAATCTGGTGGATAGAGTTCTGTAAGACTGTTCACTGGGGTCCATGAGGTTGGTTGGTGTCTGGGAAGTCACAAAAGGGGGGGCTGTGATGTCGGGGTTGGGGGGGGGGGGATCTGTACGTTTTGGGGTGTGGACTCTGCTCTGTGCCATGTAGCCTGGACAGCCACATGACGATGCTTGTTGGAGCTCTCTTCGTAAAAGGGTGAGGTAGTGTGAAGAAGGGGCTGTGATGCTACTCGGAGATACTGTGAATGTCTGACTCCTGTCTGCCTGTTGGCAGCTCGCAGACTTCCTATGGTGTGGGTCATCTCAAAGTGATGTTGTGCAGAGTCACTTATCTGTCCTGACGCTGCCTCGGGGGCCTGGTGGTTCGGTATAAGAATTCCCTGTATCATTACTGAGTCCTGTCAGTGTGAGGAAATCACATGCATTGAGATGATCACATCGTAAAGAAGGAATGGAGATGGCTCTGTATGTAATCTTAATGTTAGATATGCCTTTGCTGTCACCAATCAGTGGTGATCGGACAGCGACAAGTGATTTACAAACATGAATTTTAATTCACAGTGAGATGAAATATATACAAATATCAGTGATCTACATCCCTAAGTGTCTAATTCAGCGGCACGGTGGCATGGTGTGTTAGCACTGCTGCCTCCCAGTGCTAGAGACCCAGCTTCAATTCTCAGCTTGGGTCACTATCTGTGTGAAGTTGTGGGGGGATAGGGGGCTAGTGGTGGTGCGAGGCAGGATCAGAACGGTGGGGAGGGAATCAGAACAGCGGGGGAGACCTGTGCGGGAGAGGTGGAGACATAAAAGCAGGAGAGACTAGGCGTGAGGGTGGGTGTGTGGAGAGGACGTGATTGGGGTTGGGGGGGGAGATCTAGTGAGGAGGGACGCCTGTTTGCATGGGGGGTGGGGGATGAGTCCCAATGGCAGCAGAGACCCAGTGGCAGGAGAAGGCAAAGGCAGCTGAGGGATGTGAACACATTGCATGGTCACAGACTAGCCTGTTACTGGGTTGATATTGACAGTGGCAAGGTGATGTCCTAAAGTGGTCATTAGTTGGCTCCTTAAAGGCGTCGATTGGAGGCTAGATGGATGATCATGGGCCTTCCTGCCCTGAAGTTAATTCTAGCAAGGGTGGAAATACGGTGGGATGCAGCTACGTCATCATCCTGCCTAATCCTATGCCTTTCCCATCTCCCAAGCTCACCAGCCGCAAAAGCAGAAGATTCCACCCAAAGGATACAATAGCAATCTGGCATGGATAATGCACAAAGACATGCTGACAGGATTATATGTGAAAAGGACCTGACAGGATATTACACAAAGAGGAACTGATAGTACAACATAACAGAAGGCATAAATCTAGCATGATATTATCAGAAAAAGATCAAAGTGGATAGTGTAAAAGAAGGATTAAGCAGGAAATTGTAAAGCATCACCTGGGTAAACATTGAATCAGAGGACAGGGTAGGATTGCCATGCCAATCTGATATTATCCTTTTATGAAGATACTGCATAAAAAGTCTGCTGTATAAAGAGAATTAAAGTTTATTTATGTATTAGTCACAAGTAAGGCTTACATTAACACTCCAATGAAGTTACTGTGAAATTCCCCTAGTTGCCACAGTCCGGCATCTGTTTGGGTCAATGCACCTTACGAGCACATCTTTCAGAATGTGGGAGGAAACCAGAGCACCCGGAGGAAACCCACACAGACATGGGAAGAACATGCAAACTCCATACAGACAGTCACGCAAGCTGGGAATTGAACCCAGGTGCCTGGCACTGTGAGGCAGTAGTACTAACTACTGTGCTATGTAGGTTCATTGTGTTTATTCTGGCTCTCTGTCAAAACTAATCTGCTCTCTGCCCATTATCTTGTATCACATTTTGTTAAAATATTTACCTGAATTTCCCTTAAAAGATGAAGTTGTCTCTTCTTGAGAAAAGCCCTGCGTCAAAGCCTTCCACATTCTAACAGTCAAAATTAAATAATTGTCACTAGAACCTGATATCTCCTCACTGATGTTTTTCTGTGGCTTAGTATTCCTACCCTGAAGGTCCAATAATTTATCTTCCAACTTTAGTTAGAATGGTACAGCACAAAAGATGATGATTTGTCCCTTTGTTCGCATGCTAGTTCTCTGAGACAGCTATTAAATTTTTCAAAAGTTAATTTTATAGGATATGGGCATTGCTGGCTACATCAGCATTTATTGCCCATCTCTGGTTGCCCTTCATTAGGTGGCGATGAGCTGCCTTCTTGAACTTCTGCTGTCCCTGAGATGTAGCTATACCCATAGTGCTGTTAGGAAGGCAGTTCCAGGATTTGACCCAGCGACAGTGAAAAAATGGCAATATAGTTACAAGTCAGCATGCTGAGTGACTTGAAGGGGATCTTCCAGGTGGTGGTGTTCCCAGGAATCTGCTACTCTTCCCCTTCTAGATGATAGTGGTCATAGGTTTGGAAGGTGCTGCGAAATTTTGGTCAGTTCCTGCAATGCATCTTGTAGCTGGTACATATGACTGCTATTATTTGTCAGTGGTGGATGGAATGAATGATTGTTGAACCAGTAGCAATCAAGCAGATTTCTTTGTCCTGGATGGTGTCAAGCTTCTTGAGTGTTGTTGGAGCTACACTCATCCAGGCAAGTGGAAAAAAGTCCATCACACTCCTGATGTGTAGCTTGTGGAGAAACCTTTGGGATCAGGAGGTCATTGCAGGATTCTTTGACTTACTCTAGTAACCACAGTGTTTACATGGCCATTTTCTGTTCAATGTTAACCCTCAGGGTGTGGAAAGTGGGGGATTCAGCAATAGTAATGCCATTGAATGATACGGGGCAATTGTTAGATCTCTGTGTTGGAGATGATCATTGCCTGGTACTTGTGTGGCGCAAATGTTACTTGACACTTGTCAGTCCAAGCTGACAAGTAGCAAATTAGTTACACATTCTTGCTTTTATGGAATCAGTTCTGATTTTTCAATTTTTTTCAGAACAAATTTCTTTTCTACATTTCGTTCCTTCATCTTTAAATACTCTGTTTTAACTGTTTTTATATGCTGACTATTACTTGTTTACATTATCTGATAGCCTCTTCTTATTCCATTTTAGCTCTTCCAATTTGACTTTTCACCTCGCTATTAAACTTTCTAGATGCCTCATGATTGTATTTTGTGTTGTAAGCCTCAATTTTATCATTTGATATGGTAGATAAAGGGAAATGATTTCCTCTGGTGAGTAAATGTAGAACAGAGAGACGCCATTTGTAAATTAGAGCTAAGACTTTTAAGAGTGAGACCTTTTGGGAATGAATTTTTCACGGAAAGGACTGCAGAAATCTTGAGCCATCCTCCAAAGTGCAGTAGATGATGGAAGAATTGAGATTTTCAAGATCGCGATCATTAGATTTTTATTGAGTAAGAGGGGTAAAGGCATGGAGTTGAAGTTCAGAACAGCCTTGGACCAACAGAGCAATAGACTTGAGAGGCTGAATGCCAGACACCTTGTAGAGGATAGAATCATATAATCATAGAATCCCTAAGGTGCACAAGGGGGCCATTCAGCCCATTGAGCTTCCACTGACAACAATCCCTATTCCTGTGACCCCACCTGATCCTCCTGACACTAAGGGGCAATTTAACGTGGCCAATAAACCTTTGGAGTTTGGGAGGAAACCAGAGCACCTGGAGGTAACTTATGCAGACACAGGCAGAATGTGCAAACTTCACACAGTCAGCTGAGGGCAGAATTGAACCTGTCTCCCCGGTGCTGTGAGGCCACCCTAAAGTACAGTTAAGTAATTGGTTATCAATCCTTTGAGCCATTTTCTCTGTCCTGTTGTTTTAGCTTCACCTACTCCCATTAATTTTGTAACGTTTCTTACCCTTGACTAAAAAAGAAATCCTGTTACGTTACCAAAAGCAAATCTGCAAGAATACTGTAAGCAGAGCTTCTTAAAAGATAATGTGCAAAGAGGATCTGATAGAATTCCATATAAAGAAGATCTATTCAGATATTTATGAGGAGAATCTGACATAATGCTGCTAAAGTGGATCTGACAAGATTCTATAGAAAGTGGATATGACTGGTCCTTGTAAAAGGACCACCCGACAATGTTCTGTGAGGTAGAATGTGAGAAGAAATTATGCAAAGAGAATTTGTCAGTCTACATTAAAAAGAGAATGTGACAGGATATGACAGAAAGCGAAAAGAATCTGGTCAGATGCATATGAAAACAGCCTAAAGTTCGGGGTTGTAGTGGGTTTTATATATATAAAGATGGAATCATTCCTAAAATATATTGCATCAAAAGAATCTGACTGCACAATGAATAAAGCAAATCGACCAGAGTGCTATGAAGTGAAGAAGGAATCTGACAGGGTACAATAAAAGGAACATCTGACTGAAATTTATGCAAGGCCAATATGAGGGGTACAATACAAAGTGGATTGGCCCCAAATCTGTCTGAGGATCTGACGGGATTCTGAACAAAGCGGACTGAATCAGATTCAGGATAAAGGAGATATGCTAAGATTCTGTTTAATGACCACCTGACACATACTATACAAAGAGGAATGGTAGGGCAGGGTACAAAAAGTAGTCTTGACAGCTATTCTATCAAGATGATCTGATAGAATGCAACACAAAAATTATTAAATACTATAAAACAAATCTGACAGGGCTCAGCTGCTCTATCGAAAAGATCTTTGGGTTCATGTCAAAAAGGGGGATCTGCCATGGTGAAAAGTGAGTAAGGAGTATTTGAGGAATTATTGTATGTTGCATTTGTCTTTCTAAATCTGGATTATTTAATAACGGGAAGGCCTTGATTATTGAAACAGCCCTCATCAAAGTCACAAATGACATCCTATATAATTGCAACAAAGGTAAAATATCCCTTTTTATTCATCCTGACCTAAATACTCTCTTTGACATAGTTAAATACACCATCCTCACGTCTGTTATTGAAACATAGAAACTAAAAGATCCTTCAAGCCTGCTCCACTACTCATTATAATGATGACTGATCATCAAATTCAATATCCTGAACTCCCTTCCCACCATATCTCTTGATCCCTTTCACCTCCAGAGCTGTATCTAATAGGTGGATTGGACGTGCTAAATTGTCCTTTAGTGTGAGGGAGATTAGCAGAGAAAATATGTGAGGTTATGGGGAAAGAGCATGGATGAGATTGTTCTTAGTGCAGGTTCGATGGGCCAAATGACCTTCATCTGCACTGTAGGGTTTCAATGATTCTACAAATCACAAATCCCCCATTGTTATGGAGGAATGCCCCATGTGCTTCGAGGACACCTCCTCCCAAAATGTATCCCCTCATCCCCTTCACCCCCTTCCAAGAACTTCAGTCCTAAAAACCTGAGACTTATTCTGGGATGCATTTTACTTCTTCCTGGGGACTGTTTGCAGTTCCAGCAGTGTCCACTGCTGAGTTCTAGCACTGCTGGGATTGCCGGAGCTGATGGCCAATTAGATGGGCTGGATGCTCTCAAGGGCAGGTCACATTCCCACTGAGGGCGGAAGTTCCTCTTGACAACCGTTTTTTTAAGGCACTCAGATTGGAACCAATCTTTGCGATGGGGGAGGGAGGGGAGGAGAGGAATACATGTTTCTTGGTATCCAGAGCACCAACAACTGTCCTGGTTCCCCCCATGCCAACACAAAATTTAAGAAAACCCACCAACTATCTCAGAAGACTAATGAAATTTGGCATGTGAGCTCTGACTTTCACCATCTTTTATAGATGCACCATAGAAAGCATTCTTTCTGATTGTGTCATAACTTGGTATGGCTTCTGCTCTGTCCAAGACTGCAAGAAGCAATAAAAGATTGTGAATGTAGCCCAATCCATCATGCAAGCCAGCCTCCCATCCATTGACACTGGCTGCACTGCACAATTAAGGATGCCACACACCCTGGACATTCTCTCTTCCACCATCTTCCATCACGACAAAGAAACAAAAGTCTGAGGTTACATACTAGCCAACTCAAGAACAGCTTCTTCACTGCTGCTTTTGAATGGATTTACCTTGCATTAAGTTGATCTTTCTCTACAACCTAGCTATAACTGTAACACTATATTCTGTACTGTCTTGTTTCCTTCTCTATGAATGGTATGTTTTGTCTGTATAGCATGCAAGAAACAATACTTTTCACTATATGTTAATACATGTGACAATAATACATCAAATCAAATCAAAATCAAAATCAAAAGTCTGCAATATTGTCACAACATGAAGGAATGTTTATACATCAGAAGTAAGCATATACACAGGCTATGTGTGATAATTGATAATTCTTGAAATCTATAATATATTCGCTATAAACGTCCTATTGATTAATTGATGATTAATTATTAAGAATTAATCTAAAGTTTAAATTTATTTATTAGTGTCTCAGGTAAGTTTATATTAACACTGTAATTAAGTTATTGGGAAAATCTCCTAGTGACCACAGTCCAGTGCCTGTTCAGGAACATTGAGGGAGACGTCACCTAACCAGGAACCAGAGCACCCAGGGGAAACCCATGCAGACATGGGGAGAACACGCAGACTCCACACAGACAGAGAAGCAAGCTGGGAATCATCAAAATATGATTGTTGCTTTTCTCAGTATGGGTTGTTTATCCCACAGGAAATATCCTTCATTCTTGTATGTACCACCCCAAATCAGATCATAGATTCCCTATGGTGCAGAAGGAGACCATTTGGCCCATCAAGCCTGCTCTGCCAACAATCCCACCCAGGCTCTATTCACACAACTCTACACATTTAGCCCACTAATCCCTCTAACCTACACATTCCGGGACATTACGGGCAACTTATCCATAGCCAATCAACCAAATCTCCACATCTTTGGACTGTTGAAGGAAACCAAAGCACCCGGAGGAAACCCACACAGACAGGGGAAGAACGTGCAAGCTACACACAGACAATTAACCAAAGCCAGAATTGAACCCAGGTCCCCAGTGCTGTGAGGCAATAGTGCTCACCACTGTGCCACCATGCTGCCCAATGATTTAATAGTTTCCCATCTACCATTCAATATATACTGTATCCTACAGTATATAAAGAGGATTTAAGGAATACTGTATAAACAGGATCTGACAGGAATACTGTATAAATCTTCAGTGAAATTTTATGAAAAGGATCTCACAGGATGCTGTATAAAGGAGAAACCTGACAGGATACTGTCTAAAGGAGGTTAGAGATGAAATTGTATAAAACAGACCTGACAGGAGTCTATGTAAAGAAGATCTAACAGAATAAGGTATGAAATGAATCTAGGGAGATGCTGTATAAAGAAGATCTGACAGAGGCTGTAAAAGGAGGACTTCAAAGGAAAACTAATCTGACAGAATACTGTACAAAAAGGATTTGACACAATAGTGTTTCAGAGAGTTAAAGGAGAAAATATTTGATAGAATACTTTAGAAAGAGGATCTGACAGGATTCTGTATGTAGTGGATCTGATGGGATATTATATGAAGATGATCTAAAGGGATACAGAGGGTAATTGTGATTTGGGTGAGAATGTAAAGCAGATGAAAATGAATCAGCCTCCAGTTCTACATTTCTTCCCACTTTCATTCCATTGGAGTCTTGTGGTGCAGGACAACTGGAGACCTCCTCAAGTCTTTCCCAATGCCATGGAATCTTTCATGTCCGCCAGAGACAGAAGACAGAATCTCGCTTTACCGTCTGATTGGAAAGATGTCTGTTTCGTGAAATGTACCTGGTGCTGGGTTCAGGTGTTGGATGTGTTGCGGAACTACGTGAGCTGACTGTCTACTTTCTGTGCAAAAAAAAGCCCTTTGGGATTGAAGTGACCATTGTTTCCGGGCAGCAGAGACCTGAGATGGACCAACCACATGGAATATCAATTCTGCAGATGGTCCAGCCTTGATTTGTTTTACTGGCAACGTAGCAATGTGAGGTGGAGGGAAGGTGGTGGTGAGTTGGATGTGTGTATGTGTGGGGAGGGGTGGTTGCAGATACACCCACCACCTTAGTATCACATCACCACATCAGTATCCAAACTGATTTCTAACCGGGTTCCTGCTACTGCGCTCTCACTGTGGCCGCAGGTTGGTATGAGAGCAGAAATAATGTGACTGATATCTAAGCACAAAGAAAGTATTGCAAACGTGTTTGATCTTGGAACCCTGAGCCATATCTTTGCACTCATAGCAAGAATAACCAATTGATTTTATTACTGCTTGAAACGGAGGATCTGTTGCAATGAAGTGCAGTGCTCCGCAATTTCTTTACACAGTAATCAGTCAAATTTGCTCATGCAGCATTGCATCATCTCCATAGAGTTCCCTGTTACATCCCTTTAATGCAGTAGCCTGTGAGATTAAGATCTTGCATAATTAGAATATGACAAAATTCGACAACCTAATGTTTAAAAAGAATCTAACAGAATACTGAATAAAGAGAGTCTGTCAGGTCATCACATTCTGAGTGTCTGAGGTGACAGCGTATGACTGGTATGCAACAGGATGCTATATAAAGAGGAACTGCTCGGATATTGCAAAGAAGACATCTGACAAACTGCCAGATAAAGAGAAAACTATCTGGCAGGATGTTGTTTAAAGGGGGTTTGAGAGGATGTTGTACAAAAGAGGATCCTGTGTGACTGTGTAATGAAGATCTGGCTGGATACTGTGGAAGGAGGAAGTATCTGTCAAAGCATCAGAGTGTCAAAGTGAGAAGTGTGTTCGAAAGTGTTGAATCAGAAAAGCTCCTGTATTGGTCAACAAGCCAAGTTTTCCCTCCTTTATTTTCTCAATCCATCTTGAGACATTAACATATACCAGGATACAATACGACAGGTGACAGGCATTCTCAGACTCTCTCCCAAGGGACTGTAGCGTGCTTTACTCTAGACTGTAAGCTAGTTTCAGTGTCACAGTAGAATCTGACAGGTAATTCAAACTATAATCTAATTAGTGGCTATATTCCAGGACAGACTTAAAGCAATCATGTTCATCACCTCACTCAAGTGTCTGCCAGTTGCTTCAGTATGAAATGAAATTCAAGTTTCTTTGAATTTGCAATTTTAGTTCACTTGGTAAGGGGTTATTCCACTGACTGTTATGTTTGTAGCCTTTCCATACATCCTGAGGGAAGATTCAAGGAACTTAAAAACCATCTATAATGGCATTTTAATGCAGTGTGCTGAATGCCCATTTATTTGAGTTCAGAGGTGTACTGGCTTCTGGAAATAAAACAATATAGGAAAACCTATCAGTTGAAGGCACTAAAGTTGCTGTTCCTGATAGAGTCTGATTCTGCATTGCTTCCTAAAGTAATGGTTCGAGATACAACTGTGGGCCTTGCATCATTGCCTATGATTCAACCCATCACGCAAACCAGCCTCCCAACCATTGGCTCTGTCTACACTTCCAGCTACCTCGGTATAATTAAGAACTCCACTCACTCCAGACATTCTCTCTTCCACTTTCTTCCATAGGGAAAAGGATACAAAATTCTGACTCGAGAACAATTTCTTCTGTACTACCGTCAGACTTTTGAATGGATTTATCCTGCATTAAGTTGATCTTTCTCTGCACCCTAATTATAACCGTAACACGACATTCTGCACTGTCTGGTTTCCTTCTCTATAAATGGTATGCTTTGTCTGTATAGCATGCAAGAAACAATACTTTTCATTGTACACTAAATCAAATCAAATCAAAATCATGTCTACTGTTCATATGTTGTGAGTCTTCAGTTGGGAATAGTGTCCTGTTCTAGCAAGGCATTTTCCATCGCAGTGGGGGCATCATACGTCATTTTCCACCATTGGCGAGACGACTGTTGCATGCTCCTACTCGCAGTGGTGTTCTTCTGTGAAAACCTGAAGACATAAGAACAAAGAACAACACAGCATTGGAAACAGGCCCTTTGGCTTAACGAGCCTGTGCAGCCATTTCTTCAAATGTCCATGCTTCTGTGTGAAAACTTCAACACCAAGTGTTTTGGTCACATGTGGGCTGTTGCCAGTTGTTGGAGTCAATCTGCCATGAAATGATGTCTGACTTGAATTTTAATTTTTGTCTATGGGCACCATCAAGCTTTCCATACAATGCATTTTTTGCTAGTGTACCATTGTCTATTCTAACAATATGGCCTGACCATAATAGTCAGCATTGCTTGAACATTGGCATAATTCTTCCTGAGTTAGAAAACTGCAGTGCACCTATGTTGGAAACTCTATGCAGCCAAAGGATCTTTCTCAAGCAGAGTATATGAAATAAGTTCGATTCAGTTTCTTCCTTCAAGATTCAAGTTTCAGCACCATCCAGCTGTTTGCTTATTATGCACGCATTATAGATTCTTAGTTGTGTGGCAATTGAGAGTTTGGGATTTTTCCAAGTTCTTGCCTGAAGCTTTCAAATACTGCAGCAGCACTAGCAATGTGAATTGATATCTGCTCGTCAAGCTTCATGTCACTTGAGACTGTTGACCCCCAGGTAACAGAATTTGTCTACATTTTTTAGCTCAGTGTTGTTTAGTAGTAATGTTGCTTCAGGCTGACCACAGTGTCCTTTGCGGGCTGATTGTCATCCCAAATTCCTCTGCAGCCGTTGAAACGGTACAATTAGAACTGACTGCAGGCCGCCAAATGAATGCATCCCAAAAGCTGCATCATCAGCAAGTAGGAGTTTGTGTATCAGGATGTATCGCACTTTGCTCTCAATCTGAACATTAGATTTTGTACATTACGCTTTTTGGTCCTTCTCTGAAATCTGTATCCTGGGCAGCATGCAAGACAGGGCATAAGTCTTGCCAAACAATGTTGGTGCAAGAAAACAATCCTGTCCTACTCCAGTCAGTATTGGGAATGTCTCAGATGTCACCACATTGTGAATGATTCTTCCTCCTGTTTTGCAGTAGAAGGATTTCATGATCTATTCAAAATTTCATTTGGTAGGCAACTGACTTCTACAAGACAGGCCATCTCTGTTAACCATATCAATGACTTCAGGCAGATCCCCTACAGTACTCCACCTCAAACCTTGCCGGGGGTAGAGTAAAATTCAGGCCAAGCTCTTCTCAATCATTAAAGTCAACGCTGCTGTACTTCAAGGAGAGTTCCAGAGTTTCTTTGATGTGTTTTCTTTGCCCTCCTTAAAGTGTTGGCCAGCACTGAGGTGGGGAAACAAGAGCTTTTTGGCAATTTGGATGCAGTGTCCAGACCATCAAAGTTGACTTTTCAGGAATTTTACCTGTATACTTAATTCTTTTTAATTTATTTATTCGTCACAAGTAGGCGTACATTCGCACTGTCATGAGTAGAGATGCCTTCAAAGACCTCACTGACATTTATTCAACTGTCCTCCCATTAAATTCTGAGATTGTATCAGAGGTACTATTGATAGAATTGTCAGAACTCTCTTATATATCAATATTACACAGACATGGCCTCACTGAAGTACAGGAGTGTGGTGCCAACAATATTCTACACGCTAGGACTTCTGCTGACTTGTGGAAGTTTTTGTCATCAAACATTCACTGCCTTAATTTGTAGAAGGTAGGATGACACAACTGATTTCTTGTCAGAATAGTTACAGAACACTAAAAGGCCTGGATAGAGTGGATGTGAAAACAGTGTTCCCACTACTGGAGAAGAGTAAAACTTGAGGGCCCAACCTCGGAATGATGGGTGTTACTTTAAAACTGAGATGAAGAGGAATTTCTTCAACTAGAAGATGGTGAATCTGTGGAATTCATTGTCAGCGGCACAGTGGTTAGCACCACTGCCTCATAGCGCCAGGGACCCAGATTCAATTACCACTGTCTTGGGTCACTGTCAATGTAGAGTTTGCATGTTCTCCCTGTATTTGGATAGGTTTTCCCTGGGTGCCCCTGTTTCCTCCCATAGTCAAAATATGTGCAGGCTGGGTGGATTGGCCATGCTAAATTTTCTCTGTGCAAATGTTCTTCAAGGGGGCCTTCATGACACACGACAGCACAGAGTCGCTGAGCAGAGACTGATAGCCAAGTTCCGCACACATGAGGACAGTCTTAACTGGGATCTTGGCTTCATGTCACACTATCTGTAACCCCTGTGACTTGCCTGGGTTAGCAAAAAACCTCACTTACTGTGCTTTTTGGAGAAAATACACATTTCTCTTACCAATGCTCAGTGTTCCCTTCACTCACATTGTTAGCCACTTTAACATTTGAATAGCAGGTTAGATGTAAGGATTCACATTCTAATCAGCAATCTGTGACTGTCTGTGCTGATGTGTGCTATTGCAGACCAGAACACTGCATTTGCCTGACGAAGACGAAAGTCGAAAGCTCGCAGATTTACTATCAAATAAATCGGTTGGATTTAAAATTGGTGTTGCTAGATTCTTATTGAGTTCTTATCCGAACAGGTGCCAGAGTGTGGTGACCAGGGTATTTTCACAGTGACCTCGTTGCAGTGTGAATGTAAGCTTTGCTTGTGACTAGTAAATAAACTTTAACTTTACACACAGAGGGCTGTGGAGGCCAGGTCATTGGGTGTTTTTAAGACAGAGATAGATAGGTTCTTGATCAATAAGGAGATCAAGGGTTATGGGAGATGGCTAGAGAATGGGGATGAGAATCATATCAGCCATGATTGAATATTCAATCAGACTCAATGAGCTGAAAGGCCTAATTCGGTTCTTATATCTTATAGTCTTAGGGTCAATGATACCTTTTGAGAGAGATTGCTACAAGGTATTGAAAGTGCTCAAAATATTCCAGAGCCTACCCTTTAGCATTTTTGGGAAATTGATTGTTTAGCTAATCAGATCTGAGCTGATGCATGAAGGTTTTTTTTTGGCAACATTCAAGGGCAGGCTGTGTTTCTAGTATAAAGAATTGAAGAGATCGAGAGTGGTGCCAAGTCAAAATTTGGTGCAGAGTGAGCAATTGCAGTTATCCAGCTACTGAGGTTAATGAGTTTTCCATCTAAATCTAATACTTGTATGATATATGGAATCATGTTAGCATGAAGTAATTGGAGGATTGTATCGAAGTTTCAATCCCATGCATCTGATGTCCTTGTCCTTCTAGCAGTATAGTCATGGGTTTGGAAGATGCTGTCGAAAGAACCTTGATAAGTTGCTACAATGAAACTGGAGGTCAATTAATTCTACCTAGATTAGGAATCAAAACAAAGACCTTCTATTCCTTTATAGATCCTTTCCCAACATCACACCATCCCAAAGTGCGCAAGGAAGTACATTTGAAACGTAGTAGTGCAAAAATGTCCCTCAAACAATAAAACTGGATAATCTAGTTTAATGGTGCAAGTTGAAGGAAAATATTGGCCAGGTCACCTGGCAAGATCTTCCCACTTCTTTGGTGGATAGGATCTTTTACATATACTTGAAAGGCCTCAGTTAAATATCTATAATGTAGTATCTCCAAGAATGCAACACTCCTTCTGTGCAGCCCTGAAATGTCAGCCAAGGGCAGAATTTTACGGCTGTTCATGCCGGTGGGATTTTCTGGTCCTGCTGCAGTGAACAAAGATGTGGCTGAGCATCAAATACGCTGTCCTCACTGGCAGCGGTGGTGATAAGATCGCACCGGTAAGGTCACATCCCAGGAATGCATGCATTAGTCCTTGAAGAGGGTCTTGTATCCCCAATCTTCTGCTCCACTGAACCTCAGCTGATATGGCTTTGTCCAGATGTGGTATTTAGCCTCGTTGTTTGACTATCTATTTTAATGATAACTTTTGGTTTTAAATTCATGGCCACTTAGTACTGAAATCAGGGAGTAGAAACTTACGATGTAAGTACTCTAATGAGACCCCATGTTATTTTCAAGTGCAGTTATGCGATGCTAGTCCAATGTTAACAGTAATCCCCATATATGAGATAGCTCTTCCAACATTAAAGCAAAAATACCAGACACAGGAAACTTCTCACTTCATTTTTGAGATTAACAGACATAATGACACCACATGTTCCGTGGAGCAATCTGTTTAGTTAAACTAAGCCTTTGACCTAATTGTGAAGGAGCTGAAGTGAAGAAGAGGATATAAGAATTTCTGAACCAAACTGACACATGTGGAAAAGCTGAAAGCAAACACTGTGGAAAAATAATGCATGGAGTGTTGCAGGTGACAGTTATCAGTGATAGCCAGCACCAGACACTGAGAAATAGGTAATTACCCATTCTAATTTTGTAATGTGAAAAACTCAAAAATTGCCGTACATCAAAATACAAATTTCCATAATCTGCATGTAGTTTTTTAATTAGGTGCATTCGAATGTTACATTTTGCCATGATATTTAGCAGTATGTTTGATCATGAGTTGAAGTGTGATACTCCAGCATGAGTCATCTCCTATAGGAGAAAAGTGGAAAATTATGGGGAAAAAAAACATCCTCATGTCAGAATTGAAGTCTGATTCTGAAAACACTGCGCAGTGCAAAAGGCGAAAATAAAACAGCCATTCTACAATAGCATTACAAGACCAAGCAGATTCAGAGTTACTATTCGGCCCTTCATGTTTATGCTAGCTCTCTGAAGGAGCATTTCATTCATGAGAGAGGCCAGTGTAAAGGGAGAGGAGGTGTATAGGATGATTGAATGGGGCAGTGAAATCAGATTGTTCTTTGTGATCTGTTTTTGGCGATTTGAACATCACTGGCATGGTCAGCGTTTATTGCCTGTCCTGTGAGAAGATGGTAAGCTGCCTTCTTAAACAACAAGAGCAGTTTGTTACAGCCTAGTTATTTACTGGGCCAGTTCAGAGAGTTGTTAAGAGTCAACATTTTGGTCTGGGTCTCAAATAACCATGGTAAATTCAGTGAATTTCCTTTCCTGAAAGACATCAGTGAATGAAACAGACAGATATCTTTTGAAGATAATGAATATTTTATTATCATTAATAATGAGAAAAGCCTTTAATTTTATTTAAATTCTGAATTTAAATTTCCCCAATTGCTATATTGGAATTTGAATCCAAGTCCAAATCCAAGGGCAGCACGGTGGCACAGTGGTTAGCACTGCTTCTTACAACTCCAGGGACCTGGGTTCAATTCCTAGCTTTGGTCATTGTCTGTGTGGTGTCTGCATGTTCTCCCCGTGTCTGCATGGGTTTCCTTTGTGTGCTCCGGCTTCTTCCCTCAGTCAAATGAAGTGCAGGTTAGAAGCATTGGCCATGCTCCTAATGTCCCTTACTGTCCTGAGATGCATACGTTACAGGGATTAGCAGGGTGAGTATGTCAAGTTATGGAAATAAGGCCTAGGTGGGATTGTTGTCCGTGTATATTCGATGGGCCGAATGACATCTTCTGATTTGTAGGGTTTCTATGGTCTTTGGAACATTAGTCCAGTTCCGCAACTTTACCACTTGCCCTGTGTCATGGAGCAGAAAAAGAAAATGGAGAGGAGAATAAGGAGATGTATGGGGAACTGGATAGAGAGGAATAAGAAAAGGATAGAGCAAGAGGAGATTAAAGAGTGGGAGTAACAGAAGACAATGAAGATTGTGCTGCACTGACCCAAGGCTACAGTGAGGAAGAAAGGACGAAGAGAGAAAAGAAAGAATGGACAGGTAGACATGGAGAATAAGAGGAAGGAAATAAGAAAGATTGAATAGAGAAAGGAGTGTAATGGATGGGGAAGGTTAGATAGTGCTGTCAGAGCAACACCTCCACAGGGGAAGGAGGAAAGTTAAAGGTCTGACTTGGAATCAAGTAAAAACAAATAGTGACTGAAAAGCATTAAGCATAGATACTTTGATATCCAAATAAAAAAGAAGTGGCCCATGACAACCTCATTCAGAAACATATTGTCACTTCAGGTAAAAACTTTTGCCGAGAATGGGCTGATCATGCTGCTATGTATTTTCCCCTTCACATAGAATCATAACCTCAGAATTTCCTCAACACTTTTCATACACTATAACCTCACCAAGTTCAGCAAAAGCAAATTGAAAGAAATCCACCAGCATTTAAATTTCAGTACAGAAGGAGCCTATTAACCTATCACAGCTGTGATGGCATGATATTCACCAACTGAAGATTATTTTAAAAAAGGACTTGCATTCATATAGCATTTTTTGTACAATGTGAGGAATATCTCACATTTCATGAACTACTTAGAATCATAGAATCCTATAGTGCAAAAAGAGGTCATTTGGCCCATCGAGTCTGCCCAATCACAATCCCACCCAGGCCCTATCCCCATATCCCTATATATTTACTCACTAATCCCTCTAATCTATGCATCCCAGAATATTAAGAGGAAATTTAGAATGGCAGTCAACCTAACCAGCACATCTTTAGACTGTGGGAGGAAACCAGAGCACCCAAAGGAAACCCATGCAGACACAGGGAGAATGTGCAAACTCCACACAGACAGTGACCTGAGCCGGGTTTTGAACCCAGCTGCTTGGAGCTGTGATGCAGCAGTGCTAAACACTGTGTTACCGTGTCGCCACGGTTGACATAAAATCACACTCTTTACTTCTTGAAAAATGATTTTTCAAAAAACCTTCATCTGAAACACTGTAATTTGTGATTGAACAGCACAAGCTGCTTTAGAAATGTTAGACCAACATCCAGGGTGAAGGTGCAAAAAGCTTCCCGAAAGAAGTGTGAAGAGAGAGACATCCAGCCTCAACATTGGGGAATATAAAAAAAACGCAATGTCCTGGATTTTAGTTAATTGAAATCCAAGAAGAAAATGAGGGACTATGCTGGCCAGTCCAGATATACAACTAACAGATACTCAAACCCCTCTGGGGAATAAAAGGACCTCATATGTTAGTTTCCACTATTTTGAGAAGTGTCAAATGTTTCTGAGAAATAAAACATCAAAATATAACTACTTGTTCTACAGCAATGACTACTGTAATCATAGAAACATAAAAAATAGGAGCAGAAGTAGGCCACTCAGCCCTTCGAGCCTGCTCCACCATTCGTTTTGATCATGGCTGGTAATCCGACTCAAGGCCCTGATCTCACCTCCCCCCTACCCCCACCACCCCGGTATTCTTTGATCTCTTTCACCCCAAGATCTATCAAAAACTCCTTCATGAAAAACATACAATTTTTTTGACCTCAACTACTTCCTGTGACAGTGAATTCCACAGGCTTACCACTCTTTGGGTGAAGAAACATCTCTTCACCTCACTCCTAAAAGGTTTACCCTATATTAACATATGGGGAGTGGGACTTTAAGAAGGGTGTTTGTCATGCAGGTGCAGAGGAACTTGGAGAAGCTGCAAATAGAGTGGTAAAGATTTGTTCTCTCTCTCTCTCTCTCTTTTTCTTTCTCACTTAAGTAAAGATCTATCTTTACAGTCTAAAAGCTCAGCATAAGACAGAGTGAATGATCATCAGGAAGAACCACAGGAGCAACTCATTGATTTCTGATGAACAGATTATGGATTAGAAAGAAAGTAAATTGTCTCCAGAAAATGCAGTTGCACGGACTCCAATTTAACTCTGGGATTTTAAAAGAGCCAGCTAACTTCAAACATTCACAATCTTCAAAAATCTATGTATACCACAAGGACAAGCAAAGGACTTTACTGTATATTCTCTTAACTTTTCATTTGGATTCTAACTTTTCTTACTTCTGATATCTGTGTTTAGCTAACATTGCATGTTTTATTACTTTATCCCTTGGGTTTAGTAGATAATAAACTTGCTGTTTCTTTGACTCACGAGTGGCTTCTTACTTTATGAGTTTAGGTAAAGAGGAATATTTGTTCCATCCAGAAGTCTAATGCTATTTCACTCACTTACCACTTTCCCACAAAGATACAGACACACACACACATAACAGGATTCTTTGGCCTTGTCCATGGCCTTCCTGCTGCCACTGAAAATGAAGAATTTCACGCTCAACCAAAACTCCATTCATTGCAGCTGCACTGGAGAATCCCAGCCATTGGAAAGAGTCAGAGGTTTTCAGTGACACACTCACACGCTTGAGGAAAATACAATTAAAGAGAATTGTGCACTTTTATAAACAGTTTGTAGTTCATGTGATTGAAAAAGAGCACAGTTTACAGGTCTGGTGAACAAGATATCTGGGTGGATTTAATAACCAAAGTCATGTATCAGAAATGTTGTAGCATTCTCTCAAAGAGATGAATTTTAAACAGGCTAGGACATTATTCACTTGCAGTTTTGTTATCAGTTAGTTCATTTTTTGCACTGGAGATGTCTTCTTTTTCCTTCCAGAAAGTGTTGCAGTTTGAATCCACAGATCAAATCATATGATGCTTAGTGGCCATTGTCTACAGCCTGTTACTGTCCATTTTAAAAAGAAAAGTGAAGCTGGAATTTTCCAGTCTATCACCACGCACACCCCCCCCACCCCCCTCACCAACCCACCCATCCCCCTCACCAACCCACCCACCTCCACAGCCATTGCAGCAGAAGTAGCTTGCCATTGGTCGAAAGTGGGATCTCCTGGTCCAACTGATGTATATATTGTTTCTCACCTGTCACTCTGTCATTGAGCCTGCCGCAGAGTAGTCACTTTCGGCACGGCAGTAAGTTCCTGTTGGTGGGAAGGGCTGAAAAATCCAGCCTTTAGATCCTGAAGATTCCAAATTGATTACAAGTTATGGATAGAATATGTTTCCACTGGACATAATATGTTATTAATTCCCCAGTCATATCATATTTTAATCTACTCAAAGATGAAGGTGTTGATGTATTTCTTCCTGGTTTGCTTTCATTGTCTACCTTCTCCTTCGAGACAATGTTTGCTTGTTTTTAAAATTTTCCCAATTTTTTGTTCTTCCATTAACTTATGAAACAATATCATCTTTTGCAAGCATACACACAAATTAGGAGCAGGAGTAGGCCACTTGGCCCCTCAAGCTTGTTCTGCTCTGCCATTGAATAAAATCATGGCTAGTCTGACTGTAACCTCAACCCCACATTCTTGTCTGCACTGATAACTTTTCACCTCCTTGTTAATCTAGAATCTACCCAGCTCTGCTTTAACATATTCAGAGACTCTGCTCCCACTGCCTTTTGAGTAAGGGACTCGAGAAAGACTTAACTGAGAGAAAATAATTCTCCTCATTTCTGTCTTAATTGAGTAATTCCTTATTTTGAAACAGTGATCCGTTCTCTGACAAAAGGAAACATCTCTTTACACCCAAGCTGTCAAGACCCTACAAGATCATAAAATATTTTGACCAAGAGTGGCATGGTATTTAGCATTGCTGCCTCACAGTGGCAGGGACCTGAGTTTGACTCCTGGCTGGGATCACTATCTGTGTGGAGTTTGCACATTCTCCCTGTGTCTGCATGGGTTTCCTCTGGGCACTCTGGTTTCTTCCCAGAATCTGAAAGATGTGCTGGCCAGGTGCATTGACCCAAACAAACACTGAACTGTGGCAACTAGGGAATTTTTACAGTAACTTCATCGTAGTGTTAATGTAAGTCTTACTTACGTCCAATGAATAAACTTTAAAAACCTATTTTAAAAAGTCATCTCTGACTCATCTAAACTCTACAAAACAACCCTAATCTCTCCAGTCTTTCCTCATAAGGCAACATATGTTTTCCTGGTATTAGTCTAGTAAATCTTCTTCGGACTCTTTCTAAAGCACTTACATCTTTCCTTAGATAAGGTTCATGGTGGGAGATATAAGAGGGATGTCCGAGCTAGTTTTTTTTACTCAGAGAGTGGTTGGCATGTGGAATGAACTGCTTGCTGTGATAGTGGAGTCGAACACTTTAGGAACTTTCAAATAGTTATTGGATAGGCACATGGAGCATATCAGATCAATGGGGAGTGAGATAGTTTGATCTTGGTTTCGGAATAAGCTCGGCACAACATGTTTTTATAGAACATATCTATGTTCTATAAGGACATTTAACCCACTCCTCCAGGTGTGGTCTCAAGAATGCCCTGTACAATGCAAGCATAACCTCCCTATTTTTGTAATCAACTTTTCCACCATAAATGATAACATTCAATATACTACTATAATAATATATAATTATTTGCTGCACCTGCACATTAGCCTTTTATAATTAATCCTTTCAAGTTTTCTATGGATGATTCATCCTTTGGTTAGAATATTTCTTTCTCAACGGCATATATTGACATTGACAATAATGAAATATTTTCTTAAATGTGAGTTTATCGACTATCTTTGTTATCTATTCCCAGTCTATTTTAGCCAATTCTGTCCTCAGGCCTTTTTAATTGCATTTATTTAAGTCTAAGACATGAGTTTCAGATCCAGCCTTTTTCACCTTATCATGTTATGATCACTCTTCTCTAAAATTTACTACGTACATACAACCATACAAAAATATGATTTAGTAGCAGATTTAGGTCATTCAGTCCCTCAAGCCTGCTACACCTTTCAGAACCCCAGTTTTCTCTCTCTGAAGCTGAATGTGAAATTTCATCATATTATGATAATTCTTCTCTAGAATTTACTACATACATGCAAGCCTACAAACATATAATTTAGAAACAGGATTGGGTCATTCAGCCTCTTAAGCCTGCTCCACTATTCAATAAGATCATGGCTGATCTGATTGTGGCCTCATCTCCAGGTTCTGTATGTCCTCGAAGACCATTAACTCCCTTATTAGTCAAGAATCTGTCTACTTTTGCCTTAAAAATATTCATTGACCCTGCTTCCATCACTCTCTGTGGAAGAGATTTCCAAAGATTCCCAGAAGTCTAAGAGAAAAACAATTCTTCTCATCTATGCCTTAAATAGATCTATTTTTAAACAGTGCTCCACCATTCTAGTCCTTCCTACAAGGGAAAACATCCCTTCAGCATCTATCTTGTCAAAACTTGTCAAACCTTGTATTTGTTTCAATAAGGCTACTTCCTATTCCTCCAAACCCCAGTGAGTGTAGGTGCAGCCTGGCCAACCTTTCCTAATAAAGTAAATCTTCATGCCAGGTATCGGTTGAGTGAACTTCTCTGAACCGTTTCCAACATTATATATCCTTTCTTAAATAAGGTGACCAAAACTGTACATAACACTCTGGTTGTGGTTTTACCAATGCCCTGTTCAACTCCCAGACATAAATCATACTTTTGTATTCTGTTCCCCTTGCAATAAATATCAATATTCCGTTTGCCTTTCTCGTCACTACTTGCATCTGCATGTGAACTTTTCCTGATACATTTACCAAGACACCCAGATCCCTTTGTCTCCCAGTGTTCTGCAGTCTCCCTCTATTTAAATAATACATTGCTTTGCTATTCCTCTTGCCAAAGTGGACCAGTTCACAGGTTGCCACATTATACTCCATTTACCAAATTTTTACCCATTCATTTAACCTATCTATATTCTTTTGCAGAATCTTATGCTCTACTCACAATTTATTTCTCTACCATGTTAGAGGATTTTCTTGGGGCATCCGACTGGGGGAGTCTTGTGTTCAGCTGATCTCAGCTAATGCAAAGACTTGTGAAAGACAATATGCAGTTAACAACATTCTTATTTAATCAACGTGTATTGGAAGAGAGATGGTCAGAGGATTCCAACTTCTCTCTAATGTTACATTGCATGAGCACAAAAGATATACTTTTCTGAAGATTTGACCCTCTCGCCCAAACTGGATGGTCTAATTACATTAATACATTTTTATTTACTTTAGCCAATAACATTCTATTTTCCAACAAAATTAGGAATTCATTGATTAACAAAACCCAGAGGTTTTCCCCCCACCCCTCTCCCATTGCCTAGTAACCTTACCTACTCAAATCTGGTAGGATCAAGGGTCGCCCCTGGGAACCAGAAGGGAGTCATCTTTCTTATTTGTTTTCTGTCCCCGTATCAATGGAATACTATTCATTGCAGCTAGAAGCTGAATCCTTCTATTCATTTCAATAACCTTGGTTGCTTGTAAATACCTGGCCTGCCCCTAATAATGGGGTATACGATCTATGTTTCATTGTTCCAGAAGAATGTTGTCTGTCTAACTAAACTTATTTCCCATTATGCTGAGGAATAAATTGCTTTTGGCTAAAGCTCACAGGAAAATACAAAAATATAGTTTAAATCTATAGTACTTGCTCAAAAATGATTATATATGTACTTAAATAGACAATACATTTGCATAATATACGTGAGGCACATTGTGATACCTTTGAGACATATATATATATATATATGTATAATATATATAAAATACATATATGGCACACTGTGATCCCTATGATAAACTAATCTACTTTGTTTTAATCATTATCAAAGCAGGGGTTTTTGTATCCCCGACTAAATACCTATTAGCAAATATAGTGACGATACATTGAGTTCCTTTATACAAGTTACTGATATAAATTGTAAATAGTTGAGGCTTCAACGTTAATCCCTGTGGCCTTTCATTCATCACTCCTTGCAATCCAAAAAAGATCAATTTATCTCTGGTCTCTGCTTCCTGTTATCTAACCAGCTATCCATGCTAATAAGTGACCACCTTCCCCTACACTATGAGCTCTTATTTTGCATGGTAACCTTCAATGTGGCACCTTGTCAGATGCCTTTTTGAAATCTAAGTACAGCACATCCACAGATTCCCCTTTATCCACATCGCTTGTCACTTCCTCAAAGAACTCCAATAAATTTGTCAAACACAATTTCCCTTTCACAAAATGACTTTACTTGATTGCATTACGGCTTTCTAAATGCTCCATTATAACTTTCATAAAAATACATTCCAGCCATTTTCCTATAAAAGATGTTAATTGTCTTGTAGTTTCTTGCTCTCTGTCTCTTTTCTGTCTTAAATAGAGGAGTCACATTCACTATTTCCTAATCTGGTGGAATTTTTCCAGAGTCGAGGAAATTTGAGAAAATTAAAAACCAATGCATCTAGTACTTCAGTAGCCGTTGTTTTTAAGAATCATGGATGCAGTGCATCAGGTCCTGGACCTTTGAGTACCAATAATTTTCTCAGTTATCCTTTCACTGGTGATTGTAATTGTTTTAAACAATTCTCTCTTTCACCTTCTGATTCACAATTTTTTCCTTGGTTTGATTTGATTTGATTTATTATTGTCACATGTATTAGTACATAAGGAAAAATATTATTTCTTGAGTGCTATACAGAGCATATCATACATAGAGAAAGAAATGAGAGAGTGCAGAATGTAGTGTTGTAGTCATAGCTAGAGTGTAGAGAAAGATCAACTTAATGCAATGTAGGTCCGTTCAAAAGCCTGATGGCAGCAGTAAAGAAGCTGTTCTTGAGTCAGTTGGTACATGTCCTTAGACTTTTGTATCCTTTTCCTGACAGAAGAAGATGGAAGAGAATATGTCTGGGGTGCGTGAGCTCCATAATTATGCTGGCTGTTTTTCTGAGGCAGCGGGAAGTGTAGACAGCGTCAGTGGATAGGAAGCTGGTTTGAATGATGGACTGGACTTTGTTCATGACCCTTTGTAGTTTTTTACTGTCATGGGCAGAGCAGGAACCAGACCAACCTGTGATATAACCAGAAAGAATGCTTTATTTATTTCTATAGTGTACCTGTAAAAGTTGATGGGAGTTGTAGCAGACATGCCAAATTTCCTTCATCTTCTGAGAAAGTAGGGGCGTCGGTGGGTTTTTCTTAACATAGTGTCAGCATGGAGGGACCAGGACAGTTGTTGGTGATCCGGACACCTAAAAAACCTGCAGTTCTCGACCATTTCTACTTTGTCCCCATTGATGTAGACAGGGGCGTGTTCTCCACTACGCTTCCTGATGTCAATGACAATCTTCTTCGTTTTGTTGACATTGAGAGGGAGATTATTGTCGTCGCACCAGTTCACCAGATTCTCAACGACATCCCTGTGTTCTATCTCATTATTGTCACCGACCCATTACAGTGGTGTCATCAGCAAACTTGAAAATCAAATTAGGGGAGAATTTGGCCACACAGTCAGAGGTGTTATTTAGGTGTATATAGATGTTATTCCAGATGTTATCTGTAACCTTTACAATGAAGGCAGACACAAAACAGTTGTACAGTTCATCCACCATTTCCTTATTTTCCATTATTATAAGAACATAAGAAATATGAAATTAGGCTGTTCGCTCCACCATTCGGAGGGATCATAATTGATCTTGTGCTTCTACACCATGTTCCTGCATTATCCCATATTCCTTGCTATCTTAATATGTAGAAATGTATTGCACTCTGTCTTGAATATACTCAGTGATTGAGCTTCCGCAGCACTCTGGGGTAGAGAATTCCAAATGTTCACCACTCACTGAGTGAAGAAATTCCTCATCATCTCAGTCCTTAATGGCCTGCCCCTTATTCTCAGACTATATCCCCTGGTTCTAGACACCCCACCCAGGGAATCATCCTTCATCTACCCTGTTGAACGCTGCAAGAATGTTGTGTGTTTGAATTAGATTACCTCTCATTCTCCTAAACTCCAGAGAATAAAGGCTCAATCTATTTATTCATTCCTCATAGGACAATCCCTTCATCCGAGGAATTAATTTTGTGAACATTCTTTGCACTCCCTTTATGACAAGCATACCCTTAGATAAGCAGACTAAAAATGTGCACAATACACAATACTTTTTATACAGGCGCAGGATGCGTGTGTTTCTTGCTGGGCCATCATTTGTTACCCATCCCAAATTGCCCTTGAGAAGATAGTGGTGAGTTGTCTTTTTGAACCACTGTGGTCCCTCTGCTGTAGGTACACATACAGTGCTGTTAGGGCGCAAATGTTACTTGCCACTTGTCTGCCCAAGCCCGGATATTGTCCAGGTCTTCCTACATTTGAACATCGACTTTTTCAGTTCTTGAGGAGTCACAAATGGTGCCAAATATTATGCAGTCATCAGCAAATATCCTGATTTCTGGATCTTGAGAAGAATGGAAGGTCATTGAAGAAGGAGCTGAAGATGGTTGGGCCTAGGACATTACCCTGAGGTTCTCCTGCAGAGATGTCCTGAAACTGAGATGGTTAAACACAAACCACCACAACCATCTTCCTTTGTGTTATGCGTGATTTAAATCAGTGGAGGATTTCCTTCTAATGTCTATTTAAACAGGGCTAGTATTCCATGATATCACACTCAGTCAAACGTTGCCTTGAAGTTAAGACCAGTCTTTTTCACCTCACCTCTGAAGTTCAGCATCTTTGACCATGTTTGAATAAAAGCTATAATGAGGTCAGCTGCCTCACAATTCCAGCATTGAGTAACCGTGTGGAGTTTGCAAATTCTGCCCACGTCTGCATGGATTTCCTCCAGGTGCTTCAGTTTCCTCCCAGAGTCCAAAGAGGTATTAGGTAAATTGGTTATGATCTTAGTGTCCCAAGATATGTAGTTTAGATGGTTTAGCCATGGGAAATGTGAGGATTTACAGGCATAAGGAAATGGAGAAGGCACGTGTGAGATATTCTGTCAGAGAATCAGTGCAGATTCGAAGGGCTGATTGGCATCTTTTGCACTGTGGGAATTCTCTGATTTCTTTCCTTTGATCTGGTACAATTCTTGGTTACTTTTGTTAGCAATGGTTAGAATACTGTGATCAGCTCTGGTCGCCTCATTACAGGAAGGATGTGAAAGCCATTGGAAGGGTGCAGAGGAGATTTACAAGGATGTTGTCTTCTGAGAGAGAGCTGGTTGAGAGAGCTCAGCCTTTTCTCCTTAGAGAGACAAAGGATGAGAGGTGACCTGATAGAGTTGTATAAGATATTGAGAGGTATTGATTGAGTCAATTATCAGAGGCTTTTTCCCAGGGCTGAAATGGCCGCCACAAGAGGACACAGGTTTAGGGTGCTGGGGAGTAGGTACAGAGGAGATGCCAGGAGTAAATTTTTCACTTAGAGGGTGGTAGATGTGTAGAATCGGCTGCCAGCAGTGGTGGTGGTGGCGGATTTGACAGGCTCATTTAAGAGACTTTTGGATAAGTACATGGCACTTAATAAGATAGAGGATTATAGGTAAGACTAGTAGGTAGAGATATGTTCAGTGCAACTTGTGGGCCAAGGGTCTGTTTGTGCTATAGTTTTTCTATGTTCTATGTTCTAATATTTTCCTTGCTGATTTGTTTTGTATGTCGCCTTAACTACCTGGCATAATATCTCTACTGCCTTATCCCTTAAACAAATTGCCCAGTTGACTTCAGCTAGCTCTATCTTCAAGTCCTTATAATTGCTCATATTTAAGTTTAAAACACCAATCTTAGAACCACTTTCGTTCCCTCAACCTGAATGTGAAATTCAACCATATTATGCTACTTGGGGGCAGGGGTGGGGTGGGGGAGGCATTACTCTGAGGTCTTTAATTCGTGTTGTTTTATTGCACAATACCATACCTAGTGTAGCTTGCTCTTTTGGTGCTAAAATCTGCTGCTCTAAGAAACTGACCCTCAACCCATCACCCAGCATACTGGTCATAAATCAGAAGAAATGGCAACAGTGCATGATATATTAAGTTTTTCTATAAGGTAATGTCCCTTTAAGGCTGTGCAGTTTAATTGTTGTAATTAAGTGTGTCTTGAGATCAATAGTAACTAATTACTGCTGCTGAGGGAAGTTAATCTGCAGTTGACAATTTGTAAATTCAAAAGTTTCTGCCTTTGGGGAAAACAAAGTTGTCAGATGCCATGAAAAAAAGACTGGAAATGCCAGACTTTCACTCTTTTTCTCTGATACGGACTGTTTATTCATTGCTGGATTTCTGATGTGATAGTTGTGATTTGTTACTGTTTTAGGAAAATTATTTTTGTGCTCATCATGTGGAGGTATTTTATATAGAAACATAGAAATGTAGGTCAATACAAATGTAGCACAATACAGGCCTTTTGGCCCTCAAAATTGTGCCGAGCTATGTCCAATCCTAAGATCAAGCTATCCCCTTCCGATAATTCTGGAGTCCAAATGGTTGATATGTTTTGGTTTTGGAATACACATGTCCTATCTGGCTTGTGAGGTCATTGAGAAGCGATGGCTGAGTGACACTTTTGCTAGACTCTTAATCCAGAAACTCACAAAAAAAAATGTTCTGGGGACCTGGATTCAAACCTCGCCACAGCAGATAATGGAATTTGAATTCAATTTTAAAAATCTGGAATTAAGAATCCACTGATGATCATGAAACCATTGTCAGTTGTCAGAAAAACCCATCTGGTTCACTAATGTCCTTTGGAGAAGGACGTCTGCTGTACTTACCTGTTCTGGCCTACATGTGACTCCAGAGAGCACATGCGGTTGACTAACTGCTATCGGGCAACTAGGGATGGACAATAAATGTTGGCCAGCTAGTGATGCCCATGTCCTATGACTAAATATAAAAAAAGTGATCTCTGCCATGAGACTCTTTCACTGGAAGTAGACATTTCACATCGGTTCAATAAAGATTTACACTGATAAGGCATTGCATTCTGTTAACTCAAAACATAGTGTCAGAAGTGAAGCTAAAATAGAGTCTTGAAATGCTGCAAAGATGTCACAGCTCAGAAAGATACACAGAAATGTTTAAATTTGCAAAAAGCTGTTGGAAAAGGATAAGGAAATACAAACACAAACAGGACTACAAGTAAAACATTGGGTTAATTCGGATTGTTGTGAACTTTCCCCTCCCTGCTCCCTTGGAAACAAAAGGTAATATGTGGCAGAGCTGCCAGTTTTTCAAATTGAAGTGGCAAAACAAGAGCTTGCATCGGTTTTAGTAACAAACCAGAACTGATACGAGCAGCTATGTTCCTAACATTGCTGGGCAGGACTGCTATGAATTGTAGTCACCACTGATCAGAATTAAAATCTACTGGTAGAGAGAGGGAGCTCACCAGAAGAAAATGACACTGACCAAGAAAACAATTGCAAGATGCCTGAAGTCAATTATATCAATCATACAGTGACAGCAAAAGGCCTTCATTCGGATCCTGACAAGGTGAAAGCTGTAGCAATGATGCAGTGACCAACAGACAAGAGAGCAGTGCAATGATTTGTTGGATTTGTGAACTAGTTAGGGAAATGTTTGCATAATTTATCATCAAGAGTATGAACTGTTATATCAGGCTACTGAGAGTGATATTGTGGCACAGAAGAAGAAGCAGAATTCATGAAAGTCAAACAACTGGTAATGACAATGCCAATGCTAAAGTATTATGATGTCAATGATGAAGGAGCTCCTCCTTCTGCGACTGGATCCTGAACTTCCGCACTCCAGTAAGAATAGGCACCTCCTCCTCCACGATCACTCCCAACACCAGTGGCCCCATAGGGCTGAGTTCTCCGCTCCAAACTATATTCCTTACACGGCTATGATTGTGTGGCCGAATTCTTCTCCAAATCATTTTTCAAGTTTGCTGATGACATCACCGCAGTGGGTCAGATCTCATTCAATGATAAGACAGAGTACAGGAATAAGGTAGAAATATGGTGACTGGTGAAATGACAATAATCTCTCCCTCAATGTCAACAAAACAAAGGAGATTGTCATTGACTTCAGGAAATGTAGAGGAAAACATGCCCCTGTCTACATTAACAGGATAATTAATGTAGGTATTAACAGGAACTGAGTAAAAATGGTTGGAAGCTTCATGCTTTTATATGTCCAGATCACCAACAATCTATTGTGCTCCCCCTATGCTGACACTATAGTTAAGAAATCCCATCAATGCCCCTACTTTCTCAGAAGACTAAGGAAATTTGAATGTGAGCTATGACTGTCACCAATCTTTACAGATGCAACATAGAAAGCATTCTTTCTGGTTGAATCACAGCTTGGTATGGCTCCTGCTCTGCCCAAGACTACAAAGAACTACAAAAGATCATGAATGTCACCCAATCCATCGCACAAACCAACATTGCGCCCATTAACTCTGTCGACATTTCCTGCTGCCTGAGTAAAGCAGCCCATATAATTAACGACCCCACACACCCCAGACATTCTCTCTTCCACCTTCTTCCATTGGGAAAAAGATACAAAAGGCTGAGGTCACTTACCAACTGACTCAAGAACAGATTCTTCTCTGCTGCTGTCAAACGTTTGAATGGACCTACCTTGCATTAAGTTAATCTTTCTTTTACACCCTCCCTATGACTGTAACATTACATTCTGCACACTAATACATGTGACAATAATAAATCAAATCAAATCCAATCAAAAACACCATGCACTTTGATGCCAGTGAGACAGATTTTGGTGTCACTAATACATTTGAAATGACACTATATCAGATTGAGAAAGAATGCCTGTCCATTGATTTTGCCTGTGTATGTTATCATCGATACCTGCTTGGAAGTGGCAAAGTAACCATAAGCCACTTCAAAGCATTTTTCTCAAACTGCTACTATCTGCTCCAAAGTATCTGCAAAGAATTCTACTTTAAGATAGCATCTCAATGTGACAATAAGAAAGGGAAACAGATGTACATCACTGATATGCTGTCGGGAGCAGCTTCATGAAGAAAGTTGAGGATACTACAACAGAATGCAAAATCTCCCAGATTTAATGCGAAGCATCAGTGCAACATGATCTGGAAGCTACCAACACAGCAGAGATGTTGAATCAGACAGAAAAAATATCCACTCATTACAGCTGGGTGGCACAGTGGTTAGCATTGCTGCCTCACAGTGCCAGTGACCCGGGTTCAGTTACAGTTACTGGCACTGTAGAGTTTGCATGTTTTCCCCATGTCTACGTGGATTTCCTTGGGTGCTCTGGTTTCCTCTCACAGTCCAAAGATATGCAGATTGACCATGCTAAGTTGACCCTAGTGTCAGGGGGATTAGCATGTGAGGTTACAGGAATAGGACCTATAGTCAGTGCAAATTCAATGGGCCAAATGGCCTCCTTCTGCACTGTAGGCAGAAAAGAATGCAAATCTCCAAATGCTGTGAGAAGTAATGAGGAAAGGATAGCCTGAGAGCACCAAGGACATATCTATATTTGCAAGAGCATACTGATCATCCTGAGAGGAAGTAACACATCAAGGTGGCATCTTGTACAAAGATAATACAGTCATCATTGTTAAAGAGATGAGAGGAAAGCTGTTGCAGCATATCCATGCAATCCTAAAGGAGTTAATTCAGGACTGAGAAGGGCAAGAATGGCCAAACATGAGCAATGAAATTAAAGGCAACATCAACTAATATGGCCCTTTAACAAGTACTGAGCTAAAGAAGCTGGTAAGCCATTGATGACACATGAAATTCCAGACAGGCCATGGATGAAACTGGAATTTGGCCTTTTCATTCTGGCAGGAACTAATTATCCCTGTCACTGTAGTTAATTCTTATGACTGCAGTGAGTTAGACCAGCTGACATAATGACAGCAGGAGAAGTAGTAGAAGACTTGAAAGTATATTTCAATCATTATGGCATTCCAGACATTGTGATGAGTAGCAATGGCTCTCAGTTCATGAGTGAAAAATTCAGCAGCTTCACAAAGAATTGGGAAATTCAACACTACATATTGTCTCCACACTGTCCCCAGCTGAATGGAAAGATTGAGATGACAGTGAAAATTGTTATAGAAATTGAACAAATCTAGCATACGGCAATTCTTGAGTGGAAAAATAAATTGACCAGAGGCATGAAAAGTAGGCCAGCCAGCCCAAGGACTAATGCCATGCCTTACAGAAATTACTCTTCTAATTGTAAAAATGTTTCTGAAGCCAGAACTAGTAACAAGTATGAGTGGAAAATCAAGGTGAAATAGCAAAAAGCCAAATTTCATTTTGACAAGACTGCCAAACAATTGCCAGAGCATTGGAGTGTCAGTCATGGTGCAAACCTTTAATGTTCTCAACTGGAGTCAGCCCACATGGCAACTTGGGACTTGCATAAAGAAATTGTCACCTTGACTATATATGGTAGAAATAAATGACCAAGTATAATGGAGCGATCTTGGGCCTATTCAAACAACTAACCAAGTTGTTCCTTTACTGCCGTCGGCCATACTGTGTATAGATCTACCATCAGTCACAGAGGTCCACACCTCCCCAATAACTGCAACGAAACAACAATAATTTCCATGGCAACAAGTGCCATGGGAGGCTCATTCTTTGGACAAGCAGCATCGTCCAGATGAACATCCAATGATAATGTACACACGTACCATTGAGAGACCTGCTGGATTTAAAGACTATGGCCAGAAGTTGATGTTGCTCAGACAGGTGAACAGATTCAGCAACTCGTGAAATTGCATGAGAAAAATTAGATGCACATCCTGACATCACCGCGCACACTCGCAATATTTCATTCAGTAAACACGTGCACAAATTAAAAACATGCCCACCAATATTTAATCAAACAAGTAGCTGCATTACGGAGTCAGTTCAAGGTGTTTCTATGTGGCCCATTCACTTTGATGGTTGGCAGGCTGACCATTTGGTCAGGCAATTTTCACGTCCTCATTACAGCTTTGATCCAGAGCAGGATGAAATGTCGGAGGTGAAATAAAATTTAAAATTAGATCCGGGTGTTTTTGGAATTCTGCCACCAGCTGTTTGAACATGCTGCCTAGACAGAGTTTGCTGCATTTTTTCATTACATTTAATTTGTACAGATCTGGAATTCCCTAAGGCAGCTCCATAGCAGTCATCAACACTGAGAGAGCCTATTAGAATGACCAACCTACACCCTCCCTTTACTTGGCTTCTACCAGCCTCTCACAGCATCCCCACCTGCACCCCATTGGCACTGACAGCACTAAGCCTTTCTGAACGTGCATTTCACACTGGCTGGCCAACCAGCAAGGAGTTGCATTCTGATCGAGGCCAGAAGCACATTTCATGTCCATTTCCAGGTCCACCTCATGCACATGCCTGATGAGTCCAAAATTTGGGCCTATGTAAGCAATACAAGTTCAGGGATTGACAGGCAGAACAAACAATTGTCACTGAAAGAGAACAGTAGAGATATAATTGGTAACTTGGGTAAGTCATAGTCACATATGATTGAGCATCTTTTGTCCATTGGGGATTGTTTAGGTTATGAAATGCAACAATTCTATGTGTCCTATCTGGCTTGCTGTACTCGTGTGACCTCTGCCAGGAGCACTTTTTCTGGAAGCCTTACACTGAGAAAGTCATGCAGTCTTTGAACTCAAAACATGATACTTCCAAGTATGACACATTGAGATGTCATGGTCTTGCAAAATAGCAAACATTGCATGTATAGATTTGAAATGCATAACCCAGCAAGAAAACCAATGATTGATCAGTCTGGGTTTTTCAGTATTATTGAATTGAGGAAGGAATATCAGCCAGAATGGTGAGAGAATTCTTTGGTCTTCTTTAAATCATATCAGGAAATCTTCAATATCTAATTAAATTACGAGAATGGACAGGCAAGCTTTTGTTTTCACATTCTCTTTATTATATTGCCAGTTTGTTTTGGAATGGCTTCAGTACTGACAGAGAACAAGAACAAATCTTGACTTACTAATCCTGCCTAGCACCTCAAAAGGCCGTATAGATAAAACAAGATACACTTTCTGCCCTGAATAAAATTATTTTACTTCCCTCTATCTTTCTAGCAATTCAGCACTCCATCTGCTGGCCTTTCCTAAAATCACACGTACAGATGTTCACTTTCACATTGTCATCCTATCTCATCCAAGGGTTCAGCCCAATCTCTCAGTAATATACCGGAGAGTCAAGCTAGGTTATACACCCAGGCCTTGTAGTAGTCTTTAAGTTGAAACTTTCTTATCCAGAATTAAGAAAGCTACCAACTGAGTCAAACTGGCACCCTTACTATTGAGCAATGTCTTCATCTGACATTTAAAAACACATATGGGTAAGATTGTCGGAAACTCAAGGTATAATTGGTGATTTATCCTTCTCCCCTCACCAACAGTCATTTCAGGGCCAACTAACACCTCAGTGGTGAATAATTGAATCAGTGGACACTAGGGATCAAATAGAGGACCTTCTGATATGCTTCAATACCACACTACAAAGGACATTTATCAAATGAGAGTTCTAATATGCAAAACAGGATAAGGTATAATGACCACAGTAACCACAGGAGAAGCCTTACGCTTGCTGATCACTGTATTGTGAAAATGTGCCCATTACAAATAAAATCTGAACAATCAGACTTCACCTTAGGAATTGGGATCTGTGCTTGTTTGACAGAAAAATATCTCTCTGCACATGTTTTGAATTTTGAGCCTTATGTAAATTGTATACTACATATATTATAATTTCATTGGGCACGTTTTATTTGTTTTTTGATGCTTTGTGTTTTATTTTGTTGCACACTGGCTTTGAACTAAATAGGATTTGCCTCTGTATCAATAAGTTATGAATAAATGAATAAATACATATATTACATTTAAGCAAGAATGCCAAATTCACTAATAAAAGAAACATTGTAAACAGCAATCGGAATGCCAGACACTCATCATTTAACAGGATGCTTTTCCGATGGTTTTGTTACTGTTCAATACAATTACCCAGCTTTGAAAACTGCAATCAAAGCAAGGGCTTTATGCTGCTCCAGCTGTCTTGTCTTCATACTGCAAAGCAGCTTGTGCAATTATTTCATTGTAGTACACAGTTACGGGACATTCACAGACGATATGGAATCTGTTTTCAGAAGTCTCACAATGCATTTTTGAAAGGGGAAAGAAATAAACTCCCAGAATACTCAGACATAGACATAGAACAGTACAGCATAGTACAGGCCCTTCGGCCCTCGATGTTGTGCTGAGCTGTGTCCCAGCCCAAGATCGAGCTATCCCATTCCCTATCATTCCAATGTGCGCCACGAGCCTATCCAATAACCGCTTGAAAGTTCCTAAAGTGTCCAATTCCAGTATCACAGCAGGCAGTGTATTCCACACTCTAAACACTTCCTGAGTGAAGAATCTACCTCGGACATCCCTCCTATATCTCCTACCATGAATCTTATAGTTATGCCAAACTGTAAGCATAACTATAATGTTCCTGTCTGCTAACCAGTTTTTGATCCATCTCAAGACATTACCTGCAATTATTCTTAAAAATATATTCATTGTTTATACAATTCTTGGAGGCTTTGTTGCACACTATGTCTTCATCATTTCTCAATGTTAAGAGTTTTAAGTTTATAGTTACTTGCTGCCATCAGACTTTTGAAGGGACCTACCTCACATTAAGTTGATCTTTTTCTGCACCTTAGCAATGACTGTAACACTACATTCTGCATTCTCTCCTTTCTTCCTCTATGAATGGTATGTTTTGTCTGTATAGCATTCAAGAAATAATACTTTCACTGTATACAAATGCATGTGACAATAATAAATCAAATCAAATCAAGTAGGCTTACATTAACACTGCAATGAAGTTACTGTGAAAATCCCTGAGTCGCCGTATTCTGCAGTTTATTTGAGTCCACTGAGAGAGAATTTAGCATGGTCAATGCACCTGACCAGCATATCTTTCGGGCTGTGGGAGGAAACTGGAGCACTGGAGGAAACCCATGTAGACATGGGGAGAATGTGCAGACTCTGCACAGACAGTCATCCAAGCTGGGAATCAAACCTGGTCCCTGGTGCTGTGAGGCAGCAGTGCTAACCACTGTGGTCCTGTCCTGCACCTCACAGTCTTCCTGGCCAGCCTTAGCATTCTGCCTCCTTCATTCCTTGTTTGTCTGCAATGCCCTCATCTTGATCCAACAATCTTTCCCTAAAGTTACCCACTTTGAACAGTCTGTCCTCACAATCTAAATTTTTGGCCATTCTCTCAGACTCCTAATTCCCATATGATTACAAACTTTTTATATGTCAAATGCGGTGGGACGTTCTATGCAAGTTGCAGTTATAGTTTAGAAAGTGAAATAATTAAATGAAATTTTACCAAGCCCATTTCTGCGGTGCAAATGTTTTTGCTACTTTTTGCCTCCATTGTCAACATCACAATGGATATTTTGTAAGTTATATTCCGAGGCTGTTAGCAGACCCAAACAGCATCATTTTATCAAGTGCAGAAAGCTACAAGTCATCACCAAACTTTGCCATAAAACTAGCTATTATTTTATATGTTCTCCACTCCAGAATTGAACTGTGTTTTAATTAAATAGGAAGCAAACATTCTGACTCCTGAAATTCTCCCAGCTTCCTTTGTTTGGGACCAGTTAAATATCAAGCCAACCTTCTGCCTGAACTCAGAAATTTCTATAGTGTTACCAAGATGGTTCATTTAACTAAGAATCCCTCAGCCATTTTAATACTGCACCCAATATCTATCTGTAACTCAATAATCCAATTGCCTGGACTTCATGCAGTATGTAGAAAGAGTCACATTCGCAGCATTAGATTTAATCAGAATTCCCAGCATGTTCTGAGGATTTCATTTCTTGCGAACCGACTGTGGGTGAAATTGGTGAATGCCAGACGCACAAACCAGGATGATAACAATTATTCAGTACAATGGACTGATAATGAATTTTACGTTACATCAAATTATTTTGCATTGGTTTTCATTCCATTATCTTGTGCTTCTTACCTGGATAGTTACCCGGAAAATGTTGGACAGATTAAAACCTAGCATATCTAAAATCAACTCTCCAATTACCCGCTGACCCCCAACTACTCCTGTGAACCACTTCTGTGAACCTCGACTACCCTCTGACCAGATGACTTCCCCTACGATCTAACTTGACTCACCACAACCAACACAAACAGTTAAAGTGGTGATGGTCTGGAGCAAGCAGAAGGAGGAAGGTTTGATCCTGTATCAATTGGAAGATACAAGATCTTGAGGAAACTTAATAGGATGTATGCTGAGAAGCTAACTGGCCTACACCTGCTCCTAATTCATATGTACTTTAACACCCTGTTCTTCCCATCTGTGTCAGGCACCGGGAGTAAAATCAGAGTTTTGTGAGCCTGGGGATTTGAATCTGCATTTCAAGAATATATCATGAGAACTTGAAGCTTCCTCCACTCCTTCTGAGACTAATTGCTTTGTACTTATTCATCCCACACTTTAACATTGATGCTGAGCAGATATATATTTATTTTGATTTTGAGTAGTAATTATTGCATTATACTTTGCACATTCATAAGATCCCAAGTCACAAGAGCTGTGATATATTCCATGTAAGTGTAGAGCACTCAGCCTTGTAATGAGATTGGTGTAAAGTTCTTATGAATCACCTAAAAAAAAATTTTCAAGCGTCATTGGGGAGAGTGCCGTCATTCTTTTTTTTTCATTTTGTTTTCTTATTAATTGAAGTACAGCAATGTTGATAGAAACTGTCAGGCTTACTGAGTGCATTTGAATACACTTGGCAGATGTTTAGATGTTCTGTGAAAATTAACAGGAGCTCAGTGACGGCTGTCAAAACCCCTCCTCGCAGTCAGCTTAATTGCAGAAAGAGCATTATTTGAATTTTGAACTAAACACCGTTTCCGAGGCCCGTCGAGATATATCTTAAGATTTCCCATTCACTTCAGATCCTGGGTAATTGGCTTTAAGAGGCAACCTCGCCAGCTGTGTAGCCTTTTTAGAAATCAAATAGTCACAAGGAATTATTGCCAACTTTCATGTACTTTGTTTGCTCGTTTTCAATTTTTTATACATATATTTCTACTTTTTTAAAAAACTGAAGCACTGTGAGCCTTCCCTGCTGGTTTAGTTAGTAAGTATACTTCCCAGTGTGATACTGAGCTTTACGGATCAGGATAGTCCAAAGTTTGATCCAGAATCTGACTTTAATGATCTCAGCTGGGAGTGGTAGGAGCATTATAATTGGCCTCAGCACCCTTGAGCAATGGAAGGAAAAATTGGCTCAGATTCCCATCCCCAGACATTCTGAGATAGCAGTGTCGGCTTCTCTTATGATTCTGTCCATAGTCCAATAGCTGACCGACACACAGCATCTAAGCTCACACATTGCGAATAACTGCTTTGATTTTCTTTTCCCCCCTACCTGCCGAGAAGCATCTGTCCTGTTCTTCTCATCTGCCAAAATACAGTACATCTAAGACCGTGAATTAGTTTGTGCACCCAGCTCGTTCGTACCTGCCGAAAGATGTCAAATGGCCACACATTCACAATCCAAAATTCTCAACTTGGAGAAAATAAAAATTATTTCTGATTCGATTTGATTTCATTTAATTTATTATTGTCACATGTATTGATACACAGTGAAGTGTATTGTTTCTTGCTTGCTGTACAGACAAAGCATATCGTACATAGAGAAGGAAAGAAGAGAGTGCAGAATGTGGTGTTACAGGCATAGCTAGCATGTAGAGAAAGATCACTTTAATGCGAGGCAGGTCCATTCTAAAGTCTAAAGACTTTAGCAGGGAAGAAGCTGTACACAGTGGTATGTATCTTCAGACTTTTGTATCGTTCTCCAGGTCGAAAGAGGTGGAAGAGAGAATATCCGGGGTGCATAGGGTTCTTAATTATACTGGCTGCTTTTCCAAAGCATTCAGAAGTGTAGACAGTGTCAATGGATGGGAGGCTGGTTTGTTTGATGGATAGGGCTCCATTCACGACTCTTTGTAATTTCTTATGGTCTTGGGCAGAGTAGCGTACAATTCTTCAAAAATAAAAAATCCAGAAAGAATGAAATAAAATCTACAAGTTACCCATCAACCCAAAGATGTCATTTTTTTTGCCATTCAGCAGCTTCAGGTGAGTTTGTAGCACACTTACTCCGGAGTCAGAATATTGTGGATTCAAGGTTGACTCCGAAGAATGCGCGGTGGTGGTGGTGATGGTGGTAGTTGCGGGGGGGGGGGGGGGGGGGGGGGGTGCACGGTGCAGTCCGGTCATGGTGGTTGTTGAAGGTAGGTAAATCCATATGATTAGGTGTAAAGTGGTAGTTGAATCAGATGAAATTCAGGATGTGTGAAAAAGCTTGTTAAAATCTTCCAGCTTCCAGGTTTTACAAAGGACGGACAAGGAGTGATACTCCCTCTTATCCTGGATCCACACTGCAGGGAGTTGTTTCACCCCACCTATCCTATTAGACCCTTTAAATATCTTATACAACTCAATTAGATCACTATGTGATGTATACATTAGAGAATATTAAACTAATCTCCAGATTTTGGCTCATATTTGCACTGCCGGAGTTTATATTGGAGGAGAAACGTTGAACTGAGGATGCACTGTGATCACAGCTGAATATCAATTTTCAGATTATCTGATTACTTATCTTGCTGAAAACTGCAATTTTTGTGTGTGCAAATTACCTGCCAAATTACCAATGATGCAGCAGTCTCCTCTTCGAAAGCATTTATTTGCAGATGAAGAGCTCTAGAATGATCTAAACCACATGAAAGGTTTAAGGCCTTCCTAGATTAGCAGTGTGGCACAGGGTTTGACCTGAACAGCTGTAAGAGAGTTGCTTGAAAACAAAGCTAAAGTTGCATTTAAGTGGATGAGATAGCGCCTCAAAGTGGAACTTGTTTCATATAAGGAGCATACGTTGAAAAGGTTGAGTGGTGTGGGTCGTCTTGAACGACTTCATAACATTGGTGTTGGCGAGTCAGCAACCACCCCTCACAGTGTTCTTTTCCAAACATTAAAATGGGCTGACAATTTGTTATCATCTGGTTTGCGCAACTATTGAGCACTAATTTCAGCTCTTCACAAACAAATATCCCATGACTGACACCTTTTAATTAATCACTTGAAAACAACAAGTAGTTTATTCATTCAGACACTAGAGGGGGAAATTAGGCGTTTTCTGGTGGCATAGTATCAATTTTCGTCGCTAAAATTGATACTGTGGAGACATATCCTCCAAATAAATAATGCACATTTATAAGCACAAGCACCACACTTTGGTGATGAGGATGGCTCAAACATCCTAATGAGAGTTTCATGGATAAGTTAAGAGAAAGTAAAGTGTCATGAATGTGATGAATTAACTCCTGTAATGTAAGCAGATTTCACTTGGCTGCAGGCCCATGCTTTTCTGAAATAATCACAGTTTAAGTGAATACGATTTCTCTGCATCTGCATGAGTGTATTACAAATCTGCATTACATAGCATAAGAGTTATAGTCTCAAATGTATTTGTCCTGTATAATAATGAGTGAGTCTCTTCAAATTGGCAGATGTATGTACAATACTGGAATGTGCCATGTTAGATTTTGCTATCAGCAGTACTACATGAATTAAATGTTTGCTTTTGGATTATGGGAGGAAACATCGTATGGGTATGTTTGACAAGGTGTCGAAAGCTGGAGTTGATGCATTTATGATTAGACAAAGAAAACCGAGCTGATATTTTCATCGCCAAACACACTACAAAGAAAAGGAATTGATCATATTTCAGTGGGATAGACAACATATCTGACCAGCAGAATGCAAAGTCATTGAAATAGACAGTGTTACACAGATTATAGAAGGATGTTTAGCAGAATTTTTACATCAGAAATTCCTTTGGAAAGACTGTGTTTTAGATGAGCTTTTAGAAAAAGCCAGACTCTAGGAGTGGGATTTTCCAGCCGTCCTCGCCCTAGTGTCGGAAAATCCTGTCCGAGGTTAGCAGACCTTTGCTAGGTCCATGTCCCACCCATCACAATTCCCGAAGTGGGCAGGATTGCGTCCTAGACCTCCCTAACATGCATATAGAAACAAAGCAATTAGTATCAGATAAAATCCAGCACCCTGATGAAACCACAGTCAAACTAGGTTAATTCCAGTTATTTCCAACTATATATATATATTATGACTCTGGTTAACACCATGTCACTGATTGTGCAGCAAAGGTTAAATCCAAATATAAAACTGCTGAATTCTGTCAGCGGTCAGCCATTCAACTATAAACCTGCACAGAACCATCTAATGAAACATGGTGGTAAATATCCACAAAATTTGTAAGTGAAACTGAAGCAGAAATTAACTTAAGTAGCTCCAGAGATGATGGGATGAATTCTAACATCTCGCCAAACACGGGAGTCAGAGCAAGTAAGGGGCGGACCATGGAAATACCATCCTTGACCTTGGAAGGATTTTCTGGTTTCAGGGTGAGCAAGACCGAAAGTCCTGTCTGATATGTCATGTCGGCTGATATTCATCACGTTAAAACAGCACTCCCATCTATTGGGTGATCAATAATGATCAACTACAGTGTATTTTCAAATACTGTTGTGTAATTTGTAATATAGACTATTGGGTTGTTAACGAGTTAATTCTAACTGTTTAGTATGCAAAGTGCACACAAAGGAAAGGTGGCAAGATCCATGAAATAGATGATTTCAAAGACTTGGGCTGCCTTTCCTTGGAGAGATCCAGGAACAAGCAGAAGCTACTGGAGTGCTGACATCCTCATGGAGGGAGTTCAGACATGCTTAAGTTAGACACAAGTGCAGCAGTTTCAACTCTTTCTGATGCTGAACCATATTGGAGAGAAGTTCTCTTCAGCCATCATGTAAAAAAAATTATATGGGATGGATAAAACTTAAGGCCACAGGAGAACCGAAGTCAACCCTCCAATATTGAGAGAAACAGTATGTGACTCAGAACCAGAATTACTCTGTTTTGAACGGGAAGGCCTGTGCTGACTTGCATCTGATTTGCAGAGAAACTAGAAAGCTGAAACATCAGCCAAAAAAAAATTCATCAATTTCTACAGTTGTTCACAGGATTAAGAAGGCTGAAGACAGCAAACCACATCACTCTACATCCTGAAATAAAGCCGGTGCATCTGTTTGCACCTAGAAAAGTTCCTCATTTCCTCTTGCTAAAACCAAAGTAGAAATTTGACTCCATCAAGGGACCAAGCAAGGGGTTACCTCACCCGTAATAAAAACAACAAAATGAGTCTTGGGGATAGTTCCCGTGTCAAAACCCAATGGATCTATCAGAATTTGTGTGGATCTTACACAGTTGAACGAAGTATTTGAACACAAAATTCATCCTGTGTCACCTGTGGATAAGAGCTTAACAAAATTTGGAAATGTTTCAATCTTCAGGAAGGCAGATACAAGTAGTGTGCTGTAGCAACGCCCTTCAGTAAAGAGTCTAAGTTGCTCATAACCTTTATTACGCCATTGTGAGGTTTTGTTTCATTAGATTGTCCCTCAGCATTATGTTAGCACCAGGCATTGTGGGGAAGATGCTGGAGTCAATTATTAAAGATGTAATCACCATTTGGAAAGTGGTGACAGGTTCAGTCCAAATTAGCACAGCTTCATTAAAGGGAAATCATGCTTGACAAACCTTCTGGCATTTTTTGAGGATGTGACCAGTAGATTGGACAAGGGTGAACCAGGGGATGTTTGTATCTGGACATTCAAAAGACTTTTGACAAGGTCCCACACAAAAGATTAGTAAGCAAAATTAAATCTCATGGTTTTCGGGGTAATATATTGATGTGGAAGAGTACAGAAGGGGAAGTGGCGGTTTTTCAAGGAATGTTTGTCTAGGGCACTGCAAGACAATGTCCCGAGGAGTCAAGGAGGTTCAGGAAGGACGCAGGAACCATGGTGCACGAAGGTAGTGGTGAACCTAGTTAGGAAGAAAAAAATGGTATATAAAAGGTTCAGAGAGCTAGGGGATGTTAGGGATCTAGAGGAGTATAAGGTGTGTAGAAGGGAACTTAAAAAGGAAATTAGGAGAGCCAGAAGGGGTCATGAGAAGGCCTTGGCAGGGAAGATTAAGGAGAATCCCAAGGCCTTCTACAAATATGTGAAAAGTAAAAGGATGAGAAGAGAAGGGATAGGACCTATAAAAGGTGAAGGGGGAAAAGTCTGTGTGAATCCGGAAGAAATGGCAGAGGTGCTTAACGAGTACTTTGCCTCGGTATTCACGGTGGAAAGTGAACTGGGAGATTGCACTGCAGGTTTGCGGCATACGGAAAAGATTGAGTATGTGGATGTTAGGAAAGAGGATGTGTTAGACCTGTTAAATTCTATCAAAATAGACAAGTCGCCGGGACCGGATGGGATGTACCCCAGGTTATTGTGGGAGGTGAGGGAAGTGGTTGCAGAGCCCCTGGCGATGATCTTTGCATCGTCCATGGAAACGGGAGAGGTTCCGGAGGATTGGAGGATTGCGGATGTGGTTCCTATCTTTAAGAAAGGGAACAGGGATAGTCCAGGAAATTACTGACTGGTGAGTTTGACTTCAGTGGTTGGTAAGCTGATGGAGAGGCTTCTGAGGGATAAGATATATGAACATTTGGAGAAGTTTGGACTGATTAGAAATAGTCAGCATGGTTTTGTCAAGGGCAGGTCATGCCTTACGAGCCTAGTTGAGTTCTTCGAAAATGTGACTGAACACATTGACGAAGGAAGGGCGGTGGACATAGTGTACATGGACTTTAGTAAGGCGTTTGATAAGGTCCCACATGCAAGGCTTCTGGAGAAGGTGAGAGGGCATGGGATCCAAGGGGCTTTGGCCTCGTGGATCCAGAACTGGCTTGCCGGCAGAAGGCAGAGAGTGGTTGTAGATGGGTCTTGTTCTGCATGGAGGTCGGTAACCAGTGGAGTGCCCCAGGGATCTGTTCTGGGACCCCTGCTGTTTGTCATTTTCATAAATGACCTGGATGAGGAAGTGGAGGGATGGGTTAGCAAGTTCGCCGACGATACAAAGATTGGTGGTGTTGTGGATAGTCTGGAGGGATGCCAAAAGTTGCAGTGGGACATAGACAGGATGCAAGACTGGGCGGAAAAGTGGCAGATGGACTTCAACGCAGATAAATGTGTAGTGGTCCATTTTGGCAGGAATAATGGGATGAAGGAGTACAATATAAGGGGTAGGAGTCTTAGCTGTGTTGTAGAGCAGAAGGATCTCGGGGTCCGGGTCCATAGGACTCTTAAATCGGCCTCGCAGGTGGAGGAAGTGGTCAAGAAGGCGTACGGTGTACTGGCCTTCATTAATCGAGGAATAGAGTTTAGGAGTCAGGAGGTAATGATGCAGCTCTATAAGACTCTTGTCAGACCCCAGTTGGAGTATTGTGCGCAGTTCTGGTCGCCTCATTATAGGAAGGATGTAGAGGCTATTGAGAGGGTTCAGAGGAGATTTACAAGGATGCTGTCTGGATTGGGAGGCAGGCCTTATGAAGATAGGTTGAGGGAGCTGGGACTCTTCTCACTGGAGAGACGTAGGTTGAGAGGCGACCTGATAGAGGTTTATAAAATGTTGAGAGGAATAGATAGGGTGGACTCTCAGAGACTATTTCCCCGAGCGGAAATGGTCAATACGAGAGGACTCAGATTTAAGGTGCAGGGAAGCAAATACAAAGGCGATGTCAGGGGTAGGTTTTTCACTCAGAGGGTGGTGAGTGAATGGAACCGACTGCCGTCGGAGGTTGTTGAGGCAAACTGACTGGGGTCTTTTAAGAGACTTCTGAATGAGTATATAGAAAAGAATAGGATAGGGGGTTATAGATGGGTCTGTGGATTGGTAAATGTGATCGGCGCAACTCGTGGGCTGAAGGGCCTGTTTGTGCTGTATTGTTCTATGTTCTATGTGGATGGAGAACTGGTTGGCAGACAGGAAGCAGACAGTGAGAATAAATGGGTCCTTTTCAGAGTGGCAGACAGTGACAAGTGGAGTACCGCAGGTTTCAGTGCTGGGACCCCAGCTGTTCACAATAAACATTACTGAAGGAATTGAAAACAATATCTCCGAATTTGCAGACAACACTAAGCTGAGTGGTGATGTGTGCTGTGAGAAGGATGCTAAGAGGCTGCAGGATGACTTGGATAGCATAGCTGAATGTGCAAATACTTGACAAATGCAATATAATGTGGATAAATGTGAGATTATCCACCTTGGTGGCAAAAACAGGAAGGAATATTATTATCTGAACGGTGGGCAGTTTAGGAAAAAGGGACCTGGGTATCATGGTGGGACTGTCGCTGAAGGTTGGCATGCAGCTGACCTTCATAGCAAGATGGTTTGAGTATAGGAATAGAGATGTTTTGCTGCAATTGCACATGGCCTTGATGAAACCATGCCTTGAGTATTGTGAGCAGTTTGGTCTCCAAGTCTGAAGAAAGACATTGTTGCTATTGAAGGAGTCCAGCGAAGTTACACCAGACTGATTCCTGGAATGGCAGGATTAACATATGAATACCGACTATGCTGGTACTCATTGAAATTTAGAAGAATGAGAAGGGATCTCATAAAAACATAAAATTCTGATGGGACTGGACAGGCTAGATGCAGGAAGAATGATCCTGATGTTGGGAAAGTACAAAACTAGGGGGAAAAGTCTCAGAATAAGGGATAAGCCATTCAGGGCTGAGATTCAGAACATTTTCATTCAGAGAGTTGTGAATCTATGAAATTCTCTACCATAGAAAGCTGTTGCGGCCAGTTTGTTAGATAAATTCAAGAGGGAGCTGGACACAGCCCTTGGGGATAAAGAGATCAAGGCATATAGAGAGAAAACAGGAATGAAATACTGAGAGTGCATGATCATCCATGATCATATTGGATGGTGGTGCAAGCTCAAAGGACCAAATAGCTTATTCCTGCTCCTATTTTCTATGTTTCTGTGACATCTTCCAGAGGATAACGTCAAGTATCCTAGAAAGACTGGATAGAATCATGTCACATGGATGACGTCCTTATTCATGGATCCACTCAGACAGACATTACTGTGGAGTGTGAGATGTGCTGCATTGCCTACAGGAAGCAAGACTTTCACACAACAGCATATGGATATTCTTGTCACTTTCATTGGGAATATTTGTGGATGTGTCCAATGACAGAGTTGATCCACACAAGTCAGGAGCAATCATGGAGTTTCCGGCTCCTCAAAATATGACTGAGCTCCAGAGATTTATGGCTTTGGTAAATGAAGTCAGAAAGTTCTTGCCCAACCTGACAATCATCAAGGAGCCATTCTGTCAGCTGTAGTGAGAGGACAATACACGGTGCTGGGAGGAAACACAACAGAGGGTCTTTTGAGAAATTTGAGAGATGCTGGTGTTATCTGATATTTGATCTCACTGTGAGCTAGAGTTACCCAATGTCATTGCTGCAGATGTATCTCCTATTGGATTGAAAGCTGAACTTTTTCAGGTGGATGGAAAGCACAGACGGATTTAATACACATTCTGTTCTCTGACAGAGATCAAACAAAGATATATACTGATAGAGAAAAAATACCAGCTGTGCATGGGCTTGTCAGCAGTTTGCAGATTACGTTGTTAGTTGCCTCTTCAAGATAAAGACAGATCAAAAATAGCTCCAGTACGATGATTCAGAATGAGGATGATGAGGTTTGATGCAGAAACAGAGGGTGGAATTCTTCCATTTCACCCACTGCGGGAATTGTAATTCGGAGACTAAAAGAAATCAGAGATCCACAAATCTGATGAAGGATGTGCCCAGGTCAGGGATATCAAAGGATGACCAGGATACATGCCACAGAATCCCATTCTCAGATAGTACTATGAACAAAGATGACATCTCAGTGTAGTTGATACGTAAATCATCTTGGATAAGCAGTTGGTCATTCCTCAAGTTCTGAGGCTGGATATATTGCAACATTGTACCAAGGACCAGAGTAAGGTATTCTATTTGCTGGCCAGCTCTCTCAAGGTTATTCAAAGAGATTACATCAAACTGTATTACTTGTACTCTTTATCATCAGGAGACAAATGAACTATTGATGGCATCTTTCTTTCCATCAAGACTATCTTTGGATGGAACAATAAATTGTTCTTGATCGCAGTAGACTGCTACTCCAAATGGATAGAAGTCAAACAACTACATGTTTGACTACAGAGTTGCAAACTGGGAAGTATTGAAGTAGATAAGGAGGATGTGCTAGATATTCTTGAGGGTTTGAAGTTAGATAAGTCCCCTGGGCCAGACGGGATTTACCCTAGGAGGCGAGAGAGGAGATTGCAGAGCCTCTGGCTCTGATCTTCAGGTCGTCGTTGGTTACAGGTATAGTGCCAGAAGACTGAAGGATAGTGAACGTGGTCCCATTGTTCAAGAAGGGGAAGAGAGACTTTCCGGGGAATTATAGGCCAGTGAGTCTTACTTCTGTTGTGGGCAAAGTATTGGAGAGAATTATTAGGGATAGGATTTATAGTTATTTAGAGAGAAATGAATTGATTGGGGATAGTCAGCTTGGTTTTGTGAAGGGTAGGTCGTGCCTTACTAACCTTATTGAGTTTTTTGAAAAAGTGACCAAAGAGGTGGATGGGGGTAAGGCGGTTGATGTGGTATATATGGACTTTAGTAAGGCGTTCGATAAGGTGGCCCATGGAAGGCTTCTGCAGAAAATGCAGATGTATGGGATAGAGGGTGATTTAGCTAATTGGATTAGGAATTGGCTAGCAGATAGAAGACAGAGGGTGGTGGTTGATGGGAGATATTCATCGTGGAGTTCGGTTACTAGTGGTGTACCTCAGGGATCTGTTTTGGGGCCCCTGCTGTTTGTAATTTTTATAAATGATCTGGATGAGGGTATTGAAGGATGCATTAGTAAATTTGCGGATGACACCAAAGTCGGAGGAGTGGTAGATAGTGAAGAGGGGTGTTCTAGTTTGCAGAGAGACTTGGACAAGTTGCAGAGCTGGGCCGAGAGGTGGCAAATGGAGTTTAATGTGGAAAAGTGTGAGGTAATGCACTTTGGCAGGAATAATAAATGTGTAGAGTATAGGGCTAATGGTAGGATTCTTAATAGTGTTGATGAACAGAGGGATCTTGGTGTATTTGTGCATAGATCCCTGAAAGTAGGCAGTCAAGTCGATAAGGTTGTTAAGAAGGCATACGGAGTCTTAGCTTTTATTGGTAGGGGGATTGAATTTCGGAGCCGCAACGTCATGTTGCAACTGTACAAAACTCTAGTGCGGCCGCACTTGGAGTATTGTGTGCAGTTCTGGTCCCCACATTATAAGAAAGATGTGGAGGCATTGGAGAGGGTACAGAGGAGGTTTACCAGGATGTTGCCTGGTATGGAGGGCAGGTCCTATGAAGAGAGGCTGAGGGATTTGAGGTTGTTTTCGTTAGAAAGAAGGCGGCTAAGAGGAGATCTTATTGAAACATATAAGATGATTAGAGGTTTAGATAGGGTGGACAGTGATAGCCTTTTTCCTAGGATGGAGAAAGCTAGCATGAGGGGACATAGCTTTAAATTAAGGGGTGGTGGTTTTAGGACAGATGTCAGAGGTAGGTTCTTTACCCAGAGGGTGGTAAGGGTATGGAATGCCTTGCCTGCGTCAGTTGTAGATGCGCCAAGTTTGGTGGCGTTTAAGAGGTTAGTAGATAAGTTTATGGATGAATAGGGAATGGTTTAGGTTAGAGGGTCACTGCTTGTTCCTAATTGGTCGGCGCAACATCGAAGGCCGAAGGGCCTGTTCTGCGCTATAATGTTCTATGTTCTATGTTCTATGTTCATATTCCTGAAACAATAATTATATCGCTGAAGGAGACATTTGCAACATATGCAATCCCAGACATTGTAATCTCAAATGTCAATGAAAATTTAAAGAGATCACTGCATCTGATGGATTTGTCCATGCCAGCAGCTCACCAAGATACTCTGAAGTTAACAGTGACACCGATAGAAGAGTATGCAGAGTGAAATATTGCTATTGAAGAACAATGTCATCCAATTTGCACTGTTCAGCCGTCTTTCAAATTTAGTCGAGAATGTTTTCATACCATGCAAACTCCTAATGGAAAAATGATTGGGAACTCAACTCCCTATTTTACCACACACACATTCATGTCGCAGGTACAAACTGATGACGTGAACAAATTGAGAAGGAAAATTGTGTGCAGTTTTGGTCTATTATCTGAGGAAGGATGTTCTTGCTATAGAGGGAATGTAGCAAAGGTTTACCAAACTGATTCTTGGAATGTCAAGACTGACGTTTGAGGGGAGATTGAGTCAGTTAGAATTTTAACTGAATGGGAATCTCATATAAACCTCTAAGATTCTAACAGGAGTAGACGATGTAGATGCAGGAAGGATGTTCCCAATGGTGGAGATGTTCTGAACGAGGAGTCATTTTTGAAGGATGCAGGATAAATCTTTTAGGATTGCACTGAGGAATTTGTTCATTCAGAGAGTGATAAGCCTATGGAATTCAGTACAACAGAAAGCAGTTGAGGCCAAAGCATTGTTTACTTTCGGAAAGAAGTTATGATAGCACAGTAGTTAGCACTACTGCCTCACAGTGCCAGGGACCTGGGTTCAATTCCCAGCTTGGGTCACTGTCTGTATAGTGTCTGCACGTTCTTCCTCTGCCTGCATGGGTTTCCTCCAGGTGCGCCGCTTTCGCCCACAGTCCAAAAGACTTGCCATTTGGCACATTGGCCATACTAAATTCTCCTCAGGACAGGAGCCAGTGGCCACGAGGGGATTTTCACAGTAACTTCATTGCAATGTTCATGTAAGCCTACTTGTGATCCTAATAAGTAAACTTAAAAGGTTTGATATAGCTCTTGGGGCACAGGGGATCAAAGAGCATGGCAGGGCAAAAGGTGAAATCAGGCTGTTGAGTTGGATGATCAGCCATGATCATAATGAATGATGGAACAGGCACATAGGGCCGAAAGGGCTCCTCCTGTTCCTATTTTCTATGCTTCTATTTTTCTAGAATGAAGACAAATTTGTTCCAGACAGGTGTGGAACTATTGTAAAACTGGATGATACTCACTACATTCCAGAACTACATTACAATCAGGAGCCAGTTTGCATTTGACAACAAGTTCACCATGGACAAGTGGTTAGAACAAACACCACATTCTCATTGTTATCTCATCCAATCACAGCAAGGTATGGTGAGCCAGAACACACATGCAGTGGATTTCAAACAGGAGGAGTCATCTACCCAATCTAACTGATCAGACATTCTGTGTTCATCCATCAAAGCAGAAAACAGCATAATGAGTGAACTTGAGTCATCTCCTCATTCCCTTCACGATGATACCAGGACTTGTGCCCGACATCTCCGCATGTGATTTTATACACTTCCAGGCCAGGAGTATGCATGAATTTTATACATAAAATTCTGGCCCAAGAATATTTAATTGTTAATTCCAAATCTTCTTGGAATATTTTTGCGAACACTGCCATCTCCAAGTTTCCCTTCAAGCCACACACTATCCAGACTTGGAACTACAACACCATTCCTTCACAGTTGCTGAATGAGAATCCTGAAATTCCTTCTCTAACAGCACTGTGGGTGCCTCTTCCCAACATGGAGTGCAGTAGTTTAAGATGCTGCCTCACCATCACCTTCTCAAGGGCAACTAGAGATGAAGCAATAAATGTTGGCCTAGCCAGTGATGACTACCTCCCGTGAATTTGGGGTGGCACGGTAGCACAATGGTTAGCATTACTGCTTCACAGCTCCAGGGACCTGGGTTCAATTCGTGGCTCAGATCACTGTCTGTATGGAGTTGGAACATTCTCCTCGTGTCTATGGGGGTTTTCTCTGAGTGCTTCGGTTTCCTCCCACAGTCCAAAGATATGCGGGTTAAGTTGATTGGCCATGCTAAAATTACCCCTTAATGTCCTGAGATGTGTAAGTTAGAGGGATTAGCGAGGTAAATATGTAGGAATATGCGGACAGAGCCTGGGTGGGATCTTAGTCAATGGGCCAAATGGCCTCTTTCTGCATTGTAGGGATTCTAAAGAATTATTGACTGGTAAACCCAGCCACTGACTTATTGACTCTAGGTCTGAACTGAAGTGGCAACAAACACAGACCCACTTATAGTCGCCTCATGCAGTGTTTAGGAATTGTCTGAGCTCACATTGAATTCAAAACAGCAAACAGCATCAATCGACATGCATGTCTTGAAGGGAAAGTCTGATTGTCTCCTTGGTTTGTTTACAACTTGAACTGTAGTGTACATCTGGCAGTTTGGAGCATCAATGTGCCATCATTGCAGAATGCTTACTTGAAGGGATTTTCTCAAAAATTCCATGACAGAAGTGGACTGAAGGGAATACAGGCCTGACTACATTTAAACGTGGCACTAAATGTCTTAAAAGCTGTTCCTGCTCTGCTGGTGTAACATCCACAAAAATGCAACCAAGGCATTGTTCCAAAATGAGCTTTGACAAGTTTAAGGGGACAAAAGAACAACACCACAGATTTTCAATATTCATTGTTTAATGTTGTTGCAAGATATTGAGAATGATTTTCAGGCCATTATGGGTCAACCGTGAGACCAAATGCAGGATTAGAGTTTAAGTTTGTCTGCTGCTGCCAACTTTTAGCGGAAACATGACCCATCACAAACAGGTGAGGATTTGACCCCTGACACTGCTTATGTCTCTGCCCATTTTGCAATCACCTGCTCCTGATTTTGTTCGTGAAATGCATGAAACAAACTGAGAGGCAGCCATTTCCATAGATATTTCAAGGACCCCTCAGTGCTATGCCTGAAATGTGAGACCGTTTTGAGAGATATCTCAAAACGTGGGGTGGCTAGGTAACACACAGTGGTTAGCACTGCTGCTTTACAGCTCCAGAGACCTGGGTTCAATTCCTGGTTTGGGTCACTGTCTGTGTGGAGTTTGCACATTTTCCTCACCTGAGTTTTATTTGGGTGCTCCGATTTCCTCCCACAATCCAAAGATGTACAGGTTAGGTTGATTGGCCATGCTAAATTGACCATAGATGCATAGGTTAGAGGATTAGTGGGTAAAATATGTATGGAAAAGGGGGTATGGCCTGGATGGGATTGTGGTCGGTGCAGACTCAATGAGCCGAATGGTCTTTTTTCTGTACTGCAGGGTTCCTATGATTCTATGACATCTTGCTTCAATTGCACAGTGGTCCTTTGCTCTTTAGATAACTTCAAAGTTGCTGTCAAATATTCTGAACTCTTAAGCGAATTCTGGCAACACAAAAGTTTTCTTCGTGGGATTCCTTCTGTCAATTCCACTCAAGATAGGGAACAAAGTGGGAGAAGGAACAACAGTAGCAGGGAAGAGCAATCAGAACTGCCAGTACATGAAAAGCAAGGAGTATTCATTAGAACCCTGACCTTCTGAACAGTATTTAAGCTTCATGGAAGCATAAGTAGGCAATTCAGCTCTTTGAATCTGTTCCATAAGCCAATTAGATTAAGGTTGATCTGCTTCATATGTCCCAACCGTCCACCTTAGCTCTGTAACCTTTAACAACCTTGGTGAACAAAAATCTATCAGGACAGCGTATCTGGAGTTCTCAGTGGAGAATTGCATAAGGAGACTGCACATTAATAGGGATGCTGTCAGAATTGTGTAGCCTCCTATGGCAAAGCCTGAAACTAACTCTCCCAGCTAGCTCAGCATTGTCTTTTGCAGTCAAGGTCAGTGCATCTTTCGACTTAATCTTGTAGTTTAACCTATCTCGTCCTGATCATGGCCATGTTAGAGGAAACTAGTGAGCAGAAACAAGCTACTTTCAAAGGCTCCCCAGCAGCTCCTCTGAGATGTCTGAAAACATTCAACCACAAAAAAAATCACAATACTCCTTATTATGTTACCACTTGTTAGCTTATGAATTATAGCTACCCTTGCAATTAGAACTTACCCAGGAAGGAATTCTGTACCAGATATACTAATAAATAATTATGTGGATGTGTATATAAATTTTGACTTCACTTTTCATGAATATAATTGTTTTTGTGCCAAATGCAAACATCTCTTGTTGTCAGTGCATAGTGTTGCTGGGTGAAACCTGATGTAAAAGCCTGTCTACATAAGGAGACCATTTATCATCGGTGGCCATCTACTATCAGCACCACCGGGCTAATGATTAGAAAGCTGCTTGTCTATAAGCACCACCTGAAACCATTCCCAATGGGCTTCATTATATACAGGTCTGTCTGTGATGAACATTTCAAAAAGACATTTACTAAATGATGATGCGTTGTCTCAAGTGGTTATCGCACCATTAGTGTATCTTGGTTAAAGTAATTCTTACCACATGACCTCAGGGTGCTGGGTCTTCCCTGGATTCACAGAATGGCTGAGGCTTTTTTGTTTTAGAACCAAGTAGAGGCTAATTATCCAGCCTACTTTAATATGCGCTATCCCTCGGTGGAGGGAAAGGAATACAAAAAAACTCGAGTTTGTGTGTGTTATGTAAGCTTATTCAGTGCCTGGCGGCTGGCTATCTCAGAGCCGAACCCAGTCCTCTGTTCAGCCAACATCCACATATAGTCACGTTTGCCCCGGGGTGACTGGGCAGCATCAAGAACAGGAAACCTGTTTGATTTTTCCAGTGAAAGGGATTTGCATCGTATGAAAGCTATTGGTGATCTGAAATCATTCAGTTTGCAGAGCACCAACAACAATTCTGAAACAGTTGCATGTCCACAAGACCATGTATGTACAATTCCTCTCAGATCATAGCAGTGAATTTCACTCAAAACTGACAGGACCAGATCAGCTGCACATTTTATTTTACTTTCCATGAAGCTTTAATATTGCTGAAAAAAGACATTTATGATGAAACTTTTTGATTCACACTCATTAGGACAATAGTAGTGGAAACAGCAACTTTATAGAATCATAGAGGTTAACATCATGGAAACAGGTCCCTCAGCCAACTTATCCATGTCACCCCTTTGTTTTTAACCACCAAGCTAGTCCCAATTTCCCGCTTTTGGCCCATATCCCTCCATAGCCATATGACCCATGTAAATGTCTAAACACTTCTTAAAAGACAAGCTTGTATCCGCCTCTACTATTGCTTCTAGCAGCTTGTTCCAGAGAGTCACTACATCTTTGTGAAAAAATTGCTCTCTGGATCTTTTTATGTCTTTCCCCTCTCATCTTAAACCTATGCTGTCGAGTTTTAGACTCTCCTACCTTTAGGAAAGGTTATTGACTATCTGGCTGACCTATGCCTCTCATTATTTTATTGTCCTCTATAAGATTACCCCTCAGGCTCCCCTATACTCCAGAAAAAAATGTTCCAGTCTATCCAGCATCTTCCTGGTAACATCCGAGTCATTTTTTTCTGCACTCTTTCTAGTTTATACCATATAAGTGGATGCTGATAAATTGACAACTGGACTCTGATTGTTAGAGGCATGCCATGGAGAATGTATCAGTTGATGGTGATTAACAGTTAATTGCCAAACATTGTCGGAAACTTAAACCACAAAACATGGCTCTGATTGCTTAAGGCATTGCCCTATGGAATGAACCAGTAAATAATTATCACTTAGTTTGTTTAGCTGAAGCAAGTGCATGTTTTTTTCTGTCTGCAAAGAACGTGACCCTGGATGTTAGACACAGGATTCTGTTCTTTGTAGATAAAAAAAAACATGTCCACATAATGCACATGTTTCAGCTAAACAAAATAAGTGATAGCCATTCACTGAATCATTCGAAAGGGCAATGCCTTGACCAATCAGAGTGGAGCTGCCAGATTTAAATTTCAAGTACAACATGGCAATTAACTGTCTGTCACTATCAACTGGTGCATTTTCCATGGCAATGTCACTTGCCAACCAATCAGCATGCTCTTCTATATATTATAAGGCTGCAGTTTCCCCTGACATTGATATTCTGCATTTGTCCTGATGAGTGCAAGATAAAAAGCTTTGGCAAAATTTATTTTTTCAATAATACTCAAGTTCTATAATATCAAACAAATTCAAGCTTTGTTGAATTCAGGAGTGATATGTTCATTCTAAACTTGAGATTGATGGATTTTTGTTGGCGAAAGACATTAAGGCAGATTTTTTTAGACTGGGGATGGCAACCTGCAAGATGTTGTGGGATGTTGGAAGTGGGTCACTGAGTCAATTCTCATTGTCCTGTGAACTAATTCTGTCCAAAAAAAAACACAGGATGTTCTATGATCCTGTTTTAATTTAAAAAAAGGATGTTCTGTGATTTTTTTTTTAAAGTGAGATTTTCTGGGATCCTATTTAAAAAATGTGGGCACTTTGGTGATAGTGACCACAATTCGGTTACGTTTACCTTAGTGATGGAAAGGGATGGGCACGTACCAAATAACAGTAGTTATAGCTGGGGGAAAGGTAATTATGAGGCTATTAGGAGAGATTTAGGATACATAGGGTGGAGCAGGAAATTGCAGGGGCTGGGGACATCTGAAATGTGGAGCATATTTAAGGAACAGCTTCTGCACGTCCTTAATGAATATGTACCTGCCAGGCAGGGAGGAAGTGGTCGAGTGAGGGAACCATGGTGTACTAGGGAAGTTGAATCTCTGGTGAAGAGGAAGAAGGAGACTTATATAATGATGAGACGTGAAGGCTCAGTTAGGGCAATGGAGAGCTATAAATCAGCCAGGAAGGAGCTAAAGAGGGAGTTGAGAAGAGCTAGAACAGGACACGAGAAGACTTTGGTGGATAGGATTAAGGAGAATCCTAAAGCTTTTTACAGGTATATAAATAATAAAAGATTGGTTAGGGCAAGATTAGGGCCAGTCAGAGATAGCAGTGGGAAGTTGTGCGTGGAGCCTGAGACACACTCAGGCACACATAGGAGAGACATTGAATGAGTATTTTTCAACAGTATTTACGCAGGAGAAAGACAATGTTGTCGGGGAGAATACTGCGATACTAGGTTGTACACTGGGCAGGATTGAGGTTCATTAGGAGGAGGTGTTAGCGAATCTTGAGGGTATGAAAATTGATAAGTCCCCTGGGCCAGATGGGATTTACCCTAGGATTCTCTGGGGGGCTAGAGAGGAGATTGCAGAGCCTTTGGCTTTGATCTTCATGTCGTCGTTAGCTACAGGTATAGTGCCGGAAGACTGGAGGATGGCAAATGTTGTCCCTTTGTTCAAAAGGGGGAGTAGGGACCATCCTGGAAATTATAGACCGGTGAGCCTGACTTCTGTTGTGGGCAAGGTCTTGGAAAGAATTATAAGGGATAGGATTTATAAGCATCTAGAGAGAAATAAATTGATTAGGGATAGTCAGCACGGTTTTGTGAAGGGTAGGTCGTGCCTCTCAAACCTTATTGAGTTTTTTGAGGAGGTGACCAAAGAGGTAGATAAGGGTAAGGCAGTTGATGTAGTGTATATGGATTTTAGCAAAGCGTTTGATAAGGTTCCCCATGGTAGGCTACTGCAGAAAGTGCAGATGCAGGGGATTGAAGGTGATTTAGCAGTTTGGATTAGGAATTGGCTAGCTGATAGAAGACAGAGGGTGGTGGTTGATGAGAAATATTCAACCTGGAGTGCAGTTACAAGTGGTGTACCTCAAGGATCTGTTTTGGGGCCACTGCTGTTTGTCATTTTCATAAATGACCTAGATGAGGGTGTAGAGGGTTGGATTAGTAAATTTGCTGACGATACCAAAATGGGGGGAGTTGTAGATAGCGAGGATGGATGTTACAGTTTGCAGAGGGACATAGATAGGTTGCAGAGCTGGGCCGTGAGGTGCAAATGGAATTCAATACGGATAAGTGTGAGGTGATTCACTTTGGTAGGAATAACAGGCATATGAAATATAGGGCTAATGGAAGGACCCTTAATAGTGTTGACGAGCAGAGGGATCTTGGGGTACAAGTACATAGCTCTTTGAAAGTTGGCACCCAGGTTGATAAAGTTGTTAAGAAGGCGTACGGTGTGTTAGCTTTTATTGGTAGAGGGATTGAATTTAGGAGCCGTGAGGTTATGTTACAACTGTACAAAACTCTGGTGCGGTCGCACTTGGAGTATTGCGTACAGTTCTGGTCGCCGCATTATAAGAAAGATGTGGAAGCATTGGAAAGGGTGCAGAGGAGGTTTACCAGGATGTTGCCTGGTATGGTGGGAAGGCCTTATGAGGAAAGGCTGAGGGACATGAGGTTATTTTCATTAGAGAGAAGAAGGTTACGCGGTGACCTAATTGAGGCGTATAAGATGATCAAAGGACTGGATAGGGTGGATAGTGAGAGCCTTTTTCTCGGATGGTGATGACCAACACGAGGGGACATAAACTTTAAATTAAGAGGTGGTAGTTATAGGGCGGATGTCAGAGGCAGGTTCTTTACACAGAGGGTGGTGAGGGCGTGGAATGCCCTGCCTGCAGCAGTTGTGGACTCGCCTACTTTGGGGGCATTCAAATGTTCGGTGGATAGGCATATGAATGATATTGGAATAGTTTAGGTTAGAGGGTCCACTGGCCGGCGCAACATCGAGGGCCGAAGGGCCTGTACTGTGCTGTAATGTTCTATGTTCTATGTTCTGTGATCCTGGATTTTAAAAAATGCGATGTTCTGTCTATGGTGCATTTTGTAGAAAGCAAAATGACAGTGAGGATCTCTCAAACAATGATACAGCCAGCACAAGGATTTTTGATGTGGAGGAAAAGCTTTGAATTGCCTAATACAAATCAAGTTATGTGTATTTTATAAAAGGAAAAGATAAACACTAGGAGAGAGGTGCACAGATATACAACCCTAATCATAATCCTAAAAGTACAATAAACCCATTTAGATTGTGACTGTAGCAGCAGCTTGCCTGGTCAGTGGATTCTGCCCGAGTCCCGAATTTCCTGCCATGAAGGCAGGCAGTAACTTCAGAGTTTGATGAGTATCGTCATTATCTCATAATCCAGCTCATTATTTTTCCCGTGTGCATAAAAATATTTTGCTGTTGAGTCAATTTCAAAATGAGATGACTTCTGAAAAACAGGAAAACCATTGAGACGTTTTATTTTTCTTTAATTACAGCTGTATGTGAGAAAGGATAATCGACATAATAAACACAGACTTCACTGGAGGCAGCAAAATGTAGTTATTGATGTGACACATCCCACCTACCAGGGAGGTTTATTGATGGGATGGTAAAAGATGGAGATAATTGGCGACTGGCCTATTAAGTTTCCAACTAAAAGCAGTTGATCTGGTGAGCTCTGCATTCCAAAGGTGCATCTTAAATGAGAAATCTGTCACAAATAAATGGCAGTCCATTTTCTGTGGATGGCTGATGCACAGTAAATGTGTGTATTGTCTGATTTTGGACATTTATTTTTCACGTATACGAGAATGATCCCAGGAACGAAAGGCTTTACATATGCAAAAGTGTCTGAGGATTGTGTTTGTACCTGATGGAGTATAGAATGATGGAGTATGGATCCTGCTCTACTCAAGACTGCATGAAACTACAAACGGTCATGAACAAAGCCCATACTAACCAGCCTCCCAATCGTTGACTCTGTCTACACTTCCTGCAAAGCACCCAGCATAATTAAGGATCCCAAACAGCCCGGACGTTCTCTCTTCCACTTTCTTCCGATGGAAAAAATGTCTGAGATCATGTACCAACCAACTCAAGAATAGTTTCTTCCCTGCTTCCATCAACTTTTGAATGGACCTACCTCACATTATATTGATCTTTCTCTATACCCTAGCTGTAACACTATATACTGCACCCTCTGCTTTCCTTCTCTGTGAACAGTATGCTTTGTCTGTATAGCACTCAAGAAACAATACTTTTTCACTCTTTGCTAATACATATGACAATCTTAAATCAAATCAAATCAAAAATATAGAAGAGATTTTCTCATTGCAAATTACAAATATTGAAAGACCTGGACAGAGTCCACGTGGGGAAGATATTTCCATTAATAAGAGCAACTCGGACCCAAGGGCATAGCCTCAGAGTAAAAGGACAATCTTTTAGAACTGAGGAGGAATTTCTTCGACCACAGGATGGGGAATTTATGGAATTCATTGCCACAGAGGGCTGTGGAGGCCAGGCCAATGAGTGCATTTAAGACAGAAATAGATAGGCTCCTGATTGAATTAAGGGTTTTGAGAAAAAAGCAGGAAAAGTGTTGAGAAACTTATCAGCCATGATTGAATAGCAAAGCAGACTCAAAGGGCCAAATGACCTTATTCTGCTCTTATATCTTATGATCTCATGTATATGTTGGTGAGAGGATTTTGCAAAATTCTGACACCAATTTCCATAGTGCTTCGATATGGCCCAAATAAATTGGAAAATGGGTTTGAAACGGATCCCCTGACATTTAATATACTGGATACTGTTACATAACCCATGTGACATGATCCCGTTAATCCCGCTTTTAATGTCATACCAACTTACCGGAAATGCCGGTTTTATGGAATGAATGATCAGGTTATAAACTTACAGTTACACATGCTGCTCCACTCAATTCCATGAAATCACTTGAATATTTTCCTGTTCAGAGCAACATATATATTTTCCATGGCCTCCAATGTTATTATTTGATTTATTTATTATTGTTACATGTATTAGAATAGAGTGAAAAGTATTGTTTCTTGCCTGCTGTGCAGACAAGGCATACTGTTCCTGGAGAAGGACATGAGAGAATTCTGAATATAATGTTACAGTCATAGCTAGAATGTATTAAAAGATCAACTTAATGCAAGCTAGGTCCATTCAAAATCTGATGGCAGCAGGGAAGAAGCTGTTCTTGAGTCAGTTGTTCCTTTTTTCTTAATTAATGCCATTGTGGACATTTCTGTAATTCTGGGGGTGGACTACACAATCTAGGTTTTGAGGAAAATCCTTCCTCACTGAATGAACTTGGCCCCACCCCATTTCATAAAAACGGGGTTTATCTGTATGCAGCTCAGTCACAAATCATCATGAATACCAGAATGTGCTCGGGGGGTCTCTGCTCCTGTTTCTGTATTCCCCAGTTTCCTTTATTCACGTGCGTTATTCTGAGGGGGGCTCGGGCAAAGGACAAGAAGGGGAAGAAAAAAAATGAGCTTACAGAGACACGGGACAAACTTCTGAAATCAGATAACATATTCCTGATGGAACTGTGATAGGCTGCCTGTGATAATTGTCATTTTCTTTGTCATGGGACGTGGGCATCACTGGCTAGCCAGTATTTATTGCCTATTGCTAGTTGCCATTGGAGGGCAGCTGAGAAGCAACCACATTGCTGTGGCTCCAAAGTCATATGTAGACCATACCAGGTAAGGAGAGCATATTTCCTTCTCCAAAGAATATTAGTGAACCATGAAATTATGGGTATTTTCCTGATAATTGACAATGGGTTCACGGTCATCAGTAGATTCTTAATTGTAGGTATTTTTTATTGAATCCTGCCATGGTCCCCAAAATATTAACTGAGTTTCTGGATTAATAATCTAGCAACAATACGACTAGGCCATCGCCTCTCCACTGTCCCATTGCAAATGCAGACAGAATGAGCACAAGTTGGAATCATAGCATCAGACCAGATGCATGTTTTGCTGGTGATGGTACATTAATTGAAAACCCAAAATACCCTCAGTCCTCAAAATACCTTCAATCATATGGCACATGATTCATTGGGGGGAAAAAAATCTAGCTGTATTTCCAAATTTAACATGTTAAATATTTGCTTCTAATTAGGTGTAAAAATAAGACTCAGGAAAACCTGAGAGGTGAAGTGTGGCGGAGGAGGAGGAAAGGAGATGGTTTCTGCCATGGGAGGAAGAAGGAAAATCAACCCCACTGGGTAACAGCTGCAAAAAACAACACACACCCCCCCCACCTCCCCACCCCCGGCATGGGAGTTAACAGAGCATGGGGAACATTTGACTTGGAGAAAGATTACAACATCTCACAGGGAAATTATAATGTAAAGCTGTGGACTGTCAAGGCAACTCATCTTGATCATTCTGCTGGCGCATGATAATCCTCGTTCCCCACAAAGCATGTAATTAAAGCTGAGTTAGCACGTCTCAGAATTATTGTGGGCAGATTTATGAAAACCTGCCATTAGCAATATTTTGGCCATACAGATAAAAAGGAAGGCTCAAGTAATTACCATTTTATGTTATCTGTACCACGATAATTCACTTGAAAAGGGGCATCAGGATTGTCATGAGCGCTTCCTGCCTCGTCCCAGGTGGCCACGCTTCACACTGTTATATGTCACCCAAAGATATTATTTAGAATGCAGAGCGATTAAAGCCACTAACGTTAAAATAATGTCTTCTAATTCCTGCTGTGAATGGTGTGGCGGATCTTTTCCCTTCATCCTTGCTGTTATTCTACAAAGTGAACCGATAAATCACGGAGCTTGGAGATGACGCACTAAAAAAAAGCCTTGCAGTCTGCGTGACTCTTTGAGCTGCTGTTATTGAGTTATGTCTGGCCTTAATTTCAATTAGAGCCAATGTCCTTACCAGTCAGACCTCAAATGTGTTATGCAGACAGAAGTACTCAGCGATCAGGCGGATGACATTTAGCAGCATAATTATATTCGATCAAAAAAAAAACGTGCTTTGAGAAAGAAACTGAAGGTGGTTGCCGGGGTGCTGGGAGAGAATGAATTTAGCAAGGAGAGTGAAACGAGCACATGAAAGCAAATGAAAAGTATAAGTGGAAAATACTGGAAAGGTGCAGCAGATCAGGGAGGCCGGGTGGCACAATGGGTGGCATCCCTATCTCTGAAAAGGCAGTTCCAGTTGTGATTCTCAATTTAAGTTTTGATGGCCAAGGAGGTGCCACAGCCAAACATGTTGATCACCAACCTGTAAATCCTTCCAACGCATAGCCAATGGCAAGTGGGTAAGAATGGGAGAGATTCCTGGTCAGGCATGTGATGGAAAGAAAGCCTCTCCAATCACGATAGCTCCTGACTATAGAATACCGTAAAAGTGCATGTTGTCACAGTCACTCAGATTCTGGAAGAGGAAACACATCACCACTCATTCAATCAGTTCATTGAGGCTCCCATCTCAAAGTGTGCTTTGGGTGGGATTTTCTAGTCCCGCCTACCACCACAATACTAGAAATTCCCACCTGAAGTCAACGGACCTTTTGCCGGTGTGTCAGATTTTTCCATCCCATCCAAAGCAATGATTTCCCCTGACAGGTGGGACTAGAAAATCCAACCATTTGTCTCTCATTTTGAAACACTAACGAAATATCAAGTACAATATCAAGAGTAGGAGTCTTAGCAGTGTTGAGGAGCAGAAGGATCATGGGGTCCAAGTCCATATAACTCTTAAATTGGCCTCACAGGTGGAGGATGTGGTCAAGAAGGCATATGGTGTACTGGCTTTCATTAATCGAGGAATTGAGTTTAGGAGTCGGGACGTAATGCTGCAACTTTATAAGACCCTTGTCAGAACCCACTTGGAGTACTGTGTGCAGTTCTGGTCGCCTCACTATAGGAAGGATGTGGAAGCTATTGAGAGGGTGCAGAGGAGATTTACAAGGATGTTGCCTGGATTGGGAGGCATGCCTTATGAAGATAGGTTGAGGGAGCTGGGTCTGTTCTCCCTGGAGAGATGAAGGTTGACAGGCGACCTGATAGAAATTTATAAAATGTTGTGAGGAATAGATAGGGTGGATTCTCGGAGGCTATTTTCCAGAGCTGAAATGGTCACTACGAGAGGACACAGGTTTAAGGTGCTGGGCAGCAAGTACAGAGGAGATGTTAGGGGTAAGTTTTCACTCAGAGGGGATGAGTGAATGGAATTGGCTGCCATCGATGGTGGTGGAGACGAACTCGCTGGGGTCTTTTAAATGACTTCTGGATGAGTACATGGGATTAAATGGGATTGGGAGTTACAGATAGTTCTATGTTCTAGTAGGTATGGGTATGATCGGTGCAACTTGTGGGCTGAAGGGCCTGTTTGTGCTGTAGTGTTCTATGAAATTGACTGGTCATTTTCTGTTTCATTTCATATTTTTAAAAAAGTCAAGTTAAACTGAAATTCTGCATTGAAATTTGAACTGTTATTTCCTGGGATGATATATCAACTACAACCTGTAGATGTTGTTCTAAACTGTGTGCCATGTGATTTGAATGGAAGTTTGGACTGTTCTTTAGTGAGCTGTTAATTATTGACATAATTGGGGTTGCATTGACACAACAGGGCTGTCACACAGATTTTCGCAGTTAACACAGTTCAGTGGAATTTTAGGTTGTTAATTTTGTCTGGCACCATGAGTTTGTTGGTGTTGTTGCTTATCGGTTTTATTTTAGTTTGAACAGAAATTTAATTAAACCTACCCAGACTGCACAAAAGGTTTCTACAGCACTGCATTACACTATAGCAAGGAACAAGATACTTAGAAAGAATCCACAAGTAGAATCTGATTCAAAGTAATCACTAAGACAACAACAAACATACATTAATCCTTCACCAAATTTAAAGGCAAAGTACCCGTATTCTTAACCCAAAACAGCTGCTGAAAAGAACATTACAGGGGTAGATAGCTCGCCCTCACCAGAAGCAAAGTCAGTTGGAACTGATTTGCTCCTTGACACCCTATCCTACCCCACAGCCATAAAGCACTGTGGCTTGGCTAAAGGAGCAGCCTGAGGCACTTCCACTCCTCATTGGAGAGAAGGGGAAGATCAATGGTGAGTTGAAGACTGGATTGCAAGAAGGGATGTTTCTATATTAGGAGGGCTGGACCCTGATCCACTGACAGCAATCCCTGAAGATAGATGACCCTTCCTTCCTGCCCTTTGAAGAATTTGTTTCAAAAATTGGACTGGCCATTCCTGTCCAACTGCCTACGACAAATGTTTTATGGTGTGGGCTGTGTATTAATAGTGTCAATTGGCTTGGTAAAGAGCCAAATTGACCCTTGATTATTTCTTAAAATATGATGGTGCGGGATGTCAATTTTCAGGATTAGCCCAGCCCCTTGTATTATAGAAGTGAGCTAATGGGTGGCCAGGAAGGTGGTGGGGTGCTAACAGCCCTACTTTACTTGCCCATCGAACACTCATTACATCCTGCCAAAGAAGTCATTATTCCACAACTGTTAGTTCCTTTTAACCTCATACTTATGTCAAATATTTCAATGAAGGAAAAATTCTTTGACTCAGTACAATGTTCCTAAAGAAAGTCAGAGCAGATTGATCACGTGACAATGATACTTCAATGCTTCGTGTGTAACATTGAGATCTGATTAAAATATCTCCATCTGAAACATTCATCTGCCTTTCTCTTTCAAGTACTGACTGACCTGCGATGTATTTCCTACAATTCTGTTTCATTATTTCAAATTTCAGCATTTGCATTTAGTGTGCTCCATCTCATTTAAGCTGAGGCTGAGGGAGCTCACCTGAGGCCTACCAGTTGTCAATTACAGAGACCACAATCCGTAACAAAAAGCCGTCATCATTTCTGTTTGTTTCCTACCTCTATTCCTGAGGTGGATCAGTGTTTTCTGTTGTTTTTCTGATTTTGCCCATTAATTTCTTCCCTTCTTTGCAATGTAAATTACATTAAGCCACATCTGGAACTAACAGCACAGCTGCTGAGATTGCAACTTTTCTACCATTTCCACTAAAACATGGAGAGAAAAATCTGGACCAGCAGAAGCAGAAAATAAGAATGTGGCCCCACATTGAAGTGGCAGCGTAGTGAGCCTGAGAACAGAATTTATCCAATATGTAGTTGGATAATAGAAATGTTCTCTGAATGTTCTTCTTTCTTTTTCAATGATTTTAGTAATTACTCCTCCTACGTTTGCCTCCAACTCAGCACGAACCAACAGAAGTAATCTTAAACAGTAAAGTCCTGCGCTGGGCAGTTATTTAGAAGTGATATTGAAATTGTAAACTTTCCAAGTCAGTGATTTGTCTGCCATGATTTTAAGGTCATGTCTGAATTTGAATTTGAGTCGAGAGCTGCGGACTCTTAACCTGTGTTAACCACAGTGGCTGGGGAGCGAGTGGCAGCTGTGGGCAAATTCTGGAATAAGGCAGCGGTGGGGGAGGTATAAGCAAGGCTGAAGAATGAAGGGGGATAGACATCAGCAGTATTTAATTCAAAATTTGCCCCTTTTGAGGGCACGTTTGATTCTAATATATTAAAACTATGCATGGTACATGTAACGATTTCTATCCTAAAATGGCAATTGGTGTCCTTTATATGCTGTATTTACACAAGTTACATATTAAAATGGGTATACCACCTGGAGGAGACATGGCCTGGGTGGGATGGTCTTTCAGAGAGTGGGTGCTGACTTGATGGGCCAAATGGTCTCCTTCTGCACTGTAGAGATTTGGTACCATTGACATTATTGGCTCCAGATGAGCCGAATGTAACCTTCCCGTGTGGCCCCCAGTGTCAGCTCTCCCTCAGTTACATCAAAGGAGTGCGGAGAAAGTGGGTGGATGGAGATCACACAATCTATGGCTGTCTCACTGAAAGAAGCGTAGGATTGTTTATCATATGTTGCCCAATCACGGAAACTCATCAGGCAGCAAAATTTTCTGTGGGGTTTTGCAAGTACTGATTGAATAAAGTCTGAACAACCAAAGGAATGGACTGTTTGATTCAGTCAACGAATCATTGGTACCTGGCATTGCACCAGCACTGAAGTTCCATTTTTTATTTGTGTGGTAAGCAGAATGTCTTTATGGGAAAATTGTGCTCACATAGTCACTGGATAGTGGCAGCATGCAATAGCTTGTTTAACCTGCATGTTCCAATGACTACACTGGAGAAAGTTCTCTTCAACTGTCAGTTGGGCTTCTATAAGACCATAATATGGATGCAATTATTCATAATAAGCTCAAAGAACAAAGAACAAAGGAAATTACAGCAAGGAACAGGCCCTTCAGCCCTCCAAGCCTGCACCGACCATGCTGCCTGACTTAATCAAAATCCCCTACGCTTCGGGGGACCATATCCCTCTCTATTCCCATCTCGTTCATGTAATCGTCAAGACCCCTTAAAAGTCACTACCGTATCTGCTTCCACTACCTCCCTAAGCAACGAGTTCCAGGCACCCACCACTCTGTATAAAAAACCTGCATCGCACATCTCTTTTAAAACTTCCCTCGCACCTTAAACCTGTGCCCCTCATGGATGGTAAGAGCCTTGATCAAAAGTGAGGAGACATTGTGGGGAGAAATACAGAGAGATCACTAATCAGCTGATGCAAGGATAAGTGGGGTGGGAAAGTTTTAAGATGATCAGTACTATCTACAAACTACAATTAAAATATTAATTTTTCTATGATGCATCCCTGATAATGTCTTTTTGATTGTTTTATCCGCTTGACTAAATCACAGCTGCACATCTCAATATGGTTTCAGAAATGTCCAGACATCTGCCTAAAATAAGCAGTTATTAACATAGCTGATCGAGTAGTAAAGTGTTTCTCAGAGGTCTTTCATTACAAGTCAAAACAGGTTAATGTTACCTTTTGAAATTGGTTCACAAAGGCAATGCTGGAATACTTTATGCATCTTTCTAAAGTAAATCAACATTCTAAGAGTTGGGCTCAGGGAAGTGAACCACTTTTAAGTGGTAAAGAATATTATATGTTAGCAATTGCCATCTATCCATTTCATTAACACTATGCTTACAGAATGAGATAATGTATCTGGAATTTAAGTATGGTGCTCTCTGTTGCTTCATTGCAACAGACACAGTTGTCTGCCTAGTAAAATGAATGGATGGAAAATAGACATTTGGTAATCCACAATTTGAATATTCTGAAAAAGCTTGTGTTGTCAAAGTCTTTCAGCTTGCATTCACCAGGACAATTCACAAGAATATTAAATGTAAATGGAGCAACAATTTATATTGTATGAGAAAAGAGCACTGATTGGTTGGCAAGTGGACTCTGATTAGTCAAGTCAATGTCCTGATGAGTGCAGAATGGAAAATCACATACTTCATAACTTGAGCATATGGAGCTCTCAATGGTTGCAAGGTTATGCTATCTACCCCACAGAGACACAGATGTAGGATTTTCCAGTCTCAGAAATTCCTACCCCAGGTCAACAGACCTTTCATCTGCCTATTAAATTGTTTGTCCCTTCTGAGATGATTCCCATAGTGGGCAGGACTGGAAAATTTACCCCATACTTCATGTTTCTGGATCAGTGACAGTACATAAATGATGTTCCTACATAAATTATTCTGCAATTGTAAGAATATAGACTTTAGTAAAATGAGCAAACTTTAATTGAGTAGACTTGAGTAATGGATAGGTAGAATGAACATCTAGTTAATGTTACAGTGATTTAACCTTTATCAAGTAACAAGGGCAGCTAGGGATGGGCAGTAAATGATTAATGAATATAAAAAAAGCCTATTGAGAGGGATATATCTATGAACGATTGTTCGTGATGGTACGTGATGACGTTTGCTCTGCAATGTTTTCTTTCTTCTCACAATTGGTGGCGTATGAGGCGGATAGAGCTCATGCTTACATCTGTTTCCTTTAATAGATTTTTCTGGAACAGGTCACCAGCCTCTTATTAGAGCCTTATAGCTTGACGGCCACCACTCTGTATCAAACATGGCTGACCAGAACATTCTCCCAATCTAACCATCTGGCATAGGCAATAGGATTTACAGGTTCATAATCAACCTGTTTAGCCGTGTTATGGACGTATCTTCCTTGGCCATCAAGTCATGGAATGCGACTCAACCCCAGAGTTTTTGGCTCAGAGGGAGGGATATCACCCAATGCACTACAAGATCTCCATATTAACTGTGACTGTGTATAAATTATTCAAATAAGAAATATTTACTCATTATGGAACAAACAGCAAAAAACATCTGATGATATGTCAGCACCTGAGCAAATTGTACAATTACTAAGATGAGATGGGCTGTATGAGTCACACCCTCATATGAACTTTTTAACTGATTTTTCTCTGGAACAAAGAACAAAGAACAAAACAGCACGGGAAACAGGCCCTTCGGCCCAACGAGCCCACACCACCACCCCAATGTTCCCACTTCTACCCATGATCCCTGTCTATGTTTATAGATCTATGGATTAAAAACCAAATTTGAGACAATTTAGGGAGAATTTGTTTTGCCAATTAGCCTAAGAGCACATCTTTGGGATGTGGGAGGAAACCGGAGCTCCCGGAGAAAACCCACGTAAGCACGGGGAGAATGCGCAAACTCCCACAGACACAGGCCCAAATCCATGTATCTGCACAGCACAGAGATAGTCACTGAGCTGTCGTGTTGCCCATCAAATGGTCCAGGTCAAGCATACACTAACAACGTGAAGCACTAGGATACACTCGCAACTTCGATGTAAAAGAAAGAATTGTTAATGTTAATTGTCATTCTCTGTGTCGCATCCCTTGAACTTGACTAAAGCATTGAAGAAGTGGCATTCTTGTTTAGTTTTCTAAATTAACCAATTGATTTGTTTAGCTTATTCTTTCATGGGATATGGGTGTCATTGGCAAGGCCATCCTGAATTGTCCTTGAACTCAAGGCCATTTCTCTGCATCCGAAGTTAACTATAGGCCTGATCAGTTAAAGGTGGCCGATTTTCTTAATACCTAAAGGCTATTAGTGAACTTCATGGGGTTTTATGATAATTTATGACTGTTTCATTGTCATCATTATTGAGTTTATCGTTACATTTGAGATTTATTAATTGAATTTACACTCCACCAAGTGGCATTATGGAATTTGAGCATTAGCAAGGACCTCTAGATTACTAGCTAAATGACATTACCACTATGCCAACAGGTGCCCTTCCTTTGGGCTACTGTGTGCTGCCTGTTGGAGAGAAAGTTAGATTGTGTGTCTGCCCTCATCAGATGTTCAATTGATCCATACATGGCAAATGAAGCTCAGGTCCGAGGCTTTGGATAAGGTTAGGTGGCAGACAGAGACTTTAGGTGACTGGGTGAGAAAAGGATGAAGATTGATTAAGAAAGAAAATTAAATGAAAATACAGTTAAACTCTGGGACAGAGCGCAGTGGACCTGGGAAGGGAGTCATGATGGAAGTGATGCAGAGCAAAGATTGGGCTGTTAAAATTGAGCCTGAAACGCTCGCATCTTGTCAGAGTTCTGCTACAAATAGAGTTTCTGAAATAATTCGAGATATTTTCCCTATATCAGGAAGCTTATCCCACAAGCTGATCGCTGTTTGTGTGGAGGGGAGTTATAGGTTTATACTGGTAATCCCTCTGTCATTTTATGCCTGGGAACATCCATTATCCAGACATTGATACTATTATCAAAACCTTCGTCTCAGTTCAGCCTGAGAACAGCTGAGGGGTGTCATGGTGGCTGTGTCTTCATGATTTTTATTTTGCCGCAATATCATTGGAGAGAATTGTTGTTTTATTGAAAGTAATTGGGGAGAAAATTAAAATTGGCAGTAAAAGTGGTGTTTAATATGATTGGTAAATACAAGAAAATGGACAGCAATTTAAATAATAATGGACAAAGAAGGATAATTGATTAATTAAGAAAATGAAATTTGACAGACTTGCCAGCCACAATGTAGACAAAGGAAATGACAGATCAAGAACTTTTACCATAACTATATATGCATTTTAATTACACAATTGAATAAAAATGGTAACACATTCACATTCTTTTTTTTATCAAGAATTCCTTCCCAGTGCTCACTTCTGACTTTTGACAAACATTTGGGAGCCAATGAGTTATTTGCTTAACTTGAATTAATCAAATAAATTAGCACACTTCACTTTATTTTACACTGCAATACAAATTTAATGCAATTAAGAAATTATTCTAATGATGATGAGCAGGAAATGATTTTGCACATTAAAAAATACTTTACTCCAGGATATGTAAGATGAAGGAGCATCAGTTGGAATAACGTCTATATGTTGTCTTGCAAAATTCTTCTTGTTAGCCTCTGTAGTGCAGCAAGTAGACATGCAGAAGTCTGTGTAGAACCAGAAGTAAACTAATCTTTGTTTGCTGGAATTTTTTGACTTGGATAACAAATATACTCGAAGCATGCATTTGAAGCATGATGAAGGGGCAGTGCTCCAAAAGCTTATCCTACCAAATAAACCTGTTGGACTTCAACCTGGTGTGAGACTTCTCACTGTGCCGACCCCAGTCCAACACTGGCATCTCCATATCATTATGCATAAAGGTTAAGGAACCAGAGCTTGATTTCATTGGAAAAGAGGAAATTTCAAGGTGACTTAATTGAGGTTTAAAGATCATGAGACAAAATTAAAATGTTCACCATAATGAAATATTTGAATACCAGGGGAACATTCGTTAAAATGAGGAAGTTAGGATGAACTTTTCCGCCCAAAAGGTGTTGTTTAATGAATTGTCAGAGAAAGTCATTAATGCAAATGGATTCAAAAGCCCCTTAGATGTATTTCTGGTGAGAAAAGGGGTAGAGAAATACAAAGAGAAGGCTGCGTATGATGTGGATACAATATTGTTTTCGGTATAGTGGTGTAAGTGGCATATGAGACCACACTGAACAATCCCTCATTGGACAACAGCCCAACCTGGGAACGTCACTACAGGACTCCCTTGTGTCCTTCACAAATAGCAGGTCATTAATTTGTTATCTTTGCAAAAATCTGCAAGTGGAGAGGTGAGTGCCTCAGAATAGCTCAGCACAGTTCCAGATGGTCAGTCAAAGTAAAACTGTCAAAGGTCTGAGGGGAATGAAAAATTGGACTAAAAACAAAAACATAAAAGTCAGTCTTGAAATAAATTTAAATGGCTCTGACCCATCTCCCTCCAATGTATCGGAGCTCATGGTGAAAAGCCAAAACCACCCAAAATTGGCATCTAATCCATCTGTTCCTTCTCAGAATAGCATAAAAAGCTCAGAGTGGCTAAAAACTTGACATCCAAATTGCAAAGATGTTTAAACAAAGGCAAGATAATGTACATGCTAGAAATCTGCAACAAGTCAGAAAATGCCAGAAAGACTAAATGCGTCGGATTGCATCTTTGGAAAGAGAAGTAGTTCACATTTCAGGTCATCAATCTTTATCATGATGGCAAAAGCTGGAGATGTAACAGACACTGAGAAAGGCAGAGAGGAAGGAAAGAACAAAACACAAAGTCTATGACAGTCTCGAAAGTAGGCAAGATTAAATGATGAAAAGGACAATGAAATAATGCAACAAAAGAAGGAATGGGGCAAGTAAAGATTATATCCCATCAGCGATGATCACATCGAATAGTGGAACAGATTCAATGGGCCGAATGGCTGACTACTGACCCAAGATCTTATGGTCTAAACAATGTGTCTAGAGGAAATGTAAATGGCAATGGTAGAATTATTACCAACGTCTGCTGTCCAAAAGTTCAACAGAACCTCGAGAAGCATTACCTCATCATGCAATTAGGCACTTTACAGCCTCTGGACTCAATGTTTAGTTTAACAGTAACTCATCGCTGCTTCTATTTTTCCGATTCCAGCATCTTCTGCATTTTGTTTTTATTTTCCTCTAAACCAACTCCTTGTTTCTTGGTGGTTCCATTGCCACTCCATTTTTCTTAATCCATCATCCCTCTGTTATTTAATTTCTCCTGCTTTCCACTCCATTACAGGCCTTCCCTTTTCTTCTCCTGACTCCCCACAGTCCCTGTCCCGATACCCACTTCCTTACATTGCCTATGGACTTGCTTTAAACCTGTTGCAACCCTAATTGTTTGCCAGCTCTGATGAAAGCTCATTGAACTGGAACACTATATTCTGATTCTTTCTCCATAGGTGCTGCCTGACTTGAGTATTTGTGGCACTTCCCTCTTTTTATTGCAAAGGAACTTGTTCAAACTCCTGACTTTGACAGGTTTAATGCTAAATACAAGCAGAATAACAATTGAGATTCCATCATCTTCAGTCATGACTTGCTCTCACCCATAAGAAACAAATAACAACTGCCTTAAAATTGTGCTGTAGAGTAATAAAATAGTTGGATCAGTGTTTTTTCATGAAATAATAGGGAAGAATTTAATAAAAACACATTACACATTCAAACACTAAAAGTCCACAGCGGAATGGGATAGGGACTGAAAAGTGTGCACTTGCTCATCAAAATACTAAGTTTAGGTATCAAACCATCATTAGATTTATGTTTTGCTGTGTTATATAAAAGTCATATGTTTTATGTATTGGGTTTATGTTATGTCTTTTTGTGCCTAGTTGGATACTGAAAATCTAAGACATTTTGACTAACTACCTTGAGTCCCTGATACAGCCTCTTGAAACGAGAACTGAAAACAATTCATCAAAGTTAATCCCAGCGCTCTGAGGAATTATACATAAAATAACTAAGTTAACTTTTGACAAGAAGCCTTTCTGTTGCCCCTAGCTTCCAACAGCACCCACCTAGGAATACTACTACTTGTTATTTTGGTGATACAGTCATAGTTCTTTTTCCTCTGATTGTGTTCCTCCTATATTCAAGTGCATCATATTCTACACATTCTTTAGCCTCCACACTGCATTCCCGCTGTATGCTCCCACCCTGCCTTATTTATGTTTCAGGACTTCAAAACTGGAACTCCTTGCTGCCATCTACCTGCAGAATTCCTTTTCCCTCTCGTCTACTCTGAGACTCAAATGTGACATCATGTGACCATTTATTTTTAATTCAACTTGTCTATATTTTCTGTTCAACTTTGCTGGTAATATACTCTGTGGGCCTTAACTCCTCATGTAGCTGCCTCAGGATGGTTTTGCTTCTTTACAAAGTTTTACATCATTGAAACCACAGAAACCCTACAGTGCATAAGGAGACCATTTGGCCCATTGAGTCTGCACTTAGAACAATCCCATCTATGCCCTATCCCCGTCATCCTACATATTTACTCTACTAATCCCTCTAATCTACACATCACATGACACGAAGGGGCAATTTAGCATGGCCAATGAACCTAACCTGCACACATCTATGGAAGGTGAGAGGAAACCGGAGTACCCAAAGGAAACCCACACAGACATAGGGAGAATGTGCAAACCCCACACAGGCAATGACCCAAGCCAGGAATTGAACCCTGGTCCCTGGAGCAGTGAAGCAGCAGTGCTGCCTCCACTTCATAAATTGCATTATTACTCAGGAAGAGAACTTATTTTTTACATTTTTATAGAGGTATCAATTATCACTCAACAGGGTAGAAATTCATCTTGAGAGGTTATACAAAAGAGGGGTGGCATGCTAGCACAGTGGCTAGCATTGCTTCTTCACAGCTCCATGAACCTGGGTTCGATTCCTGTCTCAGGTCACTGTATATGTGGAGCTTGCACATTCTCCCATGTCTGCATGGGTTTCATGCAGGTGTTCCAGTTTCCTCCCACACTCCAAAGATGTATGGGTTAGGTTTATTGGTCGTATTAAAATTGGCCTTAGTGTGCTGAGATGCATAGGTTAGAGGGATTAGTGGGTATAATATGTAGGGACATGGGGTTAAGGCCTGAGTAGGATTGTGGTCGGTGCAGACTCGATGGGCTGAAGGGCCTAATCATAGGGTTCTATGATTCAGGTGATATCAGATCAGGTGCAACATCTGATATTTGATTTGATTTGTTATTTTCACATGTATTGGCAGACAGTGAACAGTATTGTTTCTTGCGTGCTATACAGACAAAAACATCCTGTATATAGAGTAAATAAGGGAGAAGGAAAGGAAAGAATGGAGAATACAGTGTCACAGTTACATAAAGGGTGAAAAGAAAGAATAAGTTAATGTATAAAGATAAAATATTGCAGATGCTGGAATCTGAAACAAAAGCAGAATTTGCTGGAAAATCTCAGCAGGCCGGATAGCATCTGTGGAAACAGAATAGAGCCAACGTTTTGAGTCTGGGTGACCCTTCGTCAGAGCAGACGAAGGTCTGAGGAAGGGTCGCCCAAACTCGAAACGTTGGCTCTATTCTGTCTCCTCAGATGTCGTCAGACCCGCTGAGATTTTCCAGCATTTTCCGTTTCTCCTTCAGCTTGATATATCATAAGTCCATTCAAAAGTACGGTCAATGAAACAGAATATCAGGCATTGCATTTCATCAGCTGGTCCAGTATCACTCATTTTGTGCCGTGAAGAATTTCTAAATGATCGAGGCATCACAGTTGGTCTACATTACACTGGTCAGTTCACACTCCATTATTCTCAATGCTATGTTCTGACCCTAAATCTACTGCACGATTGTTCCTGTAAGCAGCCGGCTTGAATCAAGTGGCAACGAGCCACAATGCCACCAATCTCGGTCAGGTTCGCATTTGGTAGAAAAAAACTGCTTCGTTTGCCCTGTGCGCAACTATCAAAATTCCATGAGCCCCACAGAGTTTAAGAAAACAAGTTCTCATCTGGATCTGTAAACAAAAGTATGTTCTTTTATTGCTTTACGCCGCAGCCCGAGTATTAATAAACTGACTCCAAAGTAAGCCGAGAGTGAAATGGGATTGCTTGAAGGAGGCATTATGAAAGTGAAATTTTAAAAAGACCAGGAGTCAGGATGTGTTGCAGTCCAGATAATTTGATTGTGCCGATAACAGATGATGCTCAGAAAAGAAATGAACCACAGCTTGTTTGTTCTCTCCGTTATCACCAAAAACATGTTTTTCACAAATTGAAAACGTACAACCTTCCTGTCCTAAATATTGCAAATCAAAGTCAGAAGCAGCAAGGGCTCAATGAGACGGCTGGGAGGTTACAGGGAGTCACGGTGGCGCTGCTTGGCAACTCTATTGATTTGTTTTCTCTTTCTTCTTTCTGCCTTTCAGGGGGCATCTTCGAGCCTAGTGGTAAAATTTGCAGACACCGACAAGGAACGCACAATGCGTCGCATGCAGCAAATGGCAGGGCAGATGGGGATGTTCAACCCAATGGCAATTCAATTTGGTGCATACGGTGCCTACGCTCAAGCGGTAAGTGGCACCTTATTTCATTACAGAAACAGAGAACAATTTCTGAACGCCCATGCACACTGTTCCTGGCTATGAAGGAGTAAAAGTGCTTATCTTGTCCAGCAAATTGAATTAGAACAGGAATAATTCATGTTTTCAGTAAAGTGTTACTAATATGCAAATCTACAATTATTACAGTAATGATATATTAATATATCTATAATGGATATATTATAATGTATCTATATGTAGCAGCTGTATTATATATTCATATATCTACATTACATCGGTACAATTTTCCTCTATTTTAAACGCTCCAGTCAAAAAAGTGTAACTGCGTACTTATGAATAGTAGATTTCGGTAATCTTTGCTGCAGTAACTCAAATACCCGAGTCGTTTAAAGTAGCATTGTTACCATGGAAACGCTTTCTTACAAGACAGCTTATAGTGGTTTTATATAGACCTCGGAGCAACGCTGAGTGATATGATTGCCTTGGTCGGTTGCAACGAGCACTGCTAATGATTTTAAAAAGAAAAATTCAGCCGAAATTCTGAAAGCCTCAACAATAATAGTTTGCATTGCGTTTGGTCAAGGAGCCAAAAGCAAAGTTCTGGTGCCTCGTCACTGAGAGCTGCAGTTCACAGCGGTGATCCAGCAGTGAGGTCTGCTCATTTACATAGCTTCGTGCTGTTGTTGGCACTTTGTGAAAGTCCAGTGGCGAATTCGATGCTGGGGTCAGGACTGCATTGTCCGTCAGCAACAGATAATAAAATACACTGGCTGCTCTCAATCTAATAGGAATTCGGACTTTTTTTAAAAAAATGTCAATTCATTCATGGGATGTGGGCTTCTATGGCTAGCCCAGCGCTTATTACCCATCCCACTTGCCCTTGAGAAGGTGGTAGTGAGCTGCCTTCTTAAATTGCTGCTGTCCATGTGGTGTCAGAAAAACTGACAGTGCTATTCGGGAGAGAGTTCCAGGATTTTGACCCAGTGACAGTGAAGGAATGGCAAAACACTTTCAAATCAGGGTGGTGAATGGCTGGGGAAAATTTGCAAATGGTAGTCCTCTCAGGTATCGAGCTACCTTTGTGCTTCTAGTTGTTAGCAGTCGTGGGTTTGGAAGGTGCTGCCGAAGGAGTCTTGGTAAATTCCTGTAATGCATCTTGTAGATGGGTGGCAGTAGTGGAGGGATTGAATGTTTATGATCCAGGCTGCATTGTCCTGGATTGCATCACATCTCTGTTGTTGAAGCTGCATTCATTCAGTCAAGTGGAGAGCATTCCATCAAACTCTTGACTTGTGCCTTGTAAATGGTGTGTTTAATTGGAAAGGTCTGTGGACAAACTGCAGGGACATGGGACGAATTGGATAACTGTTTCTAAGATCCGGCTCAGACACAAAGAGCCAATTGGCTTCCTTCTGTATGATTTAATTCCCTGATTTGAACTGAGTCAACTGTTGTTGTTTAAAGTTGTCTGGGACTACAACAAGCCCATTCATAGATCAACCTCTGGAAACCAAGCATCAGGAAATGGAGACATGAAGAGTAATTCTGTTAAGAAGATGGAGCCTTTGCCTTAGCAGTGATTTAAAATAGATCCTGATTACCTCACTCTAGCAGCAAGGGCAAGAAGACAGCTCTCCGTGACTCCACTCCTTCTTGATGCCAAGTCCATTGATAAAGCAGTGAGTGTATTTGAATGGGGAACCCATTTCCCTCTTCCCATCCCCCCCCTTCCCCTTCCTGCTCTCCAGGAACCTGCAAGCAACCCAGCATGGATTTGCTTATCATTCTGTCCATTTGGTAAGCCCCCCAACCCACTTCTTGGTTAATACCAATGGCAGTGGGATGATACCCTTATATGGATATTAATTCTCCAATTAAAGGCCTCAATTAGTGTCTGGAGGGGCTATGGGAATGCCTTCCATGGACATTCCCACTATACAGTTAATCAAAATGGAGACAGGAAAGTGACAAAGTGTCTATCCACCACCATCCCAGCTGAGTAAATGTCCCCTGTCAGTCAACTTACCATGGGGGAGGGCATGAAATTCTGCCCAATGTTTTAGAGTTGAAATTGATGTTGGAACATTTGCAGCTGAGAGGATATAAATCTCAGATTCAAACAGAAAATTAAGGCTGAGTTGAAAACAAAATATATATAAATATGTTAAGAAATAGCAGTATCAGAAAAAAACAAGACTTCCAAGCAAACTTTGCATAAGGACAATATGAAAACAGACAGTGTTGGGAAGACCCAATAATTCAAGCAGCATCAATGGAGAGAAAAATTGAGTTGACATTAACCTTTCTGATGAAGTGTCAAGAACCTGAAAGATTTCTCTACCCACAGATACTATTTGACCTGTAGAGTATTTCTATTGTTTCCTGTTTTTATTTCATGCTTCTATCATCTATTGTGTTTTGTTTTTACATATAAAGGCATATACTGTTAAACATGCAAAGGCTATTCAGGCAAACCCAAAAGATTTCCCTGGCACACTTAATTATCATAGGCAAATAAACACAGGTAAAATTTCTGTGATGTAATAGAACATTTCGCACCAATCTGGGAAGATAATTGGGTAAAGCTGATTAAGTTAACATTACCCATTTCATTCCTAAGTGTTCATTTTGTATTAAGAACAATAATCAGAGCATTTTTCTGTCCTACGTAGCTTGATATTTTATTATTCAATGTATTGTGTATTATGTAAAGATACACATTACAATAGACAGTATATAATATTCAACACACCATAAAATTAGTACATATTATAAGCTGTGTAGCAGATTCTGTATTGTGTACGTTGTCAAGGACACATTACAGTGTTTATTCAGAAAGGTTTCTGTGACAAATTGGTATTATGATGAAACAAACTGAAAGGGAATCAAGGAGGAAAGTGAATGGATTGCCAGCTGTCACATGAGAAAGCGTTAAAGGTGAACATGAGTGTGACAGCCTTGTGGCAGTAACTGCTGACATCCTTCTTAGTTGTCTCCATACTGAGCTGCCACATTTGGAGGCCAAAATCACAATGATTTTGGCAACGTCTGTATGTTTTTATGTATAAAGGTAGAATTTATACTATTAAAGTTTAAAGTTTACTTATTAGTGTCATTAGTCAGTTTACATTAACACTGCAATGAAGTTACTGTCAAAATCCCCTGGTCATCACACTCTGGCGCCTGTTCAGGTACACTGAGGGAGAATTTAGCATGGCCAATGCAGCTCACCAGCACGTTTTTTTTGGACTATGGGAGGAAACCAGAGCACCCGGAGGAAACTCACACAGATACAGGGAGAACATGCAGATTCCGCACAGACAATGACCCAAGTCAAGAATCGAACCCAGGTCTCTAGAGCTGTGAGGAAGCAGTGCTGACCACTATGTCACCATGCTGCCCATGTGTCAATAGGCTGCCTATCGGAAGAGCTTTTTATATGAGGAATGCATTTCACAAATTTGGATGACGAAGTTAACTCGCTTGACAGGATTTCCCACCCATTCATTCCTAAAATTTACTGTATCCAATATAAATATCCAACAAGATATATAGTACTTTGTGTTGTACTCTGTTTGACTTAAAATAGCTTACTTTGAAATCAGAATGATGTGGATTGTCCCAAGCATTTTAAGTGAATGTCTCAGAATTACAATTTTATAGCAAAATGATTCATTCTATAGCGGATTGGGGAAAAAACACCAAGCAATTTTAAAATTTGGTTCATTTTAACATCTTGACCATACATGTAATTATGAATAATCCTCTTCCATAAGCAGTGCTTCCTGAATCTAGCTTGGTGTAACTAATTACGTTTTTTTTTCTGTATTTTGGGGATTTTTTTATTTTCTAATATCTTGTTGCAGTTCTAGTACAAACTCAAAAATTATTCTGCAAAGTATTGATGAATACAGTATGATTTTGAGTGTGTATGTGGATGAGTAGGATTTTCTACTGCTAATGTTAGACCCACTTATTGTGAAGTATTTATGACAATCCCTTCAAAATTGCATGAAATGTCTGTGCAGAATCTGCACATTCTTCCCATGTCTGCGTGGGTTTCTTCCTGGTGCCCCAGTTTCCTCCTACACTCCGCGAGTTAGGTTAATTGATCATGCTAAACTGCCACTTAGTGTCAGGGGAACTGGTAGGGTAAATGCATGGGGTTATGGGAGTAGGGCCTGGGTGGGATTGTTGTCAATTACAGGCTTGACGGGTTGAATGGTCTCCTGTTCTTTTATGATTCTATGAAATGGAGAAACCCCCAGTGTTTGAAGGTACTAATGTGATAATGCAAATCATATTCATCCTGACAATTAAATATTATCAACTTCATTCACTGTTAACATTACAGTATCTGAAGCGTCTTATTTTGTGAGATTCTTAATTCTGCTATTCTGTAGTGGATAAAAATGTCTTGTTCGCGTACACGCACAGCACTGGGGAACTGGAGTGTGTGACAGCAGCAGAGACACTAATTAATTCTGGTACAGCAGCTAACGATGGTGTAGAGAGCACGAATCAGCTGTCATGCTGCATGCGCCATCTAGTGAATCTGATGCCCCACAGTCTCTGATTCTTCAAATAACGTCTTCTACACAAACCTTAATCTGCTAAACGGTTGATCGGGCAACTGCCCTTTTTTGTTTATTTTAAAATGAAAAACACAATACTTTTAAAAAATTTAAATCTCCTGCATCTTGTCGGACAAAAGTCCTGTCTGATAGATTGATATTGAGAATTTATCACTTAATTTTATCCACCATTCTGGTAACAAAAACACTTAACCTGGTAATAAAGTTTATTTATTAGTGTCACAAGTAGGCTCTCATTAACACCATAATGAAGTTACTGTGAAAAGCCCATGGTTGCCACACTCTGGCACCTTTTTGGCTTCTCTGACAGAGAATTTAGCATGGCCAGTGCACCTGACCAGCACGTCTTTGGGACTGTGGGAGGAAACCCATACAGACATGGGGAAGACATGCAAGCTCCACACAGACAATGGCTCAACGCCAGAATCGAACCCGGGTCCCTGGCACTGTGAGGCAGCAGTGCTAACCATTGTGCCACCGTGCCGCATAGGATGGTTGCTAATGTCAGTCTGGATGACGTAATCTAAAATAGATGCTTTTTGATCAGAAAGGGTCCTGAGTTAATATTTGGTATCCGAGGTTGAAGAACAATATATATTATTTGTAAAATGCTGAGGATGTTGGACATCTAAAGTAAGAGAGAACACGCTATTTACACACATCTGCGAGAGAATAGATAGCTCAGAGTTTTAGGATTATTTTGGCATTTAAAAAGTGATGATCTATCAAAATGGAGCCGATTGAAAGTACGATGTAGTGACCTAAAGGCAATGAGAAGGAAAGTGAGAAAAAAATCATAAATGCATGAGATCCATCTGAGAATGAATAACATCACATTTAAAACTAGTATTTATTTTAAATGATTGTGGTTGCTTTTATCAACAGAATAATTTGACAGTAACAATGCCAGATGGAATACAAAATCTGATTTTAAGTGCTCTTAGATTAAGTGCAATTGTGCCTTAGTACACTAGTACTCAAAAAAATGCATCTCCAGGGCCACTCATGCCTGCTAGCTGCTTATTTCTGTCCCATCTATGGGAATTTATTTGAATATAAATGAGGGGGCAAAGAAAAATACATTGAAAGTTGGTATTACTTTTTTTTAACGTCTTACATATTTGGATATTGATTGAAAAGTAGATGTTGGATCTCTCCACAACAATGGGACCAAAATGTATTTATTAACCTCTTCTTTCTTCATCATGAATGATATAAATAAAAGTTTAGTTTGTTCCTTTCTCTCCGGTAGTGACTCAGTGACAGCACTCTCACCTCTGAACAGGGAGGTTATAGATTCAAGGATGGGATTTTCCAGCCACTCCAGTCCCACAGATGATGAAGCCCCCGCCTCCCCTCACCCCACACTGGCAGTGGAAGATGCGTATAATAGGAAACTCCATGATGGGTTGCCACTTTTACTGCCACAAAACACGCCATAGAAATGCTGCACAAGTCTCAATCCAGAGACTTGAGTGCTTAATCCAGGCTGACATGCAAGTGCAGTATTGACAGACTGCTGCACGGTCAGAAGTGCCATCTTTCAGATGAGACATTAAACCAAGGTGCTGATTTGGCTCCCAGGCAAATGTAAAAAAAACAGAATTTCATCACACTGCATGAGGGAGAGCAGGTAAATACTTCTCAGTGCCTTGGACGGAATTTACCCCTCAAACTAACATCACCAACAAAAACAAATGATCTGCTCATTGAATGCTTGAAGGGGGAAAAAATTAAAACGTTTTGGAATTAGAAATTTTAAAACATAGAAGATAGGAGAGGGGGAGACCATTTGAACCTGCTCCACCATTCATCACAATCATGGCTGATCATCCAGCTCAATAGCCTAATCCTGTCTTCTCTCCATAACCTTTGATCCCATTCACCTCAAGTGCTATATCCAGCCACCTCTTGAATACATTCAATGTTTTGGCATCAACTACTTCCTGTGATAGTGAATTCCACAGGCTGAACACCTTTTGGGTGAAGAAATGTCTCCTCACCTCTGTCCTAAATGGTCTACTCCAAATCCTCAGACTGTCACCCCTGGTTCTGGACAAGGCCACCATCAGGAATATCTCCCTCCATTGGACCTTTCGAGTCCTGTTAGAATTTTATAACTCTCTATGAGATTCCGCACACCACCCCCTCCCCTCCCCCCGCCTTTCATCTGAACTCCAGTGAAAACAATCCTAACCCAGTCAATCTCTCCTCATACATTAGTCCTGCTATCCCCAGAGTCAGCCTGCTAAACCTTCACTGCAGGGGAGTGTGATTAACTGAAGGGCCAATACCAGTGAGATGGGACAGTTGGCAGTCTTCTCTGCTGCCTCAGAGTCTCTGACATTTCCAACTCTTGCTTACCAGGTCAGATGTGCATGGCCCGAACTTTATCCACGTTTTACAAATTTGATGGAAATTCAGCCTGAGGCCCAATATCAGACATTTCAGAGGCATGGCCTGCACCCAGCATCCCCATATCAGGAATTTTGCACATGCGAATTTTAGCTCTATTATCTCATTAAGTCCTTCTGATAACTCTGGCCTGAGTTTCACCCTACTGAGGATGATCATGGTGAGTGTGTGGGGAGCAGAGTGAGTTGGTTGGTTGAGCAGGTGAGGGAGTGTTGGTGATGAGGATGTTTGGCAGACTCTTGAGAGACAGGCACAGACCGTATGGCTGGGAAGATGGAGCTCAGGGTTGAAGCATTGAATTACAGACCATTCCTCATTCACACCTTTGTGAGACAGCCCACCTCTGTATGGCAAGTCATCACTGGTGTGAATTGCGCAGATATTATGGAGCAGCTCCCTGAAGCAGCAGTACAGCACATCCAACATGGCTCATATATGCTTGTTCCCTATACAGCAATACTGGGACCTCCCCCTTCCCAAACTCCTATTCCATATCCCATGTCTACTGACCTGTGAAGGAGGCAACATTATCTCTTACTGCAGTGTGGCTAACCTAAAGTGGGGTTGTGAGGCAGGGCATACCATTCACTAATCCATGGGCCCTGACATTTTGGTGGCTTTGTGGATTATGGATGAAACTTACCCTGATGGAATGAATAAGGCCTTTCATCCTTTGGTGACACTGAGTTGCCAACCTCCTGTACAACGCATGTGCACTTACAGCATTGGCCACCTGTGTCCATCGACTACCAGTTTCCATGCTGGACTTCCTCCTTCTATCAGCCTGGCAGAGAGTACCCTTCCTGATCTTGATATGATCAAGGAGAATACGCAGATAGGCATCATTAAACCGGATGGTGTATCTGCTCCTCCCCTTCATGACATCTCTGAAAGGTAAGTGCTGACAGTAAGGATTCTGGATGCTGACTGGATATGATGGCAGGATGCACACAATCAAGCCTGTCCACCATGCAAAACAACACTAAACCCCAGACATGTAAATAATGAGGCCGGGGTTGGAAAATATGGTTGGCTTTCCATTGCCCTCCGCAGAGGAAACAATAAAGTAAAGTTTATTTATTAGTCACAAGTAGGCTTATATTCACACTGCAATGAAATTACTATGAAGACCCCCTAGTTGCCACACTCCGGAGCCTGTTCAGGTACACTGAGGATCAATTTAATGTGGTCAATCCACCGAATCAGCATGTCTTTCAGACTGTGGGAGGAAACCAGAGTACTCAGAGGAAACCCACACAGACACGGGAAGAATGTGCAAACTCTACACAGACAGTGACCCAAGCTGGGAATCGAACCTGGGTCCTGGCACTATGAAGCAGCAGTGCTAACCATTGTGTCACCGTACCATTCCCTGTCCCTGCCCCTGCCACAGGACTTTGCCCCAGATGGGATAATTTCGTCCATCATTTCTTTACTTGTCCATTTAGCATCTTCTCTTGCCCTGCACTATCATCCCTCTTGTTATGTAATCCCTCTGCTTTCCACCTATCACAAACTTTGCCTTCTGCTTGCAACTATTTGCAACCTTCCCCCCACCTCCCCACCCAGCAGCCAGCAAGCTATAAAATTGGCAACTTGTGTTGCATTTTATAGAATCTTGGTTAGGCTGCACTTGGAAGGTCGTGTTCAATTCTGGTTGCCACAGTACCGGAAGAACGTGAAGACTTTGGAGAGGATACCGAAAAGATTTACCAGGGCGTTGCCTGGAATGAAGGGCATTAGCTGTGAGAAGAGGCTGGAGAACCTTTGTTTATTCTCACTGGAATGATGGAGGTTGAGGGGAGACCTGAGAGAAATCTACAAGATTATGATGGACATGGACAGAGTCGATAGTCAGAAGCTTTCTCCCAGGATGGAAGAATCAATTATTCGGGGGCACAGGTTTAGATGTGAGGGACAAGATTTAAAGATATATGAGGCAAGTTTTTTACTTAGAGGGTGGTGGGTGTCTGGAATTCGCTGTCGGGAGATAGTGAAAGCAGATACAATAGTGAATTTTATGGGGTGTCTGGACAAATATATGACTAGGATGGGAATAGAGGATATGGCCCTCAGAAGAGCAGGGGCTTTTCTTCAGACATGCAGCAAGGTCAGTGCAGGCTTAGAGGGCTGAAGGGCCTGTTCCTGTGCTGTAATTTTCTTTGCTTTTTGTTCATGTACAGGGCAACTGAAAAGGTTTAACCGTTTAATCAATCAAGGCAGAGCGGCTGTTTCTGCACTGAGAGAACTCTGCTCCCTGTTGGACTGTTTGGGAAAGATTTGCCAGGTTATCAGGAGCTGAGTGACATGAATTTGAACTGTTGGTGACAGCCAGCACTCCCCCAGTCAATAGCTCATGTTCCACTTATAAACCAAATGACCTGGTCAATCTGCAGTTCCACTGGATTACAGCAGAAGAGTCGACATCATTGAGTTTGCTAAGCCGAAGATGCCTTAGTGTGAAATTCCATCATGTTTAAAGCCTGCTGACATCCTCTCTCCTAGGTCAATAATCACTAAGTGTTCACATTTGGCACGCATGCGATGGCTTTAGAGCGAAATCAATTGTAGTGTAGTCATAGGAAATTGTGGGGGCTGGGCTGTTGGGGTGGGGATGGGGCAAGGGTGTCTGCAGTGTCTGCAGTGAGGCTATGGGGAGAGGTTGGTGCAGTGGTGGGGAGGGGGTTATTGCTGTGGAGAGGGATTAGGAGTGTGGGGAGGGTGTGGTGAAGTGGCAGGTCGGGTGAGGGAAGGGGCGCCTCAAGGATATGGAGAGGGGCTGGTACAGTGGTGGGAGTAAGGAGGTGTGGGAAGAGAGTGGAGCTGTGGAGAAGGTTAGGGGGTAAAAGGGAAGGGTAGTGCAGTGGAGAGGGTTATAGAGGGTGTGAGGAGGGGATGGTGCAGTGGTGAGAGTTGGTGATGTGGAGAGGGGGTGGTGCTATTGCAGAATTTGGGAATATGGGGAAGGGGAGTTGCAGTAGTGGGGGTGAATGGGTGTGGGATGATGACAGGTTTCCTGTTTTTATTACAGACGTGTATTTATAGCAGAACATATTAGAAAATGATCACCAGTAGAAACTGTTTAGCTTGCTTTTCCCTCCTTCCTGCCCCAGAGCCATCAGTGCAGGCTGTAATGGCCCAACTGTAACCAACTAACTCCCCACAAGCTGACCACTGAATCTGTGACCTTCACAGGCCATTGCTTCCATGGAAGATGTTAGCTTTCTCAGCTGTCTGTTAACTCCGCACCCATTATTCACTCTGCTTGATAATCCCGCTGGGTGTATTACAGTTGGCCGATCGGCAGTGCTGAGTTTACCACCCAGGTAAAGCCAAATCCCCCGGCATCTGTCCTGGTCAAACATTGGCCTTGATGTCTGCGATTTCCCTCCAGGGTGAAATGTGTTTTCATTGACATTCCTTCCATGCAAACCCATCATAGACATCATAGTTATCGCTGGAAGGAGGCTTCATGTAGTGTATTGATCAGGTGCCAGAACAAGGAAACAGCTGCTGTGTGAGGACTGACACTGAGATTCTATCAGCACAATCCTCTGGTAACCTGTACATCCTGAATTAATCCTCAACGTGCCGTGCATTTATTGTGTTATTTCCCTGTTGGCATCAAGCTTTTCTTTCATTTTCCTCCTCTGCTGCAGAAAATAGTCAAGAAGGCTGATGGAATACTGGTCTTTATATTTAGAGGACTGGAACATAAGGATATACAAGTTATGCTGCAAGTATACAAAACTCTGGTTAGACCCCACTTGGAGCACTGTGTATAGATGGACACCACATCTTACAGGAAGAATATATTGGCCTTGGAGGCAGTGCAACGTTGGTTCGCAAGGATTTTACCTGATTTCAGGGGTTAAGTTATGAGGAAAGATTATACAAATTAGGCCAGTTTTCTCTAGAATTTAGAAAGTTTAGGGAGTGATCTGATCAAAGTCTTTAAGATATTAACAGGAAAAGACAGGGAAGATAAAGATAAACTATTTCTGTTAAGCCTGAGGCTACTAGGAAAGTTACTCCAAAGAAGTCACACGGAAAGGCAAGCCACAAGACCAATAGGGTTTATTGAAGAGTTGTACTTCTCATACTTCAGCCCTCGAGTGGCTGTAGGGGTAGTTTGCTGGGCAGGTCAGCCCATGCCCTGGGTCACCTGATCCTTCCTCTTAAAGGCACTACGTTCCTCACATGTAACAAATTCCACTTGTTGAAGATTCTAGAACAAGGTTCCAGTTTAAAACTTAGGGCCAGGCCATTCAAGGGAGGTGTTAGGAAGCATTTCTACAACTGAAGGGCGGTAGAGATTTGGAACTCTTTTCCACAAATGGCAGTTGATGCTAGATAGTTGATGTCTTAAAATCTAAACTAGTTAATGTTTTGTTAAGTAAAGGTATAAAGGGATATAGACTAAAGGCAGTCTATAGAGTTAGACCACAGATGAGCTATGATCTCACTGAATGGTGGAATATGCATGAGGGGCTGAATGGTCTACTCCTGCTCCTATGTTCCAATTTTTCCATTCTTTCTTCCACGTGTACTATCCTGCAAGCTGGATATCCTCCGATAATCTGATGAAGAATCAGTCCCTTAACAATGAGTTTCCACAGTGAATGCCAGCAGGATATTTGACCATCAGAGAGAAAGAGAGAGAGAGAGAGAAGCATTGAAGCCAAGGCCTACTTGTCCTCACTTGACATCCAAAAATCTGCAGTGCCAGAAGGTGGTGTTAGATAATCAGGATCAGGAATCCTGCCAATTTTATTCTCCATAACCCAGAGCCATGGAAGCCTATTGTGTTGCCTAATTGAGAAAAGAGGAAGGATTCATTTTAGGCTTGAGCTGAAGTTTATTTCCTGCTCCCAATCTGATTGAGAAAGCTGTCACAATGTGTGGTGGGAGGAAAAATTAAAGGAGGAGGATCCAAGTGGCTGGCTAAAGTAACAAATGGCTAAAAACCTTTCGATATAAAGTTAGGAAAAGCAGAATTAGTTCTTTGATTGCTGTGCTGTTTGGCCGAATCTCAATATCTTTCCTTAACAAAGGAAATGTTGAAAATGTATTCAAGTCTGTTCTGTGTTCCTACTAACTTCCAGATTTCGCTTGACAGGCACAGAAGCTAGCAGTCAGAGAGATGCTTTCTAACAGCAATAACAAAACAAACGGAATCAATTGCGCTCACCCTCTGACCCCAAGTGACTCTTCTTTAACCTGTTTTGTTGCCATAGTGTTGTCTAATCATTTCTGGCTTTCATACTGAAAAACATGTCAAAGATTGGTGAACCAACACAATATTTTGTTTCTTTATTTTTCTTTATTTCAGACTCTTCACTGATGCTGTGCCAAGCATTGCACACAGATATAGCTGCTGTGTGGGGCACAGTTACATACTCTTCCACTCAGAATGCCATACATAATATAATTATGCACAGGAATTCTAATCATGCCATTGTTAGCACTTCCTGCCCTGAGGATATCCAATTATATTAGGGCTATTAACTAAACTTGGGCAAAAGGTTGACACGACAGGAAGATTGCAAAAAAAAAATTTGTAACTGCAATTGTTCCTTCTGTTCAAAATGATATCATCATATTTTAAGAACAAAGCAATGATAATCTTCTGGCACACTTGGATTTCGGGAAAGCCTTTGATGTAGCTCCTCGGGAAAGGATTAGTTTGATTTGATTTGATTTGATTTATTATTGTCACGTCTATTAACATGTAGTGAAAAGTATTGTTTCTTGAGCGATTTACAGACAGAGCATACCGTTAGTAGAGAAAGAAACGAGAGAGTACAGGATGTAGTGTTTCGGTCATAGCTAGGGTGTAGAGAAAGATCAACTTAATACAAGGTAAGTCCATTCAAAAGTCTGATAGCATCAGGGAAGAAGCTGTACACAGTTGGTACGTGTCTTTTTCCCGAAGGAAGAAAGTAAAAAAGAGAATGTCTGGGTGTGTGGGATCCTCATTTATGCTGGCTACTTTGCTGAGGCAGTGGGAAGTGTGAACAGAGTCAATGGATGGGAGGCTGGTTTGTGTGATGGATTGGGCTACATTCATGATATTTTGTAATTCCTTGTGGTCTTGGGCAGAGCAGGGCCATACCAAGCTATAGTACAACCAGAAGGAATGCTTTCTATATTGCATCTGTAAAAGTTGGTTATAATCGTAACTGACATGCCAAATTTCCTTGGTCTTCTAAGAAAGTAGAGGCATTGGTGGGCTTTCTTAACTATAGTATCAGCATGGGTGGACCATTGGTGATTATTGGTGACCTGGACACCTAAAAACCTGAAGCTCTCGACCCTTTCTACTTTGTCCTTGTTGATGTAGTCAGGGACATGTTCTCCTTTATGCTAAGGACAATCTCCTTTGTTTTGTTGACATTGAGGGAGAGATTGCTGCACCAGTTCACCACATTCTGTATCTCATTCCTATATTCTGTCTCAACATTGTTTGAGATCCAACTCACTGCGGTGATGTCATCAGCAAATTTGAAAATTGAATTGGAGGGGAATTTGACCACACAGTCATAGAGGTATACAAGGTTTAGTAGAGGGCTAAAAACACAGCCTTTTCGGGCACCAGTGTTGAGGTGTTGAGGGCTTAAAAAGAAAGAAAATCAGGATCCGGGAAAATATTTTATAATGGATTCAATCACAGGATCACAGAATTGTTACAGCACAGAAGGCCATTTGGCCCATCATGTCTGTACCAGCTCTCCAAATGAGCATACACTTAGTACCATTCTCCTGTCTTTTCCGCATACTTGTGCACATTGTTTCTGAACAAAAAGTCATCTAATACTCTCCTGGATGCCACAATTGAAGCAGCCTCCGCCGGCCTTCCATTCCAGGCCATTTGGAAAACTTGCTTATTTTCCAAATCAGTTTAAATCTGTGTCCTCTCATTCTTGATCCTTTTACAAATGGGAAGGATTTCACTCTATCTACTCTGTCCAGCTCCTTCATGAACTTGAACATCTCTATCAAATCTCCTCCTGGCTTTTTTCTCTCCACTGTGAACACTCTGAACTTCTTCAATCTATTCTCATAACTGAACTTTATCATTCCTGGAACCACTTTTATAAACCTCTTCTGCATTCTCTCCAATATACTCCTATCTTTCCAATAGTGTGGCACCCAGAACTGTACACAATAGTCCAGATGAAGTCTAATTAGTGTCTTGTACAAGTTTAGCATCACTTCCTTGCTCTTGTTTTCTATACCTCTATAAACAAGTCCAGTATACTATATTCTTCATTAACTGATCTCTCCACCTATCCTGCCATCTTCAATGATATTTGCACATTAAGACTCAAGTCCCTCTGTTCCCACCACCCCCCCTCCAACCTTTCATTTTACAATAATCTGATCAAGAAAACCCAGAGGTTAATACAAAGGGTTTGTCCCACAATTGGGATTCCTTTTGTTTCATCATCATCAAAAGTCAGCTGGGATGAGGGGGTGGTGGATTACACAGGCAAATGGCTAAATTTGCAGATGATGCAAAGCTGGTAGATTGCAGAGTTGAACAGGATAGATTCAGAGAAGATTTAAATATACTTGAGAATTGGGCAGGCAGATGTAAGACAAAATCCAACGTCAGGAAATGCTACAAGCAGGGAGGGACATATTAATTGCTGTGATTAGTCAACAATTCCATTATTGTACTGTGTGATTACCAGGATAATAGAAGAAGAGATAAATGGGCCTTCCTCCTTCAGCAACTTCAATGTACAAAAATAGACAACTGCTTTGGCTGAACTCACTTCCCGTGCTTTATCAAGGTAAAAATCGCAATCACTGTGCAGAGTTTACCCACAGCTTGTCAGTTAACATTTACATTGAGAAAGTGCTGCTGATTCAGAGGGTTGTTAAGGACCTTAGTAAGCAAATATTTTTAATTTATTCGTGGGACATGGGCGTCGCTGGCTGGCCAGCACTTATTGCCATCTCTCGTAGCCTGAGGGCAATTGAGAGTGAACCACATTGCAGTGGCTCCACAGGCCTCAACAGGATAAGGACAGCAGATTTCCTTCCTGAAAGGACATTTGTGAATGAGATGGGTTTTTCTGACAATCAACAATGGCTCAACAGTAGATTCTTAATTCCAGAATTTTATTATGTTGAATTCAAATTCCAGCAGCTGCCATGCCGGGATTTGAACCCAGGTCCCCAGAACGTTTGCTGAGTTTCTGGATTAACAGTCTAGCAATTATAATTCTAGGCCCTCATCTCTCCATCATAACTGAATTCTGTGAAATCATAAGTGGGTTATAATCATGGCACACTGCTGGTGAAGTTACAGTGGTGTGTTATTAAGCTAACAGCCGGTGAATGAGAGTTCCTTTCATGTGAAAGAAAATCATGGAATTTCTTTCACACGAAAGAAATCAATTAACCTGCAATTTGTGGACTAGCCGCAGGAAATATTATTGACACCCCACAGAGAGCCAAACAAACATAAAACAAAATAGAGAGATGTGAAGTGAATCGTTTTTTTAAGAAGTTTGCAGAAAGACAATATAAAAATAAAAGGTACAATTCTAAAGAGGGCACAGGTTCAGAGGGATTTGGTGTATGTATTATCATTATTGAAGATAGCAGGGCAGGTTGAGGGAACAGCTAATAAAGCCTACATTATCCTAAACTTTATCAATGGGAACATAGAATGAAAAACAAAAAAGTTCTGTCAAACCTACACAAAATGTTAATTCAGCCTTAGCTGGGATATTGCAACCAGTTCTGGGCATCACATTGTAAGAAAGATGTGAAGGCGTTAAGGAAGAGTGCAGAAAAGATTCACCAGGAATCAGGAACTTCAATTAAATAAATTGGTTGAAGATTGAGACTGATTTTCTTGGCGAAGAGAAGGTAGCGAGGAGATTTGGCAGAGGTGTTCGAAAACATGAAGGGTCTGGACAGAGGAGATGCAGAGAAACCGTTCCCATTGCTGAAAGGAATGAGAACCAGAGGGTGCAGATTTAAGGTAATCGGCAAAAGAACATAAGATGCCAGAAGAAAATCTCTTTCGTGCAGCGTGTGGTTAGGATCAGGAATGCACTTCCATGAGATTATGAATGAGGCAGGGTTAATTGAGGCTTTCATAAGGGATTTGGAACATTATGTAAAAAGGAAAGCTCTCAAGGGTGTAGGGAACACACACAGTGCAACTAGATGAATCAATCATTGAGAGGGTGAGCACAGTTGCAGCAGGCAGAATGGTCTGCTTCTCTGCTATAGCCATCCTATGATTCTATGTTTTTGGGATCCGCGTTTCAGAGTTTTATGGCTTGCTATTCTATAACTGCGATAAAACCATATTCTATCTTGCAGCTTAATCCTAGAGCATTGACTATCAAATCCATCCTTTGTGTCTCAGATTTCCAGTAACTCCATCATAGTCAGTGGTCCAGATAATGCAGTCGTAATGAATATGACAATGAATATAAGCGACCATTACTTCTTTGAAACTGTCAATGATTTCTGGCATCTGTACGTGCACAACTAAACAAGGAAATCCAGAAATTGATCTCAGTGATTCTAAATTAAAGGACATGCTGTTGAATTCCCCCTTAGACTGCAATCATTCAGGAATTACTGAACAGGTGAGAACTTTGATTTTTACACTATTGGGCTCCCTGTAAAAACTGTTGTAAAAGTTCTACTGTGTCGGATGAAGTGCAAATTAGTGATTTTCTCCACAGATTGTACAAAACAACCATTCTAATCTTGAAAATCTAACTCTGTACCTGTGGAATGTCAAATGTCTCCATTTTGCCTTCAAAGAAATTACACTAATTTGTAGAGTAATAATATATTTTTAAAAGTTTGATTTTTGATTTGATTTGATTTAGTTTTGTCACATGTATTAGTATACAGTGAAAAGTATTGTTTCATGTGTGCTGTACAGACAAAGCATACCATATATAGAGAAGGAAAGGAGATGTTGCAGAATGTAGTGTTAGAATCGTAGCTAGGATGTAGAGAAAGATCAACTTAATGCAAGGTAAGTCCATTCTGAAGTCTGACAGCAGCAGGGAAGTTCTTGAGTCAGTTGGTACATGACCTCAGATTTTTGCATCTTTTTCCAGATGGAGTAAGGTAGAAGAGAGTGTGTCTGGGGTATGAGAGATCCTTAATTATGTGGCTGCTTTTCCAAGGCAGCCGGAAGTGTAGACAGAGTCAACGTATACTCATGATTTTTTTTAGAAAATCTAGATATTTCTGCTTCTCCCTTAATACCATGATCAGAATTTTTATTTCACTCCTGTAAAAATAATCTTAAAAGGTAAGGAATAATCAGTGCTTTTAACTTCCTGGCTTGTTGTCTGTGGGAATTGTTTGATGTGATTAGCTATTTACCCTGCTTGGTCATATCATTGCTTCTGGGCACCTTAACCTTGCAGTAGATTCAAATTATCATCGTAAAAGATGAAATCTACAACTTTAAGATTGCCAGAACTTTGTTACACAGCTTTCTTTGCGGCAGCAATGAGTGCTGTTGTTTTGCTACTAACCACAGAATGCAGACCGCGATGTTTGTAAGTGTAAAATTTGGAGATTTATAATTAATTGTCCCAGAAGCATTTTCATGTTGAACTTAATTGATTAACTTGATTGACCATGCTAACTTGATCCTCAGTGTCCCAAGATATATAAGTTAGCCGGATAAATACTTGGGATAAAGCCTGCAAACTAGATGGCCACCTCCTGCACTATAGGGATTCTATGATGCATTTGGAGGATTAGGCTTTTTCTCATGGTCTGTATTTCAATATAATCTAAATTAACAGTTGATGCAGTGATGCTTCCTGCATCACTGCTTCAACTTGAGACTTTGGAAGTTTGATACAAATTTGCCAGTAATTATTCACGTGTGTGATGTCGGAAAGGTCCTCTTCATTTCTGCCCTGGAGTGACCCTGGTCACAGTTGACGCAGCTACGTTAACAATTTGGTTAACAGCTCGGCTGGCCAGTCTCCCGAGACGTATATAGCTGGGAAAAGAGGTAGCAACCAAGTATTTGCCCCTTGTCCAGTTTCCAGTTCAGCAATAAAAGAACAAAGAAGCAAATAGTTTGAGGCAATCAACCTGAGAGAAGTCAAACCTAAAGTAACAATCAAATCTAGTCAGAATGCTAGTTAGAAAAGTTGCATTAATTGTGAATAGGGACAGCTTGACAGTAATTGTTAATTCTGAGCATTTATTTAAATAAATATGTCTACGCTTTATTACTTGAAATTTAATAAATCTATCAAAGACCATGGGATTTTCCAAGGGATATTTTCCCTTCAATCCCAAACAATGGAGTTAGGTCATTGTGAATTGAAGTCCCTATTAGTTTTTCAGTACAAGACATCTTATGTTATTTGCCAATGTAAATTCATTTTAACAATTGAAAATTAACGTGACCCCAATCTCCAGCGACATACAAATAATAAAGCAGCATAATTATTAATGCTTATGTATTATAGATCGACATTTAATACTTCATATAAATCTGCAAATCTGTGTTTTTAAAATACTTTATAGGAATATTATTATTTGTACTCACCTGGGTACTCACCTTGATGGCAGAAGACAGTGAAGCACCCTCCCCTCCCCCACACCTCACTTAAACAACAGCCTGGCTTCCAAGTCACCTCTCCTATTCACTCACTCAATGACCCCTTATCCCAAACCCCCTTCTCCTATTCACTCAATCAGCAGCTCCTTTTCCCAAACCCCTGCCCCCATCCACACTGAACAACCCCTTCCCAAACACTGTCCTTCCACTCAGTCAGCAGCCCATCTACCTAACCAACTTTCCCAACTAACTCACTCAGCAACCTTCTTCCAAAATCCCCAACACCCCACTCACTCAACGATACCTCTTCCCAACCTCCTGCTTCCATCCATTCATTCATTAAGCAGTCCCTCTTCCCAAACCTCTCTTCCCACTCATGCACTCAGCAATCTTTCTTCCTAATCACTTCTCCCTCCTACCCCACTGACTCTGTCATTCATTCAGTAGCCTGCCTCTAGCTGTACAAAGTCAATGCACAAACATCCTGGACTCATTTGAACTTGTCGCTAAAGTGTTCCCTTGAGGTTAAAAGCACTTTAATCCTACCTTCGAGCCTGTTCTATTTGCAGAATTGATGAACTATGTCCAGAGCTGTCCTATCAATGCCTCTAGAACATAGAACACTACAGCACAAACGGGCCCTTTGGCCCACAAGTTGTGCCGAACACATCAAAACCTACCCAGCCATAGACCTATCTATAACCCCCAATCCCATTGGATCCCATATACTCATCCAGAAGTCTTTTAAAAGACCCCAGCGAGTTCGCCTCGACCCCCACCGATGGCAGCCGATTCCATTCACTCACCACCCTCTGAGTGAAAAACTTTCCCCTAGCATCCCCTCTGTACTTGCTTCCCTGCACCTTAAATCTGTGCCCTCTCATCGCGACCATTTCAGCCCTGGGAAATAGTCTCTGAGAGTCCCCCCTATCTATTCCTCTCAACCTCTTGTAAACCTCTATCAGGTCGCCTCTCAACCTTCGTCTCTCCAGGGAGAACAGTCCCAGCTCCCTCAACCTGTCTTCATAAGGCATGCCTCCCAATCCAGGCAACATCCGTGTAAATCTCCTCTGCACCCTTTCAATAGCTTCCACGTCCTTCCTATAGTGAAGCGACCAGAACTGCGCACAGTACTCCAAGTGTGGTCTGACAAGGGTCCTATAAAGCTGCAGCATTACCTCCTGACTCCTGAACTCAATTCCTCGATGAATGAAGGCCAGTACACCATAAGCTTTCTTAACCACATCCTCCACCTGGGAGGCCCATTTGAGAGTCTTATGGACCCGGACCCCAAGATCCCTCTGCTCTTCCACACAGCTAAGACTCCTACCTTTGATAGTGTACTCATTCATCCCGTTGGATCTGCCAAAATGGACCACAACACATTTATCCGCGTTGAAGTTCATCTGCCACTTCTCCGCCCAGTCTTGCATCCTGTCGATGTCATGCTGCAACTTCTGACATCCCTCCAGACCATCCCCAACACCACCGACCTTCGTGTCATCGGCAAACTTACTCACCCATCCCTCCACTTCCTCATCCAGGTCATTTATGAAAATGACAAACAGCAAGGGTCCTAGAACAGATCCCTGGGGCACTCCACTGGTGACTGACCTCCATGCAGAAAAAAAGCCATCCACAACCACCCTCTGCCTTCTGCAGGCAAGCCAGTTCTGGATCCACAGGGCCAAAGCCCCTTGGATCCCATGGCCTCTCACCTTCTCAAGAAGTCTTGCATGTGGGACCTTGTCAAATGCCTTGCTGAAGTCCATGTACACCACGTCCACCGCTCTTCCTTCGTCAATGTGTTCAGTCACATTTTCGAAGAACTCAATTAAGCTTGTAAGGCACGACCTGCCTTTTACAAAACCATGCTATTTCTAATCAACCTAAACTTCTCCAAATGCTCGTAAATCTTGTCTCTCAGAAGCCTCTCCATCAGCTTACCAACCACTGAGGTCAGACTCACCGGTCGGTAATTTCCAGGACTATCCTTGTTCCCTTTCTTGAAAATAGGGACCACATCCGCAATCCTCCAATCCTCCGGAACCTCTCACGTCTCCATCGACGATGCAAAGATCATCGCCAGGGGCTCTGCAATGACATCCCTCACCTCCCACAATAACCTGGGGTACATCCCATCTGGTCCCAGAGACTTGTCTATCTTGATAGCATTTAAAAGTTCTAACACATCCGCTTCCTTAATACCTACATACTCAATCTTTTCAGTCTGCCGAAAACTTGTAGTGCATCCTCCCAGATCACTTGCCACCGTGAATACTGAGGCAAAGTACTCATTAAGCACCTCTAGACTGAGTCTTTTCTTCTTCACATTCGCCATTGCTGCTCGGAAGAAAAAGAACTCACAACCCCAAATGTAACTTCTGCAACTCCAGATTCAGTAATTTTCTCTATTATTAGCAATTGTTTTAAGATCTTCCCTTTTTATGCCACAATTATTGAGGTGCTTTTTGCGTCCTCTACAGTGAAGACAGATACAAAATACTTGGTTAAAATCTGTCCCATTTCCTTGTTTTTCATTATAAAGAGGTTGAAATAGAGCAAATTATAATGGAAAACAAGGAAGTGGAAGAGATTTTGATCAAGAATTTTGTATCTGTCTTTACTGTAGAGGATGCAAAAAGCACCTCAGTAATTGTGGCATAAAAAGGGAAGAACTTAAAACAATAATATCTCTGAGAGGTTGAGACCAATGTTTATCCATTATCTTCCTTTTTATGTACTTATAGATATTCTGACTGTTGATTTAATATTTCTTGCTGGTTTACCCTCACACTTTAATTTATTCCTCTTTATTTTTCTTAGCTGAGCTTTGCTGGTTTCTTCTGACCGATCATTCGCCTGCACAGCATTGTATTTTTTTTTTCAATATGATTTTATCCTTAACTTTCTTAGTTCGGCAAGGATGGTTCATCCCTCTTGTGAAATCTCTTTCCCAGTGGTATTGAGAATTATGAAATGTCATTTTTAATATTTGCCACTGCTTTTTTACAACATTATCTTTCAAGATATCTTCACAGTCAACGTTAACCAACGAGTGTCATCTTTGCCTTTGGTTACATTCAAAACACTAGTTTTAGACCTACATTTCTCATCCTCAAACTGAATGTGAAATGTTATCATGTCCTGATCATTCTTCCCCTGAGGATCTTTGACTATGACATCATTAATAAATCTTCTCTTGTTACACATTATCAGAATTAAAATAGGTCATTCCCCAGTTAGTTCCATGATCTTATTGAATAGTACAGCAACTTTGATGAGCCAAATGGCTTACTGCCACTTCAAATTTCTTATATTTTCATGTCCTTATGATTTGTACAAGGAAACTGTCCCAATTACGATTTATGAATTTAATCTCAAAGTTACATTTGTCATATTGATTTATCCAATGCATATGAAAACTAAAATCACCCATAATTATATAGTCCTTTTTTACAAGTCCACATTATTTCTTGAGTTATGACCTACAACTACTGTTAGGAAGCCTAAAGATGACTCCCTTCAATATCTTCTTTCCCTTGCTATTCCCAAACTGATTCTATTTCTTGATTTTCTGAACCAAGATCATTTCTCACTCCTAGAACCATAGAACATTACGGCACAGGAACAGAGCTTTTGGCCCTTCTTGGCAGTGCCAAACTATTTTTCTGCCGAATCCCACTGACCTGCACTGAACCATATCTCTCCACACCCCTTTCATCCATATACCTGTCCAAGTTTTTCTTTAATGTGAAAAGTGAGCCTCCCACCATTCTTTGTGTGAAGAAGCTCCCTTCCCACTAATATTCCCTTTAAACTTTTCCCCCTTCACCCTTAACCCGTGTCCTCTAATTTTTTTCTCCTCGAGCCTCAGTGGAAAAAGCCTGCTTGCATTTACTCTATCTATACCCATCATAATTTTATATACCTCTATCAAATCTCCCCTCATTCTTTTACGCAGTAGGGAATAAAGTCCTAACCTATTCAACCTTTCTCTGTAACTAGTTTCTCAAGTCCTGGTAACATCCTTATGAACTTTCTCTGCACTCTTTCAACCTTATTAATTACCTTCCTGTAATTAGGTGACTAAAACAGCACTCAATTTACTAAATTCAGTCTCACTAATGTCACATACAACCTCATCATAACATTCCAACTTTTATATTCAACACTTTGATTTATAAAGGCCAATGTACCAAAGCACTCTTTACTACCCTATCTACCTGTGACACCATTTTTAGGGAATTTTGTATCTGTATTCCCAGATCCCTCTGTTCTACTGCACTCTTCAGTATTTTACCATTTATTTTGTATGTTCTACCTTGGTTTGTCCTTCCAAAATGCAATACCTCACACTTGTCTGCATTAAGCTCCATCCACGATTTTTCAGCCCATTTTTTTTAGCTGGTCCAAATCCCTCTGCAAGCTTTGAAAATCTTCCTCACTGTCCACTACACCTCCAATCTTTGTTTGATCAGCAAATTTGCTGATCCAATTGACCGCATTATCATCTAGATCATTAATATAGATGACAAACAACAATGGACAAAGCACTGATCCCTGTGGAGCACCACTAGTCACAGGCCTCCACTCAGAGAAGCAATCCTCCACCACCACTCTCTGGCTTCTTCCATTAAAAGACAGCAAGAAGTCTCACAACACAAAGTTAAAGTCCAACAGGTTTATTTGGTAGTAAATGCCACTCGCTTTTGGAACGCTGTTCCTTCGTCAGGTAAGTGGGGAGTTCTGGTCACAAACAGGGCTTATAAAGGCACACAGTTTACAGAATACTGATTAGAATGCGAGTCTTTACAGCTAATCTGCTAAGAACTCTCCACTCACCTAATGAAGGAACAGCATTCCGAAAGCTAGTGGCATTTACTACCAAATAAATCTGTTGAACTTTAACCTGGTATTGTGAGACTTCTTACTGTGTTTATCCCCGTCCAATGCCGGCATCTCCACATCACGTTCTCCCATTGAGCCAATGTCTAATCCGACTTACTACCTCTCCATGTATACCTACAACTGAACCTTCCTAACTAACCTCCCTTGTCAGAGGCCTTACTGAAGTCCATGCAGACAATATCCACTACCTTCCCTTCATCCACTTTCCTGGTAAGTCTTTCGAAAAACTCCAATAGATTGGTTAAACATGACCTATCGCGCACAAAGCCATGTTGACTCTCCCTAATAAGTCCATGTCTATCCAAGTATTTATAAATCCTATCTCTTAGTACTCTTTCCAATAATTTACCTACTACTGCCATCAAACTTACTGGCTTATAATTTTCTGGATTACTTTTTGAGCCTTTTTGAAACAACAGAACAACATGAACTATCCTCCAATCATTGGCACCTCACCCATGGATACCGACATTTGCCAGCGCTGTACTGATTTCATTCCTTATTAGCTGAGATACTCCATCTCCTTTTCCTTTAAAAGTGAAATATATTCTTGAGTATTGTTCCTGGCTTGCAACCGTGCCTCTGTAATGGTTATCACATCATACCCATTTATTCCTATTTGCGCTTTCGATGTATCACTGATTCTGGGTACCTTGATCCTGGCACCAGAACACACTGTTCAAAAAAAAACTATCCTGAAAACATTCTATGCATCCTTTATCCAGGTTATCTTTGACCATCTGATTTTCCCAGTCTATTTGTATAATTAAACCTCCTCCACCATGGGTATCACCATAACTTTCAGATGAACTCTCATTATTTCTTCCTTTATACCTCTTCCGACTATGTGGTCACTGCTAGGGGCTGTACACCATTCCCACAAGTGTCCTCTTGCCATTATCATTTCTAACCTCTACCCAAATCATTTCTTTATCCTAATTTCCTGAATCGAGATTGTCCTTTCCCCATATCCCAATGCCATCTTTAATCGGGGATTTTAACAATATTTTCATTGCAGTATTAATGAAAGCTTACTTGGGATACTAACCCCTGCATATTTACCTTGCTTCCTGTCCTTCCTAAATGTCATGTACCCTTCAACATTCAGGTTTCAATTATGTCTGTTTTTATTTCCCTACATTAATATCTTTCTCTCTTGCCTTGTCTCCATTTTTCGATTTACCATATTTTCCTAAATTTGATCCTTCCTTCCTCTCCCCATTTAACGATAAAACCAAAGAGCATTGAATCTCAAGAGTGGTGCAGAAAGAAACCATGCGGACCATCAAGTATGCACCCACTCTCTGACAGAACAATCAATCCAGGTCCTCCACTCCACCCTACCCTCACGCATTTACCATGACTAATCCATTTAATCTACACATCTTTGGACACTGAGGGGCAATTAAGCATGGCCAATCCCCTTAAGCTACACATCCTGAGACACTAGGGGGAAATTTAGCATGATCAATCCATCTGACTTGTACACCTTTGGTCAGTGGGAGGAAACTGGAGCATCCAGAGGAAATCCATGCAGACATATGAAGAACATGCAAATTCCACACAATCATCCAAGGCCAGTATCGAACGCAGATCCCTGACACTGTGAAGCAACAGCATTAACCTCTATGTTACCGTGCTGCCCACATTTAATTTAAAACCCTCTTTACTTAACTAGATTTAATTTAACTAAGTACGCTTTGAAGTTTGAAATGCTACTCAACAATTATTTCTGATATTATTCCGTTTCTTTAGTTAAGCGACAAATTTAATACTTACATTTCTTAGGTTCTAATTTAAAATTACTGCCCCAATTCAGGCAAAAGAAATACATAAAACTCACCAACAGTCACCTACATGTTATGAAATGAATATCTCTAGACCTCACCTCTCTGGAGTGCTGTTGCTTTAGGTACAATGATATGGATCAGGTAGTCCCTCCCCCCACTCCATTGTCAGTCGTACCTTTAGCTGTTTAGGTCCAAGCTTTGAGATTTGCTCCCTAAACTTCTCAGCTTCTCTCTCTCCACCTTTAAGATGGTACTTAAGATGGTATTTCCAAGCACCTCACCCAAGAGCTCCTAATGTGATGTGGTGCCAAAGTTTTGTCTGATAATGTTTCAATACATTACCTTGGAATGTGTTACTACATTAGAGGCACCATGCAAGTGCATATTTATATTCTTATTGGTGTGCACTAAGTTCTTGCTTCATCGTGGGAGAAGGAAATCGAAGCACAGTAACATTCCAGTTAGCTTCAGTAACGCCAAGAAAAAATAATCAGCAGGTGGCATGGTGTACTGCTGTCTCAGCGCCACGGACCCGGGTTCAGTTCTGGCCTCGGGCGACTGTCTGTATGGAAATTGCATGTTCTCCCCGTGTTTGCGTAAATTTTCTCTGGGATGCTCCAGTTTCCTCCCACAGTCACAAAAATGTACAGGTTAGGTGGATTGGCCACGATAACTTGCCTCTTAGAGTCCAAAGACTAAGGTGCAAGGGGCAGGCAGGGTTTAAAGGAGATGTATGAGGCAAATTTTTTACACAGAGGGGTGGTGGATGCCTGGAACTGGCTGCTGGAGGAAGTAATGGGAGCGGATACAATAGTGAGTTTTAAGGGGTATCTGGACAAATACATGAATAGGTTGGGAGTAAAGGGATATGGTCCCTGGAAGATAGGGGGTTTTAGTTCAACATGGTTGGTGCAGGCTTGGAAGGCTGAAAAGGCCTATTCCTGTGGTGTAATTTTCTTTGTTCAACGATGTGTAGGTTAGGGGGATTAGCCGGGTAAAATATATGGATTTACAAGGACAGGGTCTGAATAAGAAGCTCTGTCGGCGAGTCGGTGCAGAGTTTGTGAGCCGAATGGCCTACTTCTGCAGTGTATGGGTTCTGTGATTTAGCACTCACAGAATCATATGCTGTACCACATTCAGAGGAGAGATGAAAGCTATTGTAATAAAGGAAAGAAACCACCTGGCATTGGTGACATTTAAGAACAGTTACAGAGTTGATATTTAAATATACCTTTCCTCCCTGATTTTAGTTCTATTTCAGTAGTAGGTTTTGACGACATTAGCACCAGTCTGACTCAGTGGGGTTGCTCAACCCTGTAGCAGCAGGTGGTTGAATTAACAAGTTAAAATCACATTATTATTAAAGTCCCTGACAACACCAGAACAGTATTTTTACTGATGTTAATTCCATTTTCCAGCAACTCCTCCCAGCCAATCTCTCCAGGGGATGCAACCAGCTCGAAATGTTCCAATAGGCGCCTTTAACCAAAACAAAAATTGAAGACAAATAAAAAAATGGTAGTTGATTTTAATTTTATTGTAATTTAAAAGCCTTTTCAAAGAGTTGCTAATAAATATGCTGCTCCTTTCATAGAGCTCCATCTCCATATTGCAGATGGAGGTCATTTGACCCATCGAGTCTGCACTGACTCTCTGACAAAGCATCCTGCCCAGATCCTCTCTGCCATCCCACTGCCCTATCCCTGTAACTCCACATATTTACCATGGCTAATCCAGCTCACCTACATATCTTGGAACACTCAGGCAATTTAGCAAGGTCAATCCACCCAATCTGCACATCTTTGTACTATGGGGAAAGGCAGATCATTTGGAGGAAACCCACGCAGCCACAGGGAAGAGATAGCCATTCAAGTCTGGAATTGAACCCAGGTCCCTGGCGCCACAACATATGGTGGAGTTTTATTTCATATTTAACATTGCATTAAGTGCTGTGTCACTGTTTTCTCCTACATTGCAATATGCTGTGAAACGCATTGACTCAATGGTGTTATGTTAACTGATTTTTACTGTTTTTCCTTCTCTAGTAGAGGAATAGTTGTTACAAACAGCAGTGCGGTAAATTTTGATCAAATTCATGTGGTAAATTTGTTAACTAGAGGGAAAAAAAGTTAATTCAAATGAAATCACAAAAAGACTACACCCTTGAATTCTCACTAATGGTAGTTCACAGCAGTGTTATAAATGCACTGTTACTCTATTTTGTATATATGGATTGGTACTTCTCAAGGTTAAAGTAATTAGGCACATTTTATTAGTCCTGTTGCACAGAAGACACAGAGAAATGGTTTTATAGTATTTCAGATCAGTAACTTTTCGATAATAACACACAAAGCAACCTGGTGGCTACAGAACAGTGTTGAGCTCCAAGATATGTGATCAAGAGTTTGAAATCCAAATCTTTGCTGACAGTCATACTCAGGTTTAGAGGGATTTCCCTTCCACAGTCATCTGGCACACATTCTTCTTGATATCATTTGATTTATTATTGTCACATATATTAACATATAATGAAAAGTATTATTTCTTGTGCGCTATACAGATGAAGTATACCATTCATAGAGAAGGAAATGAGACAGTGCAGAATGTAGTGTTACAGCCATAGTTAGGGTGTAGAGAAAGATCAACTTAATGCAGGGTAGGTCATTCAAAAGTCTGACAGTAGCAGGGAAGAAGCTGTTCTTGCGTCGATTGGTATGTGACCTCAGACTTTTATATCTTTTTCCCAACAGAAGAAGGTGGAAGAGGGAATATCTAGGCTGCATGGAATTCTTAATTATGCTGGCTGCTTTGAAGTGGCAGTGGGAAGTGTAGACAAATCATTGGATCGGAGGCTGGTTTGCATGATAGAATGGGCTACATTTGCAACCTTTATTAGTAGTTTCTTGCAGTATTGAGCAGAGCAGGAGCCATACCAAACTGTGATACATCCAGAAAAAATACTTTCTATGGTGCATCTGTAAAAATTGGTGAGAGTCGTAGCTGACATGCCAAATTTCTTTTGTCTTATGAAAAAGTAGAGGTGTTGATGGGCTTTCTTCACTGTAGTGTCGGCATCTGGTCTTGCTTAATTGAGTATCATTCGCACCAGTTTTTGAGAATCCATCCATACACTGGGCCACCTTAGCCTGTCTGAAAAAGACAGTGTCCACTTGGGTTTGAGGGAGACAAGAGAAAATAGCCTGAGAGCAGGGGAAAGGGAGGAGAAAATTCCAAAAGAAAGATTATGGAAGACTACAAACTGAACCTTAAACTAGTATAGAGGCATTTCAGATGTGTTGCTAATATGGTTTTGTCAAATGATTAAAAATTTGTTCTGAGCGCCTGCTATAAATCAGTACTTAATATTTAACAAAACCGTAACATTCAACTGTAAAATTTACTTAATAACACTATATATACATATCAATTAATATTAATCTAATAATATGACAGTTATTTCACTACATCATTAAATAATTATATTCTAATAAAGCTCTAAATAAGAATTTAGAATCTACTTCAAAATTCTTAATATTGTATAATATTATTAATATTTTATAGATTATTAACTTATAAAAGAAGCTTTTAAGGTTTGTCTCCTCATTCTCAGCAAGAGTGGATCTCATTTTAAAGGAACACTGGGATATTACCCTGTAAAATGTCATTAGGTGCTTATTAAAAGGGAATTACCTACAATAGTGTTCCATGTAATGCTCAATTTTAGGTGCATTCCATAATCATTCTGCATAACACAGCTATCAGATGCCTTAAAGGTATACTTCATGACATGTTCTACAACACAACGATCAAACATCTTAATGACATGCTTTTGGAGAATGTTTTGCAATGTAGCTATCTGATAACAAAGTGGCAGCGCCAAATTCTATTGCAACATGCCTGTGAGTGAGAGTCATAATTCTTGCTGTACAACCTACTCGAGCATTTTTGGATATGCTTATCTAAGGTTTTACTTCCTGTTATCACTATTTCACATTATGAAGAGTGACATTTGAACAAAATTAAATAAGCATTATTTATGGTGGAGTTATCGACTGTTCATTTTTTAAATTTGTTTCTGGAAGGTGGGCAAAGCTAGCTGGATCAGCATTTGTTGCCCATTCCTAATTGCCTTTCAATTGAACTGATAGGCTATTTCAGAAGGCAGGTAAGAGTCAACCACATTGGGGTGGGTCTGGAGTCACATGTAGATCACAGGCCAGATGAGGATAGCAGATTTCCTTCCCTAAAGGACATCAGTGAACCAGATAGGTTTTTACAACAATTAACAATGGATTCAAGGTCATCATTGGACTTTGGAGTTCAGATTTATTTTATTAAATTCAAATTTCACCAGTTGCCTTGGAGGGATTTGAACTCAGGTCCCACTTGGATCTCTGGATCACTGGTCCAATGACAATGCCATTATGTTATCACCTCCCCTGTTTATGCAAGCACTGGAGATTTCTGGCCATCTAGAACTGGATTCTTTTTGATAAAGCTGCAGTCACAATGTTGCTTTGCATTAGAAACTTCTCAGAGACAAACTTTGATTGGAATGAGTAAAGTTTCTTTGTTCCTGTTTCAAACTGAAAGAAAGCAATCTCCTCATTTTCAGCTTCGACACTTACCTCCCCAGCAAAATTTCTCCTGTTCTACATTTTGCCCTGGTATGTTTTCAACTTCAAACTAAGAAATCCTGACTTCTCAGAATCACTCAGTACAGGAGGTCATTCAGCATGTCGTGCCTGTGTTAGCCCTTTGAAAGAGCTATAAAATTTGTATTAAATATTGAAGACTGAGTTAAAGTTCAGACAGACAGATTTTTGGTCACCCTGGGAATCAAGGTATGATAGCAAATGTCGATGGCAAGGTGGACTTAAGACAAAAGTCATGATCATCTTGAATGGTGGTGCAGGCTTAATGGTCTGTTTGGTCTAGCGCCACCTCCTATTTCTTTTGCTTCCCATAACCCTGCATTTCAATTTTTACTTTTATCCAATACTCCTTTCAAACTTGCTATTTAATCAGCTTCCTCCATTTTTCAGGCAATTTCTTCCACTTCATAAAAACCTAACTGCATAAAAATCTCTCCTTATCTCTTCTGTGGTTCATTCATCAATAATCTTAAACCTGTGAGCATTAATTATTGATCCTCTTTGTCAGGGGAAACATCTTTTTCTTATTCACAATCAAAATTCTTCATAACTTTGCACACATTCATTAAATGTCTCCTTGACCTCTATTCTAAAGAGAACAATCCCACCTACACCAAGCTCTCCACATGACTGAAGTTCCTCATCCTTGGCACTGTTCTGTTAAATCTCTTACATAATCACCCCAAGACCTTTACATTCTTCCTAACGTGATGTGCCTAGAAAAGGATACTTTACATTAATTGAGACCTAATCAGTGACTTAAAATATTTTAGCATAATTTCTTTGCTTTTATTCGAGCATCCCTGGCACAACTGGTTTCGATGTAGAGATGCCGGCGTTGGACTGGGGTAAACTCAGTAAAGTTTTATAACACCAATTTTAAATCCAACCAATTTATTTGATAGTAAATTCGCGAGCTTTCGACTTTATAGCCTTCGTCAGGCAAATGCAGTGTTCTGGTCTGCAATAGCACTCATATCCACACAGACAGCTACAGATTGCTGATTAGAATGCAAATCCTTACATCTAACTTGCTATTCAAGTGTTAAAGTGGCTAACAATGTGTGTGAAGGGAATCCTGAGCATTGGTTAGAGAATTGTGTATTTTCTCCAGACAGCACAGTAAGTGAGGTTTTTTGCTAACCCAGGCAAGTTACGGGGGTTACAGATAGTGTGTCATGAAGCCAAGATCCCTATTAAGACCGTCCTCATGTGTGCAGAACTTGGCTATCAGTCTCTGCTCAGCAACTCTGCGCTGTCGTGTGTCACGAAGGCACCCTTGAAGAACGTTTACCCGCAGGTCGGAGGCTGAATGCCCATGACTGCTGAAGTGTTCGCCCACAGGAAGGGAACTGTTTTGCTTGGTGATTGTTGAGCGATGCTCACTCATCCACTGTCGTAGTGTCTGCATGGTCTCCCCAATATACCATGCTTCGGGACATCCTTTCTTGCAACGTAGTAGTAGACAATGTTGGCCAAGTTGCAAGAGTATGTACCGTGTACCTGGTGAATGGTATCCTCACGTTTGATGATGTCGTCCATGTCTATGATCTGGTTTCGGGCAGCACTATAGCACTGTGGTTAGCACTGCTGCCTCACAGAGCCAGGAACTAAAATTAGATTCCCAGCTTGGATCACTGCCTGTGCCGAGTCTGCATGTCTTTCCCATGTCTGCGTGGGCTTCCTCCAGATTCTTCCCACAATCCAAGTATGTGGGTTAGATGAATTGGCCATTGCCCTTTAGTGTCAGGAGACGAGTAAGGCTAACTGCATAAAGTTTTGGGGATAGGGTCTGGGTGAGATTGTGGTCAGTACAGATTCAATGGGCCGAGTGATCTCTGTCTGCACTGTAGGATTCTATACTCAAACATATCTAACTGAATGACATCTCTTATCCCAAAATTGTCCACTATTGTAGAATCATCTCAAAAACAGTTGGTATGCAGACACAGCAAGTGATTAGGAAGGCAAATGAAATGTAATTATTTATTTCATGGGGCGATTATAAATTGGAGATGCTTATTGTTGTATAAGGTATTGGCAAGACCACAACAAGAGTTCTGTGTACAGTGTTGAAAGACTTATTTAAAATGCAGCTAAGAGGAGGTTCAATCTACTTATACCTAAGGTGGAAGTGTTATCTTATGAAGAAAATTTGGGCAGGCTGGGCCTGTGTCCATTGGAGTTTCAAAGATTGAGAGATGAATGCTGAAAGGATGTTTCTCCTTGTGGGAGAGACTAGAACGAGAGGATGCAGTTTGAAAATAAGGGATCCCCTATTTAAAACAGATGTAAGAAGAATTATTTTCTCTCAGAGAGTCATGAATTTTTGGAACTCTGTATCCAGAGAGCAGTAAATGAAAATTTTTGAGGCCAAGGTAGGTAGATTCTTGCCTAACAAGAGAGTCAAAGGTTATCGGGATTGACAGAATGTGAAGTTAAAGTCACAATTAAATCAGCCATGATCTTACTGAATGGCAGAAATGGGTTCAACAGGCCAAATGGCCCATTCCTAAATACATACATTTGTATGTATGTTTGTATGTATGCAGAAGAGAGAGAACCCACTCTCTCTGTAGGAGCTCATTACGGTTCCTAAGGCAACACCTTTCAAATTCACTACTGTCTAGAAGGACAAGGGCAGCAAATACAAGGGGAATACCACCACCTGGAGGTGCAGATGTGATTTATTCATCAGCCTAACCTATATCATCATCCCTTCACCATCGCTGAGTCTAAAGGCTGGAACTGCCTCCTGAACAGCTCCGTAGGTGTGCCTCCACATCGTGCACTGCAGTTTTTCAAGAATTTAGCTCATCGCCATCTCCTTCAAGGGCAATTAGTGATGGGCAATAAATGCTGGCGTAATCCCCAATGCACACATCCTTTAAATAAATAAGTGAACTAATTCCTGCCATTTTTAAGAGACTTTAATTTTCAAAAATGCCGTGAAAAGGGCATAAAATAGCATCTATATTACTACAATCTCTCTCTACAGGTGAGGGGATGTCCTCTGATTTCAGTTGGTTCTGATATGGAGATGCCAGCATTGGACTGGGTTGAACAGTAAGAATTCTCAGAACACCAGGTTAAAGTCCAGTAGGTTTATTTGGTAGCAAAAGCCACTAGCTTTCGGAGTGTTGCTCCTTCAGCAGATGAGTGGGATTTCAGTTCACAAACAGGGCATATAAACAGGGCAGTTTGTAAACTGAAATCCCACTCACCTGATGAAGGAGCAACACTCTGAAAGCTGGTGACTTTTGCTATCAAATAAACCTGTTGGACTTAACCTGGTGTTGTGAGACTTCTTACTGCATTCAGTTGGCCCATCAGGAGGCTTGATGCAAATTCTCAACGAGAACACTTCTATCACCCCAGAAACAGAGCTCCACAATTCTGGACTACTGTGGTGTGAGTAGTGAATATCTGTTTGTTCTTGACATATTGGTGGCACTATATTTAGTGTGCGCTGCTATTCACCGGAGAAATTGATGGTGGGCTTTCTGTGTAGCCGCTGTGTTTGTTTCCACAACTAAGTGATTTGCTGGATCATAGCAGGCCACATTAAGAATCTATAATGCAATGTTTGACTGGAATTCCTTAGGCCAAACTGGATGGGTTTAGAGGGTTCCTTTCCCTGAAGGATGGCAGTAGTCGGAATTCTCTGGCCATTCATACCAGCAGAATCCTCTGGTCCAGCTACAGTGAACAGAGATTTGGTTCAGCGTCAAATTCTCCAACCTCGCTTGCAATGGTGGCAGGGCATGAATGGCTAGAAAATTCCGGACTGTGTGCGCCCTTTAAGGGAAACACAGTAGAGTAAGGATACCTGATTTGAGTAGCCAGTCAGGACTCAGAGTGGGGAATCACTTTGTGTTCATTTATAAAGTCTCTGAAAGTGCATTATTACAACACGCATGGTTGATTTTTATGCCGCTTTTATAGTCACTTGTTTCTTCTGCTGGCTGACATAATACTAGATTTATAAAATTCAATTTCACAATTTGCCACGGTGGGCTTTGAGCTCACAATTCTGAGGCTTGTTGGTCCGAAGCAATACAATAATTACTTGACAGCAATGAAGGTTAAGAGGAGATTTCATAAATATGTTTAAAATCTTGAAGGGTTTAGATAGAGCAGGTAAGGAGAAACTGCTTCTAATAGCTAAAGGGTTCACAACCAGAGGGCACAGATTTAAAGTGATTGGCAAAAAGTCCAATGGGGACATGATGGAGAATCCATGAGGAATATCTTTTGGATGCAACAAGTTGTTAAGATTTAGGAAACATTGCCTGTTAGAGGGATAGAAACAGATTCAACATAGCTTTCCAAAGGGAATTGTATAAATACTTGAAGCAGAACAAAATGAATGAAACTGGAGAAAGTCTTGAAGTGTAAGACTAATTGTATTACTCTTCGAAAAAGCTGATGTGGACTTAATAAGCCAAATTGCCACCTTTTGTGTTGTACTATTCTATGAATCCATTATACTACAACTGTACCCAGTTGTAGTATAATGGCAAGAACATTTCTTTTATTGGCTTTAACAGCAATTCTTTTTGGTAGTTTAGCAGTTTAAGGTGATTTTATTTGAGAACGAGTTAATACTCTGTTTAGCAATGTTATATTGAATCAATCTATAACTCTTTTCCCCTATTACAAAACTTGTGTCTGTTTTTTCATTAAAAAGCTATGTTTTTAAATTAAAATTTCTGCTTCTTACACCTCTTAAAAGCATTAATGTTTGATTGCAACAATGATTCAATTAGTGTTTGGCTGTAATTATAGTTCAGTTAACATTTACTTCGACAGTATGCTTTTTCGTTAAAAATTGCTTTCATATTTTCTTTGTCAGAAGGAGATTGCAATGCTAATGTATTACAGAAACCAGACAGATCTGTCATTCTTCCAGTGGAATTGGTCTTGAGGTACCACATGGATCTCTGCCTGAAGAAATATTCAAAAAGCATAAACTGTACTCTCTAGGAAGAAATTAGGGGCAGCACATGGTTAGCACTGCTGCCTCATTGTACCAGGGACTTGGGATCAATTCTGACCTTGGATGACTGTCTCTGTGAAATTTGCACGTTCATCCTGTGTCTGCATGATTTTCCTCCAGGTACTCCAATTTCCTCCCACAGATTTGCAGGTTAGATGGATTGGCCTGTGCCAAATTTTCCATTAGTGTCCAAGATGTGTAGGTTAGGGGAACTGGCAGGATAAATGCAGGGGCTTATGAGGATAGGGCCTGACTAAAATGCTCTGTCAGAAAGTCGGTGCAGACACGATAGACTGAATGGCCTTTTCTGCATTGTGTAGAGAGCCTATAAAATTATAGAAACAATAACAACTTTGTACTAAATGACATAAAGCAAACTTTGTGCCAGTCACCTTTGACAAGATACCGCATGGTAGGTTATTGCATGAGGTTAAATCTCATAGGATCCAAGATGAGGTAGCTAAATGGATACAAAATAGACTTGATGACAGAAGACAGAAGGTGGTTGTAGAAGATGTTTTTCAAACTGGAGGCCTGTGACCAGTCGTGTGCCTCAGGGATCAGTGCTGGGCCCAGTGTTATTTGTCATTTATATTAATGATCGGATGAGAATATAGGAGGCATGATTAGTAAGTTTGTAGATGACCTCAAATTGGTGACATAGTGGACAGTGAAGAAGGTTATTTCAAATTGAAATGGGATGTTGATCAATTGGACCAGTTGATGAAGTTTAATTTGGATAAATGCAAGGTGATGCATTTTGTAGATTGAACCAGGGCAAGACTTACTCACTTAATGGTAGACAACTGCAGAGAGTTGTAGAACAAACTGATCTTGGGGTACAGGTTCATAGCTCCTTGAAAGCAGAGTCACAGGTGGACAGAGTGGTGAAGAAGGCATTCGGCATGCTTGGTTTCATCAGTCAGAACATTGAATAAAGGAGTTGGGACGTCTTGTTGAAGTTTTACAAGACATCGGTAAGGCTACACTTGCAATACTGTGTATAGTTCTGGTCACCTGATGAGAGAAAGGATATTATTAAACTAGAAAGAGTGCAGAAAAGAATTACTAGGATGCCACTGGCACTTGATGGTTTGAGTTATAAGGAGAGGCTGGATAGACTGGGACACTCAATGTTTAAATATCTTCAGAATCACTTTTTAAGTAATGTAAAATGCAGTTATTCTGTTGTTCAGTTTTTTGTAAATTATCCAGTTGTTTCAATTTAGAGAAATGAATTCTGTTCTTAAAAAACACAGACTGGAATTTTACTAGGGCTGCTGAGAGGTAGGGTCAGAAGTAGGGAGAGGGTGAGGATGGGGGCATTAGATCATGGGGGGAGGGCCATGTTGAATTTGTTCCCTAAAGTGATTTTGCCCTCTTGGACATTTTGCATGGGGGAATCAGAAGCTACCAGATTGAAGAAGGTGGACAATTGAATTACCGAATTAAAGGCCCAAATAGGGGCCATTTAACAATGCTGTTAGCATTTTGTCGATAGGGCATTGACCCTCCGCCAATCTTGTGAGGTGGGCACCAGTTAAATTCGGACAGCTTTCCAACTGCAGCCCAGGGGTTTCGTGAAGCAAAGAGGTGATCGCAGGGGGACCCCATAACTCCAATGATTTCCCCGGAGGGTTTTCCCCTCCAGCACTCAGTTCTTTCATATTTTCAAACACTTTTCTACCAACTTGCCCCAGATTTCCTGCCAGTCTTAGCAGCGGCCACTGTTCCTCTGATTGCACCTGCAACTCTTGAGCAGCGGACAATGTTCCCAGCGGCAGAATAACAGCATTTTATATGACTTAAAAAGAGATCCTGAAGATGTTCAAACATTGATACAGTTGTACTCTATAATTAAACATGGCTCTGAATCCCACCATTACCCAAAAGAGGGCCACTCCCATTGCCTTTGACGTTGGCAGCAGGACATCTTGTCACTGCTGGAAAATTCTGACCAGAAGTTTGTCATGTTTGAGGGGCCTATTACCTTGCTATTATTTTTCTAAATAAAAACTCTCTTAATATATTTAGTTTTTAAATTCTAGTGCTTTTTCCTATGGAAAAGTAGTCAAAAAATGATTAAAGTTTCACTCTTCCATTACACTCCTTTTTGTACAATATTTATGTGCTAATATTTTGACTGGTTCTCTGCATTATTTGGGGGGAGGGTTTAGTATTGATTATAGTTACCAAGTAGAGTTGTAAAGTACTTCTTGGAATGTATAAAATTTTGGCAAGGCTGGATGGACTGGGTGCAGGAATGATGCTCTCCCTGGCTGGGTGGGAGGGGTGAAAGGGGAGAAGTGGGGCAAGAGGGGAAGTGGTGGGGGGGAGAGGGGGGTAAGGTCAGGGGAGGGAGGCAGTGACAGCCTACAACAAGGCATCAGAAACTGAGGATACGAGGTAGGCCATTAAGGATTGAGAACAGGATAATTTTTTTTTTACCCCATGGGTGGTGAATTGTGGAATTCCCTGCCACAGGAAGCTGTGAAGGAAATAGGTTTCTAGACAGCCAGAAAGCTAGCAAGGGAAAGGGGACAGAACGGGAGCATGATGTTGAGATCAAGGATCTGATATGATCATATTGAATGGCAAAGCAGGCTCAAGGCCTGAATAGATTACTCATGTCTATGTTTCCATCAGTACTTAATGTTGCGGATCCACATATAAAGGGTGGGGATTGGGCCATTCCTTGAAGGCTGTGTTGGAACTTTCACTCAGATTTCCCCATATTCCAGCCATAACTTCGCTGAAATATCAGCAGAAAACCCACCGGAGAACATCGACTGTTAAAAACAGACTATGATATTGTTTTTCTGATTAATGAAAATCACCCCCAAATTTATGACAAGTGATCTATGAGGAGCCCTGCTCCCCCACAGATAGGTTTTTGCAAATTAAATGAAAACCACACCAATGTCTCCATATCCAAAGAAGCAAAACTAAGTGAGGAAAGAACAGGATTCAGTTCTAAAGCATAAAGGGTTATTTTTGTGAAAAGGTGAAAACTTTAAGTGGCAAATGTGTTAATGCCACACATCAGTTTGAAATTCAGATTTTGACATGCAAATTTGATCCTGTTTGTGGTTTTCCATCATTTGAAATTGCCTGCAAATGCTAAAGCAGATATCTACTGATTTAGCAGTCAAGCGTGGTTAGATGCATTTTTCAGAAAGAATGTGAGATCTCCATGGCTGCCTCCGGTGAAGGTGTGGAGTGGGCTGTTTGATACACAATTGGCAGGACTTTCCAGTCTCAAAGCCAAGGCCGCGTGCCAATTTTTACCATCCTACCCCCAATGATGCCCACCACTGGTGGGAACAGAAAACCCCAGCCCATGGCAGGTTTCAGGATGGTTAATGAGAGGATGCACAGGTCTGTCATTGGAGATTCTGGTAAAGAAGGTTCAGAGGAGGAGGGATATCTTGTACTGGCAGGGAAAGAAGGTTTGCCTTTTATCCTGACCCTTCATCCCTCTCTCCATGCAGCAATTGCCCTGTCTGGCCTCAAATTCTCTTTCCTCCTGGAGATAAATGATAACTTTCAGCAAGATGCTGATAACAAAGCATTCCCTTTCTCCTGGTGATTCCTGGAAAGTATCCAATAAGTTGGAGTGCACAGCATTTATACTTATTAGTCCTCAGAGGATCTCAGGAATAAATGTTATTCAAGTGTGGTGAAGTCTTGACAGGATGTTCAAAAGTCCCCCAGATGTGTGTCAAAAGTCACCTTCGAACCTCTTAGTGCCAAGCAAGCAGTAAAAAGTGTTATTGCTCTGGATGGTCCTCAAAATCTTCAGCAATGACTTGGATACTCCCAATAAGCCAGTCTCTGTTTGAGGAGGACACTGAGTCAAGCGCAATTCACTAAAATGTCATGGAACCTTGTTACTAATCATTGTCAATTTAATTGGTAATGAATCAGTTCTTAATGAATCTCCAGGAAACCTTTCTAGAGTAAACTTCAATCATTTACTATGGTGTACCTTGGGCTAATGAAGATTGAACCATGTTTGAGACTAAGACCCCATCTTAGCCACTGAAGATACTATTAAGCATCGGAAGGTCCTATCAAAAACTACATCTAAAGACTTTTGATTCAAATTTTTGCAAATATATCCTAAGCATAGAGTCTGACATGCTCCTTATAAATTTTGATTCATTAGTGGATGGAAAGTCATGGGCGAATATTTAAACTTTTTCAATATGGCTTCACGGAGAAAACATCCAATAAGAACATGATCTTTTGGTATCTAATCAACATTTGAGGAATTTTTGTGAAAACCATTCAAAATTAAGGTGCAACCTTCAGACCTTGTGTCAAGTCTAAGAAATATATCTTGAAACTGGGTCGGCTGCAAATTAGTTTGCTCCCAGTATTCATCTGGTTATTGCAAATATCTGGTTAAACCACTGTTGATCGACCAGGTGCATTTGTCACTGCTGGAGCACAAACTCTTTTCTGGTAGAGAGCTTGACATTCAGCAATGTACACATGGCTGCATATTTGCAATGTTCATGGCACAGTTCCTGTCAGTATTCAGTGCACATACAGGGCTGCTAATGAGGAGCTGTACCAGCTTAGACGAGTTGAACCAGTTGATTTTTCCCAACCTTTGTGAAATGAAATGATCGCCTTCTCTGCAAACAACAGCAACTTTCCAGAGAGAGATATTCAGAGGGCACTAATCATCTCACCATGCAGCGACAGGAAATCTTTAGACACAGAAACACAGTGCTGTATCTGTCAGCAGGGACATGGACAAACTGCAATTCACACTGTCAGAGCACGGATCCCAGCAAGGAAAACAAAAAAAAGCTTTAATGATGTTTTTCAAACATATTTTCTGACCTAAACAAGCCATTTCTGTTCTTCTGTAGTCAGCCTGATTGTACGCTGGGGTAAAATACATCAGACGCTGGAACACAAAATGGGCACAAGCAAATCGGCAATCCATTTTACACAGCACCCAGTAATCTGAAGGAAATTGGACAGAGTGTAAAATGGGCTGTCAATTTGCCAGCACATATGTTGTGCTCCTGCCCAAGATGAATTTCGACCCCATTTTCTTTTCAATCTCATGTCAGTGCACTTGGTGCAAAATTGTAGAAAAGAGGTGGTATTTTGTCAAATGGAGGAAAAAAAGAGAAATTCCAATTCAAAAGTTAAAGCTATCAAGTCAAACAATGCAGTGAGGCAAACACAGTGGGGCAAATGCTTAATTCTTGTCCTAAAAAGAAAGCATCATTTTTCCCTGGTGAGAATGAAAAAGATACATTGCAAGAACTACAAGCCCAATTCCACCTCTATTTCCAACAAATTAAACAGTGGCACCAGGAATTTCTGTTGAGGTTGTCCCACTCCCCCATCATAATGTCAATTGTAACTGTGGAGTAATGGTGTACACTATCATTTAGAACCATAGAAAAATTACAGCATATAAGGAGGTCATTTGACCCATCTTGCCCATGCCATCCTAAGAACATCCTGAGGTGCCAGCTTCCTGCACTTTGCCCATAAACCTGTAGCTTACAGCACTTAAGGTGCAGATGCAAGTACTTTTTACGAGTTTAGGGTATTTGCCTCCACCTCCAACTTGGGCAGCGAATCCCAGACACTCATCACTCTCTGCGTAAAAAAGTTCTTCCTCATGTCCCCTCTCCACTTATCTTGAATCTATGTCCCCCAGTTGTAGAATTCTCCACCAAGGGAAACAATTTTATCCATTCCACTCTATCACTTTCCCTCATAATTTTGTACACTTCTATCAAGTCATCACTCAGCCTTCTTTGTCCCAAGGGGAATAACTCCCATCTTTCCAATCTCTGATTTCTCTGTGCTTTCTGCTAATATTTTGTCAAAATTACAGTGGGAGATCAAGAGATACCCCACAAATATTATACAGTATTTCTGGTATTAATAAAAACAGAAAATGCTGCATAAACTCAGCGGGTCTGACAGCATCTGTGGAGAGAGAAACAGAGTTAACATTTCAGATCTAAATGATCCTTCTTGAGTTCTACAGATTGTTTAGACCCAAAATATTAGCTCCATTTCATTCTCCACAGGCGCTGCCAGTTCTGCTCAGTGTATCCAGTTTTTTCTGCTTTTATTTCAAATTTCCAGCAACCGCAGTATTTTGCTTTTATTTCTGGTGTTAACGCTTGCCTCCTAATAAGAATATTGAGTTGCAAGAAAATGGGTCAGTGGTTTCTTAGAAAAGAGGAGACCTAATATTAAAGCCAAAATGAACTACTTAATGGGCTACACGTGCACTGAAGTGTTCATTTCAGTGATATTGATTATGTTATCCTCGGTCAGAGTCCACAAAGGTAAAATAGAAATGAGCAGCTAAAAATGTTCATGTTTAGCAATATTTAGAAATTGACTTTTTAAATTGTGCTGATACAATAAATGTATGCATAATCTCCTATGGATATGAACCACTTACTCCCAGTTCACTTTTGTTCATATACTTTATTTGTTACCTGGTTAGATGGCATCTAAATATAATTTGATTAATATTTGTGTAAGTCAAAAGCAAATTTTACTATAAAGCACATCAAATCTTGCAGGCAAGTTTACTGTAGAGTGTTGAGACAGGGTTAGTGTATGAATTTCAGTTGCCTAGAAATTTGAGGAGCTGTAATATTAGGTGACTCTATTTTCCATTTTTGGTTAACCTTTCTGCAGCCTGCACTTCAGACTGGATTTCACGACTCCTCCATGCTTCACTATGAATTCGGTCTCAAACCACCTGAGATTTTGGTGAGTTTAGACTCAAGCAGCCCATTTACGTCAATCAGTGGGCCTCACGTCGTCTTCTGTATTCCACATCACTTCACACCCCATCTGTTGCCACAACCCCAATCCCCCCCCTCCTCTGTCTAAAGTTCGCGGTGAGACCGCTCAGAGCACTGATGATCCTGCACAGTTCATTTCTGCTCAGCAATGTTGCATTTTGTACATATGTTTCTACCTTTACCTATCTATCTATCAACACAGATATATAGATACACTGCATATACATCTTCCTGTATAAAAATGTTGATGATAAATGCAGCTACATCATGTTTGTCACGTGTACAGCCAGTATCGTATTACTTGAAAGCTTGGGAATTATTTAGACGTACATAATACATATACGCAAGAGATATTAAAGTGCCTTTCAACCAAATATTCAGGGTAATTTATTTTTTGCTCATTTGCTCCCCATCCACCCCCACTCCCAATTCTGTACAAGTACCGACTCTGAAATTAATCGAAAGAAATCAAAGTTGAAAATGTTTTGAATTAAAATGGGCATAACACTCTTCTTTTGGGCCATATTAATATTGCAGCTTAATGGAATTGGGGTGTTGATCATTAGGTCAATAGTTTTGGTTTGTTTATGTTTTCATGCCTGATTATAGAATTCCCAAATCTATCTTTTATGGCTGTCTGCAGATTGGATATTACAAGAATGGGGCAGATACAATACTACATCTATATGCAAAAGGCTATTTTGAAATCTTACAATATTAACTCTAGTACCCAAGAAGATACAGTACTGTCAAGCCAGGCTGGCTACATGTCTGTTGGATTGCATTGAATTAATATGAAGCCATAGAGTGATGAGATCTGGTCGCCAAGTGCTTGGATAACACTAAACAACTCAATAATTTGGTTATTAGATATTTTTGGCTGAGACCCCAGACATCCATTAGAGTACTGAAGCATGTGAGCCCCTGGGAAAACACATTCTTAATTACTGGCCCTAGATATGATCTTTGCTGTCAATTGCACAATGTTTATTTTTACAAGATATAAAGTGATTGCCGATTCGGCTATTGATCAAGGGTCTTGATGATTGACACTTTTATTGGCCCGTAAGTGTTTTCTTTTAGGAAAGTGGAAAGTTATCAAAACATGTTTATGTTTATCTATCCTATTGTCATTATAAGGTTCATTGGTTCGATATTGTGAATTGTGAGTGAATGAAGATAGAAGTGCCATAGCTTGGCCATGACAGCATGAGGGGCCATAGATTTCTTTTGATGACATACTTTGGCATGGGTTGAATGTGGGTCCATGGTGGGGGGGGGGGGGGGGGGGGGGGGGGGGGAGGAGGTGTGAGGGTGCATATCTTGGCATGGGGACATGAGGGACCATTAGGAGATTAATGGTTAGCATAGTTTGGCATGGAGATTATCAGTAGCATTGGGAGAATAGAATACATAGAGCATTCAAAGTGGCATGATGAGCGAGTGCATGAGGATTAAGATGAATGAGGGATCGGGGCTGGAGGCACTTTCTGGGATGAGGTCCCCCAACAATAAGGTGGGCCTTTTAAAAAAATCTGCACCCAGCAGTCCCTGTGGCTGTCTCTAACCATTTACCCCAGTCAGCTGGCCTGACGACAGCCTGCATAATGCTATATATTATACTACTGGCTGGAATACAAGGCATACAATTTAGCACACGGGGCAGAATGTGTTGGCACCCCACCAGATGATTTGCAAGCGGAGGGACAAGTAAAATTCCCATCCTGGAGTTCCCGCTGCCCTCTCATCCTCCCCTGACCTAGCTGCAATTTTAAGTGGGTTGGGCAAGGCCCAGGTCCAGCCTGTATTCTCTCGACCCAATTGAAGCCCTGAAGAGGTCAAGTATTGAGGCTGGCGCAACCCCCCTCTCTCCTGTCTGCCCCATTCCCTACCACCAAATGTTTCCGCCCATACCCCAGCCTCTCAATGAAAACCCCCAGCTCCTTCTCCCCTTGATTCTCATCTCCTCTCCCTACTTTCACCTTCATGGGCAGATATAATTTGGCATCAGCCAGAAGGCAATAATTAAATTTACTTTTATGCAATACATTGTCTATCAAATAATAATTATGCTACACCATAAGATAAATCACAACACAAGTAGCTTAGTGTTTACCTAAATAACAAGAATAACTGCACTTCAAAACAAATAATTTATTGTGAATTGTTTGGGGCATAAAAAATGCATGATGTAGATGTAAGTTCCTTTTTTCTCTATCATGTGCTTTTTTCTCATGTTACAGATATGCTGCAGCCTAGGAGATAGCGAGTCAACCAGCTAGGTGGAGATGAGGCCAACATGAGATCAGCTATGATCGAATTGAATGGCAGAGCTTGCTTGAGGGGCTGAATTGCCTACTCCTGCTCCTAGTTCTTATGTTCTTGTGTCCTTAATTCAACCTCTGTATTTTAGTCTTAGGGCTAGCTTAGATCGAGTCATAGCGGAAGAGACCATAGCAAAAATTCCTTTGGCTCATTGCATCCAAACCTGTCAATGACAAACTGTCTAACTATTCTAATCCCATTTTTCAGCACTTGGCCCTGTAGTCTTGTATGCCTTGGCAAGTGCAAATTTAAAAATTTCTCAAATACTATGAGGGTCTCTGCCTCCACCACCCTTTCAGGCAGTGAGTTCCAGACTCCCACCACCCTCTGGTTGAAAAACTTTTTCCTCACGTCTCCTATAAACCTCCTGTCCCTTGACTTAAACCTATGCCCCCTGGTCATTGATCCATCCATTAATGGAAAAAAAAATCTTCCTGTCTAATCTATCTATGGTAAGGAGTCTCATAACACCAAGTTAAAGTCCAACAGGTTAATGTCGTAGCACAAGCCACAAGCTTTCGGAGTACTGCTCCTTCATCAGGTAAGTGGGAGTCCTGTTCACAAACACGGCGTATAAAGGCACAAACTCAATTTACAAAATAATGGTTGGAATGTGAATCTTTACAGGTAATCAAGTTTTAAAGGTACAGACAATGTGAGTGGAGAGAGGGTTAAGCACAGGTTGAAGAGATGTGTATTGTCTTCAGCCAGGACAGTTAGTGAGATTTTGCAAGCCCAGGCAAGTCGTGGGAATTGCAGAGAGTGTGACATGAACCCGAGATCCCATTTGAGGCTGTCCTCATGTGTGCAGAACTTGGCTGTCAGTTTCTGATCAGTGATTCTGCATTGTCGCATGTCATGAAGGTCGCTTTGGAGAATGCTTACCTGAAGATTAGAGGCCGAATGCCTGTGATTGCTGAAGTGTTCCCCAACAGGAAGAGAACATTCCTGCCTAGTGATTGCCAAGCAGTGTTCATGCATCCATTGTCAAAACATCTGCATGGTCTCCCCAATGTACCATGCCTCGGGACGTGCTTTCCTGCAGTGTGTACCTGGCTGAGTTGCAAGAGTACGTACCCTGTACTTGATGAATGGTACTCTTACATGAGATGATGGCATCCATGTCAATGATCCAGCATGTCTTGCAGAGGTTGCTGTGGTAGGATTGTGTGGTGTCTTGGTCACTGTTCTCCTGAAGGCTGGGTAATTTGCTGCAAACAAAGGTCTGCTTGATCAATGGCCTGTGATCTTCGGTAAGCATTCTCCAAGGCAGCCTTCACGACAACGCAGAATCGCTGAGCAGAAACTGATATCCAGGTTCCACATAATGAAGATGACCTCAGCTGTGATTTTGGGTCCGTGTTACACTATTTGTAACCCCTATGACTTGCCTGGACTTGCAAAATCTCACTAACTGTCCTGGTTGGAGATAATACACATCTCTTTACCTATGCTTAACCCTCTCTCCACTCACATTGTCTGCACTTTTAAGACTTGATTACCTATAAAGACTTGCATTCCAACCATTATTTTGTAAATTGAACTTGTATCTTTATACGTCTTGTTTGTAAACAGAACTCCCACTCACCCGATGAAGGAGCAATGTTCTGAAAGCTTGTGGCTTGTGCTACCAAATAAACCTGTTGGACTTTAACCTGGTGTTGTAAGAATTCATACTATGCTTACCCCAGTCCAACAGCATCCCCACGTCATAATCTATTTAAAGTCCTTGATAATTTTATACATCTCGATCACGTCCCCTCTCAGTCTCCTCTGCTCCAAGGACAACAGTCTATCCAATCTTTTTTCATAACCAGGCAATGTCCTAGTAAATCTCCTCTGCACCCTATCATATAGGTCCTGTAATGTGGATTTGGGGCCCCTGCTGTTTGTAATTTTTATAAATGATCTGGATAAGGGTATTGAAGGATGGATTAGTAAATTTGCGGATGACACCAAAGTCGGAGGAGTGGTAGATAGTGAAGAGGGGTGTTATAGTTGGCAGAGAGACTTGGACAAGTTGCAGAGCTGGGCCGAGAGGTGGCAAATGGAGTTTAATGTGGAAAAGTGTGAGGTAATTCACTTTGGCAGGAATAACAAATGTGTAGAGTATAGGGCTAATGGTAGGACTCTTAATAGTGTTGATGCACAGAGGGATCTTGGTGTATGTGTGCATAGATCCCTGAAAGTTGGCAATCAAGTCGATAAGGTTGTTAAGAAGGCATATGGAGTCTTAGCTGTTATTGGTAGGGGGATTGAATTTCGGAGCCGCAACGTCATGTTGCAACTGTACAAAACTCTAGTGCGGCCGCACTTGGAGTATTGTGTGCAGTTCTGGTCCCCACATTATAAGAAAGATGTGGAGGCATTGGAGAGGGTACAGAGGAGGTTACCAGGATGTTGCCTGGTATGGAGGGCAGGTCTTATGAGGAGAGGCTGAGGGATTTGAGGTTGTTTTCGTTAGAAAGAAGGCGGCTAAGAGGAGACCTTATTGAAACTTATAAGATGATTAGAGGTTTAGATAGGGTGGACAGTGATAGCCTTTTTCCTAGGATGGAGAAAGCTAGCACGAGGGGACATAGCTTTAAATTAAGGGGTGGTGGTTTAGGACAGATGTCAGAGGTAGGTTCTTTACCCAGAGGGTGGTAAGGGTATGGAATGCCTTGCTTGCGTCAGTTGTAGATGCGCCAAGTTTGGTGGTGTTTAAGAGGTTAGTAGATAAGTTTATGGATGAAAGGGGAATGGTTTAGGTTAGAGGGTCACTGCTTGTTCCTAATTGGTCGGTGCAACATCGAAGGCCGAAGGGCCTGTTCTGCGCTGTAATGTTCTATGTTCTATGATTCCAGAACGGCACCCAGTACCTCAGCATGGCCCAGCATAGAACATAGAACATAGAACAATACAGCACAGAACAGGCCCTTCGGCCTTCGATGTTGTGCCGACCAAAATAAAAAGCAATGCCCCCCCTAACTAAACCATTCCCTTCTCATCCATATACTTATCAACTAACCTCTTAAACGCCACCAAACTTGGCGCATCTACAACAGCTGCAGGCAAGAGCAAGAGCAAGAGCAAGAGCATAACCCCCCTGCTCTTAAAAACTATGTCTCAGCTAATAAAGGCAGAGCCAATTGATACTTTTATGATGAAAGATCCTCTTGGAAAAACTGATCACATTATGATTGAATTCTACGTAAAATTTGAGAGTGACATGTTCAAATCCAAAACAAGAATCTTAACCTTAAACAGAGCCAATTACATAGGAAGAGAAGAAAACTGGTTAAGATTGATTGGGTAAATGGAGTGAAAGGTATGATGGTAAATAACAGGCAGAAACATTTAAAGGAACTATCCAAAAACTGTTTAACCAAATATGTTCCATTCAAAAACAAAACTTGGTGAGGAAAAGTCCACCCATGGCTTACAAGGGATGTTAAAGATAGTATGACATTAAAAGGAGAGACGTGTAACAAAGGCCTAAGATTGGGAGACTTTTTGAGATCAGCAAAAGTTGAGAAAAAGGGAAAATAGAGAATAAGAGAGCCAAGAGGCAAGAAATATAAAAAATGCATTGTTACGTGTTATTGCCTGTATATAAAAAGGAGAGCATCTAAAGTAAAGGCTAGTCATTTCCAGGCAGAGATAGAAATAATTATCATGGGGAAAGAGCAGAAGTACTGGACTAATATTTTGTGTTTGCTTTCATAGTAGAAGACATAAATGACATTACAGAAGTAAAGGGTCCCAAGGGGGTAATAAATAGAAGGTTTTAAAGTAATTAATATTCGGAAGAAAATCCTTAAAGGAACTTCAGGGGCTAAAAGCCGACAAGTCTTCCAGGTGTTGATGGCCTACATCAAGGCTTCTAAAAGAGGTAGGTACAGAGAGAATGGGTACACTTTTCCAAAATTCTTTCCATTCTAGATGGGTCCCAGAAGGTTGAAAGTTAGCAAATGTAATACTGCTATCCTTGGAAGTAGGGAGAGAAAAACAGAGAACTACAGGCCAATTAGCCTGACATTAGTCATCAGGAAATTGGTGGATCTGTTATTAAGAGAGCCTTAACGATGTACTCTATCTGATGGTACGATGGTTTTCTCAGTCAACCTTCACAAGGGGAAAACATTGTTCAGTTAATTTTTTTGCAATTTTTTGAGGATGTATCCAAAAGCTAGAAAAGGAAAATGGGAGCCATTAGTTATAGCATACTTGGATTTCAAAAAGGCATTTAAAAAAGTGCCATACAAATGATAAATACATAACTTAAGGTCTCAAGAGTTGGAGGTAACATAATTTTGACTGAGGATTGGTTATCAGACAGGGGATGTAGATATATGGGAAATTTTCAAGTTGGCAAGCTATAACCAATAGAATCTGTAATCTTCACAATGCAGCAATGAAATGCATACTGACGGATTCTTACAAATCTTCAGTTGCTACAGTGAAAATGCAATTTGACTGTTACCTGCTAGTCCAGTGCTAATGTAATAGCTCTGGCTTCAGGAACTAGCTTCCTTGATAATGAGTCAAACGTTGCTGTTAAGTAAGACTGAAGCAATTCAGTACAGGGTTGCCTGGATCTATACTGAATCTATAACACCAGACATTCAAGGCTTTCAACCTTTGCTTTTTGTTTTCTTTAACATGTTCAACAAACTTAGATTGCTGTTGCACCCATGGTGCTATGTGGATTGAAATTCTTGCTGAATCTTTGCCAACTCTCTCTGTTGCCTTCATGTGACCTTCTCTCGATTATCCCAAAGCGGAAGACAGTCATGCAGAAATTTGCACCTTCGTCATTAATTGTTTCTTAACAAGCCCTTAGCAAACCAACAAATCATTAATGTCTGATCTGTGCATTAAACTGATTTAGTCCCAGGAGAAATTCCTGGAATGTGCCATTAATGCTAATGTACTATAATACTTCACCTTAGCACACAGCGTAGCTTCAGCCTCACTGGAAGGGTCATTTGTAAGCTGTTCGAGAAGTCCAAAATCTTAACACTGGATTGCAGCCACACTGCATTTAATATACACTCAAGTGTATCCAAAAAGTCATTGCAATGTGATGAATGTATAGGTGAAGAGTGTTTAGTGTATTTCTGGGTGGCATGGTAGTATGGTGGTTAACACTGCTGCTTCAGAGCGCCTGGGACCTGGGTTCGATTTTTGGCTTGGATCACTGTCTGTGTGGAGTTTGCATGTTCTCCCTGTGTCTCCGTGTGTTTCCTCCGAGTGCTCCAGTTTCCTCCTATATTCTGAAAGATATGCTGGTTAGGTGCATTGACCCAAACAAGTCCAGATTGTGGCAACTGGGGAACTTCATAGTAACTTCATTGCAGTGTTAATATAAGCCTTACTTGTGACTAATAAATAAACTTTATTTTTCTGCTTTTGTATGCTAGTTTGTTAAACCGCTGGCTAGTGGATGCGGCCTGGGAAAACTAAATGAGAACAGACAGAAATTACTTGAGTTTTGCTGTGACTGCAGACTTTATGTAACTAACATCTTCTTTCAGAACAAACCATATCACAAGAGACATCCAAGATTAGGGTATTTGTACCAATTGGAACTGATCATCAAAGACAAGGCTCTTTGAACGGCACTCTCAACACTTACAACTGCCACAGTGCTGAGTGTCATACAGACCAGTCCCTGGTGTGCACACACTTTAGGATGCCACCCTTGAGGTGATTTTTTTTCATTCAAAGCAAAAATGTCCTTATATCAACTTCAACCAGACTGCCTACCCAGATTAAGAAAAAACAACAGTTCCTCAACTCAACCAAACAGGTGTCTCTAACATTCCCATACAGAGGGCAGAAGCAAAATGAAACATGCTTCTGGGCACAATATCGCACTCTCAACATATGGGAAGCAAAGGCAGAAGAGTGGAGACTGGCTCAAGGCTTATATCACTGTGATAGAACCTATCATTGAAGCCAAGTAGTCAGCTCTCATTAATTACAAGAAAAAATCCCGGTGAAAAGAGACTCTACATGCACTGAGAGCTGCTCAAAATAAAGCCCTATCAGACTGCTAGGTGATGTGTTAATGACTCCTGGTTATAACTTTGCCAGAATATTTAGATGTCCTTTGACACATGAATACTCCGAACATGTATGAAAGAATCAGAAAGTCAACAAGTCCATCAGCAAAGAGAAGGCTTCAGTGAAAACGATGGCTGTGAAGGTCATCGCTGACTGCAATAAACAGTTGGAGAGTTGGAACATTATCGTAAGTTGTGCTCCCAAGAGAACATTGTCAATGGGGAAGCTCTAAACAACATTCGAAAGCCTGCCTGTCTTGGCAGAGCTGGACATTGAACCAACAGAGAGGGAGGTTCAGCACTGCTGCCTCACAGCTCCATAGACCTGAATTTGATTTGGCTTGACATCCCGTCCACCATGGCTTGGGTCACTGGAGTTTGCACATTCTTTCCACATGTACGTGGATTTCTTCTGGGTGCTCAGTTTCCTCCCACAGTCCAAAGATGTGCAAGGTAGGTTGATTGGCCATGCTAAATTATCCCTTAATATCCTGAGATGCTTGGTTAGAGAGATTAGGAGGGTAAATATGTGGAGTTATGGGGATAGGGCATAGGTGGGATTGTTCTCAGTGCAGACTCAATGGGTCAAATGAAATCCTTCTGCACTATAGGGATTTTATTTTCTGATTCTATTCATTTATTTTACATAATCAAAGATCATAAGATCATAAGAAATAGGAGCTGGAATAGACCAATCCGTCCCTCGTGCCTGCTCCATCATTCAGTAAGGTCATGGTTGATCTGATTGTGACCTTAACTCCATTTTCCTAACTGCTCCCATAAGTTTGACTCCCTTATCAATGAAAAATCCAGAACCTTTTCAGATTAGTGCAGTACCCTTTACATCATTGCAAATATTCTGCCTTTTGTATCCTCTTCACAACTGGTACTCATACAAATCTTGTATCATCAGCAAACTTAGTTACCATATACTTAATCCATTCATCCAAGTCATTAGGTTATAAATAGTTGAAACCCCAACACTGATTCCTGTGGTCCACCACTAGTTACAGTTTGCTGATACAAAAATGACCATTTATCCTGACTATTTGCTTCCTATCCAATCTCCCATCAATGCAAAAATGTTACTCCTGATACTGAGCTCTCATCTTTTGTGGGAACCTTTTGTGAGATACTTTATCAAATGTCTTGTGGGAATCTGGATACACTGCATCTGCTGGTTCCCCATTATCCACCCAACTGGTTACTTCTTCAAAGGATTGTACTTAATTAAATAAACATAATTCCCCTTTCAAAAACTATGGGTGGGATTTTACAGTCCCACTCATCCTGAAACCATAAAGTCCTGACTGAGGTCAACAAACATAGTCCACCCCTCACCTGCTCTGATTTCCATGGTGGACGGGATGTTAAAATTCTGACCTATGTTTAACCCTGCCGAATTATATTATGCTTTTCCATATGCCCTCTCATTACCATTTAATGATGGATTCAAGCATTTTCCCAATGACAGATGTTAGGCGACCCAACTGTAGTTTCTTGCATTGCCTCCTTCCTTTCTTAAATAGAGGCATTACATTTGTGGTTTTCCAATCCCCTGGTACCTTTCCAAAGTCCCAGGAATTTTGGAAGATCACAGCCACTACATCCAATATCTGTACAAGCTTTAGGTGTTGTTGCAATAGGGCCTGAGCAGCTTAGAAATTAACACTCTTGCAATATCTGGACGAATTTCCCTGTCTTTGTTGGAGGGAAGGAGCAATGCCCCAAGGTAGGAGTGATGCAAGATTATGACCCTGTACAAGAACAAGGACAAGTGCAACGATTGCAAAACTATCAAGACGCCTTCCTGCTGAGTATCGTTAGAAAAGCATCTATCCGTGTTGCCTTTGTCAGACTGCAGACCATGGCTGGGAACACGTCTATCAGGTTTGGTTTCAGAATGTGAGGATCTACAATTAACATAGCTTCTCAGTCTGGCAGCTAGATGAGCAATACTGTGAACAAAGGAGAACATTATTCTTCCATTTCACCAAGACCATGTGAGTAACGGCAGTCTGTTATGTAGAAAATTGACTGCCTGCTGAATCTACTCAATATAATCTCCTTTTTCCATGACAACATGATGGATAAAGTCAGTAATAAGGGGACAACATTGAACTCTTTGAATAAAGTTGTGTTCTGACACCAAAGCTCTTTGGTTTATTCTTCTCGTTGTTGCTGTCATGTGCCTCTAAGTCATCTACAGAGGCTGTCTACTTACATTCCAGAGCTGATAGAAAGATCCAATACACTCATTGGAGATTTGTTCCACAGTGATGACACCACACTAACATACCAAACTGAGAACACCTTTAGCAGCAAATGAACAGACTCTTAACACCACCAACTACACCGCACCGCACCTCCACACAACACCCCCCCCCCCCCCCACCCACCACTGCAAAGAGTTTGTTTGGCCATCATGTTATAATCCAGGTCAGAAACTCCAAGGTATTTTATGAAGTCTGTCTCAACCATAAGCTTTGCAATTTGGATTTGGCTAGGGTAAACATGGGATTTTCACTTCAGGTATGATTCAAATGACCACCATGGAGCTTTTATCAAACAAAGTTTATTTAAGAATACAGTCAACATGTAGAAAGAAAGTTAGCGATAACTTCTGTCAATTACAAACAAGGAAAAAAAAGCCATGATATTACATAAACCTTTAACAGCTAAATACTGTTACAACTAAGCAAATCCCAGAAACAAACACCTGCCAAAAGTTTGGAACAGAAACTAAGAATGCTCACGTGATGCTGGAACTTAATCCTTTGATTGGATTCTGCAGCTTTCTTGACACACACACACAGACAAACTTAAAGTCACAACTGTTTCCAAAACACCAGGGAGAGTGAAACAGAACACTGAAGTCAAACACCATCTAACTAAAAAGCAGACCAAACTGAAAGCAAAAGAACTCCTGTCAATCATTCTTCCCCCAATAATTCAAAAGGTCATAAACTCCCATGAAACCCATAGAAAGAACAAACAAAACCTCATTCAAATCATTTAAGCAGTAATAAAAGGACATCAAAACGACAGCTGGTGCCGCAACAAAAACAAAAGACTCGCTTACAAACTGCAGAGAATATGATTTTAAAAAAATACATTTCTTAAAGGTACAGTAGCATCACAATCAACATCAGGAAGACAAATTGTCACAGTGCAGGATGTTGCCCTACTGCCAACAGTCAACATTGTCAGTGTGACGCTGGAACTTCTTCACATTTTCAGGTGTCAAAATCCAAGCAATCTGTCACTTAATTCTGACAACAAGTTAATCATAAAAACTACAGCTGTTGTGTCCAACTAAGAGAGTGAGACAACAGCCTGAATGAGAACTCCAAAGCCTGCATCATCCTCAATATTTTAAATGGATGAGAGCTAGAAACTCTTGAGCACTGATTTTGTTTCATTTTAAAACAGGTTTTAGACATGTTCATTTAACTGCCAGCACGTAAAGTTTTTTTTTTCCCTGCTTCAGCTGTCTTTTAGTGAGGTAGAGGTGGAGGAAGTTAGGTGGGAAGGGGAGGCATCAATGTGGAAGGTGATATAGTTTAAGGTGATATAGTTCATTTGGAATATTGCGTCCAGTTCTGGTCACCTTACTACCGGAAGGATGTGGAGAGTCTGGAGAGAGTGCAGAGGAGGTTTACCAGGATGCTGCCTGGTATGGAAGGTCTAAGTTATGAGGAGAGGTTAGGCAAATTGGGACTGTTTTCCTTAGAAAGACGTAGACTTAGAGGAGATCTAATAGAGGTGTACAAGATTATGAGGGTATAGATAGAGTAAACAGGGTTAAGCTTTTTCCTAGGATGGACTCAAATAGCACGAGGGGTCACGGGCTTAGGATGAGGGGGGTAAGGTATAATTTGGATGCTAGAGGGAGTTTTTTCACACAGAGGTGGTGGGGGTATGGAATGCGCTGCCAAGTAAAGTGGTGGAGGCAGGTACTCTGGAGTTATTTAAGAAATACTTAGATGGGCACATGAACAGAATGGGAATGGAGGGGTATAGAAAACTGATTTAAAATAGGGATCATGAGCCTTGGGAGTCCCTGGGAAGTGTGTAAATAGATGATGATATTGATGTACTTGTTTTTATCCTACAGGTGCTTTGGTCCACCTTGTTGTCTAACAAGGGGCATACACATGATGGGTCGTGAGAGGGCTGCTCTTGGATTTTTTTTGAGAGTATCCTAGTGCTTCACGTCGTTAGTGTACGCTTGACCTGGACCATTTGATGGGCAACACGACAGCTCAGTGACTATCGCTGTGCTGTGCAGATACATGGATTTGGGCCTGTGTCTGTGGGAGTTTGCACATTCTCCCCGTGCTTGCGTGAGTTTTCTCCGGGTGTTCCGGTTTCCTCCCACATCCCAAAGATATGCTCTTAGGCTAATTGGCAAAACAAATTCTCCCTAAATTGTCTCAAATTTGATTTTTAATCTGTAGATCTATAAACATAGTCAGGGATCACGGGTAGAGGTGGGAACATCGAGATGGCGGCGCGGGCTTGTTGGGCCGAAGGGCCTGTTTCCCGTGCTGTTTTGTTCTTTGTTCTTTGTACATTAACATTACATAATAATAACATTATGCAGTGTTAATGTAAGCTTTACTTATGACTTATAAATAAACTTTAACTTGTGATGTCTTCAGAGTTTCCTATAACTGCATAATGAATTAATCTCTAAGGTGGGACATGTTTGGCACAACTTTGTGGGCTGAAAGGCCTGTACTGTGCTGTAGTTTTTCTATGTTCTATGTTTCTATGTAATTCCCCCAATAAATTTTGCCGACCAACTAATAAAATATTTTCAGTAAGTATCAGATCTGTAAATAGATTACACTTCGCATGCTGATTAATAATATTAGAATCATTGCAATGCAGAAGAAGGCTATTTGAGCCATAGAGTCTGCACTGACCATAATCCCACCCAGGCCCTATTCCCGTAACCCCACATACTCACCCTGCTAATCCCCTGACACTAGGGTCAATTTAGAATGGCCAGTCAACCTAACCACACATCTTTGGACTGCAAGTTTATTCTGAAAGTTGCACTCTAATCATCAAGTGTTGTCAAGATCAATTCCAAGCAGTGCACTATCTCCTTCACAAACGAAAACCAGAAAGTTGATACAAATACGGAACAGAGGCTACTGCAATTCTGTTACTTCTTAACTGAGTCTTAACTGGCTCACCAGTGAAAGAGGAATTCAGTGCCTGAGATGTATAAACTATTCAATTTAAACCCATCTAAAAATTAAGCCAAGGCACCCAAAGGTCAGTTCCAAATTTTGACAAATATCAGATAAGTCCATAGTTATTTTAGTTTGTGGTATCAAGTGCAGAAGGGAGAAGTTTATTCCTTGGATGACCTTCAGAGCTACGCCTTCACAGTCACTCAGATTATGATGTTGACTGTTTTGATATCAATTATCATATCAGTTAAACACTAATGAGACTTAAAAATGTTTTAATTATGTGTAAAGTCTGATCACAGTAGCAGGACCTCACCTAACAGCAGCACATGCGGAAAATCAGGAGGCGTGCTGCTTGTGATTCTCCACCCATTGAAATCCATGGAACAAGTAACGTAATGACCTTGTCATTGTGGCAATCAAGATAACTTGCCATTAGCGCAGATTTGGAAAGCCCACCACATAATTAGTTGGTTTGTACCTGTCAGCTCTCTGCTAGGGAATGATCCTCCCATTGCAGTGCACCCTTATTAGTGGTGACCTCAAGTCGGTCTAATGTTTACATTAGCTCTTACTTTCTGAGCACGGGATGGATATTGTAGCTCGTACTCCTGTTGGATTTTTTTTCATTAAACTGATGGCCAGTAACAAACATAAAAAATGTGGAGATATGAAGGGGTCAAGTCATTTGTGGCTGGGTTACAGGAAATGAGGAGAGACTTGTTGGGGAAAATTACTGATGGTTATCATAATTAAATCTAACTTGTCTCAATCTGAGGAAAACCAATGAATAGCTACACAGCTTTAAGAGGGAAACTTCAAAACAATAGTATAATCATAGGATAATATGATTCTGCAGTGCAGAAGGAGACCATTCAGCCCATCAAGTCTGCACCAACCACAATCCCACCCAAGCCTGATCTCCATAACCCATGCATTTAGCCAGGCTAGTTCCCCCTGACACTAAGGGGCAATTTAGCATGGCCACTCCACCTAACCCACACATCTTTGGACTGTGGGAGGAAACCAGAGCATCTTGAGGAAACCCATATAGATGTGGGGAGAATGTGCAAACTCCACTCAGACAGTGAACCAAGGCCAGGAATCGAACCCAGATCCTGGTGCTGTAAGGGAGCAACGCTAACCACTGTGCCACCAGACCAGCCCAGAACTTGAATAGTTCAAGAGGAATAGAAAATTGCAGTGACATAAGGACATGCTAAGTAATGACAATTCAAGGATTACATAGAGCAATACAAGGCACATGGAGCACTCCAGAATTATAGGAAGGGGATAGCATTGGTGAAAGTGCATAGGATACAGGGCCAGGTATGTAGATGGGGTGAGAACTGGCTTGGGAGGAGGAGACAGCGGGTAGTAGTGGAAGGCTCTTTTTCCAACTGGAGGTGTGTCACTAGTGGTGTGCCACAGGGCTCAGTACTAGGACCTCTTCTGTTGTGGTTTATATAAATGACTTGGAAGAGGGGGTAGGTGGTGTGATCAGCAAATTTGCTGATGACACTAAGATGCTTGGATTGGCGGGTACTGAGGAGCAGTGCCAGGCAATACAACAGAACATAGATAGGCTGGTAGATTGGGCAGATAGATGGCAAATGGAATTTAATCCGGATAAATGTGAGGTGATGCATTTTGGCCGGAAAAATGTAGTGGGGAGTTATAGGATAAAAGGTAAAACTATCCTGAGTATAGAGATGCAGAGAGACCTGGGGGTGCAGGTTTACAAGTCTCTAAAGGAGAATGTGATAAAGAAAGCGTATGGTATGTTAGCCTTCATAGGAAGAGGTATAGAATACAAGAGTAGGAGTCTAATGTTGCAAGTGTATAGAACGTTGGTTAGGCCTCACTTGGAGTACTGCGTCCAGTTCTGGTCGCCTTACTACCGGAAGGATGTGGAGGCCCTGGAGAGAGTGCAGAGGAGATTTACCAGGATGCTGCCTGGTATGGAAAGGCTGTCTTACGAGGAAAGATTGAACGCACTGGGGTTGTTTTCCCTTGAAAGACATCGGCTGAGAGGGGATCTATTAGAGGTATATAAGATTATGAGGGGTATAGATAGAGTAAATGGTGGTAAGCTTTTTCCACCATTAGAAAAGGATAGAACGAGGGGTCACAGCCTTAGGGTGAGGGGGGCTATGTATAAGACGAATATTAGAGGGCAGTTTTTCACACAAAGGGTAGTGGGGGTGTGGAATGCACTACCGAGTAAGGTGGTGGGAGCAGGCATGCTAGGGTTGTTTAAGGGTCTCTTGGACAGCCACATGAGCGGTCTGCAGATAGAGGGATATAGTAGGACTGTTTAAATATCCTATTTGTTTCCACAGGATGTTCAGTCCACCTTGTTGACCAACAAGGGCATGCATGCGGCAGGTCGTGCGAGAGCTGCTCTTGGATGTTGCTTCAAGAGTGGCCTAGTGCTTCACGTCATTAGTGTATGCTTAAACTGGACCATCTGATGGGCACCATGACAGCTCAGGGACTATCGCTGTTGCTGTGCAGACACATGGATTTGGGCCTGTGTCTGCGGGAGTTGCGTGTTCTCCCCATGGTTGCGTGGGTTTTCTCCGGGTGCTCCGGTTTCCTCCCACATCCCAAAAATGTGCTCTTAGGCTGATTGGGTAACAAATTGGTCCCTATATGTCATTAAGACGTTAGGATGGCGGTGCGGGCTCATTGGGCCGAAGGGCCTGTTTCCAGTGCTGTGTTGTTCTTTGTTCTTTGTTCTTTGTTCATTGGAGAGAGTACAGGAGAGATTTGCAAGCATGGTTACAGGAATTAGAAACTTCCGTTATGAGGATGGATTGAAGAAGTTTGGACTGTTCTTCTTGGAGAAAAGAAAGTTAACAGTAGATACAGATGTTCAAATTCATGAGTGGGCTGGACAGAGTAGATGAGGAGAAACTGTTCCCACTCATAAAGGGATCAAGAATGAGAGGCCACAGAGTCAAAGTGATTTGCAAAAGAAGCAAATATGATGTCAGAAAAAAAACTTTTTCATATAAGTGGTTTAGGTATGGAATGCACTGCCTGGAAGCGTAATGGAGGCTGGTTCAATCGAGGCATTCAAGAAGACATTAAATTACTTAAATAAAAATAATGTTCAGGATTACAGGGTAAAGGCAGCTGAATGGCACCAAGTCATGATGTTCGTTTGGAGAACAGCACAGATACAAATGGGCCTCTGTGCCATAACACTTTTGTGATTCTGTGCTACTCAGCAGATCTGTGGAGAGGGAAACAGAGTTAACATTTCAGCTTTGTTAGCTGAACAGTTCTGAAAGTATCCATTAGAGAAGAGAAAATAAGAAGTTGTGTAACGAAAGTTATCGATCAATTTACCAACAGCATTGAGATAATCTGTTTTAGTGATTCTGTATGAATCTATAGAGACAGCAGTGGATCTGACAATAACTTAGAAAGAAAACAGGCAATGGTGGAAAAACTCAGCAGGTCTGGCAGCATCTGTGGAGAGAGAATCAGGGTGAAATTTTACAACCTTTCTTGGGTGAGATTGTAAGATCCCGCCTGAGGCCAAAGCAGATTTCTGTTCCGGGAACTTTGTCTGCCCCAATTGCAGGCAGATGAGTGAGGTGGTGGAATTTGACCTCAGTGTCAATGGTTCAAATCCATATGACTCCTCTTCCCCTGACTGGAAATGTTAACTCTGTTTCTGTGTCCGCACTTACTGCCAGACCTGCTGAGGTTTCCCAGTGTTTACTGGTTTTATTTCAGATTTCCAGCATTCACAGTATTTTGCTTTTCTTTGAATGACTTAGAGAGAATTGCTGTATTAGTGGCTGATATAATTTGATATCAATTGGCAACTTTTCACAGTAACTTTACTGCAGTGTTAATGTGGGCCTACTTGTGACACTGATAAATGAACTTTAAAACACTGAGAAAAAGTAGGGATGCGTTAGAAGGAAAGACTGGAAAAACATTAATTTTCAAGCTTGAAAGAAGGCAACAAAACATAGGTCTCATAAAGATCTCCCAGATAGTAAGTTGAATAAAAAAGATCCATTCTGAAAACTACCTCAGATTAAACTATACCAGTAAGAGGAGAAGCAAATGCAAAATTAAATAATTCTACTCACTTTCAGGAATGGACTTCTGAGACAGATGCCATCTATCCCTCTCGGGAGACAATATATCGTGCCTGGGGTCTATGCCACTTCTGGATTGAATATCATCTGTTGTGGCTATAGAGACCAGTTTACATGTGGCAATCCTTTCTGCAGCTGACACAGATGAATACTGTTGGCCCAAGGTTGATTCATGTTTTATCCTGCCATCTGGTCATTTCTTTTTCCCTCTTCTTTTTCCACAACCTTCCTAACTGCTTGTCTCTACGCACCCCTGTCAACAGAAAGGATTTCTCATGCATTGACTCCAACATGGTCAATTTGCATCCTCACATGCAGGCATGCCTGTATAGCAGATGTGGGCAACCTATTGCTCTTGTGCTGATAGTAAGCTTGCTAAGATGGCCAAATATGTAATTCTTACTCATATCTTTCTGTAACTTTGTGAAGTCTGGTGGGATAAACCATGCCAGATCTCAATGTTGACTCTATTTTCACTTCTCAGACCCTATCTCAAAAGATGGATTTCATTCCTTCTTATTGTTAATCCAGTAGCCTGCCTGGAACTGGAACTGATAATTTCTTGCAGTTCTGCACCTCTTTTATTTTCTCCTTGATGTTGCTGTTCAGCAGTAATATACATTGTCAACAAAATATTTTGTTTGCTAAATTATTTATAGGTTGACTACACATACTATGCAGTTACTATACTTTGAAAGTAGATAATTGATTGTAAAGTGCCCTGAAATGCCTTGAGGACATGATATGCATGTTTAAATACAACTGATATCTTTCTCATATATTTTAGATAAGAAAGAAGTTAAGGATAAGGATATAAGTTGTATTTGTGGCTAAATTTTATTTAAATTCCAAATATGAGATTATAGAGTAGTAAGATATATTCTAGATCAATACGATTTGCAGTGCTTCATTTTGTTTTAGACTGGTATAATATGATGCGTTATATCTTACTGTCCTAGACAACAAAGATAACCTTTGGCATAATGTACTGTTGTCAGTCGGTCTCACACCTTATCTTGGGGCACCACAGTGGCACAGTGGTTAGCACTGTTGCCTCACAGCACCAGGAACCCAAGTTCAATTCCCGGCTTGGGTCACCATCTGTATGGAGCCTGCATATTCTTCTTGTGTGTGTGTGGGTTTCCTCCAGGTGCTCTGGTGTTCTCCCAGAGTCCAAGAGATGTGCTGGTGAGATGCATTGGCCATGCTAAATTCTCCCTCAGTGTACCCGAACAGGCATCGGAGTGTGGTGACAAGAATTTTCACAGTAACTTCATTGCAGTGTGAATGTAAGCCTACTTGTGACACTAATAAGCAAACTTCAAAGTTTAGTATGTCAATAGCAGTAAATCGATAAAAGGCCTGATGGTGTGCAAATTCTACAGCAATATTGCATCCTGTGGTTTAACATTATGTTCTAGATCCTTACAATATTCTGCTATGTAACATACTATGGTAGATTGAAATAATATTGTGCAGTGCAACAAGCTGCTAAAGATCAATGTAATACCTGACAGTAGATCAACAGATCAAGTCTAACATACTGATCTTGATTAATATAAATATCCGACAGTATAACATACTATTTTAGATCAATACAAAACCCTGCAGTATGGCATATTCCATAGTATAACAGATTTGTCTAATTCAACAGAACATTCAGCTTGTGTGTCTGTTGGTGTGATAAACAGAGTACAATATGGATTAATGGCTTTATCTATATCAAAGTAGGATTCTGTCAATCTCAAATTGTTTGTTATGCTTCAGAATGACACAGTGATCTAAGACAATGGCTGGAATTTTCTGACCGTTCATGCCAATGCTATTTTCTCATCCCGCCGCAGTGAACGGGGATTTGACTTGTTACCAAAATCTCCATCTTTGCTGCGGCGTGAGCGGACGGTAAGGTCGTGCCCAATGACTGGAATTCTCAGATCTTGTCTGTGGCTGGGATTCTCTGGTCTCCCTGCTGTGAATGGAGATTTTGGCTGAGTGCCAAATTCTCCATTCTCATTGGCACTAATGGCAGCAAACAGTAGACTGGAGAATTCCAGTCAATATCTTCAAATGTTAACACTTCCTCCAATATTATTCATTATCTTCGCATGAAAGAAAAATGCCTAGATACTTTTGGTAACTCACAGTTGTTGGTTGCTTCTGATTAGATGCAGCTTAGAATCAGTGCAGAGCTGTTTAGTAAATATAAAATATTACGGAATATTAAGTAGTAGAAATGTTATTATCTGGATAATAAGGAAACACTTCTTGTGGAAAGTAATCAAATGTTTTAAAACTATATTAAAAGAATAAGAAGAATGGGGAAAGGAGTGAGGCAACTACACAATGAAGGCATGAGCAACTAAACCAGTTTGTTCACAACTTCATACTTTCCCCCAACATGTGCATGGAGCTACACCATCACTAGGAATGCGTGTATCCACCTCTGAAACATTTTTCAATGCTACCCCTGACTCAGCTGTTCTGTTATTGAAACTCTCACCCATGTCTTTGTTACCTCCAGACTTGATTATTTTAACCTGGCCAGCTGCCCACATTCTACCTTCTGTAAACTTGAGGCCTTCCAGGATTTTGCTTCCCATGGCCCCATTCCTTTTTCACCCCTGTACTTCATAGAAAGATAGATCATAGATACCCTACAGTACAGAAAGAGGTCATCTAGTCCATCGAGTCTGCACCAACCACAATCCCATCCAGGCTCTACCCCCACATCCCCACACATTTACCCACTAATCCTTTTAACTTATACATCCCAGGACACAAAGGGGCAATTTTAGTCCAGCCAATCATCCTAACTCGCACATCTTTGGACTGTGGGAGAAAACTGGAGCACCCAGAGAAAACCCACGCAGACACGAGGAAAATGTGCAAATTACACACAGACAGTGACCCAAGTCAGGAATCAAACCCAGGTCCATGGAGCTGTGAAGCAGCAATGCTAACCGCTGTGCTTTTGTGCCTCCTGCTTGCTGATCTACACCAGTTCTCAGTTAAACAACTCCTCATCCTTGTTTCCAAATCCTTCTATGGCCTTGCCATCTCAATTTATGGAATGTCCTCCAGCTACACAATCCTCCAAAATATCTATACTTCTCTAATCCCAGATTCTTAAATATCCAGATCTGAATCGCAAACTGTTTGTGACTGTGCCTAAGCACTGAAATATCCTCCCTAAACCTCAACATCTCTTTGCTTTCTTTCTTTAAGACATTACTTTTTGACCATGATCCACCCTAATATTTGCTAATGTTAGGTGTGTTCACATGAACAGGCACCAGAATGTGGTGACTAGGGGAATTTCACAGTAACTTCATTGCTGTGTTAATGTAAGCCAAACTTGTGATTAATAAATAAACTTTACTGTTACTTTGTGGCCCAGTATCATATTTTGTTTTATAATGCATTTGGTCATTATTTTAAGGGCACAAGAAATAAGTTATTATTGTTGTCATTGTAAAATTAATCTTTAAAATTCACTCTTTACACTGGCAAGGACCAACAGCTTTAAAAATTGATTTATTAGTTCTACAAATAGGCTTACATTAACACTGCAATGAAGTTACTGTGAAAATCATCACACTCTGGCACCTGTTTGGAAACACTGAGGGAAAATTTAGCTGGCCAATGCATCTAACCAGCGCATCTTTCCGTGAGGGGAATTGAAGCACCCGGAAGAAACCCACACAGACATGGGGAGAGCATGCTAACTCTGCACAGACAGGGATCCAAGGAGTATCCCTGGTACTATGAGGCACCAGTGCTAACCACTGCACCATCGTGTCTGTACAAGAGGAATTGAAGGTGTTGCAAGAGTAGGTAGTGAACCCAGTTGCATTACTATCAGCATGCTTGCTGAGCAGCAGTCCAGATTTGAGGTAAATAAATCTTAGAATGTCACCATCTTGGGAAATAGCACCAGTGGTCATGCAAGGAATATCACTATCTTGGGACAAGTCAGCAGTGGGATTCCACAAGGTCATTTTTGGGACCTTTATGACTGAACCTCTTCAAAAATGATGCAGAACTAGAAGGTCATGAACACAATGGCTAAATTTAGTCAAATACAAAGTTAACAAAGGTGAATACGGCAAAGCTGCGCAAGTTAAATTATGTTAGAATAAATTTGAAATTGAGCAGATAAATAACAGATGAAATTGCAGTGTAGAAAAATGGGCAGTACGTCACTTGGGCACAAATCATTCAGGAATGGAATATATTTAATAGGATAGTAAATAATGTGTATAGAAAATGAAAAATATTTTGGTTCCAAACCAACAGCAAATTGAAGCTACCAATAATCATTAGCAGTGAGTGAGGCAAATCAGAAGTTTAAAAGGCCAATATTGAACTTTAATAGTGAAATAAACCTGCTTTATAAATCATTGACATGATCACACTTAGAATGTTATGGTCACCATAATACAAAAAGGATATTTCGACTCTTAAAAGGACACAGAATTTGCAGCAAGAATGATTGAAAGGGTGGAGATAATGGATTATAAGAACTATTATGTAAATTTGGAATGTTAAGTGTTAAAATGATTATTGTTTATCAGGTTCTAAAATCATTAGACTTCTTTCAGAATCAGGTATTTTGGATTACGATATTTGACAAATGAAATACGATAAGTGTGGTAAATTTGAGAGAAACAGATGGCTTTGAAAGCTCCTAAAGCTTTTCACACTGGTAACTTTACCTCCTTTTCAAGTATGTTATAGACTAATTGATAGAGATAGACTGCGATGATTAGTCAACTCCATTATTGGACTACCAGGATAGCAGAAGATAAATGAGATGGATCTCTCCTGCCCCCACATTATTACCACAGACTGCCTTTGGTCCATGTTCATCCACTTCCCATTTCCCCCCTTGCCCTCTCCCTTGACTTCCCTGCAGATTGGTTTGACATATGAGCTGACAGAGCCCAGTTCCTCTTGGCAACAAGTACAAATTTAGCATGTCCTCAGGTCTCAGCCTTCTGGTGAGTGAGTGTTTTGTGTTTATTCATAGGTGTTGCAGAATTCAAGCCCCATTGTGTCAATGTAGTGCCAATAAACAGAGAGGACCTAAGGTCGATTCAAAATCTTTGCATAGGCAACTTTTCGGAATTAACAAACACACCACAACGGCGTGACTAAAATGCATTTGTATTTCCTTTGTTACTGGAGTGTTTCATCAAAGTCAAAACAAGAAAAATTAGAATAAACATTATTTATTTTTAATAGTTGATGCAGCAGCAAGCAACAATAATGGCGTCAGTTGCCCAGGGAGGTTATCTGAACCCAATGGCAGCATTCGCAGCAGCACAGATGCAACAGATGGCAGCCTTGAATATGAATGGACTGGCAGCTACGCCTATGACACCAACATCAGGTACGTCTGGCAGTGTTTCCACTTGATAAGAATCAGACTTCTACCATGTTGTTCAAAGCACGTCAGTAACCATAAATCTTTACATATATTGTAATGTTGTTCTCCTTTCCTAAAAGATTTCACTTACACTGGAATGCAGTTTCAGAGGAGGCAACAGTCCACTTGGGGCTGCCTTGAGGGTACCATCAGGCAATGAAGATCCTCACATTAAGTCCAATCTTCACAGCCAAGTTCAAATCTGTCCCCACCTGAGAGCTAGTAGCTTGCATTTCATTGCCAACAGAATATTATTGAATATTGAACATGAGCCAGACCCCCAGGGTGATTCATCTCTCCTAAGCCTTTGATATACTCAAACCAATCTATAGCAAACCACACCAGCCCCTGCTGAGATCAACAAACTCAGCACAGCCCAGGGATGTCAGTAAGGGATAAAAAGTACACTTTACAGCGCGTGTCATAATTGGTGCTGCAACAAAGCTGCAGATATTGAAAGCACTAAGCTAAGCCCCTTCCAAAAAGAATGTAAGATGAAATTCTCTGTTGATTTCTCCAGAGATTTAGCAATCTCATCCATGCCATCACAAAATTTATTGCACAGACGGTTAAGATATATAACTGTAGGAGGAATCACTTCAGTGTACATTCCTCAATTTCTACATGTAAGTGCAAATTATTCCATAAAAATTATTTAGCCTGAATGTTAGGTTAGACCTTGTCTTTGGGCAACAGTATTAGAATGGGTGATGTTGAGTTTTATTGATGTACAAGTGCTGAATGGCACTTGAGCAGAGACTCAGGAATACCAGTTCTCTTTTTCTCCACCGTCAATGCTGTAGGTTTATACTGAACCATTGCTGTCAGAGCTCTACTCCCCATTACCCACAGATTAGCAATGTAAACACCTTCACCAAAATCATCTCCTTATTTACACCTTCTCTCTTCCCCATCATGTTGGCTGACAGATCTTTAATGCGAAGGCAACCCTCACATAATTTTATATTTTTGTATTTTTTACAGTAATCTTTACCGCTCAACATCTTGAAGCTCAATTGCAGCTTCAAGAAGATTTATTCTGTCTTAGTATTGTCGGTGGGTTATTTCCAATTTTTTTAAGAAACCCCATAGAGGGAAATGCTGTTTTATTGCACTACAAATGCAAATGCTGCAGGAGTGTAGAGACTAGGGGATTTTCACAGTAACTTCATTACAGTGTTAATGTAAGCCTACTTGTGACACTAATAAATAAACTGTAAAACTTTGAACTTCAAACTTCAAATTTTAAATAGCACTGAATGACAGAAAGCAACCATCTGACATTATTTCACAAAATTATTGGGAAACAATATCCAATACTGGCTCCTCTGATGGCATTGGGTAAGTGCATGGCTGGATATGCCACTGACTCATATCACTGAAGAAAGTACAAGCTTCAGTTCCCCTGCTGATATTGCATTAGCTGATTTCAACAGAAGCAGCATTGGTATGCTACAGTTGACCTCAGAACCTTTGAACTGGGAAGGGGACAAACCAGCTTGTTATCCAAGTCAGAGAATTCTGTTTGAAGGATGTGGATGGCATGGGTAGCATTGCTGCCTCACAGCGCCAAGGACCTGTGTTCGATTCCTGGCTTGGGTCATTGTCTGTGTGGATTTGCACATTCTCCCCGTGTCTGGATGGGTTTCCTCTGGTTTCCTCCCACAGTCCAAAGATGTGCTGATTAGATGAATTGGCCATGATAATTTCTTGCTCAGTGTACTCAAACAGGTGACGGAATATGGCAGCTAGGGAATTTTCACAGTAATTTCATTGCAGTGTTGATGTAAGCCTATTTTGTGACTAATAAATAAACTTTAAAGACAGCAGCTGAGAAGAGAGTCATGTTTTCCTGTGATGCATTTCCAGGTCAGATAACCAACCAAAACTTCTCATGCATGAAGGATGAATAGTTGCTTAAACAAGGACTGCCATTACCCATTCAACTTTATTACAATGAGGTTTTTTTTGTAAGTTTATTTATTAGTGTCACCACCCACTCCCTGTCATCACGCTCCTATACTTGCTCGGGCATACTGAGGGAGAATTTAGCACGGCCAATGCACCTAACCAGCACATTTTTCAGAGAAACCCACGCATACATGAGGAAAACGTGCAAACTCCACGTAGACTTTGTCCCAAGCCGGGAATCAAACCTAGGTTCCTGGTGCTGTGAGGCAGCAGTGCTAACCACTGTACCACCATGCCACCCCAAACAAAAGCCAAAATGGAGGCTAAGCAATGAAACATCCGGGGCAAAAAGCAAAACCTGAATGCAATTAATTCAGTCACATATTCAAGGGGAGTGGTGACTCTGCCTGACAGAAACATTGGATGCTGAAGAATCTGGTACTTTTTGTTATTTGCAGCGCATTGAACATTTGCCAATTTTTTCTTTAACCATCTGCTAATTGAGCACTCTGTCAGTCAGTTGGAAAGCAACTCATTTCAGAGACACATTCATGCTTGGCTTCACGCAGGATGTTATTAAAGTCCTTTTGACTACAGACGAGTTGGCATCAACTATGATTACGTTAAGCACAGAGCACATTTTGTGATAATTAAGACTCATGCCTGCTGTAAAAGTGCAGACAGAATAGAAGCAAAAATAAGTACTAGTTTGGAGGCATTTAAATAATGTAAGTGACAACTTGGAAGCCTGCTTAGTCATTAGCAGGCTCTTCTTCAAGTAGGGCAATTATCTCTGTAGGTCAAATTTTTAAGGATATTTACTTTTAAACCACCAACTTCACCCTGATTCGTTCTGCAAGATATTCTCCCTCCTTTCCTTTCCTTAACCTCTGCACTGAACAACTCCTTTGTTTCCAACAATTTAAATCTCTATTTTAGTGACCTTTGCCTTTCCTGTGCTGCATTAATTTCCCTACTTTATCACTAAACCACCTTTCATCTGAACTCTGCTGTCTGTTTTCATGGTCATTTGCTTTGAGCTTGTAGACTCTGATGGCATCTATATTGTCATTTGTCTATGTTGTAACAATATCTATCATTTGATGTTTATTGACAGTGTACTGTTTTTAGGAAGTCCTAAGAAGGTGCATGGTGCTACATAAACACAAATTGTGTGTGTTTTATAGGCTAGATTATTCACAAAACCAAGCTCAACAACTGTCGCTGACCTATATATAGGTCTCATATAGGTGAGACCTACATGAGGCCTTGTATGGGTCTCACCAAGGCCTATACAATTGCATCAATACATCACTGCCCCTGTACTTGAAACCTCTCGCAATGAAGGTCAACATGCCATTTGCCTTCTTTATCGCCTGCTGCACATGCATGCTTACCTTCAGTGACTGGTCCACAAGGTAACCCAGGCCTTGCCGCACCCTCCCCTCTCCCAATTTACAGCCATTCAGGTAGTACTTGTTCATCAAGACAGCATTTGATCAAGTACGGCATTAAGGAGTCTAGCAAAACTAGGGCCCATGGGAATCAGAGGAAAAATATTTCACTGGTTGGAGCCATACCTGGCAAAGGAAGATGCTTGTGGTTATTGGAGGTCAACCATCTCAGTTCCAGGACATCACTGCAGAGGTTCCTCAGGATGATGATCTAGGTTCAACTATCAATGCTTCATCAATGACTTTCCCTCGATCATCAGGTCAAAAGTGGAGATGTTCACTGATCATTGCATAATATTCAGCACCATTCATGACCCCTCAGGTACTGAAGCATGCAATCCCAATATGTCGCAAGAACTGGATAACGTTCAGGTGTGGGCTAGTAAGTGGCCAGTAATATTCACACTACACAACTGCCAAGCAATGACCCTCTCTAACAAGAAAGAATCTAGCCATCTTCCCTTCATATTACTATTGCTGAATCCCCCACTATCTACATCCTGGAATTCCCATTGACAAGAAACTAAGCTGGACTAACCATATAAATAAATGTGGCTGCAAAAGCAGGCTAGGAACCCTACAGCAAATAGCTCGCCTCCTGATTCCCCAAAGTCTGTTTACCATTTACAAAGCACAAGCCATGAGTACGATGGAATATCATCCACTTGCCTGGACGAGTGTAATTGTTACTCAGGAGGCTTGTTATCATGCACAACAAAGCAGCCCACTTGAATGGCACTCCATCTACTACCTTCAACATTCATTCCTTCTACCAGCAGCACAGTGGCAGCAATGTGCATACAAGACTGTATATAAGATGCATTGCAGCAACTCACCAAGGCTCCATCGACAACTTATGTCTACCACCATCACCAGCAAATTCTCCTCCAAGCACATAAGACCATAAGACATAGGGGCAGAATTAGGCCACTTAGCCCATCAAGTCTGTTCTGCCATTCAATCATGGCTGATTGTTTTTCTCATCCCTATTCTGCCTTTTCCTCATTACTCCGATCCACTTTTTAATCAAGAACCTATCTATCTCTATCTCAAAGGCATTCAGTGAACAGGCCTCCACAGATTTCTGCTGAGATTCACCACTCTCTGGCTGAAAATATTCCTCCTCATCTCTGTTGTAAAGGATTGTTCCTTCAGCCTGAAGTTGTGCCCTCTGTTTCTAGTTTTTCCTACTAGTGGAAACATCCTCTCCAAGTCCACTCTATCCAGGCCTTGCAGCATCCTGTAAGTTTCAAAAAGATCTCCCCTCATCCTTCTAAACTCCAACGAGTACAGACCCAGAGTCCTCAACTGTTCCTCATACGACAAGCTCTTCATTCCAGCGATTATTCTTGTGAACCTCTTCTGGACTCTTTCCAAGGCCCATCCTTAGATATGGGGCACAAAACTGCTCACACTACTCCAAATGGGCTCTGACCAAAGCCTCATACAGCTTTAGAAGTACATCTCTGTTTGTGTATTCTAGCCCTCTTGACATGAAGTTACAAACAATACTAAGTTGGAACTATAGTACCATTCCTTCACTGTTGCTGGGTCAAAGTCCTGGAACTCCTAACAGTACTGAGACTGTACTGATATTTGAAGAAGACAGTTCACCACCACCGTCACAATTGAAACGTTGGCTTAGCCAGCAGTGCCTACATGCCCTGAAACAATAAGAAAATAATCCCCAGCAGTAAGATGACCCTATCCAAAGTCACAGATGGCAGTGGCTATGGATGTGACCATGGTGTTACATCTACTACCAAGCTGCTCAATCTCGCAACAGCTTTTGACATTGTTGATCACACAATTTAGTTTCAATCTCTTGCCTTCATTTTCCAGCTCTATGGGACTGCCCACTATTGATTACACATCTATACATCCAACTGTCACCAAACCATCTCCAGTTCTCACTTTCTTTCCTTTTATGTTATTACATTTGTATTCTCCTCATCCTCACCCACTCCCCTTCATATCCGCCTTCTGTGACATCATCCACAAACACTTGGACGGGATTTTACCAGCACGTTCGTCCGAGGTACATACTATCCATCGGCTGTTTTCCGAGCGTTTCCTGCCCCCAGAATTGGGGTGGACGGGGTGGTAAAATTCCAGCCAGTGTCAATATAATGCATGTGCTGATGATACTCAGCTCCACACCATGGGATGTGAATGTGGATAACGCTGGCTAGCCCAGCATTTGTTGCCCATCCCTAATTGACCCTGAGACGGTAGTGGTGATCTACCTTCTTGAACCACTGCAGTCCATGCAGTGTAGTTACATCCACAGTGCTGTTAGGGAAGACTTTCCAGGATTTTGACTCAAGTGCAGTGAAGGAACAGCGTTATATTTCCAAATCAGGATGGTGTGTGAATTGGAGAGGAACTTTCAAATGGTGGTATCTGCTGCACTCATCGTTCCTAGATGTAGTGGTTGCGGTTTCAAAGGTGCTGTCTAGGAAGCTTTGGTCAGTTCCTGCATGGGTGACTATGTGGTGGGATAGGATCAGTAAGTTTGCCGATGACTCAAAGATTGGCTGCGTGGTTAACAGTGAGGCTTTGAGTTACAGGAAGATATAGGTGGGATAGTCAAGTGGGCAGATACATGTCAGGTGGAATTCAATCCTGAAAAGTGTGGGGTGATGCACTTTGAAAGGAGTAATTCGATAAGGAATTATACTATGAAAAGTCTGACACTGGGAGGTTCTGAAAAAATAAGGGACATTGGTGTATTTGCCCATAAATCTGTGAAGATGGAAAAGAAGGTAAATAGGATGATGAAAAAGGTTATATGGCACACTCGCCTTTATCAATTGGGTTATAGATGACAAAAGCAGAGAGGTCATGATGGAGTTGTGTAGAACTTTGGCCACAGCTGGAGCACTGTGTGCAGTTCTGCTCACCACATCGTAAGAAGGACTTAAATGCATTGGAGGGTATGCAGAGGAGATTTACCAGGGTGCTCCCTGAGATGGAACATTTACATTATGAAGAGAAGTTGGATATGCTTGGTTTGATTTCCATGGGGCAAAGAAGACTATGAGGTGACATGTTTGAGATGTTCAAGATTATGAGTGGCATGTGCAGGATAGATATGGAGCTGTTACCCTTAGTTGAAAGATCAGTTACAAGGGAACACGAGTTAAAGGTAAGAGGATGGGAGGTTTGGGGGGATTTGTGGAAAAACGCCTACTCAGAGTGGTGACAGTCTGGAATGCATTGCCTGGGAGGGTGGTGGAGGTGGGATATCTTACATCCTTTAAGAAGTACCTGGATGAGTACTTGGCACACCATAACATTAAGGCTATGGGCCAGGTGCTGGCACGTGGGATTAGATGGGCAGGTCAGAGCATTTCATGCCAAAGGGCCTCTTCTGTACTGTATTCTGTGTTGCTGTGAATGCATCTTGTAGATGCTGCCACTGTGTGTCAGTGGTAGAGGGAATGATTGTGAAAGGTTGTTGGGGGAGGTAGTGGTATAGTTGTATTGTTGCTAGATTAATAATTCAGAGATCCAAGGCAATGCTCAGGGGACCAGTGTTTGAATCCCACCATGGCAGATGGTGAGATTTGAATTCAATAAAAATCTGGAAATAAAAGTCTAATGATGACCATGAAGCTATTGTCAGTTGTTACAAAGACCTGTCTGGTTCACTGATGTCCTTGACTGAAGGAAATCTGCCATCCTAACTTGGTCTGGCCTACATGTGACTCAAAACCCACAGCAATGTGGGTGACTCTTAAAATGCCTTCAGGGATGGGCAATAAATGCTGGCCCAGCCACTGACACCCCATGAGCAGTTTGAAAAAAAGGCAATGGATGAGGTGCCAATCAGCCTAGTCCCCTGGCACAGCCCAAGGTACAAAGTGCCAATTCCCAGGGGACATCTTGGCACTCCCCACTGGATATTAGGCAGTGCCAAGAGGGCAGGGCAACAGGGGACAGGGCCTGTATGGGGCAGATCGATGAGGTGGTGGGGGCGGGGGGGGGGGGGGGGGGGGGGGGGGGGGGGGAGGCTGGTGAGGTGGCCCTGCTGCATAGGGATCAGTGACAAGAGGAAGGGAAACTAACAATCGGGGCTGGCCATTGGGATGGGACGGGTGGGGGGATTGGCCTGCTTGGGGTTTGGAGGGGGGAAGAGGGGTTGTTGGGGAGGGGAATAGGACTGCAGGGCACTGTGGGTTATGGGGGAGGTTATTGGGACCATGATAGGTTTGGGGCCGCTATTGGGAGAGGGACAGGAAGATTGGGAGATTGAGACTCTTGGGGAGAGCAGAGATTGAGTAGATTGGAAGGGCTGCGCTGGACATACCCAGGAAGCCAGCAACCAGGCAGCGGTGGCAGGGGGGTGGGGGGTCAGTGGCGCAACGATAAGGGATTGCTGTGCTGGCCAGCAATTGGGAGCAATTGGGATGTGCAGTGCAGGGCTACTGCACATGCACCAATCTCAATGCTAACAGAAAAGCGCATCGGCAATGACCCGCTCCCTATGTTGCTAGCTTCCCCAGCAGGAATAGGCCACGCCCACTGATTTCAGTGGGATTCACACTGTGATACACAAAGTGTGGGAGATTCGTTTTGTGAATCCCACTGCAAAATCCAGTTTTTATGCGAATTTGGCACTTAGAATTTTTTTGGGAGAACCCCGCATGATCTCAGCCCGTCTGAAGTCTTCATCCATGCCTTTGTGAATGTGAACCACATTAAAAATGTAAAACCTTGTATCATTGTATATTTAAGCATACTGCGCCGAATGCACAAGACTAATGATTATACTGGTTGGATTTTCTTGCTGAAAGAAGGACTGACTTTGTAGTTTCTGTCGGTCCAGTTTGTTCATACTAATTTCTCCTTTACACTCATCTCTGTGTTCTAGCACATACTAGTAATATTATTCAAACATTTTAAGAATATTAATACACTGTTCCTCAGTGAATGAAAGTCACAATAATTCAGCCCGGAGTGTTGATTTCAGCAACAGTGATCAAGATAAGGGGGAGACAAAGGGAGATCATGCAAGATCCTAATTTCTGATTTTTTTTGCACCCGTTCCTAGCACTAAGTAAATGTGGTACATCTGATGACTCTTAAATAGTTTATAAAACTATTTATAAACACTATTTATAATTTCCCAAACTATTTATGGGAAGACAAGCAACGCACCTTGGGTTTTTACCTTGTCTGAACAAATTAATTTTTTTTTAACAAATATCAGAAATAATTCCCAAAGGATTCAGCATTTCCTGGCAGCAGAAGAATAGCAGAAATCTGCAGATGATGGAAACACTCAGCAAGTCAGCGTGTTTTTCACCTTTCACGTCTACCTGTTCGTTCCTGCTCCAGACGATGACTAATCTGAGGAAGGTTTCCAACTTTTTGGCAAACAAATCGTCCTTGTTAATTTTTTTTTAATCCATTTGTGGGACATGTGTGTCGCTGGCTGGCCAGCATTTATTACCCGTCCTTAGTGCCTGAGAGTCAACCACATTGCTGTGGCTCTGGAATCACATACAGGCCAGGCCAGGTAAGCACGGTAGATTTCCTTCCCTGAAGGACATTAGTGAACCGGATAGATTTTTCTGACAACAGTGGTTTTATGGTAGATTCTTAATTGCAGATTTTTTTAAATTGAATTCAAATTCCACCACTTGCCATGGTGGGATTCGAACCCAGGTCAACTGTAATTGCATTTCATTGACTTGGCCTAAGAGCCTGCCTAAGGTTCCCAGTAGAAACACCAGTAGATTTTCCTGAGTCAATTCATTCAGTACCAATAGATGTCCTTTCAGGGGGGATTCTGGTGATGTCAGGGAGTCCGCAAACTCTTTTGGACAATGGTGAAGGAATGATGCTGTGGAAGCCTGACCACAGTTAATTGCTTCTAGACAATGAAAGAAATAAGTTTTATGTTGCAGTCAGGGTGACCAACTCTCACAGAGAGAATTAAGGGACAGCTTGCAATGGTGGGGTGGGGAGGGGGTTCCATAGGAGCAGCAGGGATGTGGAGGATATGAATATTGCCAGAGTTGTAGGAAGTGACGGGATGGGAGAGACAATGGCTGTTGCAATGCACAAACACGGCAAGAACAAGAGCTGCGCAGGCACAAAACATAAAGGCCCGAATTACAGGACCATTTTCTTCCCTTGGTGGAAGGATCAAGAATCCAGGGGTGTGGATTTGAGGTAAGAGGGAGAAGGCTAAGAACGGAGTTGAGGAGAAACTTGTTCACCCAGAGGGTAATGGGAGTCTGGAACACTCGTGATATTTAAGAAGTCTGTCTATGTGGAGTTTGCACATTCTCCTCATGTCTGCGTGGGTTTCCACTGGATGCTCCGATTTCCTCCCACAATCCAAAAATGTGTGGGTTAGGTTTGATTGGCCATGCTAAAATTGCCCATTTGTGTACTACGATGCTTAAGTTAGAGGGATTAGTGGGTAAAATATTTGGGAGATATGGGGGTAGGGACTGGCTGGCATTGTGGTTGGTGCAGACTCAGTGGGCCAAAGGGTCTCTTTCTGTACTGTAGGGTTCTATGATGATTTCTATGATTCTGTGAAGTATTTAGATATTCACTTGTGCTGCTGGAACCATCAACAGGGCTATGGGCCAAGCGCTGGAAAATGAGATTAGTGTGGTCAGACCTTTGTTCACTGATGTGGACATTATGAGCTGAATGGCCTCCTTCTATGCTGTAAGCGTCTATGGATCTATGAATCTAAGCACAGACAGTGTCCAGCACCATGGATGAACAGGGATATCCACTGCTTACTGAAGTCCAGTCTGAGGTGTTCAAGTCAAGTAACCCTGATCTACATAAGAAAGGCAAATATGATTGCAGGAGATCCATCAAAGATGCCAAAAGACAGTACCGGACCAAGTTAGAATCTCAGGCTAGCCACATCGACCCCCGCCAACTATGATAAGATCTGCAAGACATAACAGGTTACAAGGTGAAGGCATGTAAAATCACTAGCTCCAACGCCTCCCTCCCTGATGAGCTCAATGCATCCTACACCTGTTTTGATGAAGAGGTCAGCGAAAGCATGCCCGCAACTCAGGAAGCCATGGATGAACCTGTATCAGGGGTCACCATTGCAGATGTCAAGGCAGCTTTCTCAAATGCCAACCCATGGAAAACAACTGGCCCAGATGGGGTCCCAGACAAGCACTCAGATCCTGAGTGGATCAGCTGGCACGGCTATTTGCAGACTTCTTCAATCTCTCTTTACAACAATCTGAGGTCCCTAACTGCCTTAAAAAGATGACCATCATTCCGGTACCTAAGAAAAACCAAGCAGCGTGGCTCAATGACTATCAGCCGGTGACTCTGATATCCATCATTACGAAGTGCTTCAAAAGGCTGGTCATGACACAAATCAATTCCAGCCTCCCGGACTACCTGGATACACTACAGTTTGCCTACCGCTGCAACAAGTCCACAGCAGAAGCCATCTCCCTGGAACACCTAGATAATGAAGACATCTATGTCAGACTCCTCTTTATTGACTAGAGCTCAGCCTTCAACACCATTATTCCCACAAAACTCATCTCCAAACTTCATGGCCCGGGATTTGGCTCTTCCCTCTGTGACTAGATCCTGAACTTCCTAACTCACAGACCACAATCAGTAAGGATAGGCAAACCACCTTCTCCACGATCATCCTCAACACCGGTGCTCCACAAGGCTGTGTCCTCAGCCCCCTACTATACTCCTTATACACTATGACTGGATAAATTCCCTCCAATTCGATTTTCAAGTTAGCTGATGACACCGCCATAGTGGGTTGGATCTCAAACAATAATGAGACAGAATACAGGAATAAAATAGAGAATCTGATGAACTGGTGACAATAATCTCTCCTTCAATGTCAACAAAACAAAGGAGATTGTCATCAACTTCAGGAAGCATATAGGAGAATATGCTGCTATCTACATCATCAGGGACAAAGTGGAAAGGGTCAAGGGCTTCAGGTTTTTAGGTGTCCAGATCAACATAACCTGTCCTGGTTCACCCCCCCCATACTGACACTATAGTTAAGAAAGCCCACCACCAATACCTCTACTTTACCTCATGACATAGGAAATTTTGCATGTCAGCTACAATCTCATCAACCTTTACAGATGCACCATAGAAAGCATTCTTTCTTGCTGTATCACAGTTTAGTATGGTTCCTGCATTGCCCAAGACTGTAAGAAACTACAAAAGGTCGTGAATATAGCCCAATCTATCATATAAACCAGCCTCCCATCCATTGACTCTGTCGACACTTCCTGCTGCCTCAGCAAAGCAGCCAGCATAATTAAGGACGCCATGAGCCTTGCTCATTCTCTCTTCCACCTTCTTCTGTTGGGAAAAAGATACAAAAGTCTGAGGTCATGTACCAACCAACTCAAGAACAACTTCTTCAACTTTTTCCCTGTTACGATCAGGCTGTTGAATGGGCTCACCTTGCATTAAGTTGATCTTTCTCTGTACCCTAGCTACGACTGTAACACTACATTCTGCACTGTCTTGTTTCCTTCTCTGTCAATGGTATGCTTTGTCTATATCACATGCAAGAAATAACACTTTTCACTGTCTGCTAATACATATGACAATAACAGATCAAATCAAATTAAACTAAATATATCCCAGGACATAGGACAGTGGATTTAGACACGAGATGTTTCCAGTGAGTAAGGGACAGTTGGTTACCCTGACTGCAGTGCACTGACTGAATGCCATGCACCTTCTGTCACCTTAACAGTGTGGATGCCAGAATGCAATGACCAGTGCTGCTTAGCCATGAATGAAAGAAAGTGCATCACAGGATGTGTTTTCCTTTATTAACATGTCATTAACATCCCAAGTTCCCTGCTCTATCCACCACTCTGCCATCCAAATGGATGGTAATGAAGATAACCAAACAACATTTCCATTGAGCGACACAATGGTTAGCACTGCTGTCTCACAGCATCAGTGATCCGAGTTCAATTCCTGCCTCGGGTTACTGTCATGTGGAGTTTCTACTTTCTCCTGTGTCTGCATGGGTTTCCTCTGGGCGCTCCAGTTTCCTCCCACAGTCCATCAATGTGCGGGTTAGGTTGATTGGCCATGTTAAATTGTCTCTAATATTAGAGGATTAGTAGGGTGATGAGGGTTATGGGAATAGGGCCAGCTGGGATTGTGATTGGTACAGATTTGATGGGCCAAATGGCTTCCTTCAGTTACTGTGCAGATTCCATGATTGGAGAGGCTCTCTGCATTCCTGGAACTAGGTGAACAACATTAAGATACCAATGGATGAGGTCAATAAGAATTAAAACCAACAAAGAAAATGCTGGAAAACCTCTGTAAAGAGAGAAAAGAGCTGACATTTCGAGTCCAAAATGACCTTGTGCAAAAATGAAAATTAAAATTGGGAGAAATATTTTAATGGGCTACTGATTTCCTATTGTCCATTTTACGCTTCCACTCAAAGTGAAGATCTACCTCACAGCACCTGGCTTTTCCTAACTCCAAAATTAAAGAAAAATATACAGCAGAAGAGACAACTAAGGAAATCACACACGGCAATATTCATTTGTAGAATTTAAACCTGTTCCCCCTTTCCCAGAAGAAGGACATGGGCAACTAACCAGCATCTCTTTATTGTGAATTCTGTAGCTTTGAATGAGTTAAGTCTAAGTTTGTGAACTCAGCGATATACGACCATAAAGAAAATAATTCTATGATATGTGACGATGTGTTCATCCGTGATGGATTATCCTTTTTCCTTTATATTTGTACAGTTTGTGTAATGTTTTGAGAGCTGCAAGGGAAGGAACAGCGAATAGGTATACCATTACACACATTGCTCATTATTAGTAAACACAAAGTCACACTGATATGTCCATTGGTAAACTGTACAGCTACATATTCCTAACCATGCCAATGATGCAGAGAACAACTTGGGGTGGAGGTGGGTGGGGGTGTGGAATAACAGGTTAAAAAGATGTTTAGTGGAGCAAATATGATAAGCTTCTCGTGCAGCAGCCTTAACTGTTGATGCACATGCTATTGATTTTTATATGTTTTTTATGAAATAGCTGCTTGTCCAACCTTAGAGAGAGTCATTCAACCATTGACTGGAGTGGAAAAGAAACTCTTAAATAGACTGCAAAAAAAAACCTCCTGTCAGCTTGTCCTGGAGGCACTAACAGTGTTAGAACTGTTAGGATGTGGAGGCTTTGAAGAGGGTACAGAAAAGATTTACCAGGGTGTTGCCTGATATAGAGGGCATTAGTTACAAGAGAGGTTGGAGAATCTTAGTTTGTTCTCATTGGAGCGATGGAGGTTGAAGGGAGACTGATAAAAGTCTACAAGATTATGAGAGGCATGGACAGAGTGGATAATCAGAAGCTTTTTCCCAGGTGGAATTACAATGGGGCATGGATAAAGATGCAAGGGGCAAATTTTAAAAGAGATGTATGAGGCAGATTTTTTACATAGAGAGTGGTGGGTGCCTGGAACCCATTGCTGAGGGAGATAGTGGAAACAGAGATGGTGGTGACTTTTAAGAGGCATCTTGACAAGTACATGAATGAGATAGGAATAGAGGGATATGGTCCCTGGAATTGTAGGGGGTTTTAGTTCAGTCGGGCAGCATGGTCGGTGCAGGCTTCAAGAGCCGAAGGGCCTGTTCCTGTGTTGTAATTTTCTTCACTCTTTGTTCTAATTGCTGTCTCATAGCGCCAGAGACCCAGGTTCGAGTCCTGGCTTCGGTTATATCTGTGCAGCTCAGCACCTTCTCCCTGTGTCTGTGTGGGTTTCCACCAGGCGCTCTGGTTTTCTCCCGCAGCCCAAAAGACCTGCTGGTTAGGTGCATTGGCCATGCTAAATTCTCTCTCAGTGTACCTGAACAGGAACCAGAGAGTGACAAGTAGGGGGATTTTCACAGTAACTTCATTGTAATGTTAATGTAAACCTACTTTGACTAATAAATAAACTTCAACGAACACAAACAGACCCAAGTTGTTGGAATATAAGATTATGTGTGTCCCTTGGATTTTCAGAATATAACAGGCATTATATTTGTCTCAGAGAAAGCTATGTAGGCAAATTGGAGCATATGGTATCATTTCTATAACTGCTACAGTGAAAAGAATCAACACAGGGTACCCTCTTTTTTCTTTTGATGCAAGAATTTGCGTATCTGCATAATCATTGTAAACAATTTCACTCTACCCTTGTTTCTATCAAATTATTCCTTTTTGCTGCTATTCATCTGTGAGTGAAGGACTGTATTGATAGGGATAGTCTAATCAGGTCGGGAAAAAAAGTTAACTCTTTCTGCTTGATTCAATTTAAGCTTGAGATGCCTGATTTGCTGTGTATGTGTTTCAGGCGGGAGCACGCCCCCTGGTATCACCGCACCAGCTGTGCCTAGCATTCCTTCTCCAATCGGAGTAAATGGATTCACCGGCCTCCCACCACAGGCTAACGGACAGCCAACAGCAGAAGCCGTCTTCGCCAATGGAATCCACCCCTACCCAGGTACACATTACAGTCTTCAGTTACATTGTAATCAGAATGAAAGATACAGAGTGAAAACTTAATTCTCACATAAGGGGAAAAAAAAACTCTGCTTTGAAAATCAGTGTCAGCTTTTCAAGCACGTGGTTGGGAGGGAAGAATCTTGCTGTTTATTCTTAGTTGCGATGAACCTCTGTGCCTCTACATTTGCGATTTTTCCAGAGTTTGTCCTCAGCAGTTCCCTTTACCATCACAGAAAGGTGCCGAGGGGTTTGGGGTCAACTCCTATCCCACGTAAATCACAGCGTGGCACCTGTGAATTTATTCTGTTCATAAAAAAGGGGCGCATTATGGCTGCTTGAAAAATATGAATTCAATACGGGATAAAAATGGAACCTGTGTAACCATTCTGTGAAGGACCAGGCTTAGTCATGAATAAGTTGTTCATAATGGAGATCAAATTTGAAATAAATTGCAAACGTTATGAGGCAAGCTGCTAATGGAAAGAGAAAGGCCAGGTTAATGTGTTGATTCAAGGCTCTCCATCAAATCAATTACAATTCCAACAACCTCCAAATAAAACATTAACCTCTCTTTTCTCCTTTCAGATGTTCGTGATGAGATTCTTGTCTATTTGTAGCATATATCCTATCCATACTCAGTAAAAGGACTTGTATTTATGTGATGCGTTTTACAACCTCAGCACATCACAAAGAATTGTACAACCAATGAAGCATTTTTTGAAACGTTGCCCCTGTTGCAATATGGAAATGCTGTTGTCAGTTACACACATCAGGGTCCCACAGACTTGATGTTCTAGTGATGTTTGTTGAGGGATAAAAGCTGGCCAGCACGCTGGGGAGGACATCCCTGCTAATTCATAACTAGCTATGGGATATTTTATACAACAAAAAATAGACAATGTTGGAGGAACTCCGCAGGTCTGACAGCGTCTGTGGGGAGAGAATAGAGCCAATGTTTCGAGTCAGGGTGAATCCAGTCTCGAAACGTTGCCTCTATTCTGTCTGCACAGATGCTGCAGACAAGCTGAGTTTCTCCCGTATTTTCTGTTTTTGTTTCACATTCCAGCATCCACATTATTTTGCTTTTATCTGTGGGATCTTTTATCTTCACCTAAGAGAGCAAATGGAGCCTCAATTTAACATCTCATCTGAAAGATGGTGGGTGGGATTTTATGGCCTCGAGAGAGATCAGAAATTCCTGCCTGAGGTCAACAGACATTTCCATTGTCTGCCCCTCGCCCACTCCGATACTGTGGCAGACAGGGTGATAGAGTTCCAGCAAGTATCTCAGACAGTGCAGCTTTCCTTCAGTACTACACTAAAATCATCACCTTAGATTATGCACTCAAGACTCTGGAGTGGGATTTGAACCCACAACCTTCTGACTTTGCAGGAATGTCATCCTGAAAACGAGACTAACATCCTTCAGCTTTTTGTCTCTACATCTTCCCTAATTTTAGAAACCAATACCGTGGCATGATACTAATAACACATCAGTGAGGTACTATCCTGTAATTTGCTTTGTCGCGTAAGAATTTGCACATTAGCTTTTCACCTCCAACACCTGGGCTCAAAGCCTTTCTAGATTGAGAAGTGGAAAGTCTCTAATCAGTTGCTCATGGTAACAGTTTACCATGAAAAGTGTTTTGACAATTTCAAACCAGTTTTTAATGAATGTAAGATTGTAACACAGAATTGTTGTCCTTTCTGGCTAATTTGGCACCAAGCTATTTTTTTCACTCAGTTAAATAGCAGGATAATGAAGGAAATGTTACCCAATAAAGGTTGTTCTTCCTTGGCCAACACTTTACCAGATCATAAATTCTAAACAACATGGGAGTGATTTTGCCCAATACAATTCTCAAGTGTTGAATTCACATTAAAATTGGAGTAAATCCCATTGTGTTCTAGCATGATTTTCAAAATGAATCTCCCACACTATGCTCTGCAGAATGCCTCAGTGTAAATCACGTAAAAAAATCTGTGGACAGCAGCATAGCGTTGAGCAGGCTAGTGCGCATGCGCTGATCTGTCAGCACCGAGATCAGTGCATGTGGAGTGACCCTGCACTGCCAACCTCCTGATCACCCATCACCAGCTGTACAATCCACTCCCCTACCAACCCAATCACTGGTCCCCCCCAAACATGTCCATGCCCAGCCTCAACCTCTTCCCCACCACTCCCATCCTACCTCAATCTCCTCATATTCCTCCCCCCCCAACTCCCTCAGCCCCTATCTCCTGATTTCCCCCCTCCCACTGATCCCAACTACCCGTCCCCCCCTCCCACCAGCAGCCTGGAACCCCGCAGTAAGCGTCTCCCCAGTGCCCTCACCGCCATGACCAGCCCTGACTGCTGGCTTCTCTAGCTCTGTCACCACTGACTGTAGAGTGGTAGCGGGAAACCCCGCCACCAGCAATTGTCCCCCCCCCAAAATGTCCCACGCCCTTCAGGCCTCACCACCCATTAGGCCCCACCCCTTGGTATGCCCAATCCCTCCAGACATTGGCACAGGGAGCCCAGGCTGGAACTGCCAATACCCGGGGCGGGGGGGTGGGGGGGGTGTTCACTGTACACCTAACTCTCTGAAGGAGTCTCCATTGCCCCCCCCCCCACCCTCACTGTGGAGAGCTATACTATACCCGGCTGGAGTGAAACCCTCCTGCTGGGGCGGAGATGCTAGCAGACTCGGAGATTTTAGTGCAGGGCCCGCTAATGAGATTTAAAATGTACGATGATGCTGATTTCAATAAGTTATGCAGCTCAGCGCTAATTTCTGATGCGGAGCTGACAGTGTCAGAAATCCGACTGCTGGAGATGCACAGAGGCTATGGCGCTTAGGAGAGAGCCCTGCAAAATGGCCTCTGATTGAGTCTCCCAGTTTGCTGCACTACAAAAGCAGCAGAGTGGGATAGGAGAATTGCATCGCCAAATCACTGGCCCACCCCCATGTTTGTGAAATAACTTGTCAGCAACAGGAAATCAAATTCATTGGGCACCTGGTTTTACCAATATACTGTGCTTTACACTGGCTCTTATTCATAATTTGCATAATAAAAAGTTCTTATTTTGTCACAGACAGTGAGAGAGAGAGAGCACCTGGAAGGCACAAACTACTTTCTCAGAAAAGTAAATAAAAGAAGTAAAGTTTATTTATTAATCACGAGTAAGGCTTACATTAACACTGCAATGAAGTTACTGTGAAATTCTCCTAGTCGCCACAGTCCGGTGCCTTTTCGGGTCAATGCACCTAATCAGCACGTCTTTCAGAATGTGGGAGGAAACCGGAGCACCCGGGGGAAACCACACAGACACGGGAAGAACATGCAGACTCCTCACAAATAGTGACCCAAGCCAAGAATCGAACCCGGGTCCCTGGCGCTGTGAAGCAGCAATGCTAACCACTGTGCCAGCGTGCTGCCCACTCTGGAAAATTCTGGAGATATTCAACAGGTCTGTTAGCATTCATGAAGAGATAAGAACAAAATTTAAGTTACTTTCATCAGAACAGAAGCTGAGAAATGCGAAAGGTTTTGCGAAGGCAGGGAAAGTGGGGTGGTGGAGAAAGGACAACAGAGAAAGTTTGTGATACAGTGGGAGACAGTGTTGATTAAATGATGATAAAAGGGCTGATGATGCAAGGCTCAAGGAGATGTGAATAGGGCAAGAAAATAAAAAGATGGGTGGACCTTCCAGTCCTACCGCAGAAAACGAGGTTCACCCTTATTCACATCCTCCATCAGACAGGAAACCACAATGGAATATAGCCAGCAGTGGGACTGGAAAATCTCACTGGCAGGAGCAGCCAGAAATTCCCATCTGATAGGTTTGGAAAAGGTGCAAATGGGAATAGCAGCAGCAACAACTCCAAGAGCTGCCATCCAAAAAAAAAGGGCCAATGTTATGTTCTGAATTTGTTGAGCTCTGTTTTCAGTCCAGAAGGTTGTAAAGTATCTAATCAAAAATGTCTTGCTATTCTCTGAGTTTACGTTAAGTTTCAGTTGAAAAGTGAAGAGGCCAAGAGGCCAAAGTGTGAGCAAATTAGAGATTTAAAATGACAGGTAAGCAAAAACTCAGGGCCATACTTGCTGACTGAACAGAGATGTTCCACAAATCAATCCCCCAGTCTGCATTTGATCTCTTCGTTGTAGAGGTGATCATTAAATACAGTACACTAAATAGAAAGAAGTACAAGGAAATCATTATTTCACCTGGAAAGAATGTTTGAGGCCCTGCATAATGAGAAGGAAGGAAGAGGGTAGGTGCAGCCTCTCTTGTGCTTGCATGAAGAACTCTCATGGGAAGAATGCTGAGGATGTTAGAGGAGTGACCAGGCTGTGGTGGAGGGAAAAGCTCCTTCAGAATGCCGAAAGGAGAAAGGAAGGGGAAATGTGTATTTTGGTGGGTATCTCACTAAAGGCATTGGAAATGACAAAGGATGATGTATTGAATGTAAAGGTTGATGGAGTGAAAGGTGAAGAGAAGGGAGCCCTTATTGTGATTCTGGAAGGGATGGAAAGGGGTAAAAGCAAACGTGCAGGAATTGGAACCAATAGTTGTGACCCCTATAAATAACCCCTATTAATCCTTGTTAAGGGAAAAGGAAGACATATTGGAAGCATGAGTATGAAAGATGCCATTCTAATGTAAATTAGAAAGTTACTGTACACATTCACAGATGCCAGACAATAATCCTCTCCTGGAAGAGACAATCTAAATATCTCTTCTTGATATTCAACAGCGCTGCCATTGCTGAATCCCCAACTATCAACATAATGGGGGTTACCATTGATTAGAAACTTAGCTGAACCCTGTATGGCTTATTAATATCCATTAGGGAAGGAAATCTGCTGTCCTCACCAAATTCAACCTAAACGTGACCAGATCCACAGCAATGTGGTTGATGTTTTAATGTCCTCTGAAAAGCCACTCACTTCAAGGGCAATTTCAGATAGGCAATAAATGCTGGCCCTACCAGACTGATGCCCATATCCCATGAATGAAAATAAAACACTGCGACTACAAGAGAAAATCACCACTATCTTCTCAAGAAATATTAAGTATGGGCTGCAAATACTTGTCTTGCCAGTGATACTCAGATCCCAAGAATGAATAAAAAAGTACAAGTGTTCCCTTTGCTAGGTAGAATATGAAATTGGCAGAGGCTGTCTAGCAGACTGCTTGTTCACCCTTGTAGCGGGTTATGGTTTACTGAGCAGGCACTGTTCAGAATAGGGAAGAGCTCGCAAGTAATGAGAAGACAATGAATTCGTTTATAAAAAAAATCTTTAAAGATTAATATCCAGTATGACTGGGAGACAGAAGAGGGAGCATGATTGTTATTAATTTTAAAGTGGCTAAATTGCAAATCCTGGCACATTGGATTATAATTTGTACAAATTTCAAAGAGAAACACATCAAGATACTGCTACAGTTGGTGTGGAATTTTAATTTTAATGAATAAGTTCAGCTGATGGACCAAGATATTCGTAAGATTAAAGGTGAAAATGAGCTTAGATTTTATAGACATTTGGATTGTAGGAAGAACAGAAAAGTATGAAACGAAGAAGGACCACAGATTATAGTTAGAACTGGAATATAGGAAATAGGAGTAGGAGTAGGTCATTCAGCTCTCACATCAACTAGGTCAATGCTAATCTTCTGCATCAATGCCACGTACGGTTTGCTTTGTCTGTATAGTACACAAGAAACAATACTTTTCACTATATACTAATACATATGACAATGATACATCAAATCAATCTATCCCCATATTCCTTGATATCTTTAATATCCAAAAATCTATCAATGTCTGTCATGAATATACTCAGTGACTGAGCCTTCTTGGTAGAGAATTCCAAAGACTTTCTACCCTCTGAGTGAAAAACTTCCTCTTCATTTCAGCCCTCATTCTCAGACTGTATTCCCTGGTTGTAGATTCCAAGCCAGGAGGAAAATTATTTGTGCGTCTGCCCTGTGAGCCTAGTGGGAATGTTGTATGCCTCAATGAGATCAGACTCCCCACAGGACATTCCCTGAAAACAGTCTGGTGAACATTTGTCACACCACCTCTATGGCAAGTATATCCTTTCTTTGATAAGAAGGGGTGGGCTAGGTAGGATGCTCTGTCAGACTAAATGACCTGAATGGCCTTCTTCTGCACTGTAAGGATTCAATGATTCTATGATAAGGAGACCAAAACTGTACACAATATGCCAGATGTGCTATGTGCTGACTTGACTCCCAAGTGCATTAATTGCAAGCATTCGGAGACCATCTTGCCAAGGTCATCTCACACCATTGCAATTCATTGTGGAGCCAGGTTTGAAAAATGCTATGATAGTCCATTGATTTCTTCAGAATCTTCGGGCAGAGTCTCATGAAATGAGTCCCTGCTGAAATGGCTGTGCCATACATGGGTTGGGAACCTGGTTGATCAAGTATCTGATTTTCCCTCGACCCTGTAACTGAGGCACAGCATTAGCATCCCACCTACTGGTAGCCTGGCCAATTCGAAAGATCAGACAGAGGGGGTGCTCGATCTGCCACAGGAAGGATTTCTAGTTAAAGAGATCTGGCAGGGGTTGCAATGGTTCAGTGGGACATAGATCTTTGATGCTGCAGCAAATACAGGAATGAAAAAAGCCAAGTCCTTCACTCTCGCCTGCAAGTCTCACTGCGAGGCGTGAGCTGAGATTTCCCAAGCACTGAAGGAAGAAGACAGGCTCTCCAATCAGGCATGTGGATGCAAATGGCTGAAGAAATAGCAGGAATGTGGTTCATCCAAGTTGGAACAACAGTCCATCCCACGGTGAGTGGCATAACATGGTGAGCCGCCTAGCCCATCACTGTCTTTCCCAATGTCCCCCTGCACAGCACCCCTCAGATCAACACACCAACAGCTTCACTCATTCCTCTCTTTAGGCATCCCCTCACAATCCCATTGCAATAGATTGATAATCACCCTTATCAGTGTCTCATTTCAAAGTCATCCACTAAAAGATGTTGTCCTTCCCTCCTGTCTGCACTGACACTGTTTTCTCCTGCTTCTTCCCTTTGCAGGCAGTAACAGCACACAACCTCGTGAAAGGCAATGATGCAAGGGAATGTGGCCCACCAGTGACACTCAGTTTGTTGGCCTATGGTAACATGTGCCATCTGCTCCACTGGGAAGCAGATCTTGTTCTAGAAGCTTGCAGATATTGGTAGTGTCTTGCCATGAAAGCCTAAACCTCCTGATGCATTGGTGCTCAGACATGTCAAGAGAATCACTCTTTGCCTCTGATGCTGTGTTGAGAATCTTGCCTCCTTCCATCCAGATTTCTGTCTCCCACCATCCGTGCCTTGTGGAGGGGCACGTGGCTGTGGAGAAGGCAGCTGCTGTTGGTGGCGGTTTTAAGATTGCTTCTTATCTTACCCTGCACAGCAGAGATGAAAGATGGAGCTAGATAAGCTACTGCCCTGCTGTACCAAAGGCTTGCAACAGGAAAGTACAGCTGTAAATGAATGCAGTGCTAGACAGGTGAACTGCCTTCTAAGAAGTTGGTAATCCCCGGTCAAGAAGTGGAAGTACAACCTAAGTAAAGAATTGAAACAGCAGTCTCTCAATGGTCATAGCTGGAGCTCTTCAGAATAACTAATCACACCTTGTCAGTTTCATTGAAGAAATTCTTCCTCCTCTACACTCGCCTCGATAACTCTGATAAGTGGTTGATAGTTCAGCAAAAAACGGTATCCTGACTGTTCAAGCCAGAAATTGAGGCTGACATTATCTCATAATGATTTATCCAATGGCTGCATGGGGGATCCCCACTCACCGTCAATTCCACCCTAATCAAACCCAGGAGAGGACAGAATGATCACAGTTAGGGGATTCAACTCATTGCCCACATCCAAACCCACCTCTCCTTGCCCAAGAACATTCGTCCCCTTATTAGTAGGTCACCATAGTGTGAAGAGAAATTATACACTGCCACCCTTGTGCTTCAGATATTAAAAATTAGCCACTGGGGAAGCAGAGTTCTACTTCTATCAAAATTGAGGCATCTGAGAGGCAGCCTGCAAATAACTCTGATCCTGCTGGCTGCACCTTGCACTCTTATTGGTCTCAGATCAATGATATGGAGCCCAAGGTCTCTGTTGAAAATTACCTGGGATCATATTACACAGAATGAATGATCGACAGTGTGTAATGTGGCTTTTGAATTAAATTTGGAGATTCAGATGGGTTCACAGAGCAAAGCTCGAATGCCTTTTGAACCCTGGGATTAAACTGTGGCCTTTTCTGGATCCTTGCTGACTGTAATTTACACAACGAGTTATAGTTCCTCAATAAAATGAAACTAGTGTTAATGACACTTAGAGCGTTGCTGAATGACTGGTTGTTAAGTGTTGACAACTGCTGAGGTCATCGCCTCAATTGAGATGACCATCCAGTTCCCTGCAGGGTACAAAAAGGGAAATCATCCTGACTATTAAAATTAGATTAGGATTAGAAAGTGACATTATCAATGTACTACTTTTCCTAATGCAGCCTAGAAATTTTCTCTTCCCCTCTCCAAAGCCCATGACAATAACTGAAAACACAGTACAGAATCTCCAGTTGTATCCCCAGCAATACTTTTGCTTCAAACCTTTGAATGCTCATTCATCAATATTTTGTACTATTTGGAGCAGTGTTAAGAGACTTGAGAACAGTTATTCATTGCTCACTAATACTCACTGCTTTGCAGATAGGCTGAAGTTAGAAAAATGCTGAAAAGGGTAATGGGCTGCATGGGTTAATTGTACGCTGGCCTTTATGTTATTTATCACTTTTCACGGAATGTGGTTGTCATCAGCATTTATTGCCCATTCACGACTGTCCTCCATTTCAGAGGATATTTGAGAGCCAACCACAAGTGTGAGTGGTTAGTTCATCAATCAGCTATGATCTCACAGAATAGAGGAACTGTTCAAGAGGCTGAACAGTCTACTCCTGTTCCAACCTTCTCTTGGTTGGCAGTAGTCCCTGGAACAGCTGTGCATGAGCTACATGCGTACCTTTTGGACAACAAAAGCCTCTACATGAACTCCTTTAAGATTATTTAATAGTGTCATGAATAGGCTTACATTAACACTGCAATGAAATTACTATGAAAAATCTTCTAGTCGCCACACTCCAGCGTCTGTTCAGGTAGAATGAGAGAGAATTTAGCTTGGCCAATGCACCTCACCAGCACATTTTTCAGACTGTGGGAGGAAACTGGAACACCCAGAGGAAACCCACGCAGACATGTGCAGAATCTGCACAGTGACCCAAGCTGGGAATCGAGCTCAGGTCCCTGATACTGAGAGGCAACAGTGATAACCACTGTCCCACCAAGCAGCCCATAAATTTTTTAAAACATCTGTACCCTTTCTTTTCCTTTTCTGTGTACTGTATGCTTTGTCTGTATAGTGTGCAAGAAATAATATGTTTCACTGTATACTAAGTCTCCTATCCCTCCCATTAAACCTTGGTGCCTTAGCTTTGTAAGTGTTGATCTATTCCAAGATTTAAAGCCCCAGATTCCTCCTGCACATTAAGTTCATTTGTGCTGTATGAATGGTCTCATTTCTTCAGCATCTGCAGGCTTCCTCTTCAAGGCAGGGATCCTGATGGTAGCTAGGTTTGCTAATTCTGATTTTATGTATTGCAGGCAGTATCATCACATGACCTCATGCCTCCAACCACCCTGTTCCTTCAAGCATTTTGTTTTTATTCTCATGAGATAAGACCACCACTGGCAAGATCAGCATTTTTAGCCCATCTCTAACTATCCTTGAGTCACCTTCTTGGCTGTTGTAATTTGTGCGGGACGTGTAGAGCCACAGTGTTGTCTGAAAGGGAGTCCCTGGGTTTTGGTCCTGCGACAGTGAAGGGACAGTGAGTGGCTTGGAGGGGAACTTGCAGATGATTTTGCCCTTGCCCTTCCAGGTGGTAGCACTTATGAGTTTGCAAGGTTTCATGGAAAGTTGCTGCATTGCGTTTTGCAAATAGTACTAACTGCTGCCACTATGCACTGATGGTGGAGAGACTGAATGTTTAAGGTGCTGGGTAATGTGCTTAATCAAACCTTGTTCTGGATGGCATTGAGCATTTTTGAGTGTTGTTGGAGTCAAGATGATGGGTGGCTGGGAGGGAAACTTCCAGGTGGTGGTCCCATCATAAGTAGTGAATTAGCAGCCTGTTTTACATCTTTCCCATTGACGTCAGTGGAAAAGAAATCCGGAGAAATTTAACACGGGCTGCTGACTAGTTACTGCAAAATGTCAATGCGGCCCTCCTGTGTATGTGTGTGTTTATGTGTACGTGTGGGTGCATGAAGAAAACTCATCTGTATACACTCGACAAATTTGAATTGTGGTGCTGATTTCATCCATTTGAAGTGGTGTAGAATAAGTGGCACTACTTAGCAGTGCTTGGCACTCAGAAATCCATGTGAGCCTTGGCAAGATGTTACATCTACAGCACATTAAAAGACTCAACATGCAGCTCAGACACCACTTCAAAATGGTATACATTAGTCAGTCACAAAGAGTGGTAAAAATTTCTGCAAGTGGAGTTAGTGTTTATCCAGTACTTCAACAAGCACATGAAGAAGTCCAGTCCTCTGGCACATAGGGAGACATTTTGTTTTCATATTGCTTCTTTCTTTCAAACCTGGTTGGAAAAGTAATGTTAATTTTATAGTGTCAAATAATAAAAAACAGTGATTCAATCAAACATAAACAAAAGATGTCATATAATTAACCGCATGTTCCATAACTTTTAAATGTAATGAAAGGGAGCGGCAAGTCGACCAGAAAATGAGATGCAAAAATGAATGGGGCAAGATATTTCTAAGCCTGCATTTTAAAAAGCTTTTTTTTAAAACTAGAAGAACCCCAGAAATCAATGTTTCATTTTGCCTCAGTTATTGTATTGTGTTTAGCAATGAAGCTTATGATTTTTTTCAATTCAGTAAAACAGACATAAAACTCAAAGTCCTATCCATTCCCTGTCCTTGTGCTGTTGGCAAAAGACATCAACCGTGGCTCTCCAGCCTGTATGAATATGGATCTTTATTTGTCCCACTGCCAATTAATTCCAGTATTGTGCTGTGGGCCCAAGCTCATAGGAGCAGGGTTGAGGCTGCCAGAATTCATTTAAAGCCAAAAGGCAGAGCAGATTTTTATCACGTCAATCCAGGCTGAGTTCAAGCCTAACTCGCTGAAGTGAGATGACAATGTGCTAACCCAATGAACATATACCCAGTGTCCCTGACAAATACGTTAAACATAAACATAATGCAGAGGGATCTCCTGAATTATTTCAGACCAGTTTATCTGTTCCTCTCAGGTGACAAGGGTGCATATTTATGTTTGCAGATATATTGAAATAAAACGCCATTACTTAACGACAATATCTGAAACAAATGTGAGCAGTAACACCAGTTTCTCCCATCGGTTTTCCAACATTACTTTCCATTAAAGGAGAGATTTTCTACTTCGATGCTTCCAACATATGTGTGTATCAGAAAACTGTTGTACTCCCAGCCTGAGTTTAATTGTGTACCAGGGGCATTCAAGCAGAAAATCTCCCTTTAAATTCTTTATTTTTTTAAGCTATTGAGGCCTTTACAAAGGTGGCACAAAAAATAAACAAATATCCTTCATTGTTTGAAAGATCAAAAACTGAGTATTATTAATCCTGGTGCTTTATAGTCAACTCAGTTCCAAATCATCGTAAACCCATTACAAATGATTACTTTTTCATCAAGCTCACCCTTCTTTCCCTTTTCTCAGCCTTTGTGACATGTTGCATTTCTGGGCCTAGTCTTTTACCAAGGTTTTTCAGTGAAATAAATAAGAGGGCAGATTTTATGAGAAGAAACAAGGGCCAAGATAGTCCACTAGTTACCAGTGTATACCAACAACTGATGCACACTCAGGTACCCCAGCAGTGGTGGCTAATATGGTATTTCAACAAGATATTTATGAAATCCTCAAGTGCTGGGATTGAATATTGGGAAATCACATGAGTGCATCAGTGATTCCCAAAGATATGTCTTTGATGGGCACAGCACCTGATTAGTGGAGGAGTTGGAAAGAGGGAGGGGGGAATAGCAGTTCTTGTAGGAAAAGATCACCTTACATCGATCCTGTTTTAGCAGCTGGAAGGGTTTAAGGCTAACAGTAAGGCCAAATATTTCCACAGTATCTAAATATTTAACATGAAAGGTATGTCTCACCATCCCTAGCATGGGTAATATATCTTCCTTAATATTTGTGAAGGCTCAGACCCTAAATAATCAGTGTTCCTTGATGAAGAATTCTGGAGTTCTTGCATTTTAAAAGGCCATAAATTTGAGGAAATCATATTTCGCTCATCTGTTATCCTCAGCCAGTTCCTCTCAGCTTCTAAGGGACAACTAATTCACCCTCTTTAAATGCTAAGTGTAAGCTGCATATAATGAAGAATATTGCTCAGATCATGCATTTGGAGCCCATAATGAATGGGGTCATTAAGCTGGTTCTATGAAGTTCACTCAACAAAGTCATTAGTCCACCAGAGTGGGACACCACGAAAATGAGATATCCTTCCCCATGGGGCTGTATAAAATATTTATTTTTCAGATACTTTTTTCTGGTGAAAAAAGTGACATCCATTATAGGTACATGAGATTTTAACCTTTTGGAGACTGTTTTGACGTATTTTTTAAAGAAAGATGTACATAATCTTGTTTTTCTCCTCATTTCCAGTGTATAGCATATATACTTACAATTTGTTCTCACTGTTTCACACTGAATGTTACATTTCTGCACAATATCACTGCTTCAGGCAGCATCCAGATGGTCTAGGGTCTTAGTCCCAGAGCTGCCATTTACTCAGATTTGCCTGGCAATACAGAAATTCTGTTATTTGGTCCTTGACCAGACTGCTAGATTGAGCCTTCGCTCAGTTGGCTGGACAGCTGGTTTGTGATACAGAGCAACGCCAGCAACATGCGTTCAATTCCCGTACCAGCTGAGGTTATTCATGAAGGCCCGCTTCCTCGACCTCACCCCTCACCTGAGATGTGGTGATACTCGGGTTAAATCACCACCAGTTACGGCCTATGGCCATCTGGGACTTTCTTTAGAATGTGAAGCAGTATATTGCAGGCTGTTCCATCTTTGGGAAGGGGGTGGGGGAAGAAATCAAGCAAACTGGCATTCCATTTCCAGCACTTTACAGCCATTTTAATTGTACCCAGCCTGGTAACATTGTGGAGGGCAATGCAATAATTCTATTTCACCCACCATTTACTGTGGATGGATAACACTGGGAGCCTAAAAGGTGTTATTTTTAAAACTCTTTCTGTCTTTCCTGCACTTTATCTTGCTCAGAAGCAAAGTTAATTATTTAATAGTTTTGTCATTGCTACAAATTGTGGTATTGCTTGAACAGGAGGAAAAGATTTATCTTTGGCGGAGTGACAGGGGCTGTACAAAGTTGTAACTGCTCTCATTTCATCTGGGATGGCCCATCTACACACCCACAAGGCTAATTTTCTAATAAAGAGAGCGAAACATACCTCAGCTGCAAGCAACAAAGCAAATAAAAACTGTTCTTTTATGCCAGTGACAGGTGCATGGCCCATTTTACAGGTCAGCTGTGATTATCTTTCAGTGCCAGCTAATATTGGAGCACAAGTCCATCGTAGGCAGCACGGTGGCACAGAGGTTAGCACTGCTGCCACAGAGCGCCAGGAACCTGTGTTCGATTCGTGGCTTGGTCACTGCCTGTACGGAATCTGCACGTTCTCCCCATGTCTGCATGGATTTACTCCAGGTGCTCCAGTTCCCCACCACAGTCCCAAAGATGTGCTGGTTAGATGCATTGGCCGCTCTAAATTCTTCCTCGATGTACCCAAACAGGGGCCGGAGTGTAGTGACTCAAGGATTTTCACAGTAATTTCATTGCAGAGTTAACGTAAGTCCTACTTGCCATACTAGTAAATAAATAACTTTAAACTTTAGAAGTCCCAGGTGCACTGGATCCAAAAATAGTTGTTTAATTTTCCTCCAGTTAACAAAAAAAAAGATATCTGAGTCCATTAGCTCCATCATTCATTGTGAGTATAAACGGAAGGCAGATGGTGGCAGAGTTTGTGGAGTAACCTGAGGTGGGGGGGGGGAAGAGGTTTAAGATGATATTCCTAAATTTGACTAGTTCTTTGAGGGACTTTGAACTTTAAAGTTCATTTATCAGTGTCACAAATTTGGCTAATGTTAATTCTGCAATGAAGTTACTGTGAAAATCCCTGAGTTGCCACGCTTCAGTGCCTGTTCAGTACACTGAGGGAGAATTTAGCATGACCAATACACCTAACCAGAATGTCTTTCAGAATATGGGAGCACCCAGAGGAAACCCACACAGACAGATGAAGAACATGCAGACTCTACTTAGATGGTGATCCAAGTTGGGAATCGAAGCGTGTGACTTTAAAGCTGAGAGGTTATGGATAATCAGATGGCTAAAATTGGGTTGGACTTCTATCATACTCTAAGCTCCTTATTTATATTCATGCCCATTCTCTGTTTTCACATTTATTCGTGAACTATCTCGTTGATGCTTTGCTCTTTGAGTTATCTTTCATGATATTGCTGCCACTCTGATTGCCAAGTTTCGCGTTTTAGAGATCACACCATGTGTGACAATTAAAAAAAAGCTTTGAAAGATAAAAGGAGGTGTTTCATTGTGTGATTCTAATTGGTAGCAAATATCTGTTGTGTGCATGCACCAATCCCTCATCCCTGCCTCTGTAAGCAGCTGCAAAGAGACATGTGATGCCAACACTATATATCTTACTCTCTGAGAAAATAGCGCTGCTTCCAACTCTGCCTCTTAATTCCCTTTGTGCCCCAGTTGAAATTGAAGAGAAGTGACCTTTGAGGAGAATACAAGGCAGGGAGAGGGATTGGAATTGGGGGGACAGAGATGTGAGCTTTCCTATTCCCTCTGCACACGTGAGGCACAATGGTAGACCAATTTGTTTTAAAGCCCCTCCCTTGTGATGAGATGACCTGCCCCTGATTTCAATTAATATGATTGAGCACATGATCCACTTTCTGCCTCAACATCACTCATAGAAAGCGCAGGCCCCTTGTTCCCAGAATGTGTTGATAATAGGTTAATTGTGAACACAGAGCTAGTGAGAACACCAATGGAGAACTGCACAGCAACAGCAGTCACTGAGGGTGTTCTTCACAGGTGTTGCTGCTAGAATTCTATTAAGAAACAAAGGTAAGTGAAAGCGATATAAATATTTGAGGACAAAGGGGAAAGGAAAGCTTTCTGGTAACTCCCAAAGGCCTCAGGCTTTTGAAGGAAATGATACCCATCTGTATGCTCAGCAGGATTTGACTCAAAATATTGCTTACACATCTATAAATCAAAAGTATTATGTATACACAGAAGTGTTTCAACTCATAAAGAATTTGGTAATTATTCTGTGTACAAATTAGCATAATGACAGTTTTAAAAAGAAAAATGCTAAGCAGGAGAATTTTTTTTTTAAACAGTTGCTCATACGATGAGCATTGTGGAAATATGTTGCATATTACTTTATAATTTAAATCCTTTGTTCTGAACATTTTTAATAGGACTTTAATTGCATTATGTTATAATTTTCAAATTAGCAAACATTGTGCCATGTGGATTTCCCATTTTGTTTTGTTCCATCATGTGAGGTGCTTTGTGTCTTAAGTTTTATTTTATTTCTTTATAGACAGAGCTAGTGAGCAGAGGGAATGTTTTCCATTTTTAAATTCAAAGTTACCTTTTGTGAATAATGTTCAAGTTAAGTATAGTGTACTCAAGTTATGTGTAGAAGGGATTTTCCAGTATTTTACACACATAAATAGTATCAGGACCAACGTGGGCATAAATTTGCTGCATTTCAGTAATATTTGGGAAGTAGCACATTCCCAATGAGTAACTGCAGTTATAACATGCGAGTTGGTGTAGATTTTGCCATTGCTGCTTTAGAACCATTCTCAGAACTTCTGCAGTTTAGACTGATATGCTGCAGGCCTGTAACTCTTCACAAAATTAGCTCCTCATTTCGATTGTGCCACTGTGGGCAGTTGCCAAGTGTAGACCAGGCACTCCCCCACTGTGAGAGAAAGGCTGTATTAAATGGAAGGGCCAAAGTAGTTCAATTTTAGTCCATTTAATGAAAGCGGGGAAGGATCTGTACTTCCTAAAAGCATTCTCTCGCCTTCTTTTCCTGGAAAGCAAAAAAAGGAGAGGGGATGGCATTTCCTGCTGGCAAGTAAACATTTCATTGCTGAACAGTCTGCCATGGGATCTGGGCAATGGGGGAATGGGCTGCAAATGTCTCCGAGGTCATAATACGAGTAGCACTGATATGTTGTAGTGCTGTGTGTTGGAAATGTGCTTATCTGTGTATTTGCAATAATAGGGCAATTCATGGACTCCATGAAGAGCTTAGAGTAATGTGTTTGCACCATCTAGAATCTAGCACAGTGTTGCACAACATAAATTAACCCACAGGCTGGAATTGGCCTGTTGGATGATTACATTCGGCCCTCAATGCACTTTTTAATTATTCCGAAGGGTCAGCCCATGAGTGGTCTCCAGAGGCCAGGCAGGACGTTTCATCCGGCCCGCGATGCGCTCTTTTGTTATTCACTAGAGCCGGCTCACCAGTCCTCCCAATCGGTCAGGCGGGAGATGAAAACTCCAACCAGATGTGGCACACAGTAAGCTCCGTCTGCACGCACGGTGAGTGTCCACTATAAGAATACTCTTCAAAGTGCGGTTGAGTCCTGGGCCATTTTACACTGTTACTGCCACTGAACGCATCTTATGTCCAGCCCTCAGTGGGCTGGACAAGGGTAAATTACAATCCCTAAAATCAAGGAGGTTTGGCACTACTGCACACAATAATTAACAGTCACCATTAGAGTGCGAAGAATAAAGGCAAATTGACTCTTAGTCTATACAATTAATCTAAAGTATCACACATTTAGAAGGAGCTACATAATTAAATTGACCGTGACTTTTCTGATTTAATGCCCAGCACTTGGATGAATGATCAGTTTCAAAAGTATTTCAAATTGAAGTTTTTTTTATAAGAAGTAAATGCAAAAGTTGTTGACCTAATAATCTTAGAGCAGCCATTTTGGAATCAGAACTCCAAGCGGCTAAGCAATTCTATGATGCGTTTGTCACGCTATTACAATAACATATACCATTTTTAATTTTAAAAATAATGATTTATGAAGTTGTTGCTGAAAAATGACAAAGTGTTCCAGTAATTCCTTCACATTCAAAGATCTTAGAGTGCATTTGCTTGTACATAACCCTCCAGCAACTGTTAGAAGCCCCCTTCCCTACCAACTTAGATACCAGAATGTGTGAAGAATATACCTGAAAAGATGTATGCACAGGAGTTAGTTGTACAACTGTGGTATTTTGTATTGTTCTTCAATGTTTCACATCAAAATCTCTAGGTTTGTCTAACCTCAGACTCTTTATTTGATTCAGTTATGAGGTAAGAAAAGACATCTCTTAATGAGAGTCATCTCTTTTTCTACCCTTTTCCTTTCTCACACACACAGACACACATACCCATTTATTGAATTACTCCCATTAAGCGAATATAATTGAAATAAAACTTCCTGTGAATGAACTGTACTTTGTTTTTTGATAAACCGCACCAATGAAATCTCTGTCCTTGTATCAGATCATGACAATCATCACACTTCCAGGCCAAAGAAAGTAGACAATCAGTGTCCACACTGCCAGCTGAAGCCAGAACCACAAACTAAATGAAATTATCACAACACATTTAAATCTTATATATTATCATAATGGTTATAAATGGTGGCACAGTGATTAGCACTGCTGCCTCACAGCTCTGGGGATCTGGGTTTGATTCCCAGCGTGGTTCACAGTCTGTGCAGAGTTTGCACATTCTCCCGTGTCTGCATGGGTTTCCTCCGGGTGCTTCAGTTTCCTCCCACAATCCAAAAGACGTGCTGGTTGGGTGCATTGGCCATGCTAAATTCTCCCTCAGTGTACCTGAACAGAATTTGGAATGTAGTGACTACGGGATTTTCACAGTACCTTCATTGTAGTATTAACGTAAGCTAATAAATAAACTATAGATAAGAGGCAATGATTTTAATAGTGTTGCCAAATCTTATTATTTGAGGAGAATAAGAAACAGGAGATGGGGAACTGACATTGGGGGATCTAAACATCTCATTTCATTCCACAATTTATCTGTTCACCAGGACTTACTGCTCAGTTCACACAGATGATAATGATGTAGAAACCAGTACCTAATCAAATGATAGGCTAATACAGTGAGAGGCTATCTTCAAAGTACCCAAATCATGTTCAACATTTTCTGCTTTTTATTTCAAGCTTCCCACGTCCCTTTAGTTTGAAATCAAAGCAGAAAATTCAGATGATGTCATGAGCTCCAAGTGCAAATTCTGAGTAGCTTTTACGACTGATCTCAACTCCCAGATTAGATTACCATTTTGTAACATCACGTAGCTTTCCATTATTCTCTATATGAGCCATCTGAGCCCCTACCCTACATAACTGCTTTGGAATCACTCCCAGGAATCCATTATTCTGTGTTTACTGATCCCAATTGCCCCGTAATGTAGTCTGTAAGTGCTGATGCACTGAAGTCATTATTCCATTTGGAAGCTCTCTTCAGTGGTAGATTTTCATTGGATGGAAAGAGGATATAAAATTGTACCATTGAGCTCTTTAACATGAAATCTGTTAACAAGCAATACCAGGGGCTTTTGCAAAGTCTACTCAAACAGCCACATTAGCTATACTTTATGTATGTGAGAACCCTAATTACACCACGGCTAAATAATTTACTAACAGATTAAACTTAGGATATAGTTTTTTTGTTCAAAGACCTTCCAGCTACTTTTCCAGTCATGGGTTGGTTATAGCATGGTTGATGATAAAAGCAATAAAGTTGTTTACAACATTCCTGAACGTATGAAACGTTTTCATTAGGATGCATTGGAGAAAAATCTTATGCATCATAATGGAATGCCCAGTTCGTACCCTAAACATGTTCTTCATGGTTGATGGAACAGTTAACTCCTGCTGAATGTTTAATCGCAGTTTCTGTAACTATAATATAGAACATAGAAAAACTACAGCACAAACAGGCCCTTTGGCCCATAAGTTGCGCCGAACATATCTCTATCTACTAAGCTTACCTATAACCCTCTATCCTACTAAATTCCATGTACTCATTCAGAAGTCTCTTAAAAGACTCTAATGGGACCCTTCACTTGTTGGGAGTTTATTTATAATGAAACAGAATAAAATTACCTTTTCTGAGTTACGGCTACAGATTTTAGAGGAAACCTCAGAGTTTATGAAGAACTATGTTTTCCATTGTATACAGATTGGAAAATAAATGTATCAGATTGTTAAAATAATGTCCATCTTCCCAGTTCTTCACTGTGAAGCGCTCCATCTCTTCACAGTTGAGGTCATCATGAAGATGGCTGCTTTGTATGTCCCCCAACTGAACCGTGCCCCTTGTGAGGTTTAGGCTTTTGAGGTATAAAACCTTCTATTTGAAAAAAGACTTTCAAGGTTTGAATTTTTAATTTCTAAAACTAGGGTCCTCAGTTGGCCCCGGCCTACAAGGCATGAATAACTAGTATTTATTCATCAAGTAGAGTTTATTAAGCAAAATTTTATATATTATGTATCAAGAAGCAGTGAAGACAACATAGACAGTTCTCATCTCTGAAGATTTCAGGAACTCTTGTTTTTGCCAGCAAAGGTGATGTCTCTCTATATATTGTCTTTGAAGTGTCCAGAAGAGTCATACGCCAGAAACCATGGTATCACTGTGCCAAGGAAGATCACAACATCTCAACTTTTATCCTTCAGTCTCTCATTTCCTACTTCCTACTTTTGAAGATGACCCAAGTTCACCCTCCTATTGGTTACAGGATGCAAATCATCTTGTGTCAGTCCACCTCTGTAACTAGAACTATTTAGACTAAAGAAAAATGTTCATTTGTTCTCCATGGTCCCTCAGAGTTTATACTACATTACAAACAAATGTAATTTCTATCACATACAAAGAAGCCATTGATAAAGTCACATTCTCTTGTCAACATACTTTATTTTCTGATATATATGAGGCTGGGGTTAAAGATTCCCTTTTGGTACAGATCAATTTGGGCAATGCATGGTTTCTTTAAACAAAGGGGCATAACTTTCTTAGGGTGGCAATCAACAGCGGGTGAATTGCCACTCTGTACCGACTTATCTTCATTTAAATTCTAAAATGCCTGTGTCACCTAACCTTCCTGATTAAAGGAGTGAAATGCATCACCAGCACCAGCAGCAAAGTACAAAAGAGGACAATCCTCCTCTTTTCATGACTGTAGCTGCCATACAGCAGGTAAGTTTAAAGGGAAAAGGTAAGTTTCTAAGTGAAGTGATGGAAGATGGGGTGGGGGCTCAGACATCAAGAGATTAGAGAGATCTGGACAATAGGGGAGGAGAATCAGGCATGGAAGATCGGGTTAGACATAGAGGATACGGCGTTCAGACATTGGGATGTTGGGGGGGAGGATGATCCGCGGCTGAGTGTTAGGACAACAAGGGGTGGAGATTTTGGACATCAGGAGGTGTAGTCATCAGTGAATGCAAGCTTTACACATCAGAGGGTTGGCGAAGTAGAACATTGAGAATGTGAGATAAAGGTATCAAGGGATTAGGGTGTTTGGAGATTGGGATAGTTGGACATTGTGGGAATGGAGTTCAGATATTGGTGGAGTGGAGGTTTCACACATCAGGGAAATCAGACTTTGTGGGATCTGGCATTTGGACCAAGGAACTGGGGGTTCAGACATTAGGAGGAAGTTGGACGTAGGAGTTTGGACTTGAACATAGGGGGATGGGGGTGGACATGGTGGAGTTGGAATTGGAGATGGGGGGTGGACATGGGGGTTTGGAGTTGGACATGGAGGTTGCACATTGGGGGGGTTGAAGTGGTACATTGGGGGGGTTGAAGTTGGACATGGGAGAGTTGGAGTTGGACATGGGAGTGGGGTTGGACATTATGGGCAGTGGGTGAGTTAGATATCAGGAGGAGTCAGTCATCTGGTGGGTGGGAGGATTGGATATTGTGGGGAGTGGAGGTTCAGACGTGTGCGAAGGGGCATTCATTAGGTGAAGGAAGGTAGACATGGGCAAGATTTGGGTTGGGTGTGGGGTGCAGGCTAGGGTCAGAGGAGAGAGAGTCAGTTGTGGGGGCATGGAGTCATTTAGGTTAGTAAGGTGGCTAGTACAGTGTGTGGTTGGGTCAGGGACATCAGAAGAGGGGGATGGAGTATGGTGGGAATCCTGTGCTGGGTGGAGAATATCATGGGGGTTGGGAGTGTGAGCAATATTCCATGTGAGTTCCGTCTAAGTCTTTATGCTAAAATTGGAAGCGTTTAGTTCCTGCTAGCTCTTTCAGAGTGATGACTGATTTAAAACAAACGATTCAAGTTAACAAGTTAAATGGCTTTGATGGATGGTTCCCAGCCTAGTGTGATTGTCCAGGTGAGGTTAGTCTTATAAATCCTTAACTGGGAACTTCCAAGGTACATACCTCTCAAATTTAACACTGGGAAGCCAGGAAATTTAGCGTCATAGTGTCATCTTAAGTTCAACCTTCTGAACTCATTGCTGTTAACTGTTCCTCCAAACCAGAAAACCCCTCGACTTCAGACTTCACAGCACTGTGACAGTCATAAATAAATCAAGTTTCTCTCAAGCAATTCCTTCCTGTTTCCCAATTACCTCGCCTGTTAAGTGTCCAACAGAAATTCAAATTGACCCTCTTGAAAGTGGTTCAGGAATAAATTCCAAATATGCCACAGATTCCGAAAATTAATAGGATTATCAATTCTTGCACCTTACGTTGTCCTCATTGCGACAAGCCAAAATACAGAGTAAAAATGGAAGTTTCAATGCGCAAAGTGGATCTTTCTGAAATCTATTGTGAGAATGGATGGACATTTTGGCCAGCATGAACCAGTTTGGGCTGAAGGGCCTGCCTCCATGCTGTAGGGCTGTATGAATTTCATGGGGAAGAAGTTGTGGGGCTCCTACCTTCTGACTTTGGGGAAAACGAATCACTGATAATTGAGGGAGAGAGGATTCTCCTGAAACCCAAAGCAGGAGATGCACAGGATTTGGGAGGAGCAAACCCCAGGCTTGTGTGTGAAAGTTTTGCTTTGTTGTTGATTAATAGTCAATACAAATCTTAACAACTAGTCCATGTCAGAATGAGAATAAAGGGGTTATGTTTTGACAATCTTTTGTGGCGTCCAGTGAACAGGTCGATTATAATCTGGACGGCCAGCGCAGGTGGAATGGCAATAGCCAAAACTGGCTTACTGTTTATGTGGGCATTCTGGTTGGATCATTGTGAAAGGAGCTGATCCCTGGGCAGGCAGAGCAGCTAAGTGCAATAAAGCCTTCTTAATAAGTAACTTTGTGAGGTAGTGAGAGCATGTACCTTGAAAATCCTCAATCTGAAAGCATTTTTTTTGAAGTTGTATAGACTTGCAGAGGTGTAGTCTTAAGGGGGTTACACAGCAGCACATTCATGATGAAACAGATCTATTTAATGCATAAGTGCAAAGAAGGTTAGAGCACCCTTGGAACTCATTCAGCTTTTGCTGCCTGCGCTGATTCTTTGCTGGAGCGTGTGACATGTATGTGGAAGTCTTTCAAAAATTGCCCTTAGCTTTTCTTCTACAGCTCTTCAGGACATAATACTACTATGAATATTCATAGAAAATGCTTGAATTTATTTGATTACTGGGCCAAGTGTGATGCCAGAACTATGCTGCAGGCTTACTTGAGTTTCTTTTAACTCCCATCAGATTGAGTCTCCCTCAAACTGAAATCAAATTTTGACTTCTGGGGCTAACAGTGCATTGTGTGAACACACTGTGCCATTCCTTTCATACAAGTTTGAATTATACTATGAGATCAATACAAAAATATCACTCTTGGTTAAATGTTCCAGAGAGTGTAGCGCAGTTATGGTTTTTATTAGGAAAGGTGACCGTACTGATTTGACATGAAACCTCTGCAGGCCGTAAAGTTAAAGCAGTCACGTCTGAAAAAGTCAATGTTGGGTCGTGTTTGGTTTACCTTTTTTTTTGCACACTTCATTAACTTTATTTATTCTCCCCTCACTCCCTGATCCCTTTACGTCATTTTCCTGGCCTATATGACAGGCACCAGCCAGTGCAAGTCTGCAAAATGGTCCTCAGAATGTACATCAGTGTGACCCAGGTTGATTTGTCTGTGTAAGACACTTACTTTTCCTGCCTGACTCCTCCTTGTTACAGCAGATAATGGGATTAATATTTTTAATCCGATGCATTTAAAATGAGGCAGAAAGGTAGCACAGTGGTTAGCACCATTGCCTCACGATCCAGAGGATCCTGGTTCGATTCCCACCTTGGGTCACTATCTGTATGGCGTTTGCACATTCTCCCCATGTCTGCGTGGATTTCCTCTGGGTGCTCCGGTTTCCTCCCAGAATCCAGAAAACATGCTGGTTAAGTGCATTGACCATGCTAAATTCTCCCTTATGTACTCGAACAGGCACCAGAGTGTGGCAATTGTGTGGGATTTTCACAGTAACTTCATTGCAGTGTTAATGTAAGCCTACTTATGACACTAATAAATAAACTTAAAACTTTTAAGAGTGCCCGCAAGGTGCTGAAAGTAATTCAGAGCTCAGTTGTTAAGCGTATTCACTCAATATGTTTTTGAGTCATGCAGGTTAGAAAGCCTCATGATTAACTGGCAGCCTGTGCTGAATTTGCTAGTTCAGTTATGCAGCAGCAGGGCTCTGCAACATAGCAGGACTATGGGATGGGAAGAGGGAATAGTAGGGGGGTTTCTGCTCCTGGTTGCCATCTGGTGGCCCTAGATGGTAAATATGAATAGGAGAGAACTTGGTACTGATATTTACACCGGAATTCTATCGCCTCGCCCGCCACGGATTCAGAGCATGCGAGAGATGTACAGCAGAAATGTCCATTGATCTCACCGCAAATTTCCGGCCTCGCTCGAGTGAGGCTGAATTGGCTCAGTAGCATGATAATCTGGCCTCAAGAAGGAGAGTCACCCGAGTGAGATGCCAGAAGATGATCAGCCTCTCATGGATAAGAAAAGAAATGAGGGGGTAGCAAGAAAGGCATTGAAAATTTAAATATTTAATACAGACGGAAGAAAAAGCTAAGAACAAATGTGCTGCATATATCATCTGTGCAGTGTTCACATTTGCCAATATATTCAGTGACCTGCAGTACTCAAAGAGTTAAATAAGTAACTTTGGTTAATGAAGTTCTGGGCAATTGCCTATATTCTGCAATAGTTTTACTCAAACGGGATTCACGCTGTTTAATTAACATATCAAGCTGTATTGTCTTTAATTATAGATGTGGTTCTCAACTAATCCATCTTCATATGCAAGAGTGATATTAGTGAGAAGAATGTTTTCTTCTGTGTATTTTTTTTCAGTCTTTCTCATTAATTACTTTAATTTGCTATTACTTTGGTAAAGAATGCAGATTAGCAGTGTGTTCTTGATGCAGACAATGCAACTAAGAACAGGTAAAGTATGTTTGGGAAGGTGGTATAATTTTTGAATAAACTGATGTTAAATATTGGAATTCTCAAAAGATAGGAGGGGACTTTTTTTTGTTTCTCTTTCTAGCCACTTTTCCCCATGACTTGCTATATTAGGAGTTGCTTTCGGAAATTTGGAAGCTCTCTTTTCTGTAAAGCCATTGAGACTAAGGCCAGGATTTTTCGATTCCCACAAGTAACAGGAATTGTGGCAGGCAGGGACAGAAAGTTTACTGGACCAGCCAGTGATCCGTGGGGTGGCACTATGGCTCAATGGTTGGCACTGCTGCCTCACAGTGCCAGGGATTCGATTCCCGGCTAGTGTCAAGGAAATTACAGGGTAAATGAGCGGGGTTGCAGGAATTGGGTGGAATTATGATCAGTACAAACTTGATGGGCCAAATGGCCTCCATCTGTACTGTAGGGATTCTATAATTCTATGATAAAAAGATGCTCCTCCAAACCTACTTCTGTCACCATGCTTTTAGGCATGTGTTCTGATGTCACTTGTGTGATTCAGGCATGGATTTTCATCATGATAAAGAAGCTCTTCATTCTGGTGAAAATCCCAGAAATTGCCAAAAATCCTTTGTCCCACTCTGAAACACTGCAGTTTCCATTATCATGGAAGCAGGACAAAGTTCAAGCCAGGATTCATATATTCGCAATTCGCTGAGGCAGTTAACCATTTAAATGATCAGCTGCTTCCACTAAGTGGGATTTTGGAAGAACCAGGCTGTGAAATCCAGAGTGTGCAGATGAGAATGGTTAAGAGGATTTCTGAACTTGGTGGATTCTCATGGAAAGTCAGGCGAGCTATCCAAGAAGTGTTAAAACTGTCAAGGAACTGTCCAGGTCTACTGGTTAAGTTGGCATGGTAAGGCAAATGGTGCTGGGCACATGGGTAGGCAAAGGTTGGCATGGATTGGGCATAGAGAGCATGTAGTGGGATGAGGAGTGGTGCGGAGTTAGGGCTGAGAAAAGGTTTCTTTTTATTATTATTTTTTATATTTTTAAACACCGTTCCAGAGCACAGAGGCAGGATTTGTGCCCAGCCAGACTGCACATTGTTTCTGTGGTCACCCATCCCTGTTTCAGTCGCACCCCCCAATTGGAAAATATCACATGCAGACCATCACTTCCCCTCCAGCTCTGCTGCTTTACCCACAGGTTAATAGTGATTAACTGCTTTTGAAAGCCAAGGAGATGGAAAATATATTAAACACCAGAAAGATCTAGGATGTTTGTTTCATATATGTATCAGAATTTGTGTTATTCTGGTCCCACTATTGTGTGAATGTGGCTTTGGAAGATAAGGTCATCAATTCTGCATGGGTTTTCTGCTATAAGCACATTAACCAGGATCCAGAGCCACACAAAACATGGACCTCATAACAGAGAGAACAGGGACTCTAGGTTGGATGTACTCTTAGTTTTGGGTAATCCAGTTTTCATGTGGTGGCCAGTAAATCCAGCAAGATGGATAACAGCTGCTCACCAGCGGAAAGTGGGCTCATCTTGGGGGTCCAGGGCAGGGAAGCATCCTGCATCCTTCGAGATCTGGAACTCTGTTTTGGTTTATACTTCAATGCAGCGCTGTTACGAGTGGGGCACATAAAGGTGAACAAGAGGACAAGGAATCAGACATTCATCTCTTTCCTTCAACTAAACTCCCCAAATGCTTTGGGTGGGATAACATCTGAGATGCTCTGCACCAACCAGGCCAGTGCAAATTAGTTACTGTCTCCAACCATACAACTGGAGCACCATCAGTCTGTCGTAGACACAAATGCCAGGATTGCTAATCCTAATGATTTTAGGGCCACTATAAGCTTACTTTTGGCCAACTAGACATTGGATACTCATGAAGCTCAACCTTGTTTCAGAGTTTGTTAATTTTGCTAGTTCCACAAAGCAGCTTCTGTGTTAATGTGGAGCTGGGGGATTGGGGAGGGGGGGGTTGCAGATGGGAGGGGTCTGACCTGACTTGTAGTGTAAAGAAGAGTGAAAATACTTCCGAGCCTGAAGCCTCATACCTCTTCAATTTTACACTGAATGAAATGTAAAATGAAATCTTACATCAGAGATAGTAGTAGAGGCGGATACAATTTTATCTTTTAAAAAGCTTTTAGATCGTTACATGGGTACGGTGAGTATAGAGGGATATGAGGCAAATGCAAGCAATTGGGATTAGCTTAGGGGCTTTTTAAAAAAAGGCAACATGAAGAAGTTGAGCCAAAGGGCTTGTTTCCATGCTGTAAACCTCTATGACTCTAAATGTTAAATGTTTGTGTTGTCTTTTGAAATCACCTGTGCACTCTATAAAAATAAAATGCTTAGAGAGCAGCGATTCTCTCCATCTGTCAGAGAAAGTTAACTGTGGATGTAAATGCTTCCAAAGAGACTCCAAACTAAGTAAGTGAATGGGAAAAGCATAGACAGAAGTTTTGTTATGAGCTGCACTCTTGCCGTATTGGGATACAGCCCAATATCTAAACACAGACAGCTTACTAGTAATCTTTTACATTTTGTGTTGATAACTACACTGTATTCAGCAGCTATGTGAAACTTAACAATGCAGTGGATTATTAATCTTTTTTCTCTTTGTGTTTTGACAGCACAAAGCCCAACTGCAGCTGACCCCTTGCAGCAAGCATACGCTGGAGTGCAGCAATATGCAGGTCGTTAGTATTAACACTTTGTCTAGTTCTACTTTTAAGTTTTTTTTTCAATCTTTTAGTCTTTTCAAAATCTTACAAAAATGTTCTGTATAAATGAAGTATATTTCTTTCTTTGTCAGTTTATTTTGTTATCCAGCCCTGTAAATGTTTTTCAGGCAGACATATGGCACTTAATGTAGTTGTTCATCTGCTCCAGAAGGGTTTTTTTCTGCAAGTGATTTCCAAAATGAAAATGAAAACATTTTAAATTCTGCTAACTTTATGGTGTTTGTTTCTTGGAGATCTTGTCAAGAAGTTGCTGATAGTATAGGATGCTGCATGGTAGCACAGTGGTTAGCTCTGCTGACTGACAGCGCCGGGAACCTAGGTTCAGTTCCGGCTTGGGTCACTGCGCGTTTTTACTCTTTTTCTGCATGGGTCTCCAGTTTCCTCCCACAATGTGCTGGTTAGGTGCATTGACCATCTTAAATTCTCCCTCACCGTACTCAAAAAGGTGCTGGTGTGTGGCGAATAGGTGATTTTCACAGTAACTTCATTGCAGTGTTAATATAAGGTTTATTGTGCCACCAATAAATGAACATAAATTTCAGAGGCCCAGTTCAGCTTTAACAATCAAGTGTCCTAAGTCTGAGTAATTTTTGTTATTCAGCAAATTATTATTCTCCCAAGTCTGCGGCTTGGTTTAGTGAGTGAGTTTTGGGAGACTAGATAAAGGAATGTTCACCGTCTTCACACTATTACCAGGGAATGACAAACTAGAGAGTTTACTCTGTTGCAAGCAATTGCCTTTCACAGATGTTATAATGGCTGATATTGACTATGGGGATATGTATGATCTGACCACCTCATATTGTGTACTGAATGGAACAGGAAGGGTGTCAATAGGTCTTAGTAGTGGAGATCTGTTAGAAGGTGAAGGTAAATGGGATTTTTGAAACAAAGTAGTGTCCCTGTCAATATTTTTCCCTTAACTATGATGTAAAGCTTAACTAAAATATTACATATTCTGAATATGTATTTAATGACCATTTTCAGATATTTTGTGTGTCTCAATTGGCAGCACTCTCATCTCTAAGTCAAGAGATTGTGGGTTTGAATCATCCCTTCCAGAAGTTGAATATAAAACCCTGGTGTGGAGTGCCACATTATCAGAGCTGTCATCTCTCAGATGAGCATTAAACTGAGGCCTCTCAGGCAGATATAAATGATCCCTTGGCTCTATTTTAAAGAAGACCAAGGAGGTGTCCCCAGTGTTTTGGCCAATATTTATCCCTCAATTAACATCACAAAGACAAATTAATTGGTCAATAGTGCATTATTATTTATGGGATCTTGCTGTCTGCAAATTGGCTGCATGTTTCCAATATTATAACACTTCATATTTATTTCATTGGCTGTAGAATGCTTTGGGATAGCCTGAAGTCATGATAAGTGTCAAATAAATGCAAGTTTTTTTCATTCGGCATAACAGCACAGTGGTTAGCACTGCTGCTTCACAGTGCCAGGGATCCAGGTTCAATTTCGGCCTCAAGTCACTGTCTGTGTAAAGTTGACATGTTCTCTCCATGTCTGAGTGGGTTTCCACCACCAGTCCAAATATGTGCATGTGGCTGGGTGGATTGGCCATGCTAAATTGCCCCTTTGTGTCAGAAGGATTAGTGGGGTAAATACATGGGGATACTGAGATAAAGTCTGGGTGGGATTATTGTTGGTGTAGGCTTGATGGGCTGATTGGCCTTCTCCTGCACTGTAGGGATTACGACTTTCCCTCCACTTTCTGGCCAGAATTACAGAACAAGAAGGTCCACCAAATTCCAGTATCCCTCCTTTTCTTATTTGAACTTGATTCCAATGGCCGTAACAAGATGATAACATTCTGAATGAGATTTGCTTTTCTACTCATCGACTGAATTGACAGTACTAGGTCCCCAAGTAATTGGGCCAGACCAGCATGCAATTGGTATGTCAACAAACCTTTATTTGTACTAATCAAATTATGCAATAACTTTAAATGATTCATGGTGCCAGAAATATCTAGAATTAAATGAGTATTTCCAGGAGTGAAAATAAAACATACTGTTCCTTCAGGGTTGTTAGAAAACTGAATTGCCTAATAGGTATTTTTAGTTGTCGCAATAGATTTTTGTCATAAAATAAGCTCCAAAGAACTGAAGCAATAAGCAAGTTATTTCTTTCTTGATGCCTTTGATGTTGCACTTATTATTGTGCAAATATTTTCATCTTGTCATCTGACCTTTCTGATATCAAATTGTTATTGTTCTGTATTTATTGCAATATCTTTCCAAATGAGGAAAATGTTTCACAAATTCACTTTGGCAATAATTTAATCATTGCATGCCTTCTGAATTGATTTAATTTTAATTGCTTTCCTGATCAGAGTGAGAATGTTCTTAGTTGTCTGTCCTAAGAATGATTACACTAGTGAAGTTATACCGCAGTCATTTTTCATTGCAGTGCAAGATTTACACCAGACATTAGACGCACTTCAGAAGCACCTCATATTCTGCTTAAGCACTCCCTGGCACACACCATCTTTGGGTTCTGTGCAGCAAATCTGTCGCAATGACAAGAATATCATTAGAAATTTTTTCTTAAAAATATTCCTTTGTTCTAAAAAAGAAGTGAGAACAATTAGTATAGGTTAGTATTTGATGGTTGGCATAGACATGCTGGTCCGAAGGATTTGATGCTGTGCCGTATGATAGTCTGAGATGAATTTTACCATCCTGCCCACCACGGGAAATGGAGCAGGCGAGGGGTAGACCATAGAAAGGTCCATTGACCTCGCGTGGGATTTTCCAGTTTCGGGGTGAGCATGGCCAGATAATCCTACCCTATGACTTGAGAAATTATTATGTTGCAAACAGTATTATTGAGAATGACTGATGTCTGTGAAATCGATTTATTTGAAGTTTGGACAAAATGATTTCTGTTCGGCAAGGGTCAGGGTTGGGAACCAGGTGGCTGTTGTTGCTGGAGGACTGTAGTGATGGATACATATATATTTTGGAACTTAATTTATGGCAAAGTACCGGCAATGTAAGGCTAGTGAGGCTAAATCCCGCCATGGCAACCTGACTGAGTTAAGATTGTAAAATGTCCAACGCATTTTACAGGAATGTTATCAAATATAATTTAACACCAAGCCTCATAAGGAGATATTAAGATAGATGACCAAAAGCTTGGTCAAATCAATTGTTCTTCAGCAATGTTTAAAAGAGAGAGAGGGGGCGAATTGGAGAGGTTGCAAAAGGGAATTTCAGAGCTGATGGCCCAGGAAGTTTTGGGTGGACAGTGCCAGTTAGCACTGCTGCCTCAGAGTGCCAGGGATCCAGGTTCAATTCCAGCCTCAGGGCACTATCTGTGCAGAGTTTACGCATTTTTACTGTGTCTGTGTGAGTTTCCTCCAGGTGCTCCAGTTTTCTCCCACAGTCCAAAGATGGGTGGTTAGGTTGATTGGCCATACTAAGTTGACCTTTGTGCCAAGGGGATTAGCAGGATAAATGAGAGTTATGGGAATAGGGCCTGGTGGGATTGTTGTTAGTACAGACTCGTTGGACCGATTGGCCTCCTTCTGTCCTGTAGGGATTCTATGATTCTGTGGATTCTGGCTGAAAGCGTGGTGATTGGTGGTTGAGCAGTGAAAATTAGGGATTCACAAGAAGCCAGAATTTGAGGATGGAGGCGTCTCTTTGGGTTACAAAACTGGCTGAAATGATAGAAATAGGGATGGACAAGGCCATGGAGGGATCCGAAACCAAGGATGAGAATTTTAAAACTGAAACATTATTGGACTGGGTGGAAAAGTCATGAGCACGGGATGATATATGAACACAGCTTGGTGTGAATTAGCAGACAGGCAGCAGAACCTGGATAATCAAGTTTATAGAAAGTGCAGAGTGGAAGGTGGCCAGAAGAGTATTACAATCTTTAAAAATTCATTGATGGGATTTGGGCATCATTGGCTGACCAGCATTTATTGCCCATTCCTAGTTGTCCTTGTTCAGAGGGGAGTTGAGAACCAACCACATTGCCATGGCTCTGAGGTCACATGCAGGCCAGACCAGGAAAGGACAACAAATTTCCTTCCCTAAAGGACATCAGTGAAACAGATGTGTTTTTACGACAATTGAAAATGCTTTCATGCTCATTGGTAGAATATTAATTCAAGATATTTTTTATTGAATTTAAATTCTACCGTCTGCCATGGTGGGATTCGAACCAGTGTCCCCAGTATATTAGTTCAGGTTCTGGATTAATAGTCCAGTGATAATACCACCAGGCCATCGCCTCCCCAAAGCATATGTATGGTCATGTATCAAAGGAACAAAGGCATGGAGGAGACTTTCAGCAGCAGAGAAGCTGAGTTGAGAAAGAGATGAGTGATATACTGGCCGTGGACGTAAATGGTCTTGGTGATTTTAGAAGAAATTGGGTGAGCTAATTCCATAACATGAGCCTGAGAGGTGTTGTCATGTCATTTTAAAAAAAAAAGCTGGCTTCCTAATGTATTTTAAGGAAACCAAATCTTCCATTCTTATCCATTCTTGCCTGCCTGTTACTCCAGTCTCACACCATGTGATTGGTGGTAAATGGCCTCAGGAAAGTAAGGCCCAGCTTTTCACTCCCAGGATGAATGTGCACATTCAGGAGAATTCCTGCCCGCCATTTTGACTTTTGTTCCGGGGTGTGGAGAGGCTGGATTGGAAGTCATGTGGAGGTTGCTGGATGTAAAGACAAGTGTATGGAAGACCTGTCTGTGTTCTCCAGCACACTATTGAATTAAATAGAAAAAAGATTGAAAGAGAAAACAGCCCTGCAGCCCCAACCTATCACCCCCTTATTCCCTCACTTCCCCCACACTCCCCATGCCAATAATCATCTCATGACCCCCCATGCCTCCTGAGACTTCATACACAAATACGTACCCTCCAATTACCCCCATAGCCCTCAAGTGCCTATGACACCCCTTCCCCAACATTCCCATAGCTCTTAATAACCATTATGCCAACTTTGTGCTATCCCATGCCAATTGATGACCCCATACATCATCCTTTGGCCTTTTTCCCTCCATGCCAATTCATCTGGTTCCCTTTTACAGTTTTTGACAATTCTTTGACATTTCTTTGACAGTTTGACAGTTCCACTGCACTTTATACACACAATCATGTTTACTTTTAACAATCTCTATAACTATCTTGGCTATTCAAATCAATCCAGCAGTTCTACATAATTTGAGTTTCACACTCCTGGCCTACCAAAATCCCACTTCTATGGAGGCAGCTAATGAATTAAATTGCATTTGTGAACACTGGCCCAACAACAGTACCAACCTCACAAAAATAGCACTGTGTTCAAGTCTCAGACTTAGGATCTCCAGAATCATCCATCATTTTCTCTATAATGGCTAATCAATGGCTATATTTCCAGGAAGTGTGCACAAATGAGGCTCCTAATTGATCACTTTGATCGACTGAATGCTAGGTATATGCACGTAGGAGCATGCATATGGTGGAGTGCAGATAGACAGAAGTTTCAGGAAGGTGATTGCACCCAAGGTTGAGAAAGATAAATGGGGGTGACTGTCACAAACAGTAGGCAGTCAGTACAGGAGCCCCGTAAGACTTTCCTCCCTCAAACAGATGATGTTGATGCATTGGAAAGGGTGCAGAAGAAATTTACTAGGATGTTGCCTCATTTGCAGAATATGGACTATGAAAAAAGATTGAAAAAACTTGGATTGTTTTCATTGGAACATCAGAGGTAAAGGAGGAGCTGATAGCGGTTTACAAGATTATGACAGGCTTGTGAACAGTCAGAGTTTTTTTTCCCAGGGTTGAAGGGTCAACTACTCAGGTATAGGTTGAAAGAGAGAGAGGGAAATTTTAAAAGAGTTGTAAGGGGCAAGTTTTTCACACACAGGGTGGTGAATGCCTGGAATGCACTGCTGGAGGAGGTGGTGGAGGCAGTTTCTATAATGACATTCAAGAAGCATCTGGATAGATACATGAATATTCAGTGGACAGAGGAAATGGACCAGGTAGAGGCAGCAGAATATTAGATCGGGGAGACATCTGTGTCGACACAGACTTGATGGGCCGAAGGGCGTATTTCTGTGCTGTACTGTTCTCTGTTCTAAATGCTTATCTTTATATTTGGAAAATTAGATATAAAGGAGATAGACGTCATAATTCAGCAATACAAATTTCCCATTTGACTGTACCTCAAGTGTTTTGAGCAGTTCTGGATACCACAACTTAGGAAGGGTGTATTGGAGGGAGTGTAACATAGATTCACCAAAATGATACCTAGATTGAAAGAGTAAAGCTATGAGGTTCAGATCAACAAGCTGGTGTTGTATTCTGTGAAATTTAGAAAATTAAATGGTGAATTGATCAAAGATTTTATGGTATTAAGGGGACTAGATTGGGAGAAACTACTTCTGCTTTTGAAAGCTGAATGGCTTACTTTTGCTCCTACATCTTATGACTTATAATTAAAGGGGGGAGGGGCAGCATGGTCTAAAAATTAGAACCGGACATTCAGAAATGAAATTAGGAAACACATCTTAGAAGGTTAGAACTCTCATCCATAATGATGATTGATTCAAGATCATTTATTAATTTTAAAACTAAGTTGATAGCATTTTGCAACTGGAAGACGTTAAAGAATATGGGACGAAGGAGGGTTTGGAGTTAGGCCACAAATTAGCCATTATCTTACTGAGTGACAGAACAGGCTTGAAAGGCTGAATGGCGTCCTCCTGTTCCTATTTTTCCTGCTCCACTCTTAATTATGTTTAGAAATACTTTCTGGTCCTCACAATTGTGAGATTGATTGCTTGGTGGAAGGAAATTCCTGACTATTTTAAATTATTTAGCTGCCTTTAGTGACTGACAAGCAATGCAACGTGTTGTCCTCTTCTGAGTGAGCATCCCAACCGTGTCAATACGGATGGGTGAGTTCCATGGATTAAATAGCCAGTGCATTCATCTCCTAACCCCTCGCTTCACTCTCTTATTAAAAAGCTGGAATTGATGATCCTCTTGTCGCTAACTTCTCAATTTACTCCTCATGACCACTTGCACGGAAAAGGATATCTAGAGCAATTTCTTCCAAGGGATTCAAGGACTGAGTCAAGATTATTTTTCTACTATTATATACCAACTTAACCTGCGAGCAGAGGACTAAGATTGAAAATTTTGCTTTCAGGGCAGGCAGCTACCTTGATTTTCCACCTACCAGGAATTTTAGTCAACGGTGGGGACAAGCAGAGATGTGCTGAAGTGCCATGACACTATTCAAATGTGAGAAATATATTATGCAGTATAATGGGAACATCAGAACAGGAGTAGGCCGTTTAGCCCAGCCAGCCTGCTCAGTCATTCAATTAGATTATGGCTGATCATCTTTCTCAACGCCACTTTCCTGTGCTTTATCCATATTCCTTGATGGCATTAGTCTCTAGAAATCTACCGACTTCTGTCTTGAACATGCCCAATGACTGAACTTCTACAGTGCTCTAGGGTAGAGAATTACAAACATTCACCACCCTCTGAGTGAAGAAATCCCTCTTCTCTCAATCTTAAATTGCCTGCCTTATCTTGGGATTATGTCCCCTGGTTTTAGATTTATCGGTCAGGGAAAACATACTATATACATCCATCCTGTTATCCCCCGTAGGAATTTTGTAAGTTTCAATGAGGATTTACCTCATTCTTTGAAACTCAAGGGAATCCAGACCCAGGCACCTCAATTTCTCCTCAGAAGACAATAATGTATCTCAGGGATTAATCTGGTGAATCTTTGCTGCACTCCTTCTATGGCAAGTATATACCTCCTTAAGTAAGGGATAAAACTGTACACAATACTCCAGGTGTGGTCTCAAAAGGCTCAATGCAACTGCAGCAAGACGTTTTTATTCTTGTACTTTGCAACAAAGGCCAGCATAGCATTCATCTTCCTAATTGCTTGCTATCCCTGCATACTATCTTTCAGTGATTCATGAAGAAAGATACCCAGGTCTCTTTGGACATCAACACTTCCCAATATTTCACCATCAAACCAGCCTCCCATCCGTTGACTCTGTCTACATTTCCCACTGCCTCAGCAAACAGATTGAGTGGCACTGCAGGCTTTAGTTCTACTACTACTCCTATTTCATATGTTTGTATAAATGTTCATATGTTAGATATACATTCCCCTAAATCACAAAGGGGAAGGTAAATCTAACAGGTCTGTTGTTCTCTATTCTGTATCTTCCTCCCTTTTTAAATAGTGGGGTTACGTTTGGAGCCTTCCAGTCAATAGGAACTTAATCAGGATCAAAAGAATTTTGAAAGATAACCACCAATGCATCCACTATCTCTCCAGCCACCTCCTTCAACACTTTGGGATGAAGCTCAACTGGTCAGGGGGTTGAACAATCTTCAATCCAAATAACTTTTCAAGTACTACGTCTTTATTTTCAATTTTTTTCGCTTCCCCAGTTTCACAAGTCCTTTCGTTGCCTGGGAATATATCTGGGAGATTTTCTCTATCTTCTTCCATGAAGGCAGATGTAAATTAACAGTTTAGTTTCTCCATCATCTCCCTCTTCCCTATTTCTCCTGCCCCCACATGTAAGGGGCTTATATTTGTCCTGGCTACTTTTCCTTTTTCACACATCTGAAAAAGCTTTTACGGTTTGCCTTTGTGTTCCTTGCTAGTTTGCATTCAAATATTATCTTTTCTCTTAATCAAAGAAAAACAAAGAACAAAACAGCACAAGAAACAGGCCCTTCGGCCCAACGAGCCTGCACCGCCACCCTGATGTTCCCACCTCTACCCGCGATCCCTGTCCATGTTTATAGTTCTATGGATTAAACACCAAATTTGAGACAATTCAGGGAGAATTTGTTTTGCCAATTAGCCTAAGAGCACATCTTTGGGATGTGGGAGGAAACCTGAGAGCCCAGAGAAAACCCACGCAAGCACGGGGAGAATGCGCAAACTCCCACAGACACAGGCCCAAATCCATGTATCTGCACAGCACAGCGATAGTCACTGAGCTGTCGTGTTGCCCATCAAATGGTCCAGGTCAAGCGTACACTAACGACGTGAAGCACCAGGATACTCTTGAAAAAGATCCAAGAGCAGCCCTCTCACAACCCATCATGTGTATGCCCCTCGTTAGACAACAAGGTGGACCAATCAGTTTCTTGGTGGGTTCTAACTGCTCTTAATTCTCACTTTTTCCAGCATAATTATGAATGACTTCCTTTGTTCTAATGCAGCCTTTAACTTTTCTATTGACCATGGTAGATTTACCTTTCCCTTTGTGCCTTCAGGGAATGTATATCTAACATATGAACAAATGTATGAACATACAAAATACGAGTAGAAGTAGAACTCAAACCTGCAGTGCCACTCAATCTGTTTGCGTTAGCGTTTTACATTGCGCACTCCCATCCACTCCAATAACCTTTGCTGTCTTGCCTAATAAGAACCTATCCAACTCTGCCTTAAAAATATTCAGTGATCCATCTCCACTGCTTCTGAGACAAAGAGTTCCACAGTTGCACAACCCTTAGAGAAAAAAATTCTCCTCCACTCTGTCCTATGGGGAAAACTCCTAATTTTAAAACTGCTGATTTGGTTAACCCAGTCTATGTGTAAATTGAAGTTGCCCCTTCTTACTGTATTAAATCGTTAACATTACCATTTGGTAGTCTATAATTAACCCCCCAACAATATTTGCTGTCCCTTGCTATTTCCTGGCTCCACCCACATCTACATCTTTATCCTTTGACTTAAGATCCTCTCTCACTAATGTACTGATCTTGTTCCTTATTAGGAATGCTACCCCAACTCCTTATCCGTTTTGCCTGAATCTCCTAAATACCAAATATCCTTAGATATTTTGTTCCCAAACTTGGTAGCCTGTCTCTATAATGGCAATTAAATCACACCAATTCATTTTATGCATTCAAATTATATTGAAATTATGCTACACTCCAATTATATTTGGAGGCAGTACTGTCTCACAGTGCCAGGATTCTAGGTTCAATTCCAGCCTCAGGACATTGTTTATGCAGAGATTGTACATTCTCTCTGTGTCTACATGCATTTTCTCCGGGTGCTCCAATTTACTTGCACAGTCCAAAGATGTGCAGGTTAGGTTGATTAGCCATGGTAAATTGACCCTGGTGTTAGGAGAATTAATAGGTAAATATGTGGGTTGCAAGAATAGGGGCTGAGTGGATTTGTGGTTGGAGAAGGCTTGATGGGCCAAATAGCCCTCTTCTGCACTGTAGGGTTTCAATGAAAATCATCAGCATTTTTGCAAATACTGTGTGGATTCGGTTAGACTGCTGCTTTTTTTAACATTATTCTCTGTTCTGATCTTATTTCATTCTTTTCAATGCTTCTTCATCTTTCTTCTATTTTTGCTTTCTTCTTTTCTACTTTCTTTTACCAGTTTTGTTTCCTTTTGATCTGAGGTCTCTCAGGTTCTCATCCTCTGCCAATCTAGTTTAAGTCCTCCCTAACAGTACTATCTCCCTGAAAGGATATTAGTCACAGTTTTGCTAAGATGCAGCCCATCTATCTTATATGTGTCCAACCAGCACTGAACTGATCCCAATGTTTCAGAAACTTGATGCCCTCCTGTCTACATCAGTTGTCCAGCCATGTGTTCAGTTGTTCAATTCTTCTCCTTTTATGCTCACTAGCACATGGGACTGGAAGTAATCCTTTGCCTTTGAAATTCTATTTTTCTGATCTGCTTCCTAGATCCCTGAAATCTGTTTTCAGGACTTCACCCTCTTCCTACCTAAGCTATTGGTACCAATGTGGACCATAACCTTTGGATGATCCCCTCCCTGCCACCCAAAAATAATGCCTTGTAACTGCTCCATGGCATCCTTGACCCTGGTCACTGGGAGGCAGATTACCATCCTGGTGTCACAGCCATAGGGAAGCCTGTTTGTTCCTCTAAATAATCAACCTTCTTTCATATTCTTCTTCCTCCCCTCCTGTTCAGTTTGAGTTGCCAATGGTACCATAAGCTTGAGTCTGACCACACTTATCCCAAAAACCAATGCCCTTCCCCAATATCCAAAACGGAAACCCACTTAACGAGCGAAACTTCAGGTGACTCCTGCACTACCTGCCTGGTTTCTTGGATTGCCCAGTGGCCATCCATTCTCTTTCTTTCCCCTAAACTGCAGTGCGACCACTCTCACTGAACGTGCTATCCAAATAGCTCTTGACCTCGTGTTACGCCACACTGACTCCAGCCTCCACTCAAGTTCCAAAACCTGGACCTCATGATTCTGCAGCAATTCCTGCATGAATAGCCACCTAGTTTACCAATCACATCCACGATTTCCTACAGAACATGCATTCCACATGACCAAGCTTCCCTGTCATGTCTTCAGCTATGTTAAATTTATTTTACTTTGGTTTACTTACATTAATTCTACTTGGACTTAACTTAGTAAATCTTACTGTTATTGATAAACCTTATCGGTGTTTTCTTCTATTTGTACTAAGGCAGCACCACATAGGTAACACCTATGCAGCCTTGTATCCAGTACTGCTGAGGGCTTCAAGAAGGAAGAGTGCTGGGCTCTAAGATCCCACAGTGTTCACTTGATTTGTAGCTAAGCACAAAATTTCGGCCTTGCTCTCACCATGCTGCTCAGACAGCTCAGCAATTGGATGCTGCAGACTAACCTAGGGTGACCTACCTTTTAATTCTGAATCAGTCTTTTTCCGTTGGGGAATCATGTTGCAAGTGAACATCCCATCACTCTATGATGCCAAGGACAGGCATCAAACAGATTCTTTGAAGAACTAACATTTTGTTTTTCTGTTTCCACTACGAGTTATTGCTTTGATTTATTTTTCATAGCACAAGAGTAAAGGGAAACATCAATGCCAACTTATTACTGCCCTGGAGGCATCTTTTTCAAACTTAAAATTGAGCAAAGCGTAATATTGAAGTTAATCTAGGAATTACTAAACATTATTTATTCAGTTTCAGTACAGTACAAATCAACTGGGGCAAATAAAAGCTTATTCAAGATAAACTGATTGAACAAGCACCAATTTAAAGGACACAGTTTGGAAAAATTATACGATGGCTGCTTAGGAATGCAAATACCAGTGATAACATAGAGAGCAGAAATAGATGAAATGCGTTAATTTTAAAATGTCAACAAAATGAAGATTGTTATTGACTTCAGGAAGCATGAAGGAGAACATGCTGTACCAATGGGGACAAAGTAGAAGGTGTCGAGACCTTCAAGCTTTTAGGTGTCCAGATCACCAACAAACTGTCTTGGTCCCCCCTTGTTAACACTATAGTTAAGAAAGACCACCAACGTCTTTACTTTCTCAGAAGACTAAGGAAATTTGGCACGTCAGCTATGACTCTCACCAACTTTTCCAATTGCACCATAGAAAGCATTCTTTCTGGTTGTATCACAGCTTGGTATGGCTCAAGTTCTGCCAAGACCACAAGGAACTACAAAAGGTCGTGAATGTAGTCCAGGCCATCATGCAAACCAGCCTCCCATCCATTGACTCTGTCTACACTTCCCGCTGCTTCAGCAAAGCAGCCAGCATAATTAAGGACCCCACGCATTCTGAACATTCTCTCTTCCATCTTTTTCCATCACGAACAACATACAAAAGTCAGAGGTCACGTACTGACTCAGGAACAGCTTCTTCCCTGCTGTTGTCAGACTATTGAATGTACTTTCCTTGTGTTAAGTTGATCTTTCTCTACACCCTAGCTATGACTGTAATTCTGCACTCTTTCCATTCCTTCTCTATGGATGGAATGCTTTGTCTGTACAGCACGCAAGAAACAAAACTGTATGTTAATACATGTGACAGTAATAAATCAAATCAAATCATTCCAAAAACATAATCACTTTGTAGGGAATTAAAAAGCAAACTCAAATATTAATAATTAAATAAATCTGTAACACTAACATATTCAACAGACAGGGGAAGATCTTTACGGACATCTAGCCCACTTATCCGTAATATTTCTTTGCTGCATTGCTAATCACTTTAAACCTCATTTGTTGGCAAATGTCCATCCCTTTCCTTCTTGAAACCAAATTGCAATTTCTTTTTCCACCACCTGGATTGGTAATCTGTTTAATATACTTCACACGTGGGAAAAGATAAAGATAGATGTGGGGAAGGACGGTGTGGCCTGAATTTTCACAGATGGAAAGAGCCTCTGGTTTAGCCAAAATGGTGCTAGAACCCCAATTCCAGAAATGGCCATTTGAACCCATTTTCACCATGAGGGATCTGACTGAGGTTTGTAGTTTACACATCCATGGTTCGTGGAGGCAAATGCACAAGGAAAAGTAGAGCTGCCTTTAAACAAATCCAATTTTCACTCCACAAGTTATAAATTTACCAAAAATCTTTGGAGAGGAAATGTACTTTCATGGATAGATCCAGGGAGTTCTTTCCTCCCTAGAGACACTGTCAGACCTGCTGAGATTTTCTAGCATTTTCTGTTTTTGTTTCGGATTCCAGCAGCCACAGTATTTTGCTTTTATCTTAAGATACTTAGAGGATTTGACTGGATGGATTCTGAAAGAATGTTTCTGCATTATGGGACTAACCAGAACCAGAGGGTCTCCCATTTAAGACAGAGGTTAGGAGCATTTCTTCTCTCAGAGGATCATAAGTCTGTGGACCTCTCTTTCCCGGAGAATGGTGGAGGCAGAAAAGTCTTTGAATATTTTTAAGGTTGCATTAAGTAGATTCTTGATTGACAAGGGAGTCAAAGAAGGGTAGGAAAGAACATGGAGTTCAGATGACAGTAAATCAGCCATGATCATACTGAATGGTGAAGGAAACTCGAACGGCCAAATGGTCTATGGCCTGCTTATAATTCGTATGGTCGTATGTTTAATGAAAGTTGAAGTTATCCACAGAAATTTAATGGGAATAGAAAGACAGACTTTTTTCAAACAAATTGTAAAGGATCACAGATAACGACATTGATTGTACAATATTTGGGTGACTCCTTCATTAAGTTTTACAACAACCATAATGTTAGCCTTCTGACCTTTAATGATTATAACTTTTTCACATGAGGTAATATTGTCATATTGAAATGTCACTGCCCATTGCCATTTATTTTGAATTGATTTCCATTATCTTAGTGAAAAAGTTATAACATTGGTCAAATATAGAGGAAATTTTAATGAGATAGGTTTGGAATTGTATTAACAAGGGAGTTGCTGGAACATTACACAATAGCAATGTTTGTGCTTTGGAGATTTATCAAGATCTTGCCTTGTAATTATCAACCTGGCTCAGCTGCCAAATATTTTGGCTGAGGTCAAAAAATTTCCATGCGGTTGCTGAAGTCGGAGAAAAGTAATTATGTCCTAACCTATTGCAACAATCTGACAAATCAGCAAGAATGATTATCATTCCCTTTTAAATTGCAAGATTATGTAAAATGGCAACTTTTGAATAAAATGATAAAAGTGAGTTTACCATTTCTTCCAACACAGTTTTGCACTAATTTGTAATGTAAAGTGAAGCTATGCAATATACTGACAAAGAATACTATCTCTGCATTACAGCTGCCTATCCTGCTGCCTATGGCCAGATAAGTCAAGCCTTTCCACAACCACCTCCAATGATACCCCAGCAACAGAGAGAAGGTAAGTTATTCACTGTGTTCACAACATAAAATAGAGAAACAGCCCCGATGTTCCATGGACTCAAAGAATATAGAATTTATTCCATGGTCATCATAATTCATGATAAAATACGATGTCAGTGAAATGCCGAAATCATAGAACAAAGTGGAATAAAATCGTTCATATATGACTAAGAAGCTTGAGTGCACATTTTTAGGATTTTTAATGGTTATTTTATACAAGTATTAAACTGGAGTAGAGGAAATAGTTTATTCTATGACACACATGGTTACTTTGAAAAGCTTTAGTTGGATGAGTTGAGATAATAGATCATTGCCTGATATCGTTAATCAAAGTAGGATTATATAAGCGTGTAAATCCCAGTCTGTGCACCATTTAATGACTGATTATGCTACTAAAAAAAGAGATGTGCAGTTATGAGTCACCTTATCGCTTAGAAACATCTAAAAGCACTGAAGTTCAGTGACTGGTGTGGTGCACAGGAGATGAATAATTATTGAATTATCATTGTAGCGCTAGTTGCAGGAGGAATGTTGGCCAGGACATGAATAGAATTCAGTGATTCTCTTCAAATAGTGCTGTGTCCCATTTCCATCTGAAAGAGAATGGCAGTTTATACTGTAAGAGAAGAGAATACTGATTGGTCGGCAAGCAGACTCTGGTTGGTCAGGGTATTGCCATGGAGAATGCACCAGTTGATGGTAACTGGCAGTTAATTCTACCAACACATCTACTAACCAATCAACACTCTATTTTTATAGGATATAAATTGTCACCTCCTATTCATTGGTATTCTTGCAAATTGTCTTGATGAGTGCAACATGAAAAGCTTTGACAAAAAAGCCTCTTTTTTTCAGTAATTCTTATTACATTTTATGTAATAATACCACATTGTCCAATCATCTACAATGGGAATTAGCCCTTTTGTGAATCCTGAGATAGTACTAATGAATAATACTGATGTTTGCTCTGCACCACATATTATACATTTCTGAGAGTTACGTGGACCTACTAGTGACGTGCAGAATGCAGGCCAGTGCCTATTTTAATTATTTAAAAGAGCTTGACTTACCATTCCCCCTCTCCACCAAATCTCCCCTCATAACCTAGCACTGCACTTCTTTCTGCAACTTTTCTTAACTTGGTCACTGGGGTCTGATACTTAAAAATGTTTAAAAGTCATTTAGAAATTGTTGGGAAAAGCACAGAAGGTTAGTCAGCAACTGTTTTGAAGAAGGATCTGACCCACAGTTTCCAGCTAATTCAGCTTTTCAGTCTCAATACTTGTAATAACCTAGCACATAAATGAGCACACTGTACTTGTAAGCGTTGGCAATAATATCCATTTTTAATGCTTAGACACATTACTATTATTGACTATGGTAGCTGTAGTCCTCAATATGTCAAGAAAGATTGAGATTAGTGAATGTGTTTAGCACCATGCCCAAACTGCAACTCCTGGCATCCCTTAAGATTTACACATCAATTCTAAAGAAGGTCAGAGCTTCACCTTGTACCGCAACTTAATTAGGTTTCAAATAGTACAACAATGACTACACTTCAGAAGTACTTCATTGGCTGTGAAATGTTTTGTAATATAATGAGGTTGTAAAAGGTGCTATATAAATGCAATTCTTTATTTTGGTGTATTAAAAACTCAATTTATTGTTGAGTTTTCCAAAAGTTCATCCTGAAACAATTTTTTGGGAAATGATGAATCTGGTACAGAGTGTCAATGTGCTATGACATGTACTAAACACATAAGGGACAAGTCCAGTAAATGACATTGAAAATATTTGCAGACAATTACATATATGTTTTCACATCTTTGTATAGAAATGTCATAGTGACTTCTCTCTTATGTGTAAAGCTGTTTTGGCATTAGCAATTCATGCTTGGCAAGTATAATAACATATTAACCATGGGAATACTGGTTAGCAAATATTCATTAGGACTCAATTTAATATTAAGAGGAGGAAATACTGTGCTCCTACCAATGAAATGATGCCAAGCTTAATACGTTTTAATGAAGTGCAAATGGGCTGCTGTCAGTTCCAAGATGGGTTTTTTGTTTCAAGTTTTGTCAGTAATGTGAACGAGTAAATGCGACTAATGTGAATAATCTGAAGAGTCACTATGAAAACTTCACTGCTCAGTGCAATGGAAGACTTCATTAATTCTGAAATTTAAAAAAATTCGGTTTTGTCAGGTACAATTGAAAACATTTAGCGCAGCAAATTGTACAACATTACTTAGCATGAATCCACTTTTCTCAATTCATTCATATTGTACTCAACTGGAAACATCCAACTGCTCAGTGAAACAATCACTTTTCATTAGTAAAGCCTACAATACTGGATAAACAAAGTGGTTCAAATTCACAGATCTCATCCATTCTAAAGTAAACCAGGTGAAACATGTGGAGCTCAAGATCACAAAATCCTTTTTGCTGTCATGTTCATTAAGGAACCTAAAGCAGGCTTTTGAGAGTGGAGATTCACACCGGCCTTGAGAAGATGAGTTCTGAAACTCCCTCCCTAGTGCATTCCATTCCTCCATCCCCAACGCCCCCCTCCCCCCAAAATTGTCCATTCTATCTTCTTTAAAGTGGGCTGTCTTCTGACCAAGAACTGGTTCTGGTGTCTCCTTACTTAGGTCAATGTTGAATTTTGTCTTAAAATACTCCTGTAAAGTGCCTTGGAACATTTTGCTTAGCTTAAAGCACAACATAAATGCAAATTATTGCTGTTGACAGAATTTCAGCCTTGTATTTCCCCTTACTCACTTGTTAATACCTTTGCCAATTTTCCTATTTCTCTGTTCACCAACAAAAGACCATTTATAAATGGTATGTAACAGCCATGATCTCATCTAGACTGCTGGTTGCCCTTAGCCTCCCTGGGCTGAAAGACTTCTTGTTCCTGATCACTGTACCATGGCTCCATTTGTGAATCTATTTACAAATGGAGTCAGTTGTGCTTGAAACTTCTTTCTGTTCCCTTACAGACATCCTGCATTTTGCATTGCAGCTCTGATGAAGGGTCATTCTGATTCGAAAGACTGGCTCTATTCAGTCTCTCAGGTGTTGTTAGAACTGCTGAAATTTTCCAGCAAATTCTGTTTTTGTTTCTGCAGTCCAACTGACTAGCATTCTGATCTCTTCATCAGAATAGGAAGACAGGGCCAATCCTCCTGAGATTAGGAGCAAAAAGAAAATTGGATGGCTGTGGCATACGTTCATAAGAATCTAAACCAGCGATGAGATATCAACTGACATATTGCAGATTCACTGTTCTTACATATAATACTATTATCACAGCTGATTCCCAGGAATGCTTGGTGTTTCATTCACACAGATATCCTTTAGAAACTGCTTCCTGGAGAACATTGCAGAATAGTTTGCAAGGTCAACCCATCTAAAAGGTAGAACAGATCAAATGTTCCAGTTAATGTCAATGAGAGGCCAGTAGAAGTGTATAGACTTTCTTTTGTTGGAAATGGTCATTGTCTGGCACTGGGACGGTGCAAATTTTACTTGCTACTAACCCAAGCCTGAAGGTTAGCTTGCTGCCCACACACATGAACAGCTTCAGTATCTGAGTAATTGCAAGTTGAACTGAGCACTGTGCAATTATCAATGAACATTCCCACTTCTGACCTTATTATGGAGGGAAAGTCATTGATGAAAGTAGCTGAAGATGGTTGAGCCTAGCACACTGTCCTGTAGTGATGTTCTAGGACTCAAATCATTGGCTTCCAACAATCATAACCATTTTCCTTTGTGACTCCAGTCAATGGAGAGTTTCCCTTCTGATTCCTGTTGGAAGTAGATACAGTAAGATACGTACTAAACACATAAGGGCTTGATGTGACATTCAAACTAATGTCACTTTGATTGAAAGGCAGTCATCCTCGCCTTGTCCATGTTCGGATTAAGGCTGTAATGGGGTTGAGAGCTAACTAGCTCTGGTAGAGCCCACACTGAGCATCTGTGAGCAGATTGTTGGTGAGTAAGTGCTGATGACCAAAGGAGCAGTAATTGGTTAAAATGGATTTGTCCTGTTTTTTTATACCTGGTTAATTTTTTACTTTGAGCAGTTTGATTAGAGGTGTGGAAAGTCCTGCAGGACCACACTGGGATGTTTTAAGGGCCCATAGCATTTGTTGCATCGACTGCACTTAGCTATTTCATGATGAAGCACAATGAGTAAATGGAAAAGGCTAAAGATTGGCTTCAAGACATTTCAGCAGAGAACTGAAATTGTTCATCCATTCAGAAAATGTGCTGAAAGGTGGTTGAGCATGTTATCAGCCTTATCTTTAGCACCCAAATGCCAAGCATTAGTTTTTTTTTCCCAAAGCAACATTTATTGTTATAGTTTCATAAACATTGCACAAAATTGAACAAAATAACAACAGTGTCCTCCAGATGATCAAATTATAGAATCTTATGGTGCCATTCAGCCCAGGGAGTCTGCGCCAACCAGAATCCCACCCAAGTCCCACCTCCATAACCCCATGCATTTACCCAAATTAATCCGCTGGCACTAAGAGGTAATTTAGCATGGCCAGTCCACCTTACCCATACATCTTCGGGCTATAGGAGGAAACCGGAGCACCCGAAGAAAACTCATGCAGGCATGGGGAGAATGTGCAAAATCCACAAGGCTGGGATTCAAACTTGGGTACCTGGTGCTATGAGGCAGCAATGCTAACCACTGTGCCACCGGGTTGCCCTAATGATGGTCATTCTTTTGTAACCCTTTTCTTGTGGTTGTTCACATGATTCTGGCACAAATCCATATACGGCAGTAGTGGTATCAATGTCCTTGTCTGGAAGATTTGTTCTTTATAGCCTTTTTACCTCTTGTAGAACAAGATGGCCATGATAGCTAAACTTGGCCATAATTCCCAATAAGCAAAGACATAGGGTTTCATTAATGCCCACCTTTCTACAATTGTGGGATCAGTCATCATTTCTTCACCATTTCTTCAGTCCCAAGAAGAAGCCTCACAACACAGGTTAAAGTCCAATAGGTTTATTTGGAATTATGAGCTTTCTCACAATCTGGTGTCATGAGACTTCTTACTATGCCCACCCCAGTGCAACGCCAGCATCTTCACATAAATCCCAAGAAGCTCACCAACTCCTTACACTGGTCTAACTGAGAATGGGGAGGTTCTTCTTCCAATTAATTACTTAATTGTCAACCATGATTCACGACTGGATGTGGCAGTCAAATCTGTGCTTTTTGTGAGAGAGTTTAATGTGAAAATGGGTGCAAACTAGAAAACAAAAATAGATTGAAGGCAAATGCTATAAGATATCCCTGACATTCAGTTCATCTCCTGCCCATCTCTCATTTTCTACTGAAATGTCAATACTTTGATACAACAAATAGGCCACCAAAGGTGTCCTTTTCAGGTAGTTTTTTTTGGTATTTACTGTTTTGTATAAGGCATAGGAATTGGCAGACATAATCAGGTCATTAGTTGTGAACTTTAATGTGTTTATGCACGCTTCCTTCAAGCAGGTTTGTAAAACTGAATTGCTTATTTTAATATCTTTCATTTTTGTGCCACATTTCAATTATTTCAATGTAGTGCAATCCTTTCTCTGCAGGTCCAGAGGGTTGCAATCTTTTTATCTATCACCTTCCTCAGGAGTTTGGAGATGCTGAGCTCATGCAAATGTTCCTGCCTTTCGGTAATGTCATCTCATCAAAAGTGTTTGTGGACCGAGCGACAAACCAAAGTAAATGCTTTGGTGGGTACAGATAAAAAAAAGTTCAATTGCTATTCTGTGAGAAATGATTTTAAAAACTAGATTTTATGTCAATACACTGAAATAGTTATGTCTAAACAATGAGTCATTGCAAATTATGAAGGATTCTGCTCTTCTGTAGATTAACCTTTAACCTTTCCCCTCAGCAAACCCAGCTAAGGGGTTAACTACCAGTTTATTTTGCTGAGTGAAAAGGATTGGATTATATTCAACATCAAAATATTCTTGCTTTGCTTTTAGATTACCAAAACATCTTGTACGTAGAAGTATAGAATACTGTGTATCCTTGAATGGAACAAGGTCCTTGAATACTTTTTATACAAATAGTTGAGGGTTATAACTGAACAATTAGACAAAACATCATGAACAATCTTCTGACTGAAAAACTGCTTTGGGACAAGCACAAATCTTGACATGTAGCTTTCGAGAACAAAACAAAACATGGGCTTCTCCATTTAGAATAACAACAGCTCTTGTGTTTTTTTTATTTATTCCATTTGCTGTTTTCCAAAAGTGACGTGAAAGCTTGTAACTGAGCCATTTCCTTTTGCTATTAATCTGAAAAGGGAATCGTAATTTCCATTTGGATTCTGCACAAAATTGGCTGGAAGCAATTAAGAAAAGAAAGTTACCTTTCCAAGAGATGGTGTGAATGGTTCAGGCTTGATGTTGATGTCATGCCATTGACTTTTCTTATTTTTAATGTGGTTGCTCCATATTTTTATTAACCTCAAAATATGGAAAATTAACAGACCCAAATAAACAGATTTGCCACAATAGACAGTTGAAAAAGATTAAGGTCATATTGCCACTAGAATGTCTTTTGCACCCAACAACTCTTTATGCATTAGTTTTATTCTTTCTTGTGGTATTTTTGTCAAACAAATTTATTAATTACACCTGAGACAAATTTCTGTTCTGTAAAATACAGTCAGTTGGTTGTATTCAAGGAAATCAGATATATATTGATTAAATTAACCTGTGTACAGTGGAACTCAAATTTAGAACACTTAAAAGATGCAATAATTCTGACGGTGATTCCAAATGAATGACTTAAAATAATGTTTGAAACTTCCAGAAGAAGATCCTGAACAGGATCAAAAGCTGTAAGTGGGTCCCACTGTAAACACCTCGACCAATTTAATGACCTAATTAATGAACATTGAGTACATTTGTAGCCTTGTAGAATGACCTACTATGCTGTGTAAACATATTTAATGCAGAGAGGAATATAAATAAAAGATAACATCAAAATATTTCATAATTTATAATGTTTCATTAAAGTCAAAAGTGCTAAGCGTAGCATGTTGAGTAGTTGAAATCTAAAAAAACAATCAGTACTCCATGGTTTCCTTCACGTTTCAAGTTGTATGTTTGTTAAACTGAGGAACAGAGATTTTCAAATTGTGTTTTACTGTAATATGGGATTTTCAACACTTTTTTTTGTATATCGTCCTATGGTACACATGTCGCTAATAAAAAATAATACAAAGAACTAAAGTCATTTCCAACAAATTAAATGTTCTATTGGTGTGTGCTGCAAACATATGTAATCAAAGATCAAACATAATATCTGGCTTATGTGGCATTTTAAAACTTTATTTGATTGTCATTGCCATTATTCTCAAGAGAAGTCCTTCAGAGGTTTTTCATCCTGTGGTATTCAACAGGCTATTGGTCTTCCCTGCCTTAAAAGTAAAGTGGTAATGTGCTGTAACCAAAGTGTGATATTGTCAATTCTTTTTCCTGCTTTTTTTTCAGTTTGCAAAATATTTACAATAATTCACATGTGGCTTGCACTTTACCAATACATCTGACTGTTATTCTCCATGGGTTCCCCTAAAGGACAGAACAATATTTTCAAACCCTTTAAGGACTACAATTAGATTATTGCAATTGGTTCAAAATATAAAGAATTGATCCCATTATGAATAAACAATGAGATCCTATCCAATTCTCCATTCTGTAACATACATGGACTCAGTGTCATGATGCTGCATTTGTTGGAAAGGTATTTTTCAAATTGAGATATTCTTTATCTGGTTCTCAAAGGATTAACATAGGATTCCAAGTCAATGTCGACGTTTATATTGTCTAAGAAATATGGAGTGCAGTTTGAATGCATAACTTAATTACAAATGGTTAGAATAAAAGCTAAAAATTTCACATCAGCTGGATATTATGTTTATCTTGAAGGGGTGTGCAGTGACTTAACCTCAAATCTGACTGACTAACACACAGTCGTTTCCCTGGCACTTTTTATTTAGGGCGTTCAGTTCTGCTGCAAGTGTTTCTTTACGTTTTGTTAAGGTTATATGAAAGTGACCTATAACACACATTTTTAAATCATTGGTTTCCAGATTTAGGTCACTGGGCCCCAAGGGGATCCCAGGGGGCTTTGAAGGTCATCAGATTGCAGTCCATCTGCTCTCAGGTTCTGTATTCCTTTGCATTTGCCGCCATGCCAGCTTAGTGCTTCTGTTGATGTGGACTAATAGAAAATGTTTCCAGCAGTGATGGCGCTGAGTAGCTAGCAAAATCCTTCAGATGTTGGATACAAAGGGCTCTTCCTGGGAGTATGTCAGAGTTTGCAATTGGACCTCAAATAGTTTGAGATCCCCACTAAAGCAAAGACTTCTTTCACCAGTGTATTAATAGGTCTGAGAAGATGAGTTGGTAAAAAAAGAAACTTCTAGCCGGAGAGTAAAGACGGTGTAAAATTGGTATTTCTAAACAAACATGGTCACAGTGTTCTGGGTTTGACATTGGTAAAAGCGCAGAAATTAGTTTCACTATTCCAATATTGAACAAAAATTTGGACCTCATACTCTAAACAATGTGAGTTTCCTGTGCCAATGTAGGACTTTTACAGTCTGATATTATAACCATTAACAACTACGTTACATCACTGTATATTTTGGAGTTATGAACATTACCACTTATGAGATTTAAAATCTTGCAATATATGACTCCATTAGGGATTTCTGTCTACTCCTAGTTTTGCTGATTGTTTTATTTTAATAATCTACCAATCCCTACCCTCTCTTTTCCACGTTGCAATAAATGGGAAAAACGACCAACAGGAGCCTACATTCAAACACTTTAATCAATCTCACATAAATTGATGTGTGGTTGAAAAGAAAGCTGTTGTTTCTGTCGAAGATGTTAACAAATACATTTCAATGGAGGGAATATTGCCAGTTGCACCAACCTGGTAGGCCAGTGGCTTAGTTACTGCTAAAGCAAATTGTACCACAACATAGAAACTAGAAGCAAGATCAGGTTGCTTGGTCCTTTGAGCCTGCTCTGCCATTTATCTTGATCATGGCTGATCATCGAATTCAACATCCTGATTTCCCCCATTCCATCCATATCCCTTGATCCCTTTATCCTCAAGAGCTATACCTAATTTCTTCTTGAAATCAGACAACATTTTGGCCTCAACTACAGTCTGTGGTAGTGAATTCCACACATTCCTCACTCCCTGGGTTAAGAAATTTTTCCTCACCTCAGTTCTGAAAGGTTTACTCCTTATCCTCAAACTGTGACTCCTCCACCATTGGGAACCTTCTTTCTGAATCTACCTGTCTAACCCTGTTACAATTTTGTAAGTGTCTATGAGATCCTCTCTCACTCTTCTAAACTCCAGTAAATACAATCCTAACTGACTTAATCTCTCCTCATGTGACATACCTGCCATCCCAGGAATCAGCATGGCAAACTTTTGCCATACTCCCTCTTTAGCAAGGACATCCTTCCTCAGATAACAGCGCCAAAACTGCACACAGTACTCCAGGTATGGTTTCACCAATATCCTCTACCATTGCAGCAAAACATCCCTATCCTTATACTCCAATCCTCTCACTAAAAGGCCAACATACAATTTGCCTTCTTTACTGCCTGCTGTACCTGCTTGCTTACTTTCAATGACTGATGCACAAGGATTCCAGGCTCTCATTGAGTATCCACCTTTCTCAATTTACACCCATTCAAGTAATAATCCGTCTTCCTATTATTGCAAAGTGGATAACCTCACATTTATCCACATTATACTGCTTCAGCCGTGCAGTACTTATATCACAATTATTGAGGTGTCACTATGTGGATCACTCTACTTTCACTATACTTATTAATGATCTAAATTACAGGATAGAAAGCCACATCTCCAAATTTGCTGATTACGCAAAGACAGGCGGCATTGTAAGCAGTGTAAATAGAAACATAAAATTACTGAGAAGTACTGAGATTAAAAAAATGCACAAAACTAGAAAATGAACTTTGAAGTAGGCAAATGTAAGGTCATCCACTTTGGCACTGAAAAGCATCGAAAAGAGTACTTACTAAATGATGAAAACATGGAAATACTGGAGGTCCAAAGAGACTTAGGGAGTCAATTTTCATAGATGATTAAAATGTCAAAAATTGGAATAGGAAATAAAAAGAGCTAACTAAACATTAGCCTTTATAGGTCGAGGATTGGAATAGATGGGGATAAAAAACAAAACAAAGCCCTGGGTGGACTATATCTGCTGTAGTGGGTACACCTTTATGTGGATTATCTGACAGATATCTGAATTCCAAGGTTTAAAATATATGGAAAAGATTATACAAATAATGCTTGTATTTTATAAAAATAAGGGTTGATTGATCAAAGATTTCAGGCAATTAAGAGGGACAGATAGGATCGATAGAGAGAAACTATTTCAGCAGGTTGGGGAATCTAGGACAGGAAGGCCAGTCTAAAAGTTAGAGTGAAACCATATAGGAGCAAAGTTAGGGAACAGTTTGACACACTGGAACTCTCTTTTGCTAACAGCAGTTGACACAAGATCAACAGTGGGATTTTCTGTCTTTGCTCACCCCAAAACTGGAAAGTCCCACTCGAAACAATGGATCTTTGCATGGTCCACTCCTCCAACTGCGACACTTCCCGTGGCAAGTGGGTCGCGAAAATTCCCCGCCAAGTGTTAATTTTAGGTTGAAGATTTATAGGTTTTTGTGAACCAAAAGTACTAAAGGATGTGAGGCAATGGCAGTTATATGAAATGGATTTGGCTATCTGCCATGATCTCATAGAATGGAGGAAGAAATTTGAATCACCTAGTCCTGTTGGTATGTTTCTGAGACAGTGAGTTCGATATAAATTCTATTAACGAAAGCAAAGAAGTTCCTTACAAAATCCAAACAAAAAACTATACCACATATTGTCATTGTTATCAAAATAATGGAATTGGACACCAATTACTGATAAATTAACAACCACATAGATTTACTTCTTGAAATATATATACACAATAACATTTAATATTAATAGTTACAAGAATTAAGAATAAAAATATGCAAAGAGGAATAGCTCTCGCGATAGTCCTGAAATTGTTTTTCACATTGACGCTTGACAGGAAGTTCTATTCAAATAAACCCCAAAATTATTTTGGACTAAATCCAAGTGTGATAGGAAACAAGAAGGAACTGGTCATTGAACTGTCATTTCTCTTTCATCGCTGACTCCCAATCTCAATTCACTTTTGTCCTTTTTATTGATATTATAATAATCAGATTACAACCAAACACTCTTTCTGAGCATGATCTTCCGATGCTTCTACCACCTCCTGACGTTTGTGCTGTGTTGAAAGCAGGACTTGCCTCACTTCACTTTGCTGTAATTAGTTCTATCTTGGGAACTGAAACCCATGGAAATTTTACTGCCTGATTACTGTATCCAAAATTATCCCCTCTTTTCGTTTACTCTGCCTACCTTCAGAACTGTCCTATAATGCAGGCCTTGCAGTTTCAGTTTCTCTGTGTCCTCACTTTTCCATATATTAGTTATAGCCTTTGCAATTCATGTAGAAGGAGCAGCAAAGGAACCCAATGAGAATTACAAGCACATGGAACAGCAGCTAACTGTTATGCTGAGACACCAATCTAGGTTAGTTTGGTGAAAATATATAGCCTTAGCATTGAATATTGACTGCAAGGTATAACAGCGTAGCTACGCCTATTCCTGTTCAAACTCTACACTGCCAACATTTACCTTTTCCCTGCTACTTGTTTCACAATGTTGCTTTTTCAACAGAACTACAAAAGCAATATAGGAAATACAGGAACAAACTACTGTGTGCACAGGGCTGTTTCTAGTATTTTGCATAAAGGAATTTCTTCCAATTGTCTTTTGAACCAATTTATGTAGCCTGTTCCACCCTGGCCTTCCATGGTAAGTTTTTCCACAAGTCTATTGTACTTGATGTGAAAAAGCTCAACCTAACTCCCCATAACTTTCTAATTCTTAATGTGCATCTTTTTAATCTGGGGTGGCCCGGTGGCACAGTGGTTAGCACTGCTGCTTCACAGTGCCAGGGACTTGTGGTCGATTCCCTGCTTGGGTGACTATGTATGGTTTGCACGTTCCGTGTGGGTTTCTTCCAGGTGTTCTGGTTTCTTCCCATAATCAAAAAGATGTGTTGGTAAGGCGCATTGACCTGAACAGGCACTGGAGTGTGGTGACTAAGGGAATTTTACAGTTACTTCATTGCATTGTTAATGTAAGCCTTACTTGTGACTAACAAATGAAATAAAACATGTCGTGCTTGACCCCCTTTGCCAAAAGGAACAACATATTTGGATCTATTTTGTCAGTTCTCCTAATAATCCTGCAGAACTTGAGTAAATCATCTCAAACTTTCTTTACCAGAGACAGCATAGCTTTATCTTATTTTCTAAATTCTTAATAACTGCAGTCTCCTTTGTTTGTTGCTCCTGAAATGTTATGAGTGGCTGAGTCCATGGGACTGCTGGCCAGTGTTTGATAGAGGAACAATATATTCTCTTAGTTGTTTTAAAGGGAGCTTGTCAGAGCCTTATGTGTTGGCAGTACAATGTGGAAATTATGACATATCATTCTGTAATCAAAGAAACCCAAAATGGAAGTGATTTTAACCGAACCAAGTAGCAGGAAACTAACGGGATCTGAACATATTGCATGGAGCCCAATTTCCATTGATGTCAGGTCATGTGTGATCCAAAATAGGTGGCCAATTGGATTCCATCATTACCGAAAATGATGAATAAACTCAGCAGTTCTGGCAGCCAATGTAAATCTAGTCCCAAGATGTGTAGGTTAGGGGGATTAGTGGGATAAATCCGTGGGGTTACGGGGATAGAGAGGGGTTGGGCCTTGTGGGAGAGTTGATGCAGGCTCAATGAGTTGAATGGTCTCCTTCTGCACTGTAGGGATTCCATGATTAAATGACCTGTCTACAGACCTGTTCTGTAGCAAGGTCATTTAGATCCAAAACATTGGGTGTGATTTTACTGACCATCATGCCCCACAGCCACTGCAAGCGAAGATGGAGAATTTGGCACTCAGCCAAACCTCTGTTCACTGCAGTGAGACCAGAAAATCTCATGGCATGAAGATTCCACCTGTTAACTCTGTTTCTGTCCAGAGATGCTGCCAGACCTGTTGAGTTTATTCAACCATTTCTGTTTTCAATTTCACCCAGCCCATAGTATTTTGCTTTTATTGGTTTCCTCATCACACTTTTCGGCTAAAAATTACAACACTACATGCCTCTTTCCTGTCAGTTAAGCATGATAGCAGAGGCACAATAATAACTTGGAGCCACAAACATATGGGGAGGAGAGGTTCTGCTGCACTGCGTGGCAGGACTTATTACGATTTGTTTCACCAGGCCTCCAACCTGACTGCCAGGCAAACTGCCTGTTAGACTGGAAGGCAGCCTGGAGGGTAACGGGGAAGATCGATGTCATGGGAAAGTAAACAAAAGGATGGGTCAATCAAGAGGTTCCTAACACTGGACGTTTGAAGGGTAAGATTGCTGCAAATGAAGGAAGGACTCCTTCTTTGCCCTTAAGCAATGCAATTAAAGCATTAGCTCACAGATCTGATTCATCTTGCCTCTTTCCATCTGCTGGAAGTCTCATGATCCAACAATCCCAGTGTTCAGGCCTTAACATGAAATTTATGTTAGAATGGAGACGTGCAGCCATCTTAAAAGTTTTAACGACCAGCCCACTGACTACTTGCCCATCAAAAACCCAACCACTTTAAACTGGGGGTCAGGTCAAACACAGGTTGGGGTTAGATTTCCCAATTTGTTTGCCTTTCAATCTTCCACTCATCCTGAGGAGTTAAGAGTCTCCCATTTGACTCTTTAAAAAGGAAGCAAGCACTTTTTTCTCTATCCATGTTTGCTTATGCTCAGTACAATGCTAAGTGCACTGCACTAATATATCAGTCCCTACATTAATGCTACAATATATCATGGTCAATTTTCTGATTTTTGTAAAAGTCATTAAAAACTCATAAAATTAGAAATGTTTGTGCTCATATATTGAAAGAAATTTCATCTGTCTTTTACAATTTTCTTGTCAGTCCTTATTTAATATTACATTTTGCAATAATCCATTTGCAGTAGCTGTGTTTGTCAAGCCTCAAAATGTCAGCTAGATTGATGAAATAGATCAACTTGGTCTCTAATAAACTATAACTATGAGGATAATATAGGGTTAGTGACAATGATTATTTGTCTTAATAAGTTTTTTGCACATTACCTTTAAATTGTATTTTTTTTAACCAAGTGATTCATAAAAATTTCAGCATGCAAGAATATCATTTTGTCCATTTCGCCTGTGTCACTGCTTCCTCCTCCTCCAAAAGAACTATTTAGTTTAATTCCAACTCCCTGTTCTTTGTTGATGCTGTTCAATATTTCTTTAAGCACATATTCCTGCTTAACTCAGCTTCAATTGCCACTTACAGTGATGCATTCCAAATTCCAATAACCCCTTGTATTAAAAGAATTCTTCCAGCTTCCTGCTTTATGCTATCTCTTAATCATTCAGGCAGTGCCAGAAAGGTTTGTGTAACAAATAAACGTCACACATCCTCTTGGCAACCAAGTGCTATTGTTACAAGTTTGAGAAATGGAGATCTCAATGCAGCTCTCCCAGAGATTTGTAGGCATGGCGTAGAATCATAGAATTCCTACAGTGCAGAAGGAGGCCATTTGGCCCATTCAGTCTGCACCGACCTCAATCCCACCCAGGCCCTACTCTTGGATCCCCACATTTTTATCCTGCTAATTCCCCTGACACGAGGGTCAATTTAGCATGGCCAATCTACCTACTCCACATATCTTTGGACTGTGGGAGGAAATTGGAGCACCCGGAGGAATTCCACGCAGATACGGGGGAGAATGTGCAAGCTCCACACAGACAGTGACCCGAGGTTGGACTTGAACCCGGGTCCCTGATGTTGTGAGATAGCAGTGTTCACCACTGGAACACAATACCACACCGTTTATAAGCCTGAAACATTTAACTAACCATATTTTCTATCAGAACAGTGTTTTTAATCGCTTTGATACTAGAATAGCCACGAATAAGAAAGAACAAAAGCTAGAAATCAGAATGTAAAGAGAAATTGTTGGAAGCACAGAGTAGATGAAATAAATGTTACTATTTTGAAAACTGAGTGGTGACCTCTCTTTTCCTTTTCCAGATGCTGACAGATTTGCTGTGTATTTCCAGAATTTTCTGTTTCTCTTCAGGAATAAACAAGTGACCGGAGATTACTGCCAGCTTTTGTTCTGTTCATGTGTAAAATGCTCTCTCTCTCCATCGTTTTAACCAAAATATTTACCCACCAGGTTTAAGATGTCCTTTAAACTAACAGAACGATTTTTTTATGAGCTTGTCAAGTATTTATAGCATATCATCGATAATCTTAATTTATATCCTAAGGTCTCTCCAGATTGAAACACAAGATTGAAAGGGTTGGCTATTAGAATTCCAATTAGGAAAAATCATTGCTAGCAATAGGGGGGAAAATAAATTATTTTCATTCATACTATAAATGTTATTTTAATAAAATACCTTTGTGTTTATTTTTGTATTTTAATCAACAAGATTGATTTAACTTTAAACATATTGCCCTATTATTGTTAGAGTTCTATTGATTAATAAATTATTCATACATGTCCTTACTGATCAGACTTTCACAATGTCAATGTGGAGTAAAAACGTTTCACTCCACACAGCCTTTTGCAGTGTGAGTGTAACCTACTTGTGACTAATAAATAAACTTTACTTTTACTTTACAGTGAGAACTGTAGCCACTTAAATAACTGACGTGAGCAAAACTGTAAGGTAATGGGGAAATATCATTGGCCAAACTATCGCAAAGTTTTAGCAAAGAAAAATTTAAGAAAAAATATAGCCTTCTTGATTGGAAAAGTCTAAGACAGGGCTACTGTGGAGTCCAAAATCGAAATAGTTCATTATCGGACAGTTCAGCTCATCTTCCATTACCAGTGTATCAAAATTGAGATTTGAGGCCAATTGGCTTTGGTTCATATTTGATTTCTCACTTTTAGATGATGTCCAGAAGTCTTTCCTGCATTGTCATCAGAAATAAGAATTGTGTTATCAGGTCTGGTTAATTATTGTTTGACTCTATTGGTGATGTAATGAACATCCTTTATGTGAGAAGCATTTCATATTGAAAATGTGCAGGGCAGCAAAACAAAAACTTTAGAAAGCAATCCCACACACAGTTTTGAAGAACATGGCATGACTTAAAAACAGATTACAAATGGCTCATTCTACTCCATTGGCATTTTCAACTTTTTAGCCATTTTATCTGCATTGCCATTCTTTCTTTGGTATTTATCATTTAACACTTGCTTGACCAGGTAACAGGATTTGAGAGTAGGGCCATAATTTCTGACTCCAACACAATTTCCAAGAGTGAATCAGTCTGCAAACATGATGGCAAAATGATCCTGTAAACAGAGTGACCAATTGCAAATCGTTCCCTCCATGTTAAGATTGATGCACTATCGGAGCTTTCTTTGCACAGAAAACTAATCTATTTCCGACAACTAGATCTGGTATCCCCCTCAAAAACAAACAAGAAATTGAACAATTTAGGGAAAGTGATAGCCTCATGATATTATCACTAGAATATTAATCCAAAAACTCAGCTAATGTTCTGAGGACCCAGGTTCGAATCCTGCTATAGCAGATGGTGGAATGTGAATTCAATAAAAAAATTTGGAATAAGAATCTACTGATGACCATGAAACCATTGTCAATTGTCGGAAAATCCCATTTGGTTCACTCATGTCCTTTCAAAAAGGAAATCTGTAGTCCTTACCTGGTCTGGCCTACATATGACTCCAGAGCCACAGCAATGTGATTGATTCTCAACTATCTTCGGGTAACCAGGGATGGGCAGTAAATGCTGGCCCAGCCAGTGATGTCCATGTCCTATGAATAAATTAAAAAAGTTCTATTTAGTGTTATTCCAAAATGAGTGAATATGTTAATTAATCATTCTACAGTTTACAAAAAGTAGTTATTAAAATAAATAGAGACCAACAAATTTGTTGGTACCATGTCCGAATTGTACCTAGACATCCAATGTTGTGGGTGGCACATACACATATTATGCAGCAGAAGTATGATGGCCGTCATATTGGTGAAGGTTTGAGTGTGGGAACCCAGGCCCAATGTATAGTGACAATAGCCCAGGATTTTCCTGATACTTGCACCATTAGAATGCTGCATCCATGGCTTGAAATTAGTTTTACATGATAAATGTGCCAGGAAATTTTGGCAGGAATGAATTGTGCCATAGCATCATTTCCCAGGACTTTTGCTGCACTCTTCCCGTAACCTGGCTGAAACCAAGCAACACAGATTTTTATAGCTGGGCTCTGCACATAACTTCCATTCCTACACACAAATCAATGACAATTGCAAATTTCCTTGATTTGTGCCCACTTTCTTCTTGTAGACATTTAGGGTTGAATTTTAACCTTCTGACCCACTCAGAGCAAGGGGAGGAGTCTAAGAGCACAGCAGGAACCTGAAAATTGCAACACCTCATTTTTTTCAGTGAAGCTGCCGTTGTGTTTACATTTGACTTTTGGGTTCCCTCCACCATTGCAATGAGTTGGCATGATGACAACCAGCATCAGTCTATTTCAGCTCATCTATTTAAAGGCACAAGGCAAAGGTTGATGTTTGATAAGCAGTTTTCAAATTGAGATGTAGACACAATGAAGCAAAGCAATGAGCATACTTCAGCGATGAATGTTTGGACATGACGCTGTGGGTTACGCAGGCGCACAGGAAGGTTCTGTTCCCCATCTCCAGATGGAAGAAGACTGCCTCCAAAAACAAGCAGATGGATTGGAAATGGCTGAGGAGATCAGCACCAGTAATATGGTGCGTCAGTCCTTGATACTGCTCGAGTGGGCCAATGTCCTCATCAGGATAAGAAAGCCGAATGGCATGGCACAGTCAACATATTGTGTGATGTACATACAACCCCAACTCCCCTGCCTTCCCAATGCATCTACTGCATGAATGATAGGAATACATCATGCAGATGTGGCTATTCCTTTCTGTCTGGGCACCTTGTCACACCCCCATCTGGCCAGCCACCACTGACACTCACCATCTTATTGCCATAAAAAACCCATCCAAAATTCACAGGGACTTGTGCCAATGTTATCCTTCCATTTGGTCAAAAGATTCCATTTCTTTCTCTCATTGCTCACCACTTTCTCTCCTTGCAAGTGAAGACAGCAAGAACAGCAGGGAGAGGAAGAGAGCCAGAAGTAGTCCTCCAGTCATCTCCACCTTGCCGGCTACACAGGAGGAAACACTGGAGGAAGCTGTGTCTCAGCATGCTCGGATGTGACTCTCCCACCAACCAGGTATTATATATCATACAACCACACGACATGTAACACTCACTCATGTTGACTTGCCAGCAGGCTATGAAAAATGACAATATACTTCGATTCTTCTCACCTTGTCAGTTCTTAATTACGTCTTTCATCTCCCACAGGTTCCTCAGGAGGTGGTTTGGAAGGAAGATGAAGACTCGGAGGTCAGTGACTCTGAGGATGTGTCCACATCATGGGGTTCCTGCACACTATCCACCAGCTCAGCTACAAATGAGCAGGAGCAGATCATGAGAACAAGTATAGCCGTGGTGGGGGTGATGCAGGAATCTCGAAGCGATCTTCATCTGAGTCTCAGGGACCATTGATGAAGATGACATTCTGGAGCAGCAGCAAAAATGTTTGCAGTCCTGTCAGCCTTTCTGGCTGCACTATGCACGATTAGAGAGGGGTTAATCCAGCGTAAGTGATGTCTCAGGTTGGTGATGACAGAGAGCGATCATCTGTATGGATTATTAGGCACAGCAACAGTTAGCATGCATGTTCCTCTCTGCAATGGCCTCAGACTGCCACCTCACTGAAAACTGAGGAGCTCTCACTTTGGCCAGTCAGCATCTGATGTATAGAGAGAACTGTGAGGGACAAGCAGGAAGGTGGAGAAATGGAAGGGCAGACACTGCTCAACGTGTTTACACTTCTGCCCCCTTCCCCCTGCCTTCCTCAGTCACATGCTGCTTTCTGCCTCAGCGACTGAGTCTACCTCTGCAAATGGGAGAGTCTTGGGTGAGATTCTGTGGGGCCCTCATCCTGCCTCCAAAACCCAGAAGACTTCCTCCCGGAAGTATCTGAGCAGTCAGAGTGAGGATATGAACGACCTTCCTACAGCGCTGCTGAAAAGGGTAACTCTGTGTAAGAGTAGTAACAAAATAGTTGAAGGATTTGTTGGTGCAGGGTGGTTTTTGCTTGGAGTATAGCGCTATGATACACTGTTACATTTCTGCTCATGTTCATTCATCATAACATTTATTTCGCTGCCCATGACCTTCCAAATGGCCTTCTGACCTATGTAGAATGGTGGGGCATGAATTCTAAACCAGCAATGATGTCTGTGAAAGGAGTGAGTTGTTGATAGTGGGACTGATGGAATCTGGGAATGCTTAGTCATTTTCCCTTGAACTTATATTCACCGTCTATGACTGGCATGGTGCAGTGCACAATCCTTTTAAGATTATAGCAGAGAATGCTTGGAAACATTTCTTGTGCATAGCCTGCCGCTGTTCCCATCGTGTCACATTCTGGGTTAGCAGCACACTCACACAGCTTAGAGAAGACACTGGCGCCCAGCAGGTTCATATTTGATGTGCCATGTGGCTGCACTGCCTCAGTTTAATTGAAGCCTTCCTGCCTCAGACCTCCGAGGCAGCCCTGGCAGCCTTCACCACACTCAGCTGCACCAGCAGAGATGCAAAGTTGCCGCTCCCTCTCCCTGAAGCTCCAGTGTGCATGGAGCAGTGGACCCACTAGCATTCAGGAAAGCCTGGCAGATCAGTCCCAGGCTCCAAATCACATCTTCAACATCCTGACTCCTTGCCCCAGCAGATTCCCATCCACTACTTCAAGCTGTGAGTGTCTCTGGGAAACATCACTGGTGCAGAGTGAACATATCAGGGCAGTTTCGTGAGGATGTTGCCCAGACATCCATGATGATCCTGCAGTGGCTGCGGGCCAGCTGAGCATTGATGGAGTAATATTCTTTACAGTTGATAAAGTCTCCTGAATGATCTGGGCCCTCCTTCTGGGAGCACTTCATTGCTATATGCAAAAAGTCAATGATTTCCTAGACCCAGGGGAATCCAGTCAGAATAACAGTTGCTCATTTTCTGACTGGACTCATGTTATAAGTGCCAGTCTTGGTAAATATGGCATCCATTACCTGTGAGATGCACTTGCGGACAGCAGATTGTGAGGTTCAACAAATATTGACTGGAGGGCGCAAGAAAGCATGAAATGAAAATCTGTGATGGCCTTGACTGCTTTTGGCAATGTGCGCCCAGGAGATTGAAAATGTCAGCCACTGTCTGACAGGAAACTTTGAGCCTCTGAAGGTGCTGGTGCTCAGCCATGTCCAGGAAGCTTGTTTTCTGACAGTTTACCTGTGCTTGGGGGGGGGGGGGGGGTGAGGGGAATGGAGGTTGGGATGGTGGTGCGCAGAATCACCTTCCGTAAGTTGGAACCTTGTGTGTACACCTCTTCTCCAGCGGACCAGCAGCTTGGTGAGGTGAATGCAGATGTTCCTCGTCTGAGGTCCGGGGTGGAGGAGCGACTCCCGTGTTGATCTAAGAGCTGACAGCCGGGAATTGCACAGATCAATCAATGCAGGTGTAGGGATGACCTCCAAAGCAGTGAAAGCACATTCTCACAACAAAGTTTTGTCAGCAAAAAGTCTTTCACCAAAGCGGGGAAGAAGGTGTCAGTTCTCAGTAATTACCTGTCATTTTTTCAGCCAACTCAAATCCCATGCTTTGCTTTCTCTAGTGAGTTCCTAGACAGCCAGACAACCTGTGCGCTCTCATGTAAAGACAGATTTCCTGCTTACAGGAGTAGACGATTAGCACTTTACCTGTTCCAGTTGCCAACACACCTGTCCTGCAGCATTTCCCACGTGCTGCAGGACATGCTCGGGTTAAGGATGAAAGTCACCGGGTTCCGCATTTTTAATCCATCACTCCCTCACAAACCTACCCACCTTGATAGGTTAAAACTCCCCTCTTTAGAGGCAAAATAATGGCAAGGGAAGGGCATTGAAATTTATAATTTCAACATAAACTGGACCATCTGATGGGCACCATGACAGCTTAGGGACTATCGCTGTTGCTGTGCAGACACATGGATTTGGGCCTGTGTCTGCGGGAGTTTGCGCGTTCTCCCCGTGGTTGCGTGGGTTTTCTCCGGGTGCTCCGGTTTCCTCCCACATCCCAAAAATGTGCTCTTAGGCTGATTGGGCAACAAATTGGTCCCTATATGTCATTAAGACGTTAGAATGGCGGCGCGGGCTCGTTGGGCCGAAGGGCCTGTTTCCGGTGCTGTGTTGTTCTTTGTTCTTTGTTCATTTGTAACTGGGGCCACGGGCTTCATTGAGCCATTCCATTGAGCAGCAGGCATCTGTCAAGTCTCCTCAGATAGCTGATTGGTTTCCTCTGGGCTGTGATGTCAGCACAAGCATTCAGTTTGAACAAGGGAGGTACCCAACCATGAGGGTGGGGCCACAAGGACAGAATGGCAGTGGCCCTCAGTAGTGCTGGGACCAGAAAGACCATTTTTTTTTCTCCTCCTGACTCCATGTCAAGGTAATTTTTGAAGTAAATACTGATCGACATGTTGGCACCTTGCACAAGTGCCTTTAAGAGCCACTTCTAAGGCCACAGCAGAAACTGTGCACAGCTTGCCCAATGTACATTCTGCTCAAATTCCAATCAGCTTCCAAGAGGCATTCTCAAACAGATAATCCTGGGCACATGCACAGGACCCAATGCTTAGTAATGGCTGCCACCAGGAATGCTTAGATATCACCTGAACCAGTGTGGCAACTTAGAACATTCCAGAAAACTAAGTATAGTTGCCGAGTCTGCCCATTCTCAAACATTTTGCAGTAAATGATCAAGTTCAGCCGTACAAAAGGATTTGAAATTTGGAATTCTGTGACTTGGTTCTGCTTAATCGATGTAAGTGAGGGAAGTTATTGGCTGCACTGCTTCTGAAGTCTTTGATTTTTCATTTTGCTGACTACAGTGCATTCAAATTAATTCTCCGGACAAAAAATTGGAGTAAATTCACAAGAAGGTCAGGACATGATGGCACAAGACACATCGTTGCGTTGTTCCAGGAAATTAATGTTCTATTTGAGTATCTCTGTGTTGTCTATGCATCGCGGCCAGAGAAAATCCATTATTTATTGTAAACCAAATAGCTGAAAGTATGATAAAAATTCTGTCTCTTCTAAACCGGTAATAAAATTAAGATGAAGTGAGAATCTCCATATTAGTTGTACATGCTACCCATTAGTATATCGTACATTTAATACAGCTACTCAGTGAAGTATCGAACTTAGTTGAAGTTGATTTTTCAATACTTTGCCTATGTGGAAATTTAATTTAGTATGAATTGTAGTCAGCCAACTAAACAACATGCAAATCCACTTGCACGAAAGAGAACTTTAAACATGAAAAATGAGACAGTGAGTGTCCAGAGTTGGGATTGCTCACAAGGCTATTTGATTCACTATTAATCACCAATAATTCTAATCCTATGTGTTTTGTAATGAATGTGAGGCTAAGGTGTTCAGTTAAAAAATATTGTTCCATTAGAATTACAGGCAAGTGGGCAAACAGAAGATTGGTTGGCTTATGATAACTTTGGCTATCTTGTATAATGTTTAGTGTTTCCTGCCTTCACTTTCTGTAGCCCTAGATTAAAATGACCTTTTTAAAACAGTAAAAGTTACCAAACCCATTTGCAGGTTAATAGTCAAACTGAACGTTTGAATCAAATCTGGGGGATTAGCGAGGGGGAGGAGGTCGTTACAAGAGAATCATATTCCCAACAATTCTCAATTCGTTAGTTTGTCACCTACTCCTATTTTTAAGTAAGGCCAAGTATTTGGTGGGATTCTCATCTAGTTTGAGCTAAACAAACCTCCTTAAATGCTCTTCATCTCTGCACACCCCGATATAAAGTGATAAGATTTTATATTGCAACCATGTACGGTTGGACCAGATTGATTTCTAATCCCTGAGGCAAGATTTACCATCAAAAACCAAATTAGTCTGCAGCATCTTTCCTCCTCCCAAAATGTTACTTGTCCCTCATTTTGCTTTGTAACCACGCTTCCTTCTTCTTTTCTTACTCCATTACCTTCCTCTGTTGACCAGTCATCCTTAGCTTTCATGGTCAGAAACAATAACTCCCCCCATTCAAATTGCTGCAGCAATAACTTGAACATTTTGCACTTGCACAAAACTTTGATCTCAATTTTCAAATGAGCAACATTGCCTTTCGCAAAATTATGTTCACTTAGAAGGCACTCAAGCCTTCAAAACAATCAGGAATTAACTTGGTCCAGCCTATATATAAAAAGATTGTGATTGCCAGTCACAAGATTGTTAATATTTGTAAACGTGATATGTTAACCTGTGGGACTTGAACTCTTCAAAACTTAATGCTCTTTGACTTCCCCAGTGAATATTTCCATTTAAATGTGAAGATACTTTTTAAGTGGAAAGAGCTGTCTGGTGAAAACAAAGGGTTAATGCAAGGTGATAATGCAATACAAGCATGAACTGTTGTATTAGTTCTTCCTGGCCCACGAAGTTGTAAAACCAATGTTTTTGGCAGGTTTTGTGAGTTTTGACAATCCTGCCAGTGCCCAGGCTGCCATCCAGGCAATGAATGGTTTTCAGATTGGCATGAAGAGACTTAAAGTACAGCTGAAGAGGCCGAAAGATGCCAACCGCCCTTACTGAACCGTTCCAACTCAACTGAGACTTGAGAGCTACTACAGGTAATTCTCAAACTTTCAAGCTTTGTATAATGGTGTGTATACATTGTGATTTTGTTTTCGCAATTCTGATTGACAATTTAACCTCTGGTGCCTGTTATTTGCATGAATCTGATCTATTCATGACCATCAATTCTAATATTTGACTGAACAATAGCCTTTAAATTCAAATTCTTTTTAAATTGGATGGCTGTTTACAATGGCCAATCTAAATATCACAGAAATCGAACTCAGTGACAGGCAGTTCTAGATAATGCAGCTAGTGCAAACAGGAATGTTCCTGGGAATATTTTCTTAAGTGCTGGTATTTGTTACCACCTTTCGAGTGCAGCATTTCTCAGTTGAGGTGATCTGATGAATGGACCAAATCATTTTTATTGAGGTATCCTCATTAATTGCATTCAGTTGTATTTTGAACTAATTTGGGTTATACGCAACTTATGAACTTAGTTGACACCACATCTGTTTTCCAGGTGCAGTGTGGACATCTAAGCATTCCAATTTGTCAGGTGACTTGCATATACATTCCATATCACCTGTCTCCAGCTGCCATATAGGATTCTGTATTGGTCTCCATAGCCCATTCCTGAACCAGGTGTTAGGCACTTTGCATATGCAAAGAGGAGACCTAATGTCAATTCCACCCAATTGCGTTGAAGTACGTGCAGCCTGTGCTTCATACATGCAAGATAAAGAATACATGATGTCTAACTTCACCTTCTCTTCCTATAAGTTGTGCAATTACCAGCCACCATTCTCAGTTGGATCTGTTGGCTCAGGGATTGCTTAAGTCAATCTATCACATGCTGCTTACTCTGTTTGGCATGCATATAATCCTGTGTTGCAACTTCACCAGACTTTGCACCTCATTTTTAGAGATGCCTGGTACTGCCCTGGCATATTCTTCTGCATTCCTCATTGAACCAGAGTTGATCATTTGAATCACTGGTGGACTAAGGGATATAATAGGCCATGAAGTTACAGATTGTGATTGAATACAGTTCTACTGCTGCTACTGGCCCACAACATGTCATGAATGCCCAGGTTTGAGCTGCTGTTAGCTGTTCGAAATCTATCCTATATATCATGGTGGTAGTGCTAAACAATCCAACACAGCGTATTCCCAGTGTGAAGATGAAATTTTCTCTCCACAAGAACAGTGTTCACTCCTAACAATATTGTCATGGACAAATACATCTATGAGAGGTAGTTTGGTGAGGATGAGGTCAAGTATGTCTTTTACTAATGTTGATTTTTCACACCACTTGTGACAGATTCAGTCTGATAGATATATGGTGAACTCTGTCATAAGTGATGCTGAAGAGTCACACTTGGTGATGGATATTGAATCCACCAGCCAGGGTACATTCTGTGCCCTTGCCACCCTCAAGATCATTAGTCATTTTGTCCTGACATAAAGATGATGTGGAGTTACCAGCTTTGGACTAGGGTAGGCACAGTAATAGTGTCACAACACCAGGTTAAAGCCCAAAAGGTTTATTTGGTAGCACGACCTTTCAGAGCATTGCCACTCACCTGATGAATGGGGCAATGCTCTGAAAGCTTGTGCTACCAAATAATCCTGTTAGACTTTAACCTGGTGTTGTGAGACTATTTAATGACATAGAGAGGAAGTGTGCCAGTGAATTTGATGTGATATGTTTCAGTGATTTGCATTGTTTGTGCTAGGCTGTGAGATGTAAATCTGTGATTTCCAGAAATGCTAACTGCGTGATGGTGAGGTGAAGCATCTGAATGTAAGGTCTGTGTCATGATTGAAATAAATTGTTGGTAAGCAAGTGAAGTGTGTGTGTGTGTGGTGAGTGGAGCAGTGTGTGATGTTTATGGTGTAGTTGGTAGGAGATGGAATGGAAGGATATGCTCACCGACTTTGTCCATTTACATGAAGTCATTAAACTTCATGCTGCATCGCATCCTAGTTCTTGGGTCTAGACTGCTGATATTGATCTATATGGCCCACCAATTGCAACTGTTGTTTTAGTGTTGTTACAATGTTAGTGTTGTGGTTATAACTGGACCAGAAAATTCCAGAATGGAATCCCAGGTAAAAAATTTTTACTTTTACTTAGAAAACGTAGAGGAACAGAGTCACTGTTAGTTAGTGTGATAAGGAAGAAAACGAAGTATTAAACATAAAAACTTGGATCATGATAAATACTCTTTTACTCCCCCTTGGCTTCACAAATGCACGCATTTTAAAGTTACACAGATCACAAAGTATATCTTGAGCTACAATGGTCTCAGTAACACAAAGACCAGAATTTTACCATCCCACCTGCCACAGGGATCAGATGGGCAAGGGTTGGACAATGGGAGGTTTCGTTGACCTCGGGTAAGATTTTACAGTTTCAAGACAAGTAAGACTGTAAAATCCAAGCCTATGTCTCTTTAAATACACAGGCTAGCTGTGGTCAAATACATTCTCTGCTCTGAATCCAAGCAATTATCTGGATTCCTTCTCAAATTCCCCCAGAAGAATATCACATGAGAGTTCCCAAGTTCCACTCCCAAAAATTTGTTTTAAAAATCTATTTTTAACAATAATGTTTTCCATTAGTGTTTTGTATTATGAATCCAGTCCAGAGTTTCCAAATTACTTTTTCAAACAAAGCTTCCACTTCACTTTAACAAAGAAACCAGCAGCCAGGTTTTGCAGTTACCTCTTCAGGATTTCTTTGTTTTGACTTTTGTAATCATGATGTGGAAATGCCGGAATTGGGGTGGACGCAGTAAAAAGCCTCACAACACTAAGTTCAAATCGGTTTATTTGGAATCACGAACTTTCAGAGCACTGCTCCTTCACTCACCTGAAGGAGCAACACTCTGAAAGCTCATGATTCCAAATAAAAAAACTGTTGGACTTTAACGTAGTGTTGTGAGACTTCTTATTTGACTGTTGTACAAACAATTCACAATTGCCTTAACTATCAATTCTCAGACTCTATTAAGATGACATCGAATTTTTGATTTACCAGTGCAGCTGTTTTTCTGCTTTACATCTGATTACTTCATCTGTCTTTTTCACTCACCACACTTTGTCTGCTTTTCCCTTGAATTCTCCTCTGAATAATAAATACCTCAGTCCGTTTTCTTAACTTCAGTCTTCCGAAGACATTTTTTTTGTCCCAATTCTCTGGTTATCTGAACTAATTTGGGAAGTCAGTCTTTTTGCACCTTCCTTGTCCTGTCTAACTTGTCTTCTCCTGGCAGAGAAATGTTTGCTTCCCGGTGTCCTAAATCCAACAGCAAACAAATTCAGCTAAAACTAAATTCCCAAAGCCTTTCTACCTCAAAAGAGCGCCTAGTTGCTGAGCAATCATCACGTGCTCCTGCTAACTTATTTACTTTGTCACACCACAATCCTCACTAAGCACAATAGAAGCGCTGTTTGAATTGAGGAAGCCCCATACATTCCAACACCTTTGTCCAGCATCAATCTAATTAGGTTTCACCTGAAAAAAATCAGATAATTGTATCCGTAAAATAGCATTAATGCAACTTCACTGGTGCTGAGGTCTATGAATTAACTGGTCTCCTAGAGTTACACATTGAAGGTAATTTGTTTTAGCTCAGAAACAAAGAACCATTGACCAGAACATTCAGCACAGACAGGGACATATCGGATAGGATTTTCCAGGCACACTTACCAGAAAGACTGGAAAATTCTGCCCAAAGAGTGCCTTTGCATGGTCCTGTCTCACCCACTACAACTCCTATGGTGGGCGGGACTGGAAAATTCTGCTCAAAGAGTGTCTTAACAGATTGGTTGCTTAGCATGTACCCTATTTAATTCTCCTTTCCAAAGAAATGCCAAGAAAAATCAGTCTGGGTGTCTAATAGGCAGCTGACCTACCCCACTACCAGTATTGTCTATTTCAGGGACAGCCACTCGAGTTGACCTACAAATAACATGTGGCCACCTTGTTATTGAAAATCACCCCACTTATCCAGGCTTATAGACTGAGCACTTACTATTCTAAATCTCTGAACACTGGAGCTCCTTTCAGCCCTACATCCATGCTCTTCCTTAAAAGCTTCACAGGGATTGAGTAGTGCATTGGGTCTTTTTACCTCTAGGATCTTGTTGAATCTATCTGAGAGGGATAAGATGAAAGTTTCCCTAATGCCTGCAATAGTCTTACGTGAAATGATTCACTGAAGGTTAACCTAGTCACGTGGGTGGGCCCATAACTGTCTCAAATCTGACATGACTAATTGGCATTTTATTGGAGCTCAGAGAGGTCTGCAGTGTAAAATGAAAATATCACTTTGGCACAACTATACATTTCTAACATTAATGTCAAACGCTTCAATCAAAAATTAATTTCAAGTTTTCCTCACTCCCACATCTTAATGGCATTGGTAGTGCAATGCAAACCCATTTTCATCTCAAAGTATGGTTTCCACTGTGCTTGCAGGGAAGTTATTATGGCACACTTCTGAAGAAATTCCCAGCTGTAGTTGAGAAAGAGCTTAACTTCTCACCTAGTTGATATACCTGAATCGAAGTGTTTAAAGCTCACACTGGGAATTCCCATTATTCCATTCCAGTACAGTAGCAGTGGAAGGGTATGTTTCTGAATGGAAGGCTGTGACAAGTGGTGTTCATCAGGGATCAATGTTGGGACCTTTGCTGTTTTTAATATATATAAATGATTTGGAGGAAAATGTAACTGGTTTGATTAGTAAGTTTGCGGATAGCGGTGAATTTGCGGATAGCGGTGAGGACCATCAAAGATACAGCAGGATACAGATCAGTTGGCGACTTGAACGGAGAGATGGCAGATGGTGCTTAATCCGGACAAATGTCAGGTGATGCATTTTGGAAGGTCTAATACAGATAGGAAATATACAGTAAATGGCAGAACCCTTAAGAGTACTGAAAGGCAAAGGGATCTGGATGTATAGGGACACAGGTCACTGAAAGTGGCCATGCAGGTGGAGATGATAGTCAAGAAGGCATTCGACATGCTTGCCTTCATCAGCTGGGGCATTGAGTTTAAAAATTGGCACGATAAGCTGCAGCTTTATAGAACCTTAGTGAGGCTGCACTTGGAATATAGTGTTCAATTCTGGTCGCCATAGTATCAGAAGGATGTATAGGCTTTGGAGAGGTACAAAAAAGATTTACCAGGATGTTGCCTTATATGGAAGGCATTAGCTATGAGGAGAGGTTGGGCAAACTTGGTTTGTTCTCACTGGAACGATGGAGGTTGAAGGGAGACCTGATAGAAGTCTACAGGGTTATGAAAGGCATGGACAGAATGGATAGTCAAAAGCTTTTTCCCATGGTGGAAGAGTCAATTACTAGGGGGCACAGGTTTAAGGTGCAAGGGGTAAGGTTTAAAGGAGATGTACAAAGCAGATTTTTTACACAGAGAGAGTGGTGGGTGTCTGGAACTCTTACCCGAGGAGGTAATGGAAGCGGATATGGTAGTGACTTTTAAGGAGCACCTTGACAAATATATGAATAGGATGGAAATAGAGCAATATGGTCTCTGGAAGGATAGGGGGTTTTAGTTAAGTCAGACAATATGGTTGGTGCAGACTTTGAGGGCAGAAGGGCTCTGTTCCTGTGCTGTAATTTTCTTTGTTCTTGCTCCTTTATGAGAAGCATTCCCTCTGTGAATGCTACAAGAGGGTGAATCTAGTTTATATTGTACAGCAATATTTATGACAAAGAAATGCCTAACATTTTCATTTGCTTGAGAGAAAAGACAAAATATTAACAATAGGGAATTAAAAACAAAAAATGCTGCAGAACACTTTAGCAGCTTCTATGAAGAGAAAAACATAGTTAATTACTCCTTTAACTATATCTCTCTCTCCACAGATGCTGCCAGACCTATTGAGTTTTTTCCGGCACTGTCTGTTTTCATTACAGAGTTCCAGCATCCACTATGTTTTCCTTTTCTTCACAGTAAGAATTTTCTTCAGATGTTCGATGTAAGAATCATTTGTTCAGTCAGTGTAAAGAGTAGAGCAGAGCGAACTGACCTGTGTCACAACAGATTTGTTACCGGATTCATTGAAACAATAATACCCAGATGTTGTTCTTTCCATTCAAGTGTTCAAAGTGCATCTATGCATGACATTGCCAGGAAGCACAAATAAGTCTGTGTACAAATTATACACTCTGAGAAAATGTAGATATTATTCTGATTCACTCACTACAACACGAGCTACAAACATTCCTTTCATAAGTGAGTAAAGAAGGTTTGGGTGACGATGGAGGATGACAAACTAAGATTTGTTCATTAGTTTACTTATTAATATCACAAGTTGGCTTACACTAACACTGCAATGAAATTACTGTAAAAATCCCTTAGTCGTCGCACTCTGGCACCTATCCAGGTACACTGAGGGAGAATTCAGCATAGTCTGTGCACCTATCATAGCCTGTGCACCTCTTTACTCAAAGAGTGATTAGGGAGTGGAATGCCCTGCCTGCAGCTGTTGTAGATGCGCCAAGTTTGGTGGCGTTTAAGAGGTTAATTGATAAGTATATGGAAGAGAAGGGAATGGTTTAGTTTGGAGGGGCATTGCTTTTTATTTTGGTCGGCACAACATCGAAGGCCGAAGGGCCTGTTCTGTGCTGTATTGTTCTATGTTCTATGTTCTATCCAGCACGTCTTCCTGACGGGGGGAGGAAACCAGAGCAGCCGGAGGAAATCCACACAGACACGGGGAAACATGCAAACTCCACACAGACAGTGACTCAAGCCAGGAATCGAATCTGGGTCCCTGTGAGGCAGCAATGCTACCCCAAAATGGCTGATGGGAGCTGTCTATTGAATTAGTTGATCTTTCAAATATTCCATGAGAGCAGTTAGCCAAATATTTGGCCATTTATATAGGTTCAAGTAAACTTTGATGTTTAGTTTTATCAGCTGAGGTATAATATTGCAACAAAGACTAAATAGATTAAGCTCAGTACCAAGTGCGCTGCACTGTTTCAAAACTTCCCCTTTCTCCATTTCTTTAACTCGATAGCGAGAAAGGTAATGCCACTAAATGAGATGATGACTGTGAATGAACATGTTTAAATTTGTGCACAATGATCTCCTTACTGAACACCTGCAAAGACAAAAGCAGAAACATTCAGAGACTTTAGGGACAGAAGCTGGGAGAACCGCAGAGAACTTACACTAATTACCACAGATCAGATTGATCAAACTCTTAATTTGAATATGCGCTGATCTGACTTTTAATTAGATAATGCATAAAGCTTTAGAAAACGTAGATCATTAAAAAGTGGAACAATTCCTGTGCACATCATATTATAAATGGTTCATTTTTTTCCCCCAAAACTTTGAAACTCCTCTTGGGGGTTGGCGGGGGGCGGCTGTGTCAGTTGATCCTCTGCAATTAAACAAGGTGAAAAGTGGGGAAGTGATTTGTTTTTTGATCTATTAGCATGAACGGCTGATCTGAGTTATTACGTCAATGATGCAAACTTGGATTGATGCAAGAGAAACCCATTCTCCTTTGAGCAGACTGTGCTGACGTGCACATTGAATTCTTCCTTCAGAATTGAATAACAAAGTTCGATAAACTTGCAATGCCCTGATTTGGATGCAAGCATTAAATTATTTTGTTAAATTTCAAGATAACATGTGTTGTCATGTTCAGAGTCCCATTGCTAAATCAGTTTGTGCTTGATTGCATGCAGGATCCATTTCCATCAGAATAATCTAATTTTACTGAACGAGTCATATTAAAGAGCACATCCATCAGAGGTGCAGACAGAGCAGAGTTGGATGTGAGCTTTACAAATGGAATTCATTAAGTTGAAACAAACTATAATATAGCAAGTCAGCAGCACCATGAGCTAGGAAAGGAATGAGCTGCTGAGGATTTCTAATGATTAGGAAAAATGGTGATTAATTGAGCCCAAATCATAATTATCTATTTACAGAAGAAGTGGTTGCAATATTCAGTGGCAGCTTCTCTTAAAATTTAGTTGCACTTCTTGATACCAAGCTAAGCTACACTCATTTGTCCTCTTTGTTACTAGTCCTGCTTTCTCCCACTGGGACAGCATTATTCATCTACGCCCCCACCTCTTGATACTGTAGCAACCTCCTCAAAATTTCACTTCTCTTTTCCATCAAGCTCCCCACCTCAATCCTCGAACAGCTACAATCCGTCTCTTCCACACAAAAAGCCCCACACTCTCATCACCCCTTTCCCTTCTAAGCACAATGGCCTCCTTGTGTCATGCCCAATGACCTTGCATGTCCTACAGACCTCCCTCGGCCTCAGATGCTCATGCCCACTCATACCTCCTCTAACACTATGGCTCTTCTTGTTATCCAGCTGCTCTGCTGCAGTGTTGCCAGACCGTTGTTTAGGCGAGTGTGGTCCAATCCTCTGCCACCCATGCCCACCCATTCTCTGATTTCAAGATTTACTTCAGGTCCTTTCTTTTCAATTTGGCCTTTGACCCTTCATCTCACGGTCTCCATTTTACTTCTTGGCAGCTTCAATATCTCACTCTGGATTGTAAAGCGCTTTGAGATGACATTTTGAATTTGAGAACTGTACAGAAATATTTTATTTAACTCCTTCACATTTCTTCAGTGAGTAGACTGGAACTACACTCACTGGAATTTAGAAGAATGGGGGAGATCTTATCAAAACATGTAAAATTATGAAGAGAATAGATAAGATAGAAGCAGAGAGATTGTGGTGAAAGCAGAATGGGGGGCATAGCCTCACAATAGAGGGAAACTGATTTAGTACTGAGTTGAGGAGGAACTTCTACACCCAAAGTGTTGTGAATCTGTGGAATCCCCTGCCCAGTGAAGCAGTTGAGGTTACCTCATTGAATGTTTTTAAGGCAAGGATAGATAGATTTTGAACAATAAAGGAATTAAGGGTTGTGGTGAGCCGTTGAGTAAGTAGTGCTGAGTTCACAAAAGAGTCAGACAGGATCTTATTGAATGGCGGAGCAGGTTGGTTTTTATGTTCGTATGGTCATCATTGCCATTATGTAAAACAACAAAGAACTTAACAAGTTAAAAAATGTAAGACTCTCGTTTGTATTCAAATTAGTGTTGGTGATCCTGATATCTGCCTCAGTCAAGGTTAATTTGCACCAAACTGTGAAATTTCTTATCTCCAATTGTGTTTGCTTCCATTTATACCTGTTGGCGTGATAAACCAAGCTTGCCTTCACTGAATCGTTACTTTGTTATTTAATTTGGGCAGCACAGTAACACAGTGGTTAGCATTGCTGCCTCACAGTGCCAGGGACCTGGGTTCAAATCCGGCCTCAGGTAATTGTGCAGAGTTTGCACATTCTTCCCATGTCTGCCTGGGTTTCCTCCGGGTGCTCCAGTTTCCTCCCACACTCCAAAGATGTGTGACTTTGTTTGACTGGCCATGCTAAGTTACTCCTTAGTGTTAAGGGGATTAGCAGGATAAATGTGGGGATAGGGCCTGTGTGGAATGGTTGTTGGTACAGACTCGATGGGCTGAATGGCCTCCTCCTGCACCATAGGATTTCTATGATTCTATCTCCTCCTCACTCTTTTCAACCTGGCATCAAGGATCCTGGCTCTTGCCCTACTTTTTCTATTGAAAGAATAACAGATAAAATGCTATTCAGTAATAACTTGCAATAATTTAGGAGGCTTAAATAGGAAAAACATTCCAGGGCATCTCACAGACAACAGTTGACATAGAGCAAAAGAAAGAAATACCACGGGAGGATGGCTAAAAAATGGGTCAAAAAGCTAGCTAGGATGATTTTTTTTTTGTTATCTTTTATATTCATTCAGGGATGTAAACATAGAAACATAAAAACGAGAAGCAGGAGTAGGCCATTCAGCCTGCTCCACTATTCATTTTGATCATGGCTGACCATCAAATCCAATATCCTCACCCTACTCCCTTCCTCCCATATCCCTTGGTCCCGTTAGCCCCAAGAGCTATAGCCAATTTCTTTTGAAATCGGGCAACATTTTGGCCTCAACTACACTCTGTGATAGTGAATTCCACTCATTCGCCACCCTCTGGGTGAATAAATTTCTCCTCATCTCAGTTCTAAATGTTTCCTCCTTATCTTCAAACAATGTGCCCTAGTTCTGGACTCCCGCACCATTGGAAGCTTGCTTTCTAAATCTACCCTGTCTAATCCTGTTAGACACTTATAAAATCCTATGAGATTCCCTCTCACTCTTCTAAACTCCAGTAAATATAATCCTAACTGACTTAGTCTCTCCTCATATGACACTACAGACCAGCCATCCCAGGAATTACCCCTGGTAAATCATTGCTGTACTCTATAGCAAAAACATTCTTCCTCAGATAAGGACACCATTGTATTCCAGGTGTGGCCTCACCAATGCCCTATACAATTTCTGCAAAACATCCCTATCCCTATACCCAAATCTTCTCACTATGAAGATCAACATACTATTTGCCTTCTTTACTGCCTGTACCTATGCGCTTACTTTCAGCGACTGATGTATAAGGACTCCGAGGTCTCATTGAGTATGCATTCTCTCAATTTACACCCTTTCAAGTAATAATCTGTCTTCCTATTATTGCTGCCGAAGTGGATATCCTCACATTTATTCACATTACATTGCACCTGCCATGCAGATACCCACGTACTCAGCCTGTCCAAATCACACTGAAGCATCTCGGCATCCTCCTCATAGCTCCCCTCACCCACCCAACTTTGTATCAACAGTAAATTTGGAGATAATATACTCAATTTCTTCTTACAAATAATTTATATATAATGTGAACTGTTGAAGTCCTTGCACAAATCCCTGCAGAAGCCAATCAGAAGAAGAACCATTTATGCCAACTTTTTGCTTCCTATCTTCTAACCAGCTTTCGATCCTTCTCAAGACGTTACCTGCAATACGTGCTTTAATTTTACATAGTAGTCCGTAATGTGAGATCTTATCGAAAGCTTTCTGAAATAAACCACATCCACTGGTGCTCGTTGGTCAACTCTACTTATTACATCCTCAAAAATTTCCAATAGATTAATAATTGATAACAGTTCAAAAATTCCCTCTTGTAAATCCATGCTGACTTTGTCTGACTATACCACTGGCTTGCAAATACTGAGATATAAAATCCTTGATAATAGACTCCAGTACTGACATTAGGCTGACAGTTCTGTTTTCTATCTCGTTTTTGAATAATAGGCTAACACTAGCTACCCTCCAACTGTAGGAACTATTCCTGAGTTCAAAGAGTTTTGGAAAATAACCACCAATGGATCTGTTATTTCCAGGGCCACTTCCTTAAGTACTCCGGGATAAAGATTATCAGGACCTGGGAGATCTACCCACCTTCAGTCCCATCAATTTCCTCAAAACTATTCCTCTACCGATCCTAATTTCCTTCAGCTTCTCAGTAAAACATGTTTCTCTCAACATTTCTGGTATATTATTCATGTCTCCCTCTGTGAAGACTGAAGCAAAGTACAAATTTAATTGCTCAGCCATTTCTTTTTTCCCTGTTATGAATTTTCCCAACCAAAGGGGTCTACATTTGTTTTTGTCAATCTCTTTCTCTTTACATATCTATAGAAACTTTTACGATCAGTTTTTATGTTCCCTGCTCGCTTACTTTCATATTCTATTTTTCCCTTCTTAATCAATCCCTTGGTTCTCCTTTGCTGAATTTTAAACTGCTTCCAATCCTCAGCCTATTATTTTCTCTTGCTTCATCCTTGAATCTTTGCACTATCTCTAATTTCTCTTGTAAGCAATGGTTACCATTCCTTCACCAGTCTTGTGCCAAACAACTTCTGGAGTTCAGCTATTCGTTGTTTAAATGCCTACCATTACTTGTCCACTGTCTTTCCTTTCAGTAATGATGTACAGTTCATCATGGCCAATTCATGCCTCATATCATCATAGTTACCTTTATTCAGATTCAGGACCCTGACCAACTACAATACTATCCACCTTGACAAAGAATTCTACCATATTATAGCCATTCATTCCCAAGGATTCTCTCACAACTAGATTGCCAGCTAATCCTTTCTCATTGCTCAATAACCAGTCGAATATGTCCTAAACCCTTCTTGGTTCTTCAGCATATTGCTCCAGAAAATCATCCCGTATGCACTCCAAAAATTCCTCCTCTATTGTACTGTGACTAATTTGACTCTTCCAATCTATATGCAGATTAAAGTGCTCATAATCCCTGATGTTTCTTTAATACATCCATCTCTGATTTCCTGTCTGATGTTTATCCCAAGATTACCACCACAGTTTTGTGGTCTGTATACCACCCCCACCAATGTTTTTTGCCCCTTGTTGTTTCTTAACTCGACCCATACAGATTCCACATCATCTATGCTAATATTTTTCCTCAATATCATATCAATGTCAAATTTAATCAACAATGCAACTCCACCACCTTTCCCTTTCCTCCTGTCCTTCCTAAACACTGAATAGCCATCAATGTTGAGTTCCCATCCTTTCTCACCTTGGAATCACGTCTCCATAATGTCAACTATACCATGATCTTTACATCCATCTGTGCAACTAATTCATCCGTTTTGTTTTAAAATGCTCCAAGCAGTTAGGTAAACCCTTAAGGTAAGCACTTTTAACATTTCTTTTCCCTTTCCTACTATTACCATCCATCAGAAACTAAACTGGGTAAATATTGTGGCTACAAGAGCAGGTCAGAGGTTGAAAATTTTGTAAAGAGTAACTTATCTCCTGCCTCCCCAAGTGTGTCCACCAGCTACAAGTCAGGAGTATAATGGAATACTTTCTAATTTCCTGGCTGAGTGCAGCTCTAACCACACTTGATATCATCCAGGACAAAGCAACCCCCTTTTTATTGCATTTCATCTAACATCTCTGACATCCACTTATTCCACCACTGTGTACACCATCTACAAGAAGTACTGCAGTAACTTTCTAAGCTTCTATCAATAGCACCTTCCAAAGTTTTGCCATTTAGAACAAAGGCAGCAGATGGATAGGGACACCAACACTAGCAAGATCCCTCCAAGCCACTCATTATCCTGACTTGAAATATATTGCCATTTCTTTACTGTCAGTGGGTCAAAATCCTGGAATTCCCTTCCTAACAGCAATGTGGGCATACTTACAACACATGGGCTACAGCAGCTACTCACCACCATCTTCTCGAAGGACAATTAGGATAAATGTTGGTCTTGTCAGAGATATATATATATAATAATATAATTACAAGGAGTCTTTGGATCTGGATGTGGATAATGAGGAATTTCAGTGATGCCATTGAATTTCAAGGAGAAAATGTTAGATTCTCTCTTGTCGGAGATGGTGATTGCTTAGCATTTATGTGCTGAGTGTTGCTTGCCACCTATCAGCCAAAGCCTAAATGAAGTCTAGGCCTTGCTGCATCAGGTATGGACTGTCAATGTCCAAGGATCTATGAATAGTATTAAACATTGTGCAATCATCAGCAAACATCCCCTCTTCTGATCTTATGTTGGAGAGGTCATTGATGAAGCAGCTAAAGCAGGATAGGCCTTGCTCACTACCCTGAGGAACTCCTGCAGTGATATTCTGGGCCTGTGAAGATTGACTTTTAACGACGACAGACATCTCCTTTTGTAATACTGGAAAAGATTACAGAGAGAGAAGAGGTGAGTCCTTAGGATAGGATACGGACAGAAGGGTCAGAATTTAAAGTGGTGAGTAATGGCGGGCTAGCGATCAGTGTAGCTCAGTAATAAACTTCAGCCGTGAAGAGTTTTCACCCTGATTCCCGTTGACTTCAATTTTGCAAGGGCTTCCTGATGTACATAGGTAAGTGCTGTCATAATGTCAAGTGCAGTAATTCTTACTGGAAATACAGAGCTCCCTCTGATGGGATGAGAGATGCTGATCACTTTGGGTCACTCATTTGCAGCCCTCCTTTTGCTGGTTGATTTACTTCAAGCGTTTAGAATAAGCGAGAAGCAGACTTCTCTGATCAAATGTGCTTGCTTGGGTTGAACAGAAATGTTTAAGAAACCAGCAAAAGTGGTTTTGCAAAACTGCATTCTTTGAAAGTTTTTATTTGTTTTGCAATCATTTCTTAAAATGTTCTGCACGTGCTTTCAAAGAGTCTCAGACAGTTTGTTTATGAGGACCTGTTGTGATGATACGGTGTGTTTAAGGAATGTATTTGTATCACATTTCCTGTTCTTTTTAGCAGTTTGTTTTATTCTCAGTGTCACTTTGCCTGTACCCAGCAGCCCATGTTCTAATTTGGACTAATACAGAATTGTTATTTTAGTGTTTTCCCCTTGGGCTTTCCAGAGGGGGGCTTAATTGGAGTTTTAACAAGAAAATCCATATGACAGCATGGAGACTCACAGGGAGAAAGTCCAGCTCAGTTGCATTTTGGGAGCTGCAGAGAGAAAAAAAATAGCTCAGCATCTCTGGAGATTGAAAACTGAGATCTGCCAGAAAATAGGCCTCTTTCTCTGAAGTTATGTTGCTTGAAGGTAGATCATTCTCTGGAAACTCTTACTCTATCTATCCAGAGGAGTTAAATGGCTGGAAATCTAGCATCCACATGAGTATATCTGTTTTCAGTGCTAATTGGTTCTGAAGTAGAATTTATGCCTATGTGGATATTGTTTAAATTGGAACTATAGAAATGGATAGCTGTTAAGAATGTCATGTTTAAGTATTTTAATTGGTTAAAAATAATTTGTTTATTATATTTATTTGGTACTAATGCCAAAATCAAATTGAGTTGGGGTCTAGGCTAACTTCTTACTATATCTTGGAATTTCTGATTTGGTTCCTAACTCTGTATACAGGTTAATGCGGCCTTGCCAGCGCTTGATATAAATCTATGCAAGAGTTTAGGCTGGTGAGACTTTTATTGCTCACCTTCCTAAACAGTTCAAACTTGCACACCTCAACAAATAACTTGTCAAATTGTTTATTGCATTACAGTTCCAGTTCCATTGTATTTTGTGGTTTATTGTTGAATATTGGAAATGAGAAGAAACCAGGAAATAGTTATTCATTATGTTGCTTTGGTCCAGACTAAACAAAAATAAACCTGAGTGGGTTATTATTACATAATAAAGAAAAGCTCTGATAGCTGGAAATTTAAAGTAGGAGCAAAAGATACTGGAAGCGCAGCAAATTGATTGACATTTTAGGTTTTTTTTATTCTTTCCTAGGATTTAGGAATTAAGGCCAGCATTTATGGTTCACCTTGATAAACCACTTTCTTCAAATACTGCAGTCAGTGCGATATAGGAACACTCATAGTGCTGTTAAAAAGGGAGTTCCAGAGCTTGATTCAGCTACAGGAAAGGAATGGCAATCTAATTCTAAGTCAGAATGGTGTGTAGCTTGGAGGAAAACCTGCATGTTTCTTCCCATGCATCCACTGCCCATATCTTCTACATGATAGAGGTAGTATGAGTATGAAAACTGCTGTTGAAGGAGCCTTTGGTGAGTTGCTATAGTGCATGTAGTTGATGGTACTTACTGTTCTCACTGTCCATGGGGATGGGACACTGTCAAGCAGGCTTCTTTAGTCCTAATGGTGTCAAGCTTCTTGAGTGTTATTCCTGCTACACTTAACAAGATAAGTTTAAATGTTTCATCATATTTCTGACTTGTGCCTTATGTATGGTAGGATATGCTTTGGGGAGTCAAGCGATGAGTTACTCACCACAGAATTCCCTGTCTATGAACAGTAGATGAGGTACTTTCTCGGATAAGATTCCAAGATAGCTCTGGGGAGATAAGACACTCTTTGGGATTGTTGGAATTGAACACAGTTTTAAGCACAAACTCACTGGAACTGTCAGGCTGTCAGGGAAGTATCAAATGATAGCAGGTGGGGTAACGTGGAATGTGCAAGGGCAAAGGATGGCAGGTCTGTCATACGAAGAGACCAGCCATCCTTTGACAGAATATAACCTTGTCAGTTAGGATTATATTGTCTGGACTCTAGAAGAGTGAGAGGGGATCTCATAGAAACTTATAAAATTCTAACTGGGTTAGGCAGAGTAGATTCAGAAAGAATGTTCCCAATGGTGGGGGAAGGCTAGAACTAGGAGTCATAGTTTGAGGATAAGGGATAAACGTTTTAGGACTGAGGTGAGGATTTCTTCACCCAGAGTTGGTGAATGTGTGGAATTCACTACCACAAAATGCAGTTGAAGCCAAAGGTGTGTCAAATTTCAAGAAGAAATTAGATAAAGCTCTAGGGGCTAAAGGGATCTAGGGATATGGGGGAAAGGCAGATGATCAGCCATGATCAAAATGAATTGTGGAGTAAGCTTGAAGGGCCTATTCCTGTTTCTAGTTTCTAGGTTCCTATGACGGATGATATGAGATGTGAGGAGTTAGAACGAAACTGCATGGAGGTATGATGACCCGTTGGGGTGGCTGGCGATGATAGGTTGGGATCGGGAGAGTGCGAGAGGAGAAGTTTGAGGGGAGAAGGCTCGATAATTTTGTGTTTTATTGCTTTTTTAATTTTTAAACAGACTCAAGGGCCCGCCTCCTAATTCCTATTTCAACTCTCCAAACCACCACCCATCCACCTCCACAAACCAACTGAAAATCTGACCTGCAGGCGGCCATTTTAATGTCAAGTTCAACATGCCGAAAATCTGACTCTGCAAACCTGGCGCAGGGATGGGGGGAATGGGTGAACCTCTGGGCCATAAAGAGTTAATATGATAAATGACATTTTGGTGATGGTTACACTGATCCTAGTGTTATCTTTGAAACTCAGCAGCTCACTTTTATTTTCAAAACTCCCCCACCCCACCTCACTTCCTGCCAGGTGTGGCTCAATGTGTTCTAGATACTCACTGTTAGCTCATCCCAAGGGATCAGTTTTCATATTTGGGTGGTACAACAGTTAGCACCACTGTCTCACAGCACAAGGGACCTGGGTTCGATTCTCGGCTTGGCTCACTGTCCGTGTGGAGTTTGTACATTCTCCCTGTGTCTGTGTGGCTTTCCTCTGTATGCTCTGGTTTCCTCCCACAGTCTCGAGATCTATGGACTAGCAATGCAAATTTTCCCTTGGTGTCAGGCTAGAGTAAATGAATTGTGTTATGGGAATAGAGTCTGGGGGGGGATTGTGGTCAGTGCAGATTCTTTGGGCAAAATGGCCTCCTTTTGCACTGCAGGATTCTGTGGATTCATGCATTACCCATACAGTTAGTGTAATGTAGAAGAGGCAATCCTCCTCAAGTTCAGTCGTGCTTTATCCAATATTAATACAGACAAACATAGCAGGAGAAGTCTCTGGAAATCAGTCAGAAGCAAATACCCTTAATCCAACACTGCTGGAAACAACTCTATAATCCTGAAACTGTCCTGGTTAAAATCAGTGACTCAACAGCAAATAAGAATCAACCTGAGGCTCTTGGAAGTCTGTGTGGCACCATTTCACACCAGGCAATATATTGACCAACTAGACAGCAGAGGAGCCCGTCACCTTTACTTCTAAAATGTAGTTCTTAGGGCGGCAAGGTGGCACTTCTTCTTCACAGCACCACTGATCTGGGTTCAATTCCTGGCTTGGGTCACTGTCTGTATGGAGTCTGCATGTTCTGTCCATGTCTGTGTGGATTTCGTCTAGGTACTCCAGTTTCCTCCCACAGTCCCAAAAACATGCAGGTTAGGTGCATTGGCCATGCTAAATTCTCCCACAGTGTACCCGACCTGGCACCAGAGTATAGTGACAAGGGGACTTTCACAATAACTTCACTTCAATATTAATGTAAGCTTTTCTTTTGACACTAATAAATAAACCTTAAACTTTTAAATCTAAATCATGTGTTCTTTTCCCAGTTCCTGGAGAATTCGATGCTCTAGCAGCTGGCCCTTCATTTTACAAATGTTTAAAATTAGTTTTGTTTTTACTTCAGTGCCCACAGCAAGCAGTGAAGGTGAATCTTGGCACAATTCTATTTTTTAAGGTCAGTTGTGAAGGGTTCTCCGTATGAAAGGAAGTTGCTTTCCGGAACTTGAACGAGTTTCCAGTAAGCGTCCCGCAGAGTGCTGTGCCTGTTTCTGAAGTACCAATGTTGAGAACCAGTTTTACTCTGTCTCAGTCATTGTACTGCAGCATAATGGATAATAACTGTCTGCAAACCTTAAAAATGAGAGGCTTGTCAATACCCTAGGTGGCCGTTCATGTTTCTCTAATTATTTTTAGCATATTATCTTGGAGAAAGACACAGCAGGAGAAAGGAATTTAAATAGAATCGTTTTTTTGTGTTGTTGAGAATGGAGGTTTAGGAGTGCTGTGTAGTGCGCAGTTTTGCTATTATGAGTGTTCATTGATTAGCATATCAGTAATGTATTATAATTTATGTTATACATAGATATAATTTATTCAAATTGTTACTGCCGTTTTAAGTTCTTATTGTTTCACCAAACACTGAGACTACCAGCACTGGGTAATCCAACAGTTCTTTTATGTTTCGAGGTGTGACTTTTCCCTCACACCATTCATTTGATAGTTTGTTTGAATTGCTTCATCATCAATTTGTCACCATTGGTATTATGGGCAATGCCTCAATTCATTTTATCTGTACGCTATAATGACAAGACTGAGAAAATTCCTCATTATTCAAACTCAGATCCCAAAGACCAAAGTCGGAAGCAATGCAGTTTCTTGCAATTGGTATCAGCGCCATTGTGTCAGCTAAGGTTCACATAGATCAATTTTCATCTCCTAAACTTAGTCACCTTGAGGCAATAATGACATCAAAATGAAATCAGTTGACTTATAACCTTACCAAGGATTCATTTTGATTAGGGAGTTATGGCCAGCCTAAGATCCCGACCGTTTCAGGTAATATCCTTTTAAATATGCAATTTGGGATCGTTTGACATAAGTGGGATCACTGATTCTAATTTTGGGAAGAAAATGACAGGAATGATACACTTGTTCATCAGTTCCACAGACCATGAGACTAGAGATGCCCAGCAAAGGTAAGCTTCCAATTAACTCTGTGGAGCCAAGAGGAGCGGACCCAATATGAGAGAGCCTTTATCCTGTAATCTGAATCCAAACATCTGTTTGGCTCCCTGCAATTCACTGGTTTGATGGAAGTGAGGCCAGGACCTGTAAGTCACAGCCCTGCTTTCTATCCAGTTAGAGCTGGCAAACAGTAAGCACAAATATCAAAATTAACCTTTATTTCTAATTAGAGTTTTGTTAGCAAAGTGACATCCTAATCTCGAGCCTCACAAAGATGAAGTCTTTGTTAGTTTCTTTGTAGCTCCTGAGCAGGGTCTGAGCTCCCAATATGACCACTGTGTTCAAAAGACTTTGCATAATTCCAAAGCTGCTTACAAATATTTTCAATCTGTATAAAAAAGCTAAGATTCAGATACTTGAAAACAGCAGGACAGCAATGTGCAATTAAAAGAATGCTGTAGAATATTTTCAGTTTATAATATACTTGACTTTGTGAATAAATTACTTTGCGTATTTTTCTAAAGATTAATACTGTAAAAGTGGGTGCAGAAAAGTTAACACAAGCAAGGTACATTTCTTAAATCATAGTATGCTGGGGATTAACTGGAAGATATCGATCTTTCATTCTTGATTTGATGCTAACACGGTACCGAAGCCTCAAAGGGCTTTTAAAAGCTTTAGAATGTCAAGGCAATGACTGTTGTGTTCATTTTAAAACATGAAGAAAAATCTACCCCTGCTGTGCTTATTTCTGTTGACACGAAGAACAAAGAATCTAAAACATGGAAGTATGAAAGGGTTTATTAATATATATTCAGTGGGATGGCATTTACTAGAACATTGCCTTGATGATTCACAGGAAATAAAATGTAAATGAATATTTCTGTGAACAGCTTGGAACGGTAGCAGTCACGTAGCATGAATCGAGATTCAGACTAGCCGAGTATCCGTTAACCTGATTACTAAGCAAAACTGGGAATGGTGGTGGGAAAATAAACAATTAAGCTATACTGTCTACGACTGTAACACTACATCGTGCACTCCCTTGTTTCCTTCTCTATGAATGGTATGGTCTGTCTGTCTAACCTACAAGAAACAGTACTCTTCACTGTATACAAATACATGTGACAATGATACATCAAATCCAATTAGCACTACCACCAAAGAGCCGGGTTCAATTTGGCTCAGATGACTGACTGTATGGAGTTTGCACGTTCTTCCTGTGTCTGCATGGGTTTCCTCCAGGTGCTCCAGCATTCAAAGACATGCTGGTTAGGTGCATTGACCATGTGTATCCAAACAGTTGCTGGAGCGTGGCAACTCGGGGATTTTCACAGTAACTTCATTGCAGCATTAATGTAAGCCCAATTGTGACACTAATAAATAAAATTTAAATCTAAAAACTTTAAATTTTAAAACATTAAAAATGTTAAACTTTGGGAGTAATTTATAAGTCCTCAAACAGTAATAATACCAAAGGACAAAGTTGAGAGGAAAAGATAAATGGCACACGTGAGAAAGGTATTGCATTAATCATGGGTAATTTTAATCTACATATAAATTGTGTGAATCAGATTAGTAAATATAGCATGGAAAATTAGTTTATAAATTGCTTTCAAGACAAGCTCTTAGAACACGATTACCAAACATAGTTTAAAAAGTTTAAAAGTTTATTTATTATTAGGCACAAGTAAGACTTACATTAACACTGCAATGAAGTTACTGTGAAATTCCCTGAGGGATTAGGAGTAGGCTATTCTAGACTTGGTAATACACATTGAGACAGGATTAGTCAATAACTTAATTGTAAAGCAGCCTTTAAACAACAGTGGTCATAATCTCATAGAATTTCACATTCAATTTGAAGTTGAGAAATGTGGATGTAAGAATAATGTGTTAAAACCATATAAAGGTAATTCTAAGAGCATGAAAGCAGAGTTGGCTAGCGTGAGCTGGGAAACTCAATCAAAAGGTAGGACAGCAGAGATGCAGTGGCAGACTTTTAAGGGCATAGTTAATAACTCCAAATAAGAACAATTCTTTGAGAAGAATGCATCATTTCTGGCTATAAGGAAATTAAGGATTACATCAAACTGAGAGAGACAAATCTATTGATCAGGAAACTAGAAGATTTTAAGAACCAATAAAGAAAGACAATGATAGAGAAATTAGACTGAGAGAAAAAAATGCTACTAATATATAAAGAAAAACAATTTCTACAGGTATTTGAATAGCAAAAAAGTAACTAAAGCTAATGGTGGTCCTCTGGAGAGAGAAAATCCAAAGAGTTAACAATGGAAAACAGGGAAATAGCTGGAGAGTTAAACAGGTATTTTCTCTTTTGGAAGACTTGGGAAACATCCCAAAGATACTTGAAATAAGAGGTGAAAAAGTGGCAGAAATTTAAAACATCACTATCTCCAGGGTAAAGGTACTGTGAAAACTATTAGATGTAAAGGCTGACAAATCCCCAGTACCTAATAGAAGTGGCTGCTGTAATAGTAGAGGAAGCAGTTATAAGCTTCCAAAATTCCGTAGATTCTGGAAGGATCCCAGCACATTGGAAAACAGCAAATGTAACACATTAATTTAAGAAAACAGGGAAATAGAAAGCAGAAAACTACAGACCCAATTATCCCACTATCATAGGTAAAGTGTCAGAATCTATTCTAAAGATAGCAAGATACTTAGGAAATCATAATGGGATCAGACAGAGTCAATATGATTTTGTAAAAGATGAAATTGTGTTTAATTTATTTAGAGTTAGAATCATAGAATCCTACTGTGTAGAAGGAGGCCATTTGACCCATTGAGTCTACACCAATCACAATCCCACCCAGGCCCTATCTCCTTATCCTTATGCATTTACTCTAGCTAGTCTCCCTGATACTAAGGGGCAATTTATCAGGACTAATCCACCTGGCCCGCACATTTTTGGACTGTGGAAAGAAACCAGACCGCTCAGAGGAAACCCATAGAGAAACGGGAAGAATGCACAAACTCCACACAGACAGTGACCCAAACACAGAATTGAACCTAGGTTTCTGTGCTGTGAGACAGCAGTGCTAACCACTGCACCATTGTGCTGCCCAAATACTGTTTGGAATTGTGGTTCTTTAAGGGAGTAACAAGCAAGGTGGTTATAGGGGAACTGGGGTACTGGGATTCCTAAAAAGCATTTTGATAAGGTGTTGCATCATAGGTTACTCCACAAAGTAAGGGTTCATGGGCTAAGAGGCAACATGATGGCATGGATAAAGGATTGGTTAGCTAACAGGAAACAAAGTAGAAATAAATGGATCTGTTTTGGGTTGGCAAGTTGCAATTAGTGAGGTGTCATAGGGTTCAGTCCTGGATGTGATTACACTGGAGGGGTGCAGAGGAGATTCACCAGAATGCTAACTGGGATGGAGCATTTAAGTTATGAAGAAAGATTGGATAGACGGTTCATTGGAACAGAGAAGACTGAGGAGCAACCTGATTTAGATGTACAAGATTATGAGACACATGGACACAGTGGATAAGGAGCCACTGTTCCCCTTCATTGAAGGGTCAGTCATGAGGAGATATAGGTTCAAGGTGAGTCTCATTGGAATGATGGAGATTGAGGAGCGATCTGATAAAAGTCTACAAGATTGAGGGGCATGGATAGAGTGGACAGTCAGAAGCTTTTTCCTAGGGTGCAAGACTCAATTACTGGGAGGCATAGGTTTAAGGTGTGAGGGGCAAGGTTTAAAGGAGATGTATGAGGCAAGTTTTTTTACACAGGGGATAGTGGGTGCCTGGAACTCACTGCTGGGGGATACGATAGCGACTATTAAGGGGCATGTGGACAAGTACTTGAATAGGATGGAAATGGAGCAATGTGATTCTCGGAAGGGTAGGAGGGATATAGTTCAGTCAGGCAGGTTTGAAGAGCCTGAGGATTCGCTCTGAGGGGTAGGAGGTTTAGTGGGATTGTGAGAAAAATTTTTTTACTCAGAGTGTGGTGACAGTCTGGAATGTGCTGCCAGGGAGAGTGATGGAGGCAGGTTGCCTCATAACTTTAAAAGTACCTGAATGAGCATTTGGTGCATCATAACATTCAGGGCTCTGGGTCAAGTGCTGGCAGATGGGATTAAGTGGGAGTTCTAATGCGTCAGTGTGGATTCAATGGGCCAAAGGGTCTCTTCTGTACTGTATGATTCTATTATTTCATGTTGTCTGTCCTCATTCTTCCTACAAAAATTTATAATTTCACTATTCTCTGCATTGAATATCATCTGCCACTTGCCCATCCACTTTGCCCATCCACGTTCACCTGAAATCTGTTACTATTCTTCTCTCTGCAAACTTTGAAACTGCACCCTGAGCACTCATATGCAGGCGATTAATATGCATCAAAATGAGCAATATTCCTAATTTCAATGTCCCTCTGGAGAACACTGCTGTGTACTTCTGTCAATTCTGAAAAAGTGCTATTCTCAGTATTACAATTGTTCCCTCAGAAGAACAGGCTTCTCTATGAGTAACCTTGGCCATCCAGTTTGTGTCAAAGTCAATGAGCTAAGAGCAGGCTGGCTGCTCCCAGGAGAGAATTTAATGAGTGTCTGCTATCCATTTTCTTTCTTTAAAAAGTCATTCTGACGACTCCATTAACTGTTTGTATTGGCATTAGGGTAAAACTCTGCTTCTAAATTATTCAAACATTGCTTGTAATTTAATTTTACATTCTCCTTTATCATTTTGGCCTTTGTTGCATCTGTGAAGAATAGCATCACATTGGTAGATTGCCATGGGAGCAATCACTGTTAGTAACTAAGCTACTTTTCACCAATGTTCTTTGCAGAACTCCTACAGGACGTGACTAAAATGCATATTCAAATAATTGTGATAGGAACGAGAAAGATTGGCTTTATTTAGGGGATTGTTGCACTTTATGACCATTGATAAGTGGTAAACTGATGAAGCGACACACCGTTAAGGAGTGATTTGACCATTTCCTGAAAATGCCATGTATGTGCATGTGTGAATATGTGTGGCATGTAACACACACTAAGCCCTTTTACTGATATATAATAGCTTAGTGTGAGCTCCTGCAATTTTCCTGCCTAAAGTAGCTTCTCAGGCAGATAGAGTTCCCTGAACTTAGCCATATGGGGTGGCACAGTGCTTAGCAGTGTTGCCTCACAGTGCCACTGTCTGGACGGAGTCTGCACATTCTCCCTTTGTTTGCATGGATTTTCTCCGGGTGCTCCAGTTTCCTCCCACTGTCCAAAAGATGTGCTGGTTAGGTGCATTGTACCCAAACAGGCACCAGAGTGTGACAACTAAAAGATTTTCACAGTAACTTAATTGCAGCATTAACGTAAGCCAACACTAAGAATAAGCTTAAATCTAGGTGTTTTTGATCTGTTTGTTGGGGTGGAGTGGGTAGGGGTTGGGGGCAGGCACAAGGAGTGTCACAAATCTTTGCTTCTCCTAGAAGATAGCATGCTGAGCAACTGAACTATCTTAAGTTGGAAAGCATTAAGCTGGGTTTTCTTCTTCCTAAATCCAGCGCTGCTTAAACTGATTGTAATATTCTACTTCTGACTTTGCTGAGATCTGCTAATATGTGCAAAGGCCCAGGATTGTCCTGTTCTGTGTGACTCAGTTCTGCACTAGGAGGGGAGCAATCAAATAAACCATTAGAAGAGCCTCACGATAATAATGAAGTTTACTTCTTTATTGCGTACTGAGAAATATTTTTGAAAGGATAGATTAAAGAAGTGAGAGACCTTTCTTGTATCTAAGAAGCATAATTCTGGTATGAAACCAAATAACTTTGAAGTTTTGGCATCTCTGGTTTACACAAGGTGACTGATTCATTCATTGGGACACTTATACTGAGCAGACATAAATGCTGATATTTCCCAAATGCATCTAGGTCAACTGAGAACATGACTTCAGTTTCTTTGTCCCTATTTAAGACAAAACATTGCTAACATGCAATACAGAGGTTGAACTGATCAGTGAGAGAAGACTCGTAAGGAATACAGACCTACAAAGATAAAGAGAGAAAGGATAACTCCAACTCTTGTCCTTTCTAGAGCCAATTCAGGATTGAGGAATTTCCTGACTATTGCTATTTCATTCATCCGGGAGGAATTGGCTCAGGCAGTGGATAAGGATTGGAAGTGTTCTTTTTACCTGCGTAATTGTAATATTGTTTTGATTTGCTAGTTTTTTTTGTGACAAGATTACCAACTGTATGAACAATTATTTTCTTTCTCATTTGGTGAGCAGCCTGTTAGCCGGCATTCTGTGAATTTGGGATGCAAGTCTGTTATAATGGGTGAAAAAGCTGAAAATGTTGTTACACTGTAACTGATGTCTGTCCGCCACCATGCATTTAATCATGTCTTTTTGTTGAAGCATTCATTGCATACATTACATTACTGTTAACCATGTGTTTGTTAATCTTATACGCCTTTGCGAGGCTTCATTCATTTCCTTGAGTTTATTTTCTTGTTTTTTTCGATTGCAAGTATTGCTTTTGACTGATGCTGTGTTTGGTACTTTTCCCCCTCCAAAAATTCTCTTCTTCTTTTGCCATTCGATCAAAAACCAAACCAAGCAGAGACAGTCATAGCCCGCAGTGTCAGGCTGTAGGAAAAGTATCCATAACAATGAAATGGAGAAAACGGTCCAGTGCGTAAGTTCTGTCAACTAGAAGTTAAAGTGTGATCTGATGGCGTCATGTAACAAGCTCAACGATTGGTTGCATGACATGCCGTCAAGTTTGGTGGAGGTGCTGTGAAAGCATTTTTCTTGGATGTTGTATCAGTTGATGATTGGCCAGTCATGATCACATATGTGCCTTTTGATTGTGTGATGCCACTATTCTTGCTGTGCTCATTTTAGTTTAGTGTTTGCGGTGGTTCCTTTTTAAATAAATATTATTTCCTTTTCGTTACCTTTTTTACTTTTTAGTCCTGTCAGCTTTCTTCGCTTCTTTAGATGTCACATTAAAACATTGATTCCCGATCCTTTTTTTTTGAAAAAAAAATAATTTTTTAAAAAATGAGGTTTACCTGTATAATAAAAATGTGTTTCTTTGCACTGAAACTATTGTGATTTGTTTATTTTTTGAAGGAGGGGGCCTTTTTCATTTGAAGTGCCTAGGGCAAAAACAAAATGTCGCTGGATGCCAGCAGTCACACATCCAAACTTACGCAAACAATGCCAAAAAAAAATGGCCAATGCGTGCCTAACAATTTCAGATTCATTTTCAGTAGTATGTAAAAATGTCCCGGAACGAAAGTGCTTTTTTTTTTGTGCAACTGAAAAAGGGTCCTTTGAAATTGTTTTTTTATTTTTGCTGTTGTAATTGTTCGATTGCTGTGTACGGTTTGCTCTTTGTTTAAACAACAGTGTGGGAACCTGCCAGCATGGATTGATATTCCGCATGTCACTCGTCCACTGAAGTGGATCATTGCAGTTCTAGATTCTATTGTTTTTTTTATATATAAAAAGTGTGAGCGGAATCTGCCTGCTAGCTGTAGACAGAACTGCTGTGAGATTTTTCTTTGGATTTAATATTATCTCTAATGTTTAATGTAGCATTGCACTTTTTTTTAAAACATGTAATGCAGATTCTTAAAGAGACAGTATCCCTGGCCGAATGCCAAAACTGTTTTGTAATCAACCTTTTTTTAAGCTTAGCCTTTTAAATACTGCAGCCTTTTCAAAATGCTTTGTGATTCTCACTCAGCCTTGTGCTATCTTTAGAATAAGCTCTTGCTTCAGGTCAATAAAGGAGCTGAAGCATCTTCTCTCACTGATCAAAGGCTGGATATTGGGCTGTTCCAAATTTTCTCTTGGCTTCAATATATCATGACAATTTTCCCTTGAATTTATCTTTCATTGGCTTCAACCATTCTCCTACTCTTTATTTATTAGTGCCAAAGAAGGCTTACGTTAATACTGTAACAAAGTTACTATGAAAATCCCCTGGTCACCACACTCCAGTGCCTATTTGGGTTAATCCACCTAACCAGCACACCTTTCAGACTGTGAGAGGAAACCAGAACCCCTGAAAGAAACCCACATGGACAAGGGGAGGATGTGCAAACTCCACACAGACAACAACCCTAGCTGAGAATCAAACCTGGATCCCTAGCGCTGTGAGGCAGCAGTGCTAATCACTGTGCCACCATGTCACCCTAATGCAGCAGTTATAGTTTTTTTATAAGTAAATACATTTTATATGCCCTTTTCAGCCTCTTCCTTTCAAGGCTGAAGTGTCAATAATTCTTCAGTCTTTCTTCAAATTTCCATCACCTATTGCTCAGCCTTGGCCGTGTGCACCTTATTCCCTGCATCTCCAGGGTTTGAATTCCTCCCTTATAAATTCCATGACCAAACTGGACTCAAGGCGAGGTCTCACGCAAAGTTTCAGCATATGATTGTCCAATTTATATTCCCACTGAAATTAGCAATATTTCTCTTTGTTTCTCTTTGTTCACAGGTTTAGTCCACAAGTGATTCAGTCCGCCTTGTCATCCAACAAGGGGCATACACGTGGTGGATCGTGCAAGGGCTGCTCTTGGATGTTGCTTCAAGAGTTGCCTAGTGCTTCACGATGTCAGTGTATGCTTAAACTGGACCATCTGACTGGCAACATTGACATTCACTGTTTGCTGTGCAGATGCATGAATTTGGGCCAGTGCCTGTGGGAATTTGTGCGTTCTCCCTGTGCCTGCAAGGGTTTTCTCCGGGTGCTCTGGTTTCCTCCCATACCCCAAAAATGTGCTCTTAGGCTTATTGGTGTTAACTTATTGTTTCTAAATTAGTCTTCCTTCAATCTTCCCCAGTAGGCTTAGGCAAAGGTCATGGGTAGAAGAGGGCACTCATAATGTTAAAATGACAACATGGGCTCGTTGGGCCGAAGGGCCTGTTTCCCATGCTGTGTTGTTCTTTGTTCAGTATGACTTCAGTCAAACTCGCAGCAGCAGCCTTAGACTTAGACTGAGAGTTATTCAGCATGGAAACAGGCCCTTCAGCCCAACTCATCCCTGCTGATCAGATTTCCTAAACTAAACTAGTCCCATTTAATTGTCAGCCTGATTGACAAATGCCACCTAAACTGTCGAGCTATCAGCCTTCAGTTATAGTCCACTGCAGGCCTGCAGATTCAGGACTGGATAAAGACCCATACATCACCATGTTTCTGTCATATACATTGTGTGCTAAATTTGAATGTAGTCAAATACATAGTATATATTACAAAGTATTTATAGCACAGAAACTGGCCATTTAGCCCTCCAGGTGCACGTCAATGTTTATGCTTCACAAAAACCTATTCTCACCCTCTGTCATCCTAACCCATCAACACACCCTTTGTTTTCTTCTCATCATATGTTTATCTAGCTTCCCTTTTAATGCATCAGTGCTAGGCATCTCACTGGGCAGTGGTTAGCAGTGCTGCATCACAGCGCCAGAGACCCGGGTTCAATTCAGCCTTGGGTCACTGTCTGTGTGGAGTTTGTACATTCTCCCTGCATGGGTTTCTTCTGGATGCTCTGCTTTCCTCCCACACTCCAAAGTTGTGCAGGTTAGCTGTACTGGCCATGCTAAATTGTCCCTTAGTGTCCCAAGATGTGTAGGTTAGATGGGTTAGCCACGGTAAATGTTTGGAGCTACAGGATGAGGACCCAGGTATGATACTCTGTCAGAGAGTCGATGCAGATTCGATGGCCAAATCTTCTGCACTCTTGAGGATTCTATGGTTCCTTTTTCCATAATGAATTGCATCCTCTGGGAAAAAAAGTTTCTCCTGAGTTCCCTACTTGTTTCATCAGTGACCAGCTACCAATGTGGCCTCTAATAACAAGGGTTTTGTCAATGCAAAATTCATTTGGATGCTTGGTTTACACATCAAAAAAAAACTTTTATGCATCAAGCCATTAGCTTAAAATACATATGAAATATACAAACCATTTGATATTTTGAAAAGGCTGAAGACTTCAGAAAAGGCATATCTTGTAGATGCAATCCCTGGCCTTTCAGATTGAAGGCAGAAAAAGCAGGGTGCTGTTTCTTTAGATTACAGTTCCAGTAAAACACAATTGGTGTAGTCTTTTTTTTACACTGTCACACTCCTATCCTTAATCTGCCTTGTCTTGTCTTCACCTTTTAGGGCGGAAACTGGAGAGGACCGCATGTACAAAAAAATAATAAAAGTACTGTTAAATAAACCTTTGGACATATCAGCATACGCCAATCAAGCTGAAGACTTCTTCAGACTTTTATCTTTGACTGCTCTGATTGTTTAGACTGTTAAGTCTCTTCAAAATGTATCACTTCTGCTGAAGGATGAGTTTTGAACGCCTGGAAGGAGAAAATATATTAAAAAAAGATACTAGGAGCTTGTAGAGCAACAAGTTGATAAGGAGTGCCTGTTGTCATCATGGATACAGTTGCCATGGTCACACATGGTAACAGTCACTATAAGTATCTGTCATTCCTTAGGTATTTTAGGGACCAAAGGACCAAACTTTTTATTGCAGACTTGTAGTCGTATGTAAATTATGGATTTCTTTCCTTCTCACACTGTTCCTAAAACAGTCTGAAGAGTTTATCTTGAATTGTAAAAAAAAGTAAAGTAATAATAATGATAATACTTAACTGCTTTTAAATAAGCAAGATTGTAGTTCTTTGATACTTTGGGAGGCACTTTGGTATCATTAATTCAAGTAAGTAGTTTTCATATGGTTTTCTGTAACTTTCATGAGGACTGACGTTTGAGATTGGCTTAACTGTGATTTGTGGGAAGCAAAAACAAAATCTTACTGAACGAGGACTATTTTGGAAATAGGATTATTGCTTGAAAATGGTTCATTGTGTTCTTAACCTTCCCTTGAAAAAAAAGAAACTCAATAGATGTACAGAATAAAAAAAACTTTTAAATTACCAATATAAAAATATAAAAAAAAATTAGACATAAAAATGCAAAAAATAGAGGTTAGCGTTACTGCTAAAAATAAGAAATCCTGTAGAATTGTAATTTTGTAGAATTTAGATGAGCATATGTTCATATACTGCCACTTGCTATCTGATCCTGTTAAATACTGACGGAAGATAAGCTACACTGGCAGCTCCTTGACTGCAATCATTCCAGCTACGGTTAAAAAAAATGAATTAAAAATATATTTAAAAAAAAAACACACAAAAAATTGAAAACTATTGTAAACATTGCAGCAAAACGCGGATGTGAATATCCACCATGTTAGTGAGGATCCCGGACTGACATGAAATCAGTCCGGAAGACCTGCTTGACATCATCAGGACCTGCTCTCTGCAAAACTCTTACCAACCTCCATCCATTACGACCGCACTCTCTGGTGTTCAAACACAAAATAAACTTCAGGGCCAGTGTAAAGTCCCTGACTCCCACCAAATTAACATTGAATCTGTATTTCAAAAGAAATAACTCAAAAAAAAGTGAATCTCTGCTGTTTACAGGAGGTATGAAAAAAACAGAGAATGTTTAAAAAGGTTCTGGCTCTGTTTTATGTAAATAAATTTGCATATTTTGTAGGACTTTTACTGTACTGATTGAGAAAAAAAAGGAAACTATTTAATGAAAGCACGGTATTTATCTTTGGTAACTGATGCAATGGAGCAGTTGAAACAAAAAGCACTGTGTTGATTGCTGTAAAATCTGGAACCAATTTATTTATGAATTATTTATTCAGTTTATTTATTGTTCTTTCAGAAGGATGTCATGTTTTAAATTAATTTACAAATGCTAGCATTATGGCTGGCTGCTGCATTGTTTTATGTTTTTTTTAATTTATTCCTTGTAGGAGGTTTTTAAAAAAATACATTCATTTTGATATTTTTTCAATTTCTATTTGCCTTTTTTTCTATAATTTTTGTTTCTATCGTACTTTATCAAAAGAAACGCGCTGTATACCTATATCCAGTGTGGCATACAGTTATTACAAGACTGCTCTCTTCATTCTCAATTACCTGGAAACAATTGTAATCTTCATGTAAGTACTGGATGACGCTTTTCAGCTTAGCCCTAAATAAAGCACAGTTTAAGAAAAAGCATCTTGGCTTCTTTTTGGGTCTGTTCACATCATCACTGGCTGCACATTCAGCCCAAGTAGCTGCATGCAATTTCTCTCACACAGCCCTGCTATTTTAAAACTGTCCAAAAAGATTGCTCTATCTTTAGAGAAGCTCCAAGCTGTGAGAAATTGTTCACTAATGAACAAAGGTTTCCCTGACAACCCCCAGAGCTAACAATGGAGGGTAAATACATTCTCCGAGGCAATCAAGTTCGACGTCGGGTGCCTGCACTTTTCCAAACACCAAATCAAGAGAGAAGCCCGGGGAACAGCACATAATACCACCGTGCAGCCAAGCACAGCTGATGCCTAAGGTATCACTCCAGCATTGTACCACCGTAGGTGGAAGAGCAACACAGAGAAGCACCAGGAAAAGTGGTTTAAAACGCGGCACTGCTGCAACAGGAATTTGCATTTATACAGCTTCTTTAAAAGTAGTAACATTTCCCCAGGGATTTCACATCAGAATATGCAGACAAAAGATGTTAAGGATCTAAATATGAGGCAACCGAAAGTGTGGTTCAAAGAGGCAGAATCGCCTTGCCCCAAAATACAATCATGGGAATTTGGCTCCCAAAAATCTTCAAGTATAAAGACATGAAACAAGAATAGGGAGTGTGTATTAAGCAGAGTGACGGTGCTGATCAGGGAAGGGATTTGATTATATTGGCAGTAAATGTATTGGATGCATAGCTCTCCAATAAATAAGATGCTGGTTGCATTACCAGAGGGAAAGGATAGAAATCTAATGATTTACCATTATTACCGCAACAGTCACTCATGAGGTACCATACGGAGTGTCATTTGTAATGCTCATCATTGCATTATACGAGTTATACTATGTGGTCCTCACGAGGGTGCAGTATTGTGCTTAATCTAATTGTAGAAGTGGAGATTTCAAGTAGACTGTAAGTTTGCAAAATCATGACGGTATTAATAACTACCAGTATCAAGGGGGTGATGGCCTTTAATTGGCTGGAAACTCAGCAATAATCTCATTAAAAAAAAAACCAATGCTTGAAGATTTCTCACTGTATAGAAATGACAACGACTCTATATTGTCGCTGTCATGATGTATTCTTAAAGGCTGCTTTCTACATGTGATTTATAATGCGTTAACGATGGTCCTGGTGAATAATGACATGGCTTCACTATCACAGAAACATTAGCATGATCTCCAGATAAACTGCCTCTCATAAAATGGAAAATGTTTCATTTAGGACACAGTTAAAGTTCTACAAATCATAGATTCAAAAAACAAAAATGCATTACTTTGAAAATGTTAATTCGCACACCCACATTCACACTGTGGATCCAATTCCCTCTTATTCCAGTGCAAAGATGAGATCATAAGGATGGAAAAATGTGATGACAGGTCACTAACCCTTTGAGGTTACTAGGATTTCTCTAAGGTGGATGGGCAACTTAAACTGACAAGCTTTGCATGCTAAGGACAGAATTAATTAAAGGGAGTGAGAGAAATCATTTCTGCTTCTCTCATCTCATCTTCCTGAGGTTTAGCAGGGGCATCCGAGCCTGGTACAATATGCCAAACTCTTGAATCTGAGACAGGGTCTGAGAGTTAGGCGAAAAAAAGGTGACCAAAGCTCAAGAATAGAGGCAATATTTCTTTTTGAATTTACAGAAACTCTGCTCTGGGTCAAAAGATCCTACAATCAGCTGTCATTTCTCCCAACCCCTGCCACCTGCTCACTCCAACTTCTAATTTACTACCCCAAATGCTGGACCCAGAATTGGCCTGAACCCAAAACCTGAGCTTTTAATTAGAGACAGGGCCACTTGGGTTTGGCGCAGCACATTTTGACATGGGGATCCCCCATTACTATGAGATAGGGAAGCAGTCACAGTAATTGACAGACATGTAACTTGTGAACATGGATAAGCCATTCAATGGCACACTTTCCTCTAAGTTGGAAGGCTGTGGATTCATGCTGTGGCCAGAGTTTTGACCACATACATAGGAATGTAGAAAATAGAAGCAGGAGTAGCACATTCAGCCGTTTGAGTTTCTGCACCATTCATTTTGATCATGATCTTTAAATTCATTATGCTAATTCCGCCATTTCCCCTGATATCCCTTGACCTCTTTAGCTATATTTAATGTCTTCTTGAATTCACACAACATTTTGGCCTCAATTACTTCTTGTAAAGTGAATTTCACAGATTCAGGACTCTGGGTGAAGAAATTTCTCCTCATCTCAATTCTAAAAGTTGTATCTCATCCTCAAACTCCCCCACTATCATGACCATTCTTTCTGAATCTATCCTGTCTATTCCTGTTAAAATTTTATACATTTCTATGAGACTCCCCCCACCCTTCTAAACTCCAGTGAATGTAATCTTAACCAACTTAGTCTCTCTTCATATGACAGACCTGCCATCCCAAGAATCAGCATTGTAAACCTTTGCTGCATTCCTTCTATGTCAAGAATATCTTTCTTCAGACAAAGACTCCAAAACTGCATACAATACTCCAGCTGTGAACTCACCTACACCCTGTGTATTTGCAGTAAAATATCCCGATTCCTATACTCAAATCCTCTCAATACAAAAGCCAACATACCATTTGTTTTCTTTATTACCTGCTGTACCTGCATGCTTATTTTCAGCTACTGACACACAGGACTTGTTTCCTGTGCTGTTTTGTTTGTCTCACTGCATATCCACCTCTCTCAGTTTACACCTATTCAAATAATAATCAGCCTTTCTATTATTGCTACTGAAGTAGATAACCTCACATTTATCCACATTAAAGTTTATTGCTTAGTCACAAGTAGGCTTACATTCATACTGCAGTGAAGTTACTGTGAAAATCTCCTAGCCGCCACACTCCAGCAGGTGTTTGGTACACTGAGGGAGACTTTAGCATGGCCAATGCACATAATATGCACATCTTACTCGTTCAGCCTGTCCAAATCGTGCTGAAGTATCTCTGCATCCTCTTCACAGTTCACCCTCCCAACTTTATATATTCTGCAAATTTGGAGACAATACATTTAGTTCCCTTCTCCAAATCATTAATAGTTAATGTGAACAGTTGGTGTCCTTGCAGAGATCCTTGCGGAACACCAATAGTCACTGCCACCAATTGGAAAAGGATTTACTTATGCTAACTCTGTGTTTCCAATCTGCTAAACCTGTTGGATTTTAACCTGGTGTTGCGTGTCTTCCCCAGTCCAACGCCAGCATCTCCATATCATATCTGCTAACCAGTTTTCTATCCATCTCATGACACTTCCTGCAATCCCATATGCTTTAACTTCACACCAGGCAAGCACTTCAGTCCAGTTCTAAGAACTGCAATGCCAGAAGCGCTGTACTTCAACTGAGACCTCACATCAAAGCCTTTTCAGGTGCGAAAAGAGCAAGTGGAAGTTTTTGAAAAATAGGACATTTTTTCCAATGGTCTGAGCAACATTTATCTCTCCACAAGAATCATTAAACCGCAAAATTAGTCATGGCCCAAAACCAGACGTGAAAATTAGCACTTGTTGTATTCAATGCAGACAACAGATAATTGCTTGCTGGTAATTGCAACATGCTGAAGGGAATGCATATGTGAGCAGGCGTGTACATTTGAGAGAAGATGGTAGAAATCCATGTGCACTTTGCACTATTAAAAGCCAGCCAGCATCTTTTAATGGAAGGAGGGCATTTTGGTTGCAGCAAGTACATCATTGTAAAAGAGACTTTGATCTGGAAAAGGCACAGGATAGTACAAAATCTCAGAGACTGGCTCCAAGACTTCCGACGCTGCATTGGAGGACATGCACAGGAGGAAAGATGTCCGCTGTACACAGAGATGAGAAGACCTACCAGACAAATTCACTGAAAGCAATAGGCGCAGCTACCCATAGTAGTCAATGCCAGGGGTATAGTCTCCTGAGATCTAGTACAATTCGGCAAAAAGTTCAATGATCTCACACCAATTCAAGGTCAGTGAATTCATCTTTTAATATCATATACTAAACACACTATTGGCTTCACACACTGTTCAGTGCACCACTCCCACTTCACTCAAAGGCACATAGGAATGTTAGGAATTAGGAGCAGAAATAGGCAAATTCAGCCCTTCGAGCCTGCTCTGCTATTCAATCAAATCATGGCTGATCTCTCCCTGGTTGCAAGTCCAACATCCCACCTGTTTCTCATATTGCTCTTTCCCCTTTTTCAATTAGCAGTATGTCTATCTCCTTTTTAAAACCAATCAATGATTCAGAATCCACCATGCTATGAACAGTGAGTTCCACAAATTCAACACCCTCGACAAGAAGTATTTCCTCCTCATTTCAGTTTTGAATCTATTGCCTCACAACCAATACTTGTGACCTCTTGTTCTAGATTGCCCCATAAGAGGAAACATTTGGTTTACATTTACTTTATCAATCCCTTTTAAAATTCTATATACCTCAATCAGATCCCCTTTCATCGTCCTAAACCCTAGTGAGTACAAGCCCAAACTGTTTAATCTCTCTTCTTACATCAATCCCCTCCCCCTGAATCAATCTGGTGAACCTTAGCTACCGACAATCTCTAGTAATCACATAGAATATTCATAGTGTCACCTCACTGTCACACATTAGCTCTGATGCAAGAGTTATATTTGACGTGATTTATTATTGTCACATGTATTAACATACAATGAAAAGTGTTGTTTCTTGCATGTTATACAAAGCGTACTGCTTATAGAGCAGAAAATGAGAGAGTGCAGAATGTAGTGAAAAGATCATAGCTAGGGTATAGAGAAATATCAATTTAATGCAATAGAGGTTCCATTCAAATTCCGATGGCAGTAGGAAAGAAATTGTTCTTGAGTCAGTTAGTATATAACCTCAGACTTCTGTATCATTTTTCTGACAAAAAAAGGTGGAAGAGAGACAGTCCGGGGTGTTGGGGGTCCTTAATTATTCTGGTTGCTTGCCTAGGCAGTAGAGTCAATGGATGAAAAGCCAATTTGGGTGATGGATTGGGCTACATTCATGACCTTTTGTAGTTTTAAAGCAGGAAACATACCAAGCTGTGATACAACCAGAAAAAAATGCTTTCCATGGTGCATCTGTAAAAGTTGGCAAGAGTTGTAATTGATTCATGCCATGACTAGCCTTTCAAAGCACTTCATGACGATGAATGTCAAAGCCACCAGATGATAGTTATTAAGATATACTGCTTGGCTTTTCCTAAGAACTGAGATGGTTGTTGTCTTCTTGAAGCAGATAGGGACCTCATATCCACTTTTCCCATCTTCCATATACTGTCAGCTATTCAACCAAGACAGGCACGTCACCCATACACATGGGATTAGGCTTGTGCTCATCAGGCATGCATGATTGGCAGGCCCAGAAGCAGGGGTGAACTGTGTTTGGCCAGCGCGGAAGGAATGTTGAGAAAGGCCAGTGATGTGGAGCGTGATGGAGGAAGCAGGGGGTGTGGGGAGTGGGGGTGTGAGAGCGGGAAGAGGGTAGGCACCTAGAAATGTGTGGGTGCAAGTGGGCTTGTCTAATAAGTCCTCTGCAGAAAATTGCTGCAGAGCAGTCTCAGGGAGCTGCAGGCCTCTGCAAATTAAATGAGGTAAAAGGGATGCAGCAAAGTGTGTCGATGCAGCACATTCAAGCACCTGACAGCAGGACTCAAAAACATCTCAGTTCACAGGAATCTTTTTTTCAGTATATTTCACACAGACATTCCATCCCACCTTGGACTGAGATTGTAGTGGAAACAGGAATGCCGGCTGACAGCATGACCCACATCCCATTTGGAAAAGTGGACAGGCGATTAAAATCACTTCCGACTGACCCCATAATGGGCTTCATTGTCTGCTTCACTGTCAGCAGACACTCAACCAATTGCTGTGCATGGTTACTGAGCAACATGTTATGTCAATGCACAATGATGTGCGACACACGACTCATGTTTTATCATGTGCTGTGAGGTCAAGCACATACTTGCTCAAACAATGTAAAATTCTGTCCATTGTATCACACTGATTAACACGTTTCCCTCTGTCTATCAGGAAAAGATGGCACATAACTGGAGATAGAAGTAGCAAACTCTTCAGTGACAGGCACAGCTGCCTGTCCTTCCCTTCATGCGATAGACACTATAGTTAAGAAAGTCCACCAATGCCTCTACTTTCTCAGAAGGCTACAGTGGCCTTTAATGTTGCAGTTGTATAAAACGTTGGTTAGACCTCATTTGGAATACTGTGTCCAGTTCCAGTAGCCTTACCACCGGAAGGACGTGGAGACTCTGGAGAGAGTGCAGAGGAAGTTTACCAGGATGCTGCCTGGTATGGAAGGTCTGAGTTACGAGGAAAGAGGCAAACTGGGGCTGTTTTCCTTAGAAAGACGTAGACTTAGAGGAGATCTAATAGAGGTGTACAAGATTATGAGGGGTATAGAAAAAGTAAACAGAGTTAAGCTTTTTCCTACGATGGACTCGAATAGCATGAGGGCTAACGGGCTTAGGGTGAAGGGGGCAGGGTAAGGTATAATTTGGATGCTAGAGGGAGTTTTTTCACACAGAAGGTGGTGGGGGTATGGAACGCACTGCCAAGTAAAGTGGTGGAGGCAGGCACTCTGGAGTTATTTAAGAGATACTTAGATGGGCGCATGAACAGAATGGGAATGGAGGGATATAGAAAACTTATTTAAAATAGGGATCATGAGCCGTGGGAGTTCCCTGGGAAGTGTGTAAATTGTCGATGATATTGATGTATTTGTTTTATCCTACAGGTACTTCGGTCCACTTTGTCTAACAAGGGGTATACACGCGATGGGTTGTGAGAGGGCTGCTTTTGGATTTTTCAAGAATAGCCTAGTGCTTCACGTCATTAGTGTACGCTTGACCTAGACCATTTGATGGGCAACATGACAGCTCAGTGACTATTGCTGTGCTGTGCAGAAAAATGGATTTAGGTCTGCATAGAACATAGAACACTACAGCACAAACAGGCCCTTCGGCCCACAAGTTGTGCCGAACACATCAAAACCTACTCAGCCATAGACCTATCTATAACCCCCAATCCCATTGGATCCCATATACTCATCCAGAAGTCTTTTAAAAGACCACAGCGAGTTCGCCTCGACCACCACCGACGGCAGCCGATTCCATTCACTCACCACCCTCTGAGTGAAAAACGTTCCCCTAGCATCCCCTCTGTACTCGCTTCCCTGCACCTTAAATCTGTGCCCTCTCATCGCGACCATTTCAGCCCTGGGAAATAGTCTCTGAGAGTCCACCCTATCTAATCCTCTCTACATCTTGTAAACCTCTATCAGGTCGCCTCTCAACCTTCGTCTCTCCAGGGAGAACAGTCCCAGCTCCCTCAACCTGTCTTCATAAGGCATGCCTCCCAATCCAGGCAACATCCTTGTAAATCTCCTCTGCACCCTTTCAACAGCTTCCACGTCCTTCCTATAGTGAGGCGACCAGAACTGCGCACAGTACTCCAAGTGTGTCTGACAAGGGTCCTATAAAGCTGCAGCATTACCTCCTGACTCCTGAACTCAATCCCTCGATGAATGAAGGCCAGTACACCGTAAGCTTTCTTAACCACATCCTCCACCTGGGAGGCCGATTTGAGAGTCTTATGGACCCGGACCCCAAGATCCCTCTGCTCTGCCACACAGCTAAGACTCCTACCTTTGATAGTGTACTCATTCATCCCGTTGGATCTGCCAAAATGGACCACGACACATTTATCCACGTTGAAGTCCATCTGCCACTTCTCCGCCCAGTCTTGCATCCTGTCGATGTCATGCTGCAACTTCTGATATCCCTCCAGACCATCCACAACACCACCGACCTTCGTGTCATCGGCGAACTTACTCACCCATCCCTCCACTTCCTCATCCAGGTCATTTATGAAAATGACAAACAGCAAGGGTCCTAGAACAGATCCCTGGGCACTCCACTGGTGACCGACCTCCATGCAGAAAAAGAGCCATCCACAACCACCCTCTGCCTTCTGCAGGCAAGCCAGTTCTGGATCCACAAGGCCAAAGCCCCTTGGATCCCATGGCCTCTCACCTTCTCAAGAAGTCTTGCACGTGGGACCTTGTCAAATGCCTTGCTGAAGTCCATGTACGCCACATCCACTGCTCTTCCTTCGTCAATGTGTTCAGTCACATTCTCGAAGAACTCAATTAAGCTCGTAAGGCACGACCTGCCTTTTACAAAACCATGTTGACTATTTCTAATCAACCTAAACTTCTCCAAATGCTCGTAAATCTTGTCCCTCAGAACAGCCTCAGTATCTGTGGGAGTTTGCGCATTCTCCCCGTGCTTGCGTGCGTTTTCTCCAGGTGCTCTGGTTTCCTTCCACATCCCAAAGTTGTGCTCTTAGGCTGATTGGCAGAACGAATTCTCCCTAAATTGTCTCAAATTTGGTTTCAATGCATAGATCTATAAACATAGGGATAACAGGGATCATAGGTAGAAGTGGGAACAATGAGGTGGCGGCGCAGGCCAAAGGACCTGTTTCCCATGCTGTTTTGTTCTTTGTTGTTCTTTGAAATTTGGCATGTCAGCTATGACTCTCACCAACTTTTACAGACGCACCATAGAAAGCATTCTTTCTGGCTGTATCACAGCTTTGTAGGGCTTCTATCTGCCCAAGACTGCAAAAACTATAAAAGATCATGAATGTAGCCCAATCCATCACGCAAACTAACCTCCCATCCATTGACTCTGTCTACGCTTCCCGCTGCCTTGGAAAAGCAGCCAGCATAATTCATACATTCTAGATATTCTCTCTTCTATCTTCTTCTGTTGGGAAAAAGACACAAAAGTCTGAGGTCAGGTACCAACCAACTCAAAAAAAGATTCTTTCCTGCTGCTGTCAGACTTTTGAGTGGACCTATTTTGCATTATGCTGCTCTTTCTCTACTCCCTATGTATGACTGTAACACAAATTCTGCACTCTCTCCTTTCCTTCTCTATGAATGGTATGGTTTGTCTGTATAGCCTGCAGGAAACAATACTTCTCACTGTATATAATACATGTGATAATAATAAATCAAATCAAATCAGAAGGTGACCCCATCAATGGAGAAACAATGACTGAGGCCATGACCAGAGGTACAGTAAAACCCAACAAAAGTGATGATATCCTATTATCTCATCCTCCTTCTCATATCCTGCATCACCATCATCCCACAATCTCTTCTGAGTTACTAGCTGTGGGATGGCATAATTATGTATCTGTTAGTCCCTCCTCATCTCACCCCAATTTATCCTCTGGCAGCACTCCATAATTTCCATTCTGTGACATTAGTGTGCCTTTAAGAGATTTTTTATCTCAATCGTATTTTCTGCAGCTGTAAGCAGGCTCTGTTGTTTTTTTCATTATGGTACTGGTTTGTCTGGAGGAGCTTTTTAACTGTGCTTAAATGGGATATCTATATTTTTACTGCAATGTTTATAACTCTATATTGTCAGGAGGATGAATGATTGCAGGTCAGGTGACCAGGTTTTTTTTCAGTTCTGAATTTCAGGTTAATTTTTAGAAGCGTCAGGATACTGAAAAGAAATGTTTCTTTCTCTCCTCACTTTGTTTGGAAATTCTGCTAATTATCTGAAAACAAGACCTTGCCTTTCTGAAGGGGAGGATCTGCTATTGGTGGCTTGACCAGAGTCTCTCCTTGGGAACCTGTTCTGAGTTTATGAAGGGAGCTGCATCATTCATCCAAAGGACTCAGTTTCAGTATCACATAAGCATTGATTTTTGCTGTGTCAAACCTGTTTAAAAGGATTGTTTACAGGATTGGTTTATTGGGAAATCTTAGATATATTTGTTATGGGTTTATATTATCATGGATGCTTTGTTGGCTGTAAATAATAAAAGTTATTACTAAGTTTCTTTCTATACATGTTAACTATATTCTTAAATAAACTTTATTTGTTAGAAGTTCCTTTGTGATTCTTTTGAATCATACATGAAGTGAAACATCACATGCTTATCCAAGCCAAATTCAAGATGCAAACCTTATGATTCAGGCGGATTTCATTAAACACTTTGGAGTTTCTGATTTCAGCCATAATAATTCCCTTTTCCCTCAGTATCCTTGAATGAATCTCATCTGGTCCTGGTTCAATCCTCATCCATTTTACATACAGGCAGCCCACCAATAAACAAATAATATAGCAACATCATGAAAGGAAAATAGTGCAGATGCTGGAAATCTGAAATAAAAACAGAAGATGCTAGAAAAACTCAGCAGATTTGGTAGTATCTGTGATGAGAGAAACAGAATTAACATTTTGAGTATGTACTGAAAACATTAGCCTATCTAATACTCCTCCTTAGAACTTTAAACATTTCAAGTGTTTGAACTATTGCCTATTTCACCTTGGGCAATACTTTTTCTCTTGTAAAAGATAGGTAGATGCAAAGTATTCAATTAAGACAAATAATGTTAGTCCACCATTAGTTTATTACTCTCTCTGAGCCATGAGCACAGATGTTATCATGCCATTCCTGTTTGGAATTTCCTGTGAGCCCTTTTATTTTGTTGTTGCTGTTTGATTATTCTTTTAACTCACACCTCTCTATTAACTTCTCTTGCACTTATTCACTACCCTCCTTGTGCTACTGTAGAGCAATCGTAAAGAGCTTTATGAGAATGTAAGTTGCTGCTGCAGACTGGAAAAATCATTTGCCTAGATATTATGCTTGTGATCTCTTAAGGTTTCCTATAGCACGATTTACAAAAGTTCAAGATAGTTGTTCAGCTGACTGCAACTAATCTAGATGACATTCATAATCCCTTGTAGATGACTGCAATACTGATAGATCTGTTCTCCCACACTGTAGGGATGTGAGTCTTCTGGACAGAGAAGATTCTCAATTAATCCTAATTTAAATACTTCTTGGAGCCCTTTGCCACAGGCCTAATACATAAAGGCATTAGAAAGTAAAAAAATCAGCCGCAATTGGCATCTAATTTTTCTGTGCTGACAACTCAATGTTATGATGGTACAAGATGAATATTTTTTCAAATAGATGGTAGTCTCCAAAAATTAATTTGTGCCATATAAGATTGGATTTAAAACTTGCCAGTAGGATTAATGAACATAGAATGGCTGTTGCTTTACATATTATAAAATTATTACACATTATTTGAAACATTTGTAACATTAGTAAATAAATTTAAAACTTTAAACAAACTTCAGTAAGAATTTCTATTATGATGTGTCATTTTTATTGTGATAGAATTATGAATGAGGGAAGAGGGTTCAAATTCTCCACCAAAAAATACACATTGACATATATCTAATAAATTGGTGCACCGGCGAATGTAACAGACAAAAGAAAATGGTCAACAGTTCTTGAACAGATTTAGTTAAGACCTCAAATTAAGTGAATTTGACATCTTCATTGTCACATTTATTGAATAGGACAACAGACTCTTAAATTTGGATCTCGGGGACTAGCTAGGATAAATGCATGGGGTTATGGATACATAGGATTATAGTTGGTGCAGACTCAATGAGCCAAATGGCCTCCTTCTACATTGTAAGTTTTATGACCTTTCATCAGAACTAAGGGCTACTGTAACCTAAAATGTTGAATGTTAAATAGAAAGATCTGTAAAAATTAAAGGCTGCCTCCAATGCTTCCTTTATATAGAGAAGAATTGTTGAAACATCTTACTCCCCATTTCACTGGGGGTGATTTTGAACTCGCACTCTTCCTCTGCGGGCGGTAGGGATATAAAGGTGAGTATAGCTCCCGCGGGAGAGGGACATGGTCAGGCGCTGTCAAACATTTATACATTACTGGTTGGCTTCAGCTGTAAACTTTGTGCCCAGTTCTGAGCATCAGACCTTAAGAAGGATGTCAAGACCTTCAGAAAGAGGCAGCATTGATTTGCTGGAATACAAAGATGAAATGGTGCAGACAGATGAGAGAAAGGCCTGTCCTCAATAGAACAGAGAAGTTCAATGGAGGTTTCCCAAAACCTTGAACGGTTTTGATAGAGTAAATAAAAGGAAATTGTTTTCAGCAGCAGAACGGCCAGGAACCAGAGAACACAAGTTGCAGGTAATTGGCAAAAGCACCAGAGACAGCACAAGGGAAAATATAAGTAGCAAGTTGTTAAATCTGTGATGCACTGTCTGACGATTGACAAAGCAAATAAAACTTTTAAAAGGGAATGGGATAAATGTTTTTCAAGGCCCCATTAATGTTCTGAATCATTCTATGAATTAGACTGATTGCACAAACATTCATGATGAAAAACATAGTGTCAAGCAGACATTCTCAAATCATATTATTTCAAGTTATCTAACTCTGCTATTTGCTAAAATGAACAATGTATCAAATGCCATTGAAAAGCTGTATGTGTGAAAAATCATTCAAATTACTGGATAGAAAATCAACCAATGCCATGACAAAGCTATTAATGGTCATAACAAAAATGAGAAATGCTGGAAAATCTCAGCAAGTCTGACAGCATCTGTGAGGAGAGAATAGAGCTAATGTTTTGAGTCTGGATGACCCTTTGTTAGAGTTTTGATGAAGAGTAATTCAGACTTGAAACACTGGCTCTATTCTCTCCCCCACAGATGCGGTCAGACATGATGAGATTTTCCAGCATTTTCTGTTTTTGTTTCAGATTGCAGCATCCACATTTTGCTTTGAATTAATGGTCATACTTACTTAATTCTAATGCCTTCCTGTTTAAAGTGACATTATCTTTTGACTTGGAAAAGGAAATAATTTCATAACGTTCTGATGAGTCAAAAAAGTAACATTTGTCCAATAGCTTTTCTTGGTGACAGTGTTATTTATGGTTTAATCTTTTTCATGCAAGATTATTCAAGACCTAATACTTTTGGTACTGGTTTTGGAGCGCATGTAACCTTGCTATACTCCTCAACATAATCAGATAGAAAATGTCCAATTCTATCAAGTCGTCGGCAAGTGCAGCAGAGGCATTCAGGGTAGTGCAAAGTAAGAGCAGTTCTACCTCTGCAAAGCCTGACAGCCATTAGCTATAGCAAAAATCAAAGCACATTCCCAGGATGAGCAAACGGTCTCGGATTTGAAGATCAAAGAAACATCAAAGAGACGATCCTTTAAAGCACCTTGAAGAGATTTGATTCTGCGTGTGTTCGCTCAACCTCAGATACAAATATCCAAATTTTATCAATGAGCTTCAAATACAGCTTACTGATGTTTCTGCGGAATCCTGGCTTGCTAAGTCAACTCACATCAGTTAAGCAGTCTTGTTGGTGCTGATTATATTTCTGACAGGAAATAATAAAGTAGAAGAGGTCAAAACTATATTAAAATATTATGTAATTTACTTCAGAGATATTACAGAACTATAGTTCCAAGCATATGTGCTATTATTCTGTTTTCATAATGTAAGTTAGGGCAGATCTATAATAAAATTATTCTCTTTTTTTGAAGAACTGAAGACTTTACTCCTGGACTGCCACAAGTTGTGCCTGGAGCACTGTCTTTTTTCTAATACATGCTTCAATAAGCCTGCTTCAGCACATAAAGTGAACTCTGCATTTGAACTTCTGCAGATGTAGCTCCAGGCAGCACCAAAGACTCTTTGGAAAAGAGTTTTACTGAAAGAATATGCAGCAGATGGAACCTCACCACTCGCAGCCTGTAGAGAGTATTTTCAATTTCAATGAGCTTCAGTTGTAGCTCAAGCAGCTTGTTGCCTCACTGCCCCAAATATAGAATTCCCCTTCAGATATCTCCGCATTAATCTTGATCTTCACTGAAAATCCTTTTGTATTGTTAAATAACATTACTTCCATGAAACATACAAATCTGGACTGCCAAATAGCTCAGTGGAAAAAAAAAATGCCCCATGATGTTGGCTAAACTATAGAGAAAAAAGATTTAGGGTCTGCATAATCTCACAACAAGCTGGTATAATTGTCGGGAGATTATGCTCACATACACCATAATCATTTCTTTTATCTGCCTACAGCTTATAAAAATAGTTCTCTATGATTTTTACATAACTTTCTACAATGGTTAAGTCATCATACATTTTGCACAGACAGCATTTGCAAGAGCAAAAGCAGTAACAAGTTTTTTGGGTGTATTTTCTTCTGTTTGCTCTTGTTAGTGTAAGGAGTGTCCAAAGTTTTCAGTGGTGGGGAGTGCAGAATGATGGGGCATCAACCTTAAAATGCTTATCCTTATTTTAAGGCTGATATCAGGAAGCACTTCTTCACGGGAAGGGTAGTAGACTTCCAAACTCACCCCCCAAAAATATATGAAGGGCAACTGGCCTGTGTTCGAATTAAAAATCGTCCTGGAGGATTTTGAAATCTCTACTTTAAATCTCTAGCATTTGAATTCCTATAACTAGAGCAGAAGAAAATACAGAAACATAGAAATAAGAAGCAGAAGTAGACCATTTAGCCCTTTGAGCCTGCCCTACCATTCATTTTGATCATTGCTGATTATCAAATTCAATATCCTCATTCCACCCCTTCCTCCCACATCCCTTAATCCTTTTGGCCCCTGAGTTATATATAATTTCTTCTGGCCTCAATCGCATTCTGTGGTTGTGAATTCCACACATTCCACCACTCTCTGGATGAATAAATTGCTCCTCATCTCAGTTCTAAAAGGTTTATCCCTTATCCTCAGACTGTGACCCCTCGTTTTGGATTCCCACACCTTTGAGAACATTGTTTCTGAATCTACCCTATCTAATCTTAGAATTCTATAAGTTTCAATGAGATCTTCACTCACTCTTCTAAACTCAGCCCTTTGAGCATCTCCCACCTTTCATTTTGATCTTTGCTGATTATCAAATTCAATATCCTGATTTCCCCCCCTTCCTCCCAGATTCCTTGATTATTTTGGCCTCTGGAGCTATATCTATTTTTTTCTTGAATACAGACAAATATAATCCTAACAATTTAGCTGCTCCTCATATGACAGATCTGCCATTCTCAAGAATCAGCCTGGTAAACCTTCGCTGTAGTGCGTCTATAGCAAGGATATACTTCCTCAGCTGAGGACACCAAAACTACATACAATACTACAAGTTGAGCCTCACCAACACCCTATACAATTGCACTAAAACATTGATGTTCTTATACTCAAATCCTCTTGCTATGAAGGCCAATATACAATTTACTTTTTTTACTGCCTGCTGTAACTGCATGCTTACTTTCAGCGACTGATGCATGAGGACTCCAAGATCTCATTGAGTATCCACCTCTCTCAATTTACACCCATTCAAGTAATAATCTGTCTTCCTATTATTGCTACCAAAGTGGATAACCTCACATTTATCCACATTATACTATATCTGCCATGCAGATGCCCACACACAATATGTATTACATTGACTATATTCTAACATCCAGGGAAAGGTTTTACCACCATTGCACAGGATAAATCTGTGGCAGCAATGGGTTCAATCAGGGTTTGAGATATCACAATCCGGTCAGCACATCCCCTCCAGCTCTTGAAGATAAAGAAGAACAGGATGGATATTCACATGCTGTCACTACCTCTCCTTTTCCATAAATGCATCTTCAAACAGTCCTCCCCTTAGAGACACAAGTTTTCCGTTTTATTATTTTCATGCCATTGACTTAATCGCTTATAGTTTTCCCACAGCTGGGCGACTGACAAGTCACCTCTGTGACCACCCGCATATTCCAGCAGCTCGATAAACTCCAGCCAAGAGACAGAGTCATGCATGTGGTGCTCCACTTTAACACATTCATCGATGACAAGTTTATTACAAATTCTTCAATATGGTCTGAGACCGATTCAGTCCATCATCTAGACTGGATGCTGAATCTCCATCCATCCATAATGGACATTCATTTTGTTTTATTCTTGCATGGTCACCGGCTAGGCACGCATTTACTGTCCATCTATATTGCCCTTAAATGGAGTGTTCCGCCACATTACTTCATGGAACAGTTAAGAATCAACCACATTGCTGCAAGTCTGGAGTCACATGTCGGACCGACCGGGTGAGAATGGCATATTTTCTTCCTTGAAGGATAAATCAGATGAAATTGATGGTAGTTTCATGATCACTATCAACCTTTCAATCCCAGGCTCGGGTAGCACAGTGACTCAGTGTTTAGCACTGCTGCCTCACAGCGCCAGGAACCAGAGTTCAATTCCAGCCTTGGGTGACTGTTTGTGTGGAGTCGGCACGTTCTCCCCATGTCTGCATAGGGTTCCTCTGGGTGCTCCAGTTTCCTCCCACAGTCCAAACATGTGCAAATTAGGTTGATTGGCCATGCTAAATTGCTTTACAGTTCCAAGAAGTACAAGTTAGGGGGAATTAGTGGGGTGAATGTGTGGAGTTATGGGAATAGTGCTTAGTTAAGATGCTCTGTCATAGAATTGGTGCAGACTCATTGGACTGAATGGCCTCCTTCTGCACTGTAGGGATTCTATGTATTTATTGATTAATTAATTGAAATTAAATTCCACCAGCTATCACAGTGGGCATGATCCACAGAGCATTACCCTAAACCTTCTGGATTATGGGTCCAATAACATTATCACCATGCCAATGTTTGCCCAGTGACATTTGTTGTTGTAGAATCATCTTATGTATTGGTGTCCTCTTCCAGTTATGAAAAGCTTTATCTTTGCTCACCTTTGATTCTCCTCTGATGGCTTGACTAAAATTCCAAACTTAACAAGTGGCAAAACCTGCAGATTGTAAAAATTCATGCAAGTAAATTAGGAACGAAACAGCTTCTTTGTTTCAGTGCATTTTCCAAATCTGTTTTATGAAATATTCCTCCTTAGCTTGTGATATTGCATGGAGCATCACTAATCATATTGATAGAGTAGAAAAATGTTTTTACAGTAATCTGACTTTACAGCTTTTCATATAAAATATACATTGTAAACTGTTGTAAATTTGAGTTTAATGCCTTTTACATAAAACTAATGCTAGAGTTATTGTAAAGCACAAAAACGTAGAGTTTGCATAAAAAGCAGTAATAAATGCAAAGAAAATCCAATTTTAACACATTTATAACTTTTCTAGGTTGATTTGGAAACTATAAAATTTTATGAACCTGGAGAAAACATCAGCTATAATAATAGCCGACTATTTACACGTCTGTGCTGTTTCGAACACAGTGCAATTTGAATGAGATTATTTGAACATCTGATGAGATTGAATGAGATTATTTGAATATCAAGCCTGAATTTTCATTCAACTGTGGTGTAAGTGAGAAGATTGCAGCAAACTCATCTGTAGTCTCATTAAGATGAAACCCACAAGCTCGGTCTCAAAACACCTCATGGTCACAAGTGCAGCAAAATTAGCCAGCTCAGCAACTGGCTGTATGTTTTAGGTCTGATGTTGAGATGCCGGTGTTGGACTGAGGTAAACACAGTAAGAAGTCTCACAACACCAGGTTAAAGTCCAACCAGTTTATTTGATAGTAATCCCACAAGCTTTTGAAAACTTTTTCAGCTGTGTGGAACTTTCTGAAAGCGTGTGGGTTTGCTTTCAAATAAACCGGTTGGACTTTAACTTGGTGTTGTGAGATGTCTTACTATGTTTTAGGTCTCACTATGACTCCCGTGCCTTATTCAGGGTAAGTCCAAAACATGAAGCTCATCTCAGTCTCTTCCCAAGGTCCCCATCATCATCGTTAACAGTCTTCAGCCAAATTGATTCACTTCGCCTAATATTCAGAGAAGGGTGACAGCATTGGATACACCAAAAGCTAAGGGCCTTCACAACATCCTAATTTTAGATGCACCCCAGAACTAGCCACACCTATAGGTAAGCGTTCTGCCACAACATTAATGTCTGTTTGTAAATCACATCTGGCTCACTATTGTCCTTTTGGGAAGGAAATCTGCCACCTTCACCTGGCCTGGCCTACGTGTGACTCTGGATCCTCGACAATGTGCTTGACTCTGAAATGGCCTACAAACCACTCAGTTTTGCATATACTCCATGACCGAGTAGCCAAACACTTCTGGGGTACACCAGTGGCAGGTTTCCCTCTAAGTGATAGACCATCCTGATACGAACCGTTTGTCCATTACTGGTGAGTTAAAATCGTGGAACTCCCCACACCAGAGCACATACCAACCACCTCAAACAACTCAGCTGAGTCCAGAACAGCTTCTTCCCTGCTGCCACCAGACTCTTGCATGGACCTTTCATAGTTTAAGCTGATCTGTCTCTTCGCCTTATCTGGAACTGCAACATTATATTCTGCACCCTATCCTCTCCTTCTCCCATATGCATTCTATGAAAGATATGTTTCATTGTATAGCGCGCAAGAAACAATGCTTTTCCTTCTATCCCAAAACGTGTGACAATAATAAATCAAATCAAATCATTTGGACTGCAGAAATTCAAGAAGCTGCCTCACCACTTTCTCTAGGGCAATTAAGGATGGGCAATAGATGCTGGTAACATCAGCAGTGTCCACATTCCAGGAACAAATAAGAAAAATAATGAAATCTAGTAGGTGGGTACGCTAAGTGACAGCAGAGGATAATAATGTCTAAAGGTGATTGTTCCTTTAAGCACTCCAGCTTAAACAGGCAAATTGCTGTCCCTGCTCATCACCACACTGCTGTGAAGCACTGGGAACTTTTTCCAAGTGCTACGTGTTTTAAAAATGAAATGCTTTGTACAAATGTGACACGGAATTAATGTGCTGACAAAAAAAAAGCTACTTGTTACATTGGGCAGTGTGCTGCAGCTCAGTGATTTATTTTGCTTTTCAATCCTGATAGATTTTCAGAGTAATCCAATACCACAGTGAAAAGAAAATGTAATCTTGTGGTTCAAAATGAAATGTAGGGATTGTTGAACCTTCGGCTGTTGCAGCTTGCGACATTATCTAAGCCCCTCATTTGCGCACTGCCTGTCCCTTGTGGATTTCAATTATTCCATTCACAATGCAACAAAATGAAGATCAGAAAACATCGCAGCTTCAAATAATTTGCAAATTAGAGACCAGTTAATTGCAGACATCAGTCTCAGACCAGTACTTGCACACGCAGTGTCGCCTGGCAGAGTTAAATTATACTGTCAATTCTCACATGGCTGTCTGGTTTGAGATGGGGCAGGGTTACATAAATGTAGACTTGCATGTACGTGCACCTCATCAGGATATTAAGATCAGTAATCTTAGTGACCCAGATATGTGTTTAAAATTAAGAGTGAGGTTTAATTCCCCTTCTGTTATTGAGCAGTAAGCCAGACAAGTTTTGGCATCCACACATGATAAATGTTGATATTAGGAAGTTGCTGTCCATCTCACTCTGCTCCTCCAGAGATTTTACCACAGTGGTATCTCACTGAAAGCCCAATTTCTTGGATTCATGGTGGGCAGTATTGTAACGCCCACCATACTGCCTGGATTTGCAAAATACTACGACACTCTCTCTGCATATACTATTTGTACCTGTAAAGACCCACATTTCAACCATTCTTTACATTCCAATCTGTAGTTGCCTTGCAATTGTGTCTTTGCCTATGTATGCCGTGTTTGTGAACTAACCTCCATTCATCTGATAAAAGAGCAGCGCTTTGAAAGCTCATGATTCTAAATAAAGTTGTTGGACTTTAACCTGGTGTGTGAAGCTTCTTACTGAAAGCCTAGATGTTGAAACACATGGAACAGCAGGGCATTACATAGAATCTCTACAGGACAAAAGGAAGCCATTCAGCCCATCATGTCTGCAGCGACCACAAGCCCACCCAGGCCCTATTCCCACTATCCACACATTTACCCTGCTAATACCCCTAACACTAAAGTCAATTTAGCATTGTCAATCCACCCAACCTGCACATCTTTGGACTGTGGGAGGAAACCAGAGCACCCAGAAGAAACACACGGAAGGGGAGAACGTGCAAACTCCACATAAACAGTGACCCAAGGCTGGAATTAAACTTGGGTCCCTAGCACTGTGAGGCAGCAGTGTTAACCACTGTATCACCCCAAATGTTAGCCAATTGCTATCCAGTAATTACACCAGAAAAAGTTAGGGCTTGTCCATGCAAGTGTGAGTGAATTCCCAAAGATGTTAAAAGTCTTAATTACTGCAAAGCAAACTTCTTGACATAGAAAATGTTTCAAAAGCCATTCCTTCACATTTTAATCATTTTTGGAGATCTTCACTTTTTTTTTTAGAGCAACACAGCACGGGAAACAGGCCCTTCGGCCCAACGAGCCTGCGCCGCCGTCATAACTATATAGTAGCAATTCCATTATCATAATATAAAATTAGGTTATTCCTAATATGGAAGGCTCTCACTATAGGGACAATTTGTTTCCCAATCAGCCTAAGAGCGAATTTTTGGGTTGTGGGAGGAAACCGGAGCGCCCGGAGAAAACCCACGCAACCACGGGGAGAACGCGCAAACGCCCGCAGACACCGGCCCAATTCCAAGTGTCTGCACAGCTACAGCGATAGTCACTGAGCTGTCATGGTGCCCTTCAGATGGTCCAGATAAAGCACTCATTTATGACATGAAGCACCAGGCAACCCGTGAATCAACATTCAAGAGCTGTCCTCGCACCACCTGCCGAATGCATGCTCCTTGTTGGTCAAGTTGGACCAAATTACCTGTGGAAAAAAAAAGTCATAGTTAAACAGTCCTACTATATCCCTCTATCTGCATACCGCTCATGTGGCTGTCCAAGAGACCCTTAAACAGCCCTAGCGTGCCTGCTTCCACCACCTTACTCGGCAGTGCATTCCACACCCCCACTACCCTTTGTGTGAAAAACTGCCCTCTAATATTCGTCTTATACATAGCCCCCCTCACCCTAAGGCCATGACCCCTCGTCCTATCTATTTCTGAAGGTGGAAAAAGTTTACCACCATTTACTCTATCTATACCCCTTATAATCTTATACACCTCTATGAGATCCCCTCTAAGCCGAAGTCTTTCAAGGGAAAACAACCCCAGTCTATTTAATCGTTCCTCATAAGACAGTCCTTCCATACCAGGCAGCATCCTGGTAAACCTCCTCTGCACTCTCTCCAAGGACTCCACATCCTTCCGATAGTACGGCGACCAGAACTGGACGCAGTATTCCAAGTGAGGCCTAACCAACGTTCTATACAACTGCAACATCAAACTCCTCCTCTTGTATTCTATACCCTTTTCTATGAAAGCTAACATACTATACGCCTTCTTTATCACCTTCTCCACCTGTGAGGACACCTTCAGAGACTTGTGAACATGCACCCCCAAGTCTCTCTGCGTCTCTATGCTCCGTATAGTTTTACCTTTTATCCTATAACTCTCTTCTACGTTTTTCCGGCCAAAATGCATCACCCCGCATTTATCCGGATTAAATTCCATTTGCCATCTATCTGCCCAGTCTACCAACCTGTCTATGTCCTGTTGTATTGCCTGACACTGCTCCTCTGTACCCGCCAATCCAAGCATCTTGGTGTCATCAGCAAATTTGCTGATCTCACCACCTACCCCAACTTCCAAGTCGTTTATGTAGACCACAAATTTGCATTTTCTTTCTGTTTCTTTCTCTTAATTCCATCATTCTTCCTTTTCTTTATCTTGCATTCTCTACTGATTTGGCATTTAATTACATTTCCTAGTTTAGTCTGTGCACATAAGAATTTTGCCTTTATTTTTCCACCTCCATCAGTGTTACGGAAGCTGAGCATCAATTCGCTAGGGCCTGGTACACTTCAGCCACTTCTAGCAAGCCCGCTTGGGAAGGGTGACCACCCTCAGCTCCATCCTCGCAAAGCCTAACTGCCTGATATAATGGCAGGAAACACAATTTAGACCAAAAAGTCCAGACAACAATTTATAAATCACTAAGCGAACACGCGCAGAGCTGTGAGATATGACTAGCATTCATACAGGCTTTTGGCCCATCACATCTGAGCCATGCATCAAACACCTATCTAATCCCATATTTTTTAAATAGATTTTACAGATACACCATAGAAAGCATTCTTTCTGCTTGTATCAGGGTTTGATATGGCTCCTGCTCTGCCCAAGACGGCAAGGAATTACAAAAGGTTGTGAATGTAGTCCATTCCACCACGTAAACCAGCCTCCCTCTATATTTCTCACTGCCTCGACAAAGCAGTCAGCACAATTAAGGACCTCAGACAGCCCAAACATTCTCTCTTCCATCTTCTTCCATTGAGAAAAAGATATAAAAGTCTGAGATCATGTACCTACGGACTTGAGAATAGCTTCTTCCCTGCTGCCATCTTTTGAATGGTCCTACCTTGCATTAAGTTGATCTTCCTCTACACTTTAGCTATGACTGTAACACCACATTCTGCACTCTCTTGTTTCCTTATCTATGAACGGTATGCTTTGTCTGTATAGTATGCACAAAACAATACTTTTTGCTGTATGCTAATACATGTGACAATAATAAATTAAAATCAAAAAATCAAACCAAATCAAATTCCAGCACTTGGTCAATAGCCTTGTATGCTATTGTGTTTCAAGTACTCACCTAAACACTTTTGAAATATTGTGATGTTCCCCGCATCTACCATCCTTTCAGGCAGTGCGTTCCAGATTCCCACCACTTCTAGGTGAAAATTCCCCCTAAATGTCCTGCTCCTTATCTTAAATCTATGACCCTTGCTAATTGACCCCTCTACTAAGGGGAATATTTCTCACAATCTACCCCATCTATCTCCCTCATAATTTTCTCTACCTCAATCAGGTCCCACCTCAGTCTTCTCTGCTCTAAGGAAAACAGCCTCAGCCTAACCAGCCTCTCTTCATAGCTGAAACATCTTAACCCAGGCAACATCCTGGTGAATCTCTGCAGCCTCTATAGTGCAATCACATCCTTCCTATGGTATAGCGATCAGAACTGCACACACAGTATTCTAGCTGTGGCCTAATGAGTGTTTCATACAGCTCCATCATAACCTTCCTGCTCTATTTTATACCTCACCTAATAAATCAAGTATCCCATTTGCCTTCTTCACCATCTTATCTACCTGTCCTGAACTATGGACATGTACATCAAAGTCCTCTAGTGCTCAGTATCATCCTCATCCCACCTCACTCAGACAATCTGCAGTATTATGCTTTTATCTTAGTGCACAAGTCATGGCTCATAGGTATCTACAGCCAGAAGTGCTGGGTGGATCAGCCTCCTCCTCAGGTCGGCAACATCACAGGTGCCAGTCCTCAGCCAATTCAATTCATTCTCCATTATCATCAAGAAATAGCTGAATGTCCTGGGCACTGCAAAGTCTATGGGTCATGACAATATTCTAACTGAAGTACTGAACACTTGTGCTGCAGAAAAGCCACACGCCCTAGCCTAGCAGAACAGCTACAACACTGGAAATCACCTTACAATGTGGAAAATTAATGAGATTTGCGCTATCCACAAAAAGCAGGACAAATTTAAACGTGGCCAATTACAATCTCATCTGCCTATTCACCCGCATGGAAAGTGATGGAAGAGGTCATTGACGTCACTATCTAGCAGCACTTACTCAGCAATAACTTGTTTACTGATGCTCAGTTTGTGCTCTGTCAGGATCACTCAGCTCCTGATCTCATTACAGCCTTGGTCCAAATATGGACAAAAGAGCTAAATACCAGAGGTGAGGTGAGACTGATAGCGCTTTGACAACAATGTAGCCTTTGACGAACATAGAACATAACAGCGCAGAACAGGCCCTTCGGCCTTCGATGTTGCGCCGACCAATTCAGAAAACGCAATGACCCTCTAACCTAAACCATTCCCTTTTCATCCATTAACTTATCTACTAACCTCTTAAACGCCACTAAATTTGGTGCATCTACTACTGCAGCAGGCAGGGCATTCCATACCCTTACCACCCTCTGGGTAAAGAACCTACCTCTGACATCCGTCCTATAACTACCACCCCTTAATTTAAAGCTATGTCCCCTCGTGCTAGCTTTCTCCATCCTAGGAAAAAGGCTATCACTGTCCACCCTATCTAAACCTCTAATCATCTTATATGTTTCAATAAGGTCTCCTCTTAGCCGCCTTCTTTCTAACGAAAACAACCTCAAATCCCTCAGCCTCTCTTCATAAGACCTGCCCTCCATACCAGGCGACATCCTGGTAAACCTCCTCTGTACCCTCTCCAATGCCTCCACATCCTTCTTATAACGCGGGGACCAGAACTGTACACAATACTCCAAGTGCGGCCGCACTAGAATTTTGTACAGTTGCAACATGACGTTGCGGCTCCGAAATTCAATCCCCCTACCGATAAAAGCTAAGACTCCATAGGAGTCTCTAAGAAGGAGTCTCCATAGAAAGATGGCATCAAAGAGCCCAAGCAAAACCAGTCAATAGGAATCAGGGAAACTCTCTGCTGATTGGAGTCATACCTAACGCAAATGAAAATAGTTGTGGTGGTGGCAGATCGGTCATATCGGCTGGAGGACATCGCTGCAGGAGTTCCTCAGGGTAGTGTTCTAGGCCCAACCATTTTCAGCTGCTTCATCAATGATCTTTGCTCCATTATTATGTTAGAAGCAAAGCTGTTCACTGATGACTGCACAATGTTCAGCATCACTTGTGTCTTCTCTAATAGTGAAGCAGTCCATGTCCATATACGGAAAGTCCTGAAAAATACTTAGACTTGGGGTGACAAATAGCCAACAACATGAATAATACACAGATGTCAAGCAATGGCCATCTCCAACAAGAGAGAATCTAACCATCTCCCTTTAACATTCAATGATATAATCATTGTTGAATCCCTTATTATAAACAACCTGGAAGTACCATTGACCAGAAATTGAACTGATCCTGCAATATAAATACTGAGGCTACAAGGACAGTTCAGAGGATATGAATTCTGCAGAGAGTAACTCACCTGTTGACTCCCTAGAACTTGTCCATTTAAATGGCTCAAGTCAGGAGTGCAACAGAATATTCTGCAGCTATTCTTAAAAACTCAACACCATCAGGAACAAAGTAGCTCAGTTGATTGACATCCCATCCACCACCTTCAACATTCACTTTCATCAAAAACAGAATGTACCATCTGCCAGAAGAACTGCAGCAACTCACCAAAGCTCCTTCGATAGCACCTTCCAAACCCATAACCCCTACCGCCTAGAAGGGCAAGGCAATCAGATGTATGGGAACACCATCACTGCAACTCACACACCAGCTTCGCATAGGAGAGGTGGTAGAACAGTTTCATTTGACTAATAATTCAGAGACACAGGATAATGCTCTGGGGACCCGGGTTCAAATCCCATTACAGGGTTGATCTGAAATTAAAGATTGAATGATGGCCATCTGATTGTCTCATGCTCTTCCTTTAGGGACTAAATCTACCGTCCTTAATGGGTCATTCCAGACATACAGCAATGTGTTTGACTCTTCAATATCCTCTGAAATGAAATAGTCTAGAAATCTATTCGGTTCAGGGTAATAAGGGATGGGCAATAAATGCTGGTCCAGCCAGTGAAGCCCACATCCCAAGAATGAGTTTTTAAAAATGCTGGCTTGGCATTATAGAATAAAGAATAAAGAAAATTACAGCACAAGAACAGGATCATCTGAACTAAACCCCACTACCCTTCCAGGGGGTGATATCTCTCTACTCCCATCCTATTCATGTTATTTAAATATTGCAGTTCCTTCATTGTCGTTGAGTTAAAATCCCGGAATTCCCTTAATCCCAGCACTGTGGATCTACCTATAGCGCATAGACTGCTGTGACTCATCACCAGCTTCCCAAAGGTGATTAGAGATGAGCAATAAATGAAGCCCACATCTGTGAAATATTAAAATATTTATAAAATTTTTATATGGAGCTAAATAAATTTTGGGACTTATATGTGGGATGACAAAGCTTTTGATAAAACTATATTAAAAGTTTTATTTAAAAATGTAATCATTAATTACAATGTAGACATTTAACTTCACACAATATAACATTATTTTTTTCCGAACAAGGGAGGTTGTTCAGATTCCAGTTACATTAAAAATCCTAAAAAAATTTAATTGAGCAAACTATAACTTCTAAGCAGTTTTTGATTAGTGAAGTTTATTTATTAGTCACAAGTAAGACTTACATCAACACTGCAATGAAGTTACTGTGACATTTCCCTAGTTGCCACATTCCAGCATCTATTTGGGTCAATGCACCTAACCAGCACATTTTTCAAATTGTGGGAGGAAACCCGTGCAGACACAGGGAGAATGTGCAGACTCCACACAGACAGTGACACAAATTGAACTCAGGTCCCTGGAGCTGTGAGGCAACAGTGCTAACCACTGTGCCACTGTGCAAACAGTGATATGGAAAAGGAAAAATTAGGACATTTTCTGCAGGTCATCTGATGTCATTGACCTCTAGTTCAGAGGAATGAGATTGGGAGGGACACAGTCCACAGTGCAGTTCTGGCAGAGAAGTGAATGTTAGATGACAACTTGTAGATTTCCATCTGCTGAAAGTTCACCACCAAGATCACTGCAGCATCTGAACCAGCAAGCCAGCTTTACTTTGACAGGATCAGTGAGCTCACATCTCAATTGCCTCAGTTGCAAGTTCAAACGTTAAAATCCCAAGGTCTTTTCTTATGACCCAGCACCCTGAAATGGGATTGGCTTCATAATTTCTAACCTTTAACTCTTGAATGCCTCTTGAATTTCTTGGCAACTAGAGCTTATTTTTTATTCTCTAATGGGACGCATTTGTTGCTCATCCTTATGTGCCTTTTTATTGGGTGGCTTTTAGGCAGCTTTTAGAGGGCCGTTAAGCCATCTTGCTGTGGATCTGGAGTTCCGTGTAGGCCAGACATGGCAATTCCTTCCCTAAAGAATGTTAGTGAACCAGATGGGTTTTTTATGACAATTGATGATAGTTTCACGGTCACCATTATTGAGACCAGATTCCAGATTTTATTAATTAAATGTAAATTCCGCCAGCTGCCGTGCTGAAATTTGAACCCAGAGCATGTAACCTGCGCTGAGGCCTCTGGATGACTAGTCCAGTGAAATTACCGCTATAGTAGAAGGATCCAGCATATTAAGGGTTAACCTGAGACTAAGTACAGTGATGCAAGAAGGCACCTAACCCAGACTTCAGATCAGCAGTGTAGAACTAAGTAGTGCGTGCTGGGGAGTCCTCTGTATGGAGCAGACTATAAATATGTACAAACTTCAGTAATGTTAATAAAGACTTCTTGGTAACTTCCACAAAACCGCTCAATGGTGAGTAAGCAGTACATACCATGAATAGCAACAACCCAATGAAACAGCCACCACTTCCCCTCATGGAGTTTTAGGTGTTAAAACTTGGCAGAGTATAGTTAAAATGTGATGGTTCTCCTCTGATGACATTTTTAGATGTGGAAGTGCCAGCATTGGGCTGGGGTAAACACAGCAAGAAGTCTCACAACACCAGGTTAAATTTCAACAGGTGTATTTGGGAGCAAACGCCACTAGCTTTCAGAGCGCAGCTCTTTCGTCGGGCGAGTGGGAGCTTTTTTCATAAACAGGGCATATGCCTGTGTGATGCTCTGTCCCCTAGGTTCCCGAAGGCACCCTGCACACTCATTGAGGAGGAGAGGCACTAGGAGGGAAGTTGAATGCCTCAGCCCCCTTCTCCTAATCAGTGCTGCACTGTACCCATAGCTAGACTGACATCTACTGCTGAGATTATAGATTTCAGCTTCTTATTGGCTTTGTTGATTGTTGTTCCGAATTGGTTCGGTATAGGGCTGGACCTACTAAAAAGTCCAATCTTTCAGATTCTTCTTTAATTACTTTGATACCATTCATGTATTGTCTATTATTTTCCTTCATTTTGTATGTTGCATTTGTCAGCAGGAAATTAAACTCACAATTATTGTACCCAGTTAACATTTATCACCAAGACAGCCTGGGGAGCAAGAGAAAACTTGGAAGGGTCACTCTCCAAGTTATTTCTGAAGGTTTTTTTCTTGTGTAGCAGGAGAAGCAGTCTTGCTTTAGCGGGTGCACTCTTGTTTTAAATATGCCTCGGCAGGCCATCAGAAATTGCACAGCAAAATTGTCTGACGAGCAGATCTCCCCATGCAATCAGTTCTGCAGTTTATCAATCATATTAAAATGTAGTCTGCAAGTTAAAATCGGCCCAGCACCCCCCCCTCCCCCTCCCCAGAGGTCAGGATAAATTACTGTTTACCAACCCATCCAATCCCAAAGATCAAAAAAGTGGTCACATTTATCACTATCCTCCTGTCACAGACAGACTCTCCACGATTCCCGAGACAAGCTAACAAATTGATTTTTATTGACCATCCATGGAGAATAAGCATCAAAGCTAGCTTATTAGTACTTTAACTATCCACCATCTCTCAGCTCTTTTTGTTTAATTTGCAATGAGCACTCTATGCTTTGAAACAAAATATTTAAAGTAACTCTGTCTCATCCCTGCCACCTCACCCTCTCCGCAACTTGGTAAAACGGTCAAAAATATCCTGAAATGTAACAAATATATCACAGAGACATGATGAAACAAAATATAAAACTCACAAGTACAATCACCAGTGAGTCTGGACTGATATAAATCACATAGCCCATCATCTCCCCTAGAGTGTCCTGTTGATAATGGGCACTATGGTTCAGTATTTAGGTACAGTTTTATAAATCTGTAATCCGAAGTGCGATATAATTCTGTAGAGTTTATCACATTGCTCACCCTTACATTCAAGAATTGTTTTTAATAGTTCCTGTCACTGCAAAAGGCAGCAGTGTGAACATTTGTTTTGGCTTGTTTTTACTGAGGTCCACTTACACTCCTCTTGAAACTATTGTTGACTGTTGTAAAAACCGATCTGGTTCACTGATGTCCTATAGAGAAGGAAATCTGCTGTTCATACCCAGTTTGGCCTACATGTGACTCCAGAACCACTGCAATATGGTTGATTCATAAAATGTACACTGAAATGGCCTAACAAGTTCAAAGGAAATTAGAGATGAGCAATAAATGTGGGAACACCAGATTTAAGTCCAACCAATTTATTTGATAATAAACTCACAAGCTTTTGGAGATTGCCCTTCATCAGGTGAATGGAGAGTTCTCTCCATTCACTGGCTCTCCACTCACCTGACGAAGGGCAAACCCTGAAAGCTTGTGAGTTTACGATCAAATAAATCGGTTGGACTTAAACCTGGTGTTTGCCAGACTTATTGTGTTTACCTCAGTCCAACACCGTCATCTCCACATAATCAATAAATGTGGGCCCAGACAATGAACGAATTTAAAAAAATGAATATTGTTAAGGTAAAGATGGATAAATTCCTGTAAGGCAATAGAATAAAAAATTATTGAGGATAGATGGGAATGTGGAATTAGAAATACAAACTGATCAGCATGATCATATTGAATGGTGGAGCAGGCACAAAGAGTCAAATGGCCTACTTTAGGTTCTATTTTGTATGACAGTATGTATGTTTGTATCCTTATCTCATCAAATTTAACTTATTTTGGTTTTAACGTTCACCTCTGAGGCAAGGTAGGTACAAAGTTAGGATTAGATGAGAGAATTTTCAAGTGGACATTTTTTTAAAAGCCTGCATTGTTAATTAAAACATTTAACCCATGAAGTAAATGGCACTCAGAAGAGGGCAGTCATTCCAATTCATGTCAAATCATTTGCTGTGAGATGGCTATAAACAGTAATGATAACAAAACTTGTATAACTAATGGGATAACTTTGATTACATTTATAGTGAACTCCTCCAAAATGTAACAGATGATCAGATAAGTCTGAACAATCACAAATTGTTTGCCTAAATAACAGAAATGGTCCTGATGGAATGCATCCCAGGGTACTAAAAGAGATGACAGGAGAAATAGCAAATGTACTAGTGGTAATTTACCAAGATTCATTGGTCTCTGGGGTGGTTCCCGCAGACTGGAAACAGCAAATGTGACACCACTATTTTAAAAAGGAGGTAGACAAAAGGTGGGTAACTATAGACCTGTTAGCAGGGAAAATGCTTGAATCTATTATCAAGGAAGAAATAGTGAGACATCTGGATATAAATTGTCCCATTGGTGAGACGCAGCATGGGCTCATTAAAGGCAGGTCGTATTTGGCTATTGGTGGAATTCTTTGAGAACATTACATGCACAGTGGACAATGAGGAACTTGTGGATGTGGTGTATCTGGATTTTCAGAAGGCATTTGGCAAGGTGCCACACCAAAGATTTCTACACAAGATAAAGGTACACAGTGTTATGAGTAATGTATTAGCATGGATAGAGGATTGGTTAATAACAGAAAGCAAAGAGCAGGGTAAATGGGTGTTTTGTTGGCAATCAGTGATTAGTGGTGTGCCTTGGGGATCAGTATTGGGACTGCAATTGTTTATAATTTACCAAGTATAGTGTATCAAAATTCATAGATGACACTAAAACGAGTCCAGAGCAAAGTATGCAGAGGATGCCGAAAGTCTGCAAAGGAATATAGATAACCTAAGTGAGTGGGCAAGGGTCTGGCAGATGGAATAAATGTTGGCAAATGACAGGTCATCTATTCTGGTAGGAATAACAGCAAAATGGACTATTATTTAAATAGTAAAAAAATTGCAGCGTGCTGCTGTGCAGAGGGACCTGGGTGTCCTTGTGCAGGGATCTCAAGGAGTTGGTTTGCAGGTGCAGCAGGTGATTAAGAAGGCAAATGGAATTTTGTCCTTCATTGCTAAAGGGATGGAATTTAAAAATGGCAAGGTTATTTTGCAGCTGGATAGGGTACTGGTGAAGCCACACCTCAAGTACTGTGTACAGGTTTGGTTTCCCTACTTGTGAAAGGATATACTGGCATTGTGGGAGGTGGTGCAGAGGTGATTCACTACATTGATTCTGGAGTTGAGAGGGTTGGCTTATGAGGAGAGACTGAGCAGACTGGGGCTATAATCATTGGAATTCGGAAGAATGGGGGGAGATCTTATAGAAACATATAAGATTATGAAGAGAATAGATAAGATAGAAGCAGAGACGTTGTTTCCACTGGCAGGTGAAGCTAGAACTAGGGGGCATGGACTAAACAGGAGGAGGAGCAGATGTAGGACAGAGTTGAGGAGGAATTTCTTCACACAAAGGCTTGTGAATCTGTGGAATTCCCTGCCCAGTGAAGCAGTTGAGGCTAACTCATTGAATGTTTTTAAGGCGAGGATAGATAAATGTTGGAACAGTAAAGGAATTAAAGGTTATGGTGAGCAGGTGGGTAAGTGGAGCTGAGTCCACAAAAAAATCAGCAATGATTTTATTGAATGGTGGATCAGGCTCGAGGGGCCAGATAGTCTCCTCCTGCTCCTAATTCTTATGTTCTAAATGATAATACATACCCTCATCTTGATGAATTATTTCTAATATTTCTCATTGAGGTGGAGCCACTTGAGAATTTTGTAGATTAAATCTAAAACATCAATAAAAATCTAAATGATAAACTACTGATGCCTACCTCCAGATTGAGAAGGAAATTTGCCCACAGAGTATTTAAGCAATGTCTCTCCTCGGTATTGAGTTTATATTCCAGAATGTTTCATTTAAAATGATGATGTGATAATAGAACAAAATAATCTCAACAAATCCACCTTCAGCAATGCCAGAACTGCATTAATTCTGAAATTCAATTACAGTTGAGCCTTGCAGCTTTTGAGTGGTATTAAAACAACATATTCAGGTTTTACTATTGCAACACAAATACATTTCACTCAAAAGCTAAACCAAGGCTCAGTCATCAGTAACGTCTGTATAGTGATTAAAAAGTGATTTATAAACACAATTTATTTACATTTTGCTTTTCCGCCTGTGAGAATTCTCCAATTTGATTAGCTGATCAGCCTGCATGCTGCCTATAGAATCACAGAATCTCAGCAATACAGAAGGAGACCATTCAGCCCATCGAGTCAGTGTTGTAAGACGCCATGAATACCAAATTTAAAGCCTCGTCAGAATAGAAGAAATAAATACTCTACAGCCTGCTAAATCTCTGTGGGAAATTTTTATTAAGGTCAGTGGCAAGTCCCATCCTTTGCTGCTGACTACAAAATCCAGATCATTGTTCAAAGTGTCGCAATACATGAGTTACAGATTGGTAATTTTCAGGTGCAGCAAGAAAATAGGAGGCAAAATGGTCTGTTAGCCATTACCGCAAGGGAGTTTTGCATTATTGCTTCCATGCCCACATGCTTAACCTTGGCCTGCTGCAATGTTGTGGATGCTGCAATGTTCCAGTGAAGCTCAACACAAACTGAAAGAACAGCTTCTTATCTTCTAGCCACACACTTTACAGTCTTCTCGTCTCAATATCAAGTTCAAAAACTTCAGATGATTAGCTCCACCCCCCCACTCTTTATTTTCATTTTATTTATTTTTACTGTTCTCAACCTTTTATTCTTTATTGCCTTCCTTCATTTCTCTTCCTGCACCACTCTTTTCCCCACTTTATCCCCCTGTTCCTTACCTTTTCTTTCCTTTTACTTGCCCATCCCTTCTTTTTATTTTACCTCTCTCCCACCCATCCCTCACACTGCCCCCACATCTTCATCTGTAGCAGTTTACCCTTTGATTTCAGCTTCTCTACCATTTCGCCATTCACACCCTATATTCTTTCCACGGACTGCCATTAGCAGCCCTTTACCCTTGTTTCTGTGGCTATGACTCATCTTTCATTCCCTCACCCTGCAGAATAAATATTTCCCACTTCCTATGCCTTTTAGCTTTGACAAAGAGTCATTTGGATTCGAAACGTCAGCTCTTTTCTTTCTTTACAGATGCTGCCAGACCCGTTGCGATTTTCCAGCCTTTTCTCTTTTAGTTTCAGATTCCAGCATCCACAGTAATTTGCTTTTTATTGCAAAGGCGTTGCAGTGCAAGGATAAGGATGTCTGCACTGTGCCACCACGTATGGCAGCATAGCGGTACTATGGTTGGCACTGCTGCCTCACAGAACTAGAGACCTTAGTTTGATTCCTGGCTTGGGTCACTGTCTGTGTGGAATTTGCATATTCCCTCCATGTCTGTGTGGATTTCTTCCAGATGCTCCAGTTTCCTCCCACAGTCCAAAGATGTGCAGGTTAGGTGAATTGTCCATGCTAAATTCTCCCTCAGTGTATCCAAACTGGCAACTAGGAGTGTGGCGACTAGGGGATTTTCATAATGACTTAATTGCAGTGTTATGTAGGCCTACTTGTGACTATTAAATAAATAAACTTTAAACTTTTATGTCTCAGTAACAGAATTTTGGTGAAACCACACTTGGAGTACTGTATACAATTTTTGCCTCCTTACTGGAGGAACAATATGCTTGCCTTAGAGAGGGTGTAATGAACAATCACAAAATTGATTGTGGGGATGAAATGGTTGTCCTATGCAGTAAGGTGTAGACTGTGCCCATTTCCCCAGAGCATGAGGGATGATTTAAAATTAAAACATTTAAAATTCTTAGCATTTTTGATAGCGTATGTGCTAAGGTGCTTTTTCCCTGACTGGAGTCCAGGGCGAGGGATTATTGTGTCTGGCAACATGCCCTTGAATTTCTTATGTGCAGCCATATGTTCATAGTAATCTTTTGTGCAGCCAGAGCTGGAACTTTCTTGTTCAACTTGAACATTGGTCTTAGGATAAGGATGCAAACATTTTCGATGAAAAGTTGTTTCTTTAATCATAAAGTTGTAAGTCTTGGACATTTTGTACCCCAGAGATATGTGGCTACTCAGTCATTGAGTATGTATAAAACTGAGACTGGTAGATGTTTAGGCATAAGAGAATCAAGAGATTTGGGGAAAGGGAAATTGGAATAGAAATAAAAGCTCAGCCATGTTCTTATTGAATGGCGAAGAAAGTTCAACAGGCAACATGGCCATCTTCTATTTATATTATTGTAAATTCAATAATTGGTGACCACTAGTTAGCTAACAAAGAACAGTGGGTTTATTACTATTTACAATTATACACAGAATACAATAGAAGTGTTCATTCCCAGCTCTCAAATCAATCTATCTACAAAATCCAGCGCTCTGAGATCTCTGCGCTCATTCACCATTAGGCAATTGGGTTGCATGATCCTTCCAATGCACATCCACTAAAGGGGTTAACTACTACAGTTTTGTTTTTATAATAATTTTAATTAACATTAAAAAGCATAGTCTCAAGTCTTTCATAGAACATAGGACATTACAGCGCAGTACAGGTGCTTCGGCTCTCCATGTTGCGCCGATCAGTGGAATGAATCTAATGACCCTCTATCCTAAACTATTCCAATATTATGCATATGCCGATCCACTGACCATTTGAACGCCCTTAAAGTTGGCGAGTCCACAACTGCTGCAGATAGGGCATTCCACATCCTTACTACCCTCTGAGTAAAGCCATTGTGAGTGAAGTACTCATTATAACACCTCAGAGACACAATAACACTCCATTCTATTGTACTGTGTCCACAAAACCTAGGGAAAACATCTTCTTGGTAAAGAAAGAACTGTTTATAGCTCAGGAAATAGTTGGATGAATGATGTCAACAGATGCCATGGCACCTTGTAGATGTTTTATGTCATTTGACCAGAAATTCAGCAAGATGAACACTGTTTTCACAAGAGCAGAGAAGAGAGGGGTTGGGAATTCAGTACAGAGGGACTTGCCTCCTAACTTCACAAAGCCTCTTCAACATCAACACATACAAGTCACAAGACGATTGCAGCTGCAAAAACAGTTGAGCAGTTTGGCACCATCCAAAACAAAAATGCTAAGGTGAGACTTTTTAAAGGCTGCAGCAACTTAAAGTTTCCTTCCCTTTCTGCAGGAGAGGTTTAACTAACCCAAACCACTTGCACAGAAAATGTGAATTTCATGAGTGTGGATCATGTAAATGAGCATATAATAGATCCACTCTTCTACTAATCTACCAACGGGGGAGAACTAACTCAATGTACAAAAAATGACGCAGAAACGATAGAAGCGAATAGTCACTTGTTAGTACAGAACTTTACTGCTGAAAATGTCAAAACACAGTATCTAACATTAGGTGCGATTCTGTGATTAGGCAACACTAGCTAAATAACCCTGAGTGTGCTAAGAATTGACAATCAACAGTTGACAACCAATTTGAAATTATTAGTGGGGTTCGCAGTGCGGTACACTTACGTGTGCGAGAGCTACATACATGAGTATACAACCCTGTTCTTTGCAGACAGAATATTTACACTCATTACACCCTGTTTCAACTAAACAAAATAGATGACAGCCATTTTCTCGTTCACTCCAGGGCAATAGCCTTGACCAAACAGAGTCAACTTGCTTGGTTGAATTTAAACAAAGCTTGGCAGTTAACTGGTGCATTCCCTATGGCAATGTCTCTACCAATCAGAGTCTGCTTGCCAACAAATCAGCACTTTTTCTCATGAAGTATAAATTGTTGTTCCCTTTACATTTGGTTTTCATGAAAATTGTCCTGATTGACGCAAGACAAAAAGCTTTGACAAATGTGTCTTTTTTCAGCAATATTGAGGATATAGACATATGATAGGTTGAGGTAGATAATCAGCCATGATTGTATCGAATCACTGAACAGGTCTAAAGTGCTGAATGGCTTATTCCTTCTCCTATTTCTAATGCACCTTACGTTTGAGAATATTGAGTTATCCTATGTACAAGCCCTTACAAAAAAGGGTGCTTTGTCAAAGAGCAGTACATACCAAAGTGGCAAAAATCAATCTGTCAAAATCTATGAAATATTTAATAGTTGTAATTATTGTACATAATTGTCTTGAAGTCAATAATGGTATTCATCAAAACCCTTGCAAGTCTATTCAGTTATTACTGAATAATTTAACCCCAACGAGGACTTATAATATTGATGACATTTTAAAATAGATATTTCATGAGAACAGCACAGTTGGATCCAATAAAACAGGTAAGCTCATAGTATCCACGTTCATTCAATCAATACTAATCTTCAGGGAGCGTTAAATGTAAATGCAATAACAACAACAATTTGCATTTATATATTACCGGAAGATGAGTTCAGGGTGATCGAAGGTGTGGCCACCAGCTGTGGAGCAATGGAAAGAAGGATGCATAGGAGACGAGTGACAGAGGAAAGGCCACAGTTTGGGTATTTGGAAGAGGGTCAGGAGTGCCCAGTCGGTTTTGATAGTATGCATGGGGAAGGATACCAGCAGCAGAACTGATTGTCTGCCTTTTGAAGAGGTCCCTGAGCTCTTTACATTAATCGTTAATGGTGAGAGTATGGGACGGGGGGAGGGGACATGGAAGAAATTTTTAACAGACATAATTGTCAGTGTTAAGGGTTAACAGTGCTGCCCCACAGCACCAGGGATCCAGCTTGGGCCACCGTCTGTGTAGAGTTTCTCCCTCTGTCTGCGTGGGTTTCCTCCCACAGTCCAAAAATGTGCAGGGTAGGTGCATTGACCCGATCAGGCGCCAGAATGTGGCCACCAGGGATTTCCACAGCAACTTCACCGCAGTTGAATGTAAGCTTTACTTGTGACACTAATAAATAAACTTTAACTTTTAACTTTAAAAAGAAGCTAAGGATTACCTGCAGGGTCCAGGTACTGAGGAAAACCTAAAAGAGGGAACAGGAGTTACTAGCAGACTGAATATTAGCAACTAACAATCTTTAGCTCATCATGATGACCAAATATTTAATTAGTTGAGGAGAATAGTTAGACAGCCTACTCAGATATGCCGTCAGCATTCACAGTGTTCTTTGCTTCTGTTGAGCCATTGATTGACACAGCCTCCAGCTCCCTTTGTTTGAAGGCTATGCTACAACTGTTTCTCCCCTGATCTTCCTCCACATATGGCATTGTTTGCTGTATTATCCTGCAGAACCAGAGAGAGAGAGAGCTCTTCAGTCACTGTTGAAAGGAAATGTGAAGAAGTTATGCAGCCATTTATGGCCCAGAAGGAGTATGCCTTGGTCCATTGGGTCTATGCAATCTCTTCACGGAGCAATCTCGTTGCGGGTAGAGGGTAATGGAATGATATCCTTTATTATGAAAGGAATTGAAGATAATAGTAATGATGTTATACTTCCATTATATAAGACAGTGAAGAGATTGCATCTCAAATACTATGTGCTGTTTTGGTCGCTTATTTAATGAAAAAAGGAAATGCATTGGAGGTGGTTGGGAGGAGATTTATTAGATTGATAATTGGAATGAGCAGGTTGTCTTGGGGGGAATCAGGATATTGAATTTGATGATCAGCCATGATCAAAATGAATGGCAGAGCAGGCTTAAAAGGCCGAATGGCCTACTCTTGCTTCTAGTTTCTATGTCTTATCAAGAGAGGTTGGACAGATTGGGCTTGTTTCCATTGGCTTTAGGAGAATGAGGCATTCCATCCCCCCACCCCCCGCCCCCCTACACAGGGTCAGACCTCACCCACCGGGATCACCTCCCCTCTGGGGTCAGACAACCCTCTTCATTCCCTTCGCCCCCCCAGGAGACCACCACAACCCTCGCCGATCACTGCCCTCCCTCCAGCCCAGACTGATCTTGTCTGCAGAGTAGCAGTGGGACCCCTCTCCAAAACCCCACCCCTACTGATTGCCCCTAGACCCCACCCACAATGGGCCTCATCCCCTTGACTGCCTGATACTCAGACGACAGTGCCAAATTGCCCAAAAGACATGGGTACTTTGTCTCTTGGGCAGTGCCAACGGCACACACTGGCACTACCAGGGTTCCCAAGCCCAGGGGGCACCATCTCCTGCCGCCCGACCCCTTGGGGATCCTTGATTGTCCCCCCCCCCCCACTTCATTCTGGCAAGGTCTACCGCTAGTTCCCCCAAATGTGGGGAGCTAGTCTATACCCTGCTGGAATGAAGTAATCCTGGTGGGGTGGGAGATTCAATTGAGACTGGTTAGTTCCCATTAATTAAATTGAAAATATAATTAAAATGTATTTAAAATTCAAATAACTTACACGCCTTCTTGCCGGTTTCCAACGTGGTCTAACCGGCGACTGTTCGCCAGCTCTGGAAGATGCGCATGCGTTCCTGGCGCATGCACAAATCCCAGAACAAGGCTGGCAACATGCATCTCCCACCACGACCCGCCAGAAAAGTTGCGGTCATGATGGGAGAATTATGCCCGACATTTCCCTCTTATGGATGAGCTGGGGAGCACTGCTTCAAAATTAAGGGTCAACCCTTTTTAGATAAAGATGAGAAGAAATCTCTTCTCTCAGAGGGTTGAGAAACTTTGGAACTCTCTGCCTTAGAGTTGGAGAATGTGGAGCCACTGGGGCAGAGGTAGATAAGGCTTTTGTTGAATAAGGGAATCAAACGTTATCAGGGATAGTTGGGAACTTGGAACTTGAAACACAAACAAATCAGCCAATGTCTTATTGACTCTGGGGCCAATTGGCCTACATCTGCTCTATCTTAACTGAAGTTCTTTTTGAGGCTTCAATATAGGTGCAGAAGAGTCAGACTACATACAAAATGTGCAGTTTTTTGTCCAAGCCCTTCCTCCCTATTGCCTTTCTATCATCCATCCCTTTCCCCTTCTTCATCCCTTTCTGCATTCCCTCCTAATCTCTCCCTCCACTTCTCATCCTTACCCCTCCTCAAATCCCCTCCCTCACCTCTACTTTTAAGGACAACATGTCTGTCGTGTTAAAGTATCAAAATATTTTATTGATTGTTGAGTTGGAGAAAAATATATCTTGTAAGAAATTTGAAAAAAATGAGGCAATTAAACAAAATGGCAGCTGCTAAAGTAAAATGTTTAGTTAAATGTTTATCAAACTTTTGTGTTTATAACAATTTTTTTGTTAAAAGCTTTCCATTAAACGTAATAAAATTCTACAAATGCTTTTTTGAAACATTAAAACAAATCATTTAAAAATGAAATTATACAAATAGTTTATTGAAACATCTAAACAGAACAATTAAGTATGACAATTATAAATGAAATAAGCAAGGCAGAAGAATGTTAATGATAAACACATCCAGATTTTCTGTGGCCCAAAATATGAATTCCCCTTTGCTCACATTCGAGCAATAAGATATCAAAATCAAGATCTGATAAGTGTTGACCTGTCACATCGTCAATTAAATTTTCATATTCCTCATTCTAAGTTAAAACACACGAACATGTACAAGCATGCCACACCACACAAAGTTATATAATGATGTAATGGAGGTTTAAATAGTTTTACAGATTTAGAATAACAAAACCTATGTTCATTTATACATTAAATAATACTCAACTTCATTCAAAAAAAAGAGCCTTTTTGAAGTTGTATGAGGCATTAGTAAGGTCACACTTGGAATACTGTGTACTGTTCTGATCACCCTATTGTAGAAAGGATATTAAACTAGAAAGATTGCAGAAAAGATTAGCTAAGATCCTACTGGGACTTGATGGTTTGAGTTATAAGGAGAAGCTGGATAGACTGGGACTTTTTCCCCAGGAGTGTATGAGGCTTAGGAGTGATCTTATAGAGGTCTATAAAATAATGAGGGACATGGATAAATAGTCAACATACTTTCGCAAAAATAAGGGAATCTAAAACTAGAGGGCACAGGTTTGAGGTGAGAGGGGAGAGATTTAAAACGGTTCGGAAGGGTAGCTTTTTTCACTTAGGTGGTGGTGAGTGGCTGGAACAAGCTGCCAGATGCAATAGTAGAGATAGGTACAATTTTGTCTTTTAAAAAGCATTTAGACAGTTACATGGGTAAGATGGCCCATAGAGCGATATGGGCCAAATGTGAGCAACTGGGTCTAGCCTAATGGTAAAAACCGGATGGCATGGACTAGTTGGGCTGAAGGGCTGTAAACATCTATGAGCCAATAACAATAGAACATAGAACATAGAACATAACAGCACAGAACAGGCCCTTCGGCCTTCGATGTTGCGCCGACCAATATAAAAAGCAATGCCCCTCCAAACTAAACCATTCCCTTCTCTTCCATATACTTATCAACTAACTCTTAAACGCCACCAAACTTGGCGCATCTACAACTGCTGCAGGCAGGGCATTCCACTCCCGAACCACCCTTTGGGTAAAGAACCTGCCTCTGATATCCGTCCTATAACTATCACCCCTTAATTTAAAGCTGTGTCCCCTCGTGCTAGCTTTTTCCATCCTAGGAAAAAGGCTATCACTATCCACCCTATCTAAACCTCTAATCATCTTATATGTTTCGATTAGGTCCCCTCTTAGCCGCCTCCTTTCTAACGAAAAAAACCTCAAATCCCTCAGCCTCTCTTCATAAGACCTGCCCTCCATACCAGGCAACATCCTGGTAAACCTCCTCTGTACCCTCTCCAATGCCTCCACATCTTTCTTATAATGTGGGGACCAGAACTGCACACAATACTCCAAGTGCGGCCGCACTAGAGTTTTGTACAGTTGCAACATGACGTTGCGGCTCCGAAATTCAATCCCCCTACCAATAAAAGCTAAGACTCCGTATGCCTTCTTAACAACCTTCTCGACTTGACTGCCTACTTTCAGGGATCTATGCACATACACACCAAGATCCCCCTGTTCATCTAGACTACTAAGAATCCTACCATTTGCCCTATACTCTACACATTTATTATTTCTGCCATAGTGCATTACCTCACACTTTTCCACATTAATAGGATTAACTACTGAAAATAAGTAGCATCAACATACCTTTTATAACAGCAGGGAAATTCTTCTGTTTTCAATGCTAAAGTGTTTTCCAAACTGGTCCTCAATAGGAGTTCTCCGTCTTGTCATGTCTTAAGTAGCCATGGTTAGGATCCTCCTGTGTCGCACCAGAGTCTGTGGAGATGGCTCCACTCGAAGGCCGAAGGCTATTACTCCCATTGGGAGTTTGGGCATTATTTTTAAGCTCAGGTAAGTGTGCAAAAAATTATTTTACTTCTGATCGCCTATCGTTTTCTGCCAATGATTAGAAGTTACAGGCCATTGTTTTTGTATCTACCCGAATCTGGGAGAGATGGAGCAGCTTCAGTCTTTCTGGTTTGCAATGCTGTTGGGAAGATCATGCTCAGATTGGGAATACCAAATTTGTGAGGAGTTAAAGTGAGGCTGGTAGAGTCAGCTAGATTGAGGTACAGAGAGAGAGTTTCTGGGAAGAGAGAAATTCACTTTGAAAGACAGTTCTAAGATTGAAACTTACCAGGCTGAGAAAAGAAAGGTACATAAAGAAGTCTTGGGAATTAAGGATCACTTTAAATTGATTGTGGGAAAATTAAGTGTCTATCTAAAAGACAGTGTTAAATACACCTATGAAGTGAGTTTTTTAGATTGGGCTAATAAGTAATGGCAATTTCATTTAAAGTGCAAGTTGCTTACAAGGTAGTGTTTTGTTAATAGTTTTTCTCGTCTTCTACCTCCGAGAGCATGTACATAATTTATTGCAGATGATAGGACATGTTGAAAAAGCAATTAATAAAGTAGATAGCATCTTGAGCTATACGAAGTGGCATTGAGTACAAGAGTAAGATGCTCCTGCTGAATTCCCATAAGACAAGTTAGTCCTCATCTGGAGTACTGTCTCCAATTCTGGGCTTTATGGGAAGGGTATGAAGCCTTTAAGAGAGTCAGAGGAGATTTGCAAAAAATGATTCCAGGGATAAAGAACTGTAGCTATGAGGATAGATTGAAGAAGACTATTCTGCTTGGAGAAAAGACTAAGAGGAAATTTGGTGCAGGCATTCATGACCCAAGAGATACTGATAGATTAAATAGTGAGAAATTGTTCCTACTCAAGAAAGCATCAATATCTAGAGAGCTCAGATACAAAATAATTGGCAAGAGCAGTAAAAGTGATGTCAGAATAAATATTTTCGCCCTGAGGGTAGTTGGACTCAGGAATTAACTTCCCGAGAGGGTAATTGAGGTAGGTTTGATCGAGGTTTTCAAAAGGCTGCAATCTGAAAAGAGAGGAAATGCAAGGTTATGAGGATTAGGTAGGTGAGTGGGACTAGGTAGAATGCTTTTTCAGAGAGGCAGTGCAGATACATTGGGCCAAATGGTCTCCTTCTGCACTAAAGATTCTGTAATTCAGTGCTACGAATGTCAAGAGTATAGACACTGTTCATCTACCTTGGCTATGCTCTATATATGTATTATCAGCCCCTCTTTCCCTGCTACAGTTATTTAAGATAGGTTGTATACTTTCAATGTAGCAATCATCTTGTGGCACAGTTGGTTATTTTCCATTTTTAAGAGGCAAAACAAAACTCGCAGCATTCTGTCTCTTTCACACCCAAATGTTACGGCACAGAAGGAACACTCATTTTTTTTAAATGATGATTTAGACTAATCTTCTGTCTTGTGTGGCTGTGGATGCAGGATTATGATTTGTAAAGCTGTTATCCAGAGTACTTATTTTCATTAACTGGGGCATAAACTGAGGTAGAGCCTTCTCTGACCTGAAGAGTTCCATTATAAACCTAGTTTTGATCATCAAGGAAGACAGATTCCAAATTATAAAATATACAAATGTCTCTTTTCCTGCGAGCTTAATTTTGGAAATAAGATATTGCTTCTGTTTCAAGGCTAATTAACATTGTGTGAAATGACCTTTATAAAACACTAAAGAAAAAAATAAAAATTATAAAACAATTTAAAAGTGCAGCCATTAAAAAAGAACCAGAGGAAATTTCACAAGGTAATTACACTGTAAACCATTTCAAATTTGCATTTATATTAGTGACAAATCATGTTTGTTTAGATCAATTCATCCTTTGCATATTCAGAAGGTGAAGACAGCAACACTTTAGTGGACATATGCAATCTGGTAAAAGTTATTTAAATAATCACAGTGGTAATGAGTTTGTTATAGGACAAGATTAAAATAGGGCAATTACAGAGTCCAGTAACACTCCACTCCACAATTTTTTTTATTTTAAGACTAAAATAAAATAAAGCTATTAAAGAAAATGACAATACACATGGCATTTTTCTTCACAATGGGAATTCTAACATCCAAAATATTAGCTACAAACAAAGAAAACATGAAACCTACCAAAGCATCCAATTTGACTTAGGTATAGCTTCTCTGAAATAAATATTTATTAATAAAGAGAACACAAAAAATCCAGCACCGAATGCCATACTCAGCTTTCATACAGAACACTGTTTATGGATTTTGGAATACATGTTTAACCTCACAAGACAAAAAAAATCTGTTAAAATCTTATCAAATAACTGAAACACTGAAGTGAAGAGGTATACAAAAATGGCCTCTTCTAAGAACCATCTTCCTGTTCCTTATTTATGATTTGTTATAGCAATTGATCAGCTATTGTTCAGATTCTCTCCCATAGTCACTGCATTCAGGACTTCTTGTGCAACACTGTGATATTCAAGAAGCAAATTGCACAATATAATTGGTCAATTTGCTACAGGGGTGACATATGCAGCAAATCATTATTCTATTAATAAAGGGCGAGATTTGAGCACTAAGTGTTAGCTTGTTCCCCAGTAACATTATTACCTCAGGGTCAGCTGGTCATGAGTTCAGACCCCATTCCAGGAACATAAGCACTTACTTCATCAAGGCAGACACTTTAATGCAGCACTGTCAAAGGTGCAATCTAGTGGATTAAATGTTAAGCCCACCTCCTTTGCTACTGGATGTAAAAGATTACATTGTGCTATTTTCCCAATATCCTGGCTAATATATATTTTTCAATGACCATCTCCAAAGACAGATCAAACTGTCATTCATCTCATTCTTGATTTGAGGACCTTGTGTACAATTTAGCTGTTATGCTTTTCAACTCAACAATACGTTGAATTTGAAAGCAACTAATTAGCTATGAAGTGCATCCCATTGACCAAATAAATGCAACTTTCCTTTATTTTCAGTTAGTGTCATTTAACATTGCACATATTTATTTTTAAATAGCATGTCCAGTCATACCAAACAGTAATATATCTTTTAGGTATTGGTTGTATTCTGGACTGAAGCTGTGTAGTTATTGTTCATAACTGTCACTTTGTTATATTAAATTCATATTTGAAAAGTTAATGAGTGAAGAAGTTATTCTACTATAGCAATTTACAATTGGTGAAACTGATATTTTTGAACATTAATATTTTAAATTCTTTATATTCTGGACAACATTATACAATATTTGACATTATTGGTATTCAAATATTAGTTATAACAGAATGCATGGGGGGGGTGTGCTCAGATGGTCCCTAATAATAGGATGAAGTGTCTAATATAAATTACATCTTATTTATCTTAACTTGGCTGTTAAATGTTTAATACACGTGTGTTGTTACCATTTATTCACTTTCAGTGGATTCTAATTGTGGTAAATCACCTTAGAATCATCTTCTGGGTCTGATATTTAGCATTAGTAAAGGCCCATGTTAAAAACTATGCACATATCAAAAATACGTAGTGAACCTAAAAATACCATTTTTCATTTTAAGAATTAATCCTTCCCATAGGAGAATAAACGTAGTATTTGATATTCAAACTTCTCTTTTGGGAATGCAGGGTATACCACTTTGGAGATACACACCACTTTTTGTGTTATGCTATGTTACTCAAAATCATTGCACAAGCAAGCTGATAGTAATTCAGAAGAACCAAATCGTGCAATGAGTTGGATATTAATGCCAAAAACCTCTTATTCAGGGCTGGAATTTTTCAGTGTCACTGAAAGTGAATGGAATTTTGCCTGAAATGTCATATTCTCTGTTCTCATCAGAAGTGGGACAAGCATGCATGGGATCAGAGAATCTCACCCCAAGTGACGATTTCAACAGTGGTTTATGCCTGCATGTTCCATAATGCCTTTATATCTACAATTACTGCTTAGAGAAAGAAGAGTGTAGCACATTGTCAAGAATCACAATTCTATGCAACATATTCGCAGTTTGCAGAACTAGCAGCATCTGAAGAGAGAGTGCACATTGATCTACTGCAGTTTCACATCTAAAATGGTAACATGCCAGATGATTTCTCAGCTTTTCTGGACTGTGTTGATTACCAATATATACTCTTGATATGGGTATTTTACATAATGAATGTGGCAAAAGCCGCTTCTTTTTATTCAAACAATTATAATGCATTAATTATTAGTAATTATGACAAAGCAACAGAAAGATCGGTTAAGACAACTGAATTTTCTAGAATTTGAAAATAATATGCCGCAGGAACATTGCTGCAGGTACATTGCAGTTATCAGTTTTAAAGAATCCTACGACATTCTCAGCACATTAATCACTTTACATTTTGGATTAACCCAGCAGAGTGCACTTTGCCATCAAAGGTTCAAAGCATAAAAGTCTTTTGGATGGTGCTTGTCTATCAACCATTAAAACTCTCTTCAACACTCCAATTTTAGTAAAATAATTCAAAATTCATGATGATTCATTCATGCCAGTGAGAATGTTCGATCCCTTTTTTAAATGAAAAAAACATCTTCCAACATTCTGCTTTCTTCAAATTCATCATCTGAAACTCCACTGTCTGTTGGAGCTTTTCCAGTCTTATCAAGCTTTTGATGGTTTCCGCGGTGAATTATGTTGCTTTTCCATGGCTTGCAGTATTCTTCCTTGATGTGTGAATTATGCTTTTGTGAGGAAATCGGACTCAGTGCATCCACCAAGTGAACAAGAGAGGTTTCATAGCTTAAGGATATTGAAAGAAGGAAAAAAAACTATGTTAAATTTAGAGCATTTGAGATTCCTTTCTTCATAAAAATATCCATAATAAAAGACACAAAAGATGTTGTGCACTACAGAAACCTTATTTCAAATATTTAAAGCACATAACTCAAGGACTTGTGATGGTCTTATGATAACAAAATAACCATGATAAATTGTCAATGTTATGATACTCTATTATTCTCAGAAATCTATTTACCATAGATGCTGATGTAAAAGCCAACCTTTGAAACCTTGAAAAAATCCCTCTAAAAAAACAAGTTGGGAGGGTAGCATGTTGTGGCTGAAAAGGGTGGTTGACTTGTATGTCAAGTGTGTGAAAAAAACATGATTTTTGAGGCTGAGGCAATGGGTTTTCTCTTATACCTCCAGGGTGTTTTAAATGTCATGATCTATGGTGAGTGTTTTCTAGAATCAAACATGCAGTTCTAACAAAATATAATCCCGGATAGGCATTGTAACACCAACTATTGTAAATCTGTTGACTGAAAAAAATACTAACAACAATAAAAACATGGTAGATAGTTACAAAATCTGTTGAGAGTACGGCAGGTAATAACCAACCAGAACTATTTATCTGTGATTTAAAATAAGTTATACACTTGTCCTTAAAGCTAGCAGTAACAATAGTCCCAGCACCCTAGTGATCCTCTCCTTATAAATAATTGAAGAAATAAATGTTTTCTGTTCTTTCTTCAAGTATATTAATTATTCTTCTGAACTTCTCTCCGTAACTTACTAGATAAAAGACTTCCTTCCATCCTTTTCATCAAACTAAACAAAATGCAATGTTTCCCTCACACTGACACATACAGGTGACATGTTTTTATATATTTGATTTATTATTAGCACATGTATTAATATACAGTGAAAAGTACTATTTCCTGTGCACTATACAAAGCATACTGTTCATACAGAAGGAAACAAGAAAGTGCTGAATGTAAGATATTGAATTAAAGCATTGTTAGAGAGTTTAAAAGATTTAGAATGATGTTTTAGAACTACAGAAGATATTAAAAGATAGAATTAGAAAGTATTATGGGCACAGCTTGCAAGAAGTTGCCTTACTCTGGCGCCATCTTGGAAAATAAAAAAAAGGCAGAATTTTGCTATCCCAACCACCCCTCCCCATAAAAATCATAGTGGGTGGGACGCAGACCTCAGGTGTGCTTTCCCAGATCTGGGTCAAGCGCAGCTGGAAGATCCTGCCCTCTGTCATCTCCCACAAACATATTTGGCGGGATTTTGTGGTTGTGTCTGCCAAGGGACCAGAAATGTTTGCACGAGATCAACAGACCATTAAACAGTCCATCTAACTGTTCGTCCCGCCCATGACGGTTCCTTCAGTGAGTGAGACTAGAAAATTTACCCCATTATTTGTAGCTGTTAAGCATTGAGACTATACTTCATAGTGCTTTACCAAAACATCATTGCTAAAATAGCAAGTTTTTAACATCTTTAATAAACTGTGAAATTCTAATACATATAATACAGTATAAGGCATTGACTAATGCAATGGTTATTCCATTCATAACTTCTGAACATCACTTATGGAAGAGTCGGTATATTTTAATATTTATCTGTGCCCTGGTGTGGCTTCAGATTCTCAAAATTAAGACAACTCTTTCAATTTCATTCCACAAACTTCCTTTCCTCATGCCACCTTTCATAAATTTTCCATATAGTAAATTTTCCACATACCATAACATCCATTAAAAACCTTAGCAAAGCACGCTTTGCTTGACAAATATGTCCAACACAATATATCAATATTTAGACTCATGAAAATATCAACTGATTTCACTTGCGTTAAAAATGCCAAATAACTTCCATCAAAAGAGAAATTAAGGTCATAGGCAAGGTTAATTCCATTAATTTTTTCAAAAGATTTACACAATTTCACAAAACAGCTGTTCTACTTTTAGACAGTAATTGTTCATTATAATAGATTTTTTTAATGGTTCAAAAAAATTAGTTTAAGAAAATAACGGCAGTCATCGTTTATTATATAGAGATGTGAGATGACAACTGAGAGCTAATATTAATGGGCACAATCAATCCAGCAAAAGCACGTATTTCAATGACAATTTTGTCTCTGTTACCAGAGACTGAGGATTGATATTAAGCATGTGACGTTCCAGGTGAAATGTTCCTATATTAGGAGGAGATGGCAATCAAAAGAAATACAAGTGCAACTATTATATAAAATATTTAATTCATACCCTGTAGCTGCAGGTAAAATAGATGGCAGTGAAGAGGATTTTATCCTGCATATTGCCTCATGTGGCAGGGAACGTTAAACTCTGTTTACAGCATCTTCATTCAGCAGTGCGTCAGAGAAGCTGTTTCCCTACTTAACTATTGATCTCAAATGAATAGTAATTGTAGTGACTTGTGATTTACTAAAATCTGGGTGATTTCTGCAGGTTGGAAAACAGCAAATGTGAACACCACTGTTTAAAAAGGGAAGTAGACAAAAGATAAATATAGGTTAGCTTAACTTCTGAGTAGGGAAAATGCTTGAATCTATCATCAAGGAAGTGATAACAAGACATCTTTATATAAATTGTCCCATTGGGAAGACACAACATGGGATCATAAAGGGCAGGTCACGTTTGATTAATTTGGTGGAATTCTTTGAGAACATTATGTGCACAGTGGACAATGGAGAACTTGTAGATGTGGTGCATTTGGATTTCCAGAAGGCATTTGATAAAGTACCACACCAAAGCCTGCTGCAAAAGTTAAAGGTGCACAGTGTTTCGGGTAATGTATTAGCATGGATAGAGGGTTGGTTAACTAACAGAAAGCAAACAGTGGGGATAAATGGGTGTTTTTCTGGTTGGCAATTAATGACTAGTGATGTGTCTCAGAGATCAGTTTGGGACCGCAATTGTTTACAATTTACTTAGATGATTTGGAATTGGGGACCAAGTGTAGTGTGTCAAAATTCGTAGATGACACTGTGATGAGTGCTAGCACAAAATGTGCAGAGGTACTGAAAGTCTGCAAAGGGATACAGGTAGTCTAAGTGAATAGATAAGGTTTTGGTGGATGGAGTACAATATTGGTAAATGTGAGGTCATCCATTTTGGTCAGAATAACAGCAAGATGGTTTATTGTTTAAATGATAAAAAATTACCAGATGCTGCTCTGCAGAGGGACCTGGGTGTCCTTGTGCATGAATCAAAGAATTGGTTTGCATGTACAGCAGGTAATTAAGAAGGCAAATGGAATTTTGTCTTTCATTGCTAGAGGGATCAACTTTAAAATAGGGGGTTATGTTGTATCTGTATAAGGTGCCGGTGAGGCCATACCTAGATTATTGTGTACAGTTTCGTCTCCTTACTTGAGAAAGGATGTACTGGCACTGGAGGAGGTGCAAAGGAGATTCACAAGGTTGATTCCAGAGAAGAAAGAGTTGGCTTATGAAGAAAGACTGAGTAGACTGGGACTATATTCATTGGAATTGAGAAGAATGAGGGGAGATCTTATAGAAGCATATAAGATTCTGAAGGGAATAGATAAGATAGAAGTAGAAAGGTTGTTTCCACTGGCAGGTGAAACTAAAACTAGGGGGCATAGCTTCAAAATAAGGGGGAGTAGATTTTGGAGTGCATTGAAGAGGAACTTCTTCACCCAAAGTACAGTTCTGGTCGCCACATTATAAGAAGGATATGGAGACATTGGAGGGGGTGCACAGGAAGTTTACCAGGATGTTGCCTGATATGGAGGAAAGGTCTTATGAGGAGAGGCTGAGGGATTTGAGGTTGTTTTCATTAGAAAGAAGGCGGCTAAGAGGAGACCTTATTGAAGCATATAAGATGATTAGAGGTTTAGATAGGGTGGACAGTGATAGCCTTTTTCCTAGGATGGAGAGAGCTAGCACGAGGAGACATAGCTTTAAATTAAGGGGTGATAGTTATAGGACGGATGTCAGAGGTAGGTTCTTTACCCAGAGGGTGGTAAGGGTATGGAATGCCCTGCCTGCTGCAGTTGTAGATGCGCCAAGTTTGGGGGCGTTTAAGTGGTCAGTGGATAGGCTTATGGATGAAAAGGGAATGGTTTAGGTTAGAGGGTCATTGCTTTTTCTTAATTGGTCGGCGCAACATCGAGGGCCAAAGGGTCTGTACTGCGCTGTAATGTTCTATGTTCAAAGGAAATCTGTAGAATTCTCTGCCCAGTGAAGCAGTTGAGGCTTGTTCTTAAGGCAATGTTAGATACATATTTGAACTGCAAAGGAATCAAGGGTTATGGTAAGCAGGTGGGCATGTAGTTGTGCCCACAAAAAGATCAGCCTTGATTTTATTGAATAATGGAGCAGGCTCAAGGGGCCAGATAGCCTTCTATAGCTCCTAGTTCTGATGTTCTTATAAGTGAGAACATTTATTACTGGACTAGTAATCCAGTGACCAGCACTAATGATCTGGAGACAAGAGTTCAAAGCCCAACAAGACAGTTCAGAATTTAAACTGTTTAATTTAATCAATCTGGATTAAAAAGCTAATATCAGAAATGATAACTACTGGAGGTTTTAAAAATGCACAAGCTTATGCTTTAAAAAAGGAAATCCTCCATCCTTAACCCGTCTGACTATACATGACTCCAGACCCAGGGCAATATTATTGACTCCTTAATGTCCTTTAAAATGTCCTAGCAAGCCACTTAATTGTTTTCAAAAGAAACAGTTCATCATCATATCTCAAGGACACTAAGAGATTGAGATAGACAATGAACTTTAGCATGGCTACTGTTGCTCAAATTGCATGAGTGAAAAGAAGTCTCCAAAGATTTTCTGTAGGTATTCAGTATCATGTGGAATTCTAAGGTATTGATGGGAATTTTCCAGCCATTCATGCCCAGCCAAATCTCTATTCAGCAGGAGGGGAAAAACCTGCTGGCGTGAATGACTAAAAAAATCCAACCATTGTTTTAATGGAGAAGCAAGCTTACTCTAAAGGAAATGGATGTATTTGTTAACCCCCTTCTACAGCTTGAGGACATAAAAGATGTGTGATTTTATGCCTTGTGCTTGTATAGCCATGTATCAATTACCACAGAACCAGAGAATCCCTACAGTGCAAAAAGAGATTATTTGGCCCATCAAGTTTGCACTGACTCTCCGAAACAGCAGACCCTTCTTTCTGTCCTATCCCATCAACCCCACACATTTGCCATGGCTAACTCATCTAACCTACAAATCTTTGGACACTAAGGGACAATTTAGCACAGCCAATCTACCTAACCTGCACAACTTTGCACTAAGGGAAGAAAACAAAGCACCCAGAGAATACCCACGCAGACATGAGGAGAACATGCAAACTCTATATAGCCACCCAAAGCCGGAATTGAACTCGATTCCCCAGTGCTGTGAGGTAGCAGTGCTAATCACTGTGCCACCATGCCCTACTTTTGTATGTGTATTGTTAAAATCCCTAAGTATGCACATTAAAAGATATTCAACTGCATTACCATAGCTAATTCTTTCACTATCAACATTCTGTGATTAGCACTATGCAGAAAGTGAACTGGATCAGCTAGCTATATAAAAACTGTGGCTACAAGAGCAGGTCAGATGCTAGGAATTCTGCAGTGAGTCACTTACCTCCTGGCTCCCCATTGCCTGTTCATAAATTAGAGACATGGCAGAATATGTCCACTTGCCTGGATGAATACAACTCCAAGTTTCATACTATCTAGGGCACAGCTGATTGGCACCCTAACCACCACCTTAAGCATTCACTCACTTGGTACTATAATTGTACAGAATTTTGGTAAGGCCACACCTGGAATATGGTGTGCAATTTTGTCTTTTTATTTAAGGAAGGATATATTTGCATTGGAGGCAATACAGCACAGGTTCACTAGATGGGACAACTCTCTCATCCGAGGGACCAACAAGACTGGCACATTAGATAGACGGGGGCAGTTCTTCACTATTGAGATGAATAGCTCAATTTGGGGAATTCACCAACCTGGGAGATCCATCTTGGTTTAATGGTCCCCATTAATACTTAAGCTTGGAATCCTGTGGTGAGTAACTCACTTCTGACTCCCCGAAGACTGTCCACATTCTACAAGGACACAAATCAAGAGTACGATAGAATTCTTTCCACTTGCCTGGATGACTACAGCTCTAACAAAAAAAAAGCTCAACACCATCGAGGACAAAGCAACCCTTATCCATAAATTGGCACCTTATCCATAAATATTCAGTCCCTCCACTATTATGCCAGCAGTGTATATAATCTACAAGATGCATTGCAGAAACCTACTAAAGCTCCTTAAACAGCACCTTTCAAACATACAACTACTGCTATTTAGAAGAACAAGGGCAGCAGACACGTGGGAACGCCACCACCTGGAAGTTCCCCTCCAAGCCACTCACCATTCTGACTGGGAAATATATCGCCTTTTCTTCATTGTTGCTGGGTCAAAATCCTGGAATTCTCATGTAACATGTCATCAATGAAGACGAACATCTCGCCAAGGCTATTCCCACACCCTCACTACTTGTCTTCAAACAACAATGCAACTTCAAATAGACCATTGTCCAAAGCCCAGCCTTCAGGAGAACGTGACCACGACACCACACAACCTGCCACAGCAACCTCTGCAAGACGTACCAAATCATTGACACAGATGCCAGCATCTCATGTGAGAACACAATCCATCAGGTACACGATACATACTCTTGTGATTCAGCCAACATTGTCTACCTGATACACTACAGGAAAGGATGCTCCGAGACCTGGTACATTGGCGAAACCACGCAGATGCTATGACACTGGATAAATGGACACCGCTTGACAATCACCAAGTAGGAATGTTCCCTTTCTATCAGGAAACACTTCAGCAGTCAAAGGCATTCAGCCTCTGATGGGATATGAGCTGGCAAGAGGCCTCTGATCTTTGGGCAAGTGTTCTTCAAGGGTGGCCTCCAAGACATGAAAACGCAAAATCGCCGAACAGAAACTGATAGCCAAGTTCTGCACACGTGAGGACGGCCTCAACCGGGATCTTGGGTATATGTCACACTATCTGTAATCTACATGACTGCCTGGGCTTGCAAAATCACACTAACTATCCTGGCTTGAGACAATTCACACCTCTTTAACCTATACTTAACCCTTTCTCCACTCATATTGTCTGCGCCTGTAAAGACTTGATTACTTGTTAAGACTCATATTCCAATCATTATCTTGAAAATTGAATCTCTGGGCCCGATTTTACAAATCAGAGCTTAAGAGCCAGATCCAAATGTAATATGGATCCAAGACTGGAATTCTCATTCCAGCCTGCCCATACGCTTCTTGCCAGCTCAGATAGGATCTGCACTGTGCGCGGGCTTAGTGCTGCTGGACCATTCGGATCTCTGAATTGCACATGCGCAGTTCAAAAAAAAATTGGAGGCAGCACACCCAGGTGCTGGGCTGGAGCGCGCGGCTGTGGCGGTTTGTGCCTTCTGCAAGATTGCTTCCTGCTGTGTATCCTGTGTCAGCGTAGCCAGGCAGAACAACTCCAATACAACATAAGTCGTTTGCTTTGGATGGCAGGTCTATGCCAGGCTGTATCCTGTTCTGGTGGTTTGACCTGATGGGTCCACTATCAATATCCAATTCAAGGAGCCTAAAAAAAATGAATATAATGCCAGTCGATATTTCCCTTCTGCCAGAATCTGAAAGGAAAGCAAGGTTGCACAAATGTGTTCCCAAAAGAGCTAGAATGAAAGAGGAGCAATTTGAATTTAAAGTTGACAATTATAGCAAATTCTGGACAAAGAAGTAGTTTTCAAAATTTTGGATTTTAGAAACACACATCACTGAACTGCTTGACTAGTGTTGACATCAGCGGAATTTTTACAAATGCACATATTATTGTGCTGTCATTAATAAGTTGTGTTTTTTATTTATGATCGACTCCATTTATTTTATTAAAATGTGTTTCTACAGAAAGGATACAGAGAATGAGAAACAAATTCCTGTTCTTATTTCTATTATTACATGGTTTAAATGCAAGGAGAAAATGCTTTGAATGTTAATGAGACAATACCCATTCACATTAATTCTGTGCCTCCTGTTCCTAACTACATTTATGTGGATTTGACTTATATATATTTAGTTGTTTGTGTGATGTATCATTAAAACCAGTTGCAGAGGAAAAAAAAGCAGAAAGCAGAGAGAGCAGATCTCTGACACAGATCATCCTCTGGGGAAGGGGGATGGAGGAAGGGGCGCAGATGGATCTCTGGTTGGTGGGGGGCGGTTAGGAGGGGGCATAGATGGATCTCTGGTTGGGGGGGAGGAGGGGGCGCAGATGGATCTCTGGCTGGGGGAAGGGCACTGCCACTCTGCGGGCACCGTCCACTGCCACTCTGCGGGCAATCTCTCCTCCCCACCAGAGGAATGAATCCCTCCTCCTGGAGCAGACATGCAGCCATGCCATCCCACCAAACTTTCAGGATCAAGCAACTCCTCGCTAAGAAGACGAAGCAGAACTGGCCAATTCCACAACGGACCCGCATGAAAACCGGCAACAACATCAGGGACAACTCCAAGAGACACTGGAGAAGGACCAAGCTGGGCCTGTAAAGAGATACACCATCACTGATACACTACCAGCCACAGATTACTCTTCCCTGAATGGGAGAGGTGGCTGTGGCCGGTAGTGAATCAGTGATGGTGTAACCCTTTACAGGCCAGCTTGGTTCTTCTCCAGTGTCACCTCTTGGAGCTGCAGGAGGGATTTGTTCCTCCGGTGGGGAGGGGGGGATCGCCCACAGAGTGGCAGCGGACACCTCCCAACCAGAAATCCATCTGAGTCTCCCCTCCTTCCTCCAAGACCAGAGATCCATCTGAGCCCCCTCCTCCACCCGCAACCAGAGATCCATCCGAGTCTCCTCTTTCCCCCCCCAAATAGAGATCCATCTGAGCTTCTTCCTCCTCCAGCAGATGCCAACGGAATGGAGTGAAACCGGTCACTTTAACCCTGGTTCCAAGTCTGTGGCCAGGAGGATGCTGCAGGCTCTCAAAGGATTGAAGATGGTAGAGAATGTCTGTGGGAGTTTGCACATTCTCCCCATCCTTGCGTGTGTTTTCTCTGGCTGCACTGGTTTCCTCCCACACCCCAAAAACAAGCTTTAGGCTGATTGGTGTCTATAAATTATCCCTAAATTGGATCTCCCTTAATCTGGCACACATATAATTTCCTAACTTTGCACCCCTATATTGTGGAGTCCACTAGAGTAGACAAAAGTCGTAGGTAGAAGAAAGACTTGAATAAGGCACTCACTGAGTATTAAAATAGGCGGTGCTGGCTTGTAGATCGAAGAGCATGTTTCTTATGCCAGGTTGTTCTTTGAGAAGGATGGTGGAGGGAGACCAGTAATCAAGGTAGGTTGGGGGTATGCTCAGGGGGAGGAGGGGTCACTGCCGGGATGGTTAGTGGGGTGTCGGCGAAGGATAGTCAAGGATGATGGTCGCGGAGGTTCCCCTGCAGAATAAAAATTGGCTTTGGGATTTTTAGGAACGGACCCGAAGATGGTAAAGTGGGATTTGGCGTTACAGTTGGGCTTTCAGTTCATTAAATCGATTTAAATGCACGCTAATGCACTTAAATCGCTAGGTCACCTGATTTGGGCACAGACTGGAGCCACGCCCAAATCGGGCATCGGTAAAGTCACGACCTGCTCGGAATCGGGTGCAGATTGAGTTAAAGGCCCGACGTCCGAATTTACTGCGATTTCGCACCCGAATTTTTGGTAAAATCGGGCACAGTGTCTATATATGCCCTGCTTAAGAACCCAATCTTCCACTCACCTGATGAAGGGGCAGTGCTCCAAAAGCTTGTGCTACCAAATAAACTTATCAGACTTTAACTGGTGTTGTAAGGCTTCTTATACTATCTCAGTGGTAACAACAAATCTTGAGAAATGTCAACAAAGATATTTATTGAGCCTACTATACAGATGGTCATGGTTTGTTTCTAACCAATGCAGTTAAGAGTCAAACACTTACTGTAGACCTGAAGTCACTAGTAGATCAGACCAAGGGTGGCAGATTTCCTTACCTAAAGGGCAATAGTTAACCAAGTCGTTTTTTTACACAATTTTGGGTACTTTCATGGTAAACATTGCTGAGCCAAATTTTATATTCAAGCTGTATTAATCAAGTTTAAATTTCACCAGGTGCCATGGTGGGATTTGAACCTATGTTCTTACGGCATTAATCTAAGCCACTATCTCCCCTTTGAAGCTTAAAATCAGCAAGTGCCTCACATGGTCTATTTATCCTGTATTATTGTTGGTGCATAGTGGTAGTATTGTGTACCATCTACAAGATGCACTGACTATGGACGTTTCGGCTGGATCTTCCAAACTCTCAACATCTATCAGCTAACAGAAGGAGGCCAGCAGGCACATGGAAACACCATCTCCTCCAAGTCAGTCATTATCAAGAATTGAAAAGATATTGCTGTCCCTTCAGTACTGTTGGAAAGCCCGACTTTATAGCTTTGTGGTCGTGCTTATATTACAAGGACTGCATCTGTTTATACCAGCAGCACTGTAGTCTTAAAAGACAATTAGGTATAGGCATTAAATGATAGCATTGCCAGCAATGCCCACACAACACAACAAATAAAAATCTCCCTCCAGTACATGCAGTGTAATCTGGTCAATACATGCTGAACTCTCTCCATTAACTAACATTTCCACTCACTGAGTTAAGAAAGTGGCTTCTAATATTACAGTACTTATTCAATTCCACTTTGTAAAACATAACATTCTTCTATTTTACTTTGATTGATTAAAATAAAATTAGGACACTCATGTTTGGATTTATGAGCCTTGCAAGTTATTAGCCTGTTGTGTGATAGTGAGAGTTTTCTTTTCAATACTACGTTGGCACAGGTATAAACAATATACACATTTGTCACTGTAAAGACCTATTCCTTTGATGGAAACAAAATACTCAGCTGCTGGACTCATTTTGCTATGTCTGTGTTATTATGTCTGTAGTTTGGTTTCCATTCAACTACAATGCAATAGCAAAGCAAATGACAAACCTAGAAAGTACAGAATGCCATTTGAAAAGCCATGATGGACACAGCAAGAGTAATAGACTAATATAATTAGCAGTTTGCTTTCTTTATGTATGAAAAACTTGCTCAAACAGCTATTAAGAGCTCAATTTTAGCTTTGTTGAGACTTAAAATTAATTTGTGCATTCAAGCCAAGTCTCCAGACCTAATCTGGATGAATGCCAGAGATCTTTTCTAACCTTTTTAAAATATGATTGGAATTTTGCATCTGTGCACTTAATTATGAATCCATAATTTCCTCTTCCTATTCATTTTAATGTGCAAGAAAATTACAGTTTGGTGTATGTACAAATAGAAGACTGCAATTAATGGTACTCTCTCATACAGTTTGCCGATCCCATTGCATATACATCTTTATATTGCCTCTGACTGTCCCCCTCTTGCAAAATTAATCATACAGCTCTTAATAATGAAAGCTTAGCCAGGGTACTGCCAGTGACCAGGTAAACCACCTCTTAAGATTCAGGGAGAGTCATTAGAACCATTGGTAAAACAGGCTGCCAAATGATCACCAACAAAATGGGCATTAGCTTGCTGAGACTCTGTCACACACCAAAAGGTTCAGTGAACTACTGGACAATCAGGAATTGTACATGCACTTTGTCTTAACATTTCACAGGGCAAATATATATAATTCTGAATCGTGAATGAGACATTGCCAGTGTGGGTATCAGGAAGTTGCAACATTCAGAATTCGGTGCAGGGGAAAAGAGGTGGTTTTTGCTTTTGAACTTCTCAAATTTTCTGAAAGTGATCTTACCCAGTTGAGCAGTAGAGGATACAAGGAAAAGAGTTGACTGTGATAGTGGGTAAGGTCAGAGTAAGTCTTTGCTAATTTTATCACTTATAGTTTATAAGATCTTTAGTGGTTCATGGTTTGTATGTTCATGGTAACTAGGACCAGGAAAAGAGGGCCCTAGATAATTGATATTAAGCATCTGCCAAAGGTTTAAATTAAAGGGGTGAATAATGGCAGGAGAGCTCAAAACCATGGTATGCCACTCATGCTTCATGTGGAAAACTGGGAACATTTCTGGTATCTGGGACTAGTGTGTATGCAGGAAATGCCTCCAGCTAAAGTTTCTGGATTTCAGAGCTAGAGTGACAGCAGAGAACACTATGAATCATCTGCAAAGTAGAGTATCATGGATAACATATATGAAGAGTTGGTCACACCACAGGCTAAAACTCCACCGGCAGGAAGGGAATGGGTTGACATCAGGCAGAGCAATAGGCCTCTGCAGGATGTGTAGGAAACTGCTGTGGACATTCCACAGCAAAATAAATATACCATTTTGAATACTGTCAGGGCGAATGGCTTCTCAGGGGCAAGCAGCACATTCAAATTCATTGCACCACAATTGGCTCTGCTGCATAGGAGAGAAATAAAAAGTATGGGAATGCAGTATCTATAGGGGATTTAAAGCTGTTTCTGTGGTCATAATGAGATTCTGGGATAATAGATCATCTTCCTGGTGCTAGGAAAAAGACATCTCAGAACAGTTACAAGACATTCTGGAGCGGGAGGGCAAACAGTCAATGGTTATGGTCCATGCTGGAACAAACAACATAGGTGAAAAAAAAAATGAAGAAGTCCTTTTTGGGGCAGCACAATGGTTAGCACCACTGCCTCACAGGGACCTGAATTCGATTCCCGGTTTGGGTCACCGCCTGTGTAGAGTTTGCACAATCTCCCCATGTCTGTATGGGTATCCTCCAAGTGCTCCAGTTTCCTCCCACAATCCAAAGATGTATGGGTTAGGTGGATTGGCATGAGAAATTACCCCTTAGTGTCAGGGGGAGTAGCTAGGTAATTGCATGGAGTTATGAGGACAGACCTGGGTGGGTTGTGGTCAGTCAGACTCAATAAGCCGAATGGCCTTCTTCTGCTCTGTAAGATTCTAAAAGCAGAACATAGACAGTTATTAAGTTGAAAAGGAGGACTTCAAAGATAGATTAAAACTAAACGCAGCCTTTCCCTACTTGGAGTACCGTGCGCAGTTCTAGTCGCCTCACTATAGGAAGGATGTGGAAGCTATTGAGGGGGTGCAGAGGAGATTTACAAGGATGTTGCCTGGATTGGGAGGCATGCCTTATGAAGATAGGTTGAGGGAGCTGGGACTCTTCCCCCTGGAGAGACGAGGGTTGAGACGTGACTTGATAGAGGTTTATGAAATGTTGAGAGGAATAGATAGGGTGGATTCTCAGAGGCTATTTCCCCGGGCTGAAATGGTCGCTACAAGAGGACATAGATTTAAGGTGCAGGGAAGCAAGTACAGAGGAGATGTTAGGGGTAAGTTTTTCACTCAAAGGATGGTGAATGAATGGAGTCAATGGTGGTAGAGGCGAACTCACTGGGGTCTTTTAAAAGACTTCTGGATGAGTATATGGGATCTAATGGGATTGGGGGTTATAGATAGGTCTATGGCTTAGTAGGTATAGATGTGATCGGCGCAACTTGTGGGCCGAAGGGCTTGTTTGTGCTGTAGTGTTCTATGTTAATGCCACATGCTAGTCAGAGTAGATTAGCAGAATACACAGCTGAAGAGATGGTGTAAAGGGGAGGAGTTTTAGGTTCCTGGGGTATTGGTACTGGCTCTGAAGTATATGATACCAGTATAAAATGGATGGGTTATTCCTGGGCAGGACTGGGACTGATGTCCTAGGGAGAGTATTTGCTAGAGTGGTTGGGAGAGTATAAAAAATGGCAGCCAAAGAGGAATCTATACAAGGCATTAGAGCAGGGGAATCAAGGACGTGAACTAAATACAGAAGGAGGAATAAGAATGATAGGCAGAGAAATCAAGAGTCAAGGTCAAACGAGGCCACAGTGAAAAATAATGGGAAAAGGGCAGGTAATGTTAAAAAAGCAAGCCTTAAGATTTTGTGTCTTAATGCACAGAGCATTCACAATAAAGTGGATGAATTAATTGCACAAATAGATATAAATAGATCTGATATAATTGAGATTATGGAGACATAACTGCAGGATAACCTGGGGTATTCCACATTTAAGAAGGACAGACAAAAAGGAAAAGCGGTGGAATCAAAAGAGAAAATACTGGAAAATCTCAGCAGGTCTGACAGCATCAGTAAGAGAAAAAAGCGCTGATGCTTTGAGTCCAGATGACCCTTCGTCAAAGGAGGAGAAGTTGCATTGTTGGTTAAAGAGGAAACTAACGCAATAGTGAAGAAAGTTATTTGCTCTGATGATGTGGAATCTGCATGGTTAAGAAAGACAAAGGAGCAAAAATCATTAGTGGGGTTGTATATTGACCCCCAAACTGTTGTATCGATACTAGGAATGGCATTAAACAGGAAATTACAGATGCATGCGAAAAAGGAATATCTATAATTATGGATGATTTTAATCTGCATCTAAGGCAAATCAAATTAATCACAATACTATAGAGGCAGAATTGCTGGAGTGTACGTCAACGTCCTCATACACTGGTCACTGAAGATAAGCATGCAAATGGTATGTTAGCCTTAGAGCAAGAGAAAGAGCCCAAATGGTCATTTCATGCTTCTGTTTTCTGTTTTTCAGTGAGCCAAACCTAAAACTGTGGGACCTGTTAAGATAGGCCTCATTGTTCCATTGGAGCAGCACGGAGAGGCAGCGATTTGGGAGAGCGAGAAGTTCGATTGATAAGTAGCTTTTTAACTTTTCTCTTTGTTTAAAACAGCGAGCGGGAGTAGTTTTTGCCGTTTTTTATTTAAACTAACTTGTAACGGGAAGTCGTCACTAGGAGGCTGCCGGTAGTTGTAGTTTTTAAGCTATATAAGTACTAACCTCTGGGCATCGGCCTCATTGTTCCATTGGAGCAGCACGGAGAGGCAGCGATTTGGGAGAGCGAGAAGTTCGATTGTTAAGTAGTTTTTTAACTTTTCTTTGTTTAAAACAGCGAGCGGGAGTAGTTTTTGCCGTTTTTATTTTAAACTAACTTGTAACCGGAAGTCGTCACTAGGGGCTGCCGGTAGTTGTAGTTTTTCTCTCTGACTCTATAAATTCTTACAGAGAGGAAACCCGATACTCTACACAGGTAGAGTATCCCACCCTCCCCCCTCCTCTAACCTAATAATAATAGTGTGTGTGTAGTTTTTTTTTCTCTCCTGCAAATTAAAGTAACGGTGATGGCAGTGCAGGTAGTACATTGCACCTCCTGCGGTATGTATGAGGTGAGGGACACCAGTAGTGTTCCTGCTGATTATACCGGCAGGAAGTGTGCACATTTGCAGCTCCTTGAGGATCGTGTTAAGGAGCTGGAGCTGGAATTAGAGGAGCTCAGGGTAATTCGAGAGGTTGAGGAGAATATAGGCAGGAGTAACAAAGAGATTGTAACTCCTAAAAGTGATAATTGGGTAACTATTAGGAGGAGGGGTAAGAAGCAATCGGGGAGACAATCCCCTGGGGCTGTTCCCCTCCAAAATAAATTTTCTGTCTGGGAGGCTACAGTTGAGGAAGAATCAACTGGAGCTGACCAAAGGGAGCAGGTCTCTGGGGGTGAGCCTGCTGAGAATGCTCAGGTGGGTGGGGGGAATAACAGGCAGAGTGGTTATCTCTGGACTCTTGCCTGTGCCAAGAGATAGTTTAGAGATGAACAGAGAAAGGGATAGTTTGAACTCATGGCTGCGTGGATGGTGCAGGAGGGAGGGGTTCAGGTTCCTTAACAATTGTGACTCATTCTGGGATAGGTGGGACCTCTTCAAGAGAGATGGTCTACACCTGAACCAGAGGGGGACTAATATCTTGGGGGGAAAATTTGCTAAGGCATGATGGGGGCTTTAAACTGATTCGGGGGGGGGGTGGGATCCTAAGTAGTTGGGGTGCCGAGAGGGATGAGAGTAAGGGGGTTATAGAGGAGAGTTGTAAAACACAGCGGCATACGGGTGGGGTGGGGCATGGTTTGAAATGCGTATACTTTAATGCAAGGAGTATTCGCAATAAGGGGAGGAACTTGCAGCTTGGACCAGTACCTGGAACTTCGATGTTGTGGCCATTTCAGAGACTTGGGTAGAGCAGGGACAGGAATGGATGTTGCAGGTTCCGGGGTACAAATGCTTTAGTCGGAGTAGAGTAGGGGGTAGAAGGGGGGGAGGAGTGGCGTTACTGGTCAAAGACTGTATCACGGTGATCGAAAAGAAGTTTGATGAGGACTTGTCTGTTGAGTTAGTATGGGCTGAGATTAGAAACAGGAGAGGAGAGGTCACCCTGTTGGGAGTCTTTTACAGACCTCCTAATAGTTCTAGAGAGGTTGAGGAAAGCATTGCGAAGTCAATTCTGATTAGGAGTGAAAGTAGTAGGGTAATTGTGATGGGGGACTTTAACTTTGCTAATATTGATTGGAATAGCTATAGCTCTAGCTCGTTAGAGGGGTCAGTTTTCGTACAGAGTGTGCAGGAAGGTTTTGTGACTCAGTATGTAGATAGGCCAACTAGAGGTGAGGCTACATTGGATTTGGTGCTGGGCAATGAGCCAGACCAGGTGTGAGGCTTGGAAGTTAGTGAACATTTTGGTGATAGTGACCACAATTCGGTTACGTTCACCTTAGTGATGGATAGGGATAGGCATGAAGCTGGGGGCAGTAGTTATAGCTGGGGGAAGGGTAATTATGAGGCCATCAGGAGAGAATTAGGGTGCATAGATTGGACTAGGCAACTACAGGGACTGGGAACATCTGGAATGTGGTGCTTATTCAAGGAGCAGCTGCTGCGAGTCCTTGATAAGTATGTCCCTGTCAGGCAGGGAGGAAATGGACGAGTAAGAGAGCCTTGGTGTACGGAAAGAGTTGATTTGCTGGTTAAGAAGAAAAAGGAGGCTTATGTCAGGATGAGGCTTGAAGGCTCAGGTAGTGCAATGGATAGTTATAGATTAGCTAGGAAGGAGGTAAAAAGTGAATTGAGGAGAGCTAAGAGGGGACACGAGAAGATGTTGGCTGATAGGATTAAGGAGAATCCTAAAGCTTTCTTTCGATATGTTAAGAATAGAAGATTGGTTAGGCAAGATTAGGGCCAGTCATAGACAGCAGTGGGAAGTTGTGCGTGGAGCTTGAAGAGATTGGTGAGGCACTGAATAAATATTTCTCTTCGGTATTCACGCAGAGTGCTGGAAATGTAGCTGTGGAGAGCACTGAGGTACAGGGTTGCAACTTGGGGAGTATTGTAGTAGATAGGGAGGATGTGTTAGAAATTCTCGAGGGTTTGAAGTTGGATAAGTCCCCTGGGCCGGACGGGATTAACCCTAGGATTCTCTGGGAGGCAAGAGAGGAGATTGCAGAGCCTCTGGCTCTGATCTTCAGGTCCTCGTTGGTTACGGGTGTGGTTCCGGAGGACTGGAGGATAGCGAATGTGGTCCCATTGTTAAGAAGGGGAAGAGAGACCTTCCAGGGAATTATAGGCCAGTGAGTCTTACTTCTGTTGTGGGCAAAGTATTGGAGAGAATTATTAGGGATAGGATTTATAGTTATTTAGAGAGAAATGAATTGATTGGGATAGTCAGCATGGTTTTGTGAAGGGTAGGTCGTGCCTTACTAACCTTATTGAGTTTTTTGAAAAAGTGACCAAAGAGGTGGATGGGGGTAAGGCAGTTGATGTGGTATATATGGACTTTAGTAAGGCGTTCGATAAGGTGGCCCATGGAAGGCTTCTGCAGAAAATGCAGATGTATGGGATAGAGGGTGAGTTAGCTAATTGGATTAGGAATTGGCTAGCAGATAGAAGACAGAGGGTGGTGGTTGATGGAGATATTCATCGTGGAGTTCGGTGACAAGTGGTGTACCTCAGGGGTCTGTTTTGGGGCCCCTGCTGTTTGTAATTTTTATAAATGATCTGAATGAGGGTATTGAAGGATGGATCAGTAAATTTGCAGATGACACTAAAGTCGGTGGAGTGGTAGATAGTGAAGAGGGGTGTTATAGTTTACAGAGTGACTTGGACAAGTTGCAGAGCTGGCCGAGAGGTGGCAAATGGAGTTTAATGTGGAAAAGTGTGAGGTAATGCACTTTGGCAGGAACAATAAATGTGTAGAGTATAGGGCTAATGGTAGGGCTCTTAATAGTGTTGAGGAACAGAAGGATCTTGGTGTATGTGTCAATAGATCCCTGAAAGTAGGCAGTCAAGTGGATAAAGTTGTTCAGAAGGCTTATGGAGTCTTAGCTTTTATTGGTAGGGGGATTGAATTTAGGAGCCGCAGCATCATGTTGCAACTGTACAAAACTCTAGTGCGGCCGCACTTGGAGTATTGTGTGCGTTCTGGTCCCCACATTATAAGAAAGATGTGGAGGCATTGGAGAGGGTACAGAGGAGGTTTACCAGGATGTTGCCTGGTATGGAGGGCAGGTCCTATGAAGAGAGTTGAAGGATTTGAGGTTGTTTTCGTTAGAAAGGAGGCGGCTAAGAGGGGATCTTATTGAAGCATATAAGATGATTAGAGGTTTAGATAGGGTGGACAGTGATAGCCTTTTTCCTGGATGGAGAAAGCTAGCACGAGGGGACACAGCTTTAAATTAAGGGGTATGAGTTATAGGACGGATATCAGAGGGAGGTTCTTTACTCAAAGAGTGATTAGGGAGTGGAATGCCCTGCCTGCAGCTGTTGTAGATGCGCCAAGTTTGGTGGCGTTGAAGAGGTTAATTGATAAGTATATGGAAGAGAAGGGAATGGTTTAGTTTGGAGGGGCATTCTTTTTATTTTGGTCGGCACAACATCGAAGGCCGAAGGGCCTGTTCTGTGCTGTATTGTTCTAATGTTCTATGTTCTATAAGTAGCCCACAATCAAAAAAACTAAACATCTCAACTAAATTTAGTAAATCCCAACCGGCTCACAGTTGTTTTGCAACTGAGAGCGAGATCTAGAACTAGATTGATTCTCCAACAATACAAAGGTGCCTCAGGTTCCAAATACTGATATTCCAGGTTACTCATTCAGCATATTAATAGAAAATGTGGTAAATATATAAAGTATTACAGATATAGCCAAATAGCTTTGATCAGAAGACGTTTGATTCCATGCTTGCCTACCTGGATTTTTTCACTTTATAATGAGAGAGAGATTTGTGGTTAGTAATCTGCAAAGATTAATAGTAGATTAGAAGATTGGTCAAATTCTAAGAGGCAGCAAAGAATGACTCAAAACGTAACAAAGGCAAAAGAAGAAAACAAGAGAAAGCCAGCTAGTAATACATAAGTAGATAGTAAGAGTTTCTGCAAGAGAAGGAGAGTAATTAAAGACAGTGTTGTTCCTCTACACTGAGTCTAAGGAATTGATGATGGAAATGAAGGAAATGGCAAAGGCATTAAAAAGGCATTTTGTGCCTGTCTTCACTACTGAAGGCTTAGGAAACTTCCCATAGATACTTGAAAATCAAGAGATAAACGAAAGGGAAGAGTTTAAAATAATCACTAAGGAAAAGATGCTCTGAAAACTAGTAGACCTGAAGGAATCAAGTCCCAGGACTTGATGATCTGTATCCTGCAATCTTAAAAGTAGTTGCAGAGATAGTTGATACATAAGTTTAAACGTCCAAAACTCCTTAAATTGTGGCAGGGTCCAGTGGATTGGAAAATAGTTAATGTAACACCTTTGTTCAAGAAAGGAAGGAGACAGAAAGCAGTGATGTACAGACCAGTTAGCCGAACATCTGTCCTAGAAAAATTACTAGAATCCATTATTAAGGATGCTATCATAAAATACTTTAAAAAATTTATAACTTTATCAGGGAGAGTCAATATAGGTTTGTGAAAGGAAATTGTGTTGAATTTTTTTAAGGAAGTAGCAACTAAGGTGGATAAAGGGCAACATGTAGATATGGTACACTTGTATTTCCAGGAGCATTTGATAAGATGTCACTTCAAAGGTTACTAAACAAGGTAAGGCTACATGATGGGGGAAAATAGCACTTAACATGCATAAAGGATTGGTCAGCTAACAGAAAGCAGAGTAGGTAAAAATGGGGTATTTTCAGGTTTGCAAGCAGTAACAAGTAGAATGCCACAGAATCAAATGCTGGAATTTTAATTATTTATAATCAATATCAACAAATTGGATTAAGAGTTCAAATGTATGGTAAGTAAATTTGCCAATGATATGTAGGTAAGTAGAAAAATAAGCTGTCAAGAGAAAGTAGAGAATTTGCAAAGGGCAAAAGACAAGGTAAGTGAATGGGCAAAAAATTGGCTGACAGTGAATAAGGCAGGAAAATGTGAACTTGAATATCCCAGCATGAAGAATGAAAAAGCAATATATAATTTAAATGGAGAGAAATTGCAGAATTTGGTGGTGCAAAGGGATGTAGTGTCCTGATACAAAAATCAATTAGAATGCAGGTACAGCAAGTGATTAAAAAGGCCATTTGGAATGTTGGCATTTATGGCAAGGGGAATGGAAAATAAAAGTAAGGAAATTTAACTGCATCTGTGCAAGGCTTTGGTCAGACCACATCTAGAGTACTGTGTTTTAGTCTCATTTGAAAAAAGATGTAATTGAATTAGTTGCAGTATAGAGAAGGTTCCCTTGATTCATATTTCGATGAGAATCTAATGAACAAGGAGTGATAAGGATAGTCCTATACCTAGTGCAGCTCAGAAGATAAAGCTATGATCTTATTGATATGTACATAAAATCCTAAGGTGATTTGTTAGAGTTGGTAGGGGAGACTAGAACCAGGAGACACAGTTTAAGAATAAGATCTACTATTTAAGATGGAGATGAGAAGAAATCTTTTATTTAAGGGTCACTATTCTGAGGAAGGAGCAGCGCATCAAAAGCTTGCGATTCCAAATAAACCTATTAGACTTTAACCTGGTGTTGAGAGACTTCTTGCGGTGTCCAGTCCAGTCCAATACCATGTCATAAATTCATTCCAGACAGAGTTGGGCAAATTTTTGACAGACAAGGTGAGACAAGTGTTTTGTTGTGGTTTCTACTCCAGTAAGGTAGAGTTGAAACCACAAGATTATCCACGATCTTACTGAATAGTGTAGCAAACTTCAAGAATGAAGTATTTCTGCTCTTAAGTTCCTCTGTCAGCTTGTGGCTCAGTTACAGAAGTTGCAAACAAAGTTCATATGCATTGCTTTGACAATACAGTCAGCAAAATTCTCTCTCCACCCACCATCAAAAAATCTGCTGAATTGGTAATAGAAGTGACCTGTTGTATATTATAGGTTGAGACTTGAGATTGTCTTTCTGGATCCCGAAGAATTTGAATAATTAGAGAGATAGAGGTTGGGATGAAAAAGAAGATTCTGACTTCAGAAAAAATTAGATCAGCAGTATATTGTGATTATGTAACAGCTCTGATAATATCAAAAATACCTTCCAATTCTTTACTTTTTGGAAATAATTGATTTCTGGTCATTAACCCTAGAAATAGCTTTAAACAAAATTTCTGAAGCTCAGCATTAATCTACATCAGCTTTGCACTGCCATTGTGTTTCTTCTGTGCAATTATTGAAACCTCAGATGTGAATGACATTGAGTGCAGACAGCAAATGAAACAAATGCACATTAAGATTACTTCTGAAGTAAAATGCAAACACAAGCTTCCAGCACCTTTACTGGAGTTATAAATTAGTGCAATATGAATATCTCAGTTAATAACATAAACATACAGCGATTTAGGACTGAAATGTCTGGATAAAAGCAAATATTTAAAAAAAAACATCGAATTATTTCCCACATTAGATTTCCTTTTATTTTCATTCCATATTACATGAGGTCAGCACGATGCTGGTTAATCCCCCTTATATCAACCATCATTTTTGGATTTGGCAGGTCGTTTCACAGCTGGATGCCCTTCTGCCACTACCTCTCTCTATTTATCTAGACTGGGGACTAGCACCAGTACATGCTACCTAACCTGCACCAGTGGCTAGGTTCTTTCGTGGCCAACAAGTCCTGGAGTGGGATTTGAACCCTGGCTGTCTGGCTTAGAGGCAACAGTGCTACCAACTCTTGGGCTTCATAATATTAAATACCATACCCCCCTCCCCGCCCGCGCCACCCATTTACTCACTTTTTAAAGCAAGGATTTTATATATTTGTGCAAGAGGTATGAGGGTAGCACTGGAGAATACCAAAACAAAACAGCAAAAAATAAGAATATCTGAACTAGGAGCAAGAGTAGGCCATCTGGCCCCTCGAGAACTTGCTCCGCAATTCAATAAGATCATGGCTGATCTTTTTGTGGACTCAGCTCCACTTACCAACCCGCTCACCATAACCCTTAATTCCTTTACTGTTCAAAAATTTATCAACACTGTCTTAAAAACATTTAATGAGGTAGCCTCAACTACTTCACTGGGCAAGGAATTCCACAGATTCACAAGACTTTGTGTGAAGAAGTTCCACCTCAACTCAGTTCTAAATCTACTTCCCCTTATTTTGAGGCTATGTCCCCTAGTTCCAGTTTCACCCACCAGTGGAAACAACTTCCTTGCTTCTATCTTATCTATTCCCTTCATAATCTTATATATTTCTATAAGATCTCCCCTCATTCTTCTGAATTCCACTGAGTATAGACCCACTCTACTCAGTCTCACCTCATAAGCTAACCCTCTCAACTCTGGAATCAACCTAGTGCGTCTCCTCTGCACCCCCTCCAGTGCCAGTATATCCTTTCTCAAATAAGGACACCAAACCTGTACACGGTACACAAGGTGTGGCCTCACCAGCACCTTACACAGTTGCAACATAATCTTGCTGTTTCTAAACTCCATCCCTCCAGCAACGAAGGACAAAATTGCATTTGCCTTCTTAATTGCCTGTTACACATGCAAACCAATTTTTTGTGATTCATGCACAAGGACACCCAGGTCCCTCTGCACAGCAGCACCTTGCAATTTTTTACCATTTAATTAATAGTCCACCTTGTTGTTATTCCTACCAAGATGGATGACCTCACATTTACCAACATTGTACTCCAACTTCCAGACCCTCACCCATTCACTTAGATTATCTATATCTTTTTGTAGACTTTCAGCATCCTTTCAGCATCAGTAGTAATTGACGCATCTTAGAAGCACAAGAAACATTCTCTGATGCAAAGTAATATAATGGCAAAATATTCAGCAAACAAAATGTGACTTAAAAATGTTACAAAAACAGCGAGAAGGAGTTTTTTGAAGAGGAGCAGAAAAATTATGAATTTTATGCTCTTAAATGTTAGTTAAGTCTCCAATTAACTGTATTTTTGTAACAAATGCCAAATATTGTAGAGCTTCAAATACTCAGATTTAATCAAACTACACTTCAGTTTTCAGCAGCTACTGAGGCACATTTATTTTCTCTCTCAAAGTTCGGTTTGAATATTGTTCACAAGGAAAATATTTTTTAAGTAGACTAAACACGGCTTTTCAAAATAATAAATTTTATTTGCAAAAAGTGTGCAACCAGAAATCCATTGTCCTATGCCTATTAAGAAATCAGTGACTAGTTGCTTGTTTCTTCAGATCAGCAAGAAACCTCAATAGCTCAAAGTTTCTTCCATGCTAACTTGTGACTGTGCTAAGTTTCCCAAGATGAGAGCTGCAGACATCAATGTCTGCCCTAATTGCCCAAAATGAAGACTCTCCACAGAATCATTCTTCTCAGTCGCTTCCCCCATGGAAAGCAGAGTGATTACTGGTACAGACATATCCTGTTTCTTCCATTCTCTTCAGTTACATTTCTTGAAGATGTAGGGCCCAGGAGTCTGCAGCTTGAATAAACTGAGCATGGTGCATCAATTTAAGTCAGCCATGTGCCCCATAAAGGAGGAATTCGCTTGTACAATTCTATGGCAAATATCATTATTGATTCCATGTCCACCCATAGCATTAATTGTGAACCAGTGATGCTTCAGTCAATTCCACACTACCCCCCAACCCCAACCATCAGCTCTTGATTAATAATGGTCAGTAAAACCAATACTCCTCAGTGATCCAGACTTCATGACCTCTATAAGTGCAGCTGAATCGTTGTACAATGAAAAGAGTGATTCCAATACCCAAACAATTCTCTGGAAACCAATAAGGCAGTTTTGATGGATGTTGTATTCATCCCTGTCAAAAAGCAGGGACATAACTCCAAAAACAGGTGAAAGTGACAGGAAATGATGCCTGCTCACAAAAATGTGATCCAACCCACAAGATCAATTATCATATAGGTAGGATCTTTATCATTCTCTGATTCTGGCAACCTTCAAGACTGTTCTCAAAGTTTTCTAATCACCAAACTGTATTTGGTTCACATCCTACTAATGAATTATCTTATTATCATGTTGTTTGTACGGGCACAGCTTGGCATGGGAGCACCAGGGTTGTTTAGATGCCATCGTTTGACATGGGGCATGAGGCTCAGGGACTATTTGAGGATATTAGTTGACATGGAAGTCATGAAGAGCCTGGTATTTCTTTCTTCAGCTCAATATCAACTATTGTCTGTGAAATGCCTTGGAATGTTTTTCCTATTTAAGGCTCCTAAATTATTGCAAGTTATTATTGAATAACATCTTATCTGTTATTCTATCAATGGAAAGAGTAGGGCAAGAGCCAGGATCCACAATGCCAGAGCACGTGAGGGCCTGTCTGTTTTTATTTTAACAGGGATGAAGTCCCACAGCACTAAGGTCTTTTAAATAGTTTCCCTCCATATCTGGCAGCCCCCAAAAAAGCTGGCCTGCCTGCAGTCTGCATACACCACCAATCTCACCTTTGCAACCATTTTCTCCTGGAGCACTGAGCTGAAAATTTTCCAGCCCATCTTTCTAAGCCAGGATGGCATGTGAGTTGAAAGGGAACTTGTGCACATAGCTTGAGTCTGCCCTCTCTTTGCAGCTTTGGTTCTGGTCCATTCTGCAACCGTGCCGTTTCTGTGGATTCATGAAGGGAAAGTAGTGTTTGATGAATTTACTGAATTTTTATGAAGACGTAACAAGTGTGGCTGACAGAGGGGAACTGGTAGATGTGGTGTTTTTAGATTTCCATAAGGTGTTTAATAAAGTGCCTCAGAAAAGGTTGCTGCAAAAGATTACGGTACATGGGGTTAGAGATAAAGTGTTAGCGTGGATTGAGGATTGGCTATCTAACAGGAAGTAGAGAGTTGGAATAAATGGGTGCTTTTCCAGTTGGCAGTTGGTGACTAGTGGCATGCCGCAGGGATCGGTGCTGGCACTTCAACTGTTTACCATATACATAGACTATCTGGAGGAGGGGACCAATGTAGGGTAACAAAGTTTGCTGATGACACAAAGATGAGTGGGAAAGCAAAGTGCAGGGAGGACTTGGAAAATCTGCAGAGAGATATGGATAGGTTAAGTAAGTGGGCAATGATCTGGCTGACTAAGTATAATGTTGACAAGCATAAGGTTATCCACTTTGGAAGGATTTAAAGGGTGAAAAATTACAACATGCTACTATGCAGAGGGACCTGGGGGTCCTTCTGGGAGAAGAGGTTCCTCCTCAACTCTGTTCTAAATTGACTCCTCCTTATTTTGAGGCTCTGCCCTCCAGTTCTTGTTTCGTTTCGAAGTGGAAATAGTTTCTCTGCTTCTACCCTGTCTCATCCCTTCATTATCTTATATGTCTCTATAAGAGCTCCCTCATGCCTTCTAAACTCCAACGAGTACAGGCCCAATCTATTCAATCTCTTCTCATAAGCTAACCCCCTCATCTCCGGTATCAACCTGGTGAACCTTCTCTGTACAACTTCCAAGGCCAATATATCTCTTCCCAAATAAGAGACCAAAATTGCACACAGTATTCCAGTTGCGGCCTCACCAGTGTCTTGTACAGTTGCAGCAAGACCTCTCTGCTTTTATACTCCATCCCTCTCACGATAAAGGCTAACATTTCATTTGCCTTCTTGATCACCTGCTGCACAAATTCTCTGCCCATTGAAGTAGTGGAGGCTACCTCGTTAAATATGTTTAGTCACAGGTAGATAGATTTCTGATCAATAAGGGAATTAAGGGTTATGGGGAGCAGGCAGGTAAGTGGAACTGAAGCACTATCAGATCAGCCATGATCTTATTGAGTGGTGGGGAAGGCTTGATGGGCTACATGGCTTATTCCTGCTCCTATTTCTTATGTTCTTATGTTTGGGTTAGGTGGACTGGTCATGCTAAATTGACTCCTGTGTTAGGGATATGAGCAGGGTAAATAAGTAGGGTTATGTTCAGAGGTTCTGCGTGGGATTGTGCTTGGTACAGACACAATGGGCTGAATAGCCTCCTTCTGCACTGTAGGATTCTATCTCCTCCCTCACTGTTTTCAACCTGGTATCATGGATCCTGGCTCTTGCCCTACGCCTTCCATTAATAAAACAACAGATAAAATGCTATTCAATAATAACTTGCAATTATTTAGGAGCCTTAAATAGGAAAAACATTTCAAGGTATCTCACAGACAATAGTTGACACTGAGCCAAAGAAAGAAATACTAGGGGAGGATGCTAAAAAAAAATTGATCAAAAGGGTAGGCTAATTTTTTGTTACCTTTTTTCACTCATTCGGGGTATAAACATAGAAACAAGGAGTAGAGGTAGGCCATTCAGCCCTTCAGGCCTACTCCACCATTCATCTTGATCATAGCTGATCATCGAATTCAATGCGTAATGTCAGGCAGAGTTAAAATCCAGAATCAATGTTGCATGTAACAAGGGTAAGAATGCAGCAATCATGGGCAACTTTAATCTTCATATAGACTGGAAAAACCAAGTTTTGTGAAAGCATGGAAAACAAGTTCATGAAATGTATTCAAGGTCATTTTCAGATCGGTACGCTGAGAAACCTATGGGGCTATTTTAGATCAAGCCATGTACAATGACAGGACTGATTAATAACAATGCAGTAAAGACGATTCTGGTTATAATACAATAAAATTTCAATTTGAGGTGGCACAATAGTTAGCACTGCTGCTTCACTGTGCCAGGAACCCAAGTTCGATTCCCAGCTTGGGTCACTGTCTGTGTGAAGTTTGCACATCCTTCCCATGTCTGCATGGATTTCTTCTGGGTGCTCTGGTTTCCTCCCACAATCTGAAAGACATGCGAATTAAGCGCATTGGCCACGCTAAATTCTTCCTCAGTGTATCCGAACAGGTGCTGGAATGTGGTGACTCGAAGATCTTCATAATAAGTTCAATACAGTGTGAATGCAAGCCTACTTGTAATTAATAAACTTTTTAACTTTATTTGAGCTTGAAAGAGATTCAATTAAATCAGAACCAGGGTCTTAAACCTGAATTAAAATAAAAACATGGAAATGTGGGTTGACTTGGCTAAGGTAGTTTAGGAAAGTAGATTTAAAATATACGATGGCAGATAAACAGTGGCAAACATTTAAGGAATAGAGACCCATGGGAAATGTTGTCCAACTGTGGCTAACAAGTTAAATATAGCATCAGAATAAAGATAGAAGTTCAAAATATTAACAAAAGAAGTTGTAAGCCCGAGGATTGGAATCATTTTGGAATTCATTAATGCCTGACCAGAAGATTGATAGGGAAAAGAAAAATAGGCATGAGAGTACACTAAGGTGGGTAATTTTTTTTATTGGTATGTAAAAAGCAGAGTAGCAGAAGTATGCTAATAAAACTTGTGAAGCAGAGACAGGAAGAATTATGATAGAGAATAAGGAAATGGCAGAGACATCACCTGAGTACTTTGTATCCATCTTTACAGTGAAAATCAAAAATAATTCTGGAAATAGTGGGAAATTGAGAGTTTATTGCGAGTGAAAAACTTAAAACAAATTACTATTAGGAAAAAAACGTGCTGGAAAAACTAATGGGTCTAAAAACTGACAAATCCCTGGACCTGATGGCCAACATCCTACAGCTTTAAAATAGTGTCTACAGAGATGCTGAATGCTCTGGTTTTAATCTTATAGAATTCCCTAGATTCTAGAACATTCTCTGTGGATTGGAAGCTAGTAAATAAGTTGAGAGAAATCAAAGCTAGTTACCTGAAGTCAGTGCAAGGCAAAATGCTAGACTATATTTGGGCAGCACGGTAGCACAGCGGTTAGCACTGCTGCTTCACAGCTCCAGGGACCTGGGTTCAATTCCCGGCTCGGGTCACTGTCTGTGTGGAGTTAGCATATTCTCCTCATGTCTGTATGGGTTTACTCCGGGTATTCCGGTTTCCTCCCACAGTCCAAAGATGTGCGGGTTAGGTTGATTGGCCACGCTAAGAAACTGCCCTTTAGTGTCCAGGGATGTGTAGGTTAGAGGGATTAGTGGGTACAGCATGGGGTAGGGCCTGGATGGGATTGTGTTCGGTGCAGACTCAAGTCCTTCTGCACTGTAGGATTCTATGATATTAATAGTTACACAGGACCTTGTTGAGACCACATGTGGAGTACTATGTACAGTTTTGTATCTTTGTAGAATATATTTGCCTGAGAGGTATGCAATGATGACTCACTAGACTGATGCTTTAGATGGGCAATTTGTCCTATGAGATGAAATTGAGTAAAGTTTATTTATCAGTCACGTGTAAGGCTTACATTAACACTGCAATGAAGTTACTGGATAAGTAACTAGCTTAGTAACAGGAGACAGAGAGTAATAGTGAAAGGATGTTTTTCTAGCTGGAGGTCGGTCACTAGTGGTGTGCTGCAGGGCTCGGTACTGGGACCTCTTCTATTTGTAGTATATATAAATGACTTGGAAGAGGGAGTAAGTGGAGTGATCAGCAAGTTTGCAGACGATACAAAGATGGCTGGACTTGCGAATAGTGAGAAGCATTGTCAGGCGATGCTGCAGGGCATAGATAGGCTGGTAGCTTGGGCAGATAGATGACAGATGGAATTCAATCCTGATAAATGCGAGGTGATGCATTTTGGGAGAAAGCATGTAGTGGGGAGGTATATGATAAAGGGTAGACCTATTAAGAGTATAGGAACGCAGAGGGACCTGGGGGTGCAGGTGCACAAGTCTCTGAAGGTGGCAGAGCAAATGGAGAAGGTTGTGAAGAAAGCATATGGTATGCTAGCCTTTATAGGAAGGGGTATAGAGTACAAGAACTGGCCTTTAATGCTGCAGTTGTATAAAACGTTGGTTAGACCTCATTTGGAATACTGTGTCCAGTTCTGGTCGCCTTACTACCGGAAGGACGTGGAGACTCTGGAGAGAGTGCAGAGGAGGTTTACCAGGATGCTGCCTGGTATGGAAGTCTGAGTCACGAGGAGAGATTAGGCAAATTGGGACTGTTTTCCTTAGAAAGACGTAGACTTAGAGAGATCTAATAGAGATGTACAAGATTATGAGGGGTATAGATAGAGTAAACAGGGTTAAGCTTTTTCCTAGGATGGACTCGAACAGCACGAGGGGTCACGGGCAATAAGGTATAATTTGGATGCTAGAGGGAGTTTTTTCACACAGAGGGTGGTGGGGGTATGGAATGCGCTGCCAAGTAAAGTGGTGGAGGCAGGTACTCTGGAGTTATTTAAGAAATAATTAGATGGGCACATGAACAGAATGGGAATGGAGGGGTATAGAAAACTGATTTAAAATAGGGATCATGAGCCTTGGGAGTCCCTGGGAAGTGTGTAAATAGATGATGATGTTGATGTACTTGTTTTTATCCTACAGGTGCTTTGGTCCACCTTGTTGTCTAACGAGGGGCATACACGCGATGGGTCGTGAGAGGGCTGCTCTTGGATTTTTTTCGAGAGTATCCTAGTGCTTCACGTCGTTAGTGTACGCTTGACCTGGACCATTTGATGGGCAACACGACAGCTCAGTGACTATCGCTGTGCTGTGCAGATACATGGATTTGGGCCTGTGTCTGTGGGAGTTTGCGCATTCTCCCCGTGCTTGCATGGGTTTTCTCCAGGTGCTCTGGTTTCCTCCCACATCCCAAAGATGTGCTCTTAGGCTAATTGGCAAAACAAGTTCTCCCTAAATTGTCTCAAATTTGGTTTTTAATCCATAGATCTATAAACATAGACAAGGATCACGGGTAGAGGTGGGAACATCGGGGTGGCGGCGTGGGCTCGTTGGGCTGAAGGGCCTGTTTCCTGTGCTGTTTTGTTCTTTGTAAAATTCTCCCACACTCCAGAGCCTGTTCGGGTCAATGCATCTAATCAGCACGTCTTTCAGATTGTGGGAAGAAACAAGTGCACCCAGAGGAAACCCACATAGGCATGGGGAGAACATGCAAACTCCGCAGAGACAGTGATCCAAGCCGAGAATTGAACCTAGGTTCCTGGTGCTATGAGGCAGCAGTGCTAACTACTGTGCCGCCCAAGACAGGAGGACCAAGGCCTATATTTCCTAGGTCTATATTTCCTAGCGTTTGAGAGGTGATTTCATTGAAACAAAGAATTTTTAAACTGTTTGACAAGGTGGATGCTTGGCAGAATGACTTCCCATCTCAGAATAAGAGTTTGATCATTACAAGGGCTTCTCTCCACTAACAGAATGCTGCTGTCAAGCCAAGAAGCCATTCTGCCCATCACACAACTGAATAATGTGGAGTAAGTAGGAATTTCAGTGCCAATGTGATGCCAGGCATAGAGGCTATACGCATCAACAGTTGGTGTATCTTTTCAAACAGCACGTTGCTTCAGCTATAGACAATAGGCAGGGTACTGACTATTCCCAAACAACCCATGCTTGCAAAACTCAAAATAATGTCCAACATCAGTGATTCCGCAATTGGACAAAAAGAAACTTGGGGAAAAGCCCTTAAAACCCAAGTTTGTGATCATGCTTTTGGTTACCTCTAGTAATAACTGAAATAATTGAATAATTAAAAAATTTTACTTTTCTTCCAGGCCCCTCACAGCTCGGTTACAGCTACAGTGTGGGAGAAAATGAGTCAATTTCTGTCTCAATAACTTTATCTGAAGCGCCTTGGCATGCTCTTCAAAGTCATAGGCACTCTAGAAATGCAATTTGTCACTCATGTTGCAGACATGTTATAAAGAACTTTCAGACATGTATCCAAAGTTACTCTTCACCATTTTGAACCTGCTTTTCCTTGTTCTACATTCATGGCGTATCTTGGAAGGAGGACTTCAAATTAACTTTTTCAGATTATTTAACATATTATGCCGCTATAAGGTCCCCTTTGAATTGTCTCCTTTCAAAGGTGGAAATCCCAAGTTTCTCCATCTTTTCCTCAGACTTCAATCTTCTGACGTTAGGGACCAGGCTTAACAGAAGACAACTCTCCGTAAATCACTATTAACTCATAATGAAGCGCTAACACGGTTATTTGTATCAGAGCTGGGTGGGTTCATGAATTTTGCATTTCCATTTCAGTATACAAATGTTGCTAAAGTAGCATAATTCTCTTAATTAGCATAAACCTTTGAGAGCTCCAAGCTTTAATATATGTATATGCAAGTTTATTCCCCATGAACTAAGCATTTAGCTATTAAACATTTCAAATGCTCTCTCTAGAACATACTAAATAATTCATGAATTCACACAGCTCTCAATGCTGCTTTTAGTGAGATGCAAAAACAGCAGCATATGCACTTGAACACTGTTCAATCCATTATTTCATTCTGAAATTAAGTTATGCTGCATAACTATCATCAATTTTCATTTTTATAATCACTTAAACCAGTGAAAATTTCCTGGCCTTCATCAAACAATTTTAGCTCTGTTCTTGTACTAATCATCCTACAAATGTTTTTTATGAACATCAAGTAGTTTTGCATGGCTGATTCCTGCAGTACAGGCTTTTCCAGCTCAGCTCTTCCTAACTGCGCATCAGATGGCTCCATAAAGCATTAGAATATAAATGTTAAACTTTTTTTTACCTACTGATGGTCATTAAACAATCCAAAGAACCATGCCACAGCAACTGAAACTTAATTCATTACTTAGCCGCATCGGCTTTTCAAAATTATCCTGCTCTGGGAATTGTGGAAATTTTAGTCATACTCCTACCTTTATGAGTCATAAATAATTCAGCTGAGGGGACTAGAATTATTCTTTCACCAGCCTCCCAGACCTTGCAACTCTGTCTGTTTTCCACTATCTTGGAGCATGGTGTCATCATGGCCCAAAGGGGAACTTGTTTGAGTTGCATGAGTGTAAGTTTTTGGCTTGGTGACCCATTATCAGTGATAGGCAACAGCAATGACAGCAAGATCAAGCTCAAAATAAAGTGAATTCAACACTAACGTACAGCTAGACACGAATGAAAAGAACAACTTCAAATATCAACAGGACAGTTTAACAGCACCTCACTTGAGAGCAAAAGGAATATATTTAAGTTGTTTTTATGCCACCTGCCTGCCCTAAAGGATGGCACAGTAGGACAATGGTTGGCAGTGCTGCTTCAAAGTGCCAGAGACTCAGGTTCAATTCCTGACTTTGGGTCACTGTCTGTGTGGAGTTTGCATGTTCTCTCTGTGCCCGCATGAGTTTCCTCCAGGTGCTCCAGTTTCTTCCCACAAACTGAAAGACATGCCGGTTAGGTGCATTGACCCAAATAGGCACTGCAGTGTGGCGACAAGGGGAATTTCACAGTAACTTCATTGCAGTGTTAATGTAAACCTTACTTATGACTAATAAATAAAACATTAAAATTCTTATAGTAGGCTAGTCCGCAGACTGGCATTTGGATCTGGCCTACTACATTGTTGGATTCAACTGTTAAAATATTCTTGGACAGACTTTTGAAAAATGCTGTGAGCCTGATCATTGAATGACTTTCTCCATGCTCTGGCTGCTGACAGACTTATTAATGAGCCTATCAGCAGCCAATACAGGGAAGAACCAGCTTGTGATTTGATGAGCAACACAATCAGTTGCCAGGTAAGTTTTAATTTTTAATTATAACATAGTTAGCATGGAGTAATAGGTAAATGGTGGGGGGAGGAAAGGAGGAGGAGAAGGTGGTCAAGACTGCATGGGACCAGAGGTCAGAAGGCAAAATGGAAGTGAGCTTGTGAAGGGGAAAAAAAAGTGGTGGGCCCAGAGGAAGAGAACTTGCATGAGGCCTCGGAAGGGCACTGTGCTGTGATGAATCTGCAGTAATGAGTGTGTGCGTGTTTATATGAAATGAGAGAGAGAGCCACTCACAAGCTTGTGTGTGTGTGTGTGTGTGTGAATATGTGCAGCACTGAGTGTATGTTTGTGTAGCACTGACTGTGTACGCATGTGTAACAGTGAGGGGGAAGAGAGTAAGCGTGCCTTACTCACAAACTCAGGATTTACTCTCACTCTTACCATCCAACACCAACATACACACATGCACCCACTCAGTGGGTGAAGGTGAGTGAGTACGCATCCTGAGACTGAGAGCTGGACACATTCACACATAACCCTCTCACCTGATCATTTTAATTACTCTTTTTAATTTAACAAATTTAATTCAGCATTTTTAAAATTTAATTCCTCAACTTTAAAAAAATTTTATTGTAGTGCCTACTGTTATCTTCCTGAATTTTTTTAATCAGCTCTTGGAATGAGAAAAAAATGTAAATGTAGCCTCCCAAGCAGAGGACCGGATAAGCCCACCCTAAAAGGTCTTATATGGCTGGTAGCCAATTAAATATAAAAAACCAAATTCGCTATTTGTAAATGCCCAGTGCATGCCTTAGCAAATCCACCAACTTTCCTATGGGTTGTCACCAGTTGCATTGGAAGCTCACAGCCCACAAAACTTCATATGAAAATAGTTACAAGCCTAGAACAGTCTGAGGATGTGATTATCTCAGTGAATTAAAGATACTGATTTTAGCAAGGTCAATAAGGGGAGTCAAGTTTGAGTATATTTTATACTTTGAAAATTTGTAAAAGTGATGCTTACTGGCATACAGCAGAATGCCTCAAGTATATTAACAAACATTAAATGGTGAAAGCTGCAGGGAGAAATTGCTGAAATATGTTCAGAGTTTCAAAAGAACCAACTGGAATATAGAAATGAGCATAGTTGGAGCAAAATGGTAACAAGAAATCCTTCCAATTTTACAACAGGACCATCAGAGAAGAAGCAAGAACCTAAAATGTTACTAGGACTGAAGTTGAGAATGAATACAAAATATTTAACAGACTCATACTTAATGCAAGCAATCACCAGGAAAGACATCAATATCAAATCCTCCAATATTAGAGCTAATGCACATAACATTGATGGCTTTGACATTAATGAATTGGAACTGCTTGAAATAGTTAAAAGATTTAGACCATAAGACATAGGAACAGAATTAGGCCATTCAGCTCATTTAAATAAAAAGTTCGCACAGCACACTGAATCTATCCCAAGCTATAAAAAAAAGGCATATCCCAAGATTTTTGAAGTATCTTGCATTTATGGTCACATTAGGAAAATTATTACTTTTATATTGCTACCTACTTCATGGGAAAGCAACCAAAGTGTACTACTATTTTATCTTTACATTTGAATGGCACTGTTCCTTGCATTGAAAATACAAGGATAATATGTGTAAAGGGTTTAGCCATTGTACATATGTAGAATACTGGTGTTTGGATCATAGATCACAGAACCCTACAGTGCAGAAAGAGGTCCTCCGGCCCATCGAGTCTGCACAGACTACAATCCCACCCAGGCCCTACCCCCATATCCCACACATTATACCCACTAATCCCTCTAACCTACGCATCCCTGGACACTAAACATGGCCAATCAACCTAACCTGCACATCTTTGGATTGTGGGAGGAAACCGGAGTACCTGGAGGAAACCCACGCAGACACGAGGAGAATGTGCAAACTCCACACAAACAATGACCTGAGCCGGGAATCGAACCCAGGACCCCGGAGCTGTGAAGCAGTAGTACTGACCACTGTGATACCGTGCCATGGACAGATGTAGTGTGCTTAACCAGCTACTTGCATTAAGCATAATGGAGTGAAAAATGGGCAATTCTACCGCTTCAATGAAATTATCTAACAGTAAAGTTGAAGGAGATCTACGGACATTAGTAATCTTAATATTTAGCATGTTCAGACACTGTAACACCAAAGTAAATAGAATAGGCGATGAATGGAGTATTGCAAGAATCAGTGCTGGAACCTCAGCTATTTGCAAACTGTTTGAAAAAGAAAAGATTGCGTAGTGTATCTATGTTTGGTAACAATGCAAAACTAGGAGAGAATGTATGCTGGGAAGAGGGCACAGAAGCTGTGTGGAGATAAAGACAGATTAAATGAGTGGGCAACAAAATGGCATGTGGAGCATGGTGTGGAAAAGTGCAAAGTTTTTAATTTTGTAGTAAGAATAGGGGAGTATAATTTTTTTAAAGGCCTCAGACCTCAGACCTCAATGTTGATTTTGTATTCCTATGTACTCATAACAGAAATAAAAAAATCAGCATGCAGGTACAGCAAGCAGTTAGAAAGGTAAATGTTCTCCCTTTATTGCAAGGGATCTGGAATAAAGACGTTTTGTTACAATTGGGCTTTGGTTAACCATATACAGAATAGGTTTGGTCCCCATATCAAAAGAAGGATGTACTTGAATTCAAGGCAATACAGTGAAGATTCACTAGATCAGTTCCTGAGGTGAAAGGTGAGAGGGTCGTTCCATAGTTAAAGGCTAAGTGTATTGGGCCTATCCTCTCTGGATTTTAGAAGAATGAGAATTGCTTTTATCACAACAACAAGAGGTCTGACATGGTAGACACATGGGGATGTTGTTTTGTAGGAAGGTTATGGGCAGCATGGTGGCACTGTGGTTAGCACAGCTGCCTCACAGCACCAGGAACCTGGGTTCAATTTCCAGCTTGGGTCACTGTCTATGTGGAGTTTGCACATTCCCCCCAGGTCTGCATGGGTTTTCCTCCCACAGTCTGAAAGATGTACTGGTTAGGTGCATTGACAACAGGTGCCAGACTGCAGCGACTAGGGCAATTTCACACCAACTTTATTACAGTGTTAATGTAAGCTTCACTTGTGGCTAATAAATGAAAATTTAAAAAAAAACTTTCTTCTGGCTGGGAATCCAGATCATTGAGGCACAGTCTTTGGACATGGGGGTCAGTCAATCCGGACTAAAATTTTAGCAGAAATTCTTCATTCAAAGGCATGTGGAGTAGGCATGATGCACCATATGATATACTCCTGAACTCCTTATGTTATTTGTTTCTCATGCTGCAGCCTAAGACTTCTTTTTCCCTTCGCAGCGCCACTTTCTGCAGCCTTCACCAACTTCTAGCAATTGTTCCAAACACCAAATACTGCAATATTCACAAGTAGAGGCAGTAACTATCTGTAAACTGCTGGTGCGTTAAATAGCACCAGTAGTGAATCCTTCATGCAGCTGAACTATGTTCAACTGTGTTTTAATGAGAGCAGAATGGTCCAAAATGGCAGCACTAGCTTTAAATCAACTATAAACAATGACTGATGCCACAATCTGCCTAATAAGCACATGATATCACACAGTCATCCTCATCAAGCTATTTGGCATGGATTCTAGCAGAAGCAGCACAGATGCCAATTTACTTCTAAACTGTCACCACTATCACCAAACAACTATTGGCATTGTGGTCTTTTGGTTAAGTTCAAAAGGCCACAATGGGTCTTTTGAATTTTGCCAAAGTTCAAAAGATTGGGTGCAATGCCTACCTTGTCAGGTTGGATATTGTTTGGCTCTTGTGGAGACCATGAATTGGAATCAGTTGGATTAAGAATGTGTTTTTTGGAGCAAGCAAAGAATGGGTTTTGGTTTGCCCAATTCTTTCTGAGCATTGGCTTTTTAACTTTAAGGATGGGATAAGAAATTTAAAAAAGCCACTGGTAGTTTGGAGGTAAATTTTGCAGCTTTAGACTTCTGCAGTCTATAACACAAGATTTAAAAACTTTCTATACTGAATTAAACTTGTAAGTATTGGCTAGTGCTTCCATATTTCATTATGGTACAGTAACATTGTAGTTTTGCTACCAGATTAATCATCTACAACCTGGACTAATGATCTGGAAATGAGAGTTCAAATCTCACCATGGCAGCCGCGGCTTTAAAATTCAGTTAATTAAATAAATCTGGAATCAAGAACTTGTATCAAAAATGGTGACCATGGGCATAAACATTCGACTGGTTCATCTTGTATCTTATTGGAAAGGAAATTTGTTATCTATATTCTGTCTGGCCTGCACGTGTCTCTGGACCCACAACAATGGGACTGACCCTTAACTGCCTTCTAAAATGGCCTAGCAAGCCACCAGCAAGCTTCTAAAACAGTTGTAGCTGTATATTCAACACAGCTCTTGATTCACCATCACCATCTTCTGAAGGGAAATTAAGGATGGACAATAAATGCTGGCCTTGTCAAAGACATCCACATCCCATTAATGAATTTTTAAAAAATTAATTTAAAATTGCCCCAACCCCAACAGACTTACAGTTTCATAGAACTAAAATCCCTACCAACTCACTGGTAGTTCATTTTTGTTCAGCATGATGATTGATATAATTAAATATTTATTTGCTCTTTCAGGAATTTTCTAGGTGATAGTTCATCACATCTAGAGACAAGAGACAGTCAGTTCACATGATGCCTAATGATACTTTATTGCTTATGATTGCATTTAGTTGCAAATGCAGTGATAAATCATATTTCACGGTTAGCAAAAATGTATTCTATTGGAACATATTAAATATATATTTAAAGTATTTTCATTTTCTCTATCGTTATTATAAATTTAATGGAGACTATGCCGTGCAATGGAAGTATTGAAATATCCGATTATGCGAGCTCTCTCTCGTCTGTCTCCCCAGAGGTGACTTGTCTATCACCTTGAAGATCATTTAAATGGGGATTAAGTATTTAAATTCACCAAGCGTCTAAGCATCTTCTGTTTATACTTTTTCTTTAATGTGCAGTTTATGTTTTCCACACAAGTTCTCAAAGTGTTGAAGGGCAGCTTGCCAGATTAGATGCTGTGTTGAAGGGACACAGTAATAAACTGGCATGTTGATTTGTTGCCCCATAACCCATTAAACAAAGTGAGCTAAATGTGTTTCTGATTTAAAATTATAATATGGTATGCAACTTCAGTGCAGTTTAAATATACATATACAATGTGCTCAAAGATAGAATAACAAAGAATGATTTGAAGAAAATAGGACTCATAAATGCCAAAACTGGGGCCAGATAAGAATGTGTTTTCAACCTTAGCAAAACTTCAGAATTTGTTTTTGTTACTACTATCTTGAAATTGAAGTCATTTATTCAAGGTTTTACACTGATTAATATTGATACAGTCCAGTTAACTCAAAGCAACATTTTCTTTGCAAGCTGCAGTAATAAGTGTTGTGTTGTTAAACTGTTAGATGTTTAGTGAAAGGAAAATCACATTTATATATAAAAATAAATGCTCAAGTATTTATCAAAGTATGGCTAATGTGTTTTTTTGAAAGGCCTCAAACACTTTGGGTCTGCTCAGCAAAAAAGATAAAGTATTTATTTAGAAGACAGAGATTATAGTGTGGTGGATATAGAATTTATAGGTTCCGAATTATGCAAAAGACAGCAACCTAACTGAACCAAAGACCGGAGCTAGTTGAATGCAGAAATGAGAAATGATAACTGAATTGCATTAAAGTTGGAGAGATTTGCAAAAGCCACAGAAACTGCTTCAGGCATTAAACAGTACATCTTTAGAGGACAACAGTATACACTCTTATAAACTGACATAACACCAGACTTCCTGGGTGGTGAGCAGTTGGTAAACCAGAATTGAGGGCAGATATACTTTCTTTCCATTTCCGATGGTAACAGGATTTAAAATGTACGTGATGAAAGATGATAACATATCATGATGAAAAACTGCAGCAAGAAAATCAATATTGGACATATGTGGACATGGGCTTTGCAAAGATAATAGGTCAAATTGTACCATTAAAATAATGATGAGGCTAATGTTATATGTGCAAATGACAAGAAACATCAAGTGAGGGGGAGATGTGGTGTTAAGATATCAAAAACCTGATGCCCATGTTCCACTGTTCTTCAACTAAATTTGTGAAATAGCATTTTAGGTATTGCCTCATTATTGCATTGAATAGTGTGAAGTTGCTGTACATTTGCAGTAGAAATGAACTAAACATGCCACCAGAAATTATTTTTAAGTTAGTCATTTCAAGTCTGTATTTCTATTAACAAGGTAATAAGCATTAACTATTACTAATCAGCCTTTCTGGCACTCAAAATTATCTATTATAAATTTGGAGTCTTCAGGTTGTAATTGTTGCTGTAAATAATAATTTTTAAAAACTGTGATGTGTGGCTTACTCCCAAAACCTTTTAATGATCTACAAAGTACAAATCAGGAGTGTGATGGAATTCATCCATTACTCAGATAAGCTTCTTGAGTGTAAAAACACTCAAGAAGCTCAGTACCAGGACAAAGCAGCCCAGTTAATCAATATCACATTCACTACCTTAAACATTCAGTTGCACCAGTGCCAATACACTGTAGCCGCAGTACGAAGAGAACAGGAGAGAAGTGAATAAAGCAATTAGGAAATTAAAGATTAACTCTGAAATTAAGTTATCAAGGAACAGCGTTACAAGTAAAATACAACATAATATTCCGGTAAAACAGTAAAATATTTTACACGTACCTGAATATAAAAGGAAGGCAATGAGGCAAATAATACAAATAAAGGATAGAATGGATAATAACAAAAGGTAATGATGGCAAGGTGGCAGAAATATTAAGTAATTATTGTGCTTCAGATTTTACCATGAGGACTGAACAGACAGACATGACATTGAATGATGAGATGAATAGTGAGATATGTGCCTTTAAAATAAATAAGGAGATAAACTAAACAGACAGAAAAGGATAACTCTACAGATCCAAATGGATTAGATTCTTATACTTTAAGAGAATGTCAAGAAGAGACAGCAGAGGAATCACTACTTATATTCAATAATTCATTAGAGAAAGATGTAGTGCCAGAAGACAGGTGGATAGCTACTGTAATTTCTATATTTAAGAAGGGAGAGACAGACTAGTCAGCTTAATGCCAGTGGTAGGAAAAATAATACAATCCTTATAACACAGAAAACTGGGAGAACATCTACAAATGAGAAATACAATAATGAATAGTCAGCAAGAATTTCAAATGAGAAAACTTTGCTTGATAAAACTTATTGAATTTTTTGAGAGGCAATGGAATGCAGTAAATGTGATTTATCTACATTTTCAAAAGTCTTTGATAAGATGCCCTATGTTAGACCAAAGAATAAGATCAGAGAATTTGAAGTCACGAACAGGTGGCAGAATGGATTGCTTGCTGGCTTCAAGGCTGAAAGCAGAGAGTGGGAATAAAGGATAATTAATCAGAGCGGTAGAACATGGAAAGTGGTGGCAAGTAGGTATGGCAACTGTCCACAATTTACAGTGATGATTTAGACTTTAGAATCACAAACACAATTTGTAAGTTTATGAATAACATCTAACTGGGTAGATGTGGATGGGGGATGGTCTTGGTAGATAGTCAACACCAAGAAGGACTGCAACAAATGACAGGAAATAAACTTTCAGAATAGGCAATAATTAGCCAGTGGAGTTCAACACATACAAATGTGAGGTAGTAAATTTTGTTAGAAAAAATATGGAGATCATATGGCTGGGAAGGTGCAAGTCTAGGTTGGGTAGAGAAATGACGAGTATCATCACACCAATCATGAAAGGTTGTCCCAGAGATTGGCAAGGTCATTTAAAAAAGCAAACTAAGCATTAGATTTCATTTCCATAGAGACAAAATTGCAAAGTAAAACATGCAAAACCTATATCAAACCTTTGACAGATCACATTTAGAATACTACATGCAATTCTGGCAGTCATATTATGAAAAGTACTTAGAGACATAAAAGCTGTATGGAAAAGATTTACAGAGATGTTACTGGAAATACCAATATACATACCAAGAAAGGATTGACAGGCTGGGTCTTGTTTCTCTTGAAAAAAAAAGCTGAGGAGTGACCTAAAAGAGTGCGTTAAAATTATTGAAGGTTTTGATTGAGTGGACACAGTTTATTCTTGCGGGGCGCAGCATAACTAGAGGGTATCAATCTAAAACAGTCAGGAAGAAATCCAATCGGGAATTCTGAAGAAGCTCTTTATCCAAAGAATGATGTGTAAACAGAATTTACAATCAGCAGAATGGTTGAAGTGAGAAGGATAGATGCATTTAAGGGAACTACACAAGCATACGGAGGAGAAGAGAATAGATTGCGATGGTAGATTCAAATGAGAGAGGGTGGGAGAAGGCTGAAATGGAGCACAAATATGAGCGTGGACTAGTTGGGCTGAAGGTCCTGTTTCTGTGTCGTACATCTTATACAGTAATGTGTCAAGGCTACTTTAATAGTACTTCATAACCCGTAACTTCTGCAACCAGAAGAATCAGGGTAACAAGGCCATGGGAACATACTACCTCCATGTTCCCAGACAAGTCATACATCAACCTGATACACAAGTAAAATACTGCAGATGCTGTAAATCTGAAATGAAAACAAAAAATGTTAAAACTACTCTATTAACAGAGCCAAAACATTTTACATGTCTAACTTCCCTCTAGTTCAGATGAAAGGTCACAGGCCTGAAATGTTAACTGTTTTTCTCTCCACAGGCACTGCATAACATAGTGAGTATTTCCAATATTTCCTGCTTTTACTGAGTTGAGTTGAATATGTACTGCGATAAGATCAAAACCCTGGAGCTACTTTGCCTTTAAACATGGACTGTCAGCAATGCAAGCAGTTCACCATCATCAGCTTCTCAAGCACAACCAGGAATGGACAATCAATGCTTTGGCAGTGAAGTTCACAATGAATGAATAAATTAAAAAAAGTCTGGCCAGCATTCATTTCTCATCTCTTGTTGCCTTGAAATGGTGGTGAGCCCTTTCAATACACCAGAGTACAGTAAAGAATCAATCGTTTAGTATGGATCAAGAATCATACATGGGTCACTGACATTAATTAATCAATCATGTTTTAACAATCAAACAGCTACAATAAAAGTGGTGATGTTTATACTGATGGCAGCCAGATCCACCTCATCAGAATCTTCCTTGATTTGTTATGACGTTTGACTGACAAGTAGAAAATGCCTTCAATTAAATATTTATTTCTTCAATAAATTCACAGACAATCATAAATTCCTCCAATTAAATATTTATTTCATCCCACCAATGATACCGCGCCTCATTCTGGCCACTGTCTGAGTTGGAACAGATAGGCCACAACCTTAATGCTCTATTTGACCCTGAACTGAGCTTCTGAGCCCATATCTTTGCCATCACCAAGGCTGCCTATTTCTCCACCTCCGTAGTATCACCCATTTCCTCATCTGTTACTGCTTATCTGCACTGAAATACTTTGTGCTTCTGTTACTACTAGACTTGATTATTCCAATGCTTTTCTGGCTAGTCTCCTACCTTGCATCATCCATATGCTTGAGCTTATCCTAACAAAGAACAAAGAGCAACACAGCATGGGAAACAGGCCCTTCGGCCCAACAAGCCCGCGCCGCCATCCGAACGTCTTAATGACGTATCCATGACTTTAGGCTATGCCTATTGTGGAAGATTCCCATATAGGGACAATTTGTTACCCAATCAGCCTAAGAGCACATTTTTGGGATGTGGGAGGAAACCGGAGCACCCGGAGAAAACCCACGCAACCACGGGGAGAACGCGCAAACTCCCGCAGACACCGACCCAAATCCATGTGTCTGCACAGCAACAGCGATAGTCTCTGAGCTGTCATGTTGCCCATCAGATGGTCCAGTTTAAGCATACACTAACGACTTGAAGCACTAGGCCACTCCTGAAGCAACATCCAAGAGCAGCCCTCGCACGACCTGCCGAATGCATGCACCTTGTTGGTCAACAAGGTGGACCGAATTGCCTGTGGAAACAAATAAGATATTTAGACAGTCCTGCTATATCCCTCTATCTGCAGACCGCTCATGTGGCTGTCCAAGAGACCCTTAAACAACCCTAGCGTGCCTGCTCCCACCACCTTACTCGGTAGTGCATTCCACACCCCCACTACCCTTTGTGTGAAAAAATGCCCTCTAATATTAGTCTTATACATAGCCCCCCTCACCCTAAGGCCGTGACCCCTCGTTCTATCCGAATCTAATGGTGGAAAAAGCTTACCACCATTTACTCTATCTATACCCCTCATAATCTTATATACCTCTAATAGATCCCCTCTCAGCCGACATCTTTCAAGGGAAAACAACCCCAGTGTGTTCAATCTTTCCTCGTAAGACAGCCCTTCCATACCAGGCAGCATCCTAGTGAATCTCCTCTGCGCTCTCTCCAAGGCCTCCACGTCCTTCTGGTAGTACGGCGACCAGAACTGGACGCAGTACTCCAAGTGAGGCCTAACCAACGTTCTATACACTTGCAACATCAGACTCCTACTCTTGTATTCTATACCTCTTCCTATGAAGGCTAACATACCATACGCTTTCTTTATCACTTTTTCCACCTGTACTGACACCTTCAGAGACTTGTGAACCTGCACCCCAGGTCTCTCTGCGTCTCTATACTCCGGATAGTTTTACCTTTTATCCTATAACTCCCCTCTACATTATTCCGGCCAAAATGCATCACCTCGCATTTATCCGGATTAAATTCCATTTGCCATCTATCTGCCCAATCTACCAGCCTATCTATGTCCTGTTGTATTGCCTGGCACTGCTCCTCAGTACCCGCCAATCCAAGCATCTTAGTGTCATCAGCAAATTTGCTGATCACACCACCTACCCCCTCTTCCAAGTCATTTATATAAACCACAAATAGAAGAGGTCCTAGTACTGAGCCCTGTGGCACACCACTAGTGACAGACCTCCAGTTGGAAAAAGAGCCTTCCACTACTACCCGCTGTCTCCTCCTCCCAAGCCAGTTCTCAACCCATCTACATACCTGGCCCTGTATCCCATGCGCCTTCACCTTTTCTGTCAGCCTACCATGAGGAACCTTGTCAAACGCCTTACTGAAATCCATGTAGACGACATCAACTTGGATTTCAGTAAGGCGTTTGACAAGGTTTATTGTCTGTAACCTTTATTGTCTGTAACCTAACTTGTACCAAAAGCCATTTACCCATCATCACTAAGTTTGATAGCCTATATAAGCCACAGCAATGCCTCAATTTTAAAATTTTTATCCTTGTTTTTAAATCCCTTCACATTTCATTCCTCCCTGAACATGTGACCTCATCTGGTCCTGCACAACTCCAAGATCTTAGGAGCTTAAGGCCTTGACAGGTAAGATTAAGGAGAACCTCAAGGCGTTATACAAATATGTGAAGAATAAAAGGTTGAAATGTGAAGAGATAGGACCTATAAAAAGTGAAGGGGGAAAAGTCTGTGTGGAACCAGAAGAAGCAGAGGTGCTTAATGAGTACTTGCCTTCACGGTGGAAAATGATCTGGGAGATTGTACTGCAGGTTTGCAGCGGACTGAAAAGATTGACTATGTGGACATTGAGAAAGGGGATGTGTTGGAATATTTAAATTCTATCAAAATAGATAAGTCACCAGGACCGGATGGGATATATTCCAGGTTACTGTGGGAGGTGAGGGAAGAGATTGCAGAGCCCCTGGCGATGATCTTTGTGTCATCGATGGAGATGGGAGAAGTTCCAGAGGATTGGAAGATTGCGAATGTGATTCCTATTTTCAAGAAAGGGAATAGGGAAAGCCCGGGAAATTACTGACTGGTGAGTCTGATCTCAGTGGTTGGTAAGTTGATGGAGAGGATACTGACGAACAAGATTCATGAACATTTAAAGAAATTTAGTATGACCAGAAATAGTAGCACGGCTTTGTGAAGGGTAGGTCATGCCTTACGAGCCTAGTTGAGTTCTTTGAAAATGTGACTGAACACATTGACGAAGGAAGAGCGGCGGATGTGGCTAACATGGACTTCAGCAAGGCATTTGACAAGGTCCCACATGCAAGACTTCTTGAAAAGGTGAGGGCATGGGATCCAAGGGGGTTTGGCCTTGTGGATCCAGAACTGGCTTGCCTGCAAAAGGCACAGAGTGGTTGTGGTCTTACTCTGCATGGAGGTCGGTCATCAGTGGAGCGTCCCAGGGATTTGTTTAAGGACCCTTGCTGTTTGTCATTTTCATAAATGACCTGAATGAGGAAGTGGAGGGATGAGTCAGTAAGCTCGCCAACGACATGAAGGTTGGTGGTGTTGTGGATAGTCTAGAGGGATGTCAGAAGTTGCAGCGAGACATAGATAGAAAGTAAGACTGGGTGGAGAAGTGGCAGATGGACTTCAACATGGATAAATGTGTAGTGGTCTATTTTGGCAGGACCAATGGGATGAAGGAGTACAATATCAAGGGTAGGAGTTTTAGCAGTGTTGAGGAGCAGAAGGACCTTGGGGTCCAGGTCTAAAGGACTCTTAAATCGGCCTCACAGGTGGAGGATGTGGTCAAGAAGGCATATGGTGTACTGGCCTTCATTAATCGAGGGATTGAGTTTAGGAGTCGGGATAATAATGCTGCAACTTTATAAGATCCTTGTCAGACCCCACTTGGAGTACTGTGAGCAGTTCTGGTCGCATCACTACAAGTACGATATGGAAGCTATTGAGAGGGTGCAGAGATTTACAAGGATGTCACCTGGATTGGGTGGCAATGCTTTATGAGGATAGGTTGAGGGAGCTAGATCTTTTCTCCCTAGAGAGATGAAGGTTGAGAGGCGACCTAATACAGGTTCATAAGATGTTGAGAGGTACAGATAGTGTAGATTCCCAGAGGCTATTTCCCAGGGCTGAAATGTCGCTAAGAGAGGACACAGGTTTGAGATGCTGGGGAGCAGGTACAGAGGAGATGTCAGGGGTAAGTTTTTCACTGAGGGTGGTGAGTGAGTGGAATCAGCTGCCATTGGTGGTGGTAGAGGCAAACTCATTGGGGTCTTTTAAGAGACTTCTGGATGAGTACATGGGATTTAATGGGATTAAGAGTTATAGATAGGCCTGGTAGGTATGGATATGATCAGCGCAACTTGTGGGCCGAAGGGCTTGTTTGTGCTGTAGTGTTCTATGTTCTATCTCTGTGCATCTCTAGTCCTGGTGAATGGTGCATCCTTTGTACACACGCATGGTCATATGTTTTATTTTTTTCCCTACTGGCAGCCATAGCTTCTTTGCCAGGTCTCTTGGCTCAGGAATTCCTTCTCTAAATCCTTTCCATCTCCTTACATCCTTCAAGGGATCCCTTAAATCTCTCTCTTTAAGCAAGTATTCGGGCACCGACACAGTGAATCACTTTCCATACCTGAGAGCCTGCTGTGAACAAGAGCTGACATCACCATGATATTCAGTGTGCCAGCAAAGCTTTCGGTTGCTTGAGGAAGAAGGTGTTTGAAGACCAGGACTTCACAACAGGTAAGCAGCTCATCATCTACCGAGTGAAATTCATCCTCTTATGTGACTCAGACATGGACTATGTATAGCAGTCACCTCAAAACCCTAGAGAAGTATCATCAGTCCTATCTCTGCAAGATCATATTAATCCATTGGCAGGATAGGCACACCAATATCAGTGTTCTCACTCAAGCCAACATCCCCAGCATCAAAGCATTGACCAGCTCCATTGGGCAGGCCATATCATTTGCCTGTCTGTAACAAGACTCTGAAATAAGCACTCCACTCAGTTTAGACATGTCAAGCAAGTCTCAGGAGAGCAGAGGAAAGACTTCAGCACACCCTCAAAGCCTCTTTGTAAAGTGCAACATCCAAATCAACACCTGGAAATCACAGGCCCATAGCCACCCAAAGTGAAGAAAAAGTGCCCAGAAAAGAGCTGGACACTTCAAGTTTCATCACCAAGAGCAAGCTGAAGCCAAGCGTGAAAATGCAGTGCACGGTAACCTGGAGACTCCAACCACCACCAACTCTACTTTTGACAGTTTATTTATTAGTGTCACAAGTAGGTTTACATTTAAACAGTCTTGGACACTGCAACAGGAAACTGGAATGCCTGGAGGAAACCCACGCATACACAGGGAGAACGTGCAGACTCTGCAGAGATAGTGACTCAAACTGGGAATTAAACCCAGATCCCTAGCGCTGAGGCAGCAGCACTAACCATTGTGCTGTCAGAACCTGTAGATAGTGGATTGGACTCGTGAATCACATGAGAACGCATTTTAATATGGAAACATGCCATTTTTGACTCCAAGGGACTGCCTAACAGCAAATATCTCCTCATGCAGCAGCTCAGTGTCAAATTTTGTTTGACGTTTGCTCCTTTCACAGGTTTTTTTTATTTTAGTTATTTATGGGATATTGCCATCACTGGTTAGATTGGCATTTACTTCCCATTCCTACTTGCCCTTGAAAAGGTGGTTGTAAGCTGTCTTCTTGAATTGCTGCATATTCTGAGGTGTAGGTACACCCACAGTGCTGTCAAAGAAGGATTTTTTGATTTTGGCTCAGCAGCATCAAAGGAAAGCAATGCATTTTCAAGTCAGGACAATGAGTGATTTGGAGGGAAGCCTCTAGGTGGTGCTGTCCCACATATCTGCTGCTCTTGTACTTCTAGATGATAGTGGTTGTGGGTTTGGAGGTGCTGCTTAAGCAACCTTGGTGAATTCCTGTAATACATCTTGAGGATGGTATACACAGCTGCCAATATTCATTGATAGTGGAGGGATTGAATATTTGTGGAAGAGGTAGTAGTTAAGCAAGATGTTTTGTCCTGGATGGTGTTAAGTTTCTTGAGTGTTATTAAACTCCTGATTTGTGCCTTGTAGATGATGGACAGGTTTTGGGGAGTTCGGTCGTGAGTTATTCATCACAGAAATCCTAGCTGTTTTTCTAGCCACAATATTTATATGGCTAGTCCAGTTTAGTTTCTAGTCAATGGTAATTTTCATTATAGTAGATGAGGGAATAAAATGCAACATATCAAAGTTCATAGTTGATACCAAGCTGGGTGGGAGGGTGAACTGTGATGAGGATGCAGAGATGCTTCAGAATGATCTGGATAGGTTGTGTGAGTGGGCAAATCAATGGCAGATGCAGTATAATTTGGATAAACGTGAGATTATTCGCTTTGGAAACAAAAACAAGAAGCCAGATTACTACTACCTGAATGGCTGTAAATTAGGAGAGGGGATGGTGCAGTGGAATCTGGGTGTTCTTTTGCACCAGTCACTGAAGGTAAGCATGTAGGTGCAACAGGCAGCAAAGAAGGCAAATGGTATATTGGCCTTTATTGTGTGAGGTTTCAAGTATAGGAGCAGGAATGTGTTGTTGCAATTATATAGGGCCTTAGTGAGGCCACAGTTAGAAAGTGTGTGCAGTTTTAGTCTGCTTTTCTGAGGAAGGATGTTCTTGCTCTCGAGGAGTGCAAAGGTTTACCAGGGTGATTCCAGGGATGGCACGACTGATTTATGATGAGAGACTGATTAGGTAAGGATTGTTTTTGCTGAAGTTCAGATGAATGAGGAAGGATCTCATAATGATTTATAAAATTCTAACAGGACTAGACAAGATAGATGTAGGGAGGATATTCCCGATTGCGGGGGAGTCCAGAACCAAGGGTCACCAGTCTGACAGTTCAGGAATAGACCATTTAGGACAGAGGTGAGAAGACATTTCTTCACCCAAAGAGCGGTGAATCTGCGGTATTCATTACCATTGAAAGTAGTTGATGCCAAAACATCAAGCTTATTCATGAGGCAGCTAGATATAGCTTTTGGGATGAATGAGATCAAAGATTATGGGAAAAAAGCAGGATTAGGCTATTGAGTTGGACGATCAGCCATGATCGTAATGAATGTCAGAGCACTCAAAGGTCCAAATGAGTTCCTTCTGCTCTATAATCTATGTTTCTATATTAATCTAGACTTCCCTTGCCCTTTGCCTTGCTTTCTCAGACCATCTATCCTATCATGTTTTGTACTCTCTATGTGTTTAAATTCTCTGAGCCTCACTGGACCCATTCACTGAGTTTTCCACAGTTTCTGTATTCTGTACTGTGGCCTTTTTGATGCTATCAGTTCTGGGGTATAGATGTTTCAGTAAGAATAGGGAAGGTGGTAAAAGAGTTGGAGTAGCAGCATTGTTAATTAAGGATAGTTTAGCGGTTGCTGAAAGGCATTTCAAGGGCTATCTGCCTACTGAGGTAATATGGGCTGAAGTTAGAAATAGGAAAGGATCAGTCACGTTGTTAGGAGTTTTCTATCAGCCCCTAAATAGTAATACAGATGTGGAGGAGGAAATGGCAAAGCAGATTATAGATAGATATGAAGGTCACGGGTTAGTTATCATGGATGACTTTAACTTTGCAAATATTGATTGGAACCTTTATAGATTGAACAGTTTGGATAGGACATTTTTTGTACAGCGTGTGCAGGAGGGTTTCCTGACACAATATGTGGAAAACCAATGTGGGGCCACATTGGACTTGGTATTGGGTAATGAACTAGGCTAAGTGTTATATTTGTTTGTAGGAGAGCACTTTGGAGATAGCGACCACAAGTCTTTCATTATTGCAATGGAGAGGGATAGGATCACATGGCAGGGCAAGGTTTATAATTGGGGCACAAGTAATTATGATCCGATTAGACAAGAATTAGGGAGCATAAGATGGGAACAGAAACTGTCATGAATGGGCACAAATGAAAAGTGGAGCTTTTTCAAGGAATAAATACTGCGTGCCCTTGATAGGTATGTCCCTGGCATTCACGGAGGAAATGGCCAAGTGAGGGAACCATGGTTCACAAAAGAGGCTGAATGTCTTTTCAAGAGGAAAAAGGAAGCTTATATAAGGCAAGGTTCAGTTGGGTTACTTGAGGGTTACAAGGTAACTAGGAATGAGTTAAAGAAAGGATTAAGGAGAGCTAGGAGGAGGCATTGAGGGTCGGAGATATAAAAGAATGACCAGGATGAGGTTAGGGCCAGTCAACGATAGTAGTGGGAACTTGTGCATGGAGTCAGAAGAGATAGGTGAGGCACTGAATGAATACTTTTCTTCAGTGTTCACTAAGAAGACAGTCCATATATTTGAGAATCAGTGCGTGACACAAGCTGATAGGATGGAGGAGGTAGATGTTCTGAGGGAAGATATATTAGCAATTTTGAAAAACCTGAGGTTCAAAGACCCCTGGGCCAAATGGGATATTTGGAAAATACTTTGGGAGGCAAGGAATGAAATTGCAGAGCCTTTAGCTTTGATCCTTGGTTCCTCACTGTCCATGGGGATTGTGTCAGAGGACTGGAGAGTGGCGAATGTTGTTCCTCTCTTCAAGAGAGGAAATACGAATAACCCTGGTAATTATAGGCCAGTTAGTCTTATTTCAGTGGTCGGTAAGTTAAAGGAAAGTTGATGGATAGAAATAATGACCAGTTGGAAAGATGCAGTTTAATCCAAGGTAGTTAACACGGTTTTGTAAGGAGTAAGTCCTGCCTCACAAATTTGATTGAATTCTTTGAGGAGGTAACTAAGAAAGTAGATGAAGGTAGAGCAGTTGATGTCGTATACATGGATTTTAGTAAGGTGTTTAATAAGATTCTCCATGGTAGGTTCATGACAAAAGTAAGGAGGTGTGGAATAGAAGAAAATTTGACCGATTAGATTAGTAACTAGCTCTATCATAGAAGACAGAGGGTGGTGTTGGAGGGAAAGTTTTCAGACTGGAGCCAGTTACCAGTGGTGTACCACAGGGATCAGTGTTGCATCCTCTGCTATTTGTGATTTTTTTTCAATGACTTGGAAGAGGGGCTGAAGGGTGGGTTAGCAAATTTGTTGATGACACCAAAATTGGTAGAGTAGTGGATGAGATGGAGGGCTCTTGTAGGCTGCAAAGAGACATTGATAGGATGCAGAGCTGGGCTGAAAAGTGGCAGATAGAGTTTAACCCTGATAAGTGTGAGGTGATTCATTTTGGTAGGACAAACTTGAACGCGGATTACTGAGTCAATGGCAGGGTTCTGAGGAATGTGGACAAATGAAGAGATCTTGGCGCTCATATCCACAGATCTTTGAAGGTTGCCACTCAAGTAGATAGAGCCTTGAAGAAGGCTTATAGTGTGTTAGCGTTTATTAATGGGGGGATTTGAGTTTAAGTGCCGTAGGGTTATGCTGCAACTACATATGACCTTGGTGAGACCACATTTGGAATATTGTGTGCTGTTCTGTCACCTCACTATAAGAAGGATGTGGAAGCATTGGAGAGAGTGCAAAGGAGATTTACCAGGATGCTTCCTGGTTTGCAGGGTAGGTCTTATGAGGAAAGCTGGAGCTGGGGCTTTTCTTCTTAGAGCGAAGGAGAATGAGAGGCGATGTAATAAAGGTTTATAAGATGATGAGAGGGGATAGACAGCGTGGACATGCAGAGACTATTTCCTCAGGTGGAGGTAGCTGTTACTAGGGGCCATAACTATAAGGTTCATGGTAGGAGATATAGGAAGGATATCCGAGGTAGATTCTTTACTCAGAGTGGTAGGGGTGTGGAACGCACTGCCTGCTGTGATAGTGGAGTCGGACACTTTAGGAACTTTCACGCAGTTATTGGATAGGCACATGAAGCATACCAGAATGATAGGGAGTGGGATAGCTTGATCTTGGGTTTGGACGTGGCTTGCCACAACATCGAGGCCGAAGGTCCTATGCTGTACTGTTCTATAAATTAACTATTGTGTAGTTGCCAAATTAATTTGGACATAGATAAATATAAAAAGGTCACATGCTACTTGGCAAATAGGAATTTAAGTGGGGTAAAGGGGCAAATGGATCTCAGTCAAAGTACTTTACAGCAAATTAAGTACTTTCAAATGTAGTCAATAATGTGATGTAAGAACCAGAGCAATCAAATTGCACACAGCAAGATTCCAAGAACAGCAATGTGATAATTACCAGATTTTCCATTTTTGCAATGTTAATTGAGGGATAAATATTGGCCAGAATATTGGAGGTAACTTCCCAGTTCTTCTTCAAAATGGTACCATACGACCAGAGAAAATACATGGGATCTCAATTTAACATCACTGCAGCAACTCCCAAATCCACAACCTCGACCCCAAAGGTCATGGGCAGCAGGTACAATGGAACACCACATCACCATGTTTTCATCTGAGTCGTATATGATCCTGCCTCCGAACAATATCATTGAATACTTGGTCATCACCAGATCAAAATTCTATAATGTCCTATCAGCACTGTGGCAGTACCTTCACTGCACAAATTGTAGCAGTTCAGGAAGGTAACTCACAACAACCTTCTCAGGACAATTAAAAAAATGCTTATGTTGCAGCAACAAACCGCATCTTGTGACTTAATGAAAAAAGGCTACATTCATTATAAGACTGTCGTGATGCAACACATCAGTCAGTCACCATATTTTCAGGGCAACTGGAGACAAACAATAAATACCAGCCTTGCAGATGGCACACATATCCCAAGGTTGAAAGAAACACTCCCACCTAAAGCAGTTTTTTTTTTAATTCATTCATGGACATGGACATCACTGGCTGGCCAATATTTAATGCCCATTCCCAGTTGCCTGAGGGCAATTGAGAGTCAACCACATTGCTATGGCCAGACCAGATAAGAATGATAGATTTCCTTCCCCAGAGGACATTTGTGAACCAGATGAGTTTTTCTGACAATTAACAATGTTGTGTGGTCATAAGTAGATTCTTAATTCCAGATTTTTTATTTAGTGAATTCAAATTCCACCATGAAAGCCATGACAGGATTCAAACCTGGATCCCTAGATCATTAGCTGAGTTCCTGGATTAATAGTCTAGCGATAATATCACTAGGCCATTGCCCTCCCGCAAACTTTCAACTACACCTATAAAAATAGCTAAGAAAATATTTGATTAAACATGGCATTGAGGGTCAAATAAGTCTTGTACTTAAAAAGAATTCTGCAGAACTTTTGCAAATGAAATTAACCAGGTGAGCTAAAATTTGGAATTCAATAAATTACCTGCTGGGGTAATTAGTTTGATAAACCAAACAGCCTTTTCTCTTTCCATTTCTCTTGCAATCCAAACATCATACCAGATCTAAAACTACAGTGTCGATTAGTGATATACAGTACAATTGTTAAGCTAGAAATGTATTTGAGAAATGATGATGGACTAATCTATTTCTTTTCAACTATATTTCATTGTTGCAAGTGCAGTCTGATGGATTGTTAATCTGTACTTCCAAGGGACCTTAAATATGATGAGGCTAAGTAATATTAATTTTGCATGGTCACAAATACAGACCTTTAATGCATTTCTCTGAATCAATAAATGCAATAATCAGAATGCATTTAGCATTCTGTCATAATCTTCTGCAAATTACATTGTAACTACCATCCTAATATATTATTCATATTCACAGTGTCAGTGTGTGAAGTGATATATTGCTGTTTAGATCTTCTAATAAATAAAACAAATGCCTGTAAATAACAGTGTTATGTTCTTTTCATTTTTATATCAAGATTGTCTCAACAAAGAATGCAAATGTGCACGTATGGGACAGAAGTGGAAAAACCAAGTCATTCACAGTACATATTACTTAATTAAAGTATTGCACTCTAAGCCTGACGCTTCAAAGAGTATCTGCTGAATCAGTGCATACGCCAAAACAATGACTTGTCCTAAGGATATCACATGCGAATTTCATGAGGACATGGACTGAGATGATCACAAATTCTCCATAGTGGACTAGTTCATTACAATGGGGTCTTCAATGCAAAGATAGCCATGAACTATCAGGCTTGGGATGGTGTCCTGGGTAATCAGATGTAGGGAAATATAATTATATGACATGCTTCTCAAGTTTTTGCACCCATCAGAATATGTCAATCACCAGCACTATCTTAACAGACAGCAACATACAAAAACACTTCGTTGCACCTAAGATCTAAACAATAACATCAACTTGACTTTATCGTTATCCAGCAAAACAACATAAAATATAAGTATCAGAGTTAAGAGGAGTTGGGTGCTCTACAACAGTGATTGCCAACCTTTTAAATTTAATGCACACATCTATTCTACAAAAACATTTTGAGGCATATCTCCGATTTTCTCCGCCTTCTTCCCTTATTGGGAACTTTGTTTTTAAACTTCTCTCTGTCCTTTCACCTGTTTTTTCCAACCTGTCCGTCTCTTCCACTTCTGGTGGTGCTTTTGTATTCAGCTCCAAGTCCCAGTGGTATTATGCATGGACCTGACCAACGTAAAAAATGCATACCACGCACATGTTGCGCCTTCCTAGCCGATGCATGCGCGGGAGGCCCAAGATTCATCGAGTCTTGCAGCTGCCAACCATGGAGCTGAAAATGAACTTTTAGTTTAATTACATGAATCTTGAATTATTTGGATTTTTCTGTGCAGTACACTGGTTGGAAACCACTGTTCTACAGACCAAAAGATGCTGAACTTGGAAGATGAAATTGAGTATCTCATCATAAAGAAAACCAAAATGCATAGGCCTCCAAGAAAGCTAGGTATGCACAAACTGGCATCTGCAGAGCACTGAAAACAATTAAGGCTCAGACTTAAGGAACAGCTGTCCTCCAAAGAAAACCCATGTTAAGATATCAAAGTGACATTGTTAACCTTCAAATCAATAGTTCAGGGGCTGCCAATGACGACTTGGGAATACAGAAAAGAAACAACAAAGATTGGCTTGACGAAAGAACAACTTGAGACAAATGCAGCATATGCTACAAGACTGGATAACAGTAGTACAGCTTCTGCTGAAAAAACATTCCAGGAGAGCAAACTTATCATGAAAATGAGTTGTGTAAGGTCTAAGAAAGATGCATGGTGGGTTGAACAAGCCATAAATCTTCAAGTAAATGTTGATCGCACAACATAAGAAATGTTGATAAAGCCCTGAAGACTTTATGGCAGATACTCACTGTTCTCAGTACTGATGAAGAATCTGTCCTGACAGATTATCAAAGTCTGCAGTGCTGAGCACCTTGGAGCGTGTTTAACAGCCCATCCACTGTAAATGGGGTAGCGATTAACAATCTTTCAGACTGTCCCAATTGGATAGAAAACACCTCTCTTGTAAAGACTGACAAGAAAGTTCTATCCAAGAGGATCCAAGGATCTGGGGTATCCTAGTTCACTATCAAACTGGCACAATTATATCACAGAATGTGGGATTAACAAACCATTTCTTCAGTTTTCAAGGATGCAACAAGTGTTCATTTGTATAAAGGAAAAGATCAGAAAATTTACGTGACAACAAGAGAGAAATCTCGCTGTTTTGTGATAGCTGGTAAGATTCTAGCAAATGTTTGCAACAAGATCCTATATAAATGTGAAGCCTTTCTTTCAAAGGAAGCCAAAGTACCCAACAGTGTGCAGTTAATTTTAATCTGATTGGCTCAGCTAGTACAATGCAAACAACGATCAGTATTCTGTTATAGAACATTCTAATTAGGCAATTAAATTCTTTATATACACACATTAATAAGCTATCATCCAGTGTCATGGGTATAGTGATGTTCAATACAGAAGGTCATAATCAATTACTATTCCCCGCCTTAGTTCTGGTCCAATTAGCTTTTCTTTAGTTCACACTGAGAACAGGATCACCTGTTGAGAATTTCTTTTTCTTAATATTTCTGAAACAAGCAAGTACATAGGCCAATTCAGCAGTTCTACAGTAACACATTTTCTTTAGAGTCTTGATATAACTTGTGGTAATAATGATTGGAAGCTGATTAGTGAATTGACTCAGAGTACCTGTCAGCCTGAAAAATATCACATATGGCCACTTTAATCACTTTGGAGTTTAATCACTGCTCCAATGTTTCAAGTCAGTGCTTTTCGGATTTTCCTTGGAACACTTGACAAGAATTTACTCAGGGTTAAGCAATGGCTGAGTGGGAAAGACAAATCTTACAGCCAGGAGAAAAGGTAATTAATGCAAATTTTAAAGCCAGGATTTGGCATAAATTCAAATTATATTCATCCAAACGACTAGTGGACATTGTACTGAAACTAACGAATTCTCCACGCCCACAAGCTACCAGCAGATGCTGCAATGCATGGTTTCTATTCACCTCCCTTTGTCACCCCCCCCCCCAACTCTTTTTCATGGTTCAAGAGCAATATCAACATAACTGATGTGGACAAGAGATGGAAAACTGAAGAAAGATAGCACCACGGTGCAATATAGTGCATAGAAAAAGTCATTTTATTACAACTATATGGCATACACTTATAAACCTGGTTCTATATAAAGAATTCTCTCATGCATTGAGAAGGAGAGATTTTGTTGCATGAATCACTTCACTTAGTCAGTAAAAATCTAGTAATATTACTTTTGCCCAACAGTAAAGATTGGTCTGAAAAAAAACTCATTAATAACATCAGATTTTCCGTTGGAGAAAATGTTTGAATTAGTGCCATTGATTATTGTAAAAAAAAACTTTAAAAACTATTATATTTTAGTCATCATGGAATTCATTTTGCTGCTGTGAAGGCAACTGATAGACTTCATGCACACACTGGTTTAACAAAGTGGTAAAGCCCAATTGCCAATTTCAACCTCAGCCCAGTATTATAAAATATGAAGCAAGTTAATTTCATTAAATAGTACAAACCCATTTATAAATTGCAATGCCAGAATAGTTAAACATGATCTCAAAGGTATCAAAGCATTAAAAACAAAGATAAAGGCAAAATTTTGTTGCAGATGCTGGAATCTGCAACAAAAACAGAATATGTTGGAAAATTTTAGCAGGTCTAACAGCATTAGTGAAGTAAGAAGTCTCACAACACCAGGTTAAAGACCAACAGGTTTATGTGGTAGCACAAACTTTCGGAGTGCTGCCCTTTGTCAGGAGAGCGAAGGCCGTTTCGAACCAGGTTGATCCTATTTTCTCTCTCCACTAATGTTGTCAGACTTGCTGAAATGTTGCAGAATTTTCTGTTTTTAATTAAAATACATTTGTTTAAATTCAATGGGCTTAAACTATCAATACAATCTTTATAAGATGATAAAATTATAATACATTATAATGCCAACTGTTTATTTTAAACTACCAATATTACATTACATAGCAACATATAGGTTATATGACATAGAAACAGGCAATTCACCCTATCAGTCCATGCTGGTACTTATGCTCCACTTGAATCTTCCCCATCTTTCTTGATCTATATCTATCAACATAACCATTATTCCCTTCTCACTCATATGCTTTTTAACTGCTCCTCAAATTCGTTAGCACTGTTCATTTCAACCACCTGTGTGGTAGCAAATTCCATTTCCTCACTCTTAATAGAATATAGACATGCTGATTAGGTGCATTGGTCATGCTAAAATTCTCCTTCAGTGTACCCAAACAGGAGCCAGAATGTGGCAACTACGGGATTTTCACAGTAACTTCATTGTAGTGTTAATGTAGAACATAGAACATTATAGTGTAGTACAAGCCCTTTGGCCCTCGATGTTGCACCAACCGGTGGAACAAATCTAATGGCCCTCTAACCTCAACTATTCCAATGTTATCCTATGCCTATCCACTGACCATTTGAACGCTCTTAAAGTTAGCAAGTCCACAACTGCTGCTGCTGTAAGCTTACCTGAGGAGATAGGAGAGACACTGAATGAGTATTTTTCGTCAGTATTCACGCAGGAGAAAGACAGTGTTGTCGGGGGGAAGACTGCGATACCAGGTTGTAGACTAGGTAGGAATGAGGTTCATAAGGAGGAGGTGTTAGCGAATCTTGAGGGTATGAAAATTGATAAGTCCCCTGGGCCAGATGGGATTTACACCAGGATTCTCTGGGAGGCTAGAGAGGAGATTGCAGAGCCTTTGGCTTTGATGTTCATGTCATCGTTAGCTACAGGTATAGTGCCGGAAGACTGGAGGATGGCAAATGTTGTCCCTTTGTTCAAAAAGGGGAGTAGGGACCATCCTGGAAATTATAGACTGGTGAGCCTGACTTCTGTTGTGGGCAAGGTCTTGGAAAGAATTATAAGTGATAGGATTTATAAGCATCTAGAGGGGAATAAATTGATTAGGGATAGTCAGCACGGTTTTGTGAAGGGTAGGTCGTGCCTCACAAACCTTATTGAGTTTTTTGAGGAGGTGACCAAAGAGGTAGATAAGGGTAAGGCAGTTGATGTAGTTTATATGGATTTTAGCAAAGCGTTTGATAAGGTTCCCCATGGTAGGCTACTGCAGAAAGTGCAGATGCATGGGATTGAAGGGGATTTAGCAGTTTGGATTAGGAATTGGCTAGCTGATAGAAGACAGAGGGTGGTGGTTGATGGGAAATATTCAACCTGGAGTGCAGTTACAAGTGGTGTACCTCAAGGATCTGTTTTCGGGCCACTGCTGTTTGTCATTTTTATAAATGACCTAGATGAGGGTGTAGAGGGTTGGATTAGTAAATTTGCTGACGATACCAAAGTGGGGGGAGTTGTAGACAGCGAGGATGGATGTTACGGTTTGCAGAGGGACATAGATAGGTTGCAGAGCTGGGCCGTGAGGTGGCAAATGGAATTCAATACGGATAAGTGTGAGGTGATTCACTTTGGTAGGAATAACAGGCACATGAAATATAGGGTTAATGGAAGGACCCTTAATAGCGTTGTCGAGCAGCGGGATCTTGGGGTACAAGTACATAGCTCTTTGAAAGTTTGCACCCAGGTTGATAAAGTTGTTAAAAAGGCGTACGGTGTGTTAACTTTTATTGGTAGAGGGATTGAATTTAGGAGCCGTGAGGTTATGTTACAACTGTACAAAACTCTGGTGCGGCCGCACTTGGAGTATTGCGTACAGTTCTGGTCGCAGCATTATAAGAAAGATGTGGAAGCATTGGAAAGGGTGCAGAGGAGGTTTACCAGGATGTTGCCTGGTATGGTGGGAAGGCCTTATGAGGAAAGGCTGAGGGACCTAAGGTTATTTTCATTAGAGAGAAGAAGGTTACGCGGTGACCTAATTGAGGCGTACAAGGTGATCAAGGGACTGGATAGGGTGGATAGTGAGAGCCTTTTTCCTCGGATGGTGATGACCAACACGAGGGGACATAACTTTAAATTAAGAGGTGGTAGTAATATGACGGATGTTAGAGGCAGGTTCTTTACACAGAGGGTGGCGAGGGCGTGGAATGCCCTGCCTGCAGCAGTTGTGGACTCGCCTACTTTGGGGGCATTCAAATGTTCGGTGGATAGGCATATGGATGATATTGGAATAGTTTAGGTTAGAGGGTCATTGGCCGGCGCAACATCGAGGTCCGAAGGGTCTGTACTACGCTGTAATGTTCTACTTGTGACATTAATAAATAAACTTAAATTATTGGATTTCTTGGTGACTAATCTTATATTTAAGGCCTCTTGATATGCTTTTTCCCAAAATAACAATCATGTTGTACGGGACTAGAGTACTATGGGGACCCAAGCAAGTAGATGTTGCTTTCTTAAGACCCTTCTTAAAGGAAATGAGTGAAGATTTTGGTTTTTAATGCCACTCCAGCTTTTCCTTGCACAAGCCCACAAATTGCCAGTTTTATTCTCATCTTATCATGGTGGGTGTTGAACTCAAGTGCTCTGGGCTGCTTGTCTAATACCATAATTTGAGAGAATAACAGTTTCAAAAAATACAACAATTCAAAAGTTGAAATTGGAGTTTCATCAGACCAAAAATTTAGAAATGAAATTTAGCTGGCAACCTACCTCGACGATTCAGCCCAAAAAGGTGATGTTGCTGTGCTGACTTGTTCACCTTTATTAAAAACTAGAAGTGGAGAGGTAGCCACATCCTTTTTAGAAAGTGGAGGAGTCCCTGTGCAAAATAAACTATGAAGTCAATTGCGCACAACACATAAAATTCAATTACATATGCCTTTAAGAGCAATATAGTGGCACAGTGATTATCACTGCTGCCTCACATGCCAGGGACCTGAATTCAATTCCCAGCTTGGGTCACTGTCTGTGTGGAGTCTGCATGTTCTTCCCATGTCTGTAGTTCATCTGGGTGTTCAGGTTTCCTTCTATAGTTTGGTTAGGTACATGGACCATGTTAAATTCTCCCTTATTGTACCCGAACAGGCACCATAGTGTGGCGACAAGGGGATTTTCATAGTAATTTCACTGCTGTGTAAATGTAAGCCTACTTGTGACATATAAATAAAATAAACATGGACTTGAGTTGGATCTCTGACTTGGGTCGGTGTCTGTGGGAGTTTGCACATTCTCCTCGTGCTTGCGTGGGTTTCCTCCAGGTGCTCCAGTTTCCTCGCACACCCCAAAAACGTGCTTTTAGGCTGATTGGTGTTAACAAATTGTCCCTAAATCAAACCTCCCTCAAACTAGCACACATTATCTAAATTTGCACACTTTTACTGTAGAGTCCAAGAGGCAAAGGAAAAAGTCATAGGTAGAAGAAGGATTGAAATGAGGCACTCACTGAATGTTAAAATGGCGGCAAAGGTTTGTTGGGCCAAAGGGCCTGTTTCCTGTGCTGTGTTGTTCTTTGTTTGTTCTTTGTTCTTTTAAAAAGTTAAAGTTAAATAAATAAATTTAACTTTTTTGTTATGAAGTTTGGAAGAAATGCATAGATTTTAATGTTACTTGTTTTGAAAAATGTGCAATGAAATATTGGTAACAATTACCCAAGTATTTCTGGGGAAATATAATTAAAGAAAGGATAGGAGTTTCAGTGAAAGAATATTTGAAAGTCATGTTTCCAGTGCACATAGACAAATACCCTACTAAATGTAATAGACTTGGTTCAATTGCTTAATGACTTTAAATAGCAGAACACAGACAAATTCAAAGACATGGGTGGCAAGGAGGCACAATGGTTATCTCTACTGCCTCAGTGCCAGGGACCCAGGTTTGATTGCTGGCCTTGGGTGACTTGCTGTGTATATGGAATTTGCATGTTCTCTCCGTGTTTGTGAGGGTTTCCTCTGGTGCTTGGTTTCCTCCCACAGTCCAAAGATGTGTGGGTTAGATTGATGCTAAACAGTCTCGTAATATCAGGGGGATTAACAGAGTAAATATATGGGGTTACAGGGTTAGGGTTTGGGTTGGATTGCTGTCAGTGAAGGCTCGATGGGTTGAATGGCCTCTTCTGCATTGTAGTGATTCTATGATTCTAAGATCAACTTTCCTAATTCTTTTCTTGAAGTTCAGCAGTAAACCAGTTGTACCATCTTTAAATAATACTTTTTTCTTAGCTTCAGCTTTTAACAGAAGTTTGAATAGTATCAACAGCAATATGCACTTAAAGGAAGCTGAATTCAAATAATGAGTCAAACTAGTGTATCATTTAGTTGAGGTGCATAAAATTATGAGGTGCCAAGATACTGTAGAAATGAAGATCCTGTCCCACTTATTACAGAATTCAAAAACCAAAAGGGGTGGATTTAAATCAATCGATGCAAGGATCACATAAGTGTTGAAAAGAAGCATTTTTACCCAAATAATACTGGGGGTCTAAACCCCATTGGCTGAAGCCAAGATCACTTTTAAAAGTACTTGCAAATTCACTTGGACAGCCATAATCTACATGGCTATGGACCAAGTACTGGACATTGTGTTAGGCTGAATAATTCTTATGACTGACACAGACATGAAGGAATGAATTGTTTTCCTCTGTGCATATATTTCTGTGACTCTGTGACAAGGGTAATGAGTGTGAACTGGTATACAACAGGATACAGAAAACAAATGTTTGATGAGCTGAATGAGACAGAGCATGAAAGATGGCAAACCAGTGAGGAGAAGATGAGATCAACTAAATCTGGAGATGATCAGGCATGGTTGAAAATTTCAGAGGTATATCTGATGTACAGAGAATGACACAGTGATACAGAGAGATGAAAATAGGCTGTATTTATAATATAGGTACAAGGTTAAAAGTGCAGCTTGGGGTAGAATATGACACTGAGCCTGTATACAGTTTGGTTCAGCCCAAGACATGAAGGGGTTTAAGAGTCAACAGCAAGTTACACAGCTGTCCTTCCAAATATTTAGCCAGAAGAAAATACAGCTCACCCAAAATTGTATGTTGGGCAAGCAGTCTGATGACTGAGCGGATGAGGTGGAAAGCTAGAGCTGTGTGTGTTCTTAGCAAACACAAAGCTAAAACATTGTTGGATGATATCATCACGAAGCAACACGAAAATCAGAAAGTAACAAAAGTAGCTATTTGAAAGGTTCTGAAGGTAAGGGTACAAGTAAAGAAAAATAAGGCATTGGAAAAGGTACTCTGCAGACAATTGGATAAATAAGGATGAAGCCAAATCAGATCAGTATTACCAAACTGCACAACAGAAAATATCGCTGAAGAAAACTGTGTTGATTGTGTCAAAAGATGCAGAAAGATCAAAAAGTGCATGGAAATGGAACGTTTATAGAGAATGTTTAGTTAGAACCACTCTGCGATTATGGAAGGAGTGGAAACCTGATGGGAGACATTTGATACCGATAGTTTAGGGATATATAATATATATGGCCAAAAATTGGTAAAACAGCAATACGATTAAGCTTCCCTTAGAAGGGTGGCACATGACACATCCTTTGAACATCCCAAAGAGCTTCACAGCCAATAATAGTGTGCATAAAGTGTAGCCATCAGCAATTTGACCAACTGATCACTTCTTGGGGTGATTAGGTGTGGGATAAACATTGGCTCAGACACTAGAAGAATACCATATGATACCAAGGATATTTACAACCAATTGGACAACAAGGCAGGGTCTCAAATTAACTTTTCATCCTCAAAACTGACAACTCTATCAATGCAACATTCCTTCAGTAACAGGATAACACGTCAACCTAGATTCCTGCAGGAGAACTTTAATCGAGAAATTTCAGGCAGCATGTGTATTACCAGTGGACCAAGGTGATATTTCCAGGACTTTGTATTAAATATGAAAAGAGATTCAGAGAGCTAATTTTGATGCCTTTAAAAAAATATTTATTTTTTGGAGTGTGGGAATTATGCAAAGAGGTGCAGATGGCTTGTATATAAGCAGTCCAATTTTCATAAACTTTGCACAAGAGATTGGAGATGACATTTTTCCCCCTAAAAATAATAGCTATGTAATATAACCTAGCAAAAGCAATTAACATTATATCGATAAGCAAGTGATTCATGCCAAGACTAGATATACCTCTCTTGTCTTTTCCTATGACTGAGATGATTGAATGTTCCAGGGGATGTAAGCTGCTAACATTGGAATGAGAGTGTTGTTTTTGAAGAACCACATTCTGAAGTTGATTAGTGGAAAATGGGGTAGGAAAACATGGGATGTTTGCACTCTTAAAGCTGATAATCAGGAACTATTTCTGCAATTTTTTTTCCTCAAGGTGATTGAACTAGGTGAGGTACAGGCAAGATCTACAGAAGTAACAGGTTTGATAAACGAAAAGGACCTTTCTCGTAACAGACTGTGCGTTATTTTCGTTGGGCCGAAGGGCCCGTTTCCCATGCTGTTTTGTTCTTATTCACTACTTTGCAAAGGCAAAACAGTTTTCGTCCCTGATCCTAGGGCTGTACTACTAAATAAGGGGTAGATTTATCAAGTTTACATACGTACAAGTTTAAATTCTTCAAAATCATGAACCTCAATAGTTAGAAGACATAAATGCTGAATATAAGAAAGAGTGAAATAGTTACCTGTTTGCTGTTTATTTTGATCCTCAGCATGGCATGAAGTGGATGTGCCCCTAAAAGTATCCAGTTCTGAATCAAAAGGTTTAATCAACTTGCTTCCAGCATTTAATCCTTCCCATGGTTCTGTTGTCGATGCCATAATATTACTTCCCTGATGTTGAAAATGATCACGATAAAGATCATCTGACCTTAAATGCCTGTTTAAAAATCAAATATTAGACTTACATCTCCAAGTTTAAGTAGCAAAAAGGAAATAAAAGATTTGTATTTATGCAAGTACATTTTAAGCCTTCAAAATGTCAAAAAGCACTTTACAGATAATGAAACACTCTTGAAATGTAACATGGAAGACCTAGAAGCCAATTGTTACATGCCAACAAATAACAATGTGATGGGAGGCAATAGCTTATAATGGTATCACTAGACTATTAATTCAGAAACTCAGCCAATGCAATTACTGACGGCAGATGGTGCAGTTCAATTCAATACAAAATATCTGGAATTAAGAATTTACTGATGACCATGAAACCATCCTGAATTGTTGCAAAAACTATCTGGTTCACTAATGTCCCTTCGGAAAAAAAAATCTGCCATCCTTACCTGATCTGACCAATACGATCCCTTAAAGAGACAGTATCAGAGAAGACTTTACAGACAAATCAGGAGGGCAAAAGGGGACATGAGATTGTTTTGGCAGATAAGGCAAAGAAGAATCCAAAAAGCTTCTACAAAATGCTGGAAATCTTAAAGCACATCAAGGTAAATAACTCCTGGGACTTAATGAAGTGTATCCCAGGACATTGTAAGAAGCTAGGGAAAAATTGTGGGTTCCCAGCAGAGACATTTCAAACACTGCCTCAGATGAGGTGCCTGAAGATTCGAGGATAGAGAATATTCTACTTTTGTTTAAGAAGGGCTTCAAGGGAAAACCTGGAATACAGGCCAGTGAGCCTAACGTCTGTAATGGGTAAGCTGTTTGAAGGTATTCTGAGAGTAGGATTTACAGGGATTGAGAGAGGCAAGGACTGATTAGAGACAGTCAACATGGATTACTGAATGGAAAAATCATGAATTTGACTGAGTTTTTTGAAGGGGTAGCAAGGAGGTAGATGAGAGCAGTGTAATCAAAGTTGTCTACATGGACGTTAGGAAGGCCTTTGACAAGATACCGCATGATGAGTTGTTGCATAAGGTTAAATCTCATAGGATCTCATGAGATAGCCAATTGGATACAAAATTGACTTGGCGATAGAAGACAGAGGGTGGTAGTAGATGACTGCTTTCCAAACTGGAGGCCTATGACCAGCAGTGCACTTTGGAGATCGATCATTTGTCATTTATATTAATGATTTGATTGAGAATTTAGAAAGCATGATACTGGAGATGAGGGGGTTAGCTTATGAGGAGAAATTAAATAGTCTAGGTCTATACTTGTTGGAGTTTAGAAGGCTGAGGGGGGATCTTATAGAGACTTACAAGATAATGAAGGGGCTAGGATAGGGTAGAGGTAGAGAGAATCTTTCCACTTAGAAGGGAAACCAGAACTAGAGGGTACAGTCTCAAAGTAGGGAGCAGTTTAGAACAGAGTTGAGGAGGAATTTCTTCACTCAAAGGGTGGTGTAATTCTCTGCCCACTGAAGCGGTGGAGGCTAACTTGTTGAATATGTTTAAATCACGGGTAGATAGATTTCTGATAAACAAGGGAATTAAGTGTTATGGGGAGAAGGCGGGAAAGTGGAATTGATCCACTTCAGATCAGCCATGATCTTACTGAATGGTGGGGCACACTCGAAGGACTGGATGGCCTACTCCTGCTCCGATTTCTTATGTTCTTATGGAGTTTTGCCAATGACTCCAAGATTGGTGGCACAATGGACAGAAAAGAAAGTTATCTAGGATTGCAATGGGATTTTGATCAATTAGGCCAGTGGACTGATCAATGGCAGATGGAATTTAATTTAGATAAACGAGGTAATACATGTTGATAGATCGAACCACGTCAGGGCTTACTCAGTTAATGAACAGCATTGGGAGATTTATAGAACAAAGAAATTAATTTGTTGTTCGTGGGTGTTGTTGACTGGGGAGCATTTATTACCCAACCCTAATTGCGTGAAGGCAGTTCAGGGTCAACCACATTGCTATGGGTCTGGAGTCACAGAGAGTCATAGAGGTTTACGTGATAGAAACAGACTCATTGGCCTAACTTGTCCATACCACCCAGTTTTTACCACTAAGCTTGTCCCAATTGCCCACACCCCTTAATACCAATATTACCCATGTAATTGTCGAAATGCTTTTAAAAGACAAAATTGTACCCACCTCCACTACTATCTGACAGCTCCTTCCAAACACTCACCACGCTCTGAGTTCAATGGTTCTCCTTAATAATGCAATATTTGTATACCTACCTTCCATTGTTGAGTTACAATAGAAAATATGCTCGGGAGTGGATATCAATGAAGAGGCAAAATAGGTAGTTTAACCAACCTGGATTATATCGCGATTAAATATTAACAATTGTTACAATGTAGTACCTTCTATACATAGAATGCGTCATACTACTGGGTACTACTGAGTCCATACATTGCAAACCACTGCTGTATTATTTTTGTTCTTTCATGGCTTCTAGCAAAAGCAACATTGATTGCTTATCCCTAACTACCCTTTGAAATGATGGATGTGAGTAGCCTTCGCTAACTGCTACAGTCCATCTGGTGTGTGTACACATAGTAGGCCCAGGAATATGGTTCCATGTCAGGATGATGTGTGGTTTGAATGGGAACTTGCAGGTGTTGGTGTTCCCAAGCATGTTGATGTCATTCTAAGTGGTAGAGGTGGCAGGTTTAGAAGGTGCTGTTAAAGGAAACTTGATGTCAAGGGAAGTCACTCTCACCTCACTTCTTAAATTTAGCTCTTTTACTGACATTTAGACCAAGGCTGGAATGAGGTGTGGAGCCAAGTTGTTCATGCAAAGCCCAAACTATACATGAGAAAGCTGAGTAAAAGCCACTGGCACTGACACCTTACCTCATTTTGTTAATGACTGAGAGTAGATTGATAGGGTGGTATTTAGCTGGATTGGATTAGTTTTGTTTTTTGTGGACAGAACACATCTGGTTAATTTCCCACATAGTCAAAGCCTGTTGTTGTAACTGTGCTGAACAGTTTAACTAGGGGCACAGCAGCACAAGTTTCCTGTAATATTATTGGTATGTTGTTAGGCAATATCCACTGCCTTCAGCCATTTTTTGGAATCATACTGAGTGAATCAAATTAGCTGAAGACTGGAATGCTGGGAATCTCAGAAGATGGCTAAGATGGATTATTCACTTGCTACTTCTGGGTAAAGTTATCACAAGTGCTTCAGCATTGTATTTTCACAATAATGCACTAGGCTGGGTCATCACTGAGAAATTGAGGTATTTTGTTGGGCCTTCTCCCATTAATTGTTTAACTTTTAAAATTCATCTTATGGGACATAGGCATTGGCATATATTATCCATCCTGAGTTGCCCTGAAGTGATGATGGTGAGCTACCTTCTCGAACCACTGCGCTCTCTGATAAACACACTAAGTAGTCTCACAACACCAGGTTAAAGTCCAATAGGTTTATTTGGTAGGTTCACAAATAGGGCATATATAGACACAAACTCAATTATAAGACAATGATTGACCATTGTGATCTGTGTGTCTATTTATGCCGTGTTTGTGAAGCAAATCCTGCAATCAACTGATGAAGGGGCAGCGCTCTGAAAGCTCGTACTATCAAATAAACCTGTTGGACTTTAACCTGGTGTTGTGAGACTACTTACTGTGCCTACCTCAGTCCAATGCCAGCAACTCTACATCATGTCTCTGATAAAGCGTGATTTGGAAAGGTTGAGTGAGCACATGTATAGCAGACGCAGTATAATGTGGATAAAAATGAGGATATCCACTTTGGAAGCAAAAATAGGAAGGCAGATTAATGCCGGAATGGGTGTAAGTTGACAGAAGTAGATACTCAGTGAGATCTTTCATGTTCTCGTGCATCAGTTGTTGAAAGCAAGTGTGCAGATACAATAGGCAGTAAAGAAGGCAAATGGTATGTTTGAGTATGGGGATAGGGATATTTTACTGCAATTGTATAAAGCATTGGTGAGGCCACATCTCCTGGAGTATTTTGTGCAGTCTTGGTGTCCTTTGCTATAGAGGAAGTGCAGCAAAGGTTTACAGGACTCTCATACAAGGAGAAACCATATTGGTTAGGATTATATTCATAGAACATACAACAAAGAACATTACAGTGCAGTAAAGGCCCTTCAGCCCTCCACGTTGTGCCGACCATTGGAACCAATCTTATGACTCTCTAACCTAAACTATTCCAATGCTATCCACTGACCATTTGAACGCCCTTAAACTTGGTGAGTCCACAATGCTGCAGGCAGGGCATTCCACGCCCTTATTACCCTCCGAGTAAAGAACCCACCTCTGACATCCATCCTATAACTACGACCCCCTAATTTAAAGCTATGTCCCCTTGTGTTAGCCATCACCATCTGAGAAAAAAGGCTCTCACTATCCACCCTATCTAATCCTCTGATCAATTATATTGATTGATTGATTATATGCCTCAATTAGGTCACTTCTTAGCCTTCTCCTCTCCAATGAAAATAACCTCAAGTCCCTTAGTCTTCCCTCATAAGACCTACCTACATACTAGGCAACATCCTGGTAAACCTCCTGTGCACCCTTTTTAAAGAAAGATGTCTTTCTTATAATGTGGCATCTTTCTTATAATGTGGCGGCCAAAACTGTACACAATACTCCAAGTGCGGCCGCAGAAAAGTTTTGTACAGTTGCAACATGACGTCACTGCTCCGAAATTCAATCTCTCTGTATGCTTTCTTAACAACCTTAGCAACTTGAGTACCAACTTTCAGGGATCTATGCACACGTACACCGAGATCTCTCTGCTCGTCCACACTACTAAGAGTCCTACCATTAGCCCTATATTCTGTACACATATTACCCTTACCCAATATTCATTGAGGTTTAGAAGAATGAGGGGATCTCATAGAAACTTAAACAATTCTAACAAACGGATGGTTTGGTGGATTAGTCCAAAACTAAGGGTCATAGTTTGAGAAGGAGTAAACCTTTCAAAACTGAGGTGAGGAGAAATTTCTTTATCCGGAGAGTGGTGAATCCATTACCAAGAAGTAGTTGAGACTAAAATGTTGTGTGATTTTAAAGAGGAATTAGATATAGCTCTTGGGACTAAAGGGATCAAAGGAAACGGGGGAAAGGCTGGTTCAGAGTACTGGATTTGATGATCAGTTATGATCACAATAAATGGTGGAGCAGATTCAAAAGGCCAAACAACCACTTCCTACTTCTATTTTCTCTGTAAGTTTCTATGCGTTTTATTTGTGTTAAAACCTTCATGAGCAAACTCCTATGAATTTATTCAAAAACTTTTCTCCATGGTTTAAAAAAAGAGAAGCTATCAAACGAGGTTTCATTCTGGGATCTGACTCATCTAGTATTATCAGCTGGGATTGTATCACTGCTCTGAATTAATATAATTTAACACTGTATTGTATCACACAATTCAATGGATGGTACACTCGACGTCAAGATCAAACCATCCTCCCAAGGGCTGTGCAGTAATCACTCTGACCAATACCATCATGGACAGGTGCATCAGTGACAGACATACTGGTGAAGTAAAAGTCAGGAATGTTCTTCTCTCTTACACCACCTGCTGCAGGCTCAGACACATAAATACATTCTTTAAGACTCAGCCAGCTTTGTCAGTGGTGATGCTACCAAACAATTCCTGGAGATGGACATTGAAGTTTTCCCACCCAGAGTACATTCCACATCCCCGTCACCCTCAGTGCTTCTTTCCTTTTATAGGAAATCAAAACATTACAACAACAATAATGTAATTATTCAGATATTAATACTGCATCAAATTCTGCAGTATCGTACTTCATGATCTACTTGTTACCTTTAAAATGTCAAAAGTAAAATAAGTATTATACCTTCAATGATACATTTCTTAGCCTGAGTTGATTGCAACCTTTAATCTGAAAATGCATTGAAAAGCTGTGCATCAGCCTCCCTCAATAAAAAAAATCTATTTTAAATGCATTATGATTTACATGTATTACCTGTCAGGTGGAATCACAGAATGAATACAGCATAGAATGAGCAATTCACCAAGTATCACTTATCTGCCTTCTCCCCAAAGCCCTGCACATTCTTCCTTTCAGGTTATAATGCAATTTCCTGTTGAATGCCTTGATTGAATCTTTCTTCATTACACTTTAAGGCAGTGCTTTCCAGATCGTAAACATGCACTGTGAAATTTTTTCCCCTCATACTGCCATTGTTTCTTTTGCCAATTATTTTAAGTCAGCACCCTCTTGTTCCCAATCCTTACACCAGTGGGAACAATTTCTCCCTACCTATTCTGATCAGACTTTCATGATTTTGAATACCTCTGTCAATCTCCTCTAAACCTTCTCTTCTCCAAGGAACAGTCACAACATCTCCAATCTACGTAAATTAATTTTCTCAGCCCTGGAAACACTGTTAAACTTTTCTGCACTCTCTGTAATGTCTTTATTTCTGTCCTGAAATATGATACTGAAAATAGAGTATTCAGATCCAGTTTGCGGATGACACAAAGATGAGTGGGAAAGCAAATTCCGTGGAGGACACAGAGTCTGCAGAGAGACTTGGATAGGCTAAGTGACTGGGCAAGGATCTGGCAGATGGAGTATAATGTTGGCAAGTCTGAGGTTATTCACACTGGAAAGAATAATGGTAAAATGGACTATTATTTAAATGGTGAAAAATTATAACATGCCACTGTGCAGTGGAACCTCGGGGTCCTTGTGCATGAATCGCAAAAACTCAGTTTGCAGGTGATCAAGAAGGCAAATGGAATGTTGGCCTTTATCGCGAGAGGGATAGAGTATAAAAGCAACGAGGTCTTGCTGCAATGGTACAAGGTACTGGTGAGACTGCATCCAGAGTACTCTGTACAATTTTGGACCCCTTACTTAAGAAAGGATATATTAGCTTTGGAGAGGGTGCAGAGAAGGTTCACCAGGTTGATTTCGGAGATGAGGGGGTTAGCTTATGAGGAGAGAGTGAGTAGAATGGGCCTGTGCTCATTGGAGCTTAGAAGGCTGAGGGGAGATCTTATTGAGACAAATAAGATAATGAAAAGGCTAGACAGGGTAGAAGCAATGAGATTATTTCCATTTAGAAGGGAAACAAGAACTAGGGGACACAGCCTCAAAATACAGCAGAGTCAATTTAGAACAGAGTTGAGAAGGAACTTCTTCTCCCAGAGGGTAGGGAATCTTTGGAATTCTCTGCCCATTGAAACAAAGGAGACTACCTTGTTCATTGTGTTTAAGTCACAGATAGATAGATTTTTGACCAATAAGGGAATTAAGCATTATGGGAAGCAGGCAGGTAAGTGGAACTGAGCCACTATCAAATCAGCCATGATCTTATTGAATGGCAGGGCAGGCTCGAGGAGCTAGATGGCCTACTCCTGCTCCTATTTCTTATGTTCTCATTTTCCACCTGAGGTCCAGCCACTGTTCGTTACAAATTTAACACAACCTCCTTGCTTTTGTACTCTGTGCCCCTATTAATGAAACCTAAGACATTGCATGTTTATTAACCACTCTTGCAACTTGCCCAATCAGCTTAAATGATTTATGCACATATACACCCAGGTCCTTTTACCTGCACCTCCTTTAGAGGCAAAAGGAACCTGTCCAGTTATTGTGTCTTTCCTGAATTAAACTAAATCATGGGGGACATTAGCTCCCTGGTGCATTCTTCATGACAATACCTCAACCAATCAAAGCCAACTTGTTAACTTGTCAACACCCTTTTCTTATCTGTTATGAATGGCTGCTCCCTTTGAAATTTGGCATTCCTGCATCTATCCTGCTGGTTGCAAGCTGAAAAGCTTCAACACCATGCCTCATTTTTCAGCAATAACTTCTTTAGAACTGTAACCTTTATTTTACATTGTCTCACTGCTCTTTCCACCCAAATGAATCATTTCATCCTTCTCTGTATTAAATTTGATATGCCACTTGTTTGCCCATTTCACCAAGCTACGTCCTTCTGAAGTTCTACACTATCGTCCTCACAATTCACAATCCTTCCACATTTTGTACTATCTGCAAATTCTGAAATTGTATATCAAGGTCTAGGTCATTAATATAACATACATATCAGGAAGAACATGGTTCATAATACCAACTGAAAGAGATAGATAACACAGGGCGGCAAGGTAGCACCTCGGTTAGCAGTGCTGCTTCACAGCTCTGGGTTCGACTTCCAGCTTGGGTCACTGTCTGCGTGGAGTTTGCACATTCTCCTCATGTCTGCATAGGCTTTCTCCGGGTGCTCTGGTTTCTTCACACAGTTCAGAGACGTGCAGGTAAGGCTGATTGGCTTTGCTAAAAAAATTGCACTTGAGTCCTGAGGTGAGCAGGTCAGGGGGATTAGCAGGTAAACGTGTAGGGATAGTGGGGTAGGGCCTGGGTGGGATTGTGGTCGGTGCAAATCTGATGGGCCAAATGGCCTCTTTCTGCACTGTAGGTTTCTATGATTCTATGACTAATAGTTACAAGCCCTCTTCACTGGTAATATGGTTAGCAATGCAATGTGACATTAGAACGCAAGTTCAAAAATCACAAACTATTTAGATTAAAGCTTCATCTAAAGGCAAAAAGATAGAATTTTGTTTTATTTATTGTCCAAACTACAAATGGTCTCTTACAATTTTAAGATATAGGGCAAAATATTATTGTCATCTGCTGAGACTTGAAGACATACTTCAGCATGTGCAATTGTCTTCAAAAAAGATATGCATAAAAGAGGGAAGACAATGATCATTTCTGGAATTTTAGTTTAAGAATTGGTCTTACTGCCTTACATCTTGTAAACTTCAATAAATGTGTATTACATTGGCTATTTAAAAGTAGCCAGTGAGAAGCAACTCAAAATTATTACTGTTTTGTGAGCAAATAAATGCCTGAAGTGTGATAACATTTTAGAAGAGCAAGTGCAAAACTAAGAAAAGGACAATCATTCCACCCAGTTCATATCACTGTAATGAAACTGAGTGCACATCATTAAAAAATCTGCTCACTGTAAATATTACAGATGACAGTAGATTATAAAAATGCAAATCAGGGCAAATATAAAGAATATCACAAAGAATCAAAAACTGAGATTAGATCATGGCTAATAGGGAACAAGAGAGAAAACTAGAGAAGATAATAAGATTTTCCACATACACATTAGTACTATGAAAGTACTCAGGTGAGTGTAGGGTGAACATGGGCCAACATTCGCTGTAGAAGGACCCCTGAAGCCTTCAGCTCAAAACATTTTTACCAGAATTGCTGAAAGAAACTCATTATGTTGCAGCATAGGATACACAGACTTCAGTCAACAAGACAATCAACGGCATATCTCCTTAATCAATGAGATTTATACACTGAAAATTGAAATAGGAACAACTGAGAATGTGGGTAAACTAAAGGGGGAGAGTTGAATTTAAGTTGGGTAAGAAGGAAAAAAAAGGGATCAAGAAAAACGAAGAAGAAGTTTTAAAACTGACATTTTTAAAATGTGGCAAAAAATTCAAAACCTGAAGAAATGATTTCTCACTTTACAGTAGTTAATTTTCAGTGCCAGGGATGTTGATTGGCAATTATTAAAATTTATCATATAACTTCAAAAGAGTACTTATATTTGTCATAACAATATTTAATTTTAAATGGCAAATTTAATGGCAAAGTTAAGAAGTTCGTAAAAGGAGGGGAGGTGGCTAAGGGCGAGACATTTTTTTCTACAAAGCTAAGGGTAGAGCAATGCAACCCTCACAACCAGTTTGTGTATTCCCATTTAATCATGCATCTGCTTTTAGCCTGAAGTTGATGTGCGATTTACCCATAAATAATGACAAACTCCATTGGTTTTGATGTGATTTTGATAGCAAATTCTTGCTTTATAAATCTGAACTTTGCCTTGCTTTTCACAAATCAAAGTGGAAATCTAGATCATAGAACCTCAAATGGTGAGTGCTACAGGATTAGCAGAGATTATTATTCAAAGAAAAATGGTAGAAAACAATTACTCCAAACTTGAGCTGGAGAAAGTATGGGGACCACTTTCTTACATTGGAAGAAATTCTATAAAAAAGTAATTCCTGAGAAAAGACTGGAAGATGGTAAATGTGCTAGCCTTCTTCAAAGCTAGAAACATGAATAAACAAGGACACTGGAGGTCAATTAGGTCTGACTTCAGTTGTGCACAAACTGCTCACCTATAACATTGGGTAAAATTACTAAACACTTGAAGAAACTCAACTTAATCATGGCCAGTCAGCATCGATTTCTAAAGGACGATTCATTATTAACTCATTTGAAATAGATAGGATAAATGTTTTAGAAATGCAATAGATATAATTTATACAAATTTTCAAAAAGTCCTTGAAATGGATATTTGCATAAAAGGCAACCAGAGAAGATAATGGCACAGAGTTGAGGGGAATGTTGCCAAGTGGACAGAGAAATACTACACAAAAACGAGGAGGCCTCTCAGAATGGAAAAATGTGGCAAATGGTTTTCGATGGAGGTCTACTTTTGGTTTATCGTTATTTCCTACACGCTGCTACCAAATTGTGGGTATGGTATCTTGTGCAGAGGATCTTGAAGATTTTAGGACAGCATAGGCTACTAGAATGGGTAAAGTGACAAATCATTTCAATGTAGTAGGAAGTGAAATGGACACTTTTAAGAATACACAAAGAATTACACCTAAATTGTACGATCTTAAATAGTGGACTAGAGATAAAAGCAGAAGAAAAACGGGAAATACTCGGCTGATCTGACAGCATGAGGAAAGACTAATGGTGAATATTTATGGTCTAAAAAGTTAGCACTCACTCTCTCTCCGGAGATGCTGCCAGACTAGCTGGGTATTTCCAGCATTTTCTGTTTCTATTTGAAATATCCAGCATCTTTTGCTTTTGTTGAAATGGAGGAGAAAAATCTTGATACCCAGATACAGGTTATTAAAGATGCCGGCACAAGTAAATAAGCACATAAAAACAGTAAACATATTCCTTAGTTTTAAACAGAAGGCAGATAATGCCATTCCCTATGGAATAACCTACTCCACTCTACCCAACAGTTCTCTCACTATTCATGGCACCTTCCCATGCAATTGCAGAACGTGAAACACTTGCACCTTTACCTCTTCCATTCATGGTCCAAAACACTCATTCCAGGTTAAGCAGCATTTCCCTTGCACCTCTTTCAATTTGGAACATTGCATTCACTGCTCCCCAATGTGGTCTCCTCTACATCGGAGACTTGGTAATCGCTTTGCTGAGCACCTTCAGTCTGTGCTCAATCAGGACTCTGACCTTCTGGCTGCTTGCCTGGTTAATGCATGAATCTGCTCCCATGCCCACGTCTGTCCTTGGCCTACTGCAATGTTCCAGTGAAGCTAAATGCAAACCGGAGAAACAACATCTCATCTTCCAGCTGGGCACTTTACAACATTCCCATCTCAACACTGAACTTGACAACTTCAGATAATTAGCTCTATCCCACCTTGATCCTTTTGTTTTCATTTTATTAATATTTTACTGTTGTCCACCTTTTATTTCTTTATTGTCTCTCTTTTCATTTTTCTTCTCCCCACTCTTGCCCCCATTTATCCCTTCTTTCCTTACTTTTTCTCATCCTTTTTCTTATATTACTCTCTCCCACTCATTTCATCCTCCTCCCCCCACATCATCCATCTCAGTTTACCCTCTGATTTTAGTTTCTCTGCTGTTTGGCCATTCACACTTTTTATTCTCTCTAAGGACTGCCATTAGCAATCTTTTCCTTTGGTTTCTGTGGCTATGACATCTTTAATTTCCTCCATCCTGCAGTATAATATCTTTCTATACATTTTAGCTTTGACAAAGGGTCATTTAGACTCAAAATGTCAGCTCTTTTCTCTCCTTACAGATGCTGCCAGACCTACTGAGATTTTCAGCATTTTCTCTTTTGGAGGCAGATAAAACAGTTGACTATACAAAACCATAGTGAGTTTAGTTAGTGGAGCATTATACATATTGCATATTCTTTATAGAAAAGGTATAAAAACAATGGAAAACTACAGAAAAGATGAAGAGATAGATTACAAAATTTATTATTCTGAAGAGATATTTAAGAAGTTAGAACTTATATATTTGTAGCTGATAAAATTGATTGACTGATCTAACTTCTCACTTAAACAGTCTGGTTGCCTATATTTTACACAAGTTTATTCCCATTGCTCTACTATCTGTTGTAGTGGTTGCAGGCCCTGGGGGTGGAACAGTAAAACTCCCTTGTGTTCCAGCTTACACTTTACAAACATATACTACTTCAATTTCACAAAACTGGGAATACATTCAGTTTAGTTCACAAACTGATTCATTCCACGGCAGGCAAAACCTACAGAACATTACAACATAATGTTATGAGCCTATTTGATGGTACCACAAGTCAAATCAGATTTCAGGGTGGAACCCAACTTGACAGATCTTAATTTTTATTTTTTGTTTACAGATGTGGAAGGAGACTACTGAACAGAATCACAAAGACTGCTGATGTAATTTTAACAAAAGAATAAAACATTTATTAATTAAGAGAAAAATAAGAACAAAGAATGGTACAGCATAGGATCAGGCCCTTCGGCTCTCCAAGCCTGCACCAATCACATTGTTCTATCCAGGCCAATCACTTTTATCTATTCCCTTTCTGTTCATGTGTCCATCCAGATAAGTCTTAAATGTCACTAATGTGAGTGCCTTAACAACCTCACCCAGCAGTGCATTCCAGGCCCCCTCCACCCTGCATGTAAAAAAAAACTTAGCCCACAGATCTCCTCTGAACTTTCCCCCCTTATCTTGAACTTGTGCCCCTTTATAATTGTCAAGACAAAGCTTCCAACTCATCTCTGTATCCATACTCCTCATAATTTTATAAGCTTCTATAAAGTCGCCCTCAGCCTCTGTCTTTCCAGGGAGAACAATCCCAGTTTATTCAATTTCTCTTCTTGGCTAATACACTCCATACAAGGCATCATTCTGATAAACTAAAAGAGAAAATGCTGGAAAATATCAGCATGTCTGGCAGCATCTGTAAAGAGAGGAAAAAGCTTATGTTTTAAGTCTAGATGACCCTTTGTCAAAGCTAACATCCTGGTAAACCTTTTTCTGTACTCTCTCCAAAGCCTCCACGTCTTTCTGGTAGTCTGGTGACCAGAATTGGACACAATATTCCAAATGTGCCTAAGCAACATTCTATATAACTGTAACATAATTTGCCCACTTTTGTACTCGATGCCCCATCCAATGAAGGCAGGCATGCCATATGCTTTCTTCATCACCTTTTGCACCTGTAGAATTCCATCAGTCATTTCTCTGCTTAATTTTCCAGTCTATTTATATCCTGCTGTATTCTCTGACAATCTTCATCACTATCCATAACCCGCCAATCTTAGTATCATTGGTGGAGTTGCTATAACTACAATATACCACTGCTTCACCTTTACAGATGCATACAGATCTGTAAGGATAACACAAGTTACAAAGCATATCTTGTACTCTCATGTTCTAAGTACATAGTCTATGTTGTTGTTCGTCCATCGTCATCAATGAGGACCTCACACCATTAGTCACTTTGAGGTTGGTTGCAGTGTATTCGAAGATGACTGATCAGGCCAATTTGGACATGGAATGTCCTGGCACATATTGGACAGACTTGTGTAGACACTGTAGTTGCTACGCTGGTGGCTCTGGACTTATGCAGCTTGCACTTAAGTTGTGCTTCAGCAACACATCTCGCTTCGTGAGCTTGACAGCCTTTGTGGATGAGGCAGCACCAGGTAGGACAGTTTTCTGCCAGCATTTCCCAGGTGGTCGTGTCAATATCAAGTGACTTCAGGGAGGCCTTGAGCATGTCTTTGAAACATGTTTCTTCTTCCCTCCATGTGAGCATCTTCCAACATAGAGTTCCCCAAAAAGGAGCTACTTGGGTATGTACTCATTTGACATACAGATGACATGACTTGTTCACCAGGTCTGCGCTCTCATCAGCAATGTACAGACTGAAGGTAGACTTGTTCCAGAGAGAACTTCAGTGTCTGGTACTTTGTCTTGCCAACAGATGCATAAATATTCTGCAAAGACACGTGGAAATGATTGAGCTGTCGTGCATGCCATCGATACACAGTCCACGTTTCACAGGCATACAGGAGATAGTGAGTACCGCAGTGCTGTAGACCTTCAGTTTTGTTTCTGGGCTGATTCCTCGACATTCCCATATAGTGGAGTGCAGTCCACCAAAAGCAGAATTTGCCTTTGCTATTCTGCAGTTAACTTCTGTATCAATAGTCACTGGTTGGAAGAGAATGCTGCCAAGATAGTCTATGTAAACCAATAATCAACAGTCACACCACATTCTAATGACAGACAAATGATCTTCTTCAGGTTTCTCACTTATTTCTTTCAGAAGTTCATCACCCTGTGAGCCAAGTGCTCTCACTGAAACAGTCTCCTGCCCAAAGGTTTCCAGTCACCATTCACAAAGAACTCGCCTTGGAATATTCTCCCAAATGACATTTTATCTCAGATATCTTCACTAAGAATCTAACTCAACGGTTTCAACTTCTCATTTTGCTGTGCCTCTCCCTGGATCACCACATACATTCAAGATTATTTTCCAGGGAATCTCCCAGACACTCAGTAGTGCCAACAGAACACCGCTGTTTCACAGAGCCATCGTAAAGAATTATCAACCTTCTGGTCACCTTGGATTTCTGGCTTCCTGCAAGCTGACATCTTTAACTTAGATTCTCTCTACCCCTCACTCTCAACGTTACGGGACAGAGCATTTTTCCATATTTCTGTTCTTTTTTGCTTGACTTCATGGTGTTCCTGGAGCTTGCTTCAGTCCCATTCTCTGGCTTCTGGGATTTTTCTGTTCTTCAGTTTCATGTCACTATCCTGTCAATCAGTTTGTGAAAAGCTCCTTGCTTCTACATTATCTTGCTCCAACTCAATTGCTTTTTGTTTCTCTGTGTTCCTCTCCGTTTCTAGCAACAGTCCAGTTTTTTTTATACTCTGGTTTTGCTTTAGAGTTGTCAAGCCCTAATGTCTGTAGCTAGTGTCCTCTCATTGCTGCTGAAGCAAAATAATGGACAACATGTTTCTTTTTAATCCAAGTCAAATGCAGTGGCCTGAGGCTTTATCAGCCTTTTGGAATTGCTGGATGGAACATGATTGACAGATCAGATGTTGTCTGGGGGCAGTTTCTTTCTATAGAAAGGTTCAAGGTTTTAGTTTTAGTTTGGTTGCTAGTTAGAAGCTGGTGGAGGCAAGCAGTCTCTGTTTGTCTCTCTCAGAGTGCTGAAAGTTTCAGAACAGGGAAGCCACAGAGTTTTAATCCAACAGTCAAAGAACCAATTCACAGCAAGCATTAAAAATTCAAAATGCAGCATCACGTGAGAATACTCCCTTTTTTTTAAGAGCCAAGTGTAGGAAAGGGTGCATATTTGTTGGGTATTGTTTGACTTGGAACATCACTGCTAGCTGTTAAGGTTTATACTATATCATGGGTGATTCTTGTAATTAATAAAGTAGTAAAGGTGGTAAAAGTTATGTTAACTGTGTTCTTAAATAAACTTTGTTTGATAAAAGCTGCCTAATGGGTCACTTGAATCATAACTGGAGTGAAACACTTTATGCTCATCGGTGCCAAATTCAAAGATAAAAGCTTAGGGTCTTGACTATCTTCATAAAAATAGCTTGGAAGTTCTGACCTGGGTCATAACAATCGTCATAAAAACCCATCTAGTTCACTAATATCATTAAGGGAAGAAAATCTGCAGTTTTTACCTGATTTGGCCTGCATGTGACTCCAGATCCACAGTAATGTGGTTGACTCTCAAATATCCTCTGAAATGAAAGTTGTTAGGGGCTGGCAATAAGTGCTGGCCAGCGACATTCAAAAATAAAGTCCTCATTACTGGATTATCTAATAACTTAAAAGCATAATTATTTTGTACCCTTCTATAACCCTGATCAGTGGTTTGGTCTCTCTGCAGCAGTTACGTTCTTATTTTTAAAAGCCTCTTCACAGCAAAAAACAAAGAACAAAGAACAACACAGCATGGAAAACAGGCCCTTTGGCCCAACGAGCCCACGTCACCATTTTAACATTGCAAGTTCCCTCTTCCACTCATGACTCTTGTCTATGCTTATGGCACTCCACATTGGAAAGCAGATTGAGCGGAGGCTAATTTAGGGACAATTTGTTACATTAGTTAACAAGAATCTCTTCTGACAGAGTGCAAACTTGCTTTCCAACAAATCAGATGTGGCAAACATAATAGCCCAGATCTTCCAGTCACTGGATTGTTATTCTGGAATGTCAGAGATATCCTAGAAGATGTGCTGGGGAACCCCTTGGAAATCTCAATGCAAGAATTCTGCAGGAATTGCCAGGAAGTTTTAACTTCCAATGGAAGTTTTAACAATCCAATTTCTCAGAGGATCCTGGGTCTGGGATCCTCCAACAAAGGTTACTTAGGATAGTTCCCCAGGAAAGGTTGGACTGAAAAAACCTCACGCCTAATGTTTAGGTAACTAGAGAGCTGACACCCACCAACTCTTCATTGATCACCCCCATACCCACCTTCTCCAACCCATCCTCACCACACTGCCACCCTGCCACTCAACTAACCCTGCAATCCTACCACAAAGGACAAAGAACAAAACAGCACAGGAAACAGGCCCTTCGGCCCAACGAGCCCGCACCGCCACCCCGATGTTCCCACCTCTGTCCATGATCCCTGTCTATATTTATAGATCTATGGATTAAAAACCAAATTTGAGACAACTTAGGGAGAATTTGTTTTGCCAATTAGCCTAAGAGCACATTTTTGGGATGTGGGAGGAAACCGGAGCACCCGGAGAAAACCCATGCAAGCACGGGGAGAATGCGCAAACTCCCAGAGACACAGGCCCAAATCTATGTATCTGCACAGCACAGTGATAGTCACTGAGCTGTCGCGTTGCCCATCAAATGGTCCAGGGTCTCAACTAACCTCCCATGAGGGACTTTGTCAAATGCCTTGCTGAAATCCATACAGATGACATCAACGGCTCGCCCTTCATCGACCGTTTTCGTCACCTCCTCAAAAAATTCTACCAGGTTTGTAAGGCATGATCTTCCCTTAACAAAGCCATGCTGCGTATCCCTAATCAGATCACAACGCTCTAAGTGCCTATACATCCTATCTCTAAGAACTCCCTGCAACAGCTTCCCTACCACTGAAGTCAAACTCACTGGCCTATAATTTCCAGGGTTATCCCTACAACCCTTTTTAAACAACGGTACAACATTAGCTATTCTCCAGACCACCCTACACATGTTAGCTATTCTCCAGACCACCCTACACATTTAACTCATTCACACTCATTCAGTAATGTAGCAAAAAGCTGTTTAAATGTCCAAAGCTTTACACTGTGTTAGTGAATGATGACCTCTGTCAAATGTAGGGATGGTTTGGCTTTCACCAACCGACGTCCCCTGGCTTCTGCCAATACTCCTGCCCTATGAAGAAGGATCCTGAGAACTGATACAGTTCTTATTTATAAAGCAGCCTGGTTCAAAGTGCTAGCAAGAAATGTGGTCCATCCTTCACAATTCCATAACTGCAGTGCCCTGCCAACCTACAAGGATTATTGATAAATTAAGCCATGGTTTTGACTGGTGATTTTTTTTTATTGAAGTTAGTCCTCTTTATTGTAAAATTTAATAGATACTGAAATAGTCAAAAGCGAGCTGGAGTTAATCATAAGTTGAAGTCTCATCAACAGTCATCAGCTATAGATCCTATTTCATAAACTAGTGTACTGACTTGGTGTGTAATTGTGAAGCAGTTCTGTATCTTGTGAATGTTTTTCTGTCTTCTCCCAGTTTTGGGCCTTTTGCATGCCTCTGAAATGGTTCAAGGAATGGTAGTGTAGATTTCATACTTCTGTTGAAGCCTGAAAATGTTCTTGCTTCTGTGCTGCTGCTTCAGACCTGTGCTCACTGGAATTGTTGTCTGGTCACTGGAATTGTGTCCCAGTGTATATCTGTTGCTTCAGCAATCATTTGCTCCAGTGAAGTTCCAACATCTTGGTTTGTCTTAATTTTTTTTGCTTTTGCTCTTCCTTTGATGATCTCTTTTCTTACCAATCAGTATCTCCTTTTTAAGATCTGCTGGGTCATGTATACCAGATTACATTGTGTGGTCAGATGTGGACAGGGAATTGTCTATTCTCCCAAAATATGCTGCCGTGTCTGTTGTTTCTCAAAACAAGTAATTACAACAAGTATTCAGACATTTGAACCTCTATGTGAGGTTGGAACTTTTTCTCTTTTCAGATCTCTCACTTCTTAGTCATTTGATCTGACATTGTTATTATATCAACGTTATGTTTGTTTTTTTGACAGAGGGTCATCTGGACCTGAAATATCGACTCTTTTCTCCCCTTACAGATGCTGCCAGACCTGCTGGGATTTTCCAGCATTTTCTCTTTTGGTTTCAGATTGCAGCATCTACAGTAATTTATTTTTATCATGTATGTTTCTTGATGGTAACGATTTATTCTATGCGGAAAAATTAAACTTTCTACAGTATTATTGTGCAAACACTAATTTTTGATGCAAGTGAACGTTCTAATAACTGACTGGCTTAAGGAAAGTTCATATTTTAGAGAGGACCAAATCAAAACAAAGGGAAAAAAAATGAATATAATCAATCTCCATGACAGATTTATTCGTGTAAAGAAGTGTTACTGCACACTGCTGAAATTATTGTAGATATTTTATAAAATTTGTTATTTTTGTATTAAAAAAAATAAAAGCCACATTCATATACACAGTCAATGAATTGGTGCATGCCATATAGTAATTTTGATCTTTTACATCTGTTTAATACCTTTTTTAAACACAACTCATGAAAACATAATAAATGGTTGTTGCATCAGCTTTGTTAAATTATAGGCATTATTTCACTTCTGAAAGAGACTTCATAATTGATTCTATAACTTTCAAATTAAATATACATTTTCAACCAGATAACAGGAGTGATAGACCAAACTTTGAAAGACTTGAAGGTAAAATCCAAGTTTTAATGCAAGATTTACAAATGTCCACTCCAAAAATGCCACAATTGTCAAGACATTTCTTATCTGAAGTGTGGATAGGTTAAATTAACTCAAAAGTACTTCGATCTGTTTAAAACAAAATTAATTATATGGCTATAATATTGCAATCTTAATTCAAGATCACTTTAAACCCCACAAATTTTAAATAAGCCCACCAACGCCTCTATTTTCTCAGAAGATTAAAGAAATTTGGTATGTCAGCTATTACTCTTGCCGACTTTTACAGATGCACCATAGAAAGCATTCTTGATATGGTTCCTGCTCTGTCCAAGATCGCAAGGGACTTCAAAACATCGTGAATGTAGCCCAGTCCATCATGCAAACTAGCCTCCCCTCTATTGACTCTGTCTACATTTCCCGCTGCCTCGGCAAAGCAACCAGCATAATTAATGACCGCATGCACCCCAGACATTCTCTTCCACCTTCCTCCTTCAGGAAAAAGATACAAAAGTCTGAGGTCACGTGCCAACTCAAGAACAACTTCTTCCCAGACTTCTGAATGGACCTACCTTGTATTAAGTTGACTTTTCGCTACACCCTAGCTATGACTGTAACATTACATTCTGCACTCTCGTTTCCTTTTCTATGAATGCTATGTTTTATCTGTATAGCCACAAGAAACAATACTTTTCATTGTATGTTTATATATGTGACAATAATAAATCAAATTATTAAAAAAAATCAAAATCAAATATACATAACAGTTTATCAAGCAAGCCATAGATTATATTGCACATGCATTTTATGCCCATGGCAACAACTACTGTATAGGTCCAAATGTTTGCTACTGCATTTCTAACAATGGCAATCAGATCATACAACTCATTCTTTTCATACAAATGAGGAATAGGTCATTCAAACCCCTTACATCTGCTCCACCATTCGATAAGGTCAAGATGTTGGAGTGGTTGGATCAATGCAATAAAGCTTTTGTGAAAGCCAAGGAAGCATTGCTTAAATCTGCAACTCTTACACAGTTTGATCCTACTCTACCCCTAGAGTTAGCATATGACAGATCCCCTTCTGCTGTTTCAGTGATAGTATCCCAAATCATGTCATCAGGTGAAGAAAGGCATATTACTTTTACATCTTGAACATTGAGCAAGACTGAAAGTAACAATGCACAAATTGAAAGGGTAGCATTAGGAATTATCTTCAGAGTAAAGAAATTCCATCAATTCCTGTACAGAAGAAAGTTCACACTATTACCAGATCAACACCCATTAAGAACCATTTAGAACTATACATGGCAATTCCATCTTTGGCTGCAAGTTCAAAGCAGGGATGGGCATTGTTATTGTCTGCACATACTTTATATAACCAAATACAGACAATCAAGTTTCCATCGTAATCTGGATGAACAATAAAGATTACCACTATCAAGTAGTTTGCCAAATTTCTCAAGCAGCAGAAGTATCTTCTATTTTGAACAGGTAGACAGTAAACCAGTCACTTCTGGACAAATGAAGAGGTACACTCAAAGCAATCTGATACCATCAGAAGCGATGTATGTGGTATTATGAGATCTCAGAACTAACAGCTGACTTGAAGCCATACTCCGCTAGAAGACTGGAGTTGACAATACAGTCAGGAAGTTTTCTGTGAGAGCTCAGAATGATCATTATGCCACCATTGAGACGATGAGTGTCAGACAAAGGGCCATTGTACACATGAAGAAAAACAGCCAGGAATTATTTTTGGTGGCATGAATTGGACATGGAAATTGAAAAATCAACTGGAAAGTGTTTCTCAGGTACAAAGGTAAGGAACCTACCACCCTTAGCACCATGGCAAATACAATTCAAGTGACCACAAGGAAGCTTTTATGAAGTTTATTTAAGAACACAGTTAAAATATATAAAATATACAATTGTAAAGAGCCTTGTTGAGACAGCACCTGGCATATTGCGTTTCCTTTTGGTCTCCTTTTCTAAGGAAGGATATAGGTGGCACAATTGTCTTATGAGGAGAGATTGAAAAAATAGAAACTATATTCTCCACAGTTTTGAAGAATGAGAGGTGATCGCATTGAAATTTAAAATTCTTACAGGTTGTGCCAAGTTAGATTTAGATAGCATGTTTCTTCTGGTTGGTGAGTCTAGACTCAGGGGCGACAATCTCAGAATAAGGGGTAGTACATTTAAGGCTAAAATGAGGAAGAATTTCTTCAGTCAGTGCTGGCAAATCTTTGGAATTCTTTACCTAGAGAGCTGTGGAAGCTCAATCATTGAACATCTTCAAGACAGAAATCGCTAGGTTTCTGGACACTGATGCCATCAAAGAATATGGGGACAGCGAAGAAATGGCATTGAGGTAGATGATCAGCCATGATCTAGTTGAATAGTGAAGCAGGCTCAACTTGCCAAATGGTCTACTCATGCTCCTATATTCCTACTGAAGTTGAATACTTTTTATTCCCTTCGACAGCTTTGGATTTTTATTTCATGTCAAAGTCAGTCAAAGGTTTAAATATCTATGAAACTGAATACCTGAAGTGTGATCAAAATACCTACTCTGGGCAGCTTGTGACCTGTTACCTGACTTGAAGTTCCAGACAGCCTAATCTATTACTTTCTCAGCTTTAGTCTGCACCAACTTTAACAGCCTCAGTGCAATGAGATTTAGTAAAGAGATGCTGCCCAGTGATACAGATACCCATCCAAGGTGCTACTGAAGTAGGGAAAGAGTTAATGGATTTTGTACCTAGAATATATCACAAACATAACCTTTCCTCATGGCTGAACTCATTTAGCTTATACTGCTCCTCGCAGTAATATCGCATGATAACTCTCATTTTTATAAAAACAGATAATTTAATGTGACTGTTATTTTGTAGGCTTTGCAAATCTTACCTATTTGTGTTAGTTGGACATCATTACACAGATGGTAGTTTATGATACCGGCTTTTGACAGTGGCTCATGGCAGATCGCGATACCGGCTTTTAACAGGAAGAGTCTTGCTGGGACAGCTGCGATCGCACAAGTAACTTCAAAGACATCGATGCTGCAGAAAGGTTTTGAATTGTGACCATGTGTCATGATTGCAGCTGCCAGCTGGACTGTGACTCGAGATTAAATCTGGGGCTGTATCACGACCAAGGAAGACCCAGAATTCTGGGCCAGAATGGGAAACTTGGAATCGTGATTGACACTTAAGACTTATGATGTACCAATGCCCTCTTGTGTTTGTGTTCTATGAGAAGTCTGTATTCCTACATCTCCCAAAATTCTGGAATAAACCCCGGAGTTTTGAAATAAAAGCCACTGTATTTTGATTCACTAACAATCTGAGGTATTATTTTACTCACAACACTACCGTTCAGTGGTAGAGCAGCTGGAGAAGGTTGTGAAGAAAGCATATGGTATGCTAGCCTTTATAGAAAGGGGTACAGAGTACAAGAGCTGGCCTTTAATGTTGCAGTTGTATAGAATGTTGGTTAGATCTCATTTGGAATACTGCGTCCAGTTCTGGTCACTTTACTATTGGAAGGACGTGGAGACTCTGGAGAGAGTGCAGAGGAGGTTTACCAGGATGCTGCCTGGTATGGAAGGTCTGAGTTACAAGGAGAGGTTAAGCAAATTGGGACTGTTTTCCTTAGAAAGATGTAGAATTACAGGAGATCTAATAGAGGTGTACAAGATAATGAGGGGTATAGATAGAGTAAACAGTGTTAAGCTTTTTCCTAGGATGGACTCAAATATCACGAGGGGTCACGGGCTTAGGGTGAGGGTGGTAAGGTGTAATTTGGATGCTGGAGGGAGTTTTTCCACACAGAGGGTGGTGGGGGTATGGAATGCGCTGCCAAGTAAAGTGGTGGAGGCAGGCACTCTGGAGTTATTTAAGATAAGCACATGAACAGAATGGGAATGGAGAGGTATAGAAAACTGATTTAAAATAGGAATCATGAGCCTTGGGAGTTCCCTGGGAAGTGTGTAAATTGTCAATGATATTGATATATTTCTGTTTTATCCTACAGGTACTCAGTCCGCATTGTTGTCTGACAAGGGGCATACACGTGATAGGTCGTGAGAGGGCTGCTCTTGGATTTTTTGAGAGTATCCTAGTGCTTCACGTCGTTAGTGTACACTTGACCTGGACCATTTGATGAGCAACACGACAGCTCAGTGACTATCACTGTGCTGTGCAGATACATGGATTTGGGCCTGTGTCTGTGGGAGTTTGCACATTCTCCTCATGCTTGCGTGGGTTTTCTCCGGGGGCTCCGATTTCCCCCCACACCCCAAAGATGTGCTCTTAGGCTGATTGGCAAAACAAATTCTCCCTAAATTGGCTCACAAATTTACTTCTATTGCATAGATCTATAAACATAAACAAGGATCATGGGTAGAAGTGGGACATCAAGGTGGCAGTGCAGGCTCGTTGGGCTGAAGGGCCTATTTCCGGTGCTGTTTTGTTCTTTGTTCAACTTGATACATTGAAAACATTGTTTATCTGAAAGACAATCCCACATCTGCCCCATCACCTCTCTGTGCTGCAAACCTCTTGTTGCTCTCTTTTCAGTGACATAATCTTGCTCCACCCTCCATACACCTCTTTCAATCTTTTTGTCCTCAAAGAAACTATAGCCTTTTAAACTCAGGGTTAGCGTCATCTAGTTACTCATTTTTGATTAACGCCATCTTTATCTGGCACAATGATCATTAATTTTTCACCTAAGTTACTCAATTTAAAAAAAGGTCCGTAGGATTGTTGATACATTAAATTTTTAATGCAGTCACGTATGACCAAGCAAAAGGAAAAATAAAAATAACCTTGGACTTCAAAGCAGAGAGTCAGATTACATATTTATAGACAAAACAGTTTATCTCTCTCTCCTGCACTTCCACACAGAGGAAGCAAATTATAATAGATGTTACTGAGAACGTATAAACAAATTAATCAAGCCTATTTTCAATTTCAATCGTCAAAGGCTGAAATTTGAGTCGATGTTCAAGTAAAGCATCTTGACATGAATTATTTATACATATATTCAGGTTAATATAAAAAATGTTTGAAGGATTATTCTGTATACACTCTGATAAAACTGGATGTTTTTCTTTTTAAAAAAATGTAAATGATTAAGTTTTAATGAAGTCCATTTCAAAGAATCATCATTCCTAGAACACACAATCATTCTTTAATATTAATTAGTAATTATTGAACAAAAGTTTAACCTTGTCATTTTTTTTAAAATGTAGCAGAAAAATGTTACCATAGACCTTGGAGAATTAAATAATTTAAAACCACATTTAGTGTAATTTGAATATTTCTTTAGGGAAAGGTAGTTAAACACCTTTAATGCATTCTAATTATTTCAAATTTGCATGTTAATTAAGGTTTATCATTAAAGAACAAAGGAATGGGTGTCTCTAGAATTTTTCCTCCCCTTAAAATTTGTCTTGCTTAATTTTGGCATGCCCAAATTATCTTATATCATTGGTCAAAAGCTTAACCAAATGTAAGTGCCTAAACAAATCCTTAATATCATGTACAAAAAAAATTGCAAATTTTAGTTGAGGACTCCATGATAGCCATATCATTAATAAAATTGTAATAATCATATCCTTAATGTAAACTCTTGATTTATTCTATTTCCTTTGGACCAAGGATGGGTTTATGGGTAAAAAGGAGAAATAGTTGCGAGGAGGGAGATCTCCGACCTACATCAACTCATATTCAGCATGTTAGAAGAGTAACAAGCTTATATTGAGCATCACTAGCCAAGCTGTTCCAGCACAGCAACAACATTGGCATCTCCTGGCTATGTCGAAAATTACCCAGTGTATAGGATAGAATCATAGAATTATAGATTCCCTACAATGCAGAAGGAAGCTGTTCAGCTCATCGAACCTGCACTGACAACAATCCCATCTGTCCTGTATACAACAAACTAGACAATTCCAACCCGGCCAATTATTGTCCCATAAGTCTACTCTTCATTATCCGCAAAATGATGGAAGAAATCATCAGCAGCACTTACTCAGCAATAACTAGCTCACTGATCTGCAGCTGGGGCTCCACCAGGGTTACTCAATTCCTAACTCATTACATCTTGGTTCAAACTTGAAGAGCAGAACTCCAAAGGTAAGATGAGAATGACTACCCTTGACATCAAGGCAGCATTTGACTGAGTTTGGCTTCAAGGATCCCTAACAAAACTGCAGTGAATGCAAATCAGGGGTTAGAGTCACACCTGGCACAAAGGAGGTCAATTATCTAAGCATCATGACATTGCTATCAGACTTTCTCTGGATAGTGTCCTATGCCCAGCCATCTTCAGTTGCTTCATTAATGAACTTCCTTCCATCATAAGTTCAAAAGTGGATGATCACTGCACAATTTTCAACACCATTGATGACTGCTCAGATACTGAAGCAGGCCATGGAGCAAGACTCAGAGAATATTTAGGTGCCGGTTGACAAGTGGCAAGTAACATTGAGCCACACAGGTGTCAAGCAAAGACCATCTCCAACAAGAGCAGATCTAACCATCACTCCTTGACATTCACTGGCATAATTGGTGAACCTACACTATCAAAATCCTAGAGGTTACCATTGGCCAAAACCTCAAGTGGACCACCATATAAATGGTATGGCTACCAGAGCAGATCAAAGGCTAGCTACGCTGGAGTAACTCACCTCCTGACCCCTGAAAGCTTGTCCACCATCTACAAGGAAAATGTCAGGTGTATGATGGAACATTCTCCACTTGCCCATATGGCTGCAGCTCCAACAACACTCGAGAAGCTTGACATCATGCAGGACAAAGTAGCTTGATTGATTGCTACCTGTTCCACAAACATTCAATCCATCTACCATTGATGAATTGCAGCAGCCATATACATCATCTACAAGAAACATTGTAGAAACTCAACAAGGTTCCTGAGGCTGCACCTTTCAAACCCATGACAATTGACATCTAGAAGGACAAGAGCGGCAAATTCCTAGGACATCAGCACCTGGAGGTTTCCATCCAGGTCACTCGGTATCCTGAATAGCCATTTCTTACCTGTCGCTGGATAAAATTCCTGGAATTCCCTTTCTAACAGCAGTGTGGGTGTACTTACACCTGAGGGACCACAACAGTTGAAGAACAGTTCACCACCGCCTTCTCAAGAGAAGCTAGTGATGCCAACAAAATCAATTTCCCATGAATTAACTTAAAATTATTTTTTTCGAACTTAACAAAGAACACAGAACAAAACAGCACGGGAAACAGGCCCTTCCGCCCAACAAGCCGGTGCCTCCACCCCTATGTTCCCACTTCTACTCACAATCCCTGTCCATGTTTATAGATCTATGGATTAAAAACCAAATTTAAGACAATTTAGGGAGAATTTGTTTCGCCAATTAGCCTAAGAGCACATTTTTGGGATGTGGGAGGAAACCGGAGCACCCGGAGAAAACCCACGCAAGCACAGGGAGAATGCGCAAACTCCCACAGACACAGGCCCAAATCCAGGCATCTGCACAGCACAGTGATAGTCACTGAGCTGTCGTGTTGCCCATCAAATAATCCAGGTCAAGCGTACACTAATGACATGAAGCACTAGGATACTCTCGAAAAAAATCCAAGAGCAGCCCTCTCATGACCCATCGCGTGTATGCCCCTCGTTAGACAACAAGGTGGACCAGAGCACCTGTAGGATAAAAACAAGTACATCAATATCATCATCTATTTACACACTTCCCAGGGGCTCCCAAGGCTCATGATCCCTATTTTAAATCAGTTTTCTATACCCCTCCATTCCCATTCTGTTCATGTGCCCATCTAAGTATTTCTTAAATAACTCCAGAGTACCTGCCTCCTCCACCACTTTACTTGGCAGTGCATTCCAAACCGCCACCACCCTCTGTGTGAAAAAACTCCCTCTAGCATCCAAATTATACCTTACCCCCCTCACCCTAAGCCCGTGACCCCTTGTGCTATTTGAACTTCCTCACAAAGACCTAGTATTTTGTGCTGAAACTTTGGACTTTGGACAAGAATGCTATGTTTCAACCTGATCCTTTCCTTCTTTTTTCAAGGAGTTCTTCACTTCCCAGACATGCAGATACCTATTAAAAATTTCTGAGGCTTCTATTCGCTGCCTTTTGCCATCAAATGTTCTAATGTGTTTTGGTCTAGAGGGGGCTATTTGCAGCTCGTCTATTATCCCGAAGTTAACAGCTCATGGTGGTGGTTTATTAAAACAATTACTCTTTATTTACAGCTACTATATACATAATAAGATCTCCGCGATAGGTTGGAACTTCTGCTCATTCCAGATCTATATTACTCAATATGATATTCCACCATCATTGCACCAGTTTTAGATGTTATCCCTTTATTTTACAATCATCTTTCACAAATCCATGTTGACTACACAATCCTATCTTTATTTCTAAGTGTCCAGGACATCTTTTATAATAGAGTCTTGCAATTTCTTTACTATTGATGTCACGATAGCATAGTGGTTAGCGCTGCTGCTTTACAGCTCTTCGGACCCACTTCAATTCCTGGCTTGGGTCATTGTCTGGGTGGAGTTTGCATGTTCTCCTTGTGTCTGCGAGGATTTCCTCCAGGGGCTCCAGTATCCTCCCACATTCTGAAAGACGTGCTGGTTAGGTGCATTGACCCGAACAGGCACTGGACTGTGGCGATTAAGGGAATTTCACAGTAACTTCATTGCAGTGTTAACGTAAACCTTACTTATGATTAATAAACTTTTGCTTTTTAAAAGCCACCAGGTCTCATTTTGTCCCTCGCTGTTTTCTTAAATAATGGAGGTACATTTGCTGCTTTATAATCTGCAAGAACTGTTCCAGAATCTCTAGAATTTTGGAACATGACCACCAATGCATCCATTATCCTTTCGGCCATCTATTTCAACAGTCTAAGATCACATCAGATCCAGCAGATATATCAAATTTAGATCCCAATAAATTCTCCAATACAGCTTTTTACGAATTTCTTTCAGGTCCTCAATTTTGGTTCTCTAGTGTTTCAGGGAAGTTTTTTTATCTTCCTTCTTAAACAAGTATTTTGCTTAATTTTTTTTGCCATTTGCTTATTCTCCATTATAAATTCTGCTGTCTCTGCCTTAATGGTCCACATTTGTCTTCACTAATCTTTTGCTTTTTGTTTACCTGTAGAATCCTTTACATTGTTTCTTGATAGATTACGTTTGTATTCTATTTTTCTTGAACAGTTTGTTTGTCCTCTTTTGCTGAAACCTAAATTTCTCCCTATCCTTGGGTTCATTACTTCTTTTGGCAATTTTACAAGCCTCTTCTTTTGATTTAGTGCAATTCTTAATTTCGGGTTAGCCATGGTTGAATCACATTTCCTGCTGGATTTTTATGGCTTAAAAAATGTAAATTTGTTGTAAACTATATATTAAACCCTAGCCATTCCCTGTCTACCATCATATCTTTTAAGGGAGTTTCCCAATTTATTATACCCAACTTGCTCCTTGTACCTCCGTAGCCTCTATTGATTAGAGTTAAGACCCCAGTTCACATAGAACTAACACTTTCAAATTTTACAAAAAATTCCAATATATTTTAATCACTCTTCCCTAAAAGCTCCTAACAAGATTATTAATTAGCCCACTGACAAGATCTATAATAGCCTATTATCTAGGCTTCACAACATTTTGTTCTAGAAAACCATCTTGTGTACATTTCAGAAATTAGCCCTTCACAACATTAATGCGAATTCAGTTTACCCAGTCATTTTGTAGATTGAAATTCCCTGAAGTTATTATATTATCCTTACAATTTCACAGAATGTTTACAATGCAGGAAAAGGCTATTCAGCCCATCAAGTTCACACTGAGCACAATTCCACCCAGACTCTATTCCCATTACCCCTTATATTTACCCTGATAATCCTTCTGACATTAGGGTTAATTTAACATAACTAATCCATCTAATCTACACATTTTGGAATTGTGGGAGGAAAATTGAGAGAGTTTGTTAGGTGTGTTCAGGAAGGTTTCCTGACACAGTATGTGGAAAAGCCTACGAGAGAGAGGCTATACTTGACCTGGTGCTAGCTAATGAGCCAGGACAGGTGTCGGATCTCACGGTAGGTGAGCATCTTGGGAATGAAGATCATAATTCTATCTCTTTCACGATAGCAATGGAAAGAGATAGGATCAGGCAGAATAGGAAGGTGTATGTCTGGAGTAAGGGGAAATATGAAAACATTAGATAGGTAATTGGACGTATAAACTGGAAGGAGGCGTTCTTGGGGAAGAGTACAGAAGGAAAGTGGCGGATATTCAAGGAATGTTTGTCTGGGGCTCTGCAAGACAACGTTCCGAGGAGACAAGGAGGTTTTGGTAGGACGTGGGAACCGTGGTGCACGAAGGTTGTGGTGAACCTAGTCAGGAAGGAAAGAAAGGTGTATAAAAGGTTCAGAGAGCTAGGAGATGTTAAGGATCTAGAGGAGTATAAGGTGTGTAGAAGGGAGCTTAAAAAGAAAATTAGGAGAGCCAGAAGGGGTCATGAGAAGGCCTTGGCAGGTAAGATTAAGGAGAATCCCAAGGCCTTCTACAAATATGTGAAAAGTAAAAGGATGAGAAGGGATAGGGCCTATAAAAGGTGAAGGGGAAAAGTCTGTGTGAATCTGGAAGAAATGGCAGAGGTGCTTAACGAGTACTTTGCCTCGGTATTCACAGTGGAAAGTGAACTGGGAGATTGCACTGCAGGTTTGAGGCATACAGAAAAGATTGAGTATGTGGATGTTAGGAAAGAGGATGTGTTAGACCTGTTAAATTCTACCAAGATAGACAAGTTGCCGGGACCGGATGGGATGTACCCCAGGTTATTGTGGGAGGTGAGGGAAGTGGTTGCAGAGCCGCGGCGATGATATTTGCGTCGTCCATAGAAACGGGGGAGGTTCCGGAGAATTGCGGATTTGGTTCCTATCTTTAAGAAAGGGAACAAGGATAGTCCAGGAAATTACTGACCGGTGAGTCTGACTTCAGTGGTTGGTAAGCTGATGGAGAGGCTTCTGAGGGATAAGATATATGAACATTTGGAGAAGTTTGGACTGATTAAAAATAGTCAGCATGGTTTTGTCAAGGACAGGTCATGCCTTACGAGCCTAGTTGAGTTCTTCGAAAATGTGACTGAGCACATTGACGAAGGAAGAGCGGTGGATGTAGTGTACATGGACTTTAGCAAGGCGTTTGATAAGGTCCCCCATGCAAGGCTTCTGGAGAAGGTGAGAGGGCATGGGATCCAAGGGGCTTTGGCCTCGTGGATCCAGAACTGGCTTGCCGGCAGAAGGCAGAGTGTGGTTGTGGATGGGTCTTGTTCTACATGGAGGTCGGTAACCAGTGGAGTGCTCCAGGGATCTGTTCTGGGACCCCTCCTGTTTGTCATTTTCATAAATGACCTGGACAAGGAAGTGGAGGGATGGGTTAGTAAGTTCGCCGACGATACAAAGGTCGGTGGTGTTGTGAATGGTCTGGAGGGATGTCAAAAGTTGCAGCGAGACAGACAGGATGCAAGACTGGGAGAAGTGGCAGATGGACTTCAACGCAGATAAATGTGTAGTAGTCCATTTTGGCAGGAATAATGGGATGAAGGAGTACAATATAAGGGATAGGAGTCTTAGCTGTGTTGTAGAGCAGAAGGATCTCGGGGTCCGGTCCATAGGACTCTTAAAACGGCCTCACAGGTGGAGGAAGTAGTCAAGGAGGCGTATGGTGTACTGGCCTTCATTAATCGAGGAATAGAGTTTAGGAGTCAGGAGGTAATGATGCAGCTCTATAAGACCCTTGTCAGATCCCACTTGGCGTATTGTGCGCAGTTCTGGTCGCCTCATTATAGGAAGGATGTAGAGGCTATTGAGAGAGTGCAGAGGAGATTTACAAGGATGCTGCCTGGATTGGGAGGCAGGCCTTATGAAGATAGGTTGTGGGAGCTGGGACTCTTCTCACTGGAGAGACGTAGGTTGAGAGGCAACCTCATAGAGGTTTATAAAATGTTGAGAGGAATAGATTGGGTGGACTCTCAGAGACTATTTTCCCGAGCTGAAATGGTCACTACGAGAGGACACAGATTTAAGGAGCAGGGAAGCAAATACAGAGGGGACGTTAGGGGTAAGTTTTTCACTCAGAGGCTGGTGAGTGAATGGAATCGGTTGCCGTCGGAGGTTGTTGAGGCAAACTCGCTAGGGTCTTTTAAAAGACTTCTGGATGAGTATATGGAAACGAATGGGATAAGGGATTATAGATAGGTCTGTGGATTGGTAGATGTGATCGGCGCAACTCGTGGGCCGAAGGGCCTGTTTGTGCTGTATTATTCTATGTTCTATGTAAAATGGAGGGCCGGAAGGAAACCCATGCAGCCACGGACAGAACGTACAAACACCACATGGACAGTGACTCTAGGCCAAAATTAAATCCAGGTCCTGGCGCTCTGAGGCACCTGTGCCTCACTATGCCACTGTACCGCTCCTACAAGGACCTTTAGTTTCCTGATTTATCCCATACCTTACCACCACTATTTCATCATCTATAAATTACTACTATCAGTATTTGCTGCCCTTTGCTGTTTCTTAGCTCTGTCTAAGAAACTGATTCTACACTAATCTTCAATCTAAGATACTCTCTCACTAAAGTACTGATGTCGTGCTTTACCGACAGCACTATTCCACTGCCTTTTCCTTTTTGCCTGTCTTTGAATATTCTTGAATAAGTTTCCAGCCTTGGTCATCTTACAGCCAAGCCTCCCAAAAAGGCAATTCGAGCATACCTGTTTATCTGATGTGATTTGATTCATTATGTTCACTTATATTAGTGTACAGTGAAATGTACTGTTTCTTGAGTGCTATACAGAAGAAGCATATCGTTCATAGAGAAGGAAAGAAGAAGGTGCAGTCATAGCTTTGGTATAGAGAAAGATCAACTTAATATGAGATAGGTCCATTCAGAAGTCTGATGGCAGCAGCGAAAAAGTTGTTCTTGAGTCATTTGGTATGTGATCTCAGACTTTTGTTTCTTTTTCCCAATGAAAAAAAGTGGAAGAGAGTATGTCCACATGGAGTCCATGATTATGCTGGCTAGTTTTTTGAGGCAGCAGAAAGTATAGATAGAGTCAACGGATGGGATGCTGGTTTGCATGTTCGACTGGGTTTCATTCATGATTCTTTGTAGTTTCTTGTGGTCCTGGACAGAACAGGAGCCGTACCAAGCAGTGAAACAATCAGAAAGGATGCTTTTTTATACTGCATCTTTAAAGATTGGTGATAGTTGTACCGAACATGCCAAATCTCCTTAGCTTCCCTGCCCTGGTTCCTCCATAGCACAGCACGGAGGGACCAGTGCAGATTGTTGATGATCTGGACACCTAAAGCTTGAAGTTCTCAACCATTTTCATTTCGTTTCCATTGATGTAGACAGAGGCATGTCCTCCACTTTGCTTCTTGAATTCGATGACTATCTACTTTGTTTCGTTGACATTGAGGGAGAGACGATTGTCAGTTCACCAGGTTCTCTATCTGTTTCTTGTACTCCGTCCCATCATTGTTTGAAATCTGACCCACAATGATGTTGTCATCAATAAACTTGAACTTCAAGTTGGAGAGGAATGTGGCCACAGTCATAAGTGTATAAGGTGTACAGTAACAGGCTGACGCTACAGCCTTTGAGGCGTCGGTGTTGAGGATAATCACGGAAGAGGTGTTGTTGCCTACTGTTACTGATTGTGGTCTGAGAGTTAGGAAGTCTAGGTTACAGTCACAGAGGGAAGAACCAAATCCAAGACCATGAAGTTTGGAGGTGAGTTTTGTTTTTCTACTTCTGCATCAATTCACTTGCTTTTTTGCAAATGCTGAGTACATTCAGATAGAGTATCTTAAATTATTATTATTTTTGCAACATCCAGCAGATTTCCTTCCCTGGGGACCCCCAATAAACTTCTGTCCGGTCTGAAATACAACTGTTCACTGCTACTTACTGTTTCTTGTCACTCAGCCAATTTCATATCCATACTGCTCCAGTTTCTTTTATTCCATGAACATCAAGTTTGCTGACAAGTATGTTATGTGGTATTTCTATCAAATGCCTTTCAAATCCAAGTACACTACATAAACACACATCAACTTCTTCTAGCCTCCCTGTTGACTCATCAAAAATTTAGTTAGTTAAGCATGATTTGCCCTTAAAAAATTCATGTTGGCTTTCCTTAATAAATTCACATTTTCCTAAATGACTATTAACTTTGTACCAAATTATCATTTCTAAAAGCTTTCCCACTACAAAGGTTAAATTGACTATCTTATTGCTAAGTTAACCCTTACACCCTCTTTTGAACAATGGCGCAACTTTTGCAGTTCTCTGGCATCACCCCAGTTGCTCAGGAGGATTGGAAGATTACGGCCAGTATCTCTGTAATTTCCACCCTTGTCTCTCTCAGGATCCTCAATGCATTACACCCAGTTTTGGTGATTCAATCAACTTTTAAGTACAGCCAGGCTATTCTATACCTCCTCATATCAAATTTTAGCCCATCCACTGTTTCGACTACCAACTTTTTCACAATAACCCAAGCAATACATTCTTCCTTGTATGAAGATAAATGCAAACTGCTTTTTGTAATAAAGAGAGATACAAAATACTCATTCAACATACTTGGTATGTAGAAATAATGTAACGAATGATAAAAATATATATCATCTGACCTTTCTGGTCTGGCTGCATTTGGTATAGGAATTCTTGTTTTGCTTGTCAGATCCTCATTGTAGGTCTTGTCTTCAGATTCAGATAGATGATACTTGAATCTATGAAAACAGTTTAAAGGCTTTTTAAAAACTTTGATTTTTATATATATATATATATATATATACACATATATATATACATATATATATATATAAAATATATATATACACACACACACACACACACACACTAGTACTCTCTGACTCTGATCATGAACATGAGCTAGGAATCAAAAACTATCCATTTAATCCTTTGGAACATTGCTCATAATGTTGTAATTTCAGGAGACTACAATCAACGTTTGAATTTCATTTCCAACTTTTTGAATATTAAAGGATGCCTCCAGTAATTTGGCACCTTGATGTATAAATTTCTATAGTGACAGCAGGTATAATTCAGCAGGCTCATTCTATTTGTGCTCATTTCCATACACCCAAACACAAGAGGAGGTGGTTGAGACATCAAGAGTGGAGAAAACATCTAAAAATACCCATGCACGTAGGACCCTAAAGACCCCAGCAAGAAAATGCACTGCATGTTATGATACTAAAATGAACCCATCAAGCCTCAGTTAGAGGAGGCAGAGGATGAAGATATGATTACAGTCAGTATCAAGCGAAGCAAATTTTAAAAATTAGAGCTGTGGCTCTGGATTATCATTGCCGACTCCTGATGAAAAATGCATGAATTTGCAAACATCAAAGGTAGGATAGATATCACACTGCAGTAAAATATCCAGGTTGTACTCCCAGCTTCATTTGTTCTCTCAAAGATTGTGTGGGTTCAGTGGGGTGGGGGAAGAAATCCAGACAAGTGAACTGCAATTTAACTTAAAGTTAACACTCATGTACTTCTTCCTTATAATTGTTTTAATATTAAGCAGTGTCTCCTAATGGCATAATTGTAACAATGTCTTGAAGAAAGTACAGTCAAATAATATAAAGGAATCATGTAAAGCAGTTGAAACAGACACAAGTAATAACTATCTACAGATAATTTAGGGTCATCAATAAAAAAAACTTTTCTTTTACGTGCTGTACCTGCATACCGACTTTCTGCAATTCATAAACATAAGTCACCCAGATTGCTCTGCCAAAACATATTGAATCTGCTTTTCATTTAGATAATAATTTGCCTTTCTATCTTTTTCTCAAAATGGATAACCTCACACTTATCCACATTAAACTCCATCTGCCAAATTTTGGCTCATTCTCCTAATTTATTATATCCATCTGAAGAATCTTTATATCATTTTTACTGTCTGCTTTCCCACCTATTTCAGTATCACTTGCAAATTTTGCTATTTCCCTACTTGCAAATCATTTTTATAGATCGTATGCAGTTGAGATCCGAAGACTAATTCCTGTGGCACCCGGCTAGTTACATTGCCAGCCAAAGAAGAACCTAATTGTCCCAGACCTCTGCTTTCTGTCAAGTGGCCAAACCTCAATCCAATCTCATACTCTACCTTCCGTCTTCTGCGATTTCAACTTCAAGATCAGTTTTTTATACGGCACCTTGTCAAATGTCTTCTAGATGCTCTGACAAAGAGTACCAAGACTCAAAATGTGGCCCTAATCTCACAGATGCTGTCAGACCTGCTGAGACTTTGCAGCATTTTTTGGTTTTGGACCAGGTTGACAATGGTGGATTGAGCTTTGCTTTTCAAATGCTCATTCATCTCCCCTTTAATGATCAATTCCAGCAACTTCCCCACCACAGAAGTCAAGGTAACCATTTTATAGTTTCCTACCTTTTGACTCTCTCCCTTTGTGAATAAGGGTGACACATTAGCATGATTCTAACCCACTGGACTTTACCAGAATCCAAGGAATTTTGAAATATCACAACCAATGCATCCACTATCTCTACTACCACTTCCTTTAATAACTTGGGGTGCAGGCCATCAAGTCCTGGAGACTTATCTTTAATCCCATCAGTTTACTCAATACTTTCTTCCTAGTGAAGGCTATTGCACCAAGTTCTTCTGCATTAAGTACAGTTTTTGGAAAATCTCCATTATTCTCTACTGTGAAGACAGTGGCAAAACATTGGTTTGATGCCTCCACCAACTGTGTGTTTCCCATTAATATCCCACCAATATTGTCCTCTAAAGTGCCAACATTTAGCTCTTCTCTTCCACTTTATATACCTATAGAAGCTTTTGGTCTTTGTGTATGCTTTCTGATAGGTTCTTTTTGCAGTTCATCTTAGCTCTTTCGATTTTGTTTTTAGTAGCCTTTTGCTATCCTTTAGGGAAGGAGATCTGCCACTCTTACCGGATCTAGCCTATGTACGACTCCAGAGCCATAGCATGTGGCTGACTCTCAACACCCCTTCGAAGGTAACTAGGGATGAGTAATAAATGGTGGCCAGCCACAGACACTCCACGTCCAATTAATTTCCAAATATTAAAATCAATATTGATATCTAATATTAAAATATTGAAAATGCACTTGGGATGCATAACAAAAATCCATAGACTAAAAGTGAAAACTAAATATGTGGGATTTTACAGAATTAGAACTATGGAATCTCTGTTTGAATTTTGATTTATAAGTTTCTTGTTAAGCAGCATAAATTTGGGGGGAGGGGTGGGAATGACAAATTTTGCATTTATAAAATAAGGGTATGAAATTCTATTTGAAAGCCAAACCAGAAATAGCAGTGTTACATTTCTTACCCAATATAAAATTTGTTGTCAACCTGATCTGAATATTTAATAAATCTCTATTGTACTTATTCATTGCACTATTAATATGCACAAATACTTACAGCAAAGTATTTTGGTCACCACCCAAACTGCCTTTGAAGTTTGCTGAATCTGTCAATTATTGATAATTATTTTATAATGTTGTTAAAATCCCTGCTGAAATGCAGCTGTTCTGAATATGTGAACATTCAGAATGCCATGCAGGTGTGAAATTTTAACAAAAATTAAGAGCAGTTAAGGTTGAAATACTGTACAAGTTGTTGCCACATGGGATCCATTTTGTTCAAACCTATTAAGTTGTACCAAGAACGGGGTTCAAAACCATTGCAATCAATCGGCAACACACTTAGTTTTAATTAAAACTTTGCTTCCAATCTAATAAAGGTTAATTTCAAAGAATAAATTATCTCCATTAGGAAAGTTCAAGGTTCAATGAAGCTCTCACCTGCTGCAATCCAACCTTGGCTCATGTAATTGCTGTTGCTTTCGAAGGAGCAGGGTCTCGTGCTGAGCTAGCAATCTCTGCAGTTTTTCTTTCTCCAGCTCCAGCTCCATTTTCTGACACATCAGTTGCTGCCTTTGGTCAACCAGCAGTTTCTTTTCATGCAAAACTTCTCCAGTCATTATTCCCATTCGGTCATTCATTGCTGGATCATGAATCATTCCATAGTAGGCATTGTGTTCGATTAACGGTTTGAAATGCCCATTACCTACATTAGTGAAGTGATTTTCATCAGTTTCTCTATTTCTCAGCCATCCACAGCATGAAGGCTGGCCACCATCTATGTCACAAAATGAAACAGCCTGTACAGCACCTACATCTATCTGCTCATTCATACTGTAATGTCTTCCTGCAAGTGGTTCTCCCCGAAGTGTACTTCCAGTTTGTGTCCCACAAGCATTTTGGGATGGAAAACTCTCAGTATGTTGAAGCTGATGAAGCTGACTGTGGTTTGGGAAATACTGGGCCAAGTCAGACTGAAGATTAGGAATGAAGTGTGAACCAATAAGCCCTTGTTTAGATTTATCAGCAGCATTTAAATCATAGGTGGGTAGAATTCCAAGAGAGGAGCCATGTGGGTCTGAAGAGGCCAGCTGAGGAGGACTCTTCTTGTTGGACACCTAAAAACAGAACATTTGCAAAGGTTAAATAAAAATGAGACATTCATTGGTATTTCCTTTATTGGGGCGACTTTTTTATACAAGTTATTCCCAATGTATTTCAATGAGTGAGTTGGTGATAAAGGAGTTCAATTTAATAAATGGGATGAAACAAAAAATACTCAGCAAGTTAAGTTGTGGTGGTAGAAACAGACTTATCTGTTGGACATACTGCAGTCTATTACAGCAGAAAACATGGTGGCTAGGCCTCTTCAATCTCAAGTCAGAGAGTGGAAGGGACAGACGCAGGAAAGCCAGCCACCACTAGCTTAGTATCAATTATGTTCATTAACAATTGACAAGATTCAGAGATTACATGGAAGCTGCATGATGTTCCTGCATACTCTTGGTACGCCATTCCAGCATCCCTGCTGAGATACTCCTTGCTTTCATGCACTCGAGAGACTGGTCATCAAGAACAGCGAGAATGCTGAAAGATCTTTGACTGAAACTTCACCACTGTAACCGACCCCGCCTCACCCCATGAATTCCTATTCTGCCTTCACTCACTTTTGGTTTAGGATCGCATGATGACCCTAGGCCTCTGTGGATGCATTTCTGCCGGTGGGAGTAATGGCTGCTTGCTCCACAAGGAGTTGTCAGCTTCTGATTGGCTCACAGCTCTTAGACTGACTGCCCAGCAGGTAGGGCTTCTGCCATTGGGAGCCTGAATCACAGGGGAGGCCTAATAGTTGCTATTTAAATGTCTGAAAGACATATGTTTCTATCCAAAGAGATAAAGGGATATGGGGGGAAGGCAGGATCAGGATATTGATTTTGATGATCAGCCATGGTTAAAATGAATGGCAGACCAGGCCCAAAGCTAAACCTGCTTCTATTTTCTATGTTTTTATGATTCAATTGGGCTTCCCCACACAACTGACAATGGATCCCTAACATTTCTCTGACTGACAACCCTTGCCAGCCGAGGCCATCATTTCAGAATAATGATCCCTAAATCAGGATTGCAATCAAAAAATATTAATAGTTAAATTCACTTGATACATGGCAAAAATTAGTACGCTGGATTATAACTAATAATGAAGCAACTTTACTCTGCACTTTTCATTTTAATAGAATTAATAGAACCACAGGTTGTATTTGCATATGATTGAATTTTGAAATATTTTGTTGTTCTTTTTCTACACTATTCCCAATGATAGAGCATAGTTGATAACCTGTTCCAATGTCCCTGTAAATGGCATTCAAAAGACCGACGGATTCAGTCACATTTTATCTACCTAGCATCTCTACTTGACAACGTAACACAGAACTAGAATTCACCAAGTTGTGAACTGTGGTGAAAAACTGTGTCCTACCACTCAATGCACAATGTATAAATATACCAACCATGAATATTATACGACTAACAGGTTAACCAGGAGTAAATTTGTCATTTAATTTGCAAAAGCTAAGATTATGTCACTAGCCAGCATGGTGTCTGATCAATTTGTTGAAGTGACACAGTACGTCTTAACATGAAGGATATAATAGAAATTCAGAGCATCATACTGAAGTGTCAAGCACCCAGATTTACTGCAGGTTAATTTAGTGCACAACATAAATAAATGAAACATATTTTTGTAGACTTGTGGGTTAATAAAATTATTTTATTTTTAGTGTGTCTGAAAATATGATTTACGCAAAACTACTTTTTGTTTCACTACAAGGTAATCAGAAGAGTGGTGTTTACTTACTGTGCCAATCTCAACACCTTCCAATGGTAACGTTGCTTAAAGTCCCAATTTCTTAACATTCATTAAATATAGATCACAATTTTAATTGTGAACTCCACAATCAACCTTCGTAATAAAACACATCATACAAACTACTAAGTAATGTGGAACTGGATATTCCTTTATGAGATGGGAAACAGCCACAATTACTGCCACAGAAATAATTTTGTTTGTACCGTAGGATGTACAGCTGCAGTAGATCCTTCTGTAGCTATCACAGGAAAATAGAAGTTTGTTTCTTCACATACATTACACATGATTTAGGAAGTGTGAAGTTTAATTTCTAAATTTTACTGTGAATTCCTCAAAATTGATTCAAAAGACAACTAAATAAATGAATGTAGCACGACAGAATATTCTTGTCCAAGATTATAATACCTCAGCAGTGACAATGGTATGTCCATTATGTAATGTTTATACGAAGCATCTAACAAACCTGATGAGATAAAATGGCACCCCTCCAAAAAAAGTAGAGTATAAAAATGCCGCACTATTATAAATTTTAATTTAACTATCTGCAAATCAGAGAAGTCATTCCAGGTTATATGGCACATTCATTTTCAGTGTACTGATTCAGACGGAACATTCAGCACCTCCAAACTGACAAGTACCAACAACAGAGCTGTAGAAGACACTGCTGATTGTACATAAATTCTGGGAAAGGCGGGGAAACATGGGACTATAAAAAAGTATCTTCATATGGACGTACTCACCATTTTTTTAAAAAAAGTCATCTTTTGTTCTGTCCCAAGTTGGTTCACAGAAATGTTCAAACTTATAGTCATAGGGAAAAGGACAGGAAAAGACTTCCCTGCTTTTATATTCTATCCCCCTTGCTATAAAGGCCAACATTCCATTCACCTTCTTGATCACCTGCTGCACTTGCAGACTGGGTTTTTGCAATTCGTGCACAAAGATCCCCAGGTCTCTCTGCACCATCACATGCTGCAGCTTTTCGCCTTTCAAATAATAATCCCTCCTACTATTATTTCTACCAAGGTGGATAACCTCACATTTGCTAATATTATACTTCACTTGCCAGGTCCTCGCCCACTCACTAATCCTATCCAGATTTCTCTGCAGACTTTCCTCGCCTTCCACACAATTTGTTTTTCCACTCATCTTCGTATCATCAGCAAATTTTGTTATCCTACACTCAGCCCCCTCCTCCAGATCATCTATGTAAACCAATTGAGGCCCCAGCACCAATCCCTGCAGCACTCCACTAGTCACCAACTGCTAACCAGAATAGCACCCACTGATTCCAACTCTCTGCTTCCTAATAGACAGTAAGAATTTAGCAACACCAATTATTAATCCAACCGATTTATTTGATAGTAAAAAAGCGAGCTTTCAACACTCCCGTGTCTTCATCAGGCAAGTGCAGTGTGCTGGTCTGCAATAGCACACATCAGCACAGACAGTCAGAGATTGCTGATTAGAATGCGAATCCTTACATCTAACCTGCTATTCAAGTGTTAAAGTGGCTAACAATGTGTGTGAAGGGGATCCTGAGCATTGTTAGAGAATTGTGTATTTTCTCCAGACAGCACAGTAAGTGAGGTTTTTTGCTAACCCAGGCAAGTTACGGGGGTTACAGATAGTGTGTCATGAAGCCAAGATCCCTGTTAAGACCGTCCTCATGTGCGCGGAGCTTGGCCATCAGTCTCCGTCCAGCGACTCTGCGCCGTCGTGTATCACGAAAGCCCCCCCGAAGAACATTTACCCGCAGGTCGGAGGCCGAATGCCCATGACTGCTGAAGTGTTCGCCCACAGGAAGGGAACTGTCCCGCCTGGTGACCGTTGAGCGATGCTCATTCATCTGCTGTCGTAGTGTTTGCATGGTCTCCCCAATATACCATGCTTCGGGACATCCCCTCCTGCAACGTATTAGGTAGACAACGTTGGCCGAGCTGCAAGAGCACGCACCGTGCACCTGGTGAATGGTATCCTCACGTTTGATGATGTCGTCCATGTCTATGATCTGGCATGTCTTGCAGAGGTTGCTGTGGCAGGGTTGTGTGGTATTGTGGTCACTGTTCTCCTGAAGGTTTGCTGCGAACAATGATCTGTTTGAGGTTGTGCGGTTGTCTGAAAGCAAGAAGTGGGGGGGTGGGGATGGCCCTAGCGAGATGTTCATCGTCATCAATGATATGTTGAAGACTCCGGAGAAGATGTCGTAGCTTCTCCGCTCCGGGGAAGTACTGGACAACAAAGGGTACTCTGTCCACCGTGTCCCGTGTTCGTCTTCTGAGGAGATCAGTGCGGTTTATCGTTGTGGCACGTTGGAACTGTCGATCGATGAGTCGAGCGCCATATCCTGTTTTCACGAGTGCATCCTTCAGTGTCTGGAGGTGTCTGTCACGATCCTCCTCATCTGAGCAAATTCTGTGTATACGGAGGGCTTGTCCATAGGGAATGGCTTCTTTAACGTGTCTAGGGTGGAAGCTGGAGAAGTGGAGCATTGTGAGGTTGTCTGTCGGTTTGCGGTACAGTGAGGTGCTGAGGTGACCGTCCTTGATGGAGATGCGTGTGTCCAAGAATGCAACTGATTCTGGAGAATAGTCCATGGTGAGTCTGATGGTGGGATGGAACTTGTTGATATCATCATACAGTTGTTTCAATGATTGTTCACCATGAGTCCAAAGGAAAAAGATGTCATCAATGTATCTAGTATATAACCTTGGTTGGAGATCTTGTGTGGTGAAGAAGTCTTGTTCGAACCTGTGCATGAAGATGTTGGCATACTGAGGTGCGAATTTGGTCCCCATGGCTGTTCCGTGTGTCTGGATGAAAAGCTGATTGTTGAAGGTGAAGACATTGTGGTCCAAGATGAAGCGGATGAGTTGTAAAATTGCATCTGGAAACTGGCAGTTGTTGGCATTGAGTACTGAGGTACTCAAGTACTGAGTACTTGAGTCCTAATAGACAACCAATTCTCTATCCTTGCTAACACCTTAAGCCCCAACGCCATGCACCCTAACCTTCTGCAGCAACCTTTTGTGAGGCACCTTATCAAATGCCTTTTGGAAATCTAAAAACACCATATCCACGGGTTCCCCTCTGTCTACCGCACAAGTTACATCCTCATAGAAATCCAATAAATTTGTTAAACACGACTTCTCCTTCACGAATCCATGCTGTGACTGTTTGATCAAAGCGTTCTTTTCTAGGTGCCTCGCTATTTCTTCTTTGATGACGGATTCTAGCATTTTTCCAACTACAGATGTTAAACTAAATGGCCTATAATTCTCTGCCTTTTGTCTGCTGATGTCTTTATGTTTTGATGTTTTGTGGCACCTTACCAAAAGCATTTTTGCAGTCCAAATACATCCATCCCCATTTGTTACTTCTTCAAAAACCTAGATTCATCAAACATGATGGGCATGATCGTACTGGCTTGCTGTGCTAATTGACTGGTACGAGAAATCAGATTTGCATTTAGTTTCTCACCGCTGGCAGCGTTGCTAGCAAAACAACACTTTTAACATTAGCGAGCCAAATATGACATCGTCCAGTCTCACTTGCACTTACTCATTCGCTGGTTGGTCTTCATGCCAGCCACAATCACAGCTGGTCTCCACCAGCGGAGACCAGAAAATGATGGTCTCACAGGAGGAATCAGAGGCCCTTGAGCAGTCGAGGGCAAGGCCAAGTAGTGCACATCTCTACAACTACTTATTTTACATGCACAATGGACAATGGGGAACCTGTGTACGTGGTGTAACTGGATTTCCAGAAGGCATTTGACAAGGTGCCACACCAAAGCCTGTTGTTTAAAAAAGGTAGCAGACAGAATGCAAGGAATTATAGGCTGGTTAGTTTAACATCTGTAGGGGAAAAATGCTTGAATCTGTCGTCAAAGCAGAAATAAAGAGACACCTGGATACGAACTGTTTGATCAAGCAAACGCAGCACAGACTCGTTAAGGGGAAGTCGTGCTTGACGAATTTATTGGAGTTCTATGAGGAAGTGACTAGTGCAGTAGATAGAGGGGAACAGGTGGATGTGGTGTTTTTGGATTTCCAAAAAGCATTTGATAAGGTGCCTCTCAAAAAATTGCTGCAGAAGGTTAAGGTGCAAGGAGGCGGAGGTTGGGTGTTTGACTGGATAGAGGATTGGTTGTCTAATAGGAAGCAGAGGGTAGATATTAATGAGGACTATTCTGATTGGCAGCTGGTGACTAGTGGAGTGCCCCAGGGTTCGGTGCTAGGGCCTCAGATGATCTGGAGGAAGGGGTAGAGTGCAGGGTAAGTAAATTTGCTGATGACATGAAGATGAGTAGAAAAGCAAATTGTGTGGAAGATGTGGAAAGCCTGCAGAGGGATCTGGATAGGTTGAGTGAGTGGGCAAGGACCTGGCAGATGGAGTATAATGTTACCAAGCATGAGATTATCCACTTTGGTAAGAATAATGGTGGGAAGGATTACTATTTAAATGGCGAAAAGCTGCAGCATGCGACGATGCAGAGGGAACTGGGGGTCCTTGTGCACGAATCCCAAAAACACAGTATGCAGGTGTAGCAGGTGATTAAGGCGGCGAATGCAATGTTGGCCTTTATAGCTAGGGGGATAGAATATAAAAGTAGGGAGGTTCTGTTGCAGCTGTATAGCGTGCTGGTGAGGCCACAGCTGGAGCACTGTGTGCAGTTTTGGTACCGCATTCGAGGAAGGATAGATTGGCCTTGGAGGAGTGCAGAGAAGATTTACTAGGCTGATATCGGAGATGAGGGCGTTGGATAATGAGGAGAGACTGAAAAGGCTAGGTTTGTACTCTTTGGGGTTTAGAAGGCTGAGAGGGGATCTTATAGAGACGTACAAGATAATGAAGGAGATGGATAAGGTAGAGGTTGAGAGACTCTTCCCGCTTAGCAATGATAGCAGGGCTAGAGGGCACAGCCTCAAGATTGGGGGGGGGGGGGGGGGGGGGGAGTGCGGTTCAGATCGGAGTTGCGGAGGGGTTTCTTCACGCAAAGGGTGGTGAATCCTTGGAATTCTCTGCCTGATAAGGTGGTGGAGGCTTCCTCGCTGAATATGTTCAAGTCAAGAGTGAATAGGTTTTTGATTGACAAGGGAATTAAGGTTACAGGGAGAAAGCAGGAAAGTGGTACTGAACCACTGCAGATTAGCCATGATCTTTTTGAATGGTGGGGCTGGATGGCCTACTCCTGCTCCTATTTCTTATGTGCTTATGCATAGGATAAAGGTGCATGGTGTTACGGATAATGTATTAGCATGGATAGAAGATTGGTTAACTAACAGAAAGCAAAGAATGGGTGTTTTTCTGGTTAGTGATCAGTGACTAGTCGTGTGCCTCAAGGATGAGAGACGGCACCACAACTGTTTACGACTTACATAGATGATTTGAAATTGGGGACCAAGTGTAGTGCGCCAAAATTTGCAGATGACACTAAGATGAGTGGCAGAGCAAAGTGTATAGAAGACATTGAAAGTCTGCCAAGGGATATAGATAATCTAAGTGGGTGGACAAGGGTCTAGCAGATGGAGTACAGTATTGGTAAATGTGAGGTCATACATTTTGATAGGAATATTAGCAAAATGGACTATTATTTAAATTGCAGCTTGCTGCTGTGCAGAGGGAACTGGTGTCCGTGCGCATGAATCACAAAAAGTTGGTTTGCAGGTGCAGCAAGTAATTAAGAAGGCAAATGGAATTTTGTCCTTAATTACTAGTGCGATGGAGTTTAAAAACAGCAAGGTTACGTTGCAGCTGTATAGGGTGCTGGTGAGGCCACATCTGGAATACTGTGTACAGTTCTGGTCTCCTCACTTGAGAAAGGATATACTGGCATTAGAGAGGGTACAGAGGACGTTCACTGGGATGATTCCAGGATTTAGAGGGTTGGCTTATGAGGAGCAACTGAGTAGATTAGGGCTATACTCATTGGAATCAGAAAAATGAGGAGAGATCTTATACAGACATATAAGATTATAAAGCGAATAGGTAAGATAGAAGCCGGGGAAGTTGTTTTTACTGGCAGGTGAAACTAGAAGTAGGGGGCATGGCTTCAAAATAAGGAGGAGCAGATTGAGGTTCAGTTGAGGAGGAACTTCTTTACACAAAGGGTTGTGAATCTGTGGATAGATAAATTTTTGAATAGTAAAGGAATTAAGGGTTACGGCAAGCAAATGGATAAGTGGAGCTGAATCCACAGAAAGATCAACCATGATCTTTTTCAACGGTGGAGCAGGTTCCTGCTCCTACTTCTTATGCAAGCCATCAGATCATGGGTCTTGGGGGCTTTTAATCTCATTAGTTTTCTGAGTAATTTTCTCTTGCAAAGCGATTGTTTTATGTTCCTCCTTCTCTTTGCCTCTTGATTTTTTTTTATTCTTGGGATGCTTTTAGGGTCCATCATAAATACTTGTTCAAAGTCTCTGCTGCTTACTTGTTGCCCATTGTTAAATTCCCAATCTCATCCTCTAAGGGACCAACAACTATTACAACTGTTGTTTTTCTTTTTCACATACTTGTCAAATATTTTCTTATAATTTATTTTCATTCTAAATTCTCCCCCGATCATTTTTATTATCATTAATCATGATGAGGACCCCAGAAGAAACCAAGAAAAATTGTACACTCAATACTCTTAGGTGAGGGCAGATCCAAGAACTTCAGCCTTGTCTTTTGCACTCATGCACTGGGTTGTGCCATCATTACGAGTAGGATGATCCAAGAGCCTCCAGTTAATCTAATTTAGCTCACTCCCTCAGACTGTGTCAGAGGATCCCACTGAAGCTGCACAAAACAATCAGTACTGATCTATGTGTTCTCCCTTTATGCCTCTCTGTAAGAACTGTAAATGTATTAGTGTCAGTCATGCCTCGTCTCTGAGTCAGAAGATTGTGTGTTTAAGTTTCACTCCAGAATGTGAGTACAAAAATCAAGACTGACACTGAGTGCAGATGAAATGTTAAACCAAAGCCTTGTCTGCTTTCTGATGTAAATGATCCAATGACACTTTTTTGAAGAATAGCAATGGAATTTTTCTTTATTTTCCATATTTATTCTTCAATCAACATCACAAGAACAGATTATCTGGTCATTACCATATTGTTGCTGGTGAGAGGTTACATACTATTTGGTTGCAGCAGTTCCTACATTACAATAGGGACTATACCTTAAAATTACTTCATTAGCTTTGAGACATCTAGCAATTGCAAAAGGCATCTCTATAAATGCAAGTACAAGCAATATCAACTTCCAGAATATGGATTGCATCTTCCTCTGCCAAATATGTATTAAAATAATAGTATAATTCATGAATTACAACAGCACACAGATCCAAAAATAAGAACTGTGGCATTGAATGTTCCCCATTGAGAGTCCAAAAATGAGAGAAGTTCATTTAAGACGATCGAATGGCTTATTTAGATAAAATACGTGAATGAACAACATATTTCACAGTAAGAATATTATATTTTCCTACACTCCTTAGTTTCCAAAAGCAAGGATACAAGATTCTACAGTTCCTACTATTAATAGTGGCCCCACTGTATGAACACAATTTATCCTACATTATTGCTGGGCAGTAAAAACCATTCTAGGTTCATTAAATTTATAACCAAATCGAGGCCCAACGGTTTATGGAGCATCCATACTACACTGCACATCTGCGTCATGATTGAGGACTGTGCCACTCGGACTTCATCACAGCTTCATTGAATGGGGCATTGGCACATCAATAAATTTTGTGGCTATGGTGCCCATTTGATTCCAATCATCAGTACAAATTTCACAAGCAGACTTAACCTCCAAAATTTCCAAACAATGCATTGTAAATCAGTAGATACAGGGAATAAATGAGGTCTGAAGAATTAATTGACTTCTGGAGTTAGGGAAAATATAGTAGTAGTAATACAGATGGTTAACAGAAAAAAGCAAGTAGTAAAGATAAATTGAAGTTCTTCAGCTAGTAATGTATCCAAGTTTGTTGACAGTGTAAAACTAGATGTGAACGTAAGTTATGAGAATGTCACAAAGAGGCTGCAGAGATATAGGTAGGTTAAATGAGAGTGCAACGAGATGGAAGATGATGTGTAATGTGAGATGTGACATGATTCACTTTGATAAGAATAGAAAAACAAAATGTGGTACAGTAAGGGTCCATTCAATTGATTCTTCAGATGAATGGGTTGGCCTATGTTGACAGACTGAGTTAGTTAGATGGATAGACTCAGAACTTTAAAAGATTGACAGTAGTAAAGTGCTTCCCTTAAAAAGTGCTTCCCTTAACAACTGCTCCCCACCCCTCCCAGAGCTAACTTGTTTTCTATTCCGTGATTAGCTACCACACTGTGACTGGTCTCCAAGGATGAGTATTATTCCCTCCTTTCTTACCCCCAGTTTTCCCATGTCAGCCTTCCATTGCTATTAGTAAAGATACAGATTTTTTTGAGCAGTCCTGCTGTCAAATTTAGCAGGAACTCCTTGTTACAATCATTCCAACCCTCCTTTCCACATGCGTTTTGGGGCCTGTGTCATTCTAAGTATGTTTCACCTTCATTAGCTAAACTTGTTCAGACTTTAAAAACATTATTTTTTCAGCTGCTGAAAACTAGAAACCAGCATTTCTGTTGGGGAAGTGACTGAGGAGAGTAAGAGTGGGGAATAAGAGATGGAGGAACCACATTAATGAAGCTTAGGACTATTAAACTTTCAATTAAAATTATTCCATTGTAGAGAGAATGTTTTCTTTGATGGGGGAGTAGGATACACAATAGGTACTACACAGCTATGTTCTCTGCTTTGTGAATAGAACAGTACAACACCTAGACCCACCATTGTCAAAAAGGAAGATTGTTTGAGTTTGAGTTGAGTCCTTTTGTACAACTAACAGACACTTCAAATCACTATTGTGAGCTTTCAAGTTGCTGGTTTGTCAAGAAAAAGAAGTTAACCTTGTATTTCAGAAACAAAACTTCCAAACATTCAATATCTGGAACAAATGGCAAATTTAATTTGCCATAACTGCTAATTCAACTAATGCTTTTATTCTCAATTTTACACACTTGGGTGAGAATGAAGCATAGTCATAGAATACACCGACACATTCTCCCCAACCGTTTACAGCCACAAACTAAAGGGCAGCAATGTGTTGCTATGTTACAACATCTCATCACTGTCTAACAGTAGTAAACATTGTGCCAAATATTCTTCTTCGAAGTTCTGAACCACAATTAAGCTATTGTAAAGTTCAGCACCTATAGTTAAAGATGAAGTAGATTTATTTCTGTGCAGCTATATTAAAAATAATTTAAGCATCAATATATTCCAGCTGATCTTGTATGTCACTTAATTTAGATATTGCGTGTAAATGCACAAAAAGCAGCTTACTCTCTAAGACCTGATATTCCCACATGGCTTGTCCAGTGCACACATAAATCTAGGCTCCATAGTTGTTACTCATTAATTTATATTGATCCAATGGAAAATTAACTAAGTGTTAAGGGTGCATAATTATATGCATCAGTTTAAATAGTAAAAACAGAAAATGTTGAAAAATTCAGCAGGTCTGGCAGCATTTGTGAATAGAGAAACAGCAAATGTTGAGTCCGTATGACACTTCCTCAGAGGTAAAGAGAGGGAGAAATGTGATGGATTATATATTGTTTAAGAGCGGAAGGAACAGCTGGAGCAGAAGTCAGTAATAGGTAGCAGTTAGGAAAGATTGTCACACAAGAGGCAGAGGAAGCATTAATGGCAGTGTGAACAGCAATAGAAGATGTTGATAGTAGCACAAAGGTAAGATAACAAAACGTGTTAATGGGAGAACAAAATCTGTGCTCAGTGAAAGCAAAACTGAAGAAGAAGTGATAGCTCAGTGGGATGGGAGAGGGGAAAAATTTGCTTTAGGACAAAAAAAATGTTCCGGATGAAAAAAGGATCAAGATTAGGAGAAAAGTCACAGATTAAAATTGTTGAACTTAATTTTAGATTCAAAAGGCTGTAATGTACCTAAACAGAAGTTGAGGTGCTGCTCCTCTAGTTTGCACTGGGCTTCACTCGAACATTGCAGCACACTAAGGACAGATATGTGGGAGGTGCAGCTGATAGTGACCAAAAAGATTGTAACTGGATAGAAGTAGTAATAGGGTGACGTGTTGTAGATTAAATGCCACAATTCTAAATGTCCAGGAGCAGACAGATCCGAGAATTCATATACATAGATTTTACAATGTGGCAGGACATATTGAAAGACGAGTTTGGGATTTTGAACTTCATAATTAAAGGTATTAAGTACAAAAGCAGTGAAGTCATGTCAAACATGTATAAAGTTATGGTTAAGCAACAACAAGAGCATCACATCTCATTATAAGCTGCAAGATTAGGTTGGAGAAGTTGAGTTGTTCTCCTTGGAGGAAAGGAGATTTAGGGCAATTTGATAGAGGCGTACAAGATAATGACAGATTTAGGCAAGGAAAAGCTGTGCCCAATAGCTGATATTAAATGAACTAGGAAAGGACAGATTGACCAGTTTTGGGCAAGAAACGCGAATGTGAAGGAAAACCTGACACAGTGAGTGGTAATGACCTGCATTCCTGCTGTCTGCAGATAAAGAGGCAGAGATAATGAATCATTCTGAACGGAAACTGAAAAGGCAAAATAAACTTACAGGGCTAAGGGGATCGAGTGGGAGTAAGGGACTGATTGGACTGTTCTATAGAGAATCAGCATAGTGTCAGTGAGCAGAATGGCTTCCTTCTGAAGAGTGTTGACTCTGTGACTGTATAAAATGGATCTAAGCAAGACACTGTTGTCATGCACACATCTGAAAGAGCTGAAAACTTTTCACCCTAGGGTCTTTACTTTTTCAAAAAACTTAGTTTATACATTTTGTCTAGATCTAAAATGATGAGGGAATTAAAGTTATTCAATTATTCAGAATTATACACTGATTAGTGTCTTAAAAACTGGAAGAAACTGAAGAACACTAAGCAGTTTGCTGTGAAACATGCATACATAAATATTAAAGGCTCATTCATTCATCTACTTTTATGTCCACTGCAGCGTGTTATTTCATAACTAATACCCTACCATAGCACAAATACGTGTCACAGGAAGTGTGAATAAGCAATCTACTTCAATGATCTTCAGACATCAAATGCTTTATTGCAGTTGTTAACTACACAAGTGACTGCATATCAATTCAAACTCTGATGTGACTGGCTGATATGCAGACTGCAGTAGTTCAGCAGCAATTTAAACTGCGCAACTGCTCCATTTTTAGCTCATTACTCTAGTATCTGGTCATTATTCTGATGTTTATTTGTTTAAATTTAATAATTTCTTGATGCAAGTATATACTTGGTTACTCAAATATTTTAAAATGCTATTTGTTCTCCTGCTTTTCAGGAAAGGTTGGAATGGTGGATGCAATTATAGAGTAAAGTTTAACAAAGTCGTTGGGAGTCACCAATACCATTTAAGCTGAGTTTATTATTAGCAAGGGAACAATAAAGCTATACAAGTTGTGGCAAATGTATCAACACACAAAATGCTTACTCCTGCATCTGTTCCAGAATTGCACATTTCAAAAACTCTGACCCACTTCTTTTAAACATTGCATATATATATATAGGGGGCGATTTCCCTCACACCACCGTGCTGCTCTAGCATTGCAGCGAGCCGGGAGATTCAAGTGGAGGACATGTAGCAGGCTTCCTGCTGGGTGCCACAAGTATCTGCGCATTTCCGGCACCATCAGCTCCACGCCAAATCGGTGCAGAGCTGTATAAATTATGCTAATAGCCATTAACGTAGCATTAGTGGATCCAGCACTGAAGTCTCCGAGCCCGCTAGCATCCCTGCGCTAGCTTAGTGTATCCTGGTTATTAAAATGCACTTATTCACAAGCATTAAAATGCTGCTGGAACATAGCCAATCTATCTGCACCTCAGAAAAGAAACTAGATTAACGCTTCACAAACAATATAACAGGCAATATGTAAGCCTTGTTGACAAACTACCCAAAGCAACAAAAACAGCTACTTTTATTTTAGAACCATTTTACTCAACTGATATCTGAGATATCCATTATACAATAACTTGTAATTCTCCCCCCAACACCTTAAACATTCTCAGTTTACAGAGCAAAATCATTTGTGAAGAAACTGGTAGTTTTTTAATATTTCTGGGATCTGCTGTGGTATTCTGTAGGATTGTAGGACCTGTGTCTCTATCAGATGGGGAATGAATGTCTACGAAGTGGAGGACATCCAAGAGGCTAGGTGCGAAAGGCAGACAATTGAAGTGAACAGATCTGAGTTGGATTTTCGTCAGGTAAATAATGTGGGTAGAAATTTACATTGGGAGAAATGCGATGGTAATGTATGATTCTAAGGAAATGGAGTGGATGGCATCCACTTTACCAACATATATCCCCACAGCATGGCGTACAGCGATAGCAGACAGTGAGCAGTAGTCCAATAGTCTGACAATTTGAAAAACCATAACTGAAAGCTTACCAAGAGGAAAGGTAGCCTGAGGTAAAGTGCATGAGGTGCAAACGGCATTGTTCACCTAACTGTGCTTTGCACAAAATATTGCTTTGTAGATGACACAACGGCACATTGGCACTGTGAAGCTAACCAGAGTCCCAGTTTGATTCCAGCTCTGGGTGACCGTGTGGAGTTTTTACGCTATCCCCATGTCTGTATGGATCTCCTCTGAATGCTCCAGTTTCCTCCCATAGTCAAAAGATCGACAGGTTAAATGGAAGTGTGGGCCTGAATTAAGATGCTCTCTTAGAGAGTTGGTGCAAGTTGATTAGTCTCCTTCTGCACTGCAGGTGTTCTATGGTTCAAGTGAGGATTTTCATTTTTAGCGGTTACATTTTAAAGAGAGAAATAATTTACAACTTTTAAAAAATCATAAATAAATAAGGCAAAATTATTACATTTTATTTTACCTGGAAGGAATAGCCATAAGGAGAAACTGAAAGATTTTTCTATCCTGGGCAAGGTAAATTTCAAAGGAGGATAAGAACTATGGGAAAGGATGAACAGAGAAAAACATATTTAATAAGAGAAAAAAACAGAATGGTGAAAAAAGCAAGTCTTGCAGCATCTTTAGGAATAGAAAACAAAGTTAACTTTTCAAGTCCATTTGGTGCTCCGTACAGCTGCTGGCAAATCTGCTGAGTTTTCCAGCGTGCTCTGTTTTTATTTCAGATTCCAACATCCACAGTATTTTATTTCTATTTGAAGAGAGTTTGGAGCTGTGTTGAAGTGTGACCCTGAAAAATATCCTGAAGAGAATGCTCTATACTGGGACAAAAGAGTGAAAAGGTGAATGAGCAGTTTTTTGGTCACCTCACAGAAGTGTTTGTTAGTTGCAGAAAGAGGATTTTGGTTTAAAGTCATGAATTTCAGCAGCTGAGTAAGCCAGTGAGAAACTCTGAAATACCACCCCTAAAGCGCCCTGAGTTGTACCTTGTGGTAATATGATTAAAATTTTATGGATTAAATTTCTATAACAGCTTGCTGAATGGAATGTTTATTTGCAAGTCTCACACCAAGTAGGAACCTTTGAGGGAAACGTTCTATAATACTAATTTTAACTATATAAATGTAATCATGTGTGTTTAAGTTTTCTTTATGTTCTTAATGATTTAATTTTAATAATTAAAATCTCCAAAGATGTTACTGAATTTATGTCAGTACATGTATTTTTCTCATGATAAAATACGAATGAAAAACAGTTGTCATCACTGATCAAGTTCCATTTTGGGATTTGGCTAACACAGCATTTATCATCTGCCAGATCATAACAGCTTCTGTTAACATATTTGATTACCAAATGTATGAAATAGGAACAGCAGTAGGTCATACTATCCCTCGATCCTGATCAACGATTCATCATGGTTGAACTTCTACATCAGCTCGATTTCCCACACTATCATGACATACCTTGACTTTTCAGTGTCAAACAATGCATCAACTTCACTCTAAGTTTTGTTGCGATAATGGCATTGAGGGCTGAGCTGTAGTTATTAGATGGGAGTCTGACATAGCATCACGGAATCCCTACAGCGCAGATTCAGTCCAGCGAGTCTGCACCAACCACAATCCCATCCAAGCTTTATCCCCATAACCTTACATATTTATCTCGTAATCCCCTGACACTAGGGCCAATTTGGAATGGTCAATTAACCTAACCTCTGCATCTTTGGACAGTGGGAAGAAATCGGAACACCCAGATGAAACCAATGCAGAACGTGCAAACTCCACACAATGACCCAAGCCTGGAGCTGAACCCAAGTCCTTGACAGTGTGAGGCAGCAATGCAAATGACTGCGCCCTCCCCCAATAAGTGTCTTTGTTATCCAGATGTTTCTGGATTGAGCATAGGGCCAGGGAGATAGTGTCAGTTGTGGACTTGTTGCGGCGATAAGCAAACTGTAGTGGATCCAGCCAATCTGGAGTTGATGTGTGCATGACTAACCTGTCAAAACACTTCATAATGATACGTCAGAGCCGCCAACTAATAGTTTTAAGATACACTGCCTGGCTTTTCTTTGGTACAGAGATGATGGTTGGCTTTTTAAAGCAGAGAGGAACTTCACATCTGAGTACGGAGATTAAAAATATGTGCGAATACCCCTGCCAGCTGGTCTGAATAGGATCTGAGTGCTCGTCTAGATACCCCATCCAGTTGCTTTCCATGGATTGACTTTCAAGAAGGCAATACTGGCGTCTGCGATGCTGATCTCGGATACCGATTCGGCTGAGGCTTCTGGGGCAGGTGACATCTTCTCGCTGACCTCTTGTTCAAAATGGGCAGAGAATATGTTGAGCTCATTTGGGAGGAATGATCTGTAGTTGGCAATTCTATATGCTTTCACCTTGTAGATTATATTATCTAGATCTTGCCATTATCATTGTATGCTCGTGCAGCTATCCTGGGACTCTAGCTTGATTCAGTACTGTCTCATCCATCTTTGATGGATCTCTGTAAATTGTATTGGGATTACTTGTATATGTCATGGTCATCCAACTTCAATGCCTTAGATGTGGACTACTAAGCAATGAATGTCAATATACTGGAAGCAATTCAGAGAAGATTTACTAGATTGATCTGCAGAATGAGCAGTTTGTCTTATGAGGAAGGGTTAGAAGATTGGGCATGTTTCCAATATCACGATTATCCAAATGTCTATTTATCACATCTTTCATAATTATTCCAGCATTTTTCCTACCATTGATGTAAAGTTAATAGGTCCTTAGTTCCCTGCTTTTCTCTCTCCCTCCTTTTTATGGGGTGACATTTGTTACCTTTCAATCCTCAGAAACTGTTCCAAAAGCTACAGAATTTTGGAAGATGGTCAACATGAGAAAAATCTTAATATACAGCGAATGATTAGGATCTGGAATGCATTGCCTGACAGTGTGGTAGAGACAGTTTCAATCACGATATTCAAAAAAGAATTGGATTATCATCAGCCTGGGCCTTGCGATCACTAGTCTAACAACATTACCACTATGCCTTTTCTCCATATTTTGCAGGAAATCATGAATAACTTTGGCATAAAACAGCTCAAGTCCTCAGCCTATCTCCCACAGTCACAAGGAGCTTTGGAATACTTCTACCAATCCACAATAAGGACATACTTCTATGAGTACCTGATGAGTAACAGTTAGTGGGTGTATCTACACCACATGGATTGCAGTATTTCAAGAAGACAGCTCATCTCCACCTACTCAAAAGGCAACTAGGGATGGGCAATAATGCTGACTGCCAGCAACACTCATCACAAGGATTACATTTTAAAAAGTCAGTTAACCAAAATCAAATTATCTTCCTTTAGCCTAAATGAGTAGGTAACCACATTGTCCCCATTGTAATGATAGCTCAAATAAATGGAGGCAATAAAAATGTTAAAGGCTAACACAACCAGTTACAGCTTGGTTAAGAATCATTAAAGTTTATTACATCGGAAACTGAATAAGCTTAATTCAACCAACAAAACAATCTCAATTGAAACTCACTTCTCTGTGATCTGATAATAGTGATTATATAAAATATTGATTTTGCAAGATTTTGTGCTTAACAGCAAAAGATTAAAAGCACTACTCTGTTACACCAAGATTATATCCATGGTTATTCAGACACCTCAACTGAATAATACCGATGAGCTTTTATATTCATGTTGATTAAGGATACCAATATAAAATATGTTGTTAACATAATGAAAGACATCACCTTTTGTTCACTCAAGTAACAGCTACAAGATAAACCAAAATATGTTCTATCTGAACAGAGTCGATCGTACAGGCTGGCATAACAGTGCAACAAATCGAGTGAATTGTGCCTTTGTTGTAAACTTAATGTACATTTAGATTATCATTAAACTTCACGTGGTCAGCAATTTGCATCACAGTTCTATGGTTTTCAAATGCAAAAGGGACCTTTTTCTAATTAAAACTGTGATATTAGTTGAATAACATTTTAGAAGAAAAATTGACTGACCTATATGAAGTAGTTGAACAATACTACATACATAAGGGACTTAGGAACAGTTCAGTCACAACAGAGGTGGTCATTCTTACAAGGCCATAAAAATAGAAGAAAAATGCAATTCTGGCCACAATGCATTCAGTGACCAAATTAACCTATTAAATGAAGTTTTTTTCATTAGAAAAAATGTAATAATTATATTTTAATATTAAGTCATAATTTATAATAACCATTTCTCTGATAACAGTCAAAACAATAAGATAATACCCGATTAGTAAAATTCAACTCACACCTTTTCAAAATTGTATTAAAAAAACTTCAATTTTTATGCACAGATAATTGTTATAAACCCCACCTTGTCTTCCAGTTCTGAATTACTTATTAATTTAACAATGGAGTATTTAGGTTAAAATAACAGCCAAATAATGTTAGAGACTATTAAGATTTGTGATATTTTTCTTCAGTCATTAGCTATTAAACAATTAATAGGTAGTTACATTAATGTCGATCAGTTGCAAAACCTGATATCAAAATATTCCAAATGACAAAAACAGAAAGGCATTTCCCATGATTCCAATTTTTCCACCTTATATCTCCTCTTTCAGAGTTGTGTACTATTCTATGGACAAAGGTGAGCCTTCACTTTTGCATTTGAATAATATTATCATGCTATTTAATCCTATTCTCTTCTGATATCAAACTGCATCTCTGGCAGAATCATTGAACAGTAGGTAGCAGGAACCAAGATTGTTTTTCTAGTCCACTGTCAGCCAAAGATCTAAAGGTGGTATCTCCAAATTTACAGATGATACAAAGTTAGGTGAACTGTGAGGAGGATGCAGAGATGTGTGATTTGGATAGAGTGAGTGTGTGGATATCTGCACAGTGGATACAGCACAATGTGTATAAATATGAGGTTATCCACTTTGGTAGCAATAATAAGAAGACATTATTATTTGAATGGATATAAATTAAGGGAGATGGATACTCAGAGACCTTGGTGTCCTTATGCATCAGTTGCTGAAAGTAAGCACTCAGGCACAGTAGGCAAACAGTATCTTGTTTTCATAACAATTGGATATGAGTATAGGAATATGGATGTTTTACAGCAATTGTATAGGGCACTGGTGAGGTCACATGTGGAGTATTCTATCAAAACAGTTTGACTGTTTTTCCTCTGAGGAAGGATGTTCTTAGAGGGTGTGCAGCAAAGACTTGCAAGGCTGCTGGCTGGGATGGCAGGACTGCCATAGGTAGAGAGACTAAGTCGGTCAGGATTATATTCATTGACATTTGGAAAAGTGAGAGGGGATCTTAGAAACGTATAAAATTTTAATAGGATTAGATAGGATATTTTCAGAAAGAATGTTCCCAATGGTGGGAAACTACCTGGCAATTCTGTGACTTTGTTCATCCACATTTCCTAAAAAAGTAAAAGTTACAGTCTTTTAGCCAGGGTTCCATTCTGGCATCTTCCCATCCAATAACAACATCAACTTGGACCATGACAGAGTTGCTTAGATGGCAACATGCTTTTGCCACAAATATTGAACTTTGAATCTCACGTCACATGTAAGTAAAGAACTTGGAACATTAACACTAAATCTGTAATTTATTCATTTACTGCACCCTCTTGCTCAGTTTCCTGATAAGTCATCAGTTTTTTTTCCCTCTACCATTCATGACTATAGCACTGCCTCACACCTTAACACAATAGCAAGTACCAAATGTTTCCTACCCTTTAACCAACTTAAATTTCCTGGTCCTACACTAAATCCTTTAAATTTTAATGTGGTAATTTTTGCAGAAATTTAGCTCTTAACACAAATCTGAGATTGAAAAGAAAGCAATTTTTGTTCTTATGGAAACTTCCATCAAGATTTTAGCAGCTTATAATAACACAGCTCCTCCCAAAATCAGTTTAAACCAGCAAATTTTATGTTCAACATGTAGCACAGAAATTTTTGTGTGAGACATCTGAAATGTGAAGGACTTTTATATATAAATTAGTATTGTACTCAATTGGGTGTAATATAATTAATATTGTTACCATGTTAAAATCAGTCAATATCCACATGGCATACCATATGAGCAACATGCTACAGCAAGCACAGCAAAAGAATATCACTGTCCTTGAAATAACATGTCTGTTATTAAGCAAACGTATATAAAAATCAGATAATTTTACTTAGTATATGCACAAATTTAACAGGTGTAAACTAGCATTTGCATTTAAAAAATAGTATCCTGAATATAACTCTCTAATATTTAGGTAAAGTTTGAAATAAAATGAAAATGTGGATATATTGCTAAGTATTACTCGCATTTTTGTTTTTATATCTGATTCCCATTATCTGCAAAGTTTTGCTTTCATATCTATGTGAAATTTATTTGGTTTAAGTAAATAATTCTTCTTTTGGAAAAATGTACTTTGCTGCTTCAAGGCCTCAGGGCCCAGGAGAACACTACCTCATGCTTCCTTGACCTGCAGACGAGTCTAATATGGCAGAAACATAACTAGCATCTCATTATTCTTTTGTTACATCCAACAAGCGCTCAAGCAGAATCCCCATTAAATTCTCGTCAAGTTGACTGAATAAGTTTATCTTCTGCAGGTGCAAACATACATTTAGCTTTTCAGTTCTCTCCACTGACCAGGACAAAAGAGTAACTAGGGAAGATTGAGGCCTCTTAAGGATCAACAAGGTCATTTATGTGCAGATCCACAAGAGATGGGTGAAATCTTAAGTGAACATTTCTCATCAGTATTTATTATTGAGGAAGGCATGGACGTTAGCGAACTTGGGGAAATAAATGGTGATATCTTGGAGTGTACACGTAATAGAAGAGGTGCTGCTGGAAGTCTTAAAGTTGATGAAGTGTATCCCAGGACATTTGGGGGGCTAGGGAGGAAATTGCGGGACCCTAGCAGAGATATTGAATCATCAACAGCCACAGGTAAGATGCCTGAAGATTGGAGGCTGGCAAATGCTGTGCCTTTGTTTAAAAAGGGCTGCAGAGAAAAGTCTAGGAACTACAAGCTGGTGAGCCTAATGTCTGTAGTATGTAAGTTGTTATAAGGTATTCTGAGAGATAGGATCTATAGATATTTAGAGAGGCAAGGACTGATTAGGGACAGTCAGCATAGTTTTGTTTCTGGAAAATCATGTCTCGCAAATTTGATTGATTTTTTTTGAAGGGGTAACCAAGCTGGGAGATGAGGGTAGTGCAGTCAGCATTGTCTGCATGGACTTTAGCAAAGCCTTTGACAAGATACCACATGGTATGTTGCTGCACAAGGTTAAATCTTACAAGATTCAGGGTGAGGTAGCCAATCAAGCCAAAATTGACTTGATGATAGAAGATGGTGGTAGGGGGTTGTTTTTAAAGCTGGAGACCTCTTACCAGCAGTGTGCCTCAGGAGTCAGTGCTGGGTCCATTGTTATTTGTCATCTATATTAATAATTTGGATGAGAAATTAGGACACATGGTTAGTAAGTTTGTAGAAGACACCAAGATTTGTGGTAACAATGAAGAAGATTATCTAGGATTGCAACGGGATTTTGATCAACTGGGCGAACAAATGGCAGATGAAGTTTAGTTTGGATAAATGTAAGGTGATGCATTTTGGTAGATCGAAACAGGGCAAGACTTACTCAGGTAATGGTAGGGCGTTGGAGATAATTATAGAACAAAGAGATCTAAGGGTACAAGTTCATGGCACCTTAAAAGTGGAGTTAAAGTGGCCAAGGTGGTGAAGAAGAGACTTGGCATGCATGGTTTCATTGGTCAGAACACTGAATACAAAAGTTGGGGTATCTTGAAGCTGTACAAGACAGTGGTAAGGCCACACTTCAAATACTGTATACAATTCTGGTCACCCTTTTAAAGAAAGGATATTATTAAACTAGAAAGAATGCAGGAAAGATTTACTAGGATACTACCAGGATTTAATGATTTGAGTTATAAATAGAGGCTGGATAGACTGGACTTTTTCTTCTGGAGCATAGAAGGTCTGAGTTACAAGGAGAGGTTAGGCAAATTGGGGCTGTTTTCTTAGAAAGACGTAGACTGAGAGAAAATCTAATAGACATATACAAGATTATGAAGGGTACAAATAGAGTAAACAGTGGTAAGCTTTTTCCTATGTTGGAATCAAATATCACAAGGGGTTACAGGCTTAGGATGAGGGGCGTAAGGTATAATTTGGATGCTAGAGGGAGTTTTTTTCACACAGAGGGTTGTGGGGGTATGGAACGCACTGCCAAGTAAGGTAGAGAAGGCAGGCACTCTGGAGGTATTTAAGAGATACTTAGATGGGCACATGAACAGAATGGAGACGGAGGGATATAGAAGACTGATTTAAAATAGGGATCATGAGCCTTGGGAGTTCCCGGGGAAGCGTGTAAATTGTGAATGATATTGATGTATTTTTGTTTTATCCTACAGGTACTTCAGTCCGCCTTGTTGTCTAACAAGGGGCATACACGTGATGAGTCCTGAAAGGGCTGCTCTTGGATTTTTCGAGAGTGTTCTAGTGCTTCACGTCGTTTGTGTAAGCTTGAACTGGACAGTTGATGGGCAACACAACAACTCAGTGACTATCACTGTGCTGTGCAGATACGTGGATTTCAGCCTGTGTCTGTGGAAGTTTGCGCATTCTCTTCGTGCTTGCGTGGGTTTTCTCCAGGTGCTCCGGTTTCCTCCCACATCCCAAAAATGTGCTCTTAGGCTGATCAGGGAGAAATTGTTTTGCCAAATTGTCTCACAAATTTGGTTCCAATGCAGATTTCTATAAACATAGACAGGGATCATGGGTAGAAGTAGGAACATCGAGGTGGCGGTGTGGGCTCGTTGGGCTGAAGGGCCTGTTTCCTGTGGTGTTTTGTACTTTGTTCTTTAAGGGTGATCTTATAGAAGTCTATAAAATAATAAGGGCCAAAGATTATGTAGATGGTCAGTATCTTTTCCCAAAGGTAGGGGAGTCTAAAACTAGAAGGCATAGATTTCAGGTGGGAGGGGAGAGATACAAAAGGATCGAGAGGGGCAATTTCTTCACACAGAGGATGGTGAGTGTCTGGAATGAACTGCCAGAGATAGTAGTAGAGGCGGATACAATTTTGTCTTTTAAAACCATTTAAATAGTTAATGGGTAAGATGGGCATAAAGGGATATGGGCCCAATACACACAAATGGGAATAGTTCAGTGGTAAAAACTGGCTAGCATGGACAAGATAGGCCTATTTCCATGCTGTAAACGTCTGACTCTAATTATTCCATCCAATCTGAGAAGTTTGGAGCTTACCTTTTGCTTACTGTTGTTGAACTCAGGCGAGGATTGGTTCGGTTTTTCTTTCTGTTCAGACAGATAATTCTGGTAAATGTTTAAGAGTTCCTGGCATTTTTTATACTGCTGTTGCAAAGGTACAAAGTGGGTCAAAGGAAATAGCACAATAGGGAGAAAAAAGTAAAACATGCACTGTTATTTCAATGACATTACAAAGACATTAGAAAGTAACCATTCCCTCTCAAAACGAAGACTCGTGTTCAAGAGGGCAGAAGCTTTATTTAGCATAAAATGGCTTCACAAAGGTAACAAAGCACTCACCTCTCAAGGAAGATTAGGGATGGGCAATTTAAGCTTATTTCACCAGAAACACGCACGAATAAATAAACTAAAATAAAAGGAAGAATATGGCAGCTGCACCATTTATTTGATAATCTAATATTGCACCTGGAAGCTTTCAATAACTAGTGAATGATTCACTTTTGATTGGTTATGTTTCAGGGTACTAATGAATATTTCTGCATTTTTTTCAACAAAAGGAAAACAAGTTACATTTAACCAGCACTTGATATATCCTCACGACATCCCAAAGTATTGCACAACTAATAAATTAAAGTACAATCACTATTGCTATGTCGGCAAAGCCTGCAACTAACTTACAAAGGAGATAAATGAGCAGTAAATCTGATATGATGTTCATTTGGGGAAGGAATATTGGCACAGACACTGGGAGAATTATTTGCTCTTCAAATAATACAATGTCATATTATGGTCATGGGATGCATTTCAGAATTACAAATAGGCCTTTAAAAAGGGGACATTACACAGCAGTTAACAGATTCTTCATGAAAACCCTGCCATCATGTAAACATCTCAGCAGTGACAGAATGCTATACTATTATGAGTGCTGTCTTTCAAAAGTCAATTAACTAATACAGCAATACATAACGTGTGTGTGATAGAGTTGCTTTAAACATTCATACAATTCTGTCTGAAGAAAATTAAGAACCCTCTCCCAGGGTTCTGGCCAACATTCTGTCCTCAGCTCAGCCTCTTTAACTGCTTCATCAATAAACCTCCCTCCATGATAAGCTCAGAAATAGGAATGTTCATTATTGATTGCAACAATGTTCAATGTCATTTGCGACTCTTCACGAACCAGATCATGTCAATATGCAGCAAAATCTGAACAACATTCAGGCATGGACTGTTAAATGACAATTAATTTTCAAGTCACAATGAGGTCAATGCGTTCTATGCCCGTTTTGAGCAAGAGGTCAGCAAGAACATGCCCTCCACTCTAGAAGCCTTGGATGAATCTGTATCCAGGGTTATCTTTGCAGATGTCAGAGCAACTTTCTCAAAGGTTAACGTGCAGAAAGTGACCGGCCCAGGTGGGGTGCCTAGATCACCACTCAGATCCTGTGCAGATCAGCTGGCAAGGGTATGCACAGACATCTTCAACCTCTTTTTACAACAATCTGAGGTCCCTATCTGCTTCAAGAACAAAGAACAAAGAACAAAACAGCACAGGAAACAGGCCCTTCGGCCCAACGAGCCCGCGCCGCCACCCCATGTTCCCACCTCTACCCATGATCCCTGTCTATGTTAATAGATCTATGGATTAAAAACCAAATTTGAGACAATTTAGGGAGAATTTGTTTTGCCAATTAGCCTAAGAGCACATCTTTGGGATGTGGGAGGAAACCGGAGCACCCGGAGAAAACCCACGCAAGCACAGGGAGAATGCGCAAACTCCCACAGACACAGGCCCAAATCCATGTATCTGCACAGCACAGCGATAGTCACTGAGCTGTCGTGAGAAGACGACCATCTTTCCAGTACCTAAGAAAAACCAAGCAGCATGCCTTAATAACTATCGATCAGTGGCTCTGACCTCTATTATTATGAAGTGCTTCGAAAGGCTGGGCATGGCACAAATCAATTCCACCCTCCAGGATTATTTAGATCCACGACAGTTTGTCTACCTCCGCAACAGGTCCACAGCAGACGCCATCTCCCTGGTCCTGCACTCAACCTTGGAACACCTAGATAACAAAGACACCTAAGTCAGAGTCCTATTTACTGACTACAGCTCAGCCTTCAACACTATTATTCCCACAAAACTCATCTCCCAACTCCATGGCCTGGGCCTCAGCACTTCCCTCTGTGACTGGATCCTGAACTTCCTAACTCTCAGACCACAATTAGTAAGGTTAGGCAACAACACCTCCTTCACAATCATCCTCAACACCAGTGCTCTACAAGGCTGTGTTCTCAGCCCCCTACTTTACTCCTTATATATCTATGCCTGTGTGGCCAAATTCCCCTCCAATTCAATTTTCAAGTTTGCTGAGGACACCACTGTAATCTCAAACAATGATTAGACAGAATACAGGAATGAGATAGTGAATCCGGTGAACTGGTGCAGCAACAATAATCTCTCCCTCAATGTCAACAAAACAAAGGAGATTGTCATCAACTTCAGGAAGAGCAAAAGAGAACATGCCCTTGTCCACAACAACGGGAATAAAGTAAAAATGGTCGACAGCTTCAAGTTTTTAGGTGTCCAGATCACCAGAAATCTATCCTGGTCCCTCCATGCCAACACTATAGTTAAGAAAGCCCACCAATGCCTCTACTTTCTCAGAAGACAAAGGAAATTTGACATGTCAGTTGTGTCTCTCACCAACTTTTACACCATAGAAAGCATTCTTTCTGGTTGTCTCACAGCTTAGTATGGCTCCTGCTCCGCCCAAGGCCTCAAGGAACTATAAATAGTAATATGTAATCCAATCCATCATGCAAACCAGCCTCTCATCCATTGACTCTGCCTATACTTCCCACTGTCTCAGCAAAGCAGCCAGCATAATTAAGAATCCTACACACCCCGAACATCCTTTTTTCCACCTTCTTCTGTCGGGAAAAAGATACAAAAGTCTGAGGTCACGTATCAACCAACTCAAGAACAGCTTTTTTCCTGCTGCTGTCAGACTTTTGGTTGGACTTAAGTTGCATTAAGTTGATCTTTCTCTACACTCGAGCTATGACAATAAGACTATATTCTGCACTCTCTCCTTTCCTTCTCTATGAACGATATGCTTTATCTGTATATTGCACAAGAAACAATACTTTTCACTGTATGCTCATATATGTCACAATAATAAATCAAATCAAAGTGGCAAACAATGACCATGGCCAACAAGACAGAATCTAATTATCTACCCTTGACAACCAATGGCATTACCATCACTGAATCCCACTATCAATATTCTGGGGATTACCGTGAATCAGAAGCTGAACTGGACTAGCCATATGAATCCTGTAGCAACAACAGCAAAAACCTGCAGTATGTGTGGGCTGCATTGCAGCACAGTGTAGCACTGTTGCATCACAGCGCCAGGACCCCGGATTTGAGTCTCAGCTTGGGTCACTTTCCATATGGAGTCTGCACGTTCTCCCCATTTCTGCATGAGTTTCCTCTGGGCACTCCGGATTCTTCCTACAATTTGAAAGATGTGTCTGTTAGGTGTATTGGTCATGCTAAATGCTCCCTCAGTGTACCCAACCAGGCGCCAGAGTGTGAAGACTAGATTTTCACAGTACCTTCACTGCAATATTAATGTAAGTCTACTTGTGAGACTAATAAATAAACTAAAAATAACTTAATCACCAACGAGACAAGGGCTTAAATTTAAACACTTCAAGTCTCCAGTTTCACCAAATTCAGACAAGATAAAGCAGCAAATAAATATAACAGCATATAGACCAACCTGTCTGAGCTTCAGAGGTTTGACGTGGTTCTGTTGTTAAATTGCATATGTTTTCCATTTGCCCTTTGCTTCCATCTTCCAGTTGAAAGCACAGAGTAGTTAGGAACATTTCAGAGATTCACCAAACTAATGCCACTCAACCTCAATTGACTGGAATGTACAAGAGTGGAAGCCCTTCAAAACTGGAAAGACCACCTTCAGCCTAGGAGAGAACTCAAATACTTTCAAAAAAAGTGGCTAGTAGAATCTGTACCTCTGAGACTCCAGCCTCTTCAAATCAAGTGAATCACTTGAGTTACTCTTTGGCTCAATGTTGATGTCGTACTCAAACTGAAATTCTACAGTCAATTCCACTTCTACCAAGCCAATGTAGTCTAGGAATATTTTGACAAAGGGCTAATAACTTGACCTAAAAGGCCAGCCATTTGTTAGCTGTCAAATCTGACTCTTGAGAATAAATGAAACCAAACCCAACTGTTAATTCTGCAGGGTCTCACAAATGGTTTGTGGTTATTTGCAAAGCTGGAGTTGAATGTATAAACCTTTTTATGTTTTCCATAGCAGCATAGGCACATTTTTCAAGGACAAACTGCTGCATACACATGCTCACACTTGTCTGTCCCTAAAGTGCCCTGAACATAATCACTTCAATCAAAATTGCTTCAATCAAGCAAAGGTTATTGCTGTTGTGAAATTATCTACCAGTCTCTGCGGGCATTCTCTCCAAGCAACACTTACCCTGCCAAAATAATGGCTAATTTCTTATCTGACACTCTATATTTAAGAATAAAGGCAGCAGATAATGACAGTAAACAAGTCCAAATTTCTCTCTTGAGCTCTGGAAATAAAATTTCAAATAAAACAAGGCACTAATTCATATTCTTGAACTTTCTTCATAAAATAAAATATAATGTAAGGAGCCTCAGGATATAGAAAACCTTTTTGAATTTGACTAATAAGAGATTGAGAGAAAGATACAAAAAAGTGAAGTTTTTGATTACAGTACAAAGGTGCAAAACACGGTGACTGCTGCCCTCTGCAGATCATCTCAATGAATGACTTGCATTTACTCACTTAGCTTTTGTTTTTGATATTTTGTTTCCAAAATTTTTCGGAATGAAATAGTACTCAAATTCTAGATATTGCCGAAAAGAAACATGATCATTGAATTATAGAATGCCGACAGTAAAGTTTATTTATTAATCACAACTAAGTGTTACATTAACACTGCAATGAAGTTACTGTGAAATTCCCTTAGTTGGCACAGTCTGATGTATCTAACCAGCATGTCTTTCAGAATGCGAGAGGAAACCAGGGCACCCAGAGGAAACCCACACAGACATGGAGAGAATGTGCAAACTCCACACAGACAGTGACGCAAGCAGGGATTAGAATCCTTACAATGCAGAAGGAGGCCATTCAGCTCATCACATCTGTACCAACTCTCCAAATAAGCATCAAATAAGCCCACCCGCCATCGTCTCCCCATAACCGCACATATTTACCATGGCTAATCCACCTAATCCGCACATCTTTGAACTGTGGGGGGAAACCAAAGCACCCAAAGGAAACCCATGTGGACACAAGAGAGCACGTGAACTCCACAAAGCTAGATAGCCATCAAGGCCAGAATCAACCCCAGATGGCTGGCATGGTGAGGCAGCAATACTAGCCACTGTGCCACCATGCTGAAGCTTTTCCTTTTGCAGTCATGAACAAATGATAGAATGCCAAATTTTAAACGGTCACAACAATCTCTACCGTAGGAGTCCAATTGGTTGGCAAGTCGACTCTGATTGGCCAGTGCACTTACACAGAGAAATAATGGGGGAATCTTAGGCTCCACAAGCTCCTAGGTAATTCAAGAAAAATGCAACACTTGAACATATTGCTTTTGTTTGCAGGGAACAGGCCCTTGCATGAATATGTCATTTCTAACATAACGTAAATAAGCCACATTAAAAGCTTGATTGAAGACTTTAAATTGGTTGTTAGTACAGCTATAACCATCCTCAGGATCATTCAGCAAGTGCTGCCTAATTGTGGAATCACATCTCACAGCAGACATTTTATTTTGGGTTTTGCAACCACAGGCCTAGTTAAGTATGGTCTGTACTCTGCCTATTATGAACAAAGGAACTCAATGAGAAAATACTGTTGGTAGTACTTCTCCAGTGCTTTGAAGTGCTTGCTGTAAATCATTGAAGTCTCTGAAGTAAATAGGAATGTGGGGGATTAGTGGATGCTTAAAATACTCTCTTCCTCAGATAAAGACTATGCTGGCACCTAGGAGATGATTATGCATTTTGTCCTGAATCTTGCTCCAAGATCAGATGGAGTTGTCTGCTGAAATTCTGAAGTGGAGATACCGTTCTGGTATGGCTGCACAATTTCATGTCCCCATCCGGAAGGAACACATATCAGGGGTCTTAGAATGGCTGTAATCACGATTACATTCAAGGGAGACAAATCCAATTGAGATAACTGCAGAGCAGTTTCTATGCTATCTGCCACAGGAAGATCACTGCAAGAATTCTCCTTGGCCGCTTCCTCTAGTGGCCCAGAAACTTTCAGAATTGCAGTGCAGCTTTCACCCATCATGAGGCACCAAAGTTCCAGATAAGTGCCAGGAATATCATCAACTGTTGCACAAGGTCTTGTGTGACCTCAAAAAAAGCCTTTGATGCCAGTCCAAAATTGTTCTTAACGACCGACAACTTCCTTCCTTTTTTTTAGCCAGATTACTTCTAATTCCATATTGACTTTCATGACGGGGAACATATTGGAAATTTTTCTCTTCAGCCAAGTTAGATGAATCTTATAATCTTGTTTAAATCCTTTCAAACTCAGTCCCCAAGTGCAAGTAACCAATCACTTTTCATGTGATGACCAACAGGGTCCAGCATTTTACCTGTCTCTGTTCTCTTTCTTTCAGGTTCTTGCAGACTGATCTTCTGAGAGGTTCAGGGATCTAGAACATAGAACATAGAACAATACAGCACAGAACAGGCCCTTCGGCCTTCGATGTTGTGCCGACCAAAATAAAAAGCAATGCCCCTCCAAACTAAACCATTCCCTTCTCTTCCATATACTTATCAATTAACCTCTTAAACGCCACCAAACTTGGCGCATCTACAACAGCTGCAGGCAGGGCATTCCACTCCCTAATCACTCTTTGAGTAAAGAACCTACCTCTGATATCCGTCCTATAACTCATACCCCTTAATTTAAAGCTGTGTCCCCTCGTGCTAGCTTTCTCCATCCTAGGAAAAAGGCTATCACTGTCCACCCTATCTAAACCTCTAATCATCTTATATGCTTCAATAAGATCCCCTCTTAGCCGCCTCCTTTCTAACGAAAACAACCTCAAATCCTTCAACCTCTCTTCATAGGACCTGCCCTCCATACCAGGCAACATCCTGGTAAACCTCCTCTGTACCCTCTCCAATGCCTCCACATCTTTCTTATAATGTGGCGACCAGAACTGCACACAATACTCCAAGTGCGGCCGCACTAGAGTTTTGTACAGCTGCAACATGATGCTGCGGCTCCTAAATTCAATCCCCCTACCAATAAAAGCTAAGACTCCATAAGCCTTCTTAACAACTTTATCCACTTGACTGCCTACTTTCAGGGATCTATTGACACATACACCAAGATCCTTCTGTTCCTCAACACTATTAAGAGCCCTACCATTAGCCCTATACTCTACACATTTATTGTTCCTGCCAAAGTGCATTACCTCACAATCTCTTCAGGATCTCTTCAGAAAAACACTGGAAACCAATATTACGATGGCTTGTTATGGATTCTTCACCTCTCAAAGCCCATGTTCTTGGTAACATGAATCACGTAGGCCTTGTATCCAGATAGAAATTAGTTAAACGAAACTTAAGATCCCCCACTCCATCCTATTTTTGAATTAAATAGCTAGTTTGAAATTTATCCATACACAAACCATAATATGCATAACATTTCCCTCTGACTTAGAGATTAACAGTCTATTCAATATTAACACAGCTGCCTTGCTCATTGATCACAGAGGTGAATATCTTTCATGGTAAAGCAACTAGCCTCCGCAACCCCTCCCATCTCTCTTCCCTTAACTTCCAACAACCAAGCCCCCCAAGTTTCTTGTCTAGCAGAATTCAGAACAGATTATATAACTTCTGCATTCCCCATTTTACTCTGAATTTAAATGTATCCCAAAACAAAAATCTTATTTGAATAACCAGCAGCAAGTCCTTTCTGAGTATTAAAACAAAGGATTTTTATGTGATGGGGGATTGGAACCGATGCAGAAAGTCAAAGGGAAGTAAAATAGAAACAGAAACAAAAGGTGATAAGGGGAAAATGGAAGGCAGAGAAACCAAAGATAAAAATCAAACAGGCCATAAAGAGAGACCGTGGAGAACTCAGTGAATGGACTCAATTAGACTAAGAAAAATAAAAATAAAGAGGGTACAAAACATGACAGGACAAATGGTCTGAGGTTGCTTGCTTTAATGCAAGGAGTATGACAGGTGAACTTGAAGCTTGAATTACTACATGGAGCTAGGATGTTGAGGCAATTACAGAAACTTGGATAAAAGAAGGGCAGGGCTGCCAGTTTAGCATTCCAGAATTTAGATGCTTTAGGTGAGATAAAGAGGGTGGTACAAGAGGGGGGGGGCATTGTTTTACTGATTAAGGAGAATATCATTGCTATCCAGGAGGAGGATCTTTGGAGAGATCATGCAGTGATGCCATATAGGTATAACTTAGGAAAAGGAGTGGTGCAATCACTTTTGGGGTTGTACTACACATCTCTGAACAGCCAGCATGACGTGGAGGAGCTGACACGTCAGCAGATTATGGGAAGATGTAAAAACAACAGGATTGTTGTGATGGGCGATTTTAATTTCTCCAACATAGAGTCTGATTCCTTTAGTGTTAGGGGCTTGGATGGAACAGAGTTTCAATATGTAGATAGCCAACTCAGGGAGAGATTATCTTAGATCTGCTTGTGGGAAATGAACCTGATGTGTGATTGATGTCTCAGAGGGGGACCATTTTGAGATCACAATTCGATAAGTTTCAAGATACTTGTAGAAAAGGATATGTCTCACAAAGGACATGTCTCACAAATTTGATTGAGTTTTTTGAAAGGTAACCAAGAAGGTAGATGAGGACGGTGCAGATGATGTTATCTAGATGAACTTTAGCAAGGCCTTTGACAAGGTGCCACATTGTAGATTGTTGCACCATGGGGGGATCCAGGGTGAAGCAGCCAAATGGATACAAAATTTGTTTGATGACAGAAGGGGGTAATTGAAGAGGGTTGTTTTTCAAACTGGAGGTCTGTGACCAGCAGTGTGCCTCAGAGATCAGGGTCCAGTGTTATTTGTCATTTATATTAATGGCTTGGATGAGAATTTAGGAAGTATGGTACTAAGTTTGCAGATGACATCAAGATTGGTGGCATGGTGAACAGTGAAGGTGGTTATCTGGGATTGCAATGGGATCTTGATCAATTGGGCCAATGGGCTGAAGAATGGCAGATGCAGTTTAACTTAGATAAATGATGCATTTTGGTAGAATGAACGAGGACAGGACTTACTCAGTTAATGGTAGGGCATTAGGGAAATTATAGAACAAACAGATCTAAGGATACAGGTTCAAAATTCCTTGAAAGTGGAGTCACAGGTGGACAGAGTGATGAAGAAGGCATTCGGCACATGAAAGTGAAAGAGGGGAAGTTTAAAAGAGATGTAAGTGGCAAGTTTTTCCACAGAGGGTGGTGAATGCCTGGAAAGCGCAGCCAATCATGGTGGCGGTGGAAGCAGATTCTATAACAACATCCAAGAGGCATCTGGATAGATACACGAATGATGTGAAGATGCCAGCATTGGACTGGGGTAAAGCTAGGGGTGTTTGCTACCAAATAAACCTATTGGACTTTAACCAGGTGTTGTAAGACTTCTTATTGTAGATACATGAATAGGCAGGGAATAAAGGGCTATGGACCATATAGAAGCAAGAAAATATTAGGGAGGCATCCGGGTCGGCACAGATGTAGTGGATCCAAGGGCCTGTTCCTGTGCTGTACTGTTCTTTGTTCTCTTTTTGCTCACTCCAAAATCTAATGCTACAGTGCCCACTCCCATTGTCTCACATAAATGAAGTACATTTGAAGAGAATACTGCACACAGGTTAGAAGTGTTACAATCAGGAAAGGAAGAATGCACAGACGATGCAGTGTCATTACCCCACAGGTCGCAACATTAGTTTAAAAAATTGAATTCACTCACCAACATAGCCTATTGTTTATCTTTGCTGCTGTTAGATCCAAAATAAAAAGCCAGGTTTTTTTTTCAATATACTCGGAATAATTGTAAAACAAAATATTGTAAAACAAAACTTACACAAATTACATCTAACTGCAAGTGTAACTATCTATTCCCTTCAAAATATAGTCCAGCATACATACCCGCACAAAGAGAAAACAGATAAGATGTCTGCAGAGATGGGTTTTGGAGGATAGGCTTCATGACAAAGGATGAAATTCGCATGGTTTCAATGCTGTCAATCTTGAGCTCGCTTGTGTGAAGACAGTACCCAGTAGCATGTCAGGAAGTTCTCACCAGTGGAGTTTCAGTATAGAGCAGCATTTAAAGCCGAATCAATTAATCTCATCTCAGCTTTTTAGTTTCCAAATGCAGATAAGTTTTACTCAGATGAGGATTCTCTGGCAGCAGATTGATAACCACAAATGCAATTTCCAGCAAGGTTGGGAGAGTGTGATTAGGGCATCTATCCTTCTCAGCTTATCCCCCAAAACAGATTGATTTCAAAAACCAAAGGTCCAAAATATAAAGCTTTCTCTCATGTGATTCCCAGTAAATTACTAGCCTTTACCAGTTTTTCCTTAATCAATTAAATTCGTCAATTAAAGTGTCCAGAGGGGCAATACTTTCATAGACAGTGAGTGTGTCTGGAACAAGCTGCCAGAGATAGTGGTAGAAGCAGGTACAATTTTGTCTTTTAAAAAGCATTCAGACAATTACATGGGGAAGATGGGTACAGAGGGATATGGGCCAAATGCAGTCAATTGGGACTGGCTTAGGTGTTTAAAAAAAGGACGGCATAGACAAATTGGGCCGAAGGACCTGTTTCCATGCTGTAAACCTCTATGACTGTAATTCAAAACAAAAACAGATCATTCTCCTAAGTACCATGCTGGTCAGGTGACTTCTGGAAAAAGCCAGGCTTGCTCCCTGTCAAAAGGTAAACTTGTGATCCTTCTTTAACATAATCTCCAGGTCTGCATACAACTGTCCAGGTAATGCAACATCCTTCTCTATTTTAAGAGAATAACATATGTTTGTATCATATCTTTCAAAATTAAGTAAAAGTAAGAAATATGAGACAGCTGTGTATTCTGTTTCACAGAAACATGACTCAGTCCTGCTTCACCATTAGACAGTGCCCCACAACCACAATCCTCTGAAAGGACTGAACAGCAGCATCAAGAACGAATGGGGGAAATGAGGTCTGCCTTCTAATCAACACCTCTTGGTGTCCAGACATAGCAACACTGGCGAGTTTCTGTTCCACAGACTAACAAAACCTTACACTAAAATGCTGCCCCTATTACTTTCCGCAGAGTTCCCCTCTGTTATCCTGATAGCAGTTCACATCCCACCCCACGGTGACGTGAAGACAGTGCTGTACGAAATATACACCACCACAAACATCTCGAAGTCTTGTTCATCATGGTGGGGACTTCAATCAGGCCAAACTCAAGAGCGTTCTACAAAGATACCACCAATATGTCTCCTATTCCACCAGAGGCCCAAACATTTAGACTACTTTTATACAAATATCAAATGTGCCTACTGCTCTATTGCCTTTGATCACAAGGCTGTGTTCCTGCTTCTCACTGATAAGCAAAAACTGAAACGAGAGAATCCATTAAAGAAAGTCGTGTAATGTTGGTCTGAGGGATCAGATGATCTCCTGCAGGACTGCTTAGAGTCATTGGACTGGTCAGTGTTTAAAAACTCTAAACCAGCCTGAATGACTGCACCAGTAAAGATTAGTAAATGTGTACCAAAGAAGCAAATTCTTGTGTTTCCCAACTGGAAACCATGGATGTACAGGGATAATCCCTGCTTGCTGAAGTCCAGGTCTGAGGCGTTTCCAGGTGACCAGGCAAGAAGTCCAGATATAATCCACGGAGATCCAAAGATGACAAGATACAATTCCAGACAAAGCTGAAGTCCCAATCTGGCCACACGGACTCCTGCCAACTATAGCAAGGTCTGCAAGACATAAATGGCTACTGGATGAAGGCATGTACATTCGCCAGCACCAATGCATCCCTTCTCAATGAGTTTATAGCAATCTGAGATCGCTACCTGCTTCAGGAAGACTACTATGTAACGTTTAAGCACATGGAATTGCAGGTAATGTCTTGAGATGGATAGAAAATCAGTTAATAGATAGGAAATAAACAAACAGTTGACATAAATGGATCTTTTTCTGATTAGCAGTCAGTGCGGTTTTGCAGGGATCCATACTAGAACCCCAACTGTTCAGATTATGTACTAATGATTTGGAACCAGGAACTGAATGTATTATCTTCAAATTTGCAGATGATACAAAGTTAGGGAAGAAGGTGAGCTGTGAGGAGGACATAGAAATGCTTTGGCATTATTTGGACAGTCTAAGTATGTGAGCATCTGCATGGCAGATGCAGTATAATATGGATAAATGTGAGGTTATTACTTAAATGGGTGTAAATTGAGAGAGATGGATACTTAACTAGACCATGGTGTCCTCATGCATCAGTCACTCAGAGCAACTGCACAGATATAGCAGGCGATAAAGACGACAAATGGTACGTTGATCTTCATAAGCTAGCAGATTTGAGTATAGGTATAGGGGTATTTTGCTGCAATTGTATAAGCTATTGATGAGACCACACCAGGAATTGTGTGCGCAGTTTTGGTGCCCTTATCTAAGGAAGGATGCCTTTGCTCTAGAGGGAGTATAGCAAAGGTTTACCAGGCTGATTCATGGGATGGTAGGTCTGTCATTTGAGATGATATTCACTGGAGTTTAGAAGAGTGAAGGGGCTTGCAGAGAAATTTATAAAATTGTAACAGGGTTAGACAGGATAGATTCAGAAAGAATGTCCCCAATGGTTAAGAAGTCCAGAACCACGGATCATAGTTTGAGGATAAGGGATAAACCTTTTGGAACTGAGCTGAGGAGAAATTTCTTCATTCAGAGGCTGTTGAATGTGTGGAATTCACTATCACAGAATATAGGTGAGGCCAAAATGTTGTCTGATTTCAAGAAGAAATTAGATATAGCTCTTGGGGCTAAAGGGATCAAGGGATATGGGAGGAAAAGATGGGGATATCAGGATATTGAGTTCGGTGATAGCAATGACCAAAATGAATGGTGATTCAAAGTGCCAAATGGCCTACTCCTGCTTCTAGTTTCTCTATCCTATGTTTCTGTGTAAATCACATGGCACTCTTCTAACCTGCAGCAGATACAAGCTTTCTTCATAAGGCAACCCATCCATTCCAGGTATTAGTCTGGTAAACTTTCCCTGAATTGCTTCCAATTCATTTACATCTTTAAGATGCAATCAAAACCATAAGCCGCTTTGTTCTGGATGATGTTAAGCTTACTGAGTATTGTCAGAGCTGCAGTCATCAGAAATGTGGAGAGAATTCCATCATACTGTTGATTTGTGTCATGTAGATGGTGGACAGGCTTTGGGGAGGGTCAGGAGTGAAGTTACTTGCTGCAGAATTCCTAGCTTCTGACATGCTCTCATAACCACGGTATTTATATAGCTGCTCCAAATTCCATTCTATTGCAGCTCAGAGGGAGTGTTTTACCATTAGAGATACTGTTGCTTGGATGAGATATTAAACTGAGATTCATGACAAAACTTCAAAGAACAGGAGAGGAATTATTTCAGTGACAGGGCTTCCCCTGTCTTCAGAGGCATTATAAACTGATTAAATAATTCTTGAGCCAAGACCCCATCAAATAAAGTGGTGCCTTCTTGTGTTCCTCTAATTATGGATAAATCTGCAAATTAAATATCACACTTTCTATTGCTGTAGCCATCCTTCTTTCTCCCCCCACTTAGGTTCACTCTTCCTTCGTTTCACGCATGATCAATATGACTTCTTACATTCACTTTCTTCCACTGTGTCTTTAACTTCCTTAAATTACAGGGGAGGACAGAGGTCATTCAACAGTTTAGCAAGTAAGTAAGGTAGGCCATTTGGATGGACCTATGTTAGAAACTAATAAACTAAAGCGATTCAAGTATTTAATCTAAAATAGTCATGTAATTTAAGTTGACAAATTTATTGGAGTTTTTTGAAGCTGTAACAAGTAGAGTAGGTAAAGAGGAATTGGCAGGTGTAGCATACCTGCATTTCCAATAGGCCACACAAAAGGTGCATTGTAAAAAAGTAACAGTTATTTGTTAGTTACAAGTAAAGCTTATATTAACACTACAACGAAGTTATTGCGAAATTTCCTCTAGTCGCCATGCTCCGGCACCTGTTCAGATCAATGCACCTAACTAGCACATCTTTCAGACTCTGGGAGGAAACTGAAGCACCCAGAGGAAACCCACACAGACACACAGAAGAACTGCAAACTCCACGTAGTGACCTGAGCCAAGAATCAAACCCAAGTCCATGGCATTGTGAGGCAGCAGTGCCCAAGGCACAAGATACCACTTTTTGCTCTGGCTGGAGAATCTAGAATGATGAAGCATCATTTCAGGAAAAGGGGTTGATTATTTTAGACTGAGACGAAGAGAAATTTCTTCACTCAAAGGATTGAGAATCAATAGAATTTTCTACCTCAGAGGAGTTGCAGATTCGTCATTATTGAACATATATTTAAGGCTCTCAGGGAATCAAAGAATATAAAGTATAGACAGCAAAGTGCAGTAGAAGCCCAAGATTAACCATGATCATACTGTATGGCAGAGCACATTCTTCTCCTGCTCCAATTTCTTATGTTAAGATCTAATATTTGTGTCACTCTTTACGTGTTCAGTTAAAATGATTGAGTAGAGATATGTGCCAAGTGCAGTTCTTTCAGATTGTGGGAAAAATTCAAAACTCAAACCAATTACATAAAATTGTATGAATTTGATTGCTCATTTCCTATTATTCACTGGTTTGCCATGAATAGCTTTAAATAAAAATGAGTAATATGACTATTCAGTTTTTTATTCAATTATTCAATATTGGTGGTTTGCAAACTGATTTTTGATCTGTTCGTTTTTAGTCAATCAGTTATTTTATCTGGGTCATTATTTTGGCTAATCACTACTTTATGCCCAACAAATTCTGGCATTTTGAGGGTTTTTTTTATTTAAAGGCATGATACGCCAAATAAAAAATTATAACGTAGATAGCACACTGTATTAGAGCAAGAAAGAAAAATACAGAGAGAAAACTCTGGGGATTCAGAAGTGGATTTGGAAGCAGGGGAATAGGGCGAGTCTATCAGGAAGCCACAGAGAAAGACATTGTGCCACTTTCCCAATGTTTCTTACTTCCCTTGTTTTTCCCAGATTCAGCATTTGTCTGGTGATTACAACCTACCCAGTAATGTCAGCAAGTCAATTAAGCTGGTTAAATGACATTAGCAGCAAATTTACAAGAGCAATGCAGAGACTCCATGCAGTGTCATAAACTCTACTGCTCAGAGGGCACATGCTGTGGACATCTGCAGTCAAACACTTGCCATTGCAAAAGCAATGGTAGTCTCCTTTCTTCCTGGTCATTTCAATCCATCCTCTTTTGAAACATTTGCCTCAACAGTGCACTGATACTCTGGCCGCTGTCAAGATCATCAGTGCTCTGATTGACCCTCTCAACCCACTTGGCATGTATAACTGATTGGCACTAGAAGGTAGCTGAGTAATTTGTTGCTTTATAAAAAATCAACCAGGAAAAAACATTGCTCTAATGGCTGGGTTACTGTTCCATACATGGTGCTGTCTGGAAAGATTCTATGGCTGGAAAATTCAGCCCACAATGCCAGCCAGTTTTGAAAGATATATAATTGATACTCTTGTTGGAACATTAAATACTTAAGTATTGTTTCAATGTGGAAGAGTACTTCAATTGCAGTATTTTAAAAGAAATAACTTGAGACAATATAGATCTTAACAAAATTAAGTTGCCAAATATCAGCCAAGTTCTTTTCATATATATCATTTATAAAATGTCTTGCGTGTTTGTTTCAAGAACAAAAAGGTCAGTATCAGAGACCTTTTGATACTGGTCTCAAAAGAGACTTACTCATGAAATCATAGCATCATTCCACTCATTATTCTGTGTTAGTCTTTTGAAAGAGTTGTGTTTAGTTCCACACCAACACTTTTTGCCATAACCATGAAAGTTCCTCATTCTAGAGTATATATCCAACTCTTTCTTTAACTTATTTATGTTCCATCATTCTTTCAAATCAGATATTCCAGATGCCAACCACTCAATGGAAAAAAAAAATATCTCTATGACTGTACAAACTGTGTGATCACAAATGGGGTGCAAATTGTAAACATGCACAATGTACTAATTAGATTAAATTGCTTACTAATGAAACTCAAATTCCTCCTTAGAGAAAGGATAAAATATCATTCAACTTGGTTTCTTAACTTGCAAAATTGTGACAGCCAAATAATCTCATCAACTTGTACTACAAACTTAAAATTGGAAGCTGACATTAAGACTTTGAATTAAAGTGGCTCAGCAATATATCCAATTTGTCCCGCACTACGCATATATTTGTTATACATCAAATATAGATATGTTCCACTAAATTATGGCACATAATATGTTGAGAGCAATTTTAAAATAATTGACCAGTTAAGGATATCTTCACGTTCAGTCGCAATGAGTTCATTTTGGTCCTCCAATTCTCTGATTTTCTTTTCAAATGATTCATGTTCAGCCTTTAATCGTTCCACAGTTTCTTCTTTCTCCTCACTTACTCTAGGCAGAAGCATACGAAAACAGAAGAATTAGGTTTTACTTTTTTCAAAACTGAAATGAGTTTCTAGCACTTAACCTTCATCCATGTATTTGCCTCCATGTTTGATGAAAATAAGTTACTCTAGTTCCTCATAAGTGTTTTCCACTGCAAATATAATGTTATACAAGATACTAGATTTTTCTCTCAATTCTTGGAATATGATGAGCTGGCTTCAGTAAGCCAACCAAAGTGTCTATACTCATCTTTCCCATTAACTGTCTAAATACATTTTAAAAGACTAAATTGTACCCTTCTCTACTATTAACTCTGGCGCCTTGTTCCAGGCATCCAGCACCGTGTGCGAAAAAATTGTCCTTCTAGACTCTTTTGCATATCTCCCCTCTCAACTTAAACCTATGCCTTCTAGGTGTAGACTCCCCTACTTTTGTGAAAAGATATTGACTATCTATCTTTTATATATCCCTCATTATTTTACAGATCTCTATAAGATTACCCCTAAGCTTCCTATGCTCCACAGAAAAAAAAATTCCAGTTGATCCAGCCTCTCCTCCTAACTCAAACCATAAAGTCCCGGTAGCAAGCTCGTAAATCCTATCTCCTGTGCTATCTTTCCTAAAGTATCTGTACCCTGGAACATTGAGGTGCCTGTCCTGTCCCTCCCTTAGCCATGTTTCAGTAACAGCTATAATATAGTGACTACCTTTAAGATCCTGCACTTTAGCCTTCTGACAAACTCTTTGTATTTACTCTTCAGAACCATATCCATTTTCCTACCTATGTTGTTCATACTCATATGTACAACAACCTCTGGCTGCTCACCCTCCCCCTTAAGAATGTCTGCAACTGCTCAGAGACATCCTTGACCTGGCACCAGGGAGGCAACACACTAACTCGGAAGTCTCAATCGCAGCCTGTCTATTTCCCTAACTAGCGAGTCCTCTATCGCTACTGCTTGTTTGCCGTTTGCCACACCCTGCTCTACAGCAGGTCCAAGTACAACAACTCTTCTGCGGACCACATTCTGAAAGCAGTGACTGCACTAATGCAACTCTTCCACGAAAGAGCCCATCAGTACCACCGCTCTGCTGGACGCTTGCTTTCATTTGAACAGAGAGCGCTTTCTGGCAGTCCATTTTCTGGAAACAGTGACTGCGATATTGCAAATATTCCCCGCAACAGCCATTCAGCGTTGCCGCTCTGCTACCCTCTTTTGGATACTTGCCTTCACTCGAACACAGAGGTTATCTTCCATCTTTGAAGTGAAAACAATTTGAGTTTATCAACCCTCTCCAGTTCAGACAACATCTTGGTAAACCTTCTTTGTACCCTCTGCAAAGCATCCATGTCCTTCTAGTAGTGTGGCAACCATAACTGCATGCAATATTCCAAATGTGGCCTAACTAAAGTTTTATACAGCTCTAACGTAACTTGCTAATTTTTATACTTGATGCCCAGGCTGAAGGTTAGTAAGTTGTATGTCTTCTTCACTACCTGTGTTACCACTTTCAGGGTTCTCTGGATTTGTCCGCCCAGATGCCTCTGTACTTCAATGCCCCTACGGGTTCTGCCATTTACTGTATAATTCAGAATTGAATTTAATCTCCAAATTGCATCATCTTGCATTTATCTAGATTAAACTCCAGCTGCCATTTTTCTGCTCAAGTCTACAATCTACATGAGACAAAGATTTAAGGTGCGAGGGCAAGGTTTAAAGGAAGTGTATGAGGCAAGTTTTTTCACACAGAGGGTAGTGGGTGCCTGGAACTCGCTGCCAGGGGAGGTATGGAAGCAGATATGATAATGACTTTTAAGGGGCATCTTGGCAAATACATGAATAGGATGGAAATAGAGGGAGGAAGGGGATTTTTGTTCAGTTGGGCAGCATGATCAGTGCAGGCTTGGAGGGCTAAAGGGCCTGTTCCTGTGCTGTAATTTTCTTTATTCTATATCCTGCTGCATCTTTTAACAATCCTTGTCAGTATTTGAAACTTCAACAATTTTTCTGTCATCCAGAACTCATTAATGACACCACCAACATTTTCCTCCAGATCATTTTTATATATTACAAACAACAAAAGTCCCAGCACTGATCCCTGTGGAACTCCACTAGATACAGATCTCCTCTTCTCCATCGCTACTCTGTCTTCTACGACCAAGCCAGTTCTGTATCCATCTAGCCAACACATCCCAGATTCCATGAGACTTTACTTTTTGTACCAGCCTACCACAACGGATTTGTCAAGTACCTTAATAAAAGTCCATGTAGATAATTTCCACTGTCTTTCCCTTATCCCTCATCCGTATCACCACCTCAAAAAAACTCAAATCAAGCTGATAAGACATAGAACATTACAGCGCAGAACAGGCCTTCAGGCCTCGATGTTGTGCCGACCAATTAAGAAAAAGCAATGACCCTCTAACCTAAACCATTCCCTTTTCATCCATAAACCTATCCACTGACCTCTTAAATGCCCCCAAACTTGGCACATCTACAACTGCAGCAGGCAGGGCATTCCTTACCCTTACCACCCTCTGGATAAAGAACCTACCTCTGACATCCGTCCTATAACTACCACCCCTTAATTTAAAGCTATGTCCCCTCTTGCTAGCTTTCTCCATCTAAGGAGAAAGGCTATCACTGTCCACCCTATCTAAACCTCTAATCATCTTATATGTTTCAATAAGGTCTCCTCCTAGCCACCACCTTTCTAACGAAAACGACCTCAAATCCCTCAGGCTCTCTTCATAAGACCTGCCCTCCATACCAGGCAACATCCTGGTAAACCTCCTCTGCACCCTCTCCAATGCCTCCACATCTTTCTTATAATGTGGGGATTAGAACTGTACACAACACTCCAAGTGCGGCCGCACCAGAGTTTTGTACAGTTGCAACATGATGTTGCGGCTCCAAAATTCAATCCCCTTACCAATAAAAGCCAAGACTCAGTACGCCTTCTTAACAACCTTGTCAACTTGATTGCCAACTTTCAGGGATCGATGCACACATACACAAAGATCCCTCTGTTCATCAACACTATTAAGAGTCCTACCATTAGCCCTATACTCTACACATTTGTTATTCCTGCCAAAGTGAATTACCTCACACTTTTCCACATTAAAATCCATTTGCCACCTCTCGGCCCAGCTCTGCAACTTGTCCAAGTATTTCTGCAAACTTTAACACCCCTCTTCACTATCTACCGCTCCTCCAACTTTGGTGTCATCCGCAAATTTACTAATCCATCCTTCTATACCCTCATCCAGATCATTTATAAAAACTACAAAACAGCAGCAGCCCCAAAACAGATCCCTGAGGTACACCACTTGTAACCGAACTCCATGATGAATAATTTCCATCAACCACCACCCTCTGTCCTCTATCAGCTAGCCAATTCCTGATCCAATTAGCTAAATCACCCTCAATCCCATACATCTACATTTTCTGCAGAAGCCTTCCATGGGGCACCTTATCGAATGCCTTACTAAAGTCCATATATACCAAGTCAACCGCCTTACCCCCATCCACCTCTTTGGTCACTTTTTCAAAAAAAAGTCAATAAGGTTAGTAAGGCACGACCTACCCTTCACAAAACCATGCTGACTATCCCCAATCAATTCATTTCTCTCTAAATAACTATAAATCCGATCCCTAATAATTCTTTCCAATACTTTGCCCACAACAGAAGTAAGACTCACCAGCCTATAATTCCCAGGAAAGTCTCTATTCCCCTTCTTGAACAATGGGACAACATTCGCTATCCTCCAATCTTCCGGCACTATACCTGTAACCAACGACGACCTGAAGATCAAAGCCAGAAGCTCTGCAATCGCCCCTCTCGCCTCCCAGAGAATCCTAGGGTAAATCCCGTCCAGCCCAGGGGACTTATCTATTTTCAAACCCTCAAGAATATCTAGCACCTCCTCCTTATCTACTTCAATACTTTCCAGCTTACAACCCTGTATCCCATTGTTCTCCACAACTACATTTACTTCTCCCTGCGTGAATACCGAAGAGAAATATTTGTTCAGTGCTTCTCCAATCTCTTCAGGCTCCACGCATAACTTCCTGCTGCTGTCTCTGACTGGCCCTAATCTTGCCCTATACATGATCTGTATAAGGGCAGAACGGCAGCTAGAGTAGTGGTATGCTCCTCCTGCCAGATGTGGGAAATTAGGGAGCAATCTAGTCTCTGACAACTTTGTCTGCAGCAAGTGTGTCCAATTGCAACTCCTCATAAACCACATTATTTGGTTGGAACAGCAGCTGGATACACTGCAGAGCATACAAGGGGCATAGAATGTGTTAGACACTATTTACAGGAGGTTGTCACACCATAAGTTCAGTCAGTTAGATGGGTGACCGCCAGGAGAGGTAGGCAGGAGTCTCCTGTGGCTATTCATCTTTCAAACATGTATATTGTTTTGGATACTGTTGAAGGAGATAGCCCGTCAGGGGAAGATACCAACAGCATCTAAGCCTGTGGCAACATACCTGGTTCTGCTATACAGCAGGGTCGAGCAAAGAGCAGTGAGCAGTAATATTGGGAACTCGCTATTAGAGGCACAGATAGGTGTTTGTGTGGCTGCAAGACTCCCAAGCTGGTGTGTTGCCTCCCTGGTGCCAGAATCAAAGATGTCTCTGAGCAGTTGCAGGACATCCTTAAGGCAGAGGGTAAGCAGTCAGAACTTGTTGTACATATTGGTATCAACGACATATGTGGGAAAAGGGGTGAGGTCCTGAAGTGTGAATATAGAGAGTGAGGCAGAAGGCTAAAGTGCAAGACGTCAAAGGTAGTAATTTCTGAATACTATCGGTGCTAGTGAGAGTAGCAATAGGAGATTAGGCAGATGACTACATTACTTGAGTGCTGGCACGGATTTAGATTCTTGGATCATTAGGATCTCTTCTGCAGAAGGGGTGACTTGTGTAAGAGAAACAGGTTACACCTGAACTGGAGTGGGACTAACATTCTAGTGGGGAGATTTGCTGGATCCTCTTGGGAAGGTTTAAACAAGTTTGGCAAAGAGGCAGTAGGGAGACAGAAAAGGTTGAGGACGGCACAGAAGTTAAAAAAAGCATATTAAATAGTAAAGGCAGCATCAGTATTACTAGTACTAGACAGATCAGGCAAAAGCAAGACAGAAAGCAAGGGAAGTCCAGATCAAACTGCATTTATGCAAGATGCCTGACAGGCAAGGCAGATGAACTCCAGGCATAGATGAATACAAGGGACTGGATATTATAGCAATTACTGAAACATGGCTAAGGAAAGGACAGGCAGCTCAATGTTCCAGGGTACAGGTGCTATACGAAAAATATACAGGAGGTAACAGAAGAGGAGGAGTTGCACTTTTGTTTAGTGAAAGCACCACGGCAGTACTGAGAGGGGATATACCCCAGGATTCGCTCATTGAGTCTATCTGGGCAGGACTAACAAATAAAAAAGGGGGAAATCACTTTGATAGTGTTGTACTATAGGTCCCCAAATAGTCAGCGGGAAATTGAGGAGTAAATATGCCATGAGATTACAGCTAGCTCCAAGAAAAGTAGGGCGGTAACAGTAGAGGATTTTAATTTTCCCAACATGTTTGGGACTGCCATTGTATTAGAAAGGGCTGGATGGAGAGAAATTTGTTGCGTGTATTCACAAGGAATTTCTCATTCCGTATGTGGATGGCCCAGCCAGAGAGGAGGCAAAATATAACCTTCTCTTGGTAAATAAGGAACAGCAGATGACAGAAGTGTTAATGAGGAATCACTTCAGGACCAGTTCCATAATTCCATTAGTTACAAGGTAGCTGTGGAGAATGATAGGTCTGGCTCAAAAGTTGAAATTCTAAATTGGGGCAAGGCCAATTTTGATGTATTCGGCAGGAACTCTCAACAATTAATTGGGGGAGTGTGTGGGAAGACAAAGGGACATCTGGTAAGTTGATTTCAAAAGTGTTAAACCAGGGTTCAGTGTAAGCACATTCCTCTTAGAGTAAATGGCAAGGATGACTCAGGATATTAAACTTCTGGTCAAGAAGACACATATAGGCAGCTAGGATAAAGTAGATTCTTTGAAGAGAGTGTAGAGGGTACAGGAGTAGAGTTAAGGGATATATCAGGAGGGCAAAAAGGAGACACAAGATTGTTTGGCAGATAAGGCAAAGGAGAATCCAAAAAGCTTCTACAAAGACAAAGGATAAAAGACTAACTAGGGAGAGAGTAAGGCCTCTTAAGGATCAATAAGCTCATCTATGTACGGATCCTCAACAGTTGGATGAGATCCTAAATGAATATTTCTCATGAATATTCACTGTTGAGAAAAGCATGGATGTTTGGGAACTTGGGGAAATAAATAGTGATGTCTTGAGGAGTGTCCATATAACAGAGGTGGTGGTGCTGGAAATCTTAAAGCACACCAAGTAAATAAATCCCTAGGATCTGATGAAGTATCCCAGAACATTGTGGGAAGTTAGGAGGGGGAATTGCAGATCCTCTAGCAGAAAAATTTGAATCATTGATGGTCACAAGTGAGGTGCCTGAAAATTGAAGGGTGGTAAACGTTCTGCTTTTGTTTAAGAAGGGCTGCAGGAAAAAAAAAATTGGGGAATCATAGGCCAGTGAGCCTCATATCTGTAGTCCATAAGTTGTTAGGCAATATTTTGAGAGACAGGATCTACAGGCATCTAGAGACACTGTCCCTAATCAGTCCTAGTCAGCATGGCTTTGAGTGGAAAATCATGTCTCACAAATTTAATTAAGTTTTTTGAAGGGGTAACCTTGAAGGTAGATTAGGGCAGTGCAGTTGATGCTGTCCATTTGGACTTTAGCAAGGCCTTTGACAAGGTTCCACATGATAGATTGCTGCAGAAAGGTTATAACTCATCGGATCCAATATGAGGTAGGCAAATGGATACAAAATTGGCTTGATGACAGAAGATAGAGTGTAGTTGTAAAGAATTGGTTTTCAAACTGGAAGCGGTGTGCCTCAGGGATCGGTACTGCATCCAATGTTATTTGTCATTTATGTTAATGATTTGGATGAGAATTTAGTAAGCATGGTTAGTAAGTTTGCACATGATACCAAATTAGTGGCATAATGGGCAATGAATAATGTTACCTAGGATTGCAATGGGATCTTGATCAATTGGGCCAACAGGCAACAAATGGCAGATGGAGTTTAATTTAGATAAATGCAAGGTAATGCATTTTGGTAGATCGATCTAAAGCACGATCTACTCAGTTAATAGTAGGGCATTGGTAAGAGTTATAGAACAAAGATCTAAGGATACAGGTTCATAGCTCCTTGAAAGTGAGTCACAGATGGACACAGTGGTGAAAAAGGCATCCGGCATGCTTGGTTTTGTTGGTCAGAACATTGAATACATTGATAAGGCCACAGTTGGAATACCGTGTACAGTTCTGGTCACCCTATTATAGAAAGGATATTATTAAATAGAAAGAGTGCAGGAAAAGTTTACCAGGATGCTACTGGCACTTGATGGTTTGAGTTATAAGGAGAGGCTACATAGACTGGGACTTTTTTCCTCTGCAGCATAGGAGGCATATAAAATAATGAGGGCATAAATCAGCTAGATAGTCGATATCATTTTCCAAAGGTAGGGGAGTCTAAAACAAGAGGGAATAAGTTTAAGTTGAGAGGGGAGAGATACAAAAGGAACCCAGAGGGGTAATTACTTCAGAGAGGGTGATGAGTGTTAGAACAAGCTGCCAGAGGTAATAGTAGAGACAGGTTCAATTTTGTCTTTTAAAAAACGTTTAGATAGTTACATAAGATTACCACAGAGGGATATGGATCAAATGTGGGCAATTGGGACTAGCTTAGGAATTTAAAAAAAAAGTGGCAGCCTGGACAATTTGGGCCGAAGGACCTGTTTTTCTGCTGTAAATCTCTATGACTCTATAACCAGTCATCAGGGATATAATTTCAAGCTACATCACTATAGAAGTGTCTGGCTAATCTTTCAGAGGTTACATCACTGAGAATTTTCATCATGAGACTAGAAATCATGAGACCAGCTGTTTTTCTACTTTTTTTTTTAACAACTTCAATCATGAAAGATAGTATTTCCTCAATTCCTGTTTTTGGTGCAGTTGCAACGTGACAACAAAAGTACAGTCGAAGATGTTGCACAACATTTCCACATTAGTCACTGTCAAGAACAAAAAAAAAACAAAGAAAATTGCAGCACAGGAATAGGACTTCTGACCATGCTGCTCAACTGAACTAAAATCCCCTATCCTTCCGAGAACCATATCCTTCTATTCCCACGCTATTCATATATTTGTCAAGATGCCCCTTAAAAGTCACTACCGTATCAAGTGGCACAGTAGCATAGTGGTTAGCATTGCTGCTTCACAACTCCAGGGACTTGGGTTCGATTCCTGGCTTGGGTCACTGTCTATGGGAAGCTTGCGCTTCTGATTGTCCACTCTGTCCATGCTCCTCAATCTTGTAGGCTTCTATCAGGTTGCCCCTCATTCTATTGAGAACAAACCAAGTTTCTCCAATTTCTCCTCATAGCTAATGCCCTCCATACCAGGCAACATCCTGGTAAATCTTTTTTTGTACCCTCTCCAAAGCCTCCACATCCTTCTGGTAGTGTGGTGGCCAGAATTGAAGATTATATTCCAAGTGCGACCTAAGGTTCTATAAAGAATTAAAAACCAACTTCATTCACAGAAAAAAACATATCAAGTTTATTCAAAGTTTGCAGAATTGGTACCAAAGATAGGTGTTGGATGAAACAATCAAGCCATTCAATTCAAACATTTCATAGTGTGAGTTCTAATGTACATTGATTGGATATGATTTTTTTTTTTACTCCAACAAAGAGTTACTTAGAACCAACACCCCCAGCAGTCTACCACATCGCACTGGCCTCTCTGCTTTCCCCACCAATCCCTATGTAAGGTGGCAGCAGCCCCCTTCCCTCCCCCCACCGATTGCCCCACACCTACCCAATATGCGCTACCCCCTTGGCATTGTCCCCCCCTTCATTCCAGCGGGGACAAGCCAATAGCTCCTCAGAAGTGGGGAGCTACTGTAATCCCCATTAAAGTGAAATACTCTGGCAGGATGGGAGACATTAGCGAGACCAGAGGCTTCAATTCCAGGCACACTAATGAAATTTAAATCACATTTAAGTAATCTTGGTACCTCCCTGCTGATTTCCAATGCAAGGCAGACGTTGCCAGAAATCTGGCACTGGGAGATGCAAGCGAGACACGAATACTCACACAAACCCCACAAATCAGCTGACGTGAGAATCTCCTGGTCCACAGAGCTAAAAAAATTAATGCCATGGGATGGGAGAATCATGACCTATATGTATTTTCCGCTTACTCAAGGATGTAGTAAAATTTATAAAACGATTATAAAATCTACAAGTGTCAATGCAAATATTGAATTTTTCTTTTACTCTTGAATAATGTTGAGACAGTATTGGGCCATCGAAAGATACAAGAACAGATTACAAAGGACTTTTTGTCGTATAGCAGAGATAATAAATGAATAATTTGCATTAGTCTTTACTCTTGAAGATAATGCTTGACTAACAACATAGAAGGTGCTGCCAAGTGTAAAACTGTTAAAATTGGTATAGATGTGGAGAGATGGTCTTAAATAGAATAAGGAAATTAAAACAGAGTTGCCTGTCAGTATATATGATATTCATCCTTAATAAACTGGGACAAATGTTACGCAAGCGCTGTGCCTGTTTCTTTAATAGTTCAGTGAAGTTGAGCTATTTACTCAGTTCACCAAAGGAGAGTGATACAGCAGAATTAGTTAAAGACACATTAGTTTGGCTTCGGCATCATTTAAGGTATGATTTGAAATTACCAGTTAGATAGGAAAATATGGTAATGTCTTATGAATCTGGTTAGACACTTTACAATAAGTAGAATTAAAGCTAACGTTGAGAATTTTACATCTGTATGTGATTTTTCCTTAAATATCTAATAAATTCATCTTCTGCTCAAATTCACCTTTAAAATAAAGCAGTCACATTAACACACTTTCCTTGACATGCTAGTTGTGAAATCTGCTAGGGGATTGTCTACCACGGCATACCACAAGCCTACTTTCACTGAGATTCTTACATTTACACATGCTAGAAGATTGGTCTTATCAGCAACCTTATAATTAGAGTCCAAGCTTTATATTTGACAAGCTTTATAGCTTGACTATGACCAAGCTTAGTCATAGAAGTATATACAGCATATGCAAGCTTAGAGTATATACAGCAAAAAAGACACTTTAGCCCAGTCAGAAAAGCCATCAAACTATTCTAATCTCATTTTGCAGCACTTGATCCATAGCCTTACATGCCTTGGCATTGCAAGTGCATACTGGTGCTGCTACCTCAGTGCCAGGGATCCGGTTTGATTCCCATCTTGGGTCACTATCTGTGCAGAGTTTACACGTTGTCCCCGCATCTCCTCCAAGTTCTCCAGTTTCCTCCCACAGTCTGAAAAACATGCTGGTTAAATGCATTGGCCATGTGAAATTCTCCATGCCCCCGAACAGGTGCCGGAACATGGTGACTCAGGAATTTTCACAATAACTTGAATGCAGTGTTAATGTAAGCCTTAAAGGTTAAGGAACTAGATTATTTGGACCAGCTTTTTCAAATGCATATGTTAAGAAGAACCAGGGATTGTGCTCACAAATTACGCAAGGGCAGAATTAGTTTGGAATTCTTCTTCCAGAGAATAGTGGTCCTTTGGAACAAGCTGCCAGCTGATACAATGAATGCTTATTTGCTGTATTGTTTCAACTAAGGGCTGGAGCACAGATCACCTTACAGAAGATATTGTAGTTACGCTGTAACATAATGATTCCTTGGACTAGTTTGGATTGCCTACATGAGTCAAGGAGAAATTTCGAAGACTTGTTTCTGTATTTGGCCTATGTCTTTTCAGTTTTTTTTAAACTAGTTCCAGGAGACTGCATATTTCCAAGACCTTAAAAAGATTTGTATCACAATGTACAGGGAATCACAACTATATGGAAAAAAACTAAATGGGTGGTTTACTGTCTGCCATTTTCAGATGTTTACATTTTTACAGAGCTCATTTCCCTGTCTACCATAATGCTATTCTGCCACTTTCCAAAGACGAAATAGGTCGCACAAACGTGGTGAAACCAGCCAATTGGGAAAAAAAGTTGCAATTTCTGTTCAAACCTTGAACATTAGATCTCTGAAAAAGTGAATGGGATCTGTAGCTTTAAGGGTTTCTTTTATTCATTTCTGGGACGAGCGTTACTGGCTGGCCAACATTTATTGTCCATCACTTGTTGCCCCTAAAGGGCAATTGAGAACCACTTTGCTGTAGATCTGGAGTCACATTAAAGCCAGACCACGTAAGGCTGGCAGATTTCCTTCCTTAAAGACATTAGTGAATTAAATAGGTTTTTCTAACAATGGACAATGGTTTCATGGGTCATCAATAGATTCTTGATTCCACATTTTTTTTTTAAACTGAATTCAAATTCCACCGTCTGATGTGGTGGGATTCAAACCAGTGTTCTCAGAATATGAGCTCAGTTACTGGTTTAATAGTCTCGTGATAATACCACTAGGCATTGCCTTCCCTATCCTTTGGAGATGCTGAACACACCAGGCATTAAAAGATTCTGGAAACGAAGGGAGTAGAAAACCACCAATAACATAACTGCAAGAACTAGCTTAACATACATTGCCTTAAAACCTAGACTTGAGCAATTAAGATTTCATCCCTCATTCATCCAAAGCAGATTCTGCAGATCAAAACCACCAATTTGTCAATGTGTAATTTGCTTTAACAAGCATTCAGGATAGGGAAAGTGATTAAATACGATTATTTCCCCGCCAGACAACACTAGAAAGCAAAGAACTATAACAAAAGCAAAATAAGATGGATGCTCAAAATCCGAAATAAATACAAGAGCTAGAAATACTCAGCAGATCAAGCAGCATCTGTAGAGACAGAAATAGAGTCAATGCTTTGAGTCTAATACGTGTCTTGTTTGGAACTCAAGAAGTTCTGAAGATGGGTCACTGTTGACATGAAATAGTAATTTGGTTCTCTAACCACAGATAATGCCAAACCTGCTGAATAGTTCCAGCACTTTTGTTTTTTTAAAAATGGAAAGAGCAATGGTGCACAAAAGAATATTGTAAAGCTTTCATATGATTTATATATTTAGTATGAGTGCTATGGGCTTTGTATCAGTATTCTACTAAAAGGGCTACATGCAGTTTCACAAAGAACACGAAATTTACCTTGCAAGCTCCTTGATTAGGTTAGCAATGCGCCTCTTGTCCTCTGGGCAGAGGTCCTTCAAAGATACACTCTTGACCCTTTTCTTTTCCTTCAGAACCTGTTTCAGGCAAAACACAAGAAACCAGTTACATCTTTTCTGACACAATTCCATTCTAATCTTTCCCCTTATTTTTTCCAAACTCATCTGTTCCATAAAACCTACCGCTTGCTCTCATAATCAGCTCCCCACTCTACTTCAAATGACTTAATAGTGGCTAAGATTGCCAGCAGATTCCTTTTTTTTGGCTTCTATTCTCCCCTTTCACAACTGTTTTGTGAGGCTAAGGGTGTAAAGTTGGAAGCAGACTATGTTTTCAAGGGCCTTTCTGCTGTTTTCTTTAGGCCCTCTTCTCGGTCAGCCAAGCTTTAACATTCTACTCAATTCTTCCAATCAATCTCCAGAGGTCACAGCAGTCAGCCATCATTTTTCAATTGTCAGTATCAATGTCCGCCAGCATCATATCTCGTTTGCAGGTGTCTTTGTACTAGAAGTACAGATGCCCAGGAAGTCATGACCCAGTGGCCAATTCAGTGCACAAAAGATCTTTTGAGTATACAATCCTTACCCACTCAATGTGTGTGATGGAGTCTGCACAGACTTGATGATTGAATGTATATTGATAGTCGTACCTACATGGACGTCTGTTTGTGAACTTATCCTCTCGAGATGCTGGTGTATTCAGCTTTTTCTGCTGCCGAACCAAATGTTGTCCAGATCTCACCACATTGCAGGAGTGAACTCAGCATACACGATTGGTCGACATGCAAAGTGATGTTCTCAGTCAGTGATGACTGTTCCATCACGTTATTGGGTCAAGGACCTAGAACTCCCTTTCCAATAGCATAGTGGGTGCACCCACACCACAAAAACCGAAGTAGTTCAAAAAGTTGCTCACCACCCACTTTCTCGAGCAGTTAGGGATAGGCAACAAATGCTGGCCTAGCAAGTAACATATATGAGCTCATATCCCTCTGCATAAAATTTTATTTAGCACCTATTCCCCCAGCCTTATAACCTGCCTCTATAGGTTTCATGGGTCATCAATAGATTCTTGATTCCACATTTTTTTAAACTGAATTCAAATTCCACCATCTGATGTGGTGGGATTCAAACCAGTGTCCTCAGAATATGAGCTCAGTATATGCCTCTATATATAAATCGCTCCAATCACCATAAATTAGGAAAATCCTATAAGGAAGGAAATCTGCTATTCTAATGTGGTCTGGCCTAAATAGGACTCCAGAGCCACAGTAACGTGATTAAATCTCAAATGCCCTCAGGCAACTAGGGATGGGTATTAATGCTAGCCGGCCAGTGACACCCCTATTTCATTAATGAATTTTTTAAAAAAAAAAATCACATTTACTGGTTTTGTATTTGCTAATTTTAATACATTTCCTAGATCCAGAATATGTAGATTTAGAATACAAATGATACTAGCCTTCTGGGAAAGCCTTTTGATCCAAAGTATGGAAAAAGATTAGCGAGTTAATCTTGGATGAAAGAACAGCCTAACTGCCAATGGTTTTGACACCAAATTTCAAGACGGAGGATCTTAGAAATAAATACCGAATGGATGCATCCTTAATGTGAAACAAATTCACAATTTCACTCAATACAACAACTTTATTGAAAATATTACTTAACTATCTAAACTAGAGACTTTTACAACAAAATTATGCACATCATTTCAATAACACTTATTATTTTTACAAAAATGCTTCTCTAAATTCCATATAAACATATATTAATCTTTAGTGGGATACAAGATGCAATAAAAACATAATTTCACCTTGTCAGGCATGTGTAGCTTTCCAGATTTAGTCTTCAGAGGATCCACAAAAACAGAATTAGAATGCAAGGTGAGCCTTGCTCCAACTTCTTGAATTTTATTCTTCACCTTTGATTCAGGTTTAACACTCCCTTCCATCATCAATCCTAATAAACACAATAAACAACTAGTAGAGATGTGGTACTGAATATCAGTGATTTATTAAATCATTACTATTCTTAAAAACATGTTAGACACATGATCTTGGCAACCTTTTATTTATTGCCCACCTTTGTTACAAATACATGAAGATAGATTTATAAAAAACAACAAGTTGCTTCATCCTACCCACCACAGTCATATTAAAGTTAGTGACCACCAACCATTATGCGGTCACTTGGGAAAAAAACAATAAAAATCCCCAAATACCAAACCGGGGGAAAAAAATCTTAAATTCTTCTCCAATTCCTTAAGACAAAAGAAATTTAAGATTGTAATAACATTAACAAGGGCAGAATATCTGGGGGATATATATATATATATATATATATATATAGGGATTTTCACACTAACTTCATTGAAGTGTTGATTGTAATGACTAATAATAAATATATTTCCGATTCTAAACGTCCTGGAAAGAAGGCCACCTTCTTGAACTGTTGCACCGTACTGTATGGTACTGACTGTAGCAGTTCAAGGGAGAGTAGAGCGGATCTTTCACTAGTATTTTAAAACTTAAATAGGATAATTGAGGACATGATAGCAAATCTAGCAAAAGTAAACTGTCAATTTAGGTTTGGGGATTGTTCGATAGAGATTCAAACAAAGAGAGACAGACAGAAGTCAGGAATCAGCTTAACATCTGTCTTAGGGAAAATGTTAGAAGATATTATTAACACTTATATCAGGGCACTTGGATATAGTCATGGTAATCAGGTAGAGTCAACATGGTTTTGTGGAAGGAAAGTTATGTTTAATTAATTTACTGGAGTTCTCTGAAGTTGTAACATGTGCTACGAATAAAGAGGAGACAGTGAATGTGCTGTATTTAGATTTTCAGGAAACATTTGACAAGGTGGCATATCTGAGGTTATTGTGAAAAATTAAAGCGCATGGCGTAAAAGGTAACATTCTATGCCTGTTTACCTCAAAACTAATATAAATGCTGCCTCCATTGCAACCTATCCTTATTCCCCTTTTTCTATGTGCCACCCTGAGTAAAATCATATACAGATACATGGTCAGCTTCTAAACATGCAAAGGATACACAGTTCAATTTCTCCATGATTTCCTTTGACATCACAACACAATGTATGCTGTCTGATATCAGGCCTTAGATGAGTCAAAACAAAGTGTGAATGGTAAAACTGAGTCAAGTTGGCACTACCATTTATTCTTTGGAAGGAACTTGGTACCCTCTTTCATCTGGGCTCTGAGTCCCAGAGGGCCTACCTGAAGGCTGTTAAGATAAATATGTTAACTGATAGACATTAGCTAACTAACAGGAAACAGAGAGTAGGCATATTTTCTTCCTGCTTGGCGGGCTGTGATGAGTCATTTTCCATAGGATTCAAGGCTGGGGCCTCAACTCTTTACAATTCATATAATGGACTTGGATGATGGGACCTATGGTATGTTTGCTAAATTTGCTGATAACAAAGAAAAGTTAAGTTGTGAGAGGATATAAGGAGTCTACAAAAAGATAAAGATAAACTAGGTGAATGGACAAAGTCTGGCAAGAGGAATATAATGTGGGAAAATGTGAAATTTTTCATTTTGGCACATTGAATAAAATAGTATCTAAATGGTGAAATGAGATGCAGAGAGATCTGGGTATTCTCGTCCTGAATTGTAAAAAGTTAGTATGTAGGTGCAAATCTTATCATTTATTATAGGGGAATGGAATACAAGAGTAGGGAGGTTATGCGTCAGTTATACAGGACATTGCCTTTGGATTGCCACCTTGCCATGGTGGGGCGCTTTGAACATTTCATTGATGCACTGAGCCATGCTATTGTCAGGATCACCCATGAGAACAAGGTCAGAGGGGAGGAACCAGACAAAACAAATCCTCAAATGGTGGGTCAGGCAGAAGATACACATATGGTATCAACGGATGCAACGATGGAAGAAGACTGCATCAGTAATGAGATTCCCAATTGTCAAGGTTCCCTTGCTTCTAGAACAGAATCTATCCTCTGTTAAGGGCTGTGTCTGCAGTTGTGCAACAGCATGCCCACATTAAAAGATGCCCCATGCCATCAACTAGAAGAAACCAACAGAGTTAAACTCAAATTCTGAACTTGGAATGTACAAGCTCCCATAACATGCAGAAAACAATCAATTGGAACAGAGAACTGCACTTCATGCCCTGACCACTTCAACACTGATGTAGCTGCCCTGCAACAGACACGAAGAGCAGACAAAGAGCAGTTGACAGTGGGTTCACTTTCTGGAGAGGAAAACCCAAGGATCAGCTCAAGATGTATCAGATTGAATTCACCATTTTATAACTCCAACAAGATTCTTCTGTTCATCAAATATGCAGGTCACCAAGGCTGGTTTAGCGAGAATGACCACTGCATGCAAGATCTTATTGAAAAGAAAAGCAAAGTTCTCCACGCCTGGCAAGACAACATAATCAATCAGGCAAACAGGAGAGCTCACCAATCAAATGTAGAGATACAGACAAGAACTAGGGAAATTCAAAACTAACGATGGACAGAGAAATCTAAGGAGCTGCAACTCCTCACCAACAAATACAACACCCAGCCTTCTTCAGTGCCACGAAAGCAACAGATGGACCTAACACCATAGGCCTCAAACCAGTGCAGAGTAAGGATGGAACCCTCTTGACAAACACAGAAACCATCAGCCTTCAATGGAGAGAACACTTCAAAGAAATCCTAAATAGTGATACAATCGTAGTTGAGGACTTGTTTGAAGATGATCTTGGATTCACACCACGAACTCAAAGACACCATTAAGCACTTGAACAATGGTAAAGCTGCAGGAATTCCAGTAGAGATTTTTAAACTTTGAGGAGGAGGGATCAACCATCATGTTCGTCAGCTGTTCCTGAAAATCTGGAGAAATTCCTGCCAACCTCTGGAATGCAATCATCACCAACTTCAAGAAAGGAGAAAAAGGGACTACCGATGAAAGTCCCTAATTTTCATCACCGAAACCCTGGCTGGCCGTCTTCGTCCAGTCTCTGAAGTAATCATTCCAAAAAGCCAGTGTGGCTTCCAATCAAACCGCAGAACTGTGGACGTGATTTTTACTGTTCAACAACTTCAACAGAAATGCCAGGAGGAACATCAATTACTTTACACGGCCTTCATCGATCTGGCCAAGGCTTTTGGCTCAGTCACTAGGAAAGTACAATGAAAGACCCAGCAAAGGCTGGTTATCCAAGAAAATTCATCAACATCCTCCAAATTCTCAAAGACAAGAAAGATGTCAGCAACAGTCCTCACCAACAGAAAAATGATCTTTGAGGTCAAAGTCTTGACATATCATCACTTCCACCATTTTCTCTACCTTCGTCCCCACCATCTTTCACCTTGTTGAGAACAAATTTCCAGTGCAGTGGACGTTGCCTACAGATGGATCAGAAACCTTTCAACCTCAACTGGTTGAAATGCAAGAAGAGAATGATACTACATCACTTGTGGAATTTCAGAATGCGAATGATGTCATCCTCTCAGCACTCTCAGAACAAAATCTTCAAGATCTGCTTGACACCTTCACAGATACATACTGAAGAATCAGTCTCAGCCTCAATCTCAAGAAGAATCAAGTCCAATACCAACCCACCTAAGGCAAGATCCATTCTCTTCCCTACATAAAGATCCACAAGAAATCCTCCCAAATGTGGGACATTTCCGCTAAATGGAGAGCCACCTCTTAACTCAGTTTGACATCGATATGAAGATCCAACATTATATACGAACTGTGAGCATCACCTTTGGATGCCTGACGACAAGGATCTACAATGACCATAGTATCCATGATAATACCAAGATCCTCGTATACAAGGCAGTCGTCCTTCCTGAATCTTCTTTATGGCTCAAAAACTTCATGGCTCTGGAGAGCAATCATCAATGATGTCAAAGATGGATTTTCTGCATCAGCTGGGAGAATAGAATGCTAATGCTTACATACAGCATTAGCATTCATAAAGAACCAAGGGCATCAGCATCAAGGCCCCAATCATCTGAAACCAATTCCACTGGCTAGCTACGTGCTTAGGATGTCAGTCTGACTGCCAAAGCAAATTTTCATTTCACCCAGCTCAAGGAAGGCTCCTGAATAAAGAGAGTATAAATGAAGTGCTTAAAAGACACCCTGAAGGTTTACCTCAAGAAATGCAACAAAGATACCTGGGAGACCTTTGCTCAGAATAGACCTACTTGGAGGAATCTCCTAATTGAGGAGTCACAATTCCCTGGAGGACACCCTGAGAAGGAGTCTGAGAAACAAAAAGCAATGATCTAGAGTGCAAGAATCTAACCCACTTCCCAGAAATACCTGCCACGTGCGATCAAAGATTCGGCTCTTCGATCTGGCTCATCAGCCGTGCAAAGACCCACAGAATCCATGACCAGTAACACAATTTCTTCAGTGGACAATCATACTCAACAGTGATTGATCACCAAAGGAGGAGAGAAGATATGGGGCACTGATGAAAGGATGTAAATGGATCCTTGGAAGCTGTAACTAGATTAATACTTGGAGTGGACAGGTTGTTTTACGAGGAAAGGCTGACGAGGCTAGACCCAAACCCCAGGGGGTACAGAAGTGTAAAGACAATTTGATTGAAATGTTTTAAGATTTTAAAAGGACATGAAAAGTGGATGTGAAAAGGATGTTTTCTCTTGTGGAAGAATCCAGAATTAGAAGACACTGCTTAAAAATAAGGGGTTGCCTATTTAAGACAAAAGTGAGGATTTTTTTAAAATCTCTCAGTGGGTTGTGAGAAGTCTCTTCTTCAGAAGGTGGTTGAGGCAGCATTTTTGACTATCTTTAAGGCAGAAGTAGATAGATTCTTAATAAGCAAAAGGAGTGAAAAGTTTTTGGTGTTGGGTAGTAATGTGAAGTTTAGGTTAAAATTTACTCAACCACGATCTTACTAAATGGCAAAGTATGCTTGATGGGCTGAGTGGCTTACGCCTATTCCTATTTCATATGTACTGATGCACTAAGATAACAGAACAGGAACAAGGGACAGAATAGCTTATTCATATTTCTATTTACTTGGATTATGAGTGCAGTGGACACATACAAAACTAACAGACCTTCAGCAGCTCTTAATATTAGAAATAAATATTTCCCATGCTGTAATTATGTTGTGGTTTGGTTAGGTTTGTACTCTTCGGAGTTTAGAAGGCCGAGAGGGGATCTTATAATGACGTATAAGATAATGAAGGGGATGGACAGGATAGAGGTTAAGAAGATAGCAGATCTAGAGAGCACAGCCTCAAGATTGGGGGGGGTGGGGGGTGCTGGTGTTCAGATCAGAATTGAGGAGGAACTTCTTCACACAAAGGGTGGTGAATCTTTGGCATTCTCTGCCTGTTGAAGTGGTGGAGGCTTCCTCGCTGAATATATTTAAGTCAAGAGTGGATAGGTTTTTGATTGACAAGGGAATTAAGCGTTACGGGGAAAAAGCAGGAAAGTGGTACTGAACCACTGCAGATCAGCCACGATCTTATTGAATGGTGGGGCAGGCTCAAGAGGCTGGATGGCCTATTCCTGCTCCTATTTCTTATGTTCTTATGATCAATTTTTCTACATTATTAGGGTGGTTCGGGAGTGGAATGCCCTGCCTGCAGCAGTTGTAGATGCGCCAAGTTTGGTGGCGTTTAAGAGGTTAGTTGATAAGTATATGGAAGAGAAGGGAATGGTTTAGTTTGGAGGGGCATTGCTTTTTATATTGGTCGGCGCAACATCGAAGGCCGAAGGGCCTGTTCTGTGCTGTAATGTTCTATGTTCTATTTTGCACAGATTTCCATATATTACTTTCTTGGGATGCACTATTGATCAAAATGTATTTGGAAACATCTTCAATACTGAGTTTGCATAATACATGTTAAAATAGCAGCACAAACATGTAATTTCCAAAACCATACCTGGCACAAAGACCATGGATTGTTCTTCGTCTGATGCTAGATGTAATACAGTTAAAGAAAGAGAAATGTGCTTCACAAAGTATACAACATGGCCATCCAAGGGCAAAAATATTTCAGCTATACAAATATTGCAAAAATATCCATACAATTAAACAAGCACAATTATACATTTGCAACCATCTCATTTCCATCATTCTCAATTGGCTGCATTTCACAGAATGATTACAGTGCGGGCTCATCATAAGTGCATTATCCAGGATAATGCTCTGAGAACTCTGGTTCAAAACCTACCATGACAGATGGTGCAATTTAAAAACTCAATAAAAGTATATGGAATTGAAAGTTAACCATGACCATGAAACCATCATCGATTCTCCCAAAAAGCAGCTCACCACCATCTTAAAGACAACTAGGAGTGAGCAATAAATGTTGGCCTAGTTGGCAGCACCCACATCCCATAAATTCATTTTTAAAAACTGAATCCACAAAGTTTATAACTCAGTCTCATGTCTTAAATAGCAGTTTTTTTTTCTCTAAAGTGCTCTTAATGTCAGAATTGTTTTGCAATGTGTATTATAGAATTCAGTCTCTAACAATATAGCCATTATTAACAAACAAGGGTTTTCTTGTCTTACTTTAGAGGTGGTGAAAAGTAATATTGCACTGTTACATAATTCTACATTTTAGACTGAAGTACCTATGCATTTGAACAATGGTAGGAACAGAAATTGTGTCTCAGCTCTTCAGCAGCATTGCACACAAACAAATTTCCTCCTTTACAAGGGTCAACCAAATCAACCTTAATGCAGATAATGTATTTGCTCAGCAGAAGGGGAGAAGAATACAGAAGTAATCCTGCTGACACCAGAAAATGTAGTCATGATGTAGAGATGCCGGCGTTGGACTGGGGTAAACTCAGTAAAGTTTTACAACACCAATTTTAAATCCAACCAATTTATTTGATAGTAAATTCGCGAGCTTTTGACTCTATAGCCTTCATCAGGCAAATGCAGTGTTCTGGTCTGCAATAGCACTCATATCCACACAGACAGCTACAGATTGCTGATTAGCATGCGAATCCTTACATCTAACCTGCTATTCAAGTGTTAAAGTGGCTAACAATGTGTATGAAGTGAATCCTGAGCATCGGTTAGAGAATTGTGTATTTTCTCCAGACAGCACAGTAAGTGAGGTTTTTTTGCTAACCCAGGCAAGTTACAGGGGTTACAGATAGTGTGTCATGAAGCCAAGATCTCTATTAAGACCACCCTCATGTGCGGAACTTGGCTATCAGTCTCTGCTCAGCAACTCTGCGCTGTCGTGTGTCACGAAGGCCCCCTTGAAGAACGTTTACCCGTAAGTCAGAGGCCGAATGCCCATGACTGCTGAAGTGTTCGCCCACAGGAAGGGAAGCATGGTACATTGCATGGTCTCCCCAATGTACATGATTTTATGATCTTCCCACAGGAAGGGAAGCATGGTACATTGCATGGTCTCCCCAATGTACATGATTTTATGATCTTCCCACAGGAAGGGAAGCATGGTACATTGCATGGTCTCCCCAATGTACATGATTTTATGATCTTCCCACAGGAAGGGAAGCATGGTACATTGCATGGTCTCCCCAATGTACATGATTTTATGATCTTCCCACAGGAAGGGAAGCATGGTACATTGGGGAGACCATGCAATGTACCATGCTTCCCTTCCTGTGGGCGAACACTTCAGCAGTCATGGGCATTCGGCCTCCGACTTGCGGGTAAATGTTCTTCAAGGGGGCCTTCGTGACACACGACAGCGCAGAGTTGCTGAGCAGAGACCGATAGCCAAGTTCCGCACACGAGGGTGGTCTTAATAGAGATCTTGGCTTCATGACACACTATCTGTAACCCCTGTAACTTGCCTGGGTTAGCAAAAAACCTCACTTACTGTGCTGTCTGGAGAAAATACACAATTCTCTAACTGATGCTCAGGATTCCCTTCACACATATTGTTAGCCACTTTAACACTTGAATAGCAGGTTAGATGTAAGGATTCGCATGCTAATCAGCAATCTGTAGCTGTCTGTGTGGATATGAGTGCTATTGCAGACCAGAACACTGCATTTGCCTGATAAAGGCTATAGAGTCAAAAGCTCGCGAATTTACTATCAAATAAATTGGTTGGATTTAAAATTGGTGTTGTAAAACTTTACCAGAAAATGTACACAGCCTAGTATTTGTATTTTCTGACAACCGTAATTATCCAGTCCTATAAGCAACACTCATTAAATAAAGAAACAACACAGCACAGGAAACAGGGCCTTCAGCCCAACGAGCCCACGCTGCCATTTTAACATTTCCACTTCCATCCATGATCTTGTCTATGTTTACAGAAATCTGCACTGGAACCAAACTGGGGAGACAATTTAGGGACAATCTACTTTGCCAATTAGCCTAAGAGCACATCTTTGGGGTGTGGGAGGAAACCTGAGCACCCGGAGAAAACCCACGCAAGCATGGGAAGATTGCACAAACTCCCACAGACACAAGCCCAAATCTACGTATCGGCACAGCAACAGTGATAGACAACACGACAGCTCAGTGACTATCAACTGGTCCAGTTTAAGTGTATACTAACAACACGAAGCAATAGGCTACTCTCAAAAAATCCAAGAGCAGCCCTCTCACGACCCATCGCGTGTATGCCCCTCATTAGGCAACAAGACGGACCGAAGTACTTGTAGGATAAAAGAGAAATGGAGTACCTCAGGGATCTGTTTTGGGGCCACTGCTGTTTGTAATTTTTATAAATGATCTGGATGAGGGTATTGAAGGATGGATTAGTAAATTTGCGGATCACACCAAAGTCAGAGGAGTGGTAGATAGTGAAGAGGGATGTTCTAGTTTGCAGAGAGACTTGGACAAGTTGCAGAGATGGGCTGAGAGATGGCAAATGGAGTTTAATGTGGAAAAGTGTGAGATAATTCACTTTGGCAGGAATAACAAACGTGTAGAGTATAGGGCTAATGGTAGGACTCTCAATAGTGTTGATGAACAGAGGGATCTTGGTGTATATGTGCATAGATCCCTGAAAGTCGGCAATCAAGTCGATAAGGTTGTTAAGAAGGCATACAGAGTCTTAGCTTTTATTGGTAGGGGGATTGAATTTCGGAGCCGCAACTTCATGTTGCGACTGTACAAAACTCTAGTGCGGCCGCACTTGGAGTATTGTGTGCAGTTCTGGTCCCCGCATTATAAGAAAGATGTGGAGGCATTGGAGAGGGTACAGAGGAGGTTTACCAGGATGTTGCCTGGTATGGAGGGCAGGTCTTATGAAGAGAGGCTGATGGATTTGAGGTTGTTTTCGTTAGAAAGAAGGCAGCTAAGAGGAGACCTTATTGAAACATATAAGATGATTAGAGGTTTAGATAGGGTGGACAGTGAAAGCCTTTTTCCTAGGATGGAGAAAGATAGCACGAGGGGACATAGCTTTAAATTAAGGGGTGGTAGTTATAGGACGGATGTCAGAGGTAGGTTTTTTACCCAGAGGGTGGTAAGGGTATGGAATGCCCTGCCTGCTGCAGTTGTAGATGCGCCAAGTTTGGGGGTGTTTAAGTGGTCAGTGGATAGGTTTATGGATGAAAAGGGAATGGTTTAGGTTAAAGGGTCATTGCTTTTTCTTAATTGGTCGGCGCAACATCGAAGGCCGAAGGGCCTGTTCTGCGCTGTAATGTTCTATGTTCTATGTCAACAACATGCATAACTTACGCAATTCCCTGGGACATCCCAAGGCTCATGATCTCTGTTTAAATCAGTCTACTACATCCCTCCATCCCTATTCCGCTCACGTGCCTAAGTATCTCTGAATTCAAGTATTTCCTCTATATGGCAACCATATCCAAAACTCCACTTTTCTCAATGATAGACAAAAAATTGCAAGAAATGTAGCACCAAGAGTTTCTCTGATCATAGAACACTACAGCACAAACAGGCCCTTTAGCCCACAAGTTGTGCCAATCATATCAGTACCTACCAGGCCACAGAACTATCTGTAACTCCCAATCCCATTAAATCCCAAGTACTCATCCAGAAGTCTCTTAAAAGACCCCAGCAAGTTCGCCCCATCACCAATGATGGTAGCCGATTCCATTCACTCACCACCCTCTGAGTGAGAAACATACCCCTAACATCCCCTCTGTACTTGGCCCCCAGCACCTTAAACCTGTGTCGTCTCGTAGCGACCATTTCAGCCCTGGGAAATAGCCTCCGAGAATCCACCCTATCTATTCCTCTCAACACCTTATTAACCTCTATCAGGTCGCCTGTCAACCTTAGTCTCTCCATGGAGAAGAGACCTAGCTCCCTCAACCTAAGACATGCCTCCCAATCCAGGCAACATCCTTATAAATCTCCTCTGCACCCTCTCAATAGCTTCCACATCCTTCCTACAGTGAGGCGACCAGAACTGCACACAGTACTCCAAGTGGGGTCTGACAAGGGTCTTATAAAGCTGCAGTATTACCTCCCGACTCCTAAATTCAATCCCTCGATTAATGAAGGCCATTACACCATATGCCTTCTTGACCACATCCTCCACTTGTGGGGCCGATTTAAGAGTAATGTACTTCATGCATAACGTACAGAAGATAAAGTCAATAAATCTTGCAGAAAATATATAAAATTAAAATACCATTGAGAATTTTATGTTTGTGGTATGCAACTATTTCACAGAATCATGGAATGGATATGGTATGAAAACAAGTCAATTTGCTCCATTACATCCATGCCAGCTCTCAACAACTCACCTTTCCCCAGTAGCCCACCTTTTCCCTTTGGTTCTGCAATATTTTCAGAAAATTATCAGATTTTCTTCTGAAGGCCTCAACTGAATCTACCTCCACCTCACATTCACTACATTCCAGATACTAACTATTCACGGCATGAAACTGTTGTTCCACTGTAATTGTTCATATTCCAAGCCAGGGAGGTTACGGTGCAGCTGTATAAGGTGCTGGTGAAGCCACACCTGCAGTACTGTGTACAGTTTTGGTTTCCTTACCTGAGAAAGGATATACTGGCACTAGAGGGAGTGCAGAGATTCACTTGGTTGGTTCCAGAGTTGAGATGGATGGCAGAGGAGGAGAGACTGAGTAGACTGGGACTATATTCATTGAAATTCAGAAGAACATGGGGCGGACTTTATAGAAACATATAAGATTATGAAGGGAATATACAAGATAGAAGCAGGGAGGTTTTTTTTCCCCCACTGGTGGTTGAAATTCGAACTAGGAGGCAGAGCCTCAAAAAATAAGAGGGAGCAGATTTAGGACTGAGCTGAGGAAGAACTTCTTCAACCAAAGAGTTGTGATTCTGTGGAATTCCCTGCTAATGAAGCAGTTAAGCCTACCTCTTTGAATGTCTTTAAGGCAAAGATAGACAGAATTTTGAATAATAAGGAAGTTAAGGGTTAGGGTGAGGGGGCAGATAAGTGGAGCTGAGTCCACAGAAAGATCAGCCATGAATTTATTGAATGGCAGAGAAGTCTCGAGGGGCCAGATGGACTACTCCTGGTTCTTATGTTAGTATCATGCTCCATTTACTGCCATCCCTAGTGGTCCGAGGACAGTTAAAAGTCAACCACATTGCTGTGGCTCTGGATTCATATAGAGGCCTGACCAGAACAGGACGGCAGATTTCATTCCCTAAAGGACATCAGTGAACCAGATGGCATTTTATGACAATCTACAAAGGTTTCACGGTCATCAGTAAATTCTTAATTTCAGATATATTTTACTGAATTCAAATTCAACTTTCTGCCATGGCGGGATTTGAACCCAGGTTTTCAGAACATTAGCTGAGTTTCTAGATTAATAGCAATGATACTGCTGGACCATTACTTCTCCTCATGGTTACAGCACACTTGGCCCATCAAGTCAGCCTGCTAAGAGCAATTTAGCTTGTCCCACTTGCTCTCCCCGAATCTTTTTTAAGGTGCACATCCAAATTTCTTTTGAACACCACAATTGAATTTGCCCCCATCACCCTCTCCAACAGAGCAATCCAGACAGTAACCTGGTGCAAAATGTTTTTCTGCATTTTTTGTCAGTCACTCAATCGACAACCCTTCACCATCTTTTCTTATCTACTGTATAGAGGCCCCTCATAATATTGACTTTTTTTAACTAATACATAGAATGGGAAACAAATGCTTGCCACCTCCAATTGTCCTTGAACTGAGTTGCTTGTTCGGCAATTTCAGAGGGCATTTAAGTGGATCTGGAGTCACATGTAAGATAGATCAAATAGGGACAGCATGGAACAGGCCCTTCGGCCTTCGATGTTGCGCCAATCAATATAAAAAGCAATGCCCCTCCAAACTAAACCATTCCCTTCTCTTCCATATACTTATCAACTAACCTCTTAAACGCCACCAACTTGGCGCATCTACAACAGCTGCAGGCAGGGCATTCCACTCCCTAATCACTCTTTGAGTAAAGAACCTACCTCTGATATCCGTCCTATAACTCATACCCCTTAATTTAAAGCTGTGTCCCCTCGTGCTAGCTTTCTCCATCCTAGGAAAAAGGCTATCACTGTCCACCCTATCTAAACTTCTAATCATCTTATATGTTTCGATAAGGTACCCTCTTAGCCTCCTCCTTTCTAACGAAAACAACCTCAAATCCCTCAGCCTCTCTTCATAAGACCTGCCCTCCATACCAGGCAACATCCTGGTAACCTCCTCTGTACCCTCTCCAATGCCTCCACATCTTTCTTATAATGCGGGGACCAGAACTGCCCACAATACTCCAAGTGCGGCCGCACTAGAGTTTTGTACAGTTGCAACATGACGTTGCGGCTCCGAAATTCAATCCCCCTACCAATAAAAGCGAAGACTCCATATGCCAATCTACTGCAGGTTTCCTTCACCGAAAGAACAAGAATTAACCAGATGGGTTTTTAATGACAATTGGTTTCATGGTCACTGTTAGACTTTTAATTCCAGATTTCACATCTGCCATGGTAAAATTCCAACCCTGTGTTCTTGGCTTACTACTCCAGTGACAATAACACTATGCCACCAGCTCTCCTCTCGATCTTCTCCAATTTATCCACATAACTGATGTCCCTCATCCTTGGAATCTTTCTTGTGAATCTTTTCAGCAACCTAAATTTTAAAGTTTACTTATTAGTCATAAGTAGGCTTACATTAACAGTGCAATGAAGTTACTGTATAAATCCCCTAGTCTCCACACTTCAGCACTTGGTCAGGTACAGAGAGAAAATTTAGCATGACCTAACCAGCATGCCTTTCAAACTTTGGGAGGAAACGGGAGCACCTGAAGGATACCCATGCAAACATAGGGAGTATGTGCAGGCTCCACACAGTGACGCAAGCCGGAAATCAAACCTGGGTCCCTGGCACCGTGAGGCTGAGTACTAACCACTGTGCCACCTTATATTTATTGTCCATCCCTACCTGCCTTTGTGCACAAATCATTGAAGTAGAAACATCAGGCATACTGTCAGTTTTCTCTGTTCCTGCACCACCTCTTGAATGCCTTAACACTTCCAAATATGTGATGTCCAGAAATTCAACCAGCGCAATGTATAGATTTCATAACTTGCGAGTTTTTGTACTCTCTGCTCCGTTTATAAAACCCAAGATCCCACATGATTTTTAAACCGCTTTCTCAACCTATTTTGTCACCCTCAACAAAAGCAAAAAACTGTGGGTGCTGGAAACCTGTAATAAGAGAACAAGCTGGATGTATTCATTAACCTGAAATGCTAACTCTGTTTCTCCCTACAGATGCTGCCTGACCTACTATTTTTTTTGTTTTCCAACGCTGAAGTATTGCTTTCAAGTTCCACCCACCTGTTGTCTTTTTGCAAACTGTGAAACTTTTTAAGGTAGTGCAGGTAGAGAGGAATCGGATAATATTTCCGATGATTTTACTTAAAGGATTTGTTCACAAGGGTAAAGTAGGGATAGGCAATAAATATTGCCTTTCCAGCAAAGTCCACATTTCATAATGAATTTTAAAAAAACATGCAGGTACAGCAGTAATTAAGAAGCCAAATGGCACGTTGGCCTTTATTACAAGAGGATTTGTGTATAGGAGTAAAGTTGTCTTACTGAAATTATACCAAGCCTTTGAGAGACTGCACCTGGAATATTGAGCGCAGGCTTGGTCTCCTTATTCAGGAAATAAATACTTGCCTATGAGGAGTGCAACATAATTTACAAAATTAATTCCTGATTTAGAAAGATTGTCCTGCCAGGAAAGATTAAATTTTATTCTCTGGAATTTAAAAGAATTAACATTGATCTCAATTAAGCATACAAAATTTGTAAGGGATCAATAGGGTAGATGCAGGAAGGATGTTTGTCCTGGCTGTGGGGCCTATAACCAGGAAATGCTGTCTCACAATAAGGGTGAACTATGTAAGACTGAGGTGAGAATGGATTGCTTCATCAAAGGGTGGTGAATCCTGGGAATTCTATGTTCCAGAGGACTGTGGCGACTCGATCGTTAAGACTGATAGATTTCTTTATATTAAAAACACAAGGGATATGGAGATGGTGCAGATAATTGGTGTCAAAATAGATCAGCCATGATCTCATTGAATGAATGGGGTTGAAGGATGATTTTGCTCCTGTTCTTATATGATCTCACAACAATGTTAGTCTCCTGCTGAGTTCATAGGCAGCTAGAAGGGCAAAGAGTGTGCCAGTCACTAGGAGCCCACTCAATCCCACACCAATATGAAGTAAAGGAGGTGACAGCACAATTATGCATTGCCACTTCCATAGCCCAACTTGAAATCCGACAAATGAATTTTTAGCACATGAGATTATCAATCCTCACGTTATTCGTACCATGTATTGCACCAACAAAAGATCAGGCAGTGTGCTTTAATGACTACCAACCAGTAGCTCTAACATCCATTATTATGGCATGCATCAACTCTGGTCCCCTAGACTGCCTGGATCCACTATAATTCACTTTTTGCCGCAATAGGTCCACAGTAGACACCATAGCCCTGGACCTATACTCAACCTTGGAACACCTGAGCAACAAAGTATTTATGTCAAACTCTAGTTTATTAACTACAGCTCAGCCTTTAACATCATTATCCCTACAAACCTCATCTCCAAACTCTGTGGCTTTGGGCTCAGCTCCTTCCTCTATGACTGGACCCTAGACTTGAAAGAGACTGCAATCGATAAGGATAGGGAATGACACTTCCTCCATGATTATCCTCAACAGCGGTGCCCTGCAAGGCTGCGTCCTCAGCCCTTTCCTATACTCCTTACATACCTACGACTGCGTGAACAAATTCTGCTCCATCTTCATTTTTTAAGTTTGCTGATAATATCATCACAGTAGATTAGATCTCAATGAATAACAAATAGAAGTACAGAGAAGAGATAGAGAATCTGGTGAAATGGTGCGGTGGCAATAATCTCGCCCTCAGTGTCAAAAAAAAAAATGAAGAGTATAGTCATTAACTTCAAGAAACATGGTGGAGGGCATACCCTTGTTTAAATAAATGGTAATAAAGTGGAAATGATCAACAGCTTCACATTTCTAGATGTCCAGATCACTAACAATCTGTCGTGGTCTCTCCACGCTGGTGCTATAGTTAAGCAAGACTACCAGTGCCTCTAATTTCTTAGGAGGCAGAGGAAATTTCCATTTCAACTCTCACTAATTTTTTTTTTAAAAAAACAGATGCACCACAGAAAGCATCATTTTCAAATACATCACAGCTTGATATGGCTCCTGTTCTGACCAAGGCCACAAGAAACTACAAAGGGCTGTGAATTACACAAACCAGCTTCCCATCCACTAACTCTGTCTACACTTCCCACTGCCTCAAAAAGCAGCCAGCATAATCAAGGACTCCCATGCAGCCCAGGCATATTGTCTTCCACCATTATCCATTCAGAAGAAGATACATGATCTCAGACTTTTGTACCAACTGACTCAAGAAGAGCTTCTCCCCTATTACAGACTTTTGAATGGACTCACCGTATATTAAGCTGATCTTTCTCTACACCTTATGACTGTAACACTATATTCTGCACTTTCTCCTTGCCTTCTCCCCATGTATTCTATAAAAGGTACGATTTATCTGTATAGCACACAAGAAAGAATACTTTTCACCATATCCCAATAATCATAACAATAATAAATCAAAAAGGAATTATAATTCCTTGAAGCAACTCAAGTCTGCAGCTCTCATGAACCACACTATAACCATTTATGCATTTGCACTTCAAATTCACCTTCAATTGCTTCATATTTTAATCACAGTTTGACTCTGCCTATTTCTGAACTGTTCTTTTCTGCAAATCCAGTATGCAGCTTGCTTCTCCTTTTTAACGTTTCATCTTGGTGTACATCTAAACTTTGGAACAGCAGTAATATTCTGGTGAATCCACACTTCCAATACATCCTGCAACGCTCACAACTGTATAGCAAGAAGTCTGACAACACCGGGCTTAAGTCCAACCGATTTATTTGATAGTAAACTCACAAGCTTTCGGGGTTTGCCCCTTCGTCAGGTGAATGGAGAGTTCTGGCCTCAGACAGAGCATATAACAGCACAGATAGTTTACAAATTACTGATTAGAATGCAAGCCTTTCCAACTAACCTGCTATTCAAGTCTTAGAGGCCGACAATGTAAGTGGAAAAAGCATTAAGCACAGGTTAAAGAGACTCTGCTTCTGTCGTGTGTCGTGACAGAGTCACTGAGCAGAGACTGAAAGCCAAGCTCCGCACACGAGGGCGGTCTCAGCAGGAATCTTAAGATTCCTCATTCAATCCAACATCAGGTTTAAGTCCAATTTAAGATTGGACTTAAACCTGATGTTGTCAGACTTCTTACTATGTTTGCCCCAGTCCAAAGCCAGCATCTCCACATCATCACAACTGTATAATCAGGGCTCCACGTGGCTACAGCAGAATTTCTTCCTCTTGATTAGTCAATCACACTAGACAGAAAAGTTATCATTTCAAGAGCTTTTTTGATCATATTTTGTACCCTACCACTACATTTCAGTGATTCCTACATGGATCCCTAAATCTTCTTGAACTTCTGCCATTCCTAATGTTTCTCCATTTATAAAGTCCTTGGATTTATCCTTTCTTGATTGAAACTGGATCACCTCATACTTAACTCTGCTGAAATCCATCTGCTACAATTCTGTTCACTCATGTCTTGCTTTAATTCAAGATTTCCTGAACATTGATAACAGATTGGTTATATCGTAACCAATTTGCATATATGGTTCTTTGAGTTATTCATTTAATTAATAATTGAATAATTGAGACTTCATCACAGACTCTGGCAGGACATCACTAGTTATTTCCAGCACATATATTCACAGTACATTCTGTCAATGTATTTCAGATGAGTCTCTAGGTCAGAATTCCTACGTGCAGAAGGAGGCCATTCAGCCCATCAAGTATGCACCAACCACAATCCCATCCAGGCCCTATCCCCATAACTGTACTTATTTATCCTACTAACCCCCTTATACTAAGAGGTAACCCATACATTTTTGGATTATGAGGAGAAACCGGGGCACCTGGAAGAAAGTCATGCAAACACCACAAAGACAGTGACCCAACTTAAGAATTGAGCCCGAATCCCTGGCACTGTGAGGCAATCACTGAGTGCCAATCACCATGCCGCCCATATCCACTCTACTAAAAGTAGTTCTTCCAGACCTCTGAAATTCTCATCTCTAGTATATATATCAGGACTTACGCAATGAAGAAAGGTTAGACAGGATAGGTTTGCAGCCACTGTAGTTTGGAAGAATGAGAGGTGACTTGATTGAAACATACAAGATCCCAAGGAGTCTTGACAGTGTGCTCGAGTGACCCATGACCTCCAGAATTGTTACAGAAATATTGGTAGCTTTTCACAAGCATGAACGAAAACTTGAAACATGGAAGTCAAGTTTAAACACAGCCAGACTCTGCAATTTGCAAACTGCAGAGTTGGAATAGACAGCTTTCATGCAGCAGGACCTGGATGATCAACTTCCAGATCTATCTGGTTTTCATAGGAACTGCCTGGCCAGGTGTTAATGGCCACATTGTTTCAGAATGAACATTTGTTTACACCTCCAGTGAGGCTATGTTAGAATGTTTCAGAATGAATAGTTGTTTACGCCTTCAGTGAACCTCTTAGGTTGGATTCTGACTTGGCATTCAGAATATTTTTCACCAGACTCCACAAATGGTAACTTTGCACCATTGGCTCCTCAGCCAGGCACATTCACCTTGTCTTGTACTCAGCAGGATTACTATTGCAACAACACGTTGTAATCATCAGTTGGGTAAAACTAATTATGTTGGAAAAATGCTGTGATGTGGAGGTGCGTTGGACTGGGGTAAGCACAGTAAGAAGTCTCACAGAATGCTACATAGACTTAGTGGTAGCTGGCTCAGTAGGAAACCAAAGGCATAATTTCATAAGAACAAAGAAAATTACAGCAGCAACAGGCCCTTCGACCCTCCAAGCCTGAACCGACCATGCTGCCCAACTTAACTAAAACCCCCTACTCTTCCGGGGACCACATCCCTCTATGCCCATCCTACCCATGTACTTGTCAAGACACCCTTAAAAGTCACTATCGTATCCACTTCTACTAGCTCCCCCGGCAACAAGTTCCAGGCACTCTACTCTGTGTAAAAAAATCTGCCTTGTATGTTTCCTTTAAACTTTGCCCCTCCCACCTTAAATCTATGCCCCTAGTAATTGACTCTTCCACCCTGGGAAAAAGTTTCTGACTATCCACACTGTCCATGCCTCTCAATCTTGTAGACGTCTATCAGGTCTCCCCTCGACCTCTGTCGCTCCAGCGAGAACAAACCAAGTTTCTCAAACCTCTCTTCATAGCTAATGCTCTCCATACCAGGCAACATCCTGCAAAATCTTCGTTGTACCCTCTCCAAAGCAGTGTGGTGACCAGAATTGAACATTATATTCCAAGTGCAGCCTAACTAAGGTTCTATAAAGTTGCAACATGACTTGCCAATTTTTAAATTCAATACCCCACCCAATGAAGGCAAGCATGCTGTATGCCTTCTTGACTGCCTCCGCCACCAGCATTGTCATTTTCAGTGAACTGTGTACCTGTACACCCAGATCCTTCTGCCTATCAATACTCTTCAGGGTTCTGTCATTACTGTATATTTCCTACCTTACTAGACCTTCCAAAATGCATCACCCCACATTGTGTGGATTAAACTCCATCTGCCATCTCTCCACTCAAGTCTCCAAATGATCTATATTTTGCTGTTTAAAAAAAGGTAGCAGACAGAAGGCAGGGAATTATAGGCCGGTTAGTTTAACGTCTGTAGTAGGAAAAATGCTTGAATCTGTAGTCAAAGCAGAAATAAAGAGGCACCTGGATACGAACGATTTGATCAGGCAGATGCAGCGTGGATTCATTAAGGAGAAGTCGTGCTTGACGAATTTATTGGAGTTCTATGAGGAAGTAACTAGTGCAATAGATAGAGGGGAACAGGTGGATGTGGTGTTTTTGGATTTCCAAAAAGCGTTTGATAAGGTGCCTCACAAAAAATTGCTGCAGAAGGTTAAGGTGTATGGAGTCGGGGTAGGCTGTTAGACTGGATAGAAGATTGGTTGTCTAATAGGAAGCAGAGGGTAGGTATTAAGGGATGTATTCTGATTGGCAGCTGGTGAATTAGTGGAGTGCCCCAAGGTTTGGTGCTGGGGCCTCAACTATTTACCATTTACACAGATGATCTGGAGGAAGGGGCAGAGTGCAGGGTGACGAAATTTGCTGATGACATGAAGATGAGTGGAAAAGCAAATTGCGTGGAAGGTGTGGAAAGCCTGCAGAGGGATCTGGATAAGTTGAGTGAGTGGGCGAGGATCTGGCAGATGGAGCATAATGTTAGTAAGTGTGAGGTTATCCACTTTGGTAAGAATAATGGTGGGAAGGATTACTATTTAAATGGAGAAAAGCTGCAGCATGTGAAGGTGCAGAGGGACCTGGGGGTCCTTGTGCACGAATCACAAAAACACAGTATGCAGGTGCAGCAAGTGATTAAGAAGGCGAATGCAATGTTGGCCTTTATAGCTAGGGAGATAAAATATAAAAGGAGGGAGGTTCTGTTGCAGCTGTATATGGTGCTGGTGAGGCCACAGTTGGAGTACTGTATGTAGTTTTGGTCGCCGCATTCGAGGAAAGATATTGGCCTTGGAGGGGGTGCAGAGAAGGTTTACTAGGCTCTTACCGGAGATGAGGGCGTTGGATTATGAGGAGACACTGAATAGGCTAGGTTTGTACTCTTTGGAGTTTAGAAGGCTGAGAGGGGATCTTATAGAGACATACAAGATAATGAAGGGGATGGATAGCGTAGAGGTTAAGAGACTCTTCCCACTTAGCAAAAATAGCAGGACGAGAGGGCACAGCCTCAAGATGGGCGGGGCAGGTTCAGATCGGAGTTGCGAAGGGTTTCTTCACGCAGAGGGTGACGAATCTTTGGTATTCTCTGCCTGATGAGGTGGTGGAGGCTTCCTCATTGAATATGTTCAAGTCAGGAGTGGATAGGTTTTAAATTGACAAGGGAATTAAGGGTTACAGGGAGAAAGCGGGAAAGTGGTACTGAACCACGACAGATCAGCCATGATCTTATTGAATGGCGGGGCAGGCTCAAGGGGCTGTATGGCTTACTCCTGCTCCTATTTCTTATGTTCTTATGTATCCTCTGATGCTCCTCATCGCTATCAGCAAATCCAACAACTTGTGTGTCATCTGTAAGCTTACTAATCAATCCAGTTACATTTTCCTTCAAATCATTTATGTATATTTCCAACAACAAATGATTGGGCACAAGCACAGAATTGAGAAACTTGTGGAGAGCGCAACTTGGAACCATAGTTCTCTCTGTGTGTCTTTTTTACTTTTTTCAATAGCATCAGCAGAGACCACCTTCAACTGGCAGCCAAGCAGCACACCATCCCCAGATTTTTGTACCTCATGGCAAGCATCATTAGACTGACCAAATCCAGAAGACAATCCCAGTTAGAAAACCTGAAGACCAAAATTAGCCCGAGATGAGAGGGGAAGCCTAAATCAATGACTGCAGACCCCAAAACATCAGCCAATGCTCAAAGACCAGGAAAACAGCCTGTCTTAGCCTTATTAAGCAGGCAATATCAGCCTTTTCAACAAACATTTCAAATAGCTGCTTAGGGTGTAGGTATTCCCACATCTAGTGTGACAAAAAATTAAATATCAATGTTTGTTGTGACTCAAATTATTAATATAGTGAGGAGCAACAGTTTCAGCACAGGTTCCTGATGGAACAAGCCAGACAAATTTACTTACTATCCAACTCCTACAGCCCTTCAAATTAAGATCCACAATTTCCAGGCACCTCTATCAATTTCTTCTAATAACTACACTAAAAATAACTTCAATTTTTAAATTCCATCTTACTTTCCTTGACAAATGGAACCACAGGATCTCACCTGAGTCAGCCTTTATGATAACAGTAACATAAATAGTTAAGAGAGAAGTTCAGAAACCTGATTAACAGACTTCAGCATTTACCGAAAATGCATATGCAAGTTGTTATTTTATTGAAGGAATAATTAATCTCTAGATCGTTACATCTCAATTTTTAGTATAATTAGAAATGGATAACCACGGGCAAATGTAAGAAAACGAATAAAACAAAAGTCCGTCAGCACTGAGTACAGTACGTGCCACTACACTAATCTTAGTCACGTCACTGTACAACTAGCTGTTAGTTAAAATTTGGGGGGGGGGGGGCGCGGGAAGGCGTTGATACTACAACATTTCCATTTAGACAAGTTTTTCTTAACTTGGTATTCCGCATTGAGCAAGGAGGTATCCGAAAACACTACATGTATAAAACATCGCAGTGTATTACCTAAACTAAAATCTTATTTATCGACAACAACTTTATTCAGTGAGTTTGAAACAAATTCATCACTGATACAAAAATAATTGAGATGGGTTGTCGAAAGTTGCAACTACTTTTTAATCAAAAGCACTAACTGATCGGATTTATAATGCATTTTCAGGCGTTAACCACAAACACGGAATTTCAAAAGCCGGTATAATATTGATAATTCTGTCTTCCACGTATTGATATATAGCCACCCTTAAAATACACCTTGATATTTAAAATTACTCACTAAAGGATACGATCTTTGCTCCAGAAAACTTCACTCACCAAATTGTCAGCCTTCGCCATCTTAAACAACCGCCACTCCCATCGTGCACCCTGCCCGCCGGTACCCTCGTGACGTCACGTATCAGTCCGGCCCAACGTGCTTTCCCCGCCCCCTTCGCCCACCATCATCTGCCCCGCCCCCTTTTCCGAGCTTCTCGCAGCCCACGAGCCCCGGCAGCAATAGACCCGCCCCGGGCGCTCCACCCGCCCCGCCCCCCCACCAGATGCTCCGCCTCTTTTTTTGAGGAACTTGCTAACTCCCCATTTCAGCCGCCTGCGCCCCCACCCCCTTTGCCCTCTCCGCATTACGTCACCCGCAGGCGCTTGCTGTCCTCCAGCCGCATTCGCTTTGCCCCGCCTCTCCGTCGTCACCACTAGATGCTCCGCCTCTTTTTCCAACAATCTTCTCGGTCTCCACCGCTCCGCCCTGCCCCCTGTGTACTTCACCCTTAGATACTCCGCTTCGTTCGCCGAAGCTCTTGCTGTCCTCCAGCTGCATTCGCTTCTCCCCGCCCCGCCCCCCCGTTCAGAGGGAGCGGTGAACTACAATACCCAGAGGGCTTTGCGTTTGACGCATTCACTGCGTCGAGGGCGAGTAGACGATAAGGAGACAGGGAAGGTTGCTCTTTATGTGGCGATTAATACATACATTTATATATTCCAAACGTTTATGTGTACATATCTTGAACTAGTTTTGTTTAGGTTACCGGAAAGGGGCGTGGGTCAGGATGGAAGACGGTAAACCGGAGAATATGAAGGACTTGGTAGACCGGTTGACTTTAGGTGTAACCAGGATACTAGGTGAGTGCAGGCAGGGCAGTTAGTTACCATGGAAATTAGCAGGTGAAGCCGGGCTTTACCTGTGAGTGAGGCGGGAAAGAGCTTAGTTGACGTGATCAGAAATAGTACTGAGAAAAATTGTGGTGGTATCCAACTAGGAGAAACATTGACATTCCTGGTGATCACTTGTAGACTCATGTAAATGTTAGTCAGATTTAACCTGGTCATTCCGATGTATAACTTGATGTTGTTGTAAAAACATTTGGAAACATGAACATTAAACCTGTAATTCGTTTGCTTGCTCTTCTATGGGCATTTGATGGACATGCGTCTAAATTCTCTTGTAACAGAAAGTAAACAAGCTCTAACGGACATTTGTCTGTGTTTACTTAATTGAGCCATATATAAATTAATCCAGAGAAACAAATGTTGCACACTAGACCGTTAAGCACTCCTTTAACAGAGAAATTTTCTTTGCAGTTAAATTTTCTTTGCTGTGTCCTTATTGTGAATGGCTGGGCAAAGCTACTATTGTATTACTGTCAACAACTTGCAATTACATGAGACCTTTTATCATAGTAAAATGCACTAATGCTTTAACCTTTCTCCCACTAAATCAGGTTTCTTAGAATATACAACTAGAAACCTGTTCACAAGCATTCATTACCTAATAACATTAGAAGTTCTACACAAGCTGACAGGATACTTGAAGTCCCATTCCATTTTGTTCTCCAGGAGATTATCATAGAAAATGCACATAGTATAAAAGTGGTGGTTGCATTAATTTGAAAAAAAGTCAGCAGATTTTCCTTCAATTAATTCTTAAAGGGCATGGAGATTAAAATATGTGGAAATTGTTTCAGTATTTAATTATACTGGAGTAAAAAAGAGTTAGCAAAGGAAGCACATTGAAGAATAAACAATTGGTGCTGTTGGTTACAAACTCAGTCAATTTTGGTCATGATGTACTGCATATTTAAAGCTGGTCTCTGCAGCCTTGTTCAACAATTAACCAACCAATAAGAAAATGTAAATAGAGTACAAACCTCAAATGTCACCAATAGCAGCATTTCTTATAGTTATGCAACATCTTTATATAATAAAATGAGGTTTTGTGGCATGGTGGTAGTGCCCCTATCTACCTTTGGAGTCAAAGCTTCAGGTTCAAGTCAAATACCAAGACGTGTTGGCCACAGAAGGAATATTTATAACATGGTTCAGTGGGCTGGTTATCAGTTTGGGAATCCTTCCACCACCACCTCCATCATTCCCCATAAGACAAAAACAGTGTGGGTGTGAAGATGCACAAAAATACATTAAATGTTCCATGGTGCTTTGCAGGTACATTACATCACAAAATACGACACTGAGCTACATTGAGATGTTAGATCTAATGACCATAAAGCTTTGTCAAAGAGAGATTATTTGTAAGGAATTCTTAAGGAAAGAGGGTTGGAGAGGGGATTCCGAATGTAAAGCAAGGTGGAGAGATTAAAAGTGGGAATGCTCATGAGTCCTGAATTAGATGAGTAAAGATATCTCAGCACAAAATATTTATATATCCCACTAATTTTGAACAGAAGCACCATTGAAGTGCCTATTCCAGAAGTGTTTTGCTGTTTCTGATGGCAGCAGTGTCGAGTCATTTGCACTGCAGTCCACCATCAGGCACTCTGAAGAAAGGTTTCTCTCTCCATAGATTTTGCCAGACCTGCTGAGTTGATATTCTTGTGTATTTGCAGCCTTTTCTGTTTTTATTCTAAAACATCAAAATATCCTTAATTTTGAATTATAATGTGACAAATTGGTGAAAAATTCAAGGTAAATAAATGTGATAACAGCTGCAATTAACATCAATTAAAGTATAGTAATAAAATTGTCTCCAAACTCCATTTACCAAGAGTTCTCATGTTTTAGAAAGTCGTCCTGGTGTGACAGAAGTTCGATATGTGGAAAAGGAACCAGCAGAGCGTCATATGATTATCTCATGGGAACAGGTGAGCAATCTGACCTTTTTACTTTGGATTTGAATTGTATACTTAAATTTTGATTTATTTCTCAGATGAAATTATTTCAGATATTATTATTTTGGGTCTCCAATGCATTGTTCCTGTTAATCAAACCATTGTTTTGATGTTATCAGTCAATGATGTTTACATTTGCTAACAACACCTCTAACCAAGTAACAAAATTGATCATTGATTGTCATTTAACAAAACACTAAACCACAGATAAAGTATCATACTAAATAAAAAAAGTCATAGCGTAGCATATAACATTGTCACTTAATAACCTGTGGCATTTTCTTTTTCACTTTTGACAAACTGTTGTAACTGTCATCAAGACAGTATTTTGCATTGTGTGTGTGTATATATAGAGCAGTATTTTCTACAATGTGGATTTGTATTGTGCAGCATCATATTATTACTGTTCTTCACTAATGGTCACTGTGCTTCGATATTTTTAGTTGTGGTTTCTCAAAAGGGCCTGTCTGTGAGGAAGTGTATCATAGGATATCCAATTATTATCAAAGTTTTCATTATAGAACTATGGTCGTCTATTTAAAATCATAAGAAATAAGAGCAAGAGTAGAATATATGGCATGTTGAACCTGGTCTGCTGTTGAATATGGTCATTGTTGATCATTAACACAAATTTCTTGCTATCCTAATATCCCTTGATTCCCTGAGATCAAAAATCTATCCAGTTTAGCTTTAAATACATTCATTAGAACTTTCTGGGGTATAGAATTCCAAAGATTCACAGTCCTTTGAGCAAATTTTTCCATATCCTTCTAGGAATTTCAGACAATTTCTGTTTAATTTGTGATTATGTTCATAGCAAATGAAAATAGAATTATATAATTGCTGTTGGTAAGGGAAAATAAATTATTTTCCAAGTTCTAGTCAGAATACACTTCTTTGTCTTTAGATAATCCTTCACAGATTATCTTCACAAGAAATATAAATCTCTCCCTTTCTTCGCTACATCTGGGAACAACATAAACCAAAAATAGAGAAAAAGTATTCTCATTTATAAAGCGCTCTTCATGACCATCAGGCATCTCAAAGCGGTTTACAGCCAATGAAGTGTGATCATTGTTATTTTGTATAAAGCCATTTCCATTTAAATCTTTTATAAAGAAATCTTTGATGCAAAAATAGAATTTGGCAGCAAGCCACATAGGGAAATATTAGGCCGAGTGACTAAGCATTTTCTCAGAGATATGTTTGAAGGACAATCTTAACAAAGCAAAGACAGCTGAAGAGGCAAAGTTAGAAAGTCTTTTCACGTTCTTGGAGCCTGAGTTGCAGAAGGCAAGGCCATCCATGCTAACCTGATCAAAATCAGAGCCACGCAAAAGACCAGAATTGATCAAACAGAGATATCTCAGATAGCTGGAGAAAGTTGGCATTATCTCAGAGACTTGGTTGAAAGAGGGACGGGATTGACAGTTAAACATTCCAGTATTTAGATGCTTCAGACAGGTTGGAGGAGGATCTGAAAGGGCTGAGGAAGTTGCATTATTGGTTAAGGAGAATATCACAGTTATAAAAAGGGAGGATACCATGAGAGTTCAGGCAGTGAGGCAATATGGGTAGAGCTCAGGAATAGGAACGGTGCAGTCACAAGTTGGGAGTTTATTACAGGCCTCCCAACAGCAGTGGGAGATAGGGGAGCAGATTTGCCGACAGAGTTGGAGCAAAAGGGCCAAAACACCAGGTTGTTGTGATGGGTGATTTCTAACTTTTCTTATACTGACCAGGACTCACTTAATGTTAGGGGCTTGGATGGGGCAGAATTTGTGAAGAGTATCCAGAAGGGTTTCTTGAAACAGTGTATAAATAACCCAGCTCAGGAAGGGGCCTTAGACCTGGCTGCATACATGAACTTCAGTAAAGCCTTTTGACAAGGTGCCTCGTAGTAAACTGGTATGAAAGATGAAGCCACACAGGATCAGAGGAGAGCTGGCAAAATAGGTATAGAACTGTCTTGAGCATAGGAAATAGGCGGAGAGGGGTACTTTCTGAATGAAAGGCAGTCTTCCACAGGGATCAATTCCGGGACCTTTGTTCATAATATATAAAAATGATTTGGAGGAAAATGTAGCTGGACGTATTAGTAAGTTTGCAGATGATACAAAATTTGATGAAGTTGCAGATAGTGAAGAGGACTGTATTAGAATGCAGCAAGGAATAGACTGGTTGGAGACTTGGGCGGAGAAATGGCAGATGGAATTTAATCTGGACAAATGTGAGGTAATGCACTTTGGAAGGTGCAATATATATAGGAATTATACTGTAAATGGTAGAAGGCTTAGAAGTATTGACAGGCAGAAAGAACTGAGCATACATGTCCGCTGATCAATGAAAGTAGCAAAGCAGTTGGATAAACTGTACAAAACTCTGGTGCGGCCGCACTTGGAGTATTGCGTACAGTTCTGGTCGCCGCATTATAAGAAAGATGTGGAAGCATTGGAAAGGGTGCAGAGGAGGTTTACCAGGATGTTGCCTGGTATGGTGGGAAGGCCTTATGAGGAAAGGCTGAGGGACCTAAGGTTATTTTCATTAGAGAGAAGAAGGTTACGCGGTGACCTAATTGAGGCGTATAAGATGATCAAGGGATTGGATAGGGTGGATAGTGAGAGCCTTTTTCCTCGGATGGTGATGACCAACACGAGGGGACATAACTTTAAATTAAGAGGTGGTAGTTATAGGACGGATGTCAGAGGCAGGTTCTTTACACAGAGGGTGGTGAGGGCGTGGAATGCCCTGCCTGCAGCAGTTGTGGACTCGCCTACTTTGGGGGCATTCAAATGTTCGGTGGATAGGCATATGGATGATATTGGAATAGTTTAGGTTAGAGGGTCCACTGGCTGGCGCAACATCGAGGGCCGAAGGGCCTGTACTGCGCTGTAATGTTCTATGTTCTAAAGTAGTCAAGAAGGCATACTCCATCCTTGTCTTCGTCAATCAGGGCAACGAGTATAAAAATTGGCAGCTGTACAGAACCTTAGTTAGGCCTCATTTGGAATACTGTATACAATTTTGGTTGCTACACTACCAGGAGAATATGGATGCTTTGGAGATGGTACAGAAGAGGTTTACCAGGATGTTGCCCGGTTTGGGAGGTATTACTATCAAAAAAGGTTGGATAAATTCAGTTTGTTCTCACTGCAATGATGGAAGTTGAGAGGATGACCTAACAAGATTAAGTGGCTTGGACAATATGATGCTCTTTCCTAGCATGGAAAAGTCAAGTACTAGGGAACATAGGTTAAAGGTGGGTGGAAAAAGGTTTAGAGGAGATGGGCGAGGCAAGTTTTTTTTACACAGTGGTGAATATCTGGAATATGCTGCCAGGAAGGTGGTGGAGCAAGTATGATAGGGGCATTTAAGAAGCAACTAGATAAATACGTGATTAGGTTGGGAATGGAATGATACAGACTCGGTAAGTGCATATGGTTTTTAGTTTAGGTGAGCATCATGATTGGCACAGGCTTAGACGGCTGAAGACCCTATTCCTGTGCTGTACTGTTCTTTGTTCCAGTTATGTCACCACAGGGTAAAAAGCCAAGGATAAATCTTTAGAGGACCCCAGAGATAATGATGTGAGGAATAGTGAGGGAAGCCATTGCAGATGTTTTCTGGTTACAGTTGGACAGATAAGAATGGAATTGGCAACATCAATCCCATCCAGTAAGATAACAGAGGAGAAGAAATATAGGAGGGTGGTGTGGTCAACATTTTTTTTAAAAAATCATGCATGTCTGTGAACATTACTGGCAAGATCAGCACTTTGAGAGATGATGATGAGTCATCTTCTTGAATTGTGGCAGTCTTTGTGGTGTATTTACACCCAGGATATTGTTTGGAAGTTTTTGACCCATGAACAGTGAACAAATGGTCATTTTAGTCCCAAACCAGAGTGGTTTGCGGCTTGGAGGGAAACTAAGGTCTTAGTATTCCATGCATCTGCTGCCCTAGCCTTCTGACATAGATGCTACAGGTTTGGAAGATGCTGTCGAAACTGGCTCAGCGAGTTGCTGCTGTGTGTTTTATAGATGGTACACACTCAAGCCGCTGTGCACTGGTGGTCATAAAATCATGGAACAGTTACTAAGAAGTGAATGTTTAACTTGGGTCATGGGTTGCTTTGTCCTGGATAGCATCAAGTTTCTTGAATTTTGTTAAAGGTCCATTCATTCCAAGCGAGTGGAGAGTATTCCATCACACTCCTGACTTGTATTTTATAGGTGATGGCCAGGCTTTGGGGAGTCAGGAAGTGAGCTTTTCGCTGCAGAATTCCCAGCCTCTGATCTTCTGTCACAACCAAGGTATTTGTATGACTGGACTAGTCAAGTTTCTGGTCAATGGTAACCTTCCCCACCCCAAGATGTAGGTGTGTGGGATTGTGTTAAAGGCAGCAGACAGACTGAGATGGATAATTTACTAAAAGTGATTGTCAGATGGTATATAATTTGTAACTTTGATAGCCATTTTAATGCGGTGGAAACTTGATTAGGGTTTAAATATGGAGTTGCAAGAAATATGGGCACAGAGGAGGTTGACGTGTTGGGAGGTTGACAGTATATTTAGGGACTTTGAAGAGGAAAAGCAGGTTGAATTTAATCTGATAGTTCACAAGAGCAGAGTATGAAGCATGGGTTTTCTGAGGAAAGGTCTGATGTTGAAAGATATGAAGGGGTATGGGACAGTGTCTAAGGAAAGGGACTCTTTAATAATGTCACCTAACATGGGGAAAAGCAAAAAAAAGTTGGGTGGTCAGCAATTCAATAGGATTAAGGTTGAGATAGCAAGACGTTGGTCTCGTGGACAGGATGAGCTCAGAGAGAGCATGAGGGAAATAGGAAAGAAAGTAAATAAAAGCTTTAGCACAAGAATTTTGGGAATAACTTGGCCTGGTGAACCAGAAAGAAAGTAACCAAAGCAGCTGAATGGATTTTGGTAACTGGGTGGCAGAGTGGTTAGTCCTACCGCCTCCCAGTGTCAGAGACCCAGGTTCAATTCCCAGCTAGGATCACTGTGTGTTGAGTCTGCACGTTCTCCCCATGTCTGCATGGATTTCCTCCAGATGCTTCAGTTTCTTCCCACAGTCTTACAGAAGTGCATTGACCCGAACAGGTGCCAGAGTGTGGCAACTAGGGGAATTTCACAGTAACTTAAATGCAATGTTAATGTAAGCCTTACTTGTGACTAATAAATAATAAATAAGCTTAAAACTCTTCCAAAGTCCATGCATTCCTCACAGTTGATGGAGATAGTTCAGAGTGGATAAGATAAATTGTATTGACTCTGGACAAAGGTTTTTGACAGAGGGGGAAGGACCCAATCATGCTTGATGTAATTCAGTTAGGTCCTTCAATGAATGACTTGATCAGTTGTCCACCAGAAAAATCCATGTCCTTGGATTCAAGGGAATGAAGATTTGAGAAAGAATAATGGTTTTATTGGGGACAAGGGCATTACAGTTTGTGTTGAGTCTGTGATTGAAAAGATTGGTGGTTCTAGAAAAGTTCCAAAGAATGGAGGGCCAAGCCTAGGCCTACCCGAGTTCCGCTAAGCCCAAGCGTCTACTATTAAAACAGGGAGTTAGAAAGGCAAAAATGGATTACAAAATGTTCTTGGCAGACAGGGTTAAGGAGAATCCTAAGGCATTTTATACATACGTTAGGAACAAGAGGGTTGTCAGAGGAGGAGTCGGACGTTTCAAGAATAACGGAGAGGAATTATGCTTAGAATCCAAGGAAATAGATGCGATCTTAAATAATAACTTTGCATCAGTATTCACAAAGAAGAGGACACGTTGATTGGTAGTGTGTCAGTGGGATGTATAGACATGTTAGAACAAATCACAATTACAAGGGAGGAAGTGTTAGGTGTTTTAAGAAGACTAAGCTAGATAAATCTCCAGGGCCAGATGGCGTATGCCTTGATTAGTGAGGGAGACGAGATAAAATTGCTGGCCTCTAACAGAAATCTTTGGTTCTTTATTGGGCACATGTGAGTTCCCAGAGGATTGGAGGATAGCAAATGTAATCCCATTATTTAAGAAGAGTAGCAAGGATAACCCGGGTAATTATGGGCCAGTGAGCTTGATGTCCATGGTAGGGAAATTCTTGGAGAAGATTCTTAGGATCTATACGCATTTAGAACAGAATAGTCTCATTAATGATAGACAGCATGGTTTTATATGAGGGAGGTCATGCCTCACAAATTTGATTGAATTTTTTGAGGAGGTGACAAAAATGATTATCGAGGGAAGGGCCGTGGATGTTGTCTATGTGGAATTGGTAAAGCATTTGATAAGGTCCTCCATGGCAGGCTGGTGCAAAAGGTTAAATCACACTGGATCAAGAGTGAACTAGCTAGATGGCTTCAGAACTGGCTTGGCCACAGAAGATAGATAGTAGCAGTGGAGGGGTCTTTTTCTAATTGGAGGTCTGTGACCAGTGGTGTTCTGCAGACTCTATACTGGGACCTCTGCTGTTTGTAATACATATAAATGATTTGGAAGAAGATGTAGTTGGTCTGATTAGTAAGTTTGTAGATGACACAAACATTGCTGGAGTTGCGGATAGTGAACATTGTCAGAGAATACAGCAGGATATAGGTAGGCTGGAAAATTGGGCAGAGAAATAGCACATGGAATTGAATCCAGATAAATGTGAAATGATGCATTTTGGTAGATCTAATGTAGGGGGAAGCTATGCAATAAATGGCAGAACCATCAGGAGTATAGATACACAGAGGAGTCTAAGTCCACAGATCCTTAAAGATGGCAACACAGGTGGAAAAGATGGTGAAGGAGGCATATGGCATGCTTGCCTTTATTGGATCGGGCATAGGTATAAAAGTTGGCCACATTTGGAATGCAGCATCCAGTTCTGATCACCACACTACCAGAAGGACATGGAAGCTTTGGAGAAAGTGCAGAAAAGGTTTATCAGAATGTTGCTTGGTATGGAGGGTCTTAGCTATGAGGTGAGATTAAGTAAACTAGGGTTGTTCTGTCTAGAAAGACAGAGATTGAGAGACAGCCTAATAGAAGTTTATAAAATTATGAAGGGTATAGATAGAATGAACAGTTGGAAGCTTTCTCCCAGGTCAGAAATGACAAACATAAGGAGTTACAAATTCAAGGAAAAGGCGGGGGAGGGAGGTGGGGGGAGCAAGGTTCAATACAGATATGTGAGGGACATATTTTACACAGAGGGTGGTGGGGGCCTGGAATGCACTACCAAGCAAGATGGTTGAGGCAGACGTGCTAGATCATTTAAGACTTACTTAGATAGCCACATGAACAGACTGGGAATAGAGGGATACAAATGGATGGTCTAGTTAGGAACACATGGTTGATGCAGGCTTGGAGGTTCAAAGGGCTTATTCCTGTGCTATATTGTTTTTTGTTCTTTTGTCTTTGTTCCCTGTGCTATCAAACTCTGTCAAGCATGCTATCATTCCACCATACTACGTTATGCTATACTTCTCCTCAGTTTAAAAAAAAGATTTTTCAAAGAACATTGACTTGCAAAAGCAGTGAAGCAGTATTTTGGTCTGTTTGGTCATTCTATGAAGTAATACTACTTTAAAAAAGTTTTAAAAATCCAATTCTTTTTGTCTTATATAATAAAATTCATGATCAGCCTATTCTTATTCAAATCAAGAGTAGGAGAACACATTTTATCCAGCCAACTTGTTTATCTAATGCTACCGGCCAATTGGTTTATAGTTTAAGAAAATGGAAGGTATCATAAAACATAATTCTGCATAGCGATTATAGAGTGTAATTCAATAAAACAGACTTAGCTGGTAGTCCCGTAACCACTGGAATAGCACTATTAAGTAAAGTCACCATAGTCCCATATGACCATAGGCTGCTGTCCCCTTTGAGAGGAAAGAGTTGTCTCTGGTGATTTAACCTGAAGATCATCACATCTGGCAAGGTTGAGAATGTGGGCCTTCGTGAATAACCTCAGCCAGTACAGGAACTGAACCAGTACTGTTGGTGTCGCTTTGCATCATAAACTAGTCAACCGGCCAACTGAGCTACACTAACCCTCTCACATAACAGGCATTCAAAAGACGTCACTACAGGATTCCACAAGACTAATAAGACTATTATTAGTTTGTAGATTTGGATGTGTTGTTGCATAAAGGTATTTTGTGAAAGTTCTTGTTAGGTGACTTACATTGCTGAATGTTGAGAAAGTAGCTGTTGGGATGGTGAGTGAGAAGTGGATCAAAGTCCAGATTGGGGGACATGGCAGTGAATCCCCCCAATCTTTATTCAATATATTTTCCAGTTATGTAATATCCAGAATGCTTCTTTCTCCATTGCTTTTCCTGATCATGCTGCAGATCATAAGGCAATGAAAGAACTGTCCCCATACTTGGGTCATCCAGTCATCTTTTTTGATTGTTGATCAGCCAAGGTCTCACTGAAATGGTGGAATAGGCTCGATAGGCTGAATGGCCTACTCGTTTTCCAATGTTCCTAAGAAATGAACAAAAAGCACTTTTTCAGGAACCCAGCGCAGAGCTCCCACCTACTCTCTCTCAGGAGAAATAGGAGAAAAGCGCCTAATCTTCAATTTGTGAAGGCACATTTTAATTAGCAAGATTCAGATCCCATCTTGCAGCTCCATACCTTGGGGGAGGTGATGGCCTAATGTATAATCACTAGGTGATTAATCCAGAAACTCTGTTAATGTCATGGGGACCCAGACTCAAATCCTGCCGTGGCGGAACTTGAATTCAATAAAAAATACCTGTAATTAAGAATTTACTGATGACCATGCAGCTATTGTTGATTGTTGCAAAAACCCATCTGATTCACTAATGTCCTGTAGTGGTCTGGCCTACATGCAACTGCAGAGTCACAGCAATGTGGTTGACTCTCAACTCCCCTCAGGCAACTAGGATGGGCAATAAATGCTGGCCAGCCAGCGACGCCCATGTCCCACAAATGAATAAAAAAAGCTCTACACCTGATCTTTGGTGAATGATGTACAGATTAGTGGGTTGGACTTTAATCAACAGAAGTTTCAATCCTGGCATTGCATCAATTGCTTTGAGCTATATGATATCAAGATAGCACTGATTCATCTATTGTACTGTATATAAGGGATGCATCTGCATGTGCCCTTCTTCTGTCTTTAGGTAATACAGGAGGCAGCTGGCTGCACCTTCACACACAATAATTGATACAATGGAACTATTGTAGCCAATGGAGCCAATGTTATGTGAACCAAATTTGTGCCCTGTATCCCTCCAACTTATAAAGCATTTTACTGCTGCTCATGATAAGTGGCATTTTGGCTGCCTCTACTAGAAGTACTTAAAGTATAAGTACTTTAAGTGAAAAGTTTGATTTAGAACTGTCATTTATTTAGACCTGAAATATTCAGCTGTTTTGCTTGCAGAAGAATTGCTGCCTGCTTCCAGAGGATCTGAAGAATTTTTACCAAATGACTGATGGCTTTTTGATGACCTGGAGTATAAAGTTTGATGGTAAGACAGTTGAACTTCTATCGTGTATCTATAAAGTCAAATTATTTTCTGTTTGTATGAGTCAGTTTCCCATGACATTGCATGTGTAGCACTGTAATGTGAATTATTTAGAAAAAACAGAGTTAGAAGATGAGATTATTGTACCTGAGCACACAGAAATAATTACATTCTCTTTTTAATGTCATGTCACTATCCTTATTGTTATATATCTATTGATTCTTATGGCCACATTTACAATGAAAATTGCACATGTAAACTTGTCATATTGTAATTACATTCTTTTGCCTGTGGTAACAGTATAGTATTTCCATTCGCAGAAGATTGTAAATATAATATAACAAATTTATAAAGACAGTTTCTAATATAAATCAGAGTGTAGGAGTTTATAATGGAAGAGATTGATATCGTTATAACTGTATGTTTAAATATAGATAAGGACCTGAAGATATGCATATACTGTATTCTGTAGGCTCTTGAAAACAAATTTATAGGCTCTTAAAGAAACTGATGAATACAATTTGCCATGGGGCAGAATTTTACACTGCATGGACAGGCACGTGCCTGACCAAGAAGTTCATGAAATCAGGTGGTGAGGATCCCAATGTCATTGTGCAATATTTTGGTCGGCAAGCGCAAACTTGGATCAGTCCCATTCCTGCTGACTTGAGAGCATTAAATCTCAATTCTCCAGAATGTTACATTGCCCATTCAAATTCTACGTTGGCATACAGGCAAGCAGCCAATCCATTTCTGAACTTTTCTCATCCAAGGATTGGATAAGAGATGGCTGGAGCAAAGGCAGGCTGAGTTACTAGGAGTTTTTGGGAGCTCAGTAATGATTTGATTTTGAACATTGTGAGCATTTTCACTGCATTCATTTGAGATTTTAGCATCTAATCTAGAACCTACCAGGCATTGAAATCTCTTGACATTTGAGGTTTGTGTAGCTCTAGCACCTTTCAAGCACAGATCATTTTACATCTGTGCAGAAGACTATAGTCTACTCAGCAAGAACGCCTCCTCTGAGGAGAAGGGCAGGGAACATAGAGAGGAGGTCAAGTGATCATAGGCATCATCTTAGAGCTAGGTACAGCAACAGGAATTTCAGGACCAACAAGGAGATGGGTGAGGACACCCCATAGAAGATCCCAATGCCCACTGGAGATGTTCAGGTAGCAATCATCTCTTGTGACATGATCGAGGTCCAGTGCTGCAGGAAGCTCTGGTTTTCAAGGGAATCCATCACAACGGTTCAGTAGATGAAAGGGCAGAAGATGGACGCCTTTCTATGGGTGAACGCTGAATGCCATGGCTCTCAAAATCATCATCACACTTAACCTTTATGCATCCAGATCTTTCCACAGCTCTATGGGTGATCTTTTGTGAAGTTTTCCAGTGAGCTGCGCAAAGCTCACTGACTAGACAGGTGAGACCATTTGTACATTTCAGGATGGCTCAAGTCAGCCAGGATGAACAAGCTAGAGGCTTTGCAGCAGTCATAGGGTTCCCTACATCCAGGGTGCCACTAATTGCAACCGTGTTGCCATCAAGCCATCAGTCAGCCAGCCAGGGACCATTATCGAGAGGAAGGGATTCACCCCATGAATGTTCAGATAGTTTGTAACCAAGGATCTGGATCCTACAGGTCTTTGCAAGATATCCTGGAGCTCCCATATATTGTATCATTCACTAGTGCAGAGATCATTTGTGATTCCAGCATGCATTGACGGATGGTTGATTGGTGACAAAGGGCATTCTTTGAAAAGGCAGCTGCTGTCTCCTGTCATGGACCTGTGGACAGGCAGAGGAGAGATATGATTGCTGCAATGTGTCCACCACTCTTCAGTGGTGAAGAGGACAATAGGCCTGCTGCAGATGAGGTTCCAATGCCTGAACTGTTCTAGGGGCACCCTGTAATATTCACCAGAGTCATTGTAGCTATGCTGTTGATAAATTTACTCTCTCTAGGGGAAGATACTGGGCCAGGAGAATGCTGACAGTGCACCTACAATCCATGTGATATCAAGAAATAGCTGAATGAGTTGATACTCTGGGCCCTTAAAGACCTTAGTTTTAGTACTGAACACTTATGCTCAGTGGTGCCCTAAGACAAATTGTTCCAGTGTAAATACCACACTGGCATCCACCTGGCCATAAGGAAAAATGTCCAAGTATGTATGTCACGTCCACAAAACGTGGAGTTGCCACCATTGGACTGGGGTAGGTACAGTAAGTAGTGTCACAACACCAGATTTAAATCCAACAGGTTTATTTGGTAGCACAGGCTTTCGGAGCACTGCCCCTTCAATAGGTGATGATAAAGAAGTAGCAATCCAGATCAAGATAGCATTTGACTGAGTGTGGCATAAAAGATTCCTAGTAAGACAGGAGTCAATGTGCAAGGGGGTGAAAACTTTCCATTGTTTGGAGTCATACCTAGCAAAAAGGAAGATGGTTGTGATTACTGAAGACCAATCACCTCAGTCCTAAGCCATCAGTGCAGGAGTCCCTCAGAGTGGTGCCAATCATCTGCAGTTGCTTCATCAATAACCTAACTTCCTACACAACATCAGAATTGAAAGGATGTTTGCTGATTGCATGGTTTACAACACCAACTCCTCAGATACTGATGCAATCTGTAACCATATGCAGGCTTTAGGCGCAAAGTGGCAAGCAACACTTGTGCTATACAAGCACTAGGCAATGATCCTCAGCAAGAGACAATCTTACCATCTCCCATTGACATTCAGTGGCATTATTATTGCTAAATCCTTCGCTATCAATATCCCAGCGGTTCATAATTGACCAGAAACTGAACTTAACAACCATATAAGTATTGTGGCTGCAAGAGCAGGTTAGAGGTGAGGAATATTGTGGAGAATAGCTTTCCTCTTGACTCCCAAAGCCTGCCCCCCCCACATCCCCGCCCATCTACAAGGCATAATCAGGAATGTGATGGAATACTCCCAGCTTGCCTGGATGAATTTAGCCTGACAAAGCACAAGAAGCTTCGCACCATCCAAGACAATGCAGCCTACTTGATTGGTACCCTATCCACAACTTGCAACATTTACTCCCTCCACCACCAACAAACAATGGCAGCAGTGTGTACAATTGATCAACTACACTGCAGCTACTCACTAAGGTTTTTTCAACTGCTTCTGTCAAACCAATGGCCTCTACTGCTAAGAGGTCAAAAGCAACAGATGTCCAGGAACACCATCACTTGCAAGTTCCCTTCCAAGCCACATACCATCCTTACTTCCTTACTAACAGCACTGTTAGTACCTACACTACGTGGAACGCAGCAGTTCAAAAAGGCAACTCACTGCCACATTCTCAAACGATGCCCAGTCTCATGAAATACTTCTTTAAAAGTGCAGTTTCACAAATCCCCTGTGCAGTAATAGCAAAACCTACATACTTCTCCCTTGCATTAAAGACTAACAATCCATTTGCCATCCTAACAGCTTGCTGTACCTTTATACTAACTGTTTATCATTCATACATAAGGATACCCAGACCCCTCTGTACCATGACACTCTGCAATCTCCATTTTTCTCTAGATGCTGTTGTCTGTTGTTAAATTATTTGAATATCGGAAGATTCTAGTCTTGATTTTGCAGGGTTTTTTTGTTCTTGACCAAAGCAAAAACTTCAATACATGGGTTACTATAAGCATTAGTTCTCTCTTTACAGCTGAGTTTTAAGGTTTCATCAGCCTGTCAAGATAGATTTTAAATGCTCTTGGCTAATTATTTTCCCCAGTGATCTGATTGGAATTCATTCTTCACCATCATCACTGGTGAAAGATTCCTATTTATTGACTATAAATCTCCAAACTCCATGGCCTAGGCCTCAGCTCCTCTCTCTATGAATAGATCCTAGACTTCCTAACTCAGGTTGTAATCAGTAAGAATGGATAATAACACCGCCTCCACGATTATCTTCAACACTGTTGCCCCACAAGTCTCAGTCTTCAGCTCCTTACTATATTCCTGGTACAACTGTGACTGTGTGGCCAAATTCTGTTCCAACTCCATTTTCAAGTTTGCTAATGACATCACTGTAGTGGGTCAGATCTCAAACAATGACAAGATGGAGTACAGGAAAGAAATAGAGAATCTGGTAAAATTATGCAACAACGACAACAAACTCTCCCTCAATGTATATAAAATGAAGGAGATAATCATCGACTTCAGGAAGCATAGAGGAGAACATGCCCCTATCTATATCAATGGTAATGAAAATGTTTGAGAGCTTCAAGTTTCTAGATGTCCGGATCACCAACAACCTGTCCTGGTCCCTCCATGCTTACGCAATAGTTAAAAGAGTATTAATGCTCTAATTCCTGAGGAGGTTAAGGAAATTTGGCATGTCTGCTATGACTATTTCCAAATTTTACAGATGCACCATAGAAAACATCCTTTCCAATTGTATCACAGCTTGATATGGTTCCTGGTCTGACCAAGACCGCAAGAAACTACAAGGGTTGTGAATGTTGCCCAGTCCATCACACAAACCAGCCTCCCATCCTAGACTCTATCTAAACTTCCTGTTGCCTCAGAAAAGCAGCCAGCATAATCAAGGACCACATACCAACTTACTCAAAAACAGTTTCTTTCCTGCTGCCACCAGATTTTTGAATGGACCTATCTTGAATTAAGTAGCTCTTTCTCTATAGCTATGACTATAACACTATATTCTGCACCTTTTCCTTTCTTCCCATGTACTTTATGAGCAATGTACTTCCTGTGTAGTGTGCAAGAAACGTTCACTGTATTCTAATACATGTGACAATAAGTCAAATCATCAAAACACATCCGTTCATGTCATTGCTATTAGTTAATTCTTAATGGTGGGAAACAAACTACTGAATGTGTCTACAAAATCACTGACTAAATCTTAGAATTAATTTATGGGCTGTGAAATACTTTGGGATATTCTGATGTGAAAAGCCACATATAAATCTCTATAATAAGTGTTCGAACAGTAGATATATTTTACTACAGATACTGCATAGCGTCATAGGAGGTTTACAACATGGAAACAGGTCCTTTGGCCTAACATGTCGATGCCACCTTTGTTTTAACCACAAAGCATAGTTCAGATTTTCATACGAGTAAGAGGGAGAAAAATACCATTTGTGGTCTTAATGTTTGATTTTCTTAGAGACCTCATAGTTGTGCAATTTTGTTTAAGAGCAATTTATTATCCTTTCTGAACAATGGTTAAACTGACTTCTACATATCTATTGCATATCATAACCTTGATTGTAAATCCCAAAAAGATGGCTTTGTACAACAGTTAATATTTTGCTTGATGAAGGATACAATGTAGGAAATAAACAACAGCCTTAGTTAATCTGATAACACCATAATTTAAAATAAAGTTTGAACAGCTTTGAGTATCAGCAAAACCAACAATTGAATCACAATTTTCTAATTTTTTTCTGTAAAGAATAGTTACTAAAAGGATGCAATTATCTCATTTCTCTGAGGAGTGCAAGTAATAAGATTATAAAGCTAGTGCAGTACGGAGTCTGAAATTCACTGTCCAAAACATTGAGTCATCCAAAAACCTTTGAATGCGCTACGCATCAATTTCAGTTGAGTAAAATAGAATTAACTTGCCTGAATAATTCGGCTAGGTGCTGCATTGGCGATACATGGCACCTGAGCAGTTATCCTCTCTATCGCTTGAAGGTCAGCCTATTCCCGTACTCTGAGCAATCCTTGACTCCAGCCCATCTAGTTTGACCCAAACCATGCATGATTCAACTGTCTGTCTCAACGTCTGGCGCAGCCTCAGTCCCAAAGTTGCAAATTTTGAGACGTTATATCTGTACTGTTATAGGATACGAAGATATACCATGTAATTTATGACCAAAATTATTTTTTTATTTCTGACAGTATAATAGTGTTTCTCTCTTAGGCAATAACATGCAGTTGGGAACAATGATAATCAACAGCATTTCAACACTTTGTCGACTGGGCACATCTTCCATTTACAACCTGCCTAATGCACCAACTCTGGATGACCTAGAAAATGATACAGATGATGAAGGTACAATTTTGAAAAGCAGTTGTGCAATAAATCAAATGGTGTTTGTTTGAAATTTGAATCTCAAGATTTAAATAGCTGCAGTAAAGAACACTAAAATCTGTTTAGAAACAATTTTGATCCAAAAATCATGAGCCAGTAATATGTTTCCCATGATCTCATGGCTCCAGAGCAGCTACCAAGCTAGTTTAAAGTTACAAATAAATAAAATAAAATGAAAAACACACAATCCCGCTCCCATGCCCACATTTCTGCTCTTGGCCTGCTCAACACAAACTGGAAGAACAACATCTCAAATTCCGGCCAGAAACTTTACATGTTTCTGGTTTCAATATCGAATTCAACAATTTCAGATGATTTGCTGTGCTCTACTTTGGCCCCCTTTGTTTTCATTCTGTTTCATTTAATTTTTTACTGTTCTCTACCTTTTTTATTTCTTTATGGCCTTTCCTCATTTTTCTTTCCCCCTTGCCTACCCTCTGCTTCATCCCCTTCCCTTATCTTTTCTCCAATGCTTCCCCTTTTCCACATTCTACTTCTGTACCATTTTGCCCCCACCAAACATCTTTATCTGATACAGCTTCCCTACTGTTTGGCCATTCACACTCTTTATTTTCTTTATGGACAGCTATTTGCAGTCTTTTCCCCAGTTTCTATGGCTATAACTCATCTTCCATTGCTTCCCCCTGCAGTATAGATATCTCCCACTTTCTATGCCTTCTAGCTTTAACAAAAGATCATCTGGAATTGAAACGCCAGCTCTTTTCTCTTCTTACAGATGCTGTCAGACCTGCTGAGATTTTGCAGCGTTATCTTTTTGTATCATCTTTAGAAATGGTCAGAAACATAAATCCAGCAGCTGTTAACGTAACATTTAAAATAAAAATGAAAAGTAAGGAAGAATGAACAATGGCAGATTTGAGAGTCATTATCAGTTACAGAATGCAACTCCATACAAGCTCTCCTAATTGCTGTAATGCCATTATATGAGAAAGTGATAAATAAGAGGAAACACCAAAAACCATGGCTAGAATTTTCCACTGTTCGTGCTGGCAGGATCTTCTAGTCTGTCCAGCAGCGAGCACCTGCTGTGGGTTTCCCAATAGCTGGAGAGGGTGGGGGCTGCATCAATAAATGGGAAACCCCTTTGACAGCAGCAGGCCCAGAAGATCCTATTGCCAATCATTGGCAGGTCGCTCTGCCACTGTGAGGCACAATGTGGAAAATCCCACTCTATATCTTTCAGGGGGAATTAATTTAATTAGATCAATGTTCAGTCTTTTTCATAGTGGTCAACAATGATTTAGGATATGGGATAGTGTGGCCTTGTTCCATCATTGTCAGTTCCTTGTCCTCAGCAGTTTTAGAAATTTAAAACTAAAGCTACAAACTCTACAGCTGGCAAATGTGCCATTAATGGAGTACTTCTCTTGCAGGTGACTCTTGAATGTGATTTCTTTCCCTCTGGGAATCTCTGAGCAATCAAAATGAATAAACCAATTTATTTCAAATAGGCTAATGCCTTGATTTAAATTGGTAGACAGTGGAATGTTATGCAAAATATATTAGTCTTTATTTTCTAATAATGCCAGCAGTAATTTTACACATTGTGATAAATCAGACCAGTTTTGTTATAATTCAGTTTCTTGCAGGCTATTATACAGGTATATGAATGATAGTAGTCAGTAGAGACCAGTTAAAAGAATAGGTCCGAAGTGAGGAAACAATTTGGAGACTATTTGACGAAGCGGTGATATTGGCTGATACACAAGTTGTTCAAGGTCAGTTTGTGAGAAATTAGATCAGAGCTTTCTTTCTGGCTCCTTCTGTAAGGGTGACATAGTGGTGAGCACTGCTGCCTCAAGCACCAGGGACCCAGGTTCAATTCCTGGCTCAGGTTGTTGTGCAGAATCTGTACTTTCTGCTCATTTCTGTGTAGGTTTCCTCTGGATACTTCAGTTTCCTTCCACAGTCTGAAAGACATGCTAGTTAGCTGATTTGACTATGCTAAATTCTCTGTGTACCTGAACAGGTGTCAGACTGTAGCGATAGGGGATTGCAACGTTAATGTAAGCTTATTTGTGACTAAAATAAACTTTAATGAAACTGTATTTACAATTAATAGGCATTGGTTATGTGAACTATAATACCAAGAAGATGAAACATGATATTTGATGGACTTAATTATTAACCTTTATTTTAAGGTAAAGAAGAATCTTTAGAGAAGCCCCATTTTAATTCACAGTGTCGAATATTTGAGCTGGACTGCTGCAATGGGAATGGGAAAGTCTGTCTGGTTTACAAAAATGTCCAATCAGGTACTTTTTTAAAATCTTAAGATTAAGGATGGTGTTGTAAACAAATATGAATGCTGCTAAACACTGCTTGTATTAGCAATTAAACACTTCAGTGGGAGAGACTAGGATCCATCAATAATCCCGCTTTAGTCTCTGAATAAAATTCTCAGCATTAGGGCTCTCTTCTGGATTTTGTTCTTGAATTTGAAATAGATGCAATAATGATGATATTAAAATTAATGTCCTTCCCTTTTGTCTACCATCAGTATCAGCTATAATGCAGTACCTGAGTCTAAAGGTTGTAAGTTCAAGTCCCACTCCAGAGACTAGCACACAAAATCTGGACTGACAGTGTAGTGTAACACCGAATTCTGCATTATTTGATGTGCTATCTTTGAAATAATATGGTAAACCAAAGTCCCATTTATCCTTCAAGTTGGCATAACAATCCCATTGCACTATTTCAAAGAAGAGCAAGTATGCTCTCCCCAGTGTCCTAGCCAACATTTACCTCTCAATTAACATCACATCCGGTTATTTTCACATTGCTGCTGTGCGATCATGCAAAACTAATTTTTCCCGCACTGCGAGAAGTATTATTTCTTGTGCACTATACATAAAGATAAAGCATACCATTTATAGAGAAGGAAATGAGGGAGTGCAGAACATAGTGTTACAGTCATAGCTAGGGTGTAGAGAAAGATCAACTTAATGCAGCGTGTGTCCATTCAAAAGTCTGACAGCAGCAGGGAAGAAGCTGTTGTGTCAGTTGGGACATGACCTCAGACTTTTGGATCTTTTTTCCCGATGGAAGAGAGAATATCTGGGGTGCTCATTAATTATGCTGGCTGCTTTGTCGAGGCAGCGGGAAGAATAAGCAGAGTTAATGAATGGGAAACTGGTTTGTACTTTGGATTGGGTTACATTCATAATGTTTTGTAGTTTCTTGCGGTCTTGAGCAGAGCAGGAGCCATAGCAAGCTGTGGTACAACCAGAAAAAATGATTCCTATGGTGCATCTGTAAAAGTTGTAAAAATTATAACTGACTATACTTCAAAACTGCATTGGCTGCAACCTGCTTTGTCATGGCCTGCAATCGTGAACAATGATGTATATTTGCAAGTTTTCTTCTTTTAATAAGACCATGAAAATGGTCAGTTTGGAGCTCAATAGAAATATTGGGCCCGATTTTACTATCAAGTTGCATGCGTTTTTGGGTGCGAAAACTTGGTAAAGTTGGGTGTGAGGCAAGTAGTGAGATTCGTTCCTGTCTCTGTGCCGATTTCCCCCTTTACCAAGGTCCGAAAATGGCCATGATTGGGACCATGCCCAATCATGATTTCATGCATTTAAATTGGCTTAATGGACTACACGCCCAACCTGACTCGAACTTCTCTCCTTTACCATTCATTCGCCCATCCAGAATTGGCACGAAACAGACACACTCCACAAAAGTTAAATTTGGGCATTCCAGTTAGTGAGGAGTAAATACCAAGTATCCAACAGCTCTTTGCTTGAGATCAGAGAAGGGGTGGGGTTGGAGGGTGACAGCTCTCTGCTTGAGGTCGGTGGGGAGATCTGCTGACACTTTGCTGAGATGAATGAAGGGAGAGGGACTATGTGGCAGAGGGAGTGGGGAAATAAGAGGGTCAGTAATATTGAGGGGTGGGGAGGCATTACCCAGCCTGGGAGTGATGTGACAGGGGAGCCACTTTTTTTTCATGCATGCGCAGTTGGGGGCACCGATTGGAACTGCCAGATTTTGGGTATGTTAAGCCCCACCCATATGCTTCTGCAGCATGTTTTGAATTGCTGATATTATTTTCAGGCAGAATGTGAATGGGAGTGCCTGAGAACAGGTCTGAAAATCAGATCTGAAACACTCCCAGTTTCAAGTCCACCTAGCACTTAAAATCAAAATATAAAATAGGGCTGTATGTCATTTTTCCTGGTGCAGAAGATCATAATTTATCCTCAATGAAAGTGACTGGGCCAGTGAACACTATTTTACTGCATGTTTCTTCTTATGATCATAGCTGTTTAACATATGTGCATTTGAAGCATTTTTGAGATGGTGACAGGCTAATTAATTGATTATTATGAAGGTCCTGACTTCTCAGCCAATGCCCATCATCTGAGGTGTGGTGACCCATCAGCTCTCTCCCTCAAAGGGGAAAGCAGCTTATGGTTATCTAGAACTATGGTGACTTTACTTTAATTGATTAAAAAAAGTGCTGTGGTTAACTGTTCTGTGGCTACTTTTTCTTGTTGTTGGATTATAGCATCGATTAAGATGATATCATCTTAATATCATGAATGGCTAATTTGTTTTAAACAACAGTACTTGAAAGAGTGATGATTTCAAATTTAGATGGGAGCCACCTGGAGGTACGGTTGGCTTAAAATTATGCTTGCGGAATTAAAATATTATTTTGGTTAAACAAAGGTATGTTTGTTTAACCAAGTATGGAACATCTTAGATGACCATGCATGCAGGATATATTTTCAACAGCTGGTGTTTAAATTCAACATTATTGAGTTTGAGGAGCAACAGTTGTGCACAGTTACATGTGCAATGGAGGAGGATTCCTGGAAAGCATTTCCAAGGATAGTCACCCAAAGTCCTAGAAAATAAGGAAGGGATGATGAAGAGAAGGAGATGACAGTGAAAAATAGTTGGTCAAACCAACAGATAGGTTTGAGTTCAGTGCGCATTAAGGCACAAAGTTTTGTGGTGAGTTAGTTTAGAACGTAGAACATAGAACAATACAGCACAGAACAGGCCCTTCGGCCTTCGATGTTGTGCCGACCAAAATAAAAAGCAATGCCCCTCCTAACTAAACCATTCCCTTCTCATCCATATACTTATCAACTAACCTCTTAAACGCCACCAAACTTGGCGCATCTACAACAGCTGCAGGCAGGGCATTCCACTCCCTAATCACTCTTTGAGTAAAGAACCTACCTCTGATATCCGTCCTATAACTCATACCCCTTAATTTAAAGCTGTGTCCCCTCGTGCTAGCTTTCTCCATCCTAGGAAAAAGGCTATCACTGTCCACCCTATCTAAACCTCTAATCATCTTATATGCTTCAATAAGATCCCCTCTTAGCCGCCTCCTTTCTAACGAAAACAACCTCAAATCCTTCAACCTCTCTTCATAGGACCTGCCCTCCATACCAGGCAACATCCTGGTAAACCTCCTCTGTACCCTCTCCAATGCCTCCACATCTTTCTTATAATGTGGCGACCAGAACTGCACACAATACTCCAAGTGCGGCCGCACTAGAGTTTTGTACAGCTGCAACATGATGCTGCGGCTCCTAAATTCAATCCCCCTACCAATAAAAGCTAAGACTCCATAAGCCTTCTTAACAACTTTATCAACTAACTTATCAACTAACCTCTTAAACGCCACCAAACTTGGCGCATCTACAACAGCTGCAGGCAGGGCATTCCACTCCCTAATCACTCTTTATGTACAACTTTATGAACAACTTTATGTAATTAGTCAATTACAGACACAAATGTGAGGATGGGAGCACAAGTGGAGAGATACCAGTTAGTTGAAAGGAGACTGAAGAAAATACAGACTATATAGAGGAAAATACAGGGTCACAATGTGTAACTTTAATTGCTCTGATAATGAACTAGGATAATAATGTAAATGGCAAAGAAGGGAAATGGCTGAGCAGGATCAATTATTAGCTTGGTATATTTTAATTTTTCAAATAAAGGGCAATGCTGGATCTAGTCCTAACAATAAGGATAGGAAGCTTGTGAGAATATTCATGATAGTCAAAGGTACAAACATTTGACGTAAAATAAACCAATTTCAGTAAGATAGGTAGAAAATATGACTAGGTAAACTGCAACAGATAAAACATTGCACAACTAATAGAAAATGTTCAAACAGGAGATGGTGTACAAACCAAATAAATCACAAGAATAAAAGATGATGCAGCTAACTCTGAAAATACTTGGATAAATAGAAAAATGAGTTGAAGTAAGACCTTGAGGTAAATGAATAATCTTGAGGTAATCTTAAAGATGTGCAGATTTGGAGGATTGGCCATTATCCCTTAGTGTCAGGGGACTAACAGGACAAACATATAAGGTTATGAGGACAAACATATAAGGCTAGCATAAGGGCGCATTTTCTGAATGCTCATAGCATTCGAAACAAGATAAGTGAACTGATAGCACAAATCATTGTGAAGGAATATGATTTGGTGGCCATTACAGAGACGTGGTTGCAGGATGGCTATGATTGGGAGTTGAATATCCAGGGATATCAAACTTTTTGGAGGGACCAACAGGAAAGTGATGTAGCTCTGATATTTAAGGATGATATGAGGGCAGTTGTGAGAGAAAGGTTCTATGGAAAGTAGATCTTATGAGGAAAGGTTGAGGGAGCTGGGGCTTTTCTCTTTAGAGCAGAGGAGAATGAAAACCAACTTAATAGAGGTTCATAAGATGATGAGGGGGACAGATAGAGTGGACGTGCAGAGACTATTTCCTCAAGTGGATGTAGCTATTACTAGGGAGCATAACTTTAAGGTTCATGGTGCCAGATGTAGGAAGGATGTCCGAGACAGGCTCTTTACTCAGAGTGTGGTTGGGGTATGAAATGCACTTCCTGCTGTGATAGTGGAATCGGACATTTTAGGAACTTTCAAGCGGTTATTATATAGGCACGTGGAGCACACCAGAATGATTGGAAATGGGATAATTTGATCTTGAGTTTGGATGCATCTCGGCATAACATCGAGGTCCGAAGGGTCTGTACTGTGCTGTATTTTTCTATGTTTCTGTGTAAATAACTGATGCATGTAAAAGATTCAGCAGTTATGATGGGGGATTTTAATCTGTCAAGGCAGCCTTGAGGAGGAGTTCATAGAATGTATCTGCGATAACTTGCTTGAACAGTATATAATGAAACCGAGAAGGGAGCAAGCTATCCTAGATCTGGTCCTGTGTAATGAGATGGGAGATCTTGCAGTTAAGGATCCTCTTGGAAGAAGAGATCACAATATGGATGAATGTAAAATACAGATGGAGCGTGAGAAGATAAAATCCAATATTAATATCTTGTGCATAAACAAAAGAGACTATAAAGGGATGAAGGAGGAGTTGGCTAAAGTAGACTGGGAGCAAACATTTTTTGGCGGGACAACTGAGGAACAGTGGAGGATTTTCAAAGCGATCTTTCACAGTGCTGAGCAAAGTATATGCCGGTGATAAGGAAGTACTACAGAAAAAGAAATAATCAGCCATAGATATTTAAGGAAATAAAGGAGGGTATCAAATTGAAAAAAAATGTATACAAAGTGGCAAGGATTAATTTGGGAATGTAGAGGATTGGGAAATCTTTAAAGATTGGCAGAAAGCCACGAAGAAAGCTGTAAAGAAAGGTAAGAGTAAACTAGCTCAGAATATGAAAACAGATAGCAAAAGTTTCTACAAATATATAAAACGAAAAAGAATGGCAAAAATAAACATTGGTCCTTTAGAGGATGAGAAGAGAGATGTAATAACTGGAAATGAGAAAATGACTGGGGCACTGAACAAGTATTTTGTGTCGGTCTTCATAGTGGAAGGCAAAATAACATGCCAAAAATTGATGACAACAAGGCAATGGCAGATGAGAACCTAGATACTATCATTATCACGAAAGAGGTAGCGTTAGGCAAGTTAATGGGGCTAAAGGTAGGCAGATCCCCTGATGGTACTAAAAGAATGGTGGGAGAAATAGCAAATGCACCAGTGGTAATTTACCAAAAATCGCTGGACTCTGCAATGGTTCCTGCAGATTGGAAATCAACAAATGTGACGCCACTATTTAAAAAAGGTAGACAAAAGGCAGGTAACTATAGGCTGGTTAGCTTAATTTCTGTAGCAGGGAAAATGCTTGAATCTATCATGAAGGAAGAAATAGCAAGACATCCGGATATAAACTGTCCCATTGGTAAGATGCAACATAGATTCATGAAGGGCAGGTCATGTTTGACTAATTTGGTGGAATTCTTAGAGAACATTACATGTGCAGTGGACAATGGGAAACTTGTGGATGTAGTGTATCTGGACTTCCAGAAGACATTTGATAAAATGCTGCAGCAAAGACTGCTACATAAGATAAAGGTGCACAGTGTTACGGGTAATGTATTAGCATGGATAGAGGATTAGTTAATAAACAGAAAGAAAAGAGTTGGGGTAAATGGGTGTTTTTCTGTTTGGCAATCAGTGTGCCTCAGGGATCAGTGTTGGGACCACAATTGTTTACGATTTAATAGATGATTTAGAGTTGGGGACCAAATGTAGTGTGTCAAAATTTGCAGATGATACCAAGATAGGTGGAAGAGCAAAGTGTGTAAAGGATGCTGAAAGTCTGTAAAGGGATATAGATAATCTAAGTGGATGGGCAAGGATCTGGCAGACAGAGTACAATGTTGGTAAATATGAGATCATCCATTTTGGTAGGAGTAACAGCAAAATGGATTATTTAAGTGGTAAAAATTGCAGCATGCTGCTATGCAAAGGGACCTGAGTGTCTTACTGCAGGAATCTCAAGGAGTTGGTTTGTAGGTGCGGTAGGTAATTAAGAAGATAAATGGAGTTTTGTCCTTCATTGCTAGAGGGATGGAATTTAAAAACAACATAGTTATGTTGCAGCTGTATAAAGTGCTGGTGAGGCTACACCTTGAGTACTGTGTACAGTTTTGGGTCTCCTTACTTGCAAAAGGATATACTGGCACTGGAGGGGGTGCAGAAGATTTTCACTAGGTTGATAGCGGAGTTGAGAGGGTTGGCTTATGAGGAGAGACTGAGTAAACTGGGGCTATACTCATTGGAATTCAGAAGAATGAAGGGAAGTCTTATAGGAACATTTAAGATTATGAAAGAAGTAGGTAAGATAGAAATAGCGAAGTTGTTTCCACTCGTGGATGAAACTAGAAGTAGGGGGCATAGCCTCAAAATAAGAAGAAGCAGATTTAGCACTGAGTTGAGGAGGAACTTCTTCACATACAGGTTGTGAATCTTTGGAATTCCCTGCCCAGTGAAACAGTTGAGGTTACCTCATTGAATGTTTTTAGATAAATTTTTGAACTGTAAAGGAATTAAGGTTATAGTGTGTGGGTGGGTAAGTGGAACTGAATCCATAAAAAGATCAGCCATGATCTTATTGAATGGCAGTGTAGGAACAAGGGGTCAGATGGCCTACTCCTGCTCCTAGTTCTTATGTTCTTAAAAGGTTAACTAACTAGATGAATTAAAACTGTCTTGACCAGAAGATGAGAGGATAGTGGTGCATGATGTTTTTCTGAATGGAGGTCTGTAACTTATGGTGTTCCACAGAGATCCAAGCTGGGACCTAAGCTGTTTGTAATATATATAAATGACTTGGACAAAAACATAGCTAGTCTGATTAGCAAATTTGCAGATGATACTAAGATTGGTGGAATTATGGATAGTGATGAAAATTGTCAAAGAATACAGTAGGATATTGATAGATTAGAAAATTGGACAGAGAAATGGCCAACAGCATTTAATCAGGACAAATGCAACGTGGTGCATTTTGGCAGATCTAATGCTATATTTGAGAGCTATAAAATCAATAGCAGAACTGTCAGAGCTGGGAGTACAGTCCACAGAATCATTAAAAGTGATAGCATAAGTGGAAAAGGTGGTGAAGAAAATATATGGCATGCTTTTAGGTGGAGCATAAGTATAAAAGTTGGCAAATTATGTTAGTTGTACAAAAAGTTGGTTAGTTCACATTTGGAATACTGTATTTAATTCTGATTACCATATTACCAGAAGGACGTGGAGGTTTTGGTGAGAGTACAGAAATGATTTACAATTTGCCTGGTATGGAAGGTCTTAGCTATGTGGAGAGATTGAATAAACTGGAATTGCTGTCCCTGGAAAGATGAGGGCTGAGGGGTGACCTGATAGAAGTTTATAAAATGACGAAAGGTATAGATACAGTGAACAGTTGAAAGCTTTTTCCCTAAATAGAAATGACAATTACACTGAACTTGTGCCCCTTGTAAGGGGGGAAAGGTTCAGTGGAGATGTGCGGGGGAAATTTTTACACAGGGTGTGGAGGAGGCCTGGAATACACTGCCAAGTGAGGTGGTTGAGGCAGTTACATTAGTCACATTTAAGACTTATCTTGATAGACATGTGGACAAATGGGGAATAGAGAGATATGCCCCAGTGATCAGCACAGGCTTCGAGGGCCGAAGGACTGTTCTGTGCTGAACTGTTCTTTGTTCAGTTGAAACTTATGTTGACATGGAGCACAGTGTACAGAACAAGGTAAATGAGCTTGTTGTGCACATTAAAACTGACCAGTACAATGTTGTAGGCATCACAAAGACATGGCTGCAAGGAGATCAGGGTTGGGATCTAAATATCCAAGAATATATGTCCTATTCGAAGGAAGATGGGCACAGGGGACGGGGTTGCGTTGTTAATAAGGAATGAAGTTAAATCAATAGCAAGAAGTGATGTAGGATCAGAAGGCATGGAATCTCTGTGGGTAGAGTTGAAGAATCACAAAGATAAAAAGACCCTGATGGGAGTTATATACAGGCTCCTAGCAGCAGTCAAGCTATGGGACAATAAATAAATCAGGGGATAGAAAAGGCATATAAAAAAGGCAATATTAGAATAATCATGGGGGTCTTCAATATATACGTGGACTGGGAAAATCAGGTAAGTAGTGGATCCCAAGAAAAGAAATTTATGGAATATCTAAAAGATGTTTTTTTGGAGCAGCTTGTGACAGAGCCAACTAGGGAACAGGTAATTCTGGATTTGATGATGTGTAAAAGGCAGTCTTGATTAGGGAATTTAAGGTGAAGGAACCCTTATATAGCAGTGACCACAATATGATAGAATTTACCCTGTAGTTTGAGGGGGAGAAGCTGGAATCAGATATAATGCTATTACAATTAAACAAAGGTAACTACAAAGACATAAGGGAGGAGCTGGTCAAGTTGATTAGGAAGGGAACAGCATTGGCAGGAGTTTTTGGAGGTTATTTTGGACGCACAAACAGAAATTCATTTCAAGGAGGAGGTAACCTGCTAAGAGGAGGACGAGGCATCCATGGCTGATGAGGGAAGTCAAGGACAGCATTAAAAGCAAAAGAAAAAGCATACAAAGTGGCAAAGATTAGTGGAAACTAGATGATTTGGAAGCCTTTAAAAGTGAGCAGAAGATAACGAGAAAAGCAATGGCGGCGGCGGGGGTGGGGGGGAGAAGAAGATTAAATGAGTGTGTAAACTAGCTAATAATATAAAAGAAGATAGGAAGTGCTTTTTTCAATATATAAAAAAGTAAGAGAGAGGCAAAAATAGATATTGGACTACTGGAAAATGAGGCTGGAGAAGTAATAATAGGAAAAGAAGAAATGGCAGAGGAACTGGATAGTCACTTCAGAGTAGAAGAGACCAGTGGGATGCCAGAGTTCCAGGAGAGTCAGGGCCACAGGTGAGTGTAGTGGCCTTTACTAAGGAGAAAGTCCTGGGGAAACTGAGAGGTCTGAAGGTGGATAAATCACCTGGACCAGATGGACTCCTAAAAAAGATAGCTGAAGAAATTATGGAGGCATTGATGGTGATCTTTCAGGAATCATGGGAGGCAGGGAAGATATCAGAAGGGGACTGGAAAGTAGCTAATGTAACACCACTGTTTAAGTGTAAGATCCTGGCATGGATAGAAGATTGCTGACTGGCAGAAGATAGAGGGTGGGGATAAAGAGGCTTTTTTCACGATGGCAGCCAGTGCCTCGGGGGTCAGTGCTGGGACCACAGCTTTTCACAATATACATTAATGATTTGGAAGAAGGAACTGAAGGCACTGTTGTTAAGTTTGTAGACGATGCAAAGATATGTGGACAGCCAGGTAGCACTGAGGAAGCAGGAAGACTTGGACAGGCTAGGAGAGTGGGCAAAGAAGTGGCAGATGGAATACAATGTGGAAAAATGGTAGGAGGAATGGAGACATAGAATATTTTCTAAATGGGGAAATGCGTAGGAAATCGGAACACAAGGGGACTTGGGACTCCTTGTTCAAAATTCTCTTATGTTTAACGTGCAGGTTCAATCAGCAGTTAGGAGTGTAAATGCAATGTTAACATTCGTGTCGAGCAGGTTAGAATACAAGAGCTGGGGTGTACTTCTGAGGCTCTTTAAGGCTCTGGTCAGACCCCATTTGGAGTATTGTGAACAGTTTTGGGCCTTATATCTAAAGAAGGGTGAGCTGGCCTTGGAAAGAGTCCAAAGGAGGTTCCAAAAATGATTCCTGGAATGAAGAATTTGTCATATAAGGAATGGTTGAAGACTCTGGGTCTGTCCTCGTTGGAATTTAAGGATATGAGGGGATCTTATTGAAACTTGCAGGATACTGCAAGGCCTGGATAGATTGGACGTGCTGAGGATGTTTCCACTAGTAGGAAAAATTAGAACCAAAGGGCACAAGTTAGGCTAAAGGGATGATCCTTTAAAACAGAGATGAGGAGGAATTTTGTCAACTAGAGTGTGGTAAATCTGTGGAACTCTGTCGCAGAATGCTGTAGAGGCCAGGTCATTGAGTGTCTTTAAGACAGATTGATAGGTTCTTGATTAGTAAAGGAATCAGAGGTTATGGGAAAAAGATAGGAGAACGGGGATGAGGAAAAATGTCAGGCATGATTGAATAATAGAGCAGACTCGATAGGCCGAGTGGCCTAATTCTGCTCCTATTATCTAATGGGCGTGTATTTCTTGTAGAAGAGTATTACCTTCAAAATTACAATTGATAAAAAATAATAGCCGAATAATTATTGTTTGTGTTAATAATTTGTAATAGATTAATAATTGTATCACAACTCCCAGAATAATTTATCTATCAATGTTTTATCATTTTAAGTATTATGATATTCTACTCAAATCTAATATGTTTGTTCATCTGATAAATTAAGTCAGTTGATAAAATTATTTTGAAGACACTGCTACATCCGCCAGATGTAAATCAGTCATAATTTCATTGGTAGGGCCAGCCTTCAATAGACATTGAATGCCAACAAAATTCCTTTGCAGTTATTGAAGCAATAATTGATTAAGTAGTGAAATTAGCTGGTAGGCTATGGTCATGCATAGTAAATATAGATTAAAGTGAATTGTTATCTCTGATGAAAAATTAATTCTCTTTCGTGTATCGATGTTTAATTACCCAAATGATTAACTTTACTAGTTTTTGCTTTGTCAGTTTTACACTATAATTACCCAGACCTCCAACAAATGGAAAGGCAATGTCTGTATATTTAGTTTACGTATGTACCAACATTAAAATAATTGACTCGTGGATACTTATTGATGCCTCAAGATTTTTGTACAAATTGTCACAACCAGCAATGTCATAAATGTTTGGATAGAAACTTGAAAAGGTATTGCATTTAAATGGCATTTTAATCGAATTTTTGAATGTCTCAAATAGCTTCAAAACTAATGAGTTCCTTTTAAAATACAGGTGCCATAATGTTGGCAAATCTGTAGTCAGAGCATAGAACTACTCATATTCAACCATTCTGTAAACTGTGTTTATGATAGCAGCAGTAGCTAAAGTCAGGAAAATTTTTCTGATTTAATAAAACATTGAAAACGTGAAACATGTGAATTTGATCTGGTCATTATTACTAATAAAAGCTAATTTTCATGTCAAAATTTAATAATCCACCAATAATTTCTCCAGATATTTGCAGGGTTCCTGGTAATATCTAAACATGTAGCTGTGAGCAACTGAGGTAATGGTAACATTTTTTTAAAAGCTAAAATGCAATCTGCCTTCCTAATTGCTTGCTGAGCCTACATCCTTGCTTTGTGTTCCTTGTAAGAGTATATCCAAATGTCTTTCAACATGAACACTGATGTGGAGATGCTGGCATTGGACAAGGAGGGCACAGTTAGAAGTCTCTCAACACCAGGTTAAAGTGCAATAGATCTATTTGGAATCAATTGCTTTGAGAGCGCTGCTTCTTTGTCTGATGAAGGAGCAGTGCTCCAAAAGCTTGTGATTCAAAATAAACCTGTTGGACTTTAACCAGGTGTTGTGAGACTTCCTAATATGAACATAAGTTTCATGTCTTTTAACATTCTGTATTTCTATTCTTAGCAACAAAGTTAATAACCTTGCATTTCTCCACTTTACATTCCATCTGCTGTTTACAAAAAAGGGGCTGGCACAGTCATCAGCACTGCTGTCTCACAGAGCCAAGGACCAAGGTTCAATTCCAGTCTCAGATCATTGTGTGGAATCTGCATGTTCCTTTCTGTGCCTGCATGGGTTTCCTTTCTGCTGCGGTTTCCCCCGCACTCCAAAGATGTGTGGGTTAGGTTGTTGGACATGGTAAATTGCCCCTTTGTATCAGGGTATCATGGCACTACAGGAGCATGGGTGGGATTGTAGTCAATGCAGACTTGATGGGCCAAATCTTTCTGCACTGTAAGAATTCTATGGAACTGCAAATATAACATTATAGAAAATCTTAGCACTTACTGCTATTCAAGTTTTATATTTTCAAGTTTCACACTTAAGTTGATCACTGCTTTAAACTATACAGTATTAAATAGCTTTTAAAAATTGCCCTTCTGGTCTATTATGCATTCTTTTTTCCTCTGCAGGAGTTGTATCTTCTAATGCTGAAATCTGGTTCTTAGACAGAGCACTTTACTGGCATTTTCTATCAGACACGTTCACAGCCTATTATCGACTTATGCTCGTTCACCTGGGATTGCCGCAGTGGCAATATACATTAACAAAATATGGTATTAGTCCTCAAGCTAAGGTAGGAAGTACAGTTTGTTTTCAATATTCTGTAATGTTAGAAAATATTTCTCCAAGTAAATAAGATCAGTAAAACTTTAACTCTCAGTGGAACAGTGATGTAATGAAGCTGCTTTCATGATTTTAAAAAAAGAGATGTTTTAATCTTCATGAGAAGATTTGACCATTTGTCTTGAAAGCACAATTGTTAGTGTCACATGTAATTTGTTTCCCTATCAAGAATCAACACTTTTTCAATAATTTTCTTGGGTAACACTTTTGTCGCAAAAGAAGACATCTTTATATTAATTGGCATCCAAATACCCTGAACACAAAACAAAAAAAAACTCACCTTGGAATGAATGATTGCAGCAACTCGATGTGCTATAGAATGGAGCACTGCTTTGCACTTGAACTTCTCTGTAATTCTGGTGCACTGCTGCAACAGCCTGCCAGAAATTCTCAAACTGGGTCAATCATTCTGATTTGTCAACATGAAAGTATTGTGCCATTTGTGCAATCATGGCTGTGAATAATAGAACAAGTGTTAGTGTCTTACAGATATTTTGACTCAGCTTTCCAATTAAAAGCAAGTTTCTTATTCGTCTGTGACATTTTGTGGCAAGTCAAGTTTTTTTTAATTTCATGAAATGTTCTTTCTATTTTCAGCAATGGTTTAATATGTATAAACCTGCCTGCACTACCAATATTATATCAGATGATGATATGACTTTCGTTAACAAGCTGGATCCTATTCAAGTTTTTAAGAACAAAAACAAGCTTCAGAATGCAAAGAAAAAGGCTTGTGCGCAACTACCCGGACCTCAGAAGAGTCCGACAAGCCTGGTCACTAGCAAGAATTCATCCCAAATTGGAAGTACAACAAAAAAATGATGCCTTAACCTTTCATGTCAATATCCAGGGAGCAACTGTGCTATAGTTTTACCTCTGGGTATTGTTGGCTGAACAGCTATGTCACAGCAGGTCAAATCAGGTCACATCAAGTGAAGATGAAGAATACACTGTCTGGCTGCTTGCAAACAAAGAAACGGCAGGGCTTGAATATTAATAATGTATATCATGATGCAAATGTATGGTTTACAAACTCTGCTGGAAATTATAGAAAATTCTGTGTCATGATGAAGTAATTTATTGGAACTGTTTCAATGTATGCAGTTACTGAGCCCACAGTTCCTTTTAATAAGTTTTGTTCTAATTTTACACCAGCTTGAAGCCTAAATGAAGTGTGTTATGTAAATAGTACCTGTGCAATTATGCATTTCTTTGTCACCCTCCTTAGTAAGATTTCAGTTTTTGAAGCAAAGATGTCATTATCTTCCACAAAAATAAGACCTACACAAATCAGTCCAGTACAAGAAGAACACTGATGGCATCTAGAATTAATGAAACTACTAGAATTCCATCAATAGTCTTGTACCAAACTATTTGTTGCAGTTTGAATCATCTCAGCAATTCTGTGTATACCTATTTTTATAAGAAAAAGCTGATATTACACAAACAGCCAAAGCAATTTTTGTGACAACACAGAGCCTTGAAGCCTCCAAAGAACGATCTCTTTAGTTGAACACACGTTTATCTTTCAATTGGGCAAATCATAACATTGTGTTCACAGGACCTTAACCTCTGAAGAATAGCTAACTTAACTTATTTATAATTAACATTCATTGAAAAGAGAAGTTGATCAGTTAGATTGTGGCTGTAGAGTTTCTCTTTGCTTCATTTGTTAGCTCATAATTGAATCCAAGGTGCCAAAACAGCTGGTCTTTTTAACAACGAAATGTCTTTTTCAGCTGTGTGTCTGAAGATGATCTAGTCAAACTCATAAAAATGTCCTGTGTAGTTAAGCACTCACCAACTGTCTGAAATGGATTTTAATTGTTGTGGAAGTTCTCCGTATAATTTCAGACTTAATTTTTTTAAATTCAGTTTACAGAACTGGTTCCTGACCAGTCTTGTATTTATGTTGTGTGTCTGTTGATTAAAATTAATTCCTACACTGATCCTACCATTCTTAATTAACCATTTGAAACTATGGTAAGATTGCTGAGACTGATCTCAATACCTGCCTTCAGAAAACTGCAACCTGCACAATTATTTTCCATTTTCTTGCAATTGGCAAGAAATTTTCAGGTTCATATTTGTGTCCATTTATGTCAATACTGCAAAATTGATGCCAAAGTGATTAATATTTTGACTCAATCTCTTGAACATACTTTCAGTAGAATCATTTCATATTTATTGAAATGGTTTGATGTGACACGTGCTGCTGCCAGATTGAAGTCAACACAACACTGGCTTTGGTAGACTGTCTATGCCACATGTAACATTGAAGTCTGTTTTTGATATATGCCACATATTCAGGTGAGAAACAGCAGAAATGTGTTGTTGGTATCTCTCTGGATACCTTTCTTGCAAAATTCAAGCTTTCTACTCAATGAGAATGGAGACTGGATAGTGTAATTCTATTTAACCTAATGTACATTTGCTATCTAGACAGAATACTGAATCACATTTAAATGTCATTTAGAGAAAATTACTTTTCATATATATTTCTTTATAAATGTATGATCATTACAGATGACCAGTAATCAGTCCTGTAAATATTTTGTTGCATCCTTTTGTTGAACCACTAACTGTTTAATATGTGCTTGATGAGATGCCACACAGCTGGTATGTTTTATTTGCACAATGAAGACATATTGCACTGCAAAACCATATAGGATTTCTGACACCTAGAGGTATTTTATTGAGATGCATATATAGATTTACATTTTTGAAAGGATTTGAGCAACTTCTCACTATATTTGTAAGATTTTCCGTTAATTGTATAATTTGTTGTATGCATGTCAATTATGATAAGACCTTCATTTTTAAAGTTTCCATTAAGCAAATAGAAAATGAAACTCAAAGTTTTCTATCTTGCCCTGTTGTATTTCGTCCAACTTAAGTATAATTGTCAGTCAACTAGTAAGCGAGTACATTTTTATACAGCATCCAAATTTTAATACATTTACAGCCCATATTAGCCATTTTCTGTGATATCGCATGGCTTTTTGCTTTAAACATTCACCAAATTTCAGTATTTTAATGAAGTTAAGATTTCCCACCTTTCCAGCTATCTTGATTCTTTGAACAGAAACTGCCATCTTCAAATAGTAGAGTTAAGTTCAAGTTGTCAACAAGAGCAATCATGTATGCAATCACATTTTTGATTTACAACAATATCATCTTTTCAAGACTGGCATCTCTTTTATTATTCTGGAAAGCACCATGGTAATATTTTATAGTTATTGAGCAACTATTTACAAAATATACAAACCTGAGAGAGCAGTGGGGAATGGTTCTGTGGCAATTTGTTGTGTGGAGGTAGCTTTTGCTTAAAGAATAAAGACAGCTGGTACTGTAATTTGCCTTTTCTTGAACAAGACATCATTTTGTGGTTTGTTGGGAGGTGTTTGTCCTCAATAAAAGTATATAAGCTTGTCATAAAGTGCTTGGAATTCATGAAATGGGATGTCTTTAAGAGCAAGAAATAAGAGGCTGTGAAGTTTTGCAAAAATTAACAACTATTAAATTCTAGCAGGTCAGAGTGAAAGTTAGTGCCTTTATATAGCATTGAAAGGGAAAGTTGCATTCTTTGTTAATGGTGTCAAAATTATCTTAAGATGATGAATTATGTGATTTTCCCTTGGCATCTTCAATCTTACTGTTCATCAAAGAATGCAATGATAATGACCATAGGATGCCGTCTGTTTTAAGAGTCTGTGCCAATAATGGAGGACTTGCGAAAAGAAAAGGTTCACTGATACTTACCTATGACTTCTTGCTAAGTAAATGCTTATAAGATTTTGATTGATGTTGGTAGGATATTTCAAAGGAAGTGGGGGGAAACTCATTATTATGTTTACAGTTTTCATGATGGTTCCTACCTATGCAGGCACTTGGTGTGCATCTATGCAGAGCACAGAATAAATAAAATCACACTTCAGTATATATTGTATCATTTGAAGTCCTATTTTATTTATAAACTAAATAGTATTTTGTTATATATTGCTCAACATAAAAACTTGCCTGTAGGCCCAAGATGAAGCTGTTTTGATCAGATCCGATCCACCACCTTTAAAAATTATTCACTTTGTCACCAGTACATTGTTGTAACAGTGTGTACTATCTACACAATATACCGCAGAATATGTCAAGACTTCTCAACATTTTCTACTACCTAGAAAAATATGGACACACCATGCATGGGAACATCACCATCTTCAAGCTCCACTCAAACCCACATACCATCTGGCTGTATCATTGTTCCTTTACTATCATTGTGTGAAAATCCTGAACCATCCTTCCAATAGCACTGTGGTGTACTTGATAGACTGCAACAGTTCAAGGAGGCTTACCAATGCTTTTTCATGGACAATTAAGGATGAGCAATACACATTGGCCTTGCCAGCAGTGATCACATCCCATGAATAAACGTTTAAAAACTATATTGTTTTTAGCTTTAGTGTGTCTATATTGCCATATAAATTTTAGCCTTAAATGTACCAGGGAGGTTCACACATTGCGAAGTATATGCATGTTTGTGAGTGTGTCTGTACATTCTGAAGAAGTTCTTGTTGGCTAATATTTGTGCCTTTAAAAAAGCATTAAAATGATATCAAAACTTGCAGTGTACAAGGCAGTAATTACTACAACCTTGCTGCATGTGTGCAATAGCTGAATCACTTGCAGTTATATCAAAAAACTCAACATTTTCCACCTCAGTAACACAAGATTCCAAGTACTGATGCCCTCACTAGTGTGAATATTGCAAGCACAGAGGAGCTGTTAAGGTAAACTGCTCAACTCGTCTGAATACACGATACCAGACAATACCAATGAAAATAAGCTATAATTTGGTTAAAAACACTTGTGTTAGTCAATGCAAAACATATACTAGTCAATTTTCCATGCTTTTGAATGAGTCTCCAAGATGGGACTTTAAACCAGCTTAGCTCATTTAGAGCAAGATGGTAGAGATGTTCTCATGCCACTAAAGGCCATTCAGAGGATCATTATCTTCCTCTGGACCTCCTCCACCAGGACTCCAGTGCTGAGAACCCATGTACCCTCTTGTTCAGGCCTGAGCCATCCTGAAGCTATTGATCAGCATGTTCTATGGCATCAGTGGAATGGATGTTTGGAACCCACATATACTGCTGCATTGCTGAAAGAAGATATCTTTGTCAAAGTTTTTTGTCTTGCACTCACCAGGGCAATTTGTAAGAATACTGAATGTAAAAGAAACAGCATTGTGGACTGTATGGGAAGAGATTGGTTGGAAATAGATTCTAAGTTGTATGGAGAATGTATGAGTTGTTAGTGGCTGACATTTAACTGCCAAACAGTTTTTGGAATTTAAACTATGCAGCTTTGCTCCAATTGGCCATGGCATTGCTCTAAGGCATGAATCAATAAATGGCTCACTTACTTAGCTGAAACAGGCACAATGTATGTAAATGTTTTTTCCACCCGCAAAGGATAGGGCATTGCACATTCATACATGTAACTTGCATTACATGCACAGATGAGCCTGCATACACACTGGCTGGCAAAGATACGATGGACCAAAGGGGCCTCTTCCTGTGTTGTAAAACTCCTAAATGCACCACACTGCAAGCCTAACTAACAATCTTAAATTGGTTGTCCGAGTCGCTCATAGCTCGTGGAATCACATTTAGCACTGAGCACAGTTTTGAAATGAAAATAGAAAATGATGGAAGAATTTAGAAGCATCTGGAAATGAACAAAATTAACGTTTTAAATCCATTTAACTTCTTCAGAGCTGAAAAAGGGCAGAAATGTGATGGATTATAAAATTGGGGAGGGAATGGAAAAGATGGAGCAAAATAGAAAGTCAGGCATAGGTGTGAATATAGGAGAGATTGACAAAGATATCACAAGCACAAGACAAAGGATTAAAGGAAGTGCTAATGGCGTAAAAGGTACCTTGTATGTACCTTTTAATGCTTCCTTACTACTTACATAACAAGACCAAAACTGACACCACACACTATTATGTAGCCTCACCAACGCCCTGTACAACTGAAGTTCAGACCTCCCAGCCTTTATACTATATCTCACTATACATCTCACTAACTGTCCTGTCTGGAGACAATACACATCTCTTTAACCTATGCTTAATGCTATCTCCACTTACATTGTCTGCACCTTTAAGACTTGATTAGTTATAAAGATTCACACTCTAGTCAGTATTCTGTAAATTGAGTGTGTGCCTTTATGTGCCCTGTTTGTGATCAGAATTCCTCACATACCTGACAAAGGAGCAGTGCTCTGAAAGCTAGTGACATTTCCTACCAAATATATTATTGGATTTCAACCTGGTGCTGTGAGACTTCTTACTGTGCTTACTCCAGTCCAACGCTGACATCTCCACATCAAGATAAAATGGCACAGAGCCTCCATCAATGTTGCTTTTTGTCTTATTTCCTAGGGACGAAAGAGGGATTTTACCATTCTCCATGTCCAAATTAGCCATCAGCTGTCCTCTAGTCAATTCTGCCAGTGGCAGCCATGGCTTCACCAAGTGGACCTTGAAGCATGAGTCCAGTGACATTCACGTTGGGATCACATTTCACTGACTTTTCAAGGCAGAGCATCATTCCTGTCAGCAACAGGCCACCACATTCCTCAAGACCTTAACTGCAGAGTACTATAAAATGCACCTTGATCAGTCCTGGTGTCAGAAATATAATTTCAACAACCTGATTATCCTTTATTAAAAAAAGTCTATTGCTTTGAAACCATTTTACAATGCATGTAGGCAGAATTTTAAAAGATTGGATATATTTTTATAGTCACATTAAACATCAAAAAAATTGGTAAGAAATCACATGTATTTAAAGATCAGCACCATGGACCCACGTTTGATTCTTCGTTTGGGTCACTGTGTAGAGTTTGCTTGTTCTCCAGAGGTGCTCTGGTTTCCTCCCACAGTCAAAAATGTGAAGTTTAGATGGATTGGCTATGCTAAGTTGTCCCTTTAGTGTCAGGGGGATTGACTCAGGATAGAGCCTAGTGGGATTGTGCTCAGTGCAGACTCGATGGGCTGCAATGTTCTATGATTCCTGCTGATGCCAATGTCTTCCTTCATTTCACTCATCAGCTGCTTATATCAGCTCCAATTTGAACAGGAATAGAAAATGCTGGAAAATCTCAGCAGGTCTGACAGCACTGGTGGAGAGAGAGAATAGAGTTAACATTTTGAGTTTGGAAAACCCTTCATTGTGACTTGAAACGTTGGCTCTATTCCGTCTCCACAGATGCTATCAGATCTGTTGAGATTTTCCACCATTTTCTGTTTTTGTTTCAGATTCCAGCTTCCTCAGTATTTTGCCTTTTATCAATTTAAACAGAGTTCAGTCAACCTTGCAGCCAATCAGCCCAAATTGACAAAGTACAACTTGCTAGCCCCACCACTGGATGCTCCTTCAGAGGGCATTGACGCGCACTGCAACTTCCAGTTTCCAGTCCAAGTGTAGACATATGCGCAGACCAACAATTACGGCATCATTCTGCCTCTTAATAACAGCGAGCATCCCAATGTTCACCACTATCGGGCCTGCAAAATCCTGGCTACTTATTTTCTAATTATAATGTGGTCACCAGGTGGCGCTGCTCTCCAACAAGTGGATGTGAAAACCAGGTAATTGCAGTAGCGAAAAAAGCAGCCAAAAGATTGTTTAGTTTTAAAGCAGTAAAAGGGTTGTATAGTTTTAACAGCCTTTCCTTAACAGAGCAAGAATAAAACTATCTGCTTTCTGTGAACAAATTACAAAGAATCAGCCAATTTATGGGGAATTTTTGAACTTTCATTGTTGAGTGCAAAAGCGGATTGAGTTCTGCCCCTAATTCTCTTTTTATTCATCTTCTATTTGAGTTTTGACACTTGGGCTGTGGGGGGTGTTTGCAGTCCTGAAGGAGTGCCGCATTGCCTGAAATACCACCTTTTTGACTGCGATGTTAAACTAAGGCCCTATTGGATGCAAAAGCTGGCAAGGGCTATTTGAAGCAAAGCACCACCAACTCACCACTGCCTTCTCGGGGCAATTGGGGATGGGCAACAAATGCCACATGCCATGAAAGGATGAAGAGAAAAGCAAAGTGAAGAGTTCTATAGGAGGATATCTATTTGCGGATCTACGTGAACTTCAGTTCCTTTCTTGGATGAGACAGAGCTGTGGGCCACTGTCTTGTGTGGAATTCTCTATTAATATCTTTGAAGAATATTTTGCAAGCCTCACAGTCTGCCCTCAGCAAATCAACATAGCATAAAGAAGTGAGACTAGGGGAGGCAATGGCCTGGTGGCATTATTGCTAATATTCTGAGGACCCAGGTTCAAATCCCGCCACGGCAGCTGGTGGAATTTGAACTTGATAAAAAATATCGGGCATTAAATGTCTATTGATGACTATGAAATCATTGTCGATTGTTGGAAAAACCCATTTGGTTCAGCAATGTCCCTTTAGGGAAGGAAATCTGCTGTCCTTACCAGGTCTGGCCTACATGTGACTCCAGGGCCACAGAAATGTGGTTGACTCTCAACTGCCCTCAGGAAACTAATAATTGGCAATAAATGTTGGCCAGCCAGCCACCCCATGTTCCACAAATGTATTTTTAAAAAGTTTCCTCCTCACTCCTCCTGGTTTCATGACCAGTATTTATCCTTCATCAAGTTTTTTTTTATTGTATGTACTGGTAATAAGGTATAAGTTCAAATTGATGTAGACAGGGACGTACCCATCTACATCAATAGGGACAAAGTGGAAATGGTCAAGAAGTTCAAGTTTCTAGGTGTCCAGATCATCAACAACTTGTCTTGGTTTTTCCACACCAATACTGTAGCTAAGAAAACTCACCAATGCCTCTATTTTTCTCAGAAGGTGCAGGAAATTTGGTACGTCCACTACAATTCTCACCGATTTTTTCAGATATGCCATAGAAAACATTCTTTCTGGTTGTATCACAGCTTTTATGGCTTCTGCTTTGTGCAAGACTGCAAGAAATTACAAAGGGTCATGAACAAAACCCAACTCATCTCTCAAACCAGTCTACCATCCATTGTCTCTGTCTATGTTTCCCACTGCCTTGGAGAAGCAGCTAAGATAATCAATGACTCCATGCACCTTGGACATATCACTTCCACATTCTTCCGTCAGAGAAAAGATAGAATCATAGTGATTTACAACAGGGAAACGCGCCCTACAAAAGTCTGAGGTCACATATACCAGCTGACTCAAAAACAGTTTCTTCCCTGCTGCCATCAGCCTTTTGAATGATCTTACCTCATATTAAGGTGATCTTTCTCTACATTCCATTCATGAATATAATACATTCTGCACTCCTTCCTTTCTTCTTCCTGTATGGTAGCCTTTGTCTATACAGCGTGCAAGAAACAGTACTTTTCACTGTATAGTAATACATTTGACAATAAATCAAAAAAAGTTAAATTTTTGTGCAGTAAGAAAGTTTAAACTTCAATTTCAGCTTCATGTTAACAAAGGTGCCTGCAAGGCTACTGATTTAGTTCCACTTTAAAATTGGTTGTATTGTATTTAAGGTTTTACTTAAGGTAAAAGCGACTGCAGGCTTTAAAAAACCCAAGATCTCCATGAAGTCATTTCTTTACATTCTGTGTTCCATTCTCTCTCTCTTATTTCTCATAATTCTTGTCCTTGGTAATTTCTCCTCTCTGTTTTCTCTAAGGATTTTATACTGAATCAGTTTATCTCTATCTGCATCAATACCTGGGAAACATTTAGACATGGCTTGATGGCTAGCCAGTGATTTTCACCCCACACACATGCCACGTGACTCTGTCAGCCCAACATTTTAAAGTTTATTTTACTAGTGTCACAAATAGGCTTACGTTACCACAACATAAGGACATCTGATATCATTCGCACTGAAGACATCAACCCAAGGGTATCACACACTCACAGTGCCTGAGCCAACCAAATCCAAGATTCAAGGACTGTGTGATGAACTAACCCACAAATGGACTTTGGCTTTTAAAAGGTAGGGTGGAGTAGAGTTATGTGTCATTAGCCCTGTTTAATTTTGTGTGTTGTAAATAGTTTATACTTGTCACTGTCTTCTCAATTGTTACACCTCAGTACTACCAATTGTCCCAACTTAAATGGGCAAGATACAAACTGGGATTCATGTGGAAACTGGAAAGACAAGGATACAAAAGGTCGCATGTCAGGAGTTCAGAAGTTCTACTGGAAAGCGGTAGACAACAGTGTGTTAGAGTGACTCAGTTACTGTCAATAAATATCTACTGTTGTTAGTTCCTAGTCACCAGTTATTATTGTATCCAATATTTCTACAGTCCACAACCAAGGAATTTTTTTTAAAAAACTAGTTCTACATTTACATAGAACATAGAACAATACAGCACAGAACAGGCCCTTCGGCCTTCGATGTTGTGCCGACCAAAATAAAAAGCAATGCCCTCCTAACTAAACCATTCCCTTCTCATCCATATACTTATCAACTAACCTCTTAAACGCCACCAAACTTGGCGCATCTACAACAGCTGCAGGCAGGGCATTCCAATCCCTAATCACTCTTTGAGTAAAGAACCTACCTCTGATATCCGTCCTATAACTCATACCCCTTAATTTAAAGTTGTGTCCCCTCGTGCTAGCTTTCTCCATCCTAGGAAAAAGGCTATCACTGTCCACCCTATCCAAACCTCTAATTATCTTATATGCTTCAATAAGATCCCCCCTTAGCCGCCTCCTTTCTAACGAAAACAACCTCAAATCCTTCAACCTCTCTTCATAGGACCTGCCCTCCATACCAGGCAACATCCTGGTAAACCTCCTCTGTACCCTCTCCATGCCTCCACATCTTTCTTATAATGTGGCGACCAGAACTGCACACAATACTCCAAGTGCGGCCGCACTAGAGTTTTGTACAGCTGCAACATGATGCTGCGGCTCCTAAATTCAATCCCCCTACCAATAAAAGCTAAGACTCCATAAGCCTTCTTAACAACTTTATCCACTTGACTGCCTACTTTCAGGGATCTATTGACACATACACCAAGATCCTTCTGTTCCTCAACACTATTAAGAGCCCTACCATTAATACATAACATATCACAGCCAGAGATTCACCTGCAATAATTCCTCCTCTTATCCCCATGTCATCATCTCTGATGTTCTCCGACAGTATCCCCTTGGACCTCTTCTGTTACAAGCTGCCTTTCAGTGAAACCATGATAAGGAGTCTTACAACACCAGGTTTAAGTCCATCCAGTTTATTTAATAGTAATCCCACAAGCTTTCGGAAATGGTGTTCGTCAGGAGACTTCTTACTGTGCTACCCCAGTACCGTGTTGAATTCTTATCCTAGTCCAACACTGGCATCTCTACATCATGAAGCCACAATGTCAAGATCCACATGTATGATTCACAGCATTATCTCACTATCACCTCCCCACCACCTCTCTTCGTCAGATTGCTTGTCTGACATCCAGTCTCAGCTGAGCTACCAGTTTTCCAACAAATCTTACAAAAGGATGTTCAGTAGTGGTCAAAATCCAGCATTCACAAGGGATTTTTTCGGATATGTCACCTTATGTTAAAGGCTTAGGCTGTGCCAGCAGCCTGGGAGCTTGACCATTAAAAAAAATCAGTAGTAAGGCATGTGATTTTGGTCAGAGTACTTGTCTGTTGTTTAAGATTAAACACACAAAAATAATTTATCAACTCAATAAATGCATCTATTGATATATTTGTGCGTACAAAATAATAACCAATTAAGTTGTTTTGTAAAGACAACCATAGGACTTGTGAAGATGTGACATTGCTCCGTGTTGTTTCTGCCTTGTATATTGTCACAAATCTCGTAATTGAATAGTTGAGTTTAATGCTTGCAGTAGTAATCTCTCAATTATTAAGATGAAAACAAATATCAAAAAAGGACTCACTAGTTCTGCAACAGAAGTTTCTGATAGTTTGCAGGTCTTATGAGGAGAGGCTGAGGGATTTGAGGTTGTATTCGTTAGAAAGGAGGCGGCTAAGAGGGGACCTAATCGAAACATATAAGATGATTAGAGGTTTAGATATGGTGGACAGTGATAGCCTTTTTCCTAGGATGGAAAAAGCTAGCACAAGGGGACACAGTTTTAAATCAAGGGGTGATAGTTATAGGACGGATATCAGAGGCAGGTTCTTTACCCAAAGGGTGGTTCGGGAGTGGAATGCCCTGCCTGCAGCAGTTGTAGATGCGCCAAGTTGGTGGCGTTTAAGAGGTTAGTTGATAAGTATATGGAAGAGAAGGGAATGGTTTAGTTTGGAGGGGCATTGCTTTTTATATTGGTCGGCGCAACATCGAAGGCCGAAGGGCCTGTTCTGTGCTGTAATGTTCTATGTTCTATGTTCTATGTTCTATATATGAGACTCCGAAGCTATAGAAATATCAACTCAATCATAGACTGGTTACATCGCAGAGGGAGGTTATTCTGCCCATTATGTTTGTGCTGATTCTCTGCGAAAGCAACTCACTGAGTGTCACTCCCTTGCCTTTTCCCCATAGCCTTGTATATATTTCTTTTTCTGCTGGGGATCCTCTTTTGAATTCCTCAACTGAATCTCCCTCCTCTCAATCAGTGCATTGCAGATCCTAACCATTTATGAGAAAAGGTTTTTTCTCATGTCACCACTGCTTCTTTTTTGCTGAATACCTTAAATCTGTGCAATTTGGTTCTTGGTCCTCTCTCTAATGAGAACAATTCCTTCCTAGTTATTCTGTCCAGCCCTCCCCACATGATTTTGAACAACTATTAAAATTTCTTCTCAACTTTCTGCTCTCCAAGGTGTCAGGATCCTTTTTATCTACATAACTGAAGCTCCTCAGCCCACAAATCATTCCAATTAAAATGATCCTTGTTTCATCCATGGGAGAGCTCTGCATCCTTTCTCAGCCCATTTTAATTCAGGAGAAATGCAGCAGCTGTACAAGCTAGCTGATTTATAATTCAGCAGAATTATTTCATTTATGGACAGATTAAAAGTTGAAGTCTCTTTCTCAAGTGAAGGATAGTTGTATGAAATTGAGGATGGTGCTACATAGGAAGTGTTCTGCCTGTAGACTATAATATCTGAATTAACAATCTGCTTCTGCACCTTTAAACATTTTGTGATGCCCATTAAAAAGTACAGAATGCTGGGAACTGCCACTTTTAATGAAGAAAACATTTGATGGTAATTTGGAAGTTGAAGAGCTGCTGTTCTATTTTTTATTTGAAGCACCTGTAGATTCTGAACATATGGTAATACTTGTAAAAATTAGATGGAGGGACTTCAAAACACTTTCCTCATTTAATAATGTCACAGGCTCATGATTTCAGTCAGGGGTGAGGAAGGTATTTTATATCAGTGAAAATCCTTAAAGCAAACAGATTTTTACATGATTTAGTGAATCTGATAAATATTTATAATGGCCATAGAGCAGTTGTAAATTCCTTGTTGTTTCAAGTGATTTCAAAGGCTGCACTTCTTCCAGATAAACCTGTGCTAAGGAATTTGATTACAATAATGAAGGGTGCATGCTGCTGCTCCACTCTCAGCTTCTGCTGCATAATTTTAACTTGATTTGATTTGATTTATTATGCATTGGGATACAGTGAAAAGCATTGTTTACAGATAAAACAAACCGTTCATAAACTACACAGGGGAGAAGACAAGGGGAGGGTGTAGAATATAAAGTTACATAAAGCTACACGCTAAAGTGTAGAGAAAGATCAGCTTTATACAAGGTAAGTCCATTCAAAAATCTGATGGCAACAGAGAAGAAGCTGTTCTTGAGTCAGTCGGTACACGACCTCAGACTTTTGAATCCTTTTCCCGACTGAAGAAATTGGAAGAGAGCATGTCTCAGGTGCATGGGGATCCTGCGGCAGCAAGAAGTGCAAACAAAGTCAACGGATAGGAGGTTGGTTTGCATGATAAATCTAGGCTATGTTCACAACCCTTTGTAGTCTCTTGTGATCTTGATCAGAGCAATAGACATACCAACCAAAAAAGGATGCTTTCCAAGTGCATCTGTAAAAATTAGTGAGTAGTAACGGACTTGCTGAATTTCTTTAGCCTCCTGAGAAAGTAGAGGCATAGATGGACTTTCTTAACAATAGCGTCAGTCTGGAGAGACCAGGACAAGTTGTTGGTGATGTGGATACTCAGAAACTTGAAGCTCCCGACCAATTCCATTTAATTGTCATTGATGTAGACAGGGGCATGTCTTCCACTGTACTTCCTGATCCGAGAGCGAGGATAGCTTAGTAGTTGCCGTGAGTAATTAGTATGGTGGTACAGTCGCCTCATAGCACCTGGGTTTGATTCCAGCCTTGGGTGACTGTCTGTGGGGAATTTTCACATTCTCCCTGTATTTGCGTGGCTTTCCTCTCACAGTCCAAAGATATGCCAGGTTCGGTGGATTAAAGTCACAGAGTTATACAGCACAGAAAAAGCTATTTAGCGCATCAAGTCTGCGCCAAGAATAACTACAATTGCTCCTGCTAAATTGCCCTTTAGTGTCCAAAGATGTGTAGGCTAGGTGGATGAGCTATGGTAAATGCACTGGGTAATTAGGGTAGTAGGTTAAGGATTGGAGACACGGGTAAGATACTTTATCAGGGAGTCACTGCAGACTCAATGGATCAAACAGTCTCCTTCTGCATTGTCAACATTCTGAAGAAAGCTTCGATGCTTTTACTCTCTGCTGCAGTCCACTGATTGTTATGCCATGATATCAGTATGGAGCAAAGCTTGCAGTTAGACTGCAGTATAGGGATTTAAAAGCATGCTAATGGTCTGCCTCTCACTCTTAGTCAACTGATGGCCATGCATTTCATCATTTGTCCATCCTTTCAATCAGGCAGGCAATTAACCACAAGTTTATCAATGATCCCATTTCTAGCAAAGGACATTGGTGAAAGAATCAGCTGCAGTTTGATGCCTGCAGGTTGTACTTTTTTCAGCACCGTTACGTGAAGTACAGTTTCTGCTGTTACATGCACACCCTGGATTTGCCCCAATACTGGATTCTGCCTTACTACATATATCCTTTCTTCAATGTGGAAACCACAACTGTGCACAACATTCCGATGTAGGCTGCAATTCTCCTGAAGTGGGACTAAGTGCCCACATCAGCAGAAACCTGGAGGGTTTCCCATTGATATTAATCTGTTTATCAGGAGCTGTTCTTCCACCAGATAGATGATAATATATTCATAGCGGACAACCCACCAGCTAGCTCCGCCGTTCCTAAACTGGGCTGCCATTTTCAAACAAGGACCCAGCCACCATTCTCAGATTCAGCTCTGTTCCCACAAAAACAGAAATGGTAACACCACCAACCCCTCACCACGAAAGACATTCTTTCCCCCAAATCCACAAATAATGGCTACATGCCCACAGCACACAGGCATGAAAATGACCCTGACCTCCAACCACGCAGCTCCCTCCCCCCTCAGACTCCTACTTAGGCCCCCTTCCTCTTCAGAAGAACCTCCTCCCCCACTCAGCCACCATCAGGCCAAGCACCTTATCAACGCCAACAGTGCATTGCCCCCTGGCACTGAAACTCTGAGCCCTGTGAGGACTCAAGAAGGTAAATCCACTGGCCATCTGCAGTCTGCAGGTACAGCAAGTAATCAAGAAGGAGAATACAATGTCGGCCTTTAAAGCTAGAGGAATAGAATATAAAAGTGGGGAGGTACTTTGCAGCTGTATAGGGTACTAGTGAGGCCGCAGCTGGAGTACTGTGTGCAGTTTTGGTCGCCGCATCTAAGGAAGGATATATTGGCCTTGGAGGGGGTGCAGAGAAGGTTTACTAGGCTGCTACCAAAGATGAGGGCGTTGGATTATGAGGAAAGACTAAATACGCTAGGTTTGTACTCTTTGGAGTTTAGAAGACTGAGAAGGGATCTTATAATGACGTATAAGATAATGAAGGGGATGGATAGGTAGAGGTTCCCGCTTAACAAACCTAGCAGGACTAGAGGGCACAGCCTCAAGATTGGGGTGTGGGGGGGAGGTTCAGATGACAGTTGAGGAGGAATTTCTTTATGCAAAGGGTAGTGAATCTTTGGAATTCTCTGCCTGATGAGGTGGTGGAGGCTTCCTCGCTGAATATTCTTAAGTCAAGAGTGGATAGGTTTTTGATTGACAAGAGAATTAAGGGTTACAGGGAGAAAGCGGGAAAGTGGTACTGAACTACTACAGATCAGCCATGATCTTATTGAGTGGCGGGGCAGGCTCCAGAGGCTGGATGGGCTACTCCTGCTCCTATTTCTTATGTTCTTATTTTCCCCTTTGCTGCTGCAAGGCTGCAAAGGAAGGGTCCCTCAAGGTTCCTGGGAGTTGTGTGGACTGGGATTTTAGGCATGCAATTGACCTGGACACTGTCAAGTTGGGGATGCTATGGCTGGACTGCCCTTTCTACCCCTGGCAGTCCAGAAGATCACTCCTGGGCATGGTGATTTCAGGGAACCCTTTGATCAATTTCTGCATTCTTACCTGTTAGCTGTGCAAATTCTGAAGCAGCCAAATCATTTTAACCTCCATGCTTCCTAGTCACCAGCAGAATTTTAAATCATTGTAACATTTTAAGTCATTCTGTAGCAGAGATTTTCCTTTCTCTCTGACAGAAGCTGCAGGTGTGAGCTATCCTCTTTAAAGTTCTTTAACAGAGTGGCTCCATCTGTGGGTTGGGGCAGGAATGGGAGGGAGGGAAGTTCCAGGCTGCCCAAATGTAGACCCAGCCCCAATATAGGCACGCAGATTTGATTTGAAATTGCTGAGACTTTCAGCAAGCTAAAATCATTGAAACCCTCTCCATGAGAGGGTTATAAACCATGAGGTTTATAAAATGTTGAGAGGGATAGATAGAGTGGACTCTCAGAGACTATTTCCCCGAGCTGAAATGGTCACTACGAGAGGACACAGATTTGCAGGGAAGCAAATACAAAGGAGATGTCAGGGGTAGGTTTTTCACTCAGAGGGTGGTGAGTGAATGGAACCGACTGCCGTCGGAGGTTGTTGAGGCAAACTCACTGGGGTCTTTTAAAAGACTTCTGGATGAGTATATGGAAACAAATAGGATAGGGGGTTATAGATAGGTCTGTGGATTGGTAGATGTGATCGGCGCAACTCATGGGCTGAAGGGCCTGTTTGTGCTGTACTGTTCTATGTTCTATGTTCTATGTTCGTTGCACTTGAAAACTTTGGTCTGTAACAGGTGCAGTGCCTTGTAAGAGATTCAACTGTCAGATGAATTAATTTCAATCATCTCCAGCCGTCTGTGTTTATTTTTAAATTTTCCTTCATAGTTGACTGCACCTCAAGTACCTCATTGATCCTGACAGCTATGTGCCCAGAGTCTAATTCTGACTGACAACCTGTGGTTTCACTCCCTCTTTGAAGTCTTATTTTCAGCCAGCACAGGCACAATGAGCTGAATGGTCTCTTTCTGTGATGTAAATTTCTATGGTTCCATCTCAAAACATGGTGGCAGCAGTGGAGATATCAATGTGAAGAACACTCAAGTGTTATTAAAGGAACCACAAAGTGAAGGAAACCCTGATAGCAATGCATAACAAATCAATGGAAGGCAGCACAGTGGTGAGAAGTAATATTTATCGTATCTGGTGAGCCCTTCCCCATTCTTTGACTGCCTCAACAGCTTTCAGAGAGGCCAACAGTGGGAGTTATGGAAATACCATCTTCTCCAGTACCAGGCAGAATTAGGCCTTTGTTCCTTTATCTATACAGTAGATCGAGTAGCAGATGACATACTCCAAAGAAAGCGCCACACTGGCAGCCATTATGAGAAGCTTGCATTGTGGTGTGAGAAATCAGTATAAATGCTGGGATTGCCCAGCAGGGGGTGCAGAATGCTCCCTGTGTGGCCAAACTGGACATTTTAAGTGCCTCTCTAAATCCAGTTACTTCAATCACGGTTAAAGACCAGGAAGGATTTATAAAACTCATTCCATCCAAAAAAATGGAAAGTCAATGGAAAAGACAAAATTAGAGACTTCCTAGGAGAAATCAATAAAATTAATCCAGACTATTGGTTAGTTAAAGTCCAAGATCAAGGCTTTGATACCATTTTAATTGTTACTGGAGCTGCTGTTACATATTAACAAATTAATTCAGCTGCCTACGGCTATTGACCCTTCATCCATTACACATCAAATTACAAGATTCAGGCAGCAAAGGCATTCCAATCAAGGGTCAGGATTATTGCTCCTCTTAGCTACAAGGGGTGAAAGATTGCTCATTCTCTCTCTTCCTCACAATCAACACACACCCTGATTGTGTGGCAAAATTGGCATATTTCTGGAAATCCTAGAAAAAAATGATGCCCACGATTTGAAGTTATCTTCCATGCAACAATCTTTGCAGCACATTGGCTCGGTGTTTAGCACTGTTGCTTCACTTTTGCACGCAAGGACTAATTGTATCTTTTTCAACTAAAGGAGAGCATAGAAGCCATTACCTGTTCTTCCTCTGGGCAAATGCCTTTACTAGAGCCAACTTGCCTGGTTTAAATTTGAACAAAAGTTTGGCAATTAACTGATCCTTGTTGCATTCTCAATGGCAATACCTGTGCTAAAGTTCACTTGCCAATAAATCAGAACTGTCTATTCACACAGTGTAAATTGTTGGTGCCTTTATTGTTGCTAACCTTCTGGTGTGTCATGATGAGTGCAAGACAAAAGAATTAGAAAGTATAGGCAGGATTTTATTGTCTTGCTCGACCTGAGGCCAGAAAATCCTGCCCGAGGTCAAAGGACCTTCTAATTGTCCTTCCCTCGCCTGCTTTAATTTCCATGGTGGGCAGGGCAGTAGAATTCAGACATGGCTTTTTTTTAAAGCAATGTTCAATTCCTGCACTATCAAATGACTAAAATGAAGATTGGAAAGACACAGTCAAGAACATGCAATGAGATGGAAGGCTGTTACCAAGCTCTGTTCAATGTAACTTTCTCATTCCTTTACCCATGCGCATTGCGTTTTCAATCAGGAGTCCCTTTTCAAATTGCAAAAAGCATATTGTTCAACTTGTGAAAAATTGCCTTTGCAGTTTCATAAATTTCCCAGCATACAAAGTTAGAATCTTGCATTAAAAACATTTTTTAAATATGGTACAGTTATAAGGCAACCAGCCATATTTACTGAGAGTTGCCTCCTGTTAATGATCCTTTTATGTAATAAAGGATTTCAAGCTGTGCTTCACTGAAAGTAAAGTTTGCAAAGTTCCATAAGTGTTTCCAATGTACCAATTGTTTTTAAGAAAACATACTCTTCAAGGGATGAAATTGCTCTAAAAGTCAATAAAATGCTTCTTTGTCATCCTAATTCAGAGCCTCACTAGCAAATCACATGCTCAAATTTGCAAATCTTACACAGTCACATATTCTAAGACTTCATTATTAGGTAATTAATTACAAGGAAATGCAGATGTTCCCCTTCTTTCTTCATTGAAGAAGGAACATCATTCTGACATTGGGGAATGTCTAATTTAACAGTAAAATGCAGGAGAGATTAAACATATAATGGGAGAATCTTACTTGAATATGTTCACACAAGGTATATCAGTCACTTTCATTCAATATGTCTAATGTTATGCATGAATTTCTACTTGACATTCACTCAAAAATCCAAAGATTAAACAGTTCAGAAGAATAGACATCAAAAGTTGGATATTGAGGAAATTCGTGGTAGGTTAAAGAACTTTCAAATTATCAGGGATTTAAGTTACTAATAAAATACTAGCAATGGGTGAAATGACCTTAGATTAGGCTTACAAGCTAACAAGAGAACAGTCTGCATAAAAACACATAAAGACAGTAAGAGATTTAATTAAGAATGAGATTTGAACAAGTATTTTTGATTTGAACATGTATTTTGGATCTTTAAAAATGTATTTTAGCCATTAATTTAAAAAATGTGTACACTTTAGCCAAAAGTAGGTTGCTGCAAAGCTTGATGGGATAAGTAGCACATTGAGACGAACCAAATTCTTTAGGATAATGTCTGGCTCAGGAATTGTAAAAAGTTGGTAAAAACATTAACTTTGACCTTTGTAGCCAAGCATCAGGGGTTGCTAAACAATAGACAGAAGCATCCAGATTCTATGGACCAACGAAATCTCTCGGGATCAAAGGATAAAATGCAATTGGTTAAAGTACATGATAGGTATTAGCAATGATTTATTTGTATTGAAAATGACTGGTTCATAACTAACAGAAGGTGAGAATTGTAAAGTTGAGAAATGTAAAATTGATCTATCTGATACATTGCAATCTCAGTGAAGCACAACTTGAAATTTTTTGCTACAAAGGAATCATTAACAGGAGATGACTTTCTTTAGTAAGGCATTGGGCTGCCAATACTCATTCCCCCATCAATCGTTGGTTAATAAAGATATGGCTTTAATCAGGATACAGGCTTTCATGAGTCTTTGTATTGGTTGAGGTTTTTGGTGATACCTAACTTCCAAGAATCCTGCAACAGATCTCAAGTAAAATGTTTATTATTTATCATAAGATTCTTAGAATGGAACATGCTCAGTAAAGTTCTTTGAAGCCACAGGAAAATTACAAGTATAAGAGAATCAAACGTGGAATCATAGAACTGTTATAGCACATATAGAAGTCATTTGACCCATCCTTTTTGCACCGCATCTCCAAATGAGCATTATGACTTTGTGCCATTTCTCTGCCTTTTCCCCATAACCCTGCACATCGATTCTATTTTCAAATAATCATCTAATGCCTCTTGAATACCTCGATTGAACCTGCCTCCACCTCCTTTCCAGACATAAACCACTGGTTGTGTGAAAAAAGTTCTTTTTTAACATCACTTACTCTTACTCTTACACTTACTCTTACTTCCTCTGTTGAGGAACAGAAGGATCTTGGTGTATGTGTCAATAGATCACTGAAAGTAGGCAGTCAAGTGGATAAAGTTGTTAAGAAGGCATATGGAGTCTTAGCTTTTATGGGTAGGGGGATTGAATTTCGGAGCCGCAGCATCATGTTGCAACTGTACAAAACTCTAGTGCGGCCGCACTTGGAGTATTTGTGCAGTTCTGGTCCCCACATTATAAGAAAGATGTGGAGGCATTGGAGAGGGTACAGAGGAGGTTTACCAGGATGTTGCCTGGTATGGAGGGCAGGTCCTATGAAGAGAGGTTGAAGGATTTTAGGTTGTTTTCGTTAGAAAGGAGGCGGCTAAGAGGGGATCTTATTGAAGCATATAAGATGATTAGAGGTTTAGATAGGGTGGACAGTGATAGCCATTTTCCTAGGATGGAGAAAGCTAGCACGAGGGGACACAACTTTAAATTAAGGGGTATGAGTTATAGGACGGATATCAGAGGTAGGTTCTTTACTCAAAGAGTGATTAGGGAGTGGAATGCCCTGCCTGCAGCTGTTGTAGATGTGCCAAGTTTGGTGGCGTTTAAGAGGTTAATTGATAGTATATGGAAGAGAAGGGAATGGTTTAGTTTGGAGGGGCATTGCTTTTTATTTTGGTCGGCACAACATCGAAGGCCGAAGGGCCTGTTCTGTGCTGTATTGTTCTATGATCTGTGTTCTATGTTACATAAGGTAAGAAAGGAACTGTTCTAAAGCTTTTCCCTCAACATTAAATGTCCTCTGGTTTAAAAGCTCTTGCTTTTCCATCCCCATCCGCTCACCATAATCCTTGTTTCTTTCCCCTGTCAGATATCCAGAAACTGCCACCAAGCCAGGTGGTAATACACGAAGTCAGTGATGAAGAAGAAACATCTCCACTCACTCTCACACTCGCAGCCACCAGCTCAGATGTAAACACTCCACGTAATTTAAAGAAAAACTCAAAAGCAGGATTCACATGTGCTGAGATACTGGGGATGAATGACAGCCAGGCAGGGGACAAGGGTATCAAGATGCCAGCGACCAGGAGGATGAAGTGATACGGAGGTTCCTCTGTAGAGGTCTCATAAGCACTTGTATGGAATAGGCTATAGAAAAAGGCTGGTGAGGATATAGAATGAAATATTGTAAGAGGGGCTGGGGTTTGGAATGTCATAGATTTGCATGGAGGGTATGTAACATAGTGAGGCATGTAACATAAGGAGTGTAACATAGTGAGTGGAGGCATGATGTGGCATAGCAGTATGTGGTCACTGAGGGGACATGAGAGATGAGGGCTCAACGGTCTTACTGTTTTAAATGCAACTGAGACAACATCCCAAAGCACCATGAGTTTTTTTTTAGAACAGGCTGCCTAAGCACCTGACAGCCTCTATAGCTGCCTCTGAACTCTTTTCAGAGATGGCAAACATCACTCACCACACTCCACACCCACAAACCCCACATCAAGAAAAAAAACCAATTTTGCAAGCACTTTCTTCTTAATCTGAGAAATATCTGAACTCCCATTGCCCTGTCTTGAAGATGAAAATCTAGCCATCAGAGAGTTTGAACAGTGAGAGAGAGAGACCAGGAACAAAAATTGCTGTAGTCTTCAGTAAGAGAAGTTGTTGGCTACCAGGCAGAATGCTGGGGAAAGCCTGTATGAATAGAAGGAATTCACAGTGAATTAAGCGTACTGGAAGATTTTTCCTGATGTGACCCCTACTGCTGAAAGTTGATTTGGGAATTCTCAGGAGATTAATGGAGAGGAACTCCAATGGTCAATAAGAACATAGGAACAGGAGTAGTCTATTCAGCCAGTCGCATCTGTTCTGCCATTCATTACAATCATGGTTAATCAGACACTTCAATGCCTTTTACCCAAACTATCCCCATAACCATTAACATTATTGTTAATCAAAAATCTATCAATCTTTGCCATAAACATGCTCAATTACTAAGCTTCCATTACCCTACAGAGTATGGAATTTCAGAAATGCACAAACCGCAGCGTAAAGAAACCCAAGTGGTTTTCCCTTATTCTCAACAAAGGGAAACATCTTGCCAGCACCTACGCTGTCTATTCCTTTAAGTATTTTGTAGGTTTCAATGTGTTCATTGAAACCTACAGGTCCAGTTTGCCCAATCAGTCTCCATAAGACATTGTCGCCATCCTCAGAATGCATCTTGTGAACATTTGTTTCACTCCCTCTCTGCCAAAAATATCCTTTGTGATGTAAAGGGATCAAACCTGTACACAATACCCCTGGTGTGATCTAACCAAGCTCCGATACAAATGTAGTTAATTCTCATGTGGTAAAGGCTAACATTCCATTGGCTTTCCCAATTGCTTGCTGCATTTGCATGTTAATCTTCAGTAACTTATGGGCAAGACCACCCAGATCCCTTTGTATATCTACACTTTCTAATTTCTTATCATTTAGGAAATATTCTGCATATTTTTTTCTTCTACCAAAAATGGATTACCTCATCTTTTCCAGGTTGTATTACATCTGCCAAGTTCACTGCCTACTCATAAAATCTGTCTAAATCCTCCTGTAACCATTTTACAACATCCTCACAACACACATTTCCACTACTTTGTAACACCCACAAATGTGGAAACATTATATTTGGTCCCCACATCCAAATTATTGATATATGTGAACAGCTGGGGCTCAAGTACAGACTTTATGGTATCCCATTATCCAGTTATTTCTATTTGCTGCTTTTTACCTCTCAGTCAAGGAAGTTATGATTCAGCAAAACAGGGAGAAGTGAACCTATTTCTAAGCCGTGTGTAACTTTAAATTGTTTCCTGAAAAGATTGCCTATCTGTGGAGAGGTGCTGTAAAATATATAAGCAGCTCTGTGTTATTAGACACAATAGACATGAGTAAGAATTGTCTTTTTGTAATTTGGAAGATTGGTTGCCGACTAAGGAGTGTTTAGTTGATTTTTATTTTAGTTTGTTTGTTACAGTAGAAGTCTTAAAACTTCAATCTTGTTCAATTCCTTTTTGTCAGTCACTGGGAATTCAAATCACTCATTTAAAGTTATCAGAATTTTCAGAGATTGGATCTCAACACAGTTCTGTTATGTATCTAGAGGAATGAACAGCAGTGGATAAGTATTTCAACGTTTGAGTTGTAAAGGCTTTTGGGGTGAAATTTATTTGTGCAGCATTTTTTCAGGTGGTACAATGCAGAGTTACATCAATTCCCTGATAGAACATAGAACATAGAACATAGAACATTACAGCGCAGAACAGGCCCTTCGGCCTTCAATGTTGCGCCAACCATTATAAAAAGCAATGACCCTCCAAACTAAACCATTCCCTTCTCTTCCATAAACTTATCAACTAACCTCTTAAACGCCACCAAACTTGGCGCATCTACAACTGCTGCAGGCAGGCATTCCACTCCCGAACCACCCTTTGGGTAAAGAACCTACCTCTGATATCCGTCCTATAACTATCACCCCTTAATTTAAAGCTGTGTCCCCTCGTGCTAGCTTTCTCCATCCTAGGAAAAAGGCTATCACTGTCCACCCTATCTAAACCTCTAATCATCGTATATGCTTCGATAAGGTCTCCTCTTAGCCGCCTCCTCTCTAACGAAAACAACCTCAAATCCCTCAGCCTCTCTTCATAAGACCTGCATTGATGGCATTGAAGGAACCTACATTGACAGTACGTGCAACATCCCACTGCATTGCCTGTCCCTGGAGAATCAATGTAGTCTGCATACAAATTTTTTCCCCTAGAGGTATTTATTTCTGTACAGTTCTCAAGACAAAATAAGAGCATGTCCTTTATGGCAATTTGAGTAACAGGAAGAACATAAATTATATTGATAAATATTAAATAGATATTGACCAGGAAAAAGGAATTGTGGAATATTCACAACTGACAGGTAAGAATGGATTGTAGTAGAGGAAATGATAATGGAAGATGGAGCTTTGGTTTAGCATTTTCAACAGAGCATTCAATGCAGCAGAAGACTAGGAAATAGGAGATTCTCTTCAATCTAAAAATAAAGGCTGCGATTATCAAAATAACTTGCTGATTGATTTTTGCAGTAAGAAAAACAGTGAAGCTTATCATAAAGCTGTGATGAACCTTGCACTTTGGGAAAAAGCTGTACCTTCTTTGTGTGATTGTCCTTTTAAATCCAACACAAAACTAAATTAAAAATGGTTCTTGCTAATGTTGAGATTACTTCAGTGAAACGTGCATGTAACTTTAGGGTAAAGTTGCTTTGGAAATTGAGAGTTAGCTCTGGCTAAAAGTAAATCAACAAGTAGCTGAATAGAGTTATGTCTTGTCAAGGCTAGGATTTTTAAAAAATTCTGTATATTTATTGTGTATTACAACCAGGATGTGGTCATTGCTTTCACCGACACTGCTGGTGAAAGAACCCATACCACCATGATTTCACAGAACAGACCTCCAGCATTTATTTTCTAATCACTGGAAAATATGGTAAGAAAAGTTGGCTGCCGTGCTGCACACCACTTGTGTCACCTGTGCCAGCACTTAGAAAAAATTCCATTAATAAAACATAGAAAATAGAAGCAAGAGCCGGCCATTCATTGTGATCATAGCAGATTTATCTCAACACCACACTCCAGTGCTTATCCCATAACTCTTGATGCCTTTGTTATCTAGGTATTTATTTCCTTTTCAAGCATATTCAGTGGCTTGACCTCCACAGCCTTCTGTGATAGAGAATTTCACAGGTTCACCATCCTCTGAGTGAAAAGATGACTCTTCATCTCAGTCCTAAATGGCATATCCCATATCCTGAGACAATCCCGTCATTCCAGGAACCAGTCTAGTGAACCTTTGCTGCTCTCCCTCTACAGTATGTATATCTTTCCTTAGGTGAGGAGAACAAAATTGCACACAATACTGTATGTGGTCTCAATACGAGGTGTGGTCTCACCAAACTCCTACACAGTTACAACAAAACACCCTTCCTTCTGTGCTTAAATCCTCTTGCAATAAAGACTACTTACCTTCCTAACTGCCTACTGTATCTGCATACTTGCTTTCAACGACTGATGTACAAAGACACTCTTTGTATATCGACATTTACTAATCTGCCACCATTTAAGTACGCTTTACTATGTTGAGTTAATTGAGTTGGCCGAAAATTAGCACCTGTAATATGGGGGCCTCAACAGGAGGCCAAGATGTTGTTTCTTTCTGTGCTTCCTCCTGCAGACCTTTTAGACCCAAAGCCTGCCTCTCTCTCTCTCTCTCTCTGTTTTTCATCAGCACTGTTGGTTGTTTGGTCTTCCAGGGAGAAAGCACTCTAAAGAGAAAAAACGTGTGTAGATTTCCAAAGCAAGGTCAAAAGCACAGCACAGGCACAGATCCACTCTGACTCCACCCAGCAATCAGCAGTCAACAGATCCAGCTGCTTCCAACAACTGCACAGATGACAGTCAGTATTCAAAAATCTTTTTGACTAAACCAATTAAACTAAATCAAATTATCTGAGGGACTAATTGAAATGGGTAGCCCACAAGAAGAGAACCACCTGAAACAAAAAACAAAGCAGAAAGGAAACTTAAAAATATCAAGCCCCTACCACACCCAACGGCCATGGAAGATATCATCGACGGTACCCTAGACACGGTGTGCTCCCTCTCCAGGGAAACCCAGCCATGAATGTTGCCGCAGTAGAGGGACAAACAGTTGGGTCGAGTGACCCCCTCGATCGCCTGTTGTCTGGATCCGGTCATAGCAAATTGGCCAGGCCCAGGAGCAAGTTCATGAGCGGGGTCACATTCATGATCAGGAGTGTGGGACTGAAATGCAAACAAAATGTCAATAAGAGGTTTTTAAGATGATTAAAAAGAGAGTGCAGCCGATAACAATCAGCATAGACATGGGCCCTGCACTCCACAAGATCGCAAAAAGCCAGGTTTCTTGGCAATTGGTGCAACCTACAGTTGTATGGAACTGCTGCATGCACCACCCTCTACTCCAGGTCCCTGAGATAATGCAGGAGAGAACCTCTATAGAGGGATCTCCAATGGGGACTTCTGCCGCCTTTCAGCAACTGGGCCCACCAAGGTGAAACCGGGCGACGGGTGAAGACATAGTAGCGGACGGTGTGCAGCGGCAGCCTATACAAGAGATGTTTCCATGTTAGAACATAGAACATAGAACATTACAGCACAGAACAGGCCCTTCGGCCTTCGATGTTGTGCCGACCAAAATAAAAAGCAATGCCCCCCAAACTAAACCATTCCCTTCTCTTCCATATACTTATCAATTAACCTCTTAAACGCCACCAAACTTGGCGCATCTACAACAGCTGCAGGCAGGGCATTCCACTCCCTAATCACTCTTTGAGTAAAGAACCTACCTCTGATATCCGCCCTATAACTCATACCCCTTAATTTAAAGTTGTGTCCCCTCGTGCTAGCTTTCTCCATCCTAGGAAAAAGGCTATCACTGTCCACCCTATCTAAACCTCTAATCATCTTATATGTTTCAATAAGAGCCCCTCTTAGCCGCCTCCTTTCTAACGAAAACAACCTCAAATCCTTCAACCTCTCTTCATAGGACCTGCCCTCCATACCAGGCACATCCTGGTAAACCTCCTCTGTACCCTCTCCAATGCCTCCACATCTTTCTTATAATGTGGGGACCAGAACTGCACACAATACTCCAAGTGCGGCGCACTAGAGTTTTGTACAGTTGCAACATGATGCTGCGGCTCCTAAATTCAATCCCCTACCAATAAAAGCTAAGACTCCATATGCCTTCTTAACAACTTTATCCACTTGACTGCCTACTTTCAGGGATCTATTGACACATACACCAAGATCCTTCTGTTCTCAACACTATTAAGAGCCCTACCATTAGCCCTATACTCTACACATTTATTGTTCCTGCCAAAGTGCATTACCTCACACTTTTCCAAAGAAAAGTTGTGGCAAAGAACACAGAGAGTATTTCCATGAGGTGGCTCAAGCTGTGGGGTGCCAGACCCAGGAAGGGAGATCTAGGCTTGGGCCAATATGAAATTCCATCCGAGCTGGGACGTGCTCAGATGGGATCCCACCCATGACGTGTGCTTCCTCGAGACCATGTGTGCCCTCAGGACCGAGCATGACCGTTCTAAGGTCATGGATGGTATTGGCTGCATGTCAAATGGCCATCCCTGCACGCTCAGCGAGCTCATGGGGCATCATCCAACCCACTCCTCCTCTGCCACCCAGTACCTCCCCGACTTTGATCACCCCGGCATCCACAGCCCTCCTCTCTGCCAGCCGCCTGAAATTGTATTGCTGAAGGAGCAGATTCCTAAATAGCGACTCTGAAAGAACTCCAGGCAAGGAAGAGCTGCAGCACAAGGCGACTGTATCCCAGACTTTGAGCAGATCTTGGTAAAAAATGCCTGCAAGAATTTCCGAAGACCCCCCAGATCTATGAAAAGGAGCTGCACCTCATAATTCAGGCCTTGCACCTAGTGGAAGAAATACATCGCCAGCGCTCACCATCATGGAGGAGACTCGACGTAAAGATATCTCTGCAGGATCTGGGGATGGAAGCTCGCAACACTGTGCCTGACCACCCTCTCTAAGTGGGAGAACCTCAGCAGCAACCAAGGGCACTCTGTTGTCCCAGAAGAACTGGACAAGGATTCTCTGGATGTTTGTGACAAAGTCAGGGAGAGGACTCCTAGTGACCGGCCAGTACCGTAACATCAGGTGATTTATGACAAGAACTTGTGCCCTTTAAAACAGCACTTGGAGCAATCCTGTCCAGTGATTCAGGCGAGCAGTGACTTTGCCTCCAATTCCTGCCAATTTATTAGCCAGGATTCTTCAGCTGGACAAAGATGGACTCGCAAGGAGAGGAGGTTGGTCCCACTCCAGGTGAAAGGCTGAGCTCCTACAGGAGGGGATCCGTCTCCCATGGACCAACCAGGAGTCTGGAACACTTGGCCTAGTTGATCCTGGCAGAGAACTCGACAGAATTCACGGCCTGGCACTCTCGCATCCCCTGCGGCCAGGTCTGTGAACATAAGGAGCACGCCATCAGCGTAAGCTGACAAGATCTCTCTGCAGAGTCAAACCCAGCAACTTCCTCTGAAGAGATGCAGGAATGGCTCCACGCAAATTGAATACAGTTAGCCAGGCAAGAGGCAACCCTGCCACAATCCTCCTCCAAAGTAATAGGGTGCCATAAACCTTAATGAGACAAACTGCGGAGGAAACATAAGCAGTAATCGAATCCGAGCAACAAAATGCGTCCCAAGCAGATTCTCGTGACCCACCTGTTGAACACCTTCTCCTGGTCAAGAGGCAGAAACATAGAACATAGAACAATACAGCACAAACAGGCCCTTCGGCCCACGAGTTGCGCCGATCACATCTATATCTACCAATCCACAGACCTATCTATAACCCCCTATCCTATTCATTCCCATATACTCATCCAGAAATCTTTTAAAAGACCCCAGCGAGTTTGCCTCTACCACCTCCAACAGCAGCCGATTCCATTCACTCACCACCCTCTGAGTGAAAAACTTACCCCAGACATCCCCTCTGTATTTGCTTCCCTGCACCTTAAATCTGACCATTTCAGCTCGGGGAAATAGTCTCTGAGAATCCATCCTATCTATTCCTCTCAACATTTTATAAACCTCTATCAGGTCGCCTCTCAACCTACGTCTCTCCAGCGAGTAGAGTTCCAGCTCCCTCAACCTATCTTCATAAGGCATGCCTCCCAATCCAGGCAGCATCCTTGTAAATCTCCTCTGCACTCTCAATAGCCTCTACATCCTTCCTATAGTGAGGCGACCAGAACTGCGCACAATACTCCAAGTGGGGTCTGACAAGGGTCTTATAGAGCTACATCATTACCTCCTGACTCCTAAACTCTATTCCTCGATTAATGAAGGCCAGTACACCGTACGCCTTCTTGACCACTTCCTCCACCTGTGAGGCTGATTTAAGAGCCCTATGGACCCGGACCCTGAGATCCTTCTGCTCTACAACACAGCTAAGACTCCTACCCCTTATATTGTACTCCTTCATCCCATTATTCCTGCCAAAATGGACCACTACACATTTATCTGCGTTGAAGTCCATCTGCCACTTCTCCGCCCAGTCTTGCATCCTGTCTATGTCCCGCTGCAACTTTTGGCATCCTTCCAGACCATCCACAACACCACCGATCTTTGTATCGTCGGCGAACTTGCTAACCCATCCCTCCACTTCCTCATCCAGGTCATTTATGAAAATGACAAACAGCAGGGGTCCCAGAACAGATCCCTGGGCACTCCACTGGTTACCGACCTCCATGCAGAACAAGACCCATCCACAACCACTCTCTGCCTTCTGCCGGCAAGCCAGTTCTGGATCCACGAGGCCAAAGCCCCTTGGATCCCATGCCCTCTCACCTTCTCCAGAAGCCTTGCGTGGGGGACCTTATCAAACGCCTTGCTAAAGTCCATGTACACTACATCCACCGCTCTTCCTTCGTCAATGTGTTCAGTCACATTTTCGAAGAACTCAACTAGGCTCGTAAGGCATGACCTGTCCTTGACAAAACCATGCTGACTATTTCTGATCAGTCTAAACTTCTCCAAATGTTCATAAATCTTATCCCTCAGAAGCCTCTCCATCAGCTTACCAACCACTGAAGTCAGACTCACTGGTCGGTAATTTCCTGGACTATCCTTGTTCCCTTTCTTAAAGATAGGATCCACATCCACAATCCTCCAATCCTCCGGAACCTCCCCCGTTTCCATGGATGATGCAAATATCATCGCCAGGGGCTCTGCAACCACTTCCCTCATCTCCCACAATAACGTGGGGTACATCCCATCTGGTCCCGGCGACTTGTCTATCTTGATAGAATTTAACAGGTCTAACACATCCTCTTTCCTAACATCCACATACTCAATCTTTTCCGTTTGCCTCAAACCTGCAGTACAACATCCCAGCTCACTTTCCACTGTGAATACCGAGGCAAAGCACTCATTAAGCACCTCTGCCATTTCTTCCGGATTCACACAGGCTTTTCCCCCTTCACCTTTTATAGGTCCTATCCCTTCTCTTCTCATCCTTTTACTTTTCACATATTTGTAGAAGGCCTTGACAGACCAGACCTCTGGGAATGATTTATTAGATCCCAGACCAGATGGAGATTATCTTGAATGGTTCAATCTGAGACCGTGTAGGACAAGTCAGAGTGAATCATGTGGTTCAGCACAGTGCCAATGTGTGTTAACATGGCCCTGGCAAAAATGTTATTATCCGTACTGAGGAGGGAGACTGAAGTCAGTTTTTAAGTTGGTGGAGATCCACTTTTCTTGGCCAGCAGGGCAATAATAGCCCTGCGCCACAAAAGGGGCATCACCCAGTCGCAATACTCTGCCCCAGGACCATCATGTAGTTGTTTCCCAGGTCAAAGAATAAAGAACAACACAGCACAGGAAACAGGCCCTTCAGCCCAACGAGCCCATGCCGCTATTTTAACAGTGTGAGTTCCCTCTTCCATTCTTGACCCTTGTCAATGCTTATGGAGATCCATGTTGGAAACCAGATTGAGGGGTCATCCCAGAATGCCGTGAAGAACTCCACTGTCAGTCCATCCAGCCTGGGGCTTTGCCCCTTGTCAAGCTGTTGAGCGATCCAGTCAGCTCCACAGGCTGATAGGAGCATCAATCCTATTGGCACCTCAAGGCCAAACTGCTATAGGTCCTAAGGTGTATTTATTAACATCACAAATAGGCTTACATTAATACTGCAATGAAAATACTGTGAAAACTCTCAAGTTGCCACATTCCGAGGCTTGTTTGTGTACAATTTAGCATGCCCAATGCACCTAATCAGCACATCTTTCAGATGGTAGAAAACCAGAGCATTTGGAAGAAACTCATGTAGACACAAGGAGAACGTGCAGACTCCGCACAGACAGTGACCCAAGCTGGGAATCAAAGCCAGATCCCTGGCACTGCGAGGCAACAGTGTTAACCACTGTGCCACCAAATGCTTCAGCCAAGCCATTTGCACTGATCTGCTGAGCTCCTCCTTCACTGAGGATGAAGATATTTGTGGAGTCTTCTCCTCCACTGAGTTGTTAATTGTCCACCAGCATTCATGACTGGATGGGACAGGATAGTCAATCTGATCCTTTCATTATAGGATTTCTTAGCTCTGTCCATTGAATGACATTTTGGCAGTTTGGCGTGCAACTAATCCTGTGTTGTAGCTTCACCAGGTTTTCAGTATGCCAGGTGTGGTGCCTGGCATGTCTTCCTGCACCCCTCATTGAACAGGGTTGATACCCGGGTTTGATGGCAATGGTGGAATGGAGGTTAAATATTGTGCTTGAATACAATTCTGCTTCTCCGGATGGCCCACAGCTTTTCATGGATGCCCAGTCTTGAGTTGCTAAATCTGTTGAAAATCTAACTTACTTAGCACGGAAGTAGCGTCACACAACACATTGGAGTGTGTCCTTAGTGTGATGATAGGACTTTGTCTCCACAAGGACTGTGCCCTGTCACTCCTACCAACACTATAATGATGGATTGGTGAGGAAAAGGTCAAGTTGGTTTTTCCCTCATGTTTCCCTCACCACCTGTCACACACCCAGTCGAACAGGTTTGTCCTATGGGTTACAGCCAGCTCAGTCAGCAATGGTGCTAACAAGTCACTCTTGGTGATAGTTGTTGAGGAGGGGAGGAGAAAGGGGAGGGGGGAATGTAGGTGACAATTGGTAATCAGCAGGAACTTTCATTTTTAGCTATGAGGTTGTATAAAATCGATTTGTTCTCATTGGAATGATAGAGGTTGAGGGGTGATCTAATAGAGGTCCACAAGGTTATGAGTGGCATGGACAAAGCGGATAGTCAGGTGTTCTTTCCTAGGGTAGAAAAGTCAAGAACTAGGGGAAATAGGTTTACGATGCCGTGGAGAAAAGTTTGGAGGAGATGTGTGAGGCAAGTTTTTTTTCACACACAGTGTGGTGAATGTCTTGAATGCGCTGTCTGGGGAGCTGGTAGGAGCAGGTAGAATAGCAGCATTTAAGGGACAACTAGACAAATACAGGAATAGGATGGGAATGGAAGGATATATACTCCATAAGTGCATATTGTTTTAGTTTAGGCAGGCATCATGACCAGTGCAGGCTTGAAGGGCCTTTCTGTGCTGTACTGTTCTTTGTTCATTGTTCCTCTGTTTGACCTGATGCCATGAGATACATAGGGTCTGAAATCAATGTTCAGGATTCCCAGAACAACTCCCTTCCAACTACATACTACTGTTCTGGCACATCTGGTGGGCTTAGCTTATTGGTGGGACAAGACATACCTAAAGATGATGATGGTACTATGAGAGCAGGAAATACTGGTAAGATACTGCAGGTCTGGCTGTATCTGTGGAGAGAGAAGTAGAGTTAAAGTTTTGAGTCCATATGACTTATCATCAGAGCTAAAGTAAGTGAGAATTCTGATGAATATTATACTGTTTAAGATGATGTGAAGTAAGATGGAAGGTCAAGGATAGTTGGAAGTTCAGAAGTGATTTGACAAAAATGTCATGGAGCCATTTAATGGGAGCGTTAATGGGAGTGTTGATGACTAAGAAAGGTGCTAATGGTGGCATGAAAGTGAGATAGTAGAGTGCTTTATGGCAGAACAAGGGTCAGTGCTCAGTGGAAGCAAAATTTAAGAATAAGTGACAGTCGGCCCAATGGGGGTGGAGGGTGGGGCTGGGGAAAAAATTGGATAAAAAGAAGGGTCAGAATTGAGAAGCAATTTTACCAACTTCCTGAAATTGTTGAAATCATTGTTAAGTCCAGAAGAGATAAAATGCCTAGCTGCAAGAATTCAGTTCCCATTGGGTTTCACTGGAACATTGCAACAGGCCAAAAATGGATACGTAGACATGAGAGCAAGATGGCAAAATGGCAAGCAAGAGGAAGGTTGAGCTCATGCTTATGAGCTGAGCAAAGGTTTCCTCAAAGCAGTCACCCAGCCTGTGTTTAGTGTCCTCAACATGGAAGAAACCCCACATTGTGAGCAGCATGATTGTGGGGTCTGAGACATTCACTGGAAGGCATGATTCCATAAATAGAACTATTAGGCTGTTCCTAATTGAATTCTTAGGACACTGAGAGGATGGAAAATCTAGAAAATGTGTAGTGGCTGTCAATGAGTATGCAAGCGTCAATCATTAATTTCTAGTGAGGAGTTTTACAACAGAAAAAAACTAAACAAAATTTTTGGATTGGAGCAAAATGCTCAGATGCAGTTTGATCAGCTCCTGGTCTATCATAAATAACACAGATAAGTTATCTATCAGAAACTTTTACAGCACCATCATAATCACTGCTTACCTCCAGTATTATGGGAGGTGAACTTTGCTACTCTATGGTTCAGTCAAATACACTGGTCATGCTGATATTCAACTGCATTTAGTCCAAGGGCAAACAGCAAATTTTCTGAGTAACTTATAAGCTCAATTGTACATACAACCAAATACACAAGTTGTACAATGTAGAAATTGTGAAAGGTGAAAAGTGTAATCCAAATCACTACTCTTCAATCAATTTATCTTACAAGGTTCAAACTTTAAATTTGTTTGAGAATTTTCAAATTGGCTAGAAACAATAGTGACGAAACATTCTCTCATAAGAGTCCATAATCTCTAAGCACCATATGTTGACTGCTCACTTTCTCTTCATTATAAATGATTTCAGAAAAGAATTAAACATCTATTTCTTGTTAGTAGTTTTGAGTTAATAGTGACAGTTGGTTTGACAAATTCCTGGAGTAAATTCAACTAAACCATTCAAGCTTTTCCTTAGGCTATTCTTGTTAAATGTATACCTAATCTTGTTAATGAGGTTGTGATAACATTTTGTTTTGATGCACAATAACTTGAACATTACAGCAAGTAGTGTTAACCTTTCTGCACACTGCATTTTTACTGCACACTGTGGACAATTATCAAAATATTTTTTTGGAAAGTTCTGAAGTAACAGATCTTGCAAACTGAATCACTTACTCCACTGAACAATGCACTGCTCAAATTTGAATCTCTGCTCCACATTCCAAAGGCACCCTAGAAACCAGGAATGCACTGGCGTTCTTGGACTGCGCATTGCTATAATACAAATGATGGACAGCAGCCAAAGAGATTTACAAAACAATCACCTTCACTTTGAATGGAAAATTCCAGAAGTATATGAGGCTGCTTGGTACTGCTTTTTGCGTGATCTGATCTGCTGGAGCTTTGTCAGGAAGTTAGGGTAACTCCCTAAAAAATGAAGCTCATTAAACTACTACAAATGGAGCCATAGAATGCTATTCAGCCCATCAAGTCTGCACTAACCACAATCCCTCCCAGCCCCCATCCCGGTAAACCCATATATTCACCTCACTAATCCATCGACACCAAGGAGAAATTTAGCATGGCCGATCAATCTTACACGTGCCTCTTTGGACTGTGGGAGGAAACCAGAGTTCCTAGAGGAAACCCATGCAGACATGAGGAAAACATACAAACCTCACATAAACAGTGACCAACCCAAGAATCAAATCTGGGTCTCTGGTGCTGTGAGGCAGCAATGCTAATCACTCTGCCACCGTGGTGGATGGAGTTACCTTCAAAATCTCATCTAAGACACTTTCAGACATTGTTAAAAACAATATCTTCAAGCTCCATCACTGTAATACAGAAACCGGTCCATTTTGAATAGTCTATGAATATACCTGATGATGTTTTCAAATTTGCTTCCCTTTTGCCAGTGATTTTTTTCATTCTTTCACAGGATGTGGGTGTCACTAGCCTTAATGCCCATCCCTAGTGTGTGAACGTTCATATCGAATGTGTGACACAGCTATATGTTAGCTTTTCATGTCTGTTCTCCATTTTCAACTGCTTCAATCCTTGCGTCCCCGGAAGTTGCAGGACTTTTATCTTATATGGGTTAAAAATCAGAGATCACTTCCTGAGTCTCTCCATTGGAGTACAGTGTGTGTGTTACATCTTCTCTTGTTGCTATGAAGTGTAGTCAAATGCAGGTATCAGCTGACAGATCAGATTGATGTACAGCTATCAAAAATATTATATTGTAACCAGATTTGAGAACATCCCTTTATAGATGACTATTTCACTCTCACAAACCTTGGATTCAGTGAACGAAATTGCCGTTTGGCAGGTGTCACAGTGATTTTGATGCCCTGCTAAGTTCAGAAAAATCATTTGTCTCTCACAGGACAATATACAAATAACAGCACTTTGCAGTGACTCTACTACAAATACCTTCGCTGTCAAAACTTCACAGGTGATTAGGTCTGCCTTGTTGACCAACAAGCGGCATACAAACGGTGGGTCGTGAGAGAGCTGCTCTTGGTTGTTGCTTCGAGAGTTGCCTAGTGCTTCACATCGTTAGTGTACGCTTAAACTGGACCATCTGATGGGCAACATGACAGCTCAGTGACTATCACTGTTTGCTGTGTAAATACATGGATTTGGGCTGGTGTCTGCAGGAGTTTGGCTAATGCATGTCTTTTGGAATGTGTGAGGAAACCAGAGCACCTGGAGAAAACCCATGCAGACACAGGCAGAGCATGCAGAATTTTACAGTAACTTCATTGCAGTGTTAATGTAAGCCTTACTTGAGACTAATAAATAAACTTCAACTTTAATCCACACAGACAGTGACCCAAACCAGAAATTGAACTAGACCTCTGGCACTGTGAGGCAGCAGTGCTAACCACTGTGCCATCATTACAGGTTTTCAATACAAATCACATACTACATTAGGGGTTGTCATTAGAAGTAATTTCTGCTGAAATTCTTGTAAAAGTTGACATTGTTTTCCAGAAGGCTTGGGGGCTTGAACAGTAGATTCCCTCAACTCAATCAGATGTTGTGAACTGGAGAATTCATTGTACGATAGGCTAAAAAGCGAATCTTACTTCAAGATCTAGTTAATGAGATAGTATGCCTAGGGTATAAGAAGTTTCCTTGAGTTTCTTGCGGACTACATAACATTTTTAAGCACCAATCCTATTAACATTCTTTAAATGGGGGAAGGGAGCTTGCAGTAACTTTCCTAACCAGAAGGCTATAAGTCTGTGAATAATATAAAAAAGATGTGGATACACTTCCCATGCTGCATGGTTCTTCACACAGTACCAGTCTTGGGGGCAGTTATTAATACAGATTTCTCTTGTTCCTCCTTTGAGCCAAAAATGACCATGTTCATCCACTGAGGTGTTTGATAAAGCTTCAGTGGGTATATAGGTGACCACTGAAGCACAACTGTGTCTGTGGCAGAGTATTGAGATTTTGGCAAGTTCTGGACTTTACCAGGGTGTTGCCTGGTATGGAAAGCATTAGCTATGAGGGGAGGTTGGAGAAACTTGGTTTGTTCTCACTGGAATGATGGAGACTTGAGAGGTGACCTGATAGAAGTTTGCAAGATTATGAGGGGCATGAATAGAATGGATAATCAGTAGCTTTTTCCCAGGATGGAAGAGTCATAGAACATAGAACATAGAACATTACAGCGCAGAACAGGCCCTTCGGCCTTCAATGTTGCGCCGACCAATATAAAAAGCAATGCCCCTCCAAACTAAACCATTCCCTTCTCTTCCATATACTTATCAACTAACCTCTTAAACGCCACCAAACTTGGCGCATCTACAACTGCTGCAGGCAGGGCATTCCACTCCCGAACCACCCTTTGGGTAAAGAACCTACCTCTGATATCCGTCCTATAACTATCACCCCTTAATTTAAAGCTGTGTCCCCTCGTGCTAGCTTTCTCCATCCTAGGAAAAAGGCTATCACTGTCCACCCTATCTAAACCTCTAATCATCTTATATGTTTCAATAAGGTCCCCTCTTAGCCGCCTCCTTTCTAACGAAAACAACCTCAAATCCTCAGCCTCTCTTCATAAGACCTGCCCTCCATACCAGGCAACATCCTGGTAAACCTCCTCTGTACCCTCTCCAATGCCTCCACATCTTTCTTATAATGCGGGGACCAGAACTGCACACAATACTCCAAGTGCGGCCACACTAGAGTTTTGTACAGTTGCAACATGAAAAGTCAATAAGTCAGTTACTAGAGGGCATAAATTTAAAATGCAAGGGGCAAGGTTTAAAGGAGATGTACGAAGCACGTTTTTTTACGCAGTGGGTAGTGGATAACTGGAACTCACTGCCAGGGGAGGTAGTAGAAATAGATATGGTAGTGACTTCTAAAGGGTATCTTGACAAATATATGAATAGGGTGGGAATAGAGGGATACGGTCCCGGGAAGGGTAAAGGGTGTTAGTTTAGTCAGGCAGCATGGTCGGTGCAGGCTTAGAGTGCTGAAGGGCCTGTTCCTGTGCTGTAATTTGCTTTGTTCTTTGGCTCCTTGTGTTTTCTCTCTACCTGGGAGAAATACTTGCTGCTGAAGGAAGCCACACCCTGTTTTATTTGGTTGTGTTAGGTGCAGTGATCCTGGTGGACTTCTTCCAGGATTCTAAGTTGATATCAAAACTCCTAAGTGAGTGTCCTTGTAATACTTCCATTGACTCCCATGAAAACGCACCCCATTCTCAAGCACTCCATAGAAAATTTGCTTTGATATGTGAGTGTCAGGCGTTCTAGCTATATAACCAGCCTAACTCAGTATTGACTGTCTCAATGTGATATGGGTACTTAGCTGAACACCTCTGTGTCTGGCACTTTGTTCTGCAACCTGATCTTCAGAAGCTTCCAAAAGTAGCTCAAGTGAAAGTGATTGAGTTTCTTGACCTGATACAGGTACACAGTCCAATTCTTGCATGCACAATGGGCAGGACTTATTTAAATGGTAAAAGATGGCAGCATGCTGGTGGGCAGAGGGACTGGGCGTCCTTGTGCAAGAATCACAAGGAGTTTGCAGATGCTGCAGGTAATTAAGAAGGCAAATGGAATTTTGTCCTTCATTGCTAGAGGGATGGAGTTTAAAAATAGCAAGGTTATGTTGCAGCTGTATAAGGTGCTGGTGAGGCTACACCTGGAGTACCGTGTACAGTTTTGGTCTCCTTACTTGAGAAAAGATATACTGGCACTAGAGGAGGCGCAGAGGAGATTCTGGAGTTGAGAGGGTTGGCTTAAGAGGAAAGACTGAGTAAACTGGGACTATGCTCATTAGAATTCAGAAGAATAAGGAAAGATCTGAAAGAAACATATAAAATTATGAAGGGAATAGATAAAATAGAAGCAGGGAAGTTGTTTCCACTGGTGGGTGAAACCAGAACTAGGTGGCAAAGCGTCAAAATAAGGGAAAGCAGATTTAGAACTGAGTTGAGGAGAAACATTTTCACACAAAGAATTGTGAATCTGTGGAATTCCCTGCCCAGTGAAGCAGTTGAAGCTATCTCATTAAATGTTTTTGAGGCAAGGATAGATAAATTTTCGAACAATAAAGGAATTAAGGGTTATGGTGAGCAAGCAGGTAAGTGGAGCTGAGTCCACTAAAAGATCAGCCATGATCTTATTGAATGGCGGAGCAGGCTTGAGGGGCCAGATAGCCTACTCCTGCTCCTATTTCTTAAGTTCATATGACTATTGCTGTATAGACTTTCAGTTTGGAGACAGATTTACTCGTGTGGTCCCCAATTGATATTTGAAGTCTGCTACAGTCTGCACTTGCTTTGGCAATTTTTACATGTATTTCATTGTTAATATAGACAGCTTGAGAGAGTGTGCTGCTGGGATACATGAACTTAGCCACAGATCCTGATCAGGAATAGAAACTTTGGGCATGAGATATGGCTTTCCCAGAGCAAACTAGCCCAGAACTTCAGTTTTCTCTGTGCTGATCGTAAGGCTGAAGTTGTTGCCTACCTTGAAGAGACTATGCTACATTTTATGTTCAGCTCTGAACCAGCAGCTAGTGCACTTCAATGGCTACCAGGAAATCATTATGTTCTTGGAGACCTTCGTCTTTCCCTGGAGTCACCTCAAATTCAGCAGATTCCTGTCCATGTAACTTCTGATATTGATGCCAGGATCACCATCATGGAAACAATTGGAAAACATGACAGAGAAAAACATATTGAAAAGGGCTGGTGCTAACATGCCAGGCTGTTTAACTCTATAAGGGGCTGAGAATGTATTTGAAGATGCATCATCTGCAACATGCACGAGCAAGTCTTTTGGAACTGTCAAAATATTATAATGAATCTCTCAAGGCAGCCACATTTCTCCATTATCTTCCAAAAACCTTCACGGCTGAACTGTGTCAAAGACCTTGGTCAGGTTAACAAACATGTTCTGGAGTAACATCATAATAAAAACACTTACTGGAGTAGCCATGAAAACGAAGAGAAAGATAAAGCTGGTATAGCCTATGTTGTCATTAACCATTGCATCAGTAAGCTATCTTGCCTTTTCGAGGACGTTAATGATTGTTCGATGCTGCATGGCAACAGGCAATTAACTCTCATCAGTGGATATGCCACAGCCATTACCATCTTGATGAAATTATGGATATACTTTCAATCATCCCCTCTACTCTCTGATCATCACTGCCACAAAGTCAAACAGCCTTGACAACTTCAATGCAAAAGTTGGTGCAGATCACCAGGCCTGGGAAGACATTATCAGCCAAAAACAGTGTTGGTCATTTTAACATTAAAAAGATTTCTAAAAGCATATTTGATGCACTCTATTTTGCAGACTTAGAATTTTATAGCACCTCTACTTTGGGATTGCACATTCTAACCAGCCATTTTACTTCACAAGGCAGATCTTAAACGTTGGAGCAACAAACACATTTCTCATTCATATTTCTTTTGAAAGTCCAGGTTTATAATTTACTTGATTATCAGACATGCCTCTCTGGACATTAAGCTAGAAATAAGCATTTCAGGCCCATATTTACTGCTAAATCCAGTGAAGGCCTTACACAAAAGTGCCTCTGTTGGGTCTTCTGTTTCTGAAGATTCAGGCAGATATTCCTTATTCAAATAAGTTCCTCTGACTCATCTACTTTATAGTGTTACTGCTAAAGCCGAGGCTCTTCATATACCACTATGCAAAGTTTAAAGAGGCTTGGCTTCTCGATGAATCTATTTTCAGTGCAATAATAAATGGGTTAAAAGTAAGCTTTTACTCACATCTTCTCTGCTAAAATGAATTAAAGCAAGAATTTCATCTCCTAACTTTAAGTTCCCTCCAAGCCCCACACCACAGCCTAACTTAGAGTTATTTCATTGTTCCTTCTCTGTAGCTGAGTCAAAATCCCACTAATAGCAATGTGATTGTACCTACACTACATGGGCTGCAGTGTTTCAAGAAGGTGATTCATCACCACCTTCTCAAGGGGAATTAGGGTTGAGCAATAAATGCTGACTTAGCCTGGGACACCCACATCCCAGGCATCAATAAAAAATACTTCAAAGCACATCCTTTCCCAATTGCTCACCTTCAGATAAGAGTTTAAAAAAAACACATTAATCACATCTGAAAGTAGCCCTCCAGTCTGGAAAGTTACTAAAAATGCCATTCCATCAATAAAGCAGTTAATGTAAAACATTGACAGAAGGCTAAGTTTTGATTAAGTAAGGCTGATTAAAAGAAAGAACAATTGTGTGAATGTGCCTTGATTTCTTATGTTGTTTCAGTTATGGGGTAGGTGTGGTAAATTTTTGCCTTCAATGCTCTGATGTGATTTCTCCCCATTCTAACTAGTTATTTTTTGTTTTAAAGTTGCCACGTGAAGGCGATTTGTTATATTCACTCCCTGGAGAAGTACAAGGCTGGAAAAGACTGTACCTTTTATTGAACAGTCCTAAAGTCCATCCATCATATTAGTCTAAACCTTTGTCCCAGCTTTCAATGTTCCTTCCCAGTCACAATTTCTTCCCAAAATTATATTCTAACAAAAATTTCTGTAACACCTAGACTGATCCGATTCCCTTTCATTCACTTAAAAATAAATTTACTTGAACAAACTAGAATGATGCCCGGTATGGAGGGATTGTCTTACGAGGAAAGGTTAAACAGGTTGGGACACATTGGAATTTTGAAGGATGAGAGGTGATCTCGCTGAAGCATGTAGGCTTCTTAAAGAGCTTGATGGGGCAAATGTTGAGAGGATGTTCCCCCTCAGGGGGGAGATTAGAACCAGATGGCATAGTCTCAGGGTAAAGGGGCACCAATTTAAGGGATGAGGAGGAATTTCTTCTGTTAGTGGGTTGAGTGTTTTTGGAACTCCTTGGAACAGAGAGCTGTGGGGGCAAAATTCTCGTGTATATTTAAGTCTGAAATAGATTTTTGATCAGTAACGGAATCCAGGATTACAGGGAAAGGAAAGGAAAGTGGATGTGAAGAATGTCGGCTCAGCCAGGATCCTAATGAATGGTGGAGCAGGCTTCAGGGGCTGAATGGCCCACTTCTATTCCTATTCCTTATTTTCTTATGGTAAGTATCCACAAAAAATAATCATTAACTTGACCATAAGTTTATCTCCAAAATTTTCTATTCCCTTTATCAAAATCAACTTGCCACATCTCATTGAGCCTCTGAAAAACCTGAATACCAGGCACTGCCTTGCCCACCTCCTAATATTCATGGTTACCGACTGATTCCTGAACATGCAGAAATCTGTCCTCAACATAATAAATTACTATTCTTGACAACCATCTACAACCCACAAAATCTGCCATGCCCTCAAGCGATGATCATTTTCAGTATCTTGAATAAACATATGATTAGAATTATTCAGTAGTCAGCAGTATTGAGAAAGTTTCGTCAATTCATCTTAACATTTCTATCACAGCTGCCTACATGTGTGCATTATTAGTTGTCTAAGGCAGTACCAGTTGTTAGTCACAAAGAAGCTGATTGAAGTATTGGACTGTAAATCAATTCCCAGCAATTAGGCAAACATCAGTTTTGCAAATGGAATTTGGAACTGACAGGCTGTTGAGATATTTCTGTTCTACAATCGTTGTTTGGAATTTCTGTATTAAATCTTTGGTCTGTTGAAGTAGCTTTGGTTGTCTCATGATTTCTTCTTTGCCTTTTCCTTGAGTTTGTCAACTTTTGTCCATCACTATTTGGCCTTCAGCCATATCTGCCACCTCACTTTACCTTTTCATTTCTTCAAACCTATCTTTGACGCAAACTCATCTCTTAACAATGGAAATCAAGGAATAAAGTTCCACTCAAAAATCAAGCACAATCTATTTGATTTTGATTTATTATTGTCACATATATATTAGCATAGAGTGAGGAGTATTGTTTCTTGTGCGCTGTACAGACAATGCTTTCCATTCATAGAGAAGGAAATGAGAGACTGCAGAATGTAGCATTTCAGTCATAGCTAAAGTGTGGAGAAAGATCAACTTAATGCAAGGTAAGTCTCCGATAGCAGCAGGAAAGAAACTGTTCTTGAGTCAGTTGGTACATGGCCTCAGACTTCTGTATCTTTTTCCCAACAGAAAAAGTTGGAAGAGAGAATGTCCAGCGTGCATGAAGTCCTTAATTATGCTGGTTGCTTTGACAAGGCAGTGGGAAAGGTAGACAGAGTCAATGGATAGGGGGGCTGGTTTCAATCTATTGAAAGGCAGAATAAGTTCAAGGAGCTTACTAATTTCTGGTAATTTGTTACATGTATCTGTGAGCACTACTGCAATGTCTTCTGTTATGTACCACATTGAAAAAATGTTTGTACTGCTCAATAATGATAGAAATGATAATTAAACGATTATTTAATTCCACAAAGCATTGGTCACAGAATGTCAGAGAATATGAACCTTTATTAGGAAGAGAATCATTTGGAGCAATAATTGTGGTAAATGGACCAATTTATCAGAATAAATTATTCAGTTATGAGAATTTGGGAGGAGTGTGAAAGAAATTAGATCATTTAATTAATGAGCATTAGTAAAAAATTATTGAACATTGTTAGATGGTATTTGGGATTTAGTAGTGAAAGTTGGTAGTGAGCAAGGAATGGATCAGAAATGAAAGGAGTAGTGAACATTTGAAGAAAATAACATAAAATGGGAAGTGCTGCCACAACTCATCCAGCCTGGCAGCATCTGCAGAGAACAAAACAGAGCTAATGGCCAGAATTTTACCAGCACACCCGCTCGAGGTTCATAAGATTGTCTCTGAGGTCAATGGGAAATATTGTTTTACGAGCCTCACCCACCCCAATTCTAGGCCAGGTGTCCCAGTAAAATCAGAGCTAATGTTTTTAAGTCCAAGTGGTTCTTCTTTGGAACTGAACTGAACTAGTGGAGTATTGAAGGAGTGAGCAATTGAGGTATGCAGCGTAGAAATTTAGAAATGGAGTAACGACTCAAGGAAGAGGATAGCAGCAATCAGGAGTAAAAAGTGAAAAGTTGAGAAGAGGTCCATTAAAAAAGAGCCTTGGAAAGAAGCAGGCCGGAAAAAAAAGTATATGCTATTTCATCAAAATAACTGGAAAAAGAAAATGGTGGCTGAAACAGAGCATAGAGACCAGCTTACGACTTTTAAAACAACTCTTCAAATAATCAGGGAGCACAGGGAAAATTGCAGCCATGCAGTGTGTGCCCTGTTGGCTGAGGGGAGCAACACTGAATCCAGGAGCTTAAGTGTTGATCGCATGAACTACCTTTTGCTGGATGGCATCAAGTGTCCTGAGAATTTTCCAACTGTGCCCATGTATCTAGATGAGTGATAAGTATTCATCATACTGCTAAATTGAATTTTGGAGATAATGGAGAGACTTTTAAAAATTTGGAGGTTAACCAGTCATTACAGAGTACCCAGATTCTATATTGCTCTTATAGCCATGACATTGATATAGCTTGTCCAATGGTCAATAGTGACCTCTAAATGTAGATAATAGGTTGTTCAATGGTGATAGTGCTATTGAAGGTCAAGAGGAGGTGTTTGGGCCTTTTCTTTTTGGAGATAACACTTATGCAGCATGAATGTTCTCTGTACTTGCCAGTCCAAACTGGGGTGGTGGCTGAGAGGTTGAACAATAGAAAGGGTGATCGCATCCTGATGGTACCTTATCCTTCCTCATTAACCTCTGCTACCTGGTATCTTGAACCTAGAGTAAAAGAGGTGCTGGAAAAACAGGGAGGTACCTTATGACAATAATTTGATGGATGGCTTTTCACTTGGCTTTGTTGCTTCCGTCAGGTTAAACCTCAACTTGCACGACAGTAATCAGTGATGGGGGGACATTCACACCTCATTCCATTTGTTCTGAGGAGAAGGTTGCATCAGGCTTTTGCCAACTATCCCTTCTTTGCAGCATCCCAGATACAAGTACATCTACCTCACCCCGCTCCAGCTTTCATTGTTGAACTGGGTTATGACATTTCTCATATCATTCTAAATGATTTATTTGGTTGAGAAGGACATTCGAAGTTACAGTAGAGCTTGACATCATTCCGTATCTGCCATACCTCCCCATCCCAATAATGTTTTCAAAATACAACTATTCAATTGCTGGTATTACTTGCACCCTTATAATCTTCAGCAATATTTAAAGTCATGGACCCAGAATTATTAATGGCTCAGCATTAGCATTCAACATTAGCGTTTTGTGTTTGGGTGGTGAATGTCCTTTTATGGATCAAGCTGCAGAGTAAGGGTGACATGACCCAAGAAGCCAGTCAGGGAGCAGGTGAGAGATGAGTTTGTGCTTCTGTTCCAGAACCTTTTTGGGAGCTGAAAGCTTCTGTTTAACTTTGTAGTTTAACCTGTAAATGAATAAGTTGTATATTCCCTAAACTTGTGAACAACATAAGAACGTAAGAAATAGGAGCAGGAATAGGACATCTAGCCCTTTGAGCCTGCCCCGCCATTCAATAAGATCATGGCTGATCTGAAGTGGATCAATTCCACTTTCCCGCTTTCTCCCTATGACTCTTAATTTCCTCATCTATCTGAAATCTATCCACACATGACTTAAATATATTCAACAAGGTAGCTTCCACCACTGGGCAGAGAATTCGAGAGATTCCCCATCCTTTGAGTGAAGAAGTTCCTCCTCAACTCTGTTTTAAACTGCCTCACCCTTATTTTGAGACTTTGACCTCTAGTTCTGCTATCCTTTCTAAGTGGGAAGAATCTATCTATCTCTACTCTACTTAGTCCCTTCATTATCTTGTAAGTCTCTATAAGATCCCCCCTCATCCTTCTAAACTCTAACAAGTACAGGCCCAGTCTATTCAACTTCTCTTCATAAGGCCTCCCCCTCATCTCTGGTATCAGCCTGGTGAACCTTCTCTGTTCTCCCTCCAAGGCCAATATATCCTTTCACAAATAAGGGGACCAAAACTGCACACAGTACTCCAGTTGCGGTCTCACCAGTGCCCTGTACAGTTGCAGCAAGACTTCCCTGCTTTTATATTCTATCCCCCTCGCTATAAAGGCCAACATTCCATTCGCCTTCTTGATCACCTGCTGCATCTGCATACTGGGTTTTTGCGATTCGTGCACAAGGACCGCCAGATCCCTCTGACTGTAGCATGCTGCAGCTTTTCACCCTTTAAATAATAATCCCTCCTACTATTATTTCTACCAAAGTGGATAACCTCATATTTGCTAATGTTCTACTCCATCTGCCAGGTCCTCACCCACTCATTCAGCCTACCCTGATCTCTCAGACTCTCCGCGCCTTCCACGCAATTCACTTTTCCACTCACCTTAGTGTCATCAGCAAATTTTGTTACTCTACATTCAGCCCCCTCCTCCAGATTGTCTATGTAAATGGTAAACAAGAATTATTACTCTGGTGATTCGGGTAAAAGCAAGTTTTGAGCTGATGATATAGGGCCCTGTTTTATCATTTTGATTCTAAGTGCTGGGCAGACTTGAAACTGGGAGTTTTTCAGGTCTGACATTTAGGCCCTTTCCGAGGCCCTCCCATGCACAGTCTGCCTGCAAAAATATTAATGATTCCGAATCACGCTGCAGAAGCCTCTGGGCGGGACTTAACGCACCTGAAACGCTGCATCTCTGATCGGCACTTCCAACTGCGTGTAGTGATAGAATGTCGCTCCCTGCCACGTCCCTCCTGGGCTGGATAATGCCTTCCCCTAACCCTTACAGATATTACCCCATCCCACAACATTACTAACTCCCTTATCTCCCCCACAACCTGCCACCCAGACTGATTGTGGAGCCCTCCCCCTTCCTCCCACCAATCTCAGGCAGAGTGGCAATAGATCTCCCTTCCCTACACATTGATCTCAGGCAAAGTGATTCCACCCCACCCCTCACTGATTTCAGGCAGAGGGGCAGCAGGCCCCCCTCGCTGATCTCAAAAGAGAGCTATCGGAAGCTAGGCACTTACCTCCTCACTAACTCTCAATGATGGAGCGCCAGAGACGTCTGTTTCACACCAATTCTGGATGGGTGAACACAGTAATAAAGGGAGAAGTGCCGATAAAGTTAGGCATGCAACCCATTAAGTTAATTTAAATGCATGCAAATGCAGTTAAATGGCCATCGCGCCAATTTCAGGTGCATTCCTGATTGCTGCCATTTTCGGGCCTAGATAAAGGGGAAACCAGCGCAGAGGTGGATGTGGATCACATTACTTGCCTCACACCCGACTTTACCAAGTTCTCGCATCCTAAAATGGATGCAACACAATAGTAAAATAAGGTCCACAATCTCTATTGAAATTGAGTGAAGGTGAGACGGAGAAAAGTAATTACAAAAATGTATCTATTTGGAAGAATTGATACTTTTGATGCCTCTGTGGGCACAATACAAAAGGTGTTTGGACTAGTACTTTCAAGCCAACAGAATAGAGGAGCAAGGGAAGAGAAAGGTAATTTTCTCAAGTGTGTGTGGAACCCAGGCTCACAACCCCAAGTGAACTGGGCTCCAAGTCATTCAGTGAAATTGTTGAATTGTAAAGTCACATTTCCATCAAAAATCACTGGTTATATTGCCACGATTTAAGTTTGATTCAATGGGGAATGCCGCAGAGAAGTTATTGAGGATTGTATGACCAAATTGAAGCAAATCTTAGGGAACTGTTAGTTTGGAGCCACTTTGAATGATATGTTGCAGGACAGATTAATCTGCAGGATGATTAATGAGACTGTTCATCAGAAGTTACTAACAGATATAAATTTTAAACAAGCTTTGGAAATAGTGTTGGCAATGGAGAATGTTGAAAAAGATGCATAAGTTATGAAGCATGCAAAAAGATGCCATTCATCAGATAGGCCAGGAACATACAGTCAGTATGCTAAAGCTGAAAGTGTAGTCGCGAAGTGGAAAGTGAATTCAGCCACAAATAAAGCAAAAAGATTTTGATAAGGAAATCAATCAGCAAAGATTGAAGCAGAATGTTATCATTATGGGATAACCACCATCCTTGAATTCTGCAAATATAAACAGGCTGAATGTTTTATCAATCACAGGAATGACAATTTAAGGCATCAAAGCGAGTCAAGTCTATCCATTAGTGGATTAAGTAGAGTATCACAAGCATATAAATAGAAGAGACTAGCACCAATTATTTAGATATTCATCCCCTGTTTAATGTGGGAATGGGCAAGATAGCTCCCACGTGTTCCTGGTAAATGGGAAGTCTCAATGCAAGTAGACACCGAGGCATCTGCTACCGTGATAGGTCAACATTTGTTTCATACTTGAGAAAAGGAGCTAAGCCACTGAATTTTAAAAGTACTGCAGCAAAGTTAACAATTAAATACAAGAGTAACTATGAAAATAATAGGCATGGCAACAGTTGCTCCAAGCCATTGGAAACAGTCTGCCCAACTTCCAGTAATAATAGTGTCAAGCGAAGGACAAAGCCTTCCGGGCCACAGTTATCTTAGGTAAACAGATTAAAATGGATTAAGATTTTTCACATTTTCCATGTGAGGCAAGGAGGACTGCTCGCACTGATGAAGAAATATGAAAGCATCTTCATTGACAAATTAGACAAGATGAAAGGCCTGCGAGAGAAGATCGACGTGAATCCAGAGGCACCTGCTTGTTTTTTTTGGGATAAGACCAGCACCATATGTCTCAGTAGAAAAGGTGGACACCAAATTAAAGAGACTGGAAGAACTGAGCATTATTCAGCCAGTTCAGTTCCTGGGATGGGCAGCACCCATAGCCTCGTGTTGAAGTTGATCAAGATTGTCCGCATTTGTGGGGATGACAAGTTAACAGTTAATTGGGCTAGTAAGCTGGATAAATATCCAATTCCAAAGATTCAAGATCTGACTGCAAAATTTTCTAAAACTGAATACAAGTCACACATATCAGCAACTTGAATTAGACAATGCTTTCTGAGCTTGTGTCAAAATAAACACACGCAGATGTTTGTTCCAGTAAACTTGCTGGCCTTTTGCTGTGTCATCAGCAGGTATTATTTTCCAGAGGACAATGGAAAATCAGTCTCAGCAGGTCAGCTTTCAGGAAGAATCGGTGATCATCTCACTGTCATTTTCTAACTGATTTCTGCATTTATATATCATCAGTGTTAGGATTACTGAGGATATGCAGCACAGAAATAGGCCTTTCAGCCAATCACTTGATGGGGTGTTTCTGCTCTTCTCAATCCTCCATCCTCCTTTTCTCATCTAACTTGTTTCAACAAAAGCATCTCCTTCATATACTTTTCTAACTTCCCCTGAAGTGTATTTATACTATTCAGTTCAAGCTGATGCAGCATATCCAGCTTCTCAACATTCTCTGAATAAAAGAAAATCTGCTAAAATCCTTACTTATTTTCTTGGTGCAGAAACACCCCATCGACTGGTTGGCTGAAAGGCCTATTTCTGTGCTGTATATCCTCAATAATCCTAACTCTGACAATATGTAAATGCAGAACCATAGAAAGTTATAACTCAGAAACAGGCCTTCTGACCCATCTTGTCTGTGCCAAACCATTTTTTGCTTTGTCCCACTGACCTGCACTTGAATCATATCCCTCCACACTCCTCTCATCCATGAACCATTTCAAGTTTTTCTTAAATGGTAAAAGTGACCCCGCATTTAACACTTTATCCAGCAGCTCATTCCACACTCCCACCACTTTCTGCGCGAAGAATCCTCCCCTAATATTCCATTAAACTTTTCTCCTTTCATCCTTAACTCATGCCCTCTGGTATTTTTTTCTCCTCTAGCCTCAGTGGAAAAAGCCTGCTTGCATTCACTCTATCTGTACCCATCAAAATCTTATTCACCTCCATCAAATCTCCCCTCATTCTTCTACGCTCCAGGGAATAAAGTCCTAACCTATTCAATCTCTTTCTGTAACTCATCTTCTCAAGTCCCAGCAACATCCTTGTGAACCTTCTCTGCACTCTTTCAACCTTATTTACGTCCTTCCTATTTGTAGGTGACCAAAACTTACACAATACTCTAAATTCGGCCTCACCAACGCCTTATACAACCTTATCATAACACTCCAACTTTTATACTCAATACTCCAATTTATAAAGGCCAATGTACCAAAAGCACTCTTTATGACCCTGTGACACCACTTTTAGGGAATTCTGTACCTGTATTCACAGATCCTTCTGTTCAACTGCATTCTTCAGTTCTACTTTGGTTTGTCCTTGTACTTGTCTGCGTTAAATTCCATTTGCCATTTTTCAGCCCATTTTTCTAATTGGTTCAAATCCCTCTGCAAGCTTTGGAAACCTTCTTCACTGTCCACTACACTTCCAATCTTTGTATCATCAGCAAATTTGCTGATCTAATTTACCACATTATCATCCAGATCATTGATATAGATAACAACAATGGATCCATCACTGATGCCTACAGCACACCACTCGTCACAGGCCTCCACTCAGAGAAGCAATCCTCCACTACCACTCTCTGGCTTCTTCCATTGAGCCAGTGTCTAATCCAATTTCCTACCTTCCTAGCAACTGAATCTTCCTAACTAACCTCCCATGAGGGATCTTATCAAAAGCCTTGCTGAAATTCAGGTAGACAACATCCACCACCTTCCCTTCATCCATTTTTCTGGTAACCTTCTCAAAAAACTCTAATAGATTGGTCAAACATGACCTATCACGCACAAAGCCATGTTGACTTTCCCTAATAAGTCCCCGTCTATCCAAATATTTGTAGATCCTATCTCTTATCACACCTTCCAACAACTTGCCCACCACTGACGTCAAACTTACTGGTCTATAATTTCCCGGATTTCTTTTGGAACCTTTTTTAAACAATAGAACATCATGAGCTGCCCTCCAATCATCCGGCACTCCCCTGTGAATACTGACATTTTAAATATGTCTGCCAGGGCCCCCGCAAGTTCAACACCAGCCTCCCTCAAAGTCCATGGGAATATCCTGTCCAGTCCTGGGAATTTATCCACTCTGATTTGCCTCAAAACAACCAGCACCTCCTCCTCTTTAATCTGTAAAGGTTCCATGACCTCCCTACCTATTTGCTCTATTTCCATAGACTCCATACCCGTTTCCTCAGTAAAAACAGATGCAAAAACCCATTTAGTATCTCCCCCATCTTTTTTGGTTCCACTCACAGTGTACCAACTCTTCAAGGGGACCAATTTATCCCTCACTATCCTTTTGCTCCTTACATACCCACAGAAGCTCTTCGGATTTTCCTTCACTCTGTCTGCCAAAGCAACCTCATGTCTTCTTTTAGCCCTCCTCATTTCCTTAAGTAGCTTCTTGCACTTTTTATACTCCTCAAGCATCTGGTCTGTTCCTTGCTGCCTGTACATTATATACAACTCTCTCTTCCTCTTAATCAGTGTTACAATCTCTCTCTTGAACCAAGGTTCCTTATTCTTATTTACTTTGCCTTTAATTCTGACAGAAACATACAAACTCTGCATTCTCAAAATTTCTCCTTTGAGGGCCTCCCACTTTCCATTTACATCCTGAGCAGAGAACAGCCTGTGCCTATCCATACTTCCCAGATCCCTTCTCATTTCATCAAAATTAGCCTTTTTCCGATTCAGAACTTCAACCTGAGGACCAGATTTATCTATATCCATGATCAAGTTGAAATTAATGGCATTATGATCACTGGATCCAAAGCGTTCCCTCACACTCACATCCTTCACCTGCCCTAACTCATTTCCCAATAGGACATCCAATATCGTATCCTCTCTAGTTGGTACCTCTATATGCCGATGTAGAAAATTCTCCTGAACACATTTTACAAACGCTACCCCATCTAAACGTTTAACAGTATGCGAGTCCCAATCTATATGAGAAGTCAGTTAGAAAATGACAGTGAGATGATCACTAATCCTCCATGAAAGCTGACCTGCTGAGATTGGCAACTGATTTTCCATTGTCTTCTGGAAAATAATACCTGCTGATGACACAACAAAGGGCCAGCGAGTATACTGGAACAAACGTCTACGTGTACTTATTTTGACATAAGCTCAGAAAGCGTTGTTTAATTCAAGTTGCTGACATGCGTGACTCACATCCAGTTTTGGAGAATTTTGCAGTCAGAACTCCAATCTTTGGAATTGGATATTTATCCATCTTGGCAGCCTGATTAACTCTTAATTTGTAGCTGCACAAATATGCATAATGATGACCTTGGTCTTATATTGATGACCTCCTGATGTGCCTACTGTATCAAAACCTTTCCTAATTTAAGAGACCTCTGTTAGGTCATCCATCAATCTGTTCTTTTCAAGAGCTGGTTCCTCCTCTCCTGATAGGTTCTCCTCCTAGGTGATCCAATCTAATCTTCTGTGTTTCTTTTAATGTTAGTGTTAATTCTTTTAATGTTTAGTTAATGTTAATGATGAACAAGCTCAAACAGTACAAGGACAGACAACAGTTGTTGAAATGTTTTTTCTGACCATGGATGTGTGCCAGGTGTTTATTTACTTAAGAAAAATAGAAAAAAGCTACAAGGCATTACTTTTACATAAACACTCATTGCTATTGCTATTATCAATTAAATGTCATTGAAAACCAATTCTGTTTTACTGATCTCTATTTGTAAACAGAGCAAAGCAGTGTATGAGGGAAACAGAAAGCAGCCTTAAATAAACCGTTAATTTAAGGCGCATCTACTGTCAGGGTACAAGAACACGATTTACTGATCTGTACTCAAGTAGCCAGAACATTTTTGAGAGTTTTCTTAGTAATTACTTGACATGACTTTCCATCAAGATGGAAAGTACCTAGACTACTTCTTCTGTTTGAATTATATTTCATATGTTAACACAAATGATGCACAAGCTTACCTTTTTAATGTATGTTTTCTTTGTTCCCACACACACATATATATATATATGTATATATATATATATAATAACTTGGCAGTTTTCAAATATCAAAATATTGCATATACTACAGTTTATAGTTTCAGAAGCTATTTTTAATCGGATGAAAATTCTAAAATAAAACCCTAGATCAGCTGGCAATAACATATTTACATCCCATCACCTAAAATGCAACAGTAGTTTTAAAGTTAAGCACAAGGTTTAAACAACCACCAAATAATTGGCATTAACTGTACCTGTACAATGTTTTTTAGCTAATTTGTGAGCTGTTTTCACATTGCATTAAGACACATTTGCATTAAGATGTAATGCCAGTTTCTGACACCCAGATTTGGTGCAGTCAGCTAATATCCCAAAGTATTTGGTTGGGTTTACTTAAAATTATCACTTAGGAAGGCCTGATTAAAACAGCATGAGCTGTTCTCATGGATCAACATCTTTCCTTCTGTATTGCAGCTGGTGGACATCAGAAACTAATACCCTGCTCAGGTCTCAGCACAATGTAAAAACAATTCTGAAACATAACATTGGTCCAATGAAAAAGCAAACTTATGCAATGGTCATACTGCCTCCAGGGTCATGGCAAATCTTAAAGCAGCAGCGACACTTCCTTTTCATTTCAGACAGCTAAATACACAATTGGCAATGATGAGGCAGAAGAAGAAGCACAACAATATTCTGGGGATGATTATAAGAGAGAGTATATCACAGTGTTACAAGGTCATGAAAGGATTTAACACATGGCTAAGAATTTTAAATATTGAGTAACCGTTGTAAATCAGCAAATACATGTGAGTGCATGGGTGGCTTGCCAGGCAATTTCAGAGAGCATTTAAGAGTCAACTACATTGCTGTGTCTCTAGACCCTGTAGGCTAGACTGGGTAAGGATGGTAGATTTCCTTCCTAAAGGACATGAGTGAACAGATGGATTTTTAGGATAATAGTTTCACAGTCATCATTAGATTTTAATTCCCACAGTTCTCAAAGCATTACCCTGTATCTCTAGTCTAGTGATGATTAGTCCAATGATAATACCATTCACCATTGCCTACCACTTACATATAGAGGAGTTTTTTGGTTGACCGAGTGAGCATGAGAAAAATTGAGTTTGACAATAGTAAGGACATAGAAGTGAGTTTCATCAGCAGTTAGACTGAGTCAAGGTTAATGTTATGGAGGTAGAGGTAATGGGTCTTTGTAAGGGAAAGGATATCAGATTGGCAGCTTAGGTGAGCGTCGAACTTGGGCCAAATTTACAAACCATTTGGCTCAACCTAAGGCAATACCTGGATGCTGTTTATAATCAGTGGTGAAGGTACAGAGTTTGAGGTGGGGGCTGAAGACAATGTTGTCAGCATTCTAATGTTTGTCTGGAGGAAATCAGTTTATCCAAAATGCTGAGAGATACTGAGAGACAAGATTTATGAACATTTGAAGAGGCATAGTATGATCAAAAATAGTCAGCACGGCTTTGTCAAAGGCAGATTGTGCCTTACAAGCCTGGAAGAGTTTTTTGAAGATGTGACTAAACATATTGATGAAGGAAGAACAGTAAATATGGCTTATATGGACTTCAGCAAAGCATTTGATAAGGTCCCCCCTATAAAGCTTATTGAGAAAGTGAGGGGGCATGGGATCCAAGGAGACATTGCTTTGTGGATCCAGAACTGGCTTGCCCACAAAAGGCAAAGAGTGATTGTAGATGGGTCTTGTTCTGCATGGAGGCCAGTCACCAGTGGAATGCCCAAGGATCTGTTCTAGGACCCTTGTTCTTTGTGATTTTTATAAATGAACTGAATGAGAAAGTGGAGGGATGGGTTGGTAAGCTTGCCGATGACACAGAGATTGGAGGTGTTGTGGATAGTTTGGAGGGATGTCAGAAGTTGCAACGAGACATAGATAGGATGCAAGACTAGGCGGAGAAGTGGCAGATGACTTCAACCCGGATAAGTGTGTGGTGGTTCATTTTGGGGGGAGAAATGGGATGAAGGAATATAATACTAAGGGTAAGATCTTAGCAGTGTGGGAGATCAGAAGGATCTTGGTGTCCGGGTTCATACAACTCTCAAATCAGCTTCGCAGGCAGAGGATGGGATTAAGAAGGCGTATCGTGTACCGGCCTTCATCAGTCAAGGAATTGAGTTTAGGAGTCAGGAGACAATACTGCAGCTTTATAAGATCCTGGTCAGACCCCACTTGGAATACTGTGCTCAGTTCTGGTCGCCTCATTACAGGAAGGATGTGGAAGCCATTAAAAGGGTGCAGAAGAGACTTACAAGGATGTTGCCTGGATTGGGTAGCATGCCTTATGAGAATAGATTGAGAGATCTCGGTCTTTTCTCCTTAGAGAGAGAAAGAGAGACAGAGACGAAGGATAAGAGGTGATCTGATAGAGGTGTATAAGATGTTGAGAGGTATAGATCAAGTAGATTCTGAGAGGCTTTTTCCCAGGGCTGAAATGGCTGCCATAAGAGCTCACAGGTTTAGGGTGCTGGGCAGTAGGTACGGAGGAGATGTCAGGGGTAAGATTTTCACTCAGAGGGTGGTGGTGCGTGGAATCAGCTGCCAGTGGTGGTGGTGGAGGCAGATTCGATAGGGTCTTTTAAGAGACTCTTGGATGAGTACATGGAACTTAGTAAGATAGAGGGTTCTTGGTAAGCCTAGTAGATATGGATATGTTCGGTGCAACTTGTGGGCTGAAGGGCCTGTTTGTGTTGTAGTTTTTCTATGCTCAATGTTCTATGCTGGGGTATAATCTTCAGCAAATTCTGCTCTAAAATAAGTTAGCTCCCTCAACTTGTACTTAAAGGAACATAATTGATAACAGCAAGTTTACTTGTCGTAGGTTGGAAGTCCTAGTTGGTGTAACATTTTAGCTGCTGATAAATGATTTTATACTGTAGGACATACCAATAGCTGTATAGTCATTGGTCAAATCATTAGCAAGGGTATGAGTTACAGCCTTAAATATTAAATCTAATTTCTCTAGCTATTGTTTTCAACTAAATTTAAAAAATCAAATCCCATCATATTCTCCTGGTACATGCATGAGAATGTTTGAAAGCAAATATTTTGATCTTGCCCGGATTCCTGACAACTGGGGGATCCTAGGGATAAGTTGATGAGTCAAAGTACAATTTTAAAAAGTATTGTCCCACCCTGGACTTTGAGCAGTCAGAAACTTCTATTGGTTAATGATCAGAACGCTTCAATTTCATGGGGCCCAAAAACAGACATCCCAGGTTATCGGTCTGCTCCATTTTCCTCCTAATTCTTTTAGCAACATCATCTAGGCAGGGATAGGTCTGTTGCTAAATTCAGCCTTGTGCCACTGAATTATCCACAGGAAAGGTAAATTCAGGCAGCTGTTTCCTTACAGACAGAATACATTTGCCTATTCAGCAGTAGGCACCCCTTGAGGAAAAGCTGCCTTTATTTATCATTCCAGTAGGATAGAAATTACTTGGATCTGCTTTTGATAGCACAAAATTTAAATGAGGACCCTCTACAGCCTAAATTATTCTTGGAAATTCACATTGTCAATTGCAGGATAATTTTGTTTGAAGGTTTCTCTCTGTATTTGGCAGATACTTCCCCAAGTCAGAAGAATGTGACAGCAAGTGATTGGATTTCTTTATACTTCTATACTTACTTGCTAAAGTGAATGTATGTGTGATAGAGTCTATGCTGATATCTGTGTTATACATATAGCCTAAAAATCTACATAAACTTTATTGCAGCAGATATTGATGTTCTGAATGCTTCCAAAATACCAAGTTAAATGTGCTGTCACATTCAACATGGGTCAAATGTTGTAGTTTATTGTGAGAAAATGCATGGGGTATCACAGATATTTATTGTATAATCTTCTGACCATGCTCCATCATGTATCAGGAACTTTCTCTTAATTTTACATTAGCCAGTTTTACATTTTCTACTCCAATGGATGAACTGGGCTTTATAGGCTCAAGATGAATTCCAATCATTAGCTGATATACCAGAACACCAAGTACAGAACCTAGGAGTGGGGCAAAAATGGGAATCCAAAACCAGTAACTTCCAGCACTAGAAAAAAAGAACGAAGAATCATTAAATGGGGGTTAGATATTACAATTAATGAACCAAATCAAATTGTTGTCAACATGAAATTTGTCAGCATTACACACTGCACCATATAAATGCATTAATGCATAAATTCTATTGCTAATGACATGCTGTATTCTACACACTCTTGCTATATAATTTATAAAATGTATATCAGTATAACCAGTGTATCGAAAATCAGAAGACAATTTTGTGCTTCGTTTTATTTTTACTGTCAGCTTCCTGCTTCTGCTTCTGCTGTTCCCCACATCGCAACTAGTTATTCAACGGGTGCTCAAACCCACAACTGGTGAATGACTTCTCCTTCTAAGTAAGTTTAAATATTAGTCCTGGTAAGGCTTATGTTAATACTTCAATGAAGTTACTGTGAAAGTCCCCTCTTCGCCATACTTCAGCACCTGTTCGGGTCAATGCACGTAACCAGCATGTCTTTCAGAATGTGGGAGGAAACTGGAGCACTGGGAGGAAACCCACGCAGACATGGCAAGAAGGTGCAAACTCCAACAGACAGTGACCCAGAATTGAACCCTGGTCCCTGATGCTGTGAAGCAGCAGTGCTAACCACTATGCCACTGTGCCGTCCTCTCCTTGTTGGAGAGGTAAGTGGAGTTTCTTTAGGTTTGAATTTTCTATAAGGTAATGTATTTGGCAGTTGGAGATTGATATACGAGTCAATCTTCTATGGCAAGCTTAATAATCCATATTCTGAATTAGGCAAAATATCTGAACTGCAAAGCATGTTGATGGCCGGCCAGCCAGCCTGGTTTAATCAAAGCACTTCGGAGGAACTGGCACTAGAGAAACTTTCCATTCAGCTTCAGACATTGCTGCAAGCTGCTTACAGGTGGGTAGTCACAGCCTGCAAAGAAGGGGAAGCTAATGGGACATTGTACAGTTTTAGACAGTTTAATGATAATAGCACCCAAACTGAACTGAACCAAACTGAATCTAGGAGTTCAGAAGTAGGTATACAGAAAGACTTTCCTCCTCAGATTATAGGATATTCTTCTGTGATTGACCCAAGATCAAAATTATGTGATTTGGAATGGGGTTAGAATCATGAGAGTAAATTCCATCTTGCTATTGCTCCAGCAATGCAATGTTATTGCTCTGTTGCGTGCAATATGACTCAATTTATAAAACTAGGTTCATATTTTATTAAATTATTCCTCAACATTAAAGCTTTGCATTTTGAGTGCTTCTTTCTTGCTTCTTCTCCACTTCTTTCAAACTTTTACCATGTATTTTGGTGGAATATTGGGTCTAAAATAATAAAAAAAACTAATCAAAAAGTGATGTCAAATTGTTCTTTACTAATGTATGATCAACATATGACATAGACTTTCAGGTACAGAATGAGAGGTTAAAAAAACAGGATGTTCAGATAGGATACATTGGGATAGAAACATAGAAAAAAGGAGCAGGAGTAGGCATTCAGCCCTTCAAGCCTGCTTCTCCATTCATTACGATCATGGCTGATCATGCAACTCAGTAACCTGTTCTTGCTTTCGCCATATCATTTGATCCCCTTGGTCCCAGTGCTATATATAACACCTTCTGGAAAACAAATGATGTTTTGGCCTCAACTGCTTTTTGTGGTAGAGAATTTCACAGGCTCACCATTCTCTGGGTGGAGAAATTTTTCCACACCTCAGTTCAAAATGCTTTACCCCAAATCCTTAGCCTATGATCCCTCGTTCTGGACTCCCCCACAATCAAGAACATTTTTCCTTCATGTACTCTTATCTAGTCCTGTTAGACTTTTATCGATTTCCATGAGATTCCACCTCATTCTCTGAAACTCCAGTGAATGTAATCGTTACTAACTCGATCTTTCCCCATATGCCAGTCCCAACATCCCAAGAATCAGTCTGGTAAACCTTTGCTGCAATCTCCATAGCAAAAACATCCTTCCTCAGACAAGGAGACCAAAATTGTACGCAATATTCCAGGGAATCACCAGGATCCTATATAATTGCAACAAGCCATTCCTACTCCTGTACTGGAATCCTCTCACTTTGAAGGCCAAGATATCATTTGCTTTCTTCATCACCTGCTGCATCTGCATGCTTCCCTTCATTGACTAATGTGCAAGAGCACCCAGGTCTTGTTGCACATTCGCCACTCTTAATTTAAAGATAATAATCTGCCTTCCTGCTTTTGCTTTCAAAGTGGATAACTTCATATTCATGCACATTATATTGCATCTGCCATGCACTTGTCCACTCACTCAATTTATCCAACTCACACTGAAGCATCTCTGTGTCCTTGTCACAGTTTGCCCTCCCACCCAGCTTTGTCTCATCTGCAAATTTTGAGATATTTAGTTCTCTCATCTAAATCATTAATATACATTGTGTATAGCTGGGGACCCAGTACCAGTCCTTGTGGTATCCCATTAGTTGCTATCTGCCGTTTGGAAGAAGATCAATTTATTCCTACTCTTTGTTTTTTGTTTACCATTCAGTTTTCTATCCATCTCAACACAATACCCCCAATCCCATGGACTTTAAGTTTACACGCTAATCTCGTATGTGGAACTTTGTCGAAAGCTTTCAGAAAGTCTAAATAAATTGTAATAAGAAGTCTTACAACACCAGATTAAAGTCCAACAGTTTATTTGGAATCTCAACTTTCGGAGCACTGCGCCTTCATCAGGTGATGATCACCTATTGAAGGAGCAGCTCTCTGAAAACTCATGATTCCAAATAAAATGTTGGACTCTAACCTGGTGTTGTGATACTTCCTATTGTCCACCCCAGTCCAACGCCAGAATCTCCACAATCATAAATAAACCACATCTACTGGCTCCCTCTCATCAACTCTGCTTGTTACATCCTCAAAGAATTCCAATAGATTTGTCAAGCCCTTTCATAAATCCATGCTGGCCCTGTTCAATTCTGCCACTGCTTTCCAGGTGCTCTGCTATAAAATCTTTGAGAATGGACTCTAACATTTTTCCGCACTACTAATGTCTGGCTGACTGGTCTACAATTCCCTGTTTTCTCCCCTACTTCTTGGAAGATGCCCACCAATTCATCCACGATTTGTAGGGCCATTTTGTAACTACTAAGGGATTAGATTATCAAGCCCTGGGGATTTATCGATCTTCAATCCCATCGATTTGACTGGAAACAATAGTTGAAATGAGTTACCTCATCCTGTGATCATGGCTCAGAACAAAATTACATTTGAAATATGGTACTGAAATAGTCCATTTTACCCAACAAGTTATTAATGGCAGTGTCCATTGGGTTATTTTTGTGTACATTTTAGATACTTAAAGTCACAAAAACAATGCAAGTTGTGGGAATTACATGTATAAATGTGTCCATAAATGACTAAAGCCAATCTTACATCCGAGAATCCAGTTGTCAAACCAAGTAAAAATTAATTGAAAACAAAGCCATTAGAGCTGATTAAAAACAACAAACCTGAAAACCTCAGCTCCCCAACCAGCCAGTGCTGTGAACAAGCGAGGTCCAAAATCTCTGGCAGGGTTCACAGCATACCCAGAGTTGAAACCCATTGATAGGCCAATTACCAATACGGCAAAACCAACAGTAAATGCCTCCAATCCCTTTGGCACTGGGTTATTGAACTTATCCACAATGGCAAGGATGCAAACTATGAGAGCAGTAGTTCCAATTAGCTGCATTAGAAAAAAGGAGAAGCAAATTCAGAAATATAAAATGTTGAAGGACATTATCATGCTCATATTGTTGTGTAATACTACCACCCTGCTATATGATCATCAAATCTAACCATCAAAACTAGACATCCTGGAGGTCTTGGTCTCCCAGACATCCATATCTGGGCTCGGTGTGTGAGGAGCTGCAGATCCTAAGGGACCGGGTTAAGGAATTGGAACTGCAGCTCGAGGACCTTTGTCTCATTAGAGAGAATGAGGAGGCAATTGACAGGAGCTACTGGCAAGTGGTTACACCAGAGCAACAGGAGGAAGGCAAGTGGGTAACTGTTAGGAAGGGGAAAGCTCAAGTAATGGAGAGCACCCCGGTGGATGTCCCTCGTGTTGTACTCCATATCCGAGTACTGCTGGAGGGGACAGCTCACCTGGGGAAGGCAGCAGTAGCTGTGTCTCTGGAGGTCAGCCCGATCCAGTAGCACCAAAAAAAATAAAGAAAAGAGAAGCACCGTGTTAATAGGGGGCTCCATAGTGAGGGGGTCAGACAGGCGTTTTTGCGGACGCAGACGGGAATCGTGGATGGTGGTCTGCCTCCCTGGAGCTGGGATGTCTTTGGACACATTCCAGATATCTTGAAAGGGGAGGGGGAGAAGCCGAATTTTGTGGTCCATATAGGTACTGCTGACATAGGTAGGAAGAGGGAAGGGGTCATGAAAAGGGATTATAGGGAACTAGGTAGACAGCTGAGAAAGAGGAATGTGGAGGTAGTAATCTCAGGATTGCTGCCTGCACCACGGGAAAGTGAGAGCAGGAATAGAATGAGGTGGAGGGTGAATGCGTGGTTGAGAGACTGGAGCAGGGGGCAGGGGTTCCAGTTCCTGGATCATTGGGATCTCTTTAGGGGCAGGAGTGACTTGTACAATAAAGACGGGTAGCACTTAAATCCCAGGGGGACCAATATCTTGGCGGGAATGCTAGGGCTTCTGAAGGGACTTTAAACTAGAAAGGTTGGGGGGAGGGAATCGAGATGAGGTGGGGTGAGTGGGAGCGAGGAGGTTAGCTCCCAAGTAGAGAAGGATTATAGGCAGTATGAGAGGGAGGTTAGACAGATGATGGAGAAGGGAAGTGCCCAGACTGAGGGTCTGAGGTGTGTCTATTTTAATGCCAGGAGTGTAGTGAATGAAGTGGATGAGCTCAGGGCCTGGATTCCTCCTTGGAAATGTGACGTGGTGGTCATTACAGAGACTTGGATGTCTCAGGGACAGGACTGGGTACTTCAGGTGCCAGGATTCAGATGCTTCAGGAAGGACAGGGAGGGAGGTAGAAGAGGTGGGGGAGTGGCACTGTTGATCAGGGACAGTGTCACAGCTGTAGAGAAGGAGGATGCCATGGAGCAACTGTCTACGGAGTCTCTGTGGGTGGAAGTTAGGAACAGAAAGGGATCGAAAACTTTGCTGGGCGTTTTTTTATAGGCCGCCCGATAGTGACAGGGATGTTGAGGTGCAGATAGGGAAACAGATCCTAGAGAGATGTTGAAATAACAGAATTGTCATGATGGGAGATCATAATTCTATCTCCTTCACAATAGCATTGGAAAGAGATAGGATCAGGCAGGATAGGAAGCTGTTTATCTGATGTAGGGGAAATATGAAATCATTAGGCAGGAAATTGGAAGAGTAAACTGGAAGGAGATGTTCTTGGGGAAATGTACTGAAGGAAGGTGGCGGATTTTCAAGGAATGTTTGTCTGGAGCTCTGCACGACAATGTTCCGATGAGACAAGGAGGTTTTGGTAGATCAAGAGAACCGTAGTGCACAAAGGTTGTGATGAACCGAGTTAGGAAGAAAAGAAAGTTGTACAATAGGTTCAGGAAGCTAGGGGATGTTAAGGATCTAGAGGAGTATATGATTTGTAGAAGGGAGCTTAAAAAGGAAATTAGAAGAGCCAGAAGGGTCACGAGAAGGCTTTGGCGTTTAGGATTAAGGAGAATCCAAAGGCATTCTACAAATATGTGAAGAGTAAAAGGATGAGAAGAGAAGGGATAGGACCTAAAAAAGGTGAAGGGGGAAAAGTCTGTGTGGAACCAGAAGAAATGGCAGATGTGCTTAACAAGTACTTTGCGCCTCAGTATTCACAGTGGAGAGTGATCTGGGGGGTTGTACTGCAGGAATGTGGCAAACTGAAAAGATTGAGTATGTGGACATTAAGAAAGAGGAGGTGTTGGAACTGTTAAATTCCATCAAGGTAGATAAGTCACCGGGTCCCAATGGGATGTACTCCAGGTTACTGTGGGAGGTGAGGGAAGTGATTGCAGAGCCCCTGGCGATGATCTTTGCATCATTGATGGAGACGGGAGAGGTTCCGGAAGATTGGAGGATTGCTGATGTGGTGCCTATTTTCAAGAAGGGGAAGAGGGATAGTCCAGGCAATTACCGACCAGTGAGTCTGACCTCAGTGGTCAGTAAGTTGATGGAGAGGATTCTGAGAGATAGGATTTATGAGCATTTAGAGAAGTTCAATATGATCAGAAAGAGTCAACACGGCTTTGTCAAGGGCAGATCGTGCCTTACGAGCCTAACTGAGTTCTTTGAAAACATGCCTGAACACATCGACAAAAGCTCTGATCTTTTGGCTCTGATCTTCAGGTCCTCGTTGGTTACGGGTGTGGTTCCGGAGGACTGGAGGATAGCGAATGTGGTCCCATTGTTTAAGAAGGGGAAGAGAGACCTTCCAGGGAATTACAGGCCAGTGAGTCTTAATTCTGTTGTGGGCAAGGTATTGGAGAGAATTATTAGGGATAGGATTTATAGTTATTTAGAGAGAAATGAATTGATTGGGGATAGTCAGCATGGTTTGTGAAGGGTAGGTCGTGCCTTACTAACCTTATTGAGTTTTTTGAAAAAGTGACCAAAGAGGTGGATGGGGGTAAGGCGGTTGATGTGGTATATATGGACTTTAGGAAGGCGTTTGATAAGGTGGCCCATGGAAGACTTCTGCAGAAAATGCAGATGTATGGGATAGAGGGTGATTTAGCTAATTGGGATAGGAATTGGCTAGCAGATAGAAGACAGAGGGTGGTGGTTGATGGGAGATATTCATCGTGGATTTCGGTTACAAGTGGTGTACCTCAGGGGTCTGTTTTGGGGCCCCTGCTGTTTGTAATTTTATAAATGATCTGGATGAGGGTATTGAAGGATGGATTAGTAAATTTGCAGATGACACTAAAGTCGGTGGAGTGGTAGATAGTGAAGAGGGGTGTTATAGTTTGCAGAGAGACTTGGGACAAGTTGCAGAGCTGGGCCGAGAGGTGGCAAATGGAGTTTAATGTGGAAAAGTGTGAGGTAATGCACTTTGGCAGGAACAATAAATGTGTAGAGTATAGGGCTAATGGTAGGGCTCTTAACAGTGTTGAGGAACAGAAGGATCTTGGTGTATGTGTCAATAGATCACTGAAAGTAGGCAGTCAAGTGGATAAAGTTGTTAAGAAAGCATATGGAGTCTTAGCTTTTATTGGTAGGGGGATTGAATTTCGGAGCCGCAGCATCATGTTGCAACTGTACAAAACTCTAGTGCGGCCGCACTTGGAGTATTGGGTGCAGTTCTGGTCGCCACATTATAAGAAAGATGTGGAGGCATTGGAGAGGGTACAGAGGAGGTTTACCAGGATGTTGCATGGTATGGAGGGCAGGTCCTATGAAGAGAGGCTGAAGAATTTGAGGTTGTTTTCGTTAGAAAGGAGGCGGCTAAGAGGGGATCTTATTGAAGCATATAAGATGATTAGAGGTTTAGATAGGGTGGACAGTGATAGCCTTTTTCCTAGGATGGAGAATGCTAGCACGAGGGGACACAGCTTTAAATGAAGGGGTATGAGTTATAGGACGGATATCAGAGGTAGGTTCTTTACTCAAAGAGTGATTAGGGAGTGGAATGCCCTACCTGCAGCTGTTGTAGATGCGCCAAGTTTGGTGGCATTTAAGAGGTTAATTGATAAGTATATGGAAGAGAAGGGAATGGTTTAGTTTGGAGGGGCATTGCTTTTATATTGGTCGGCGCAACATCGAAGGCCGAAGGGCCTGTTCTGTGCTGTAATGTTCTATGTTCTATGTTCTATGAAGAGCAGTGGACGTGGTTTACATGGATTTCAGCAAGGCTTTTGATAAGGTCCCCCATGCAAGACTTCTTGAGAAGGTGAGACGGCATAGGATCCGAGAGGTTTTGGCCTTGTGCATCCAGAACTGGCTTGCCTGCAGAAGGCAGAGAGTAGTTGTGGATGGGTCTTTTTCTACATGGAGGTCAGTCACCAGTGGAGTGCCCCAGGGATCTGTTCTAGGACCCTTGCTATTTGTCATTGTCATAAATGATCTGGATGAGGAAGTGGAGGGATTGGTTAGTAAGTTCGCCGATGATACGAAAGTTGGTGGTGTTGTGAATAGTCTGGAGGGATGTCATAAGTTGCAGCAAGACATAGATAGGATGCAAGACTGGGCGAAGAAGTGGTAGATGGACTTCAACGCAGATAAACGTGTGGTGGTCCATTTTGGCAGGACCAATGGGATGAAGGAGTATAATATCAAGGGTAGGAATTCTGGCAGTGTTGAGGAGCAGAAGGATCTTGGGATCCGGGTCCATAGGACTCTTAAATCTGCCCCATAAGTGGTGGATGTGGTCAAGATGGCATATGGTGTACTGGCCTTCATTAATAGAGGGGTTGAGTTTAGGAGTTGGGAGGTAATGCTGCAAATTTATAAGACCCTTGTCAGACCCCACTTGGAGTACTGTGCGCAGTTCTGGTCGCCTCACTACAGGAAGGATGTGGAAGCTAATGAGAGGGTGCAGAGGAGATTTACAAGGATGTTGCCTGGATTGAGGGGCATGCCTTATGAAGATAGGTTGAGAGAGCTAGGTTTCTTCTCCCTGGAGAGATGAAGGTTGAGAGGCGACCTGATAGAGGTTTATAAGATGTTGAGAGGAATAGATAGAGTGGATTCTCGGAGGCTATTTCCCAGGGCTGAAATGGTTACTACAAGAGGACACAGGTTTAAGGTGCTGGGAGGCAAGTACAGAGGGGATCTTAGGGATAAGTTTTTCACTCAGAGGGTGGTGAGTGAATGGAATCGGCTGCCCTCAGTGGTGGTAGAGGCGAGCTCTCTGGGGTCTTTTAAGAAACTTCTGGATGAGTACATGGGATTTAATGGGATTGGAATTTACAGATAGTTCTATGGCCTGGTAGGTACTGATATGATCGGCACAACTTGTGGGACGAAGGGCCTGTTTGTGCTGCAGTGTTCTACGTTCTATCCACGAGGTACTGTAAAACAATCAGAAGCTGCAGAATTGTAAAGTGTAAAATTTATTTATTAGTCACAAGTAAGGCTTACATTAACAATGCAATTAAGTTACAGTGAAATTCCCCTAGTCACCACATTCCGGTGCCTATTCGGGTCAATGCACTCAACCAGCACATCATTCAGGATGTGGAGGAAACCGGAGCACCTATAGGAAACTCATGCAGATGTGGAGAAAACATGCAAACTTCATATAGGCAGTGATCCAAGCCAGTAATTGAACCCAAGTCTATGGCGTTGTGAAGCATCAGTGCTAACCATTGTGTTACCATACTCAACCATAATCTGCAACCTCATGGCCCAGCATATTCTTCTCTTTACCATTACCACCCAACCAGGTGATCAACCCTGGTCAATGAAGAGTGCAGAAGGGATGCCAGGAACAACACTAGGTGTATCTAAAAATGAGGTGTCAGCCTGGTGAAGCGACAACAAGGGACTACTTGCATGCCAAATGGTGGAAGGAGCAAGTAATAGACAGAGCTAAGCAATTCCACAACCAATAGATCAGATCTAAGTTCTGCAGTCCTGTCACTTCCAGCCAAAACCAAACTTGTGTTCACCATTTTCAATCCAGGGCAGGAGAAAATATTCAGGATGAAACAAAATAGAAGAAAATGTTTGAGGGTTGAGGTGTTATCATAGAAGGATCATGAAGAAGGAGGACATTCAGTCCATCGAGTCAACAACAATCCCACCCAAGCCCGACCTCAATTTATTCTACTAGTCCCCCTGACACTAAATAGCAACTTAGCACAGCCAATCAACTTAACCCACACATCTCTGGACTGTAGGAAGAAACTGGAACATACAGAGAAAACCCACATAGACATGGGGAGAATGTACAAACTCCACACACACCAAGGCCAGAATTGAATCCGGGTCCCTGTGCTGTGAGGCAACAGCAGTGACCACTGTACCGGGTTTTGGTGCTATGATAGAGCGAGTTTGCAACATTATTTTGGTGCAAGTGTCATTGGAACAAAAATACAGCTCACTAAAGCAGACGTCAGACTTCAGGAGATGGTTGGATTCATCGGCCTAAATCATCACTTAGAACATAAAACACTACAGCACAAATAGGCCCTTTGGCCCACAAGTTGTGCCAATCATACCCATACCGACTAGGCCATAAACTATCTGTAACTCCCAATCCCATTTAATCCCATGTACTCATCCAGAAGTCTTTTAAAAGACCCCAGTGAGTTCGCCTCCACCACCACCAATGGCAGCCGATTCCATTCACTCACCCCCTCTGAGTGAAAAACTTACCCATAATATCTCCTCTGTACTTGCTGCCCAGCACCTTAAAGCTGTGTTCTCTCGTAGTGACCATTTCAGTTCTGGGAAATGGTCTCCAAAAATCCACTCTATCTATTCATCTCAACATTTTATAAACCTCTATCAAGTCGCCTCTCAACCTTCGTCTCTCCAGGGAGAAGAGACCTAGCTTCCTCAACCTATCTTCATAAGGCCTGCCTCCCAATCCAGGCAACATGTTTGTAAATCTCCTCTGCACCCTCTCAATAGCTTCCACATCCTTCCTGTGGTGAGGCGACCAGAACTGTACACAATACTCTAAGTGGGGTCTGACAACGCTCTTATAAAGTTGCAGCATTACCCCCTGATTCCTAAACTCAATCCCTTGATTAATGAAGGCCAGTACACCATATGCCTTCCTGACCACATCCTCCATCTGCGAAGCCGATTTAAGAGTCCTATGGACCCGGACCCCAAGATCCTTCTGCTCCTCAACACTGCTAGGACTCCTACCCTTGATATTGTACTCCTTCATTCCATTGGTCCTGCCAAAATGGACCACTACACATTTATCCGTGTTGAAGTCCATCAGTCTCTTCTCCGCCCATTCTAGCATGCTTTCTATGTCTTGCTGCAACTTCTGACATCTCTCCACACTATCCACAACACCACCAATCTTCGTATCGTCGGCGAACTTACTAACCCATCCTTCTACTTCCTTATCCAGGTCATTTATGACAATGACAAACAGCAAGGGTCCTAGAACAGATCCCTGGGGCACTCCACTGGTGACCAATCTCCATGCAGAAAAAGACCCATCCACAACCACTCTGCCTTCTGCAGGCAAGACAGTTCTGGATCCACAAGGCCAAAGCCCCTTGGATTCCATACCCTCTCATCTTCTCAAACGCCTTGCTGAAATCCATGTAAACCACATCACCGCTCTTTCTTCGTCAATGTTTTTCATCACATTTTCAAAGAACTCCACTAGGCTCGTAAGGCACAACCTGCCTTTGACAAAGCCCTATTGACTATTTCTGATCAATCTAAATTTTTCTAAAAGCTCATAAATCCTGTCCCTTAGGATCCTCTCCATCAACTTACCAACCACTGAGGTCAGACTCACTGGTCGGTAATTTCCCAGGCTATCCCTGTTCCCTTTCTTGAAAATAGGAACCACATCTGAAATCCTCCAGTCCTCCTGAACCTCTCCCGTCTCCATCAACAACGCAAAGATCATCGCCAGGGGCTCTGCAATCACTTCCCTCACCTCCCACAGTAACCTGGGGTATATCCCATCCTGTTCTGGCGACTTATCTATTTTAATAAAATTTAAAAGTTCCAATACATCCCCTTTCTTAACATCCACATACTCAATCTTTTCAGTCTGCTCCCAGATCACTCTCCACTGTGAATACTGAGGCAAAGTACTTGTTAAGCACCTCTGCCATTTCTTCTGGTTCCACAAACTTTTCCCCCTTCACCTCTTAAAGGTCCAATCCCTTCACTTCTCATCCCTTTATCCTTCACATATTTGTAGAACGCCTTGGGATTCTCATTAATCTTACCTGCCAAGGCCTTCTCATGGTCCCTTCTGGCTCTCCTAATTTCCTTTTTAAGCTCCTTTCTACAAGCTTTATACGACTCTAGATCTTTAACATCTCCTAGTTCTCTGAACCTTTTGTACACCTTTCTTTTCCTCCTGACTACATTCATCACAACCTTTGTGCACCACGGTTCCCATGACTTACCAAAACCTCCTTGTCTCACCGGAACGTTGTCGTGCAGAGTGCCAGACAAACACTCCTTGAAAATCTGCCACCTTACTTCAGTACATTTCCCCAAGAACACCTCTTTCCAGTTTACTTGCCCAATTTTCTGCCTATTGATTTCATATTTCCCCCAACTCCAGATTAATACCTTCCTATCCTACTTGATCGTATCTCTTTCCAACGCTATCGTGAAAGAGATAGAATTATGCTCAACTTCCCCAAGATGTTCTCCTACCGAGAGATCCGACACCTGTCCTGGTTCATTAGCCAGCACCAGGTCAAGTACAGCCTCTCCTCTCGTAGGCTTATCCACGTGCTGTGTCAGGAAACCCTCCTGAACACACCTAACAAACTCCTCACCGTCCGAACCCCTTATCCTAGGGATATTCCAGTCAATGTCTGGGAAATTAAAGTCTCCCATCATGACAATTCTGTTAATACTACATTTCTCTAGGATCTGTTTCCCTCGGCACCCACTTTCAACCCACCCTCCCAGACAGTTCAGCTTTTCACAGTGGCTGTACACTAATTGGCCGGCCAGTGCGAAATTGTGCTCTGGGGCCGATTGCGGCTGGACACTTGCTTGCAAGTCTGAGTGTCAAAATCCTGGAATTCTCTCCTGAACGGAATTGTGGGTCAATCCACAGCACATGGACTGCAGCGATTCAAGAAGGCGCTCACCACCATCTTCTTAAGAGCAACTAGTGTTGGGCAATAAACGCTGGCCAGCCAGCAATGCCAGTGTCTCACGAATCAATGAAAAAAAGTTTAACTGAGATGTTAATTGGTAATTGGTTCCTCAGTGAAAATCAAAGGCTGTTAGTAGGAGTGAAAAAATGTGAAAATATAAAGTAACCTCCTATTTCCTGAAAGATATCATTTGTTTCAGCAGGTAATCTATATAAACATTTTTATATAAAACAATAAAGCTAAGGAAAATATTGTTCTGGATCTCACTGAACCCAGCAGCCAAATAGGTTGCAATACTTTGCTAAAGTTTTACCTCCAGCTGTTTTGTTGCCAATTTGTAAATTTGATACAATGCTGTTTAATCTAAATCTGAGAGAGATTTGGTACAAATGCTTAACTAGCAACATGCCTGCAGACCGACAGAGTCCTTTTCCTATTATTTTAATTGATTTCACAATTTAATACAATTCAGGCAGGTTTCATGTCTAAGTGGTTACAAATCAAACAGAGATTTCCATTCCCTGCAGTCCCTGCTCACTGAGACTTCTGTCAATCTGAAAGGTTTCCTGAGTAATTAGAAAAAAAAATCCAATAAACCCTCAGCGAGAATCACAAGTCATTCATACTGGTGTCGAATTTGGATCAGTACAGTCTGAATTTGTCCTGGAACACTAATTGCCGTTGATGTTTTATATAAATACGTTTATATAGATTACCTGCTTACACAAATGATATTTTCCAGGAAATAGGAGGTTACTTCATACTTTCACATTTTTCCTCCCCTAATAACAGCCCTCGATTTTCGCTGAGGAACAATTCCATTACCAATTAACATCTCAGTTAACGTCAATAGTCCTGAGCCATTTTCCTATCAGCACACCATACTGAACTGTTCCAGCTTATTTTGACCTTTGGATACAGCATATACTTAATATGTTTATAGTTAATTACCTGATCAAAAAAGCCATTTACTGGAGTTAAGTGCGCAGATGGGTATGTAGCAAATATACCAGCAGTTGCATTGGGACCATGTACTAAGAGTTTGTGTTGGCCACTGAAGTCCCACATGGCATCTGAAATAACATACATTAAATCAATTAATAATTATTTTATAGATTCAGCTTCCTGCCTTGTTAGATACTTCACAATTCTGCTTTAGTCAAAAATGAGAAATACCTGACACTAAACAAGAAATGCAGGCAACACCATGGCTGTTATTCAGTGGGGATTAAACCAGAATACTCAGATACATGGGAATCAGTAAAAGTCTGAACTTGCAGTCTCAATAATTATTTATAATAAATTCCTTTTCAGAAACACCTCAAACGAGACCAGAAATTCCAGCCTGAGGTCAACTGACATTTCCATTGTCCGCCCTTTGGCATAATAGAATTCAGGCACTTGTTTTTAATCGTAAAAATGATGTGATCTCAAGGAACAACTTGTTTTTTTTCAATTCATGGGCTTATTAACATGAAAAGGTAATCCTTCTCTTTCAATTAGATCTCATTTGATCCGCTTCAATGAAAAATTCCAGCAGAATATTTCACACATTTTCTCAATCTCTCTTCCTAAGAGAGGTAATTGACAGTACATTTGACAACTGATTAAATAGAATTGCATAGAATTTACAACACAGAGACAACCAATTCATCCAACTGATCCCATGCCAATTTTAATGCTCCACGTGAGATGCCTCAAACATAAGAACAATTTCAGCCCCTTGAGTCTGCTTTGCCATTCAATAGAATCACAGCTGATCTGACTCTGGCCCCTACTCCACATCCCACCCACTTTCAATACCCTTTCACTTCTTTACTAATCAAAAACCTTAAAAATATTTAATGACCCAGCCTCCACTGCTCCCTGGAGGAGAGAGTTTCAATGAGTCACTGCGCTCGGAATAAAAATTTCTTCTCAGTCTTAAACGGGGGACTCCCTTCTTTTTAAACTATTCACTTCCAGAAAAGGAAACATCCTTTCAGCATCCACCCTGTTAAGGCCCTTCAGGATCTTATTTTTTAACAAGACCATCTTTCATTTTTCCAAACTCCAATGAATACAGGCCCAGACTCTTAAGATAACCCCACTCCTCCACTTCCTATCCCAGGTACCAGTTGAGCGAACCATCTCTGAACTGCTTCTGAAGCATTTAAATCCTTTCTTAAATAAGGAGAACAAAATTGTACAGATTGTGGTCTCATCAACACCCTGTACAACTTTAGCAAAACACCCCTACTCTTTTATTTATTCATTTACCATATGTATGCATCACTAGCCTAGACCAATATTCACTGCCCATCTCTAATTTCCCTTCACAGGGTATGTAAGGGTCAACCATTTCTCTGTGGATCTGGAGTGACATGTAGCCAGACCCAGTAATGATGCTTGCCCATTAAGTGCACAATTCCACAGATAAATTTAAAATTGACAAATTCAAATGAAAACACAACACAATGAGGTGAATTTCCTGATCTCATCCAGGAATCATCATGGGCAGGATGGAAAATATGGTGCATTTTTTAAAGGTCTATTGGAATTTCTGGTCTCAGTGTGAGCAAATTGTCAAAAGACATTCTTATCTGATTAAAGAACAAAGAAAAAAACAGCACGGGAAACAGGCCCTTCGGCCCAACGAACCCGTGCCGCCACACTGATGTTCCCACCTCTACCCACAATCCCTGTCTATGTTTATAGATCTATGGATTAAAAACCAAATTTGAGACAATTTAGGGAGAATTTGTTTTGTCAATTAGCCTAAGAGCCATATCCCAAAGATGTGGAGGAAACCGGAGCACCCGGAGAAAACCCACGCAAGCACGGGGAGAATGCGCAAACTCCCACAGACACAGCCCAAATCCATGTATCTGCACAGTATAGCGATAGTCACTGAGCTGTCGTGTTGCCCATCAAATGGTCCAGGTCAAGCGTACACTAACAACGTGAAGCACTAGGATACTCTCGAAAAAAAATCCAAGAGCAGCCCTCTCACGACCCATCGCATGTATGCCACTCGTTAGACAACAAGGTGGACCAAAGCACCTGTAGGATAAAAACAAGTACATCAATATCGTCATCTATTTACACACTTCCCAGGTACTCCCAAGGCTCATGATCCCTATTTTAAATCAGTTTTCTATACCCCTCCATTCCCATTCTGTTCATGTGCCCATCTAAGTATCTGTTAAATAACTCCAGAGTACCAGCTTCCACCACTTTACTTGGCAGCGCATTCCATACCCCCACCACCCTGTGTGTGAAAAAACTCCTTCTAGCATCCAAATTATACCTTACCCCCTTCACCCTAAGCCTATGACCCCTCGTGCTATTCGAGTCCATCCTAGGAAAAAGCTTAACCCTGTTTACTCTATCTATATCCCTCATAATCATGTACACCTCTATTAGATCTCCTCTAAGTCTACGTCTTTCTAAGGAAAACAGTCCCAATTTGCCTAACCTCTCCTCGTAACTCAGACCTTCCACACCAGGCAGCATCCTGGTAAACCTCCTCTGCACTCTCTCCAGACTCTCCACGTCCTTCCGGTAGTAAGATGACCAGAACTGGATGCAGTATTCCAAATGAGGTCTAACCAGCGTTTTATACAACTGCAACATTAAAGGCCAGCTCTTGTACTCTATACCCTTTCCTATAAAGGCTAGCATACTATATGCTTTCTTCACAACTTTCTCCACTTGCTCTGCCACCTTCAGAGACTTGTTCACCTGCACCCCAGGTCCCTCTGCGTTTCTATACTCTTAATAGGTCTACCCTTTATCATATACCTCCCCCCTACATTCTTTCTCCCGAAATGCATCACCTCACATTTATCAGGATTGAATTCCATCTGCCACCTGTCTGCCCAAGCTACCAGCCTATCTATGTCCTGCTGCATCACCTGACAATGCTCCTCACTATCCGCAAGTCCAGCCATCTTTGTATCGTCTGCAAACTTGCTGATCACGCCGCTTACTCCCTCTTCCAAGTCATTTATATATATTACAAATAGATTAAATACTGATTAGGTCAGTATATCTCAACATGAACAGAAGGGTTTTAATGACAATGGTTTCATGGTGAACATTAGACTTTTAATTCCAGGGATGGGATTTTCCGGTCATGCTCACCCCGAAACCCAAAAATCTCACCCGGGATCAATGGATCTTTCCATGGTCTGCACCTCACCTGCTACGATTCCCATGGTAGGTGGAACTGGGAAAATTTACCCCCAGATTTCTTGTTATTGAGTTCAAACTCCACCACCTGCTGTGGCAAGATTTGAACCCAAGTTCCCAAAGTATTAGCCTACCCTCTGACTTCAATAGTCCAGCCATAATACCACTATGTCATCACCTCCATTCCATATATTCTATTCTCTTACAATAAGCAACAACATTCCCTTTGCCTTTCTAATCACTTGTTGTACCTGCAGACTAACCTTTTGTGACTTTGTACCAAGACACCCAGATCCTTCTGTTCCTTACACTTCTGCAACCTCTCTCTATTTAAATAACATACTGTCTTCTATTCTTCCTGCCAAAGTGGACAAGTCCACATTTTCCCACATTATATTCCATCTGCTAAATCTTTGCTCACTCACTTAGCCTGTCAATATACCTTTGCAAACTTCCTATGTCCTCTTCATAACTTACATTTTTACCTATCTTTGTGTCATCAGCAAATTTAGCAATCATATATTTGCCTCTTCATCCAATTCATTGATATAAATTGCAAATAGTTGAGGCCCCAGCACTGATCTCTGTGACACTCCACCGGTCACATCTTACCAACCCAAATATGACTTACTTATCCCCTTTCAAGTTACCTGTTAACGAACCAACCCTCTATTCATGCTAATATGTTACCCCCCGCGATGCTAGGAACTCTTAATTTGCATACTGATCTTTGATGTGGTACCTTATTGAAAGATCTTTTGGAAATCTAAGTGCAGCACATCCATAGGTTCCCCTCTATCCATGTCACTTGTTATTCCTCAAATAGGTCCAATAAATTTGTTAAATATGATTTCCCTTGCACAAAACCATGTTGAGTCTGCCTGATTACATAGAGATATTCTACGTGCCCTGTTATAATCTCTTTAATAATAAATTCCAACAAAATCCCTGTGATTGATGTTAGCTAACTGGCCAGTATTTGCTACTTTCTGTTTCTAGGATGAAACCCATCAAGACATCTCATTCTTCCTTAACTAACTCTGTTACAAAAATAGAGACATTTGGGGACAATCTCTAGCTCATGGTCCATATTAAGATTTTAAGAGTAATGTTTCTTTCTGGGAAGACTGTAGTGAAAATGCTGAGCTTCAGAGATTGCCAGAACAGCTAAACAAAAATGACAGTTCAGGAGATAACTCACGTTTATTTAGCAGAGTCAAAATAGAAGAGATGGAGCCATAAAACAGCTGGCAAACTGGAGACATGGAGTGAGATTTTCCAGTCCTGCTCCCTGTGAGAATCATCATGGGTGGGATGAAAACTTGATGGGTCAGGAAAAGGCCCATTGACTTCAAATAGGAAGTTCCAGTCCTGCAGCAGGCTAACCATAAAATCCCACCATACGTCTGTACTTTTTGCAAAGAAGCAAAGATCAAAGAGATGTTCTGCTTCTGGGAGTTGGAGCTAAATTAGTTTGAGCATTCAGTGAACTTGCATTTGGATCTAATATGATGTTCAGCTCATAGGAAAGCTCTGGGGGCTCTTTAGTGCAGTTAGGGCTCAGGAGAAGTCCTGAAGAACTGTTAAGGTGATGGAAGATTGCCTGTTCCTTGCCAGCAAGCTAGGGCTCAGAGAAACGCTCAGAGCCATTTATGGCTCAGAGCAGCCAGGAGACTGGAGTTCAGAGAAACCCAGTGGCAGTGTTACCTTAATGAAGCTAATGGTCTGAAAAAGACTTGGAAGTTTGTCAGTAATTAGAAATGGGAGTAGAGCTTTATGAAATGCATTCTCAGGAGGAGAGACTGAACCATCAGGATATCAGAGAGTTCGAGTTGGGAAGGCTTTTAAGGAAATTCATAGGTTAGATCTTTGAAATTGAAAGGTTGAAATCTCTCATGAGGGAGTAAGAGTTGTAATGAGATGCTGTAACTCACAGTGCTCACTGACTTCTGGCTGAGATGTTGAGAAATCCATGGGATCTGTCTTGGTCACAGCTGTCATTTAATATGCATTATGGAGTGTTTGACTATAGTTTGCCTGTTCATTCATATTTACCTTATGTTAATTCTGAATGTTAGAGCATAAGGTATATATTGTATTTCTTTATTCTCTGACTTTGTATCGTAAAACATATTTTGTTTGTTTAAAACAGTGAAATCTTGTGGCTTTATTCTCCTGGTGAGTAACTGAAATTTCAGACTTTAATTGAAACAAGAAGTTACTGGTCTGTAACTGGCTTGTAATAGATTTTCCATTGCATACTTATCTAGCTTCCCCTGAAATGCAACTTTCCCATTTGCTTTAATTACTCCATCATGCAAACCAGCCTCCCATCCATTCACTCTGTTCACACTCCCTACTGCCTAGACAAAACAGTCAGCATAATTAAGGACCCCATGTACCCCAGACATTCTCTCTTCCATAGAGAAAAAGATACAAAAGCCTGAGGTCATGTACCAACTGACTCAAGAACAGCTTCTTCCCTGCTGCTGTCAGATTTCTGAATGGATCTACCTTGCATTAATCTTTCTTTACATCCTGGTTATGACTGTAACACTACATTACATATGACTGTAACACTATTCTCATTTACTTCTCTATGAATGTTATGCTTTGTCTACATAGCACACAAGAAACAATACTTTTCACTTGTATGCTGATACATGTAACAATAATAAATCAAATCAGATCAAATTATAGCTGTTCCTCTTGAATTGCCTATTGTACCCATTAGTGTACATCTTTTACTTGTGATCCTCAGGTCTCACCTCTTACTGCCTAAATATAGGTGATTTCCGAAACAGAGCTCCAACACCTTTGGGGAAACAGTGAAGCTTTCTCACAGACAATAAAGATTTTAATCACCAATGAATTCAACCATTACTACTTTAGTAATAATATCTACATATAGAAACATTGGTCTTTGGACAGTACTTATTATCCAAGATGCATGGTGGTATCGCACAGAATTCCTGACACACTAATCTCTGTGAAAACTATCCTTGAAGTTTGAACCCCTGATGAGCAATTTCCCTGCTCTTTGGGACTCTCCATGAATGATTCTGACTCTAAGTTAGGTTGAGAGGTTTTGGACAATTCCACAGTACTTCCACAACAGTTACCCAAGAAGCATTAGAAAAATCCAAGCTTTGTTTTTTGATATCTGCAGAACTGACATCCCAACCATTCATATTGGCCCCTTGACTCCATCCTCTCAACTTTATAACTATCCCATAAATTTCCCAACTAATCCCACGATCTCACCTTCTCATAACTGCCACCTTACCTGATCCAATCACCTTCCTGAACATGACCAAACTATGACTAGACTTGACTATCGCTCAGCATCCAACAAACCCCACTCCAACCTGACAAGTCCCCAAGCTTACTGTCCATCCCAATGTGACCTGCCTGCCCCCTTAACCAATCTGCCAGCTCATTCACGTGCCACCCGCCTACTAGCAACCTCACTCACCTGCCACTCCTACATATCTCCCTACCCACCTGCTACTCTATCTACCTGCCAACTCATCCACCTACCACCCTATCAACATGCCACCCAACAAACTACCACCTTATCAACCTGCCACCCTACCTATCAATTCACCCCACTACCGACCCTAGCACTCTATCCATTTACTTATTCATCCAATCACTAACATTCATACAAGGTATTTGACTGATCAAGCAGCAGCTCGTGCCCTAAGAAGGAGGCAAATCTTGTCATTGCCCAGAGCGTTAGAGCTGTGATGGAATTCTTTGAGAGATGGTGTGGTCTGTATTTATGGAGAAACCATGCACAGAAGACCCGGCAACAAATTCAGGACAATGTGGAGGTGCAGAAGTATTCAAGCCAAGGGCAAGTGACAATGTTTAAATAATCTTCTGCCTGAGTGAATTTGACTAACCTGAGAATCAACTCTCTGCCAGCTGCCCAGCAGAGTGAGTCTTTCCAGCATTTCCTGAGCCAGGATCTTATTGAATGGCGCAGCAGGCTCGAGGGGCCAAATGACCAACTCCTGCACCCATGTACTTATGTATCATTCCCGAGAGGAAATTTACTCTGTACAATTTAATTTTAAAAAGAAAATATCTTTGTTACTTACCAAAGTACAAGCCAAAAATGACACCAGATCCAAGGAAGCCACCTAATGTTTGGGCCAAAGAATAGAGGGGAAATTTTATCCAGGGCTCACGAGCAAGCAAACACATAGCAAAGGTCACAGCAGGATTCAGGTGGGCACCTATATGAGGAAGAAAAGAATCACAATTGATAATTAATCTTTGTGCTTCAGAATTGTGCTTCAGCAAAATCACTGTCGATCCATAGAATCATAGAATCCTGCAGTGCAGAAGGAGGCCATTCAGCCCACTGAACTAGCACCAACCAAGCCTTGTCCCTGTAACCCCACATATTTACCCTGCTAATCTCCCAGACACTAAGGGGCAATTTAGCATGGCCAATCCATCTAACCTGCACATCTTTTCAGATGAAAAGCTTTTGCCTGCCATTTTAAATGTATTTGCTTTACTCAAATTACCTTAAAAGGGTGCCTCATCATAATTTCACCGCACTGATTGACTCCACATAGAAACTATGACTGGAGAATTTCCTCAGAACTACTCCTGCTCCACCAACTGTGACAGAAATTCCAGTGCACTTCCAATGACAGTTCAGCGGCAACTCCAAGGAAATTCCCAGCCATCGGGAGACCAAGACTGATGTTCTGACCTGCACTGACTTTGGGCCCCATTCAATGCCTTTGACATTTTCCTGTTTTTTCCTCAAACTAATCTAATTTGCTTCATTTCACCCCATGCTGTTTGTTATTCTTTTAAGTAACAACCAATGAACTTTTGAAGGTTACAATCAACGTAAAATTGTTTCCTACATGTGGCAAAACATTTGCGTGAAAATGTTTTTTTTTCCCTAATTCCACCCTTTATGTATCGAGAAAGTTGGATCAAGGTCTCACATCATCAATGGATGAATGATCATCTGTGGATATCTATTCCCATTTACCATTTTCAATAGCATTATCTAATGTATTGACATGTAATGTATAGCATGGTGGCACAGTGGTTAACACAGCTGTTTCACAGTGCCAGAGACCCAAGTTCAATTCCCAACTTGGGTCACTGTTTATATGGAGTTTGCACTTTCTCCCTGCTTGGGTTTCCTCAGAGTGCTCCAGTTTCCTCCCACCCCCAAAAAAAACATGCTGGTAAGGTGCACTGGCCATACTAAATTCTCCCTCAAAGTACCCGAACAGGTGCTAGAGTATGGTGACTAGGAGATTTTCGTAGTAGCTTCACTACAGTATTAATCTAAGTATACTTATGACACTAATAAAATAAACTTTTTAAGAAACAAACTAATGTCCCCTAAAGATTCCAAGTTTGAGAGAATGTAGTCTTAGTTACACTTAAACTCCCAATCCTTGTTATTTTGTGCTTCACCTTAAACTTTAATTATTAAAATGAAGACCAGAATGGCACAGTATTCCCTGGAGATTCCACTAATCACACCCTATCCCACAGAATCCGTACCTTTGTCTGCATCTCTCTCATTTCTTGTGCATACTACCAACTACCATTTTATAAATTAATCTTTATTGAGAGAAAATATTTCCAGTGGTAGAAGGGGCAATATTCACAGTTTTAAAGTAATGGAAAAAGAATCAGACCTGACTTGGAGAATTTTTTTTAATACAGTTATAATGAATTGTAACAGATTGCCTGAAAAGCTGGTGGAAGCAGATTCAGTAGTAACGTTGGATAAATACTTGAAAGGAAGGAAAATGCAGGGTTATAGGGAAACAGCAGGTAAATGAGCATAATTGGATAGCTCTTTTAAAAAGACAGCAGGGGCAGGATGGGCCATTTGGCCTCCTTCTGTGATGCAAAGATTCAATGATAGAGGAACAGGAATTATTTTTAAAACATCTTGATCATGTTAAGGACTACCTTTTAGATTTTTCATTATTTCCCTTCCTTCCTTGCAACTGTAGCTTTCTACTTGATTAGGAGTGCCCAACCTGAACAACATACTTGATGCAGCTACTTAGTCACAGGTATTACACTACAGAAAGCAGAATCAATTATTTAGCTACAGTTTAATAGCACTTAAACACAGCAGTACCATGTGTCATACAACTACCATTCAACACGTGCAAAGGATCCTAGTTTCTAATATACTTTGAAAGCATTGACCATATGCTTCTGATACAGATGTGAGAACAATATTCAAAGTCATTAAGAGGTGGGCAATCTAAAGTAAATGTATTCATGTTGCAGGTTTTGCAATACTGAAATAGTCTACACATGTGCGGTGAATGTCCAGCACAAAATTGTCATGTACGGGAAGAGAGGTAGAATTGTCATAGTTTCTCCTGATCTCATGATTCTCCGCCCAAAACACTTAAACAAACGGCACCACAAGTTTTAAAACAGAACCCACACAGATTGGTTACAGAATATCCCACTGCTAAACTAGCATGTTTTCTGTCCATTACCTGAAAAACAGGTGCACATATATCACTAAAGCTTCAGAAATTACCCTGAACGTTCACTCTCCTGTCTCCAACCCTTGCATTATGCTCACCGAGGCAATGAATCCCAAACAATTTCCTTCCTTTTACACAGGACTTTCTCCTCCACCAACCTTCTCAGTTCATCTGCCACTAGGATCATCAAATGAAACAGGACAGAAGGAGACTATTCAGCCCATTACACTTGTGCCAGACCCTTGAAAGAGCTTTCCAATTAATCCCACTCTCTTTACATATGCGATGTCTTTAAAATTGCTTCTGTGGGGCATATACAAAATTTCAGTTAAAGTAAAGCTAAATTGCCAAATTCCCAGATAACCATAGACTGCTCTTCCACTTGAGGGGGAGAGATGACAGATGGCAATTTAATCTGAGGATCATCACACCTCAGGCAAGATTGAAAAAATACGTCTTCATGAATAACCTCAGTTAGTTCGGGAATTGAACCCACGCTGTTGGGATCGCTCTGCATCTCATCAAATGTATATATAGAGAGAAAGATATATAAATAAGGATATACCCGACACTTGGCCAGCTATCAGGACACCAAACATCACTGCAAACGCAAAAGCAAAATTAACAGTCAAAAACCGTCCATGGGTACCCCTGCTGAGGGTAACTTGTGCCACTGCTCCACAGCCAAACATCTGTAAGGAAAAGAAATCACAAAAATAAATACATCTCGATTTATCATTTGCTACCTTTATTTCCCATTTTGTCTATTTGCCATCTCCTCGCATGAGTGTAGAAGAACGCAGATCACTGGTTTCAAGCATATTTTATGATACCAATGTCACCACAATGATATTATTGTTCCATGTTTTGTGCAAATAAATTCTAGGAATAATACTGGAAAATCCTGAGCTCAGTTAAGAGGGTTCAACTGTTAGTGTTCTTCATAGATTGAGATTTTCTTGTATTTCAAATCTCTCAGTGGAGCACTGGGCTGATCCTAAGTGCTCTAATCCAGCAAAGGAGCAGAATTGACCATCAAAAATGTCCTTAAACCTAAATTTTATGCCTAACTTGCTGCATGTTTCCAATATTTTCTGTTTTTATGACACTTAACTCATAGCACTGATGCCTGAATTTGACCAAATAGCAGGGCCAAAATCTTTACAAAGGCAACCCATCCCATGGTGCTGACCAGCAATAGCCATTGTATTGGTCTATTTGAAGTGTGTAGTAATTCACTCCAGCTATGTTCTCATGGATCATAATAGTGTTCTACACGTTACACACTTTGCCTTCCTCAGACATCTCCTCATCGAGAAACTACAAACAAAGTTGCAGGAACAACAGAAAATGTTGGAAAATCTCAGTAGGTCTGAAAGTAGCTGTGGAAAGAGAGCAGAGCTAATATTTTGAGGCAGGATGACCCTTCATCAAGGCTGAAGGCAAAGTAAATAGAACAAGATTTATACTGCAAGGAGGGGTTGGGGCCTAATTGACAAAGATGCCCCAGGCAAAAAATTACAGGGAATTAAATGATGGTGATCATGCCTAAAAATGGTGTTGATAGCAGCCATGGAGAGATCAGAATGCAGAACAAAAGTAAGCAGAATGTCAAAGGACAACCTGAGACATGTAACGGAGGGCTTTAGTGGGATATATTATATTATATGAACGAAGCTGCCATTGACAGAAAATATTTCAGGAAAAAGGGCAATAAATATGAAATTCCAGAGGAAAACTCATTGCCAGCTGCAAGAAACATTTGTGCCATATTCTTTAGATTACTACAACTGGCTACTTCACCATTACCCACAGACAGTTCTCTATACATACTAACTCCCATGAACTAATTCATTTTATCTAATTGAAGCATTCTCAAATATTACTAATAAACAATGTTGACAACTTCAGTGAAAAGACAAAATTAAGAGTGTACTTTGGTGATCTGTACCTCTCTACTTCTCCCTATGAGTGTGCTATATGTGAATTTGTATTTCTAACTTTGTACTTTTCTGAGATGTTATCTGAGTGGCTACACTATGTTCCAAGGGCTTCTGAATTGAAGTGACCCTTATTTCACAGCAGCCAAGTTGTGCCGAACACATCAAAACCTACGCAGCCATAGACCTATCTATAACCCCCAATCCCATTGGATCCCATATACTCATCCAAAAGTCTTTTAAAAGACTCCAGCGAGTTCGCCTCGACCACCACCAATGGCAGCCGATTCCATTCACTCACCACCCTCTGAGTGAAAAACTTTCCCCTAGCATCCCCTCTGTACTTGCTTCCCTGCACCTTAAATCTGTGCCCTCTCGTCGCGACCATTTCAGCCCTGGGAAATAGTCTCTGAGAGTCCACCCTATCTATTCCTCTCAACATCTTGTAAACCTCTATCAGGTCGCCTCTCAACCTTCGTCTCTCCAGGGAGAACAGTCCCAGCTCCCTCAACCTGTCTTCATAAGGCATGCCTCCCAATCCAGGCAACATCCTTGTAAATCTCCTCTGCACCCTTTCAATAGCTTCCACGTCCTTCCTATAGTGAGGCGACCAGAACTGCGCACAGTACTCCAAGTGTGGTCTGACAAGGGTCCTATAAAGCTGCAGCATTACCTCCTGACTCCTGAACTCAATCCCTCAATGAATGAAGGCCAGTACACCATAAGCTTTCTTAACCACATCCTCCACCTGGGAGGCCGATTTGAGAGTCTTATGGACCCGGACCCCAAGATCCCTCTGCTCTTCCACACAGCTAAGACTCCTACCTTTGATAGTGTACTCATTCATCCCGTTGGATCTGCCAAGATGGACCACAACACATTTATCCGCGTTGAAGTCCATCTGCCACTTTCCGCCCAGTCTTGCATCCTATCTATGTCTTGCTGCAACTTATGACATCTCTCCAGACGATTCACAACACCACCAACTTTCGTATCATCGGCAAACTTACTAACCAATCCCTCCACTTCCTCATCCAGATCATTTATGACAATGACAAATAGCAAGGGTCCTAGAACAGATCCCTGGGGCACTCCACTGGTGACCGACCTCCATGCAGAAAAAGAGCCATCCACAACCACCCTCTGCCTTCTGCAGGCAAGCCAGTTCTGGATCCACAAGGCCAAAGCCCCTTGGATCCCATGGCCTCTCACCTTCTCAAGAAGTCTTGCATGTGGGACCTTGTCAAATGCCTTGCTGAAGTCCATGTACACCACGTCCACTGCTCTTCCTTCGTCAATGTGCTCAGTCACATTTTCGAAGAACTCAATTAAGCTCGTAAGGCACGACCTGCCTTTTACAAAACCATGCTGACTATTTCTAATCAACCTAAACTTCTCCAAATGCTCGTAAATCTTGTCCCTCAGAAGCCTCTCCATCAGCTTACCAACCACTGAGGTCAGACTCACCGGTCGGTAATTTCCAGGACTATCCCTGTTCCCTTTCTTGAAAATAGGGACCACATCCGCAACCCTCCAATCCTCCGGAATCTCTCCCGTCTCCATCGACGACGCAAAGATCATCGCCAGGGGCTCTGCAATGACATCCCTCACCTCCCACAATAACCTGGGGTACATCCCATCTGGTCCCGGAGACTTGTCTATCTTGATAGCATTTAAAAGTTCTAACACATCCGCTTCCTTAATATCTACATACTCAATCTTTTCAGTCTGCCGCAAACTTGTAGTGCATCCTCCCAGATCACTTTCCACCATGAATACTGAGGCAAAGTACTCATTAAGCACCTCTGCCATTTCTTCCGGTTCCATACAGACTTTTCCCCCTTCACCTTTTATAGGTCCTATCCCTTCTCTTCTCATCCTTTTACTTTTCACATATTTGTAGAAGGCCTTGGGATTCTCCTTAATCCTACCAGCCAAGGCCTTCTCATGACCCCTTCTGGCTCTCCTAATTTCCTTTTTAAGCTCTCTTCTATAAGCCTTATACTTCTCTACATCCCCAACATCTCCTAGCTCTTTGAACCTTTTATACACCTTTCTTTTCTTCCTGACTATGTTCACCACAGCCTTCGTATACCACGGTTCCCGCGTCCTACCAAAACCCCTTTGTCTCACCAGAACGTTGTCGTGCAGAGCTCCAGACAAGCATTCCTTGAATATCTGCCACCTTCCTTCTGTGCTTTTCCCCAAGAAAAACCTCCTTCCAGTTTATTCGCCCCAACATCTGCCTGATGTCTTCATATTTCCCCTTATTCCAGACAAACCCCTTCCTAGCCTGCCAGATCCTATCTTTTTCCAATGCAAGGGTGAAGGAGATAGAATTATGATCTCCATCCCCAAGATGCGCTCCTACCGAGAGATCCATCACCTGTCCTGGTTCATTAGCTAGTACTAGGTCCAGTACAGCCTCTCCTCTCGTAGGCTTGTTCACGTGCTGTGTCAGGAAACCCTCCTGAACACACCTAACAAACTCCTCCCCATCCAAATCCCTTACCCTTGGGATATTCCAGTCGATGTTTGGGAAATTGAAGTCTCCCATCACAACAACTCTGTTATTTCTACATTTCTCCAGTATCTGTTTCCCTATCTGCACCTCAACTTCCCTGTCACTATTGGGCAGCCTATAGAATACACCCAGCAACGTCACCGACCCTTTGCTATTCCTAACTTCCACCCACAGAGACTCCATAGACATTCCCTCCTTGGTATCCACCTTCTCTGCAGCCATGACACGGTCCCTGATCAACAGTGCCGCTCCACCACCTCTTTTGCCTCCCTCCCTGTCCTTCCAGAAGGATCTGAATCCCGGGAACTGTAGTACCCAGTCCTGACCCTGAGACATCCAAGTCTCTGTAATAGCCACCACATCACAATCCCAAGCAGCAATCCACGCCCTAAGTTCATCCACCTTATTTACTACACTCCTGGCATTAAAATACACACCTCAGCCCCTCAGACTGGACATTTCCCTTCTCCCCCACTCGTCTAACCTGCCTCTCATCCTGCCTAGAGTCCTTCCCTACCTGGGAGCTAACTTCCTTGCTCCCAGTCTCCACATCACTATTCCCTCCCCCTAACCTTTCTAGTTTAAAGTCCCCCCAGTAGCCCTAGCCAGTCTTCCCGCCAAGATATTAGTCCCCCTGGGATTCAGGTGCCACCCGTCTTTGCTGTACAGGTCACACCTGCCCCTAAAGAGGTCCCAATGATCCAGGAACCGGAATCCCTGCCCCCTGCTCCAGTCCCTCAGCCACATATTCAACCTCCACCTCATACTATTCCTGCTCTCACTCTCCCGAGGCGCAGGCAGCAATCCTGAGATTACTACCTTTGCTTTCCTCTCTCTCAGCTGCCTACCCAGTTCCCTATAATCCCTGTTCATGTCCACTTCCCTCTTCCTGCCTATGTCAGTAGCACCTATATGTACTACAACTTTTTTTCATTCATTGGTGTGACATGGGTTTCAATTACAATTTTTTTCATTCATTGGTGTGACATGGGTGTCACTGGCTAGCCAGCATTCATTGCCTATCTCTTGTTCAGAGGGCAGTTGAGAGTCAATCCCATTTCTGTGGTTCTGGAGTCACGTTAGGCCAGACTAGATAAGGATAGATTTCCTTCTCTAAAGGATTAGTGAACCAGATTGTTGATTGTTGGAAAAACAATGATTTCATAGTCATGAATAGATTCTTAATTCCAGATTTTATTTATTGAATTCAAATTCCACCATCAGCTATGGTGGCATTGAACCTGAAGAAGATCTCTGTTTTCTATTTTTCCAGCATTTGCTGAGATTTTCCAGTACTTTCTGTCTTTGTTTCATATTTCAGCATCCCCAGTATTTTGCTTTTAGCCCAGAACATTAGTTAAGTTTCTGGATTGATAGTCGAATGATAATACCACTCAACACTCTTTTAATGCTTTGCAATTGTAGGGGACAAGATGAGTGGAGCAGTATATCTTTTTCTGTCCATCATGTTTTGTATGTTCTATAGTATAACTCCCAAGTTCCAAGATGATGCCAACGCATCAGCAAACTTTCCAGCCCAATCCCAATATCTCTGTGAGTCATAGTTGTCTTTCCAGCAGCAGGAAATGCAAAAACTTTCATTTTGCATACCATATGAGACAAGGCAGCCATTGAACTTGAAATGCTGCTCCACCAAATTTGGATGACAAGCACTCCAAAGTGTTACGATGCTGAACGTTACTAAGATTAACAATTGGAAATATGCTAGTTAATAAATTCTTGCCATTAACTTTTCATTTGATCTACCAATCCCAACACATTCCTCTCTGCCTATATATTGTCAGAAAATAGCCATTATATTTGAGTAAACTGTTGTCCCTTAGGTAGTAATGCATAGCCATTGTCAAAAATATGTAGTTGGTAACAGGGAACACAACTTCCTGCAAATAGGACAACCATACCTATTGGGAGACAGATCAACAAAAATATCTGGGGCACAGCAGTCTTGGTGCTTAGAACAAACCCACTATTTCAAGCACCATTAATGAGCCTACCTGTTCAATCAATCAATCATCAATTAAGAATAATACTCCAGATTACATCCCAAAGAGGATAAAGATTTCCACACTGCTTCCCTGCCTCAGCATCTGCACCAAAAAATTTATCATCCTCATGATCTCAACTACCAACCTTATAACCTTTAAAAAATATTTGGATGAGCTCTTGAAATATCATGGCATTCAAGGATGTGGGAACAAGTGCTGGAAGATGGCATTAGTGCGACTTTAGTGGTAGTTATTGTCAGTGCAGACTCCATAGGACCTTTCCTGTGCTGCACAATCCTAACACTCCAATTCAATTCATCGTGCTTTCTCTTCTCTGAGTTCACTGTCCTCTTATTCTGTAGACTCTTCCTCCACGTCAACTCCCCAACCTATGGCCCCTTTTAACCTTGCCATTTTATGTGATCTTGCTTGCCTCATCATATCAATCATAGGTAAGACAGGCCATCTCTGATCACCATCTTCCACATTCTACTTCCCTTTGTATATGTCCTGGGGAAAATAAAAACTATCTAATTTGCTTACAATTGTGCTTTCACAATTGCAGCTGTTTAGCCTCTCGCCCTGCGTTCACCACAATATTTCCAGAGATAGCAATTAATTCAACCAGACCTCCATTTTTACTGTCATAGCCCCTAATGAAACCATCACTCTCCTTCATGATAGCCATGCCCTCTTTTACAGATTTCATCACCACGCCTTTAAGTCCAAGGGATATAGATATATAGAGAGATGATAGACAGCTGGTCAAACCACCCCCAGGAAATCTGGCTGGATCAAATAAAGCCCTATTGATAACTACTCTCATCTGATAAAACTGCTCACTACTTTAGAATCACCCTGGAATGGAAAGATATTGGCTCTACTTAAACTCCTCACCCCTGCGACAACATTTTCATTTCCAACAGAAATTGTGAGGAATTCATGCATTTTTTTTGCCTGAGAACATTAGATCAGTTTCCGTTATCACATATCTCCCTTCTATACTCTCCTTTCCCCTTCTGCTCCCCACTTTCCCAGTCTTGAATTTACAACTTCTAGTTTCTCTCTTAATTCCCGTCGTGCCTTTACCAAGCTCATCTTAATCATTAGACCCACTTCCTCTTCCAACTAACCTAATGACTATCGAATCTCCCCTTCTAGTCCCCATATTAGCTGATTTTTGTTTACAGTTCTTTTTCATCAAAAGTTGATCATCTGTGATCACACCTCTTTTCAAATTCCATCATCCTTGATCCCATCATCCTGCAAATGACTGTCCCATCTCTATCTAAGTCACAAATGAGATCTTATGGATTGTGACAACATTTTCATTCTTCTTAACCTATCTGCACCCTTTGAACACACCTTTCTCCCCTAACACCTCATCATTATCGTCCTTTGACTTGACTCCATTTTATCAATCTATAGTTGTAATCAGAATATGACTTATATTGACTTCTCTTCCTGCTCCCACACTGTTACCTTTGGTAGCCCCTAAGGTTCTATCTATGGACCTCTTCCTAATTGTCATCTGCACGCTGTCCCTTAGTGACAAACATGCACCTCTGCACCATTTACCACTTCCCTGCATAAAATTTTATCTGTCATGTCATGTACCTGCCCACTCTACCAATCTGTATACAGCCTCATGACGTCTATCAATATCTCATCTACAGTTCATAATAATTCGAACTTTTGTACAATCTGGAAGTTTTGCAAAATATGTGAAAACATAGGATGTACTTTTAAAAGAATTAAGGTATTTTATTTTATACTCCTTCGGCCTATTTTAATGGAATATATTTTAGGTCGGATTGACAGGAAGCATAATCTGAAGTCACAGCGTGCTGATATTTGTGAATATCTTCAAAACTTTTCAACAGGTTAACAAAGAAGAACAAAGAAGATTACAGCACAGGAATCGGCCCTTTGGCCCTCCAAGCCTGCACCAACCATGCTGCCTGACTGAACCAAAACCTCCTATCCTTCCAGGGACCATAACCCTCCATTCCCTCCTATTCATGTATTTGTCCAGATGCTCCTGAAAACTCACTGTCACCAGTTCCACTACCTCCCCCAGCAGTGAGTTCCAGGCATCCACCAAGCTCTGTGTAAAAAAACTTGCTTCGTACATCTCCTTTAACTCTTTCACCCTGGGAAAAAGCTTCTGACTATCCACTCTGCCCATGCCCCTCATAATCCTGTAGGCTTCTATCAGGTCGTTCTTCAACCTCCATCATTCCAGTGAGAATAAACGAAGTTTCTCCAATCTCTCCTCATAGCTAATGCTCTCCATAGCAGGAAATATCCTGGTAAATCTTTTCTATAAAGATTTCCAAAGCCTCCATATCTTTCTGGTAGTGTGTCGACCAGAATTGAACACTATATTCCAGGTGTGGCCTAACTCAGGTTCTCTAAAGTTGCAACATGACTTGCCAATTTTTAAACTCAATATCCCGGCTGATGAAGGCAAACATGTCAAATGCCTTCCTGACCTTCCGGTGTACTAAAAAAGTTAATTCACAGGTTAAAAGGGAAAAAAGAGGCTTATGTCAGGATGAGGCTTGAAGGCTCAGTTAGTGCAATGGATAGCTATAGATTAGCCAGGAGTGAGCTAAAGAGTGAGTTGAGGAGAGCTAAAAGGGGACACGAGAAGACTTTGGCTGATAGGATCAAGGAGAATCCTAAAGCTTTCTTTAGATATGTTAAGAATAGAAGATTGGTTAGGGCAAGGTTAGGGCCAGTTATGGACAGCAGTGGGAAGTTGTGCGTGGAGCCTGAAGAGATTGGAGAGGCACTGAACAAATATTTCTCTTCGGTATTCACGCAGGGAGATGTAAATGTAGTTGTGGAGAACACTGGGATACAGGGTTGCAAACTGGAAAGTATTGAAGTAGATAAGGAGGATGTGCTAGATATTCTTGAGGGGTTGAAGTTAGATAAGTCCCCTGGGCCGGACGGGATTTACCCTAGGATTCTCTGGGAGGCAAGAGAGGAGATTGCAGAGCCTCTGGCTCTGATCTTCAGGTCGTCGTTGGTTACGGGTGTGGTTCCGGAGGACTGGAGGATAGCGAATGTGGTCCCATTGTTCAAGAAGGGGAAGAGAGACCTTCCAGGGAATTATAGGCCAGTGAGTCTTACTTCTGTTGTGGGCAAAGTATTGGAGAGAATTATTAGGGATAGGATTTATAGTTATTAGAGAGAAATGAATTGATTGGGGATAGTCAGCATGGTTTTGTGAAGGGTAGGTCGTGCCTTACTAACCTTATTGAGTTTTTTGAAAAAGTGACCAAAGAGGTGGATGGGGGTAAGGCAGTTGATGTGGTATATATGGACTTTAGTAAGGCGTTCGATAAGGTGGCACATGGAAGGCTTCTGCAGAAAATGCAGATGTATGGGATTGAGGGTGATTTAGCTAATTGGATTAGGAATTGGCTAGCAGATAGAAGACAGAGGGTGGTGGTTGATAGAAGTTATTCATCGTGGAGTTCGGTTACAAGTGGTGTACCTCAGGGATCTGTTTTGGGGCCCCTGCTGTTTGTAATTTTTATAAATGATCTGGATGAGGGTATTGAAGGATGGATTAGTAAATTTGCGGATGACACCAAAGTCGGAGAGTGGTAGATAGTGAAGAGGGGTGTTATAGTTTGCAGAGAGACTTGGACAAGTTGCAGAGCTGGGCCGAGAGGTGGCAAATGGAGTTTAATGTGGAAAAGTGTGAGGTAATTCACTTTGGCAGGAATAACAAATGTGTAGAGTATAGGGCTAATGGTAGGACTCTTAATAGTGTTGATGAACAGAGGGATCTTGGTGTATGTGTGCATAGATCCCTGAAAGTTGGCAATCAAGTCGATAAGGTTGTTAAGAAGGCATACGGAGTCTTAGCTTTTATTGGTAGGGGGATTGAATTTCGGAGCCGCAACGTCATGTTGCAACTGTACAAAACTCTAGTGCGGCCGCACTTGGAGTATTGTGTACAGTTCTGGTCCCCGCATTATAAGAAAGATGTGGAGGCATTGGAGAGGGTACAGAGGAGGTTTACCAGGATGTTGCCTGGTATGGAAGGCAGGTCTTATGAAGAGAGGCTGAGAGATTTGAGGTTGTTTTCGTTAGAAAGAAGGCGGCTAAGAGGAAACCTTATTGAAACATACAAGATGATTAGAGGTTTAGATAGGGAGGACAGTGATAGCCTTTTTCCTCGGATGGAGAAAGCTAGCACGAGGGGACAAAGCTTTAAATTAAGGGGTGGTGGTTTTAGGACAGATGTCAGAGGTAGGTTCTTTACTCAGAGGGTGGTAAGGGTATGGAATGCCTTGCCTGCGTCAGTTGTAGATGCTCCAAGTTTGGTGGCATTTAAGAGGTTAGTAGATAAGTTTATGGATGAAAGGGGAATAGTTTAGGTTAGAGGGTCACTGCTTGTTCCTAATTGGTCGTTGCAACATCGAAGGCCGAAGGGCCTGTTCTGCGCTGTACTGTTCTACGTTCTATGACTACTTTCTCCACCTGCATTGCCACTTTCAGTAGCCTGTGTACCTGTACACCCAGATGCCTCTGCCTATCAATACTCTTAAGGGTTCTGCTATTTACTGTACATTTCCTATCTTTATTAGATCTTTGAAAATGCATTACCTCACATTTGTCCAGATTAAATTCCATCTGCCACCTCTCTGCCCAAGACTCCAACTGAATCCTGTTATGTCCTCTGATGGTCCTCATCCGCTATTCGCAAATCAATCAACCTTTATGTCGTCCACAAACTTATGAATCAAACCAGTTATATTTTCCTCCAAAGGCCCCAACACCGATCCCTGAGGACGCCACGTCCCAGCCCTCCATTCAGAAATGCACCTTCCACTGCTACCCTCTGTCTTGTATTATCAAGCCAGTTCTACATCCACCTTGCCAGCTCACCTCTGACCCCATTCAATTTCACCTTCTGCACCAGTCTGCCATGAGGGATCTTGTCAAGGACCTTACTGAAATCGATGTAGACAACATCCACTGCCCTACCCTCATCAATCATCTTTGTCACTTCCTCAATAAACTCGATCAAGTTAGCAAAACATGACCTCCCATTTACAAAACTATGTTGCCTCTCGCTAATACATTCATTTCTTTTCAATTGGGAGAGTAAATCCTGTCTCAAAGAATCCTCTCCAATAACGTCCCTACCACTGACATAAGGCTCATTGGCTTGTAGTTACCTGCATTATCCTTGCTACCCTTCTTAAACAAAGGAACAGAATTGGCCATTCCTCATTCCTTTCAGACCTCCCCTGTGGACAGTAAGAATATAAAGATTTCTCTCAAGGCCCCAGCTATTTCCTATCTTGCCTCTCTCAGCATTCTGGGGCATACCCCTTCAGGCCATGGGGACTTGTCTACCTTAATGTTACTCAAGACCCCTCCTCCTACCTACACCCCCCTTCACCTGCTCCTTTTTGATCTCAACATACCCAAACTATCTACACACCCTTCCCTAGACTCATCATCCATCAAGTCCTTCTCTTTGTTGAATACTGACACAAAGTATTCATTTAATACCTGACCCATTTTCTCTGGCTCCAAACATAGATTCCCTCCTCTGTCTTTGAATGGGCCAACCCTTTTCCTGTCTACCCTCTTGCTCTTTATATATGTATAAAAAGCCTTCAGATTTTCCTTAGTCCTGCTGGTCAACAACTTTTCAAGACCCCTTTTAGCCCTCCTTATTCCTTGCTTAAATTTCTTTCTGCTTTCCTTGTATTCCACATTTTCTTCATCTGTTCCCAGCCTCCTAGTCTTGACAAATACTTCCTTTTTCCCTTTGACTAGGCTCACTATATCTCTCATGATCTAACATTCCCAAAACTTGTCATACTTATCCTTCATCCTTATAAGAATATGCTGTTCTGAATCCCTATCAACTTGCACTTAAAAGCCTCCCAAATGCCAGATGTCAATTTGCCCTCGAAAATCTGTCCCCAATCTACATTATTCAGTTCCTACCTAATATTGTTGTAATTAGCCTTCCCCCAGTTTAGCTCCTTAACTTAAGGACAACACTTACTTTTATCCATCAGAATTTTAAAGCTTACTGTCATCCTGTTCCTGAACTGCTCCTTCACTGAAACGTCGACCATCTGGCTGGGCTCGTTTCCCAATACCAGGTCCAGTACAGTGCTTCCCTAGTTGGACTATCTACATACTGCTTCAAGAAGCCCTCCTGGATGTTCCTTTCATACTCTGCCCCATCCCAGCCTCTAGCACTAAGTGAGTCCCAGTCAATATAGAGGAAGTTAAAATCTCTCATCACAATAACCCTGTTACTTTTACATCTTGTCAAAATTGGCCCACATATCTGTTCCTCTATCTCCCAATGAATTTGCTTGGTTACTGATTCCTTTCTTAAATACACATATTCGAATATAAAATACATGCTATTCAAAACTTGTTTTCCCATCACTTTACACAACACACACACACACAGCCTGATGGTAAGTTCTTTCAATTTGAATTTTAACTGGACAGTATGGTGGCACAGTGGTTAGCACTGCTGCCTCACAGCACCAGAGACCCGAGTTCTAGTCCCAGCTTGGGTCACTGTCTTTGGGGAGTTTGCAAGTTCTCCCTCATCTGTGTGGGTTTTCTCTGGGTGCTCTGGTTTCCTCCTCCCACAGTCCAAAAGACGTGCTCTTATATGCATTGGCCACGCTAAATTCTCCCTTAGTGTACCCAAACAGGCACCGGAATGTGGTGATTAAGAGACTTTCACTGTGATTTCATCGCAGCCTAACTATAACACTAATTAATAAAACTTAAAAGCTGTGAGCAGATTAAGCACTGTAAAGCATTCAATTCTCCTCCCAATCTTAACAAAAATTAATAAATTTTTGCAACATCAAGTACAAAAACTGAAACCAAACTTTACAAGATATTTTTCTTTAAAGAACAAATTGATCTGGAGAAGTAAGAAAGGGATGATAGCATTAAATAATCATAAACTTGAAGAAAGTGTTGATCATTTGTCAGCTATCTCAAACATTTTCAAAACTAAAACCTTGCTTGTAGGTATTTGAAAAACAGAAAAATGTTCCACAATAAAATTGATTTCAACATTTAAAATTGTTTTCACGTTACTCTTTAATTTCCTTTCAGTAATTTGCACTTTGCCACAAACTGCATTAAATAATTATTTGCAAAAGATCTACCAGCATAAAGTGCTAGGAGCTTATAATGTGTCACATAAATGATATGAAATGCTTACCACAAGTATCAATGTGCCTAAACATTCAGCAAGACATTGTCTTAATAACAGGTTTCTGATTCTGAAAGAATCTTCGATTTTTCTAATCATTGCCTTTTGCTTTCCCATTTTGGATTGAAGAATTGAAGTCTGATCAGATTCGTGTGGGTGCAGCTCTTGATTCAATTCAATGGCAAGTTACGGGAGCTCTGCGTTTGCCTTTAAATAGCCTGAAAGAGCCGTGGAAAGCCTCAGGCATCGCTGGATAAACACCGTTTTTAAAGCAAGATGGTCTGGATTTCACATCATACAAAACCAACCTGTTTGACAAATAAATATTCATCTTAATACACTGTGTGTGCATGCCATTTTAGTGCATTAGGGTTTTTTCAGATTGCCAAAGTTCTGCTAGACTTCAAAGCATTTGTTTTATGGTCCATAGACTGAAATTGTAATACCAAAGGAATCAGAAAAATAAATATAGTCACTAATAGACCTTATAATCATGCCATAAAGTCATTTTGTATGTAGACTGGTTTAAGCTCTCAATGCCTCCGTCACACTGAACTAAACATTGTTTCAGAATATTCCCTTGAAAGAAATCTTTGTTATGAAATATACATAAAATAATAAAAACACAGAATCAGAAGTCCCAATGTTCTAATTAACATGCATCTTTCATAGACTTATATTTTCCATCTCCCTTGTGACAAGATTTATTCTTCAGTTCCATCTGAGTGACTTAATTTACAAAGCAAATATTGCAATACTGTATTTTAAAAGATCCTGGAGGTAGTTTTCTGATAAGTTTTAATATAGACAAATTGCGAGCCAGCCTCCATATCTCCAAAAAGAGGAGGACAGTAGATCATTTGCAACTCCTGCACTTTGGCAGCAGCTGTCAAATGACAGGGGTTCATCTATCCATTTTCCAAACAAGATGTGAGTTGCAAGGATAAATAACAAAGCAGGCAAGAAAATGTAAAACAATTTTACAAAATTCTTCAGAACAAATACCAACTTCGTACATGTCTGAATTTTGGATGACTAGAGATGTGCCGTAATTTGATGACAGAAAGAATAAAGCTATGTCTTCAGTCCATGCCACAAGCTCTGTCCTACAACAATTCTGTCTACTTTAGGATACAGATGGAAAAGGATGCTTGTTGCCCTAGGGGAGGGTGCCGAACTGGGGGAAGGCTAACTACAGTCGGATTAGGCAGGAACTAATGGAAACTGATTGGGAACGGTTGTTCGAGGGTAAGTCCACGCTAGGCACGTGGGACTCTTCCAAGAGAATACTGAAAACGTTGCAAGAAAGATATGTGCCAGCTAAGAGGAAAGATAGGAAAGGTAGGATTAGAGAGCCATGGATTATTAGGGATATTGAGGACTTGATTAGGAAGAAAAGAGAGGTGTATGATAGGACAAAGCAGCTGGGAACGGAGACAGCGTTAGAGGAATACAGAGAGAGTAGGAAGGAGCTCAAACAGGGAGTTAGAAGGGCAAAAAGGGGGCATGAAATGGTTTTGGCGGATAGGATTAAGGAAAAATCCAAAGGCTTCTTACTCCTATGTTAGAAATAAAAGGGTGGTTAGAGGAAAAATCGGACCTCTTAGGGACAAAGGAGGAGAACTGTGCTTAGAGCCCGAGGGAATGGCAGAGATCCTGAATGAATACTTTGCGTCAGTATTCACGAAAGAAAGGGACTTGTTGACAGCTCCTGTCTCTGAGGGAGCTGTGGACCAGTTGAGGGAAATATCCATACCGAGAAGGAAGTGTTAGAGCTTCTCGGTAGCATTAAAACTGATAAATCACCAGGGCCTGATGGCATTTATCCCAGGCTGCTTAGGGAGGTGCGAGGTGAAATTGCTGGGCCTCTGACGCAAATCTTTGTCTCTTCTTTGGACACAGGTGAGGTCCCAGAGGACTGGAGAATAGCTAATATTGTACCGTTGTTTAAAAAGGGTAGTAGGGAGAACCCTGGAAATTATAGAACATAGAACATAGAACAATACAGCACAGAACAGGCCCTTCGGCCTTCGATGTTGTGCCGACCAAAATAAAATAGGCCAGTGAGTTTGATGTCAGTGATAGGGAAGCTGCTGGAGGGGATTCTTAGAGATAGGATGTATAGGCACTTAGAGCATTGCGATCTGATTAGGGATACACAGCGTGGCTTTATTAAGGGGAGGTCATGACTTATGAATCTGGTAGAATTTTTTGAGGAGGTGATGAAAATGGTTGATGAAGGCGAGCCACTGATGTTGTCTATATAGATTTCAGTAAGGTGTTTGACAAAGTCCCTCATGGGAAGTTAATTGAACAGGTCAAGGCTCATGGGATACAAGGAAAGGTAGCTAGATGGATAAGTAACTGGCTTGGTAATAGGAGACAGCGAGTAATAAGTTGGTCACTAGTGGTGTGCCACAGGGCTCGGTACTGGGACCTCTTCTATTTGTAATATATATAAATGACCAGGAAGAGGGAATAAGAGGAGTGATCAGCAAGTTTGCAGACGATACAAAGATGGCTGGACTTGCGGACAGTGAGAAGCATTGTCAGGTGATGCAGCAGGACATAGATAGGCTGATAGCTTGGGCAGACAGGTGGCAGATGGAATTCAATCCTGATAAATGCAAGGTGATGCATTTTGGGAGAAAGAATGTAGGGGGAAGGTATATGATAAAGGATAGACCTATTAAGAGTATAGAAACGCAGAGGAACCTGGAGGTGCAGGTGCACAAGTCTCAAAATGGCAGAGCAGGTGGAGAAGGTTGTGAAGAAAGCATATAGTATGTTAGCCTTTATAGGAAGGGGTGTAGAGTACAAGAGCTGGCCTTTAATGCTGCAGTTGTATAAAATGTTGGTTAGACCTCATTTAGAATACTGCGCCCAGTTCTGGTCACCTTACTACCGGAAGGACGTGGAGACTCTGGGGAGAGTGCAGAGGAGGTTTACCAGGATGCTGCCTGGTATGGAAGGTCTGAGTTACGAGGAGAGGTTAGGCAAATTGGGGCTGTCTTCATTAGAAAGACAGACTTAGAGGAGATCTAATAGAGGTGTACATGATTATGAGGGGTATAGATAGAGTAAACAGGGTTAAGCTTTTCTCTAGGATGGACTCAAATAACACAAAGGGTCACGGGCTTAGGTATAATTTGGGTGCTAGAGGGAGCTTTTTCACACAAAGGGTGGTGGGGGTATGGAATGCGCTGCCAAGTAAAGTGGTGGAGACAGGCACTCTGGAGTTATTTAAGAAATACTTAGCCGGGCACATAAACAGAATGGGAACGGAAAGGTATAGAAAACTGATTTAAAGTAAGGATCATGAGCCTTGGGAGTCCCTGGGAAGTGTGTAAATGGATGATGATATTGATGTACTTGTTTTTATCCTACAGGTGCTTTGGTCCACCTTGTTGTCTAACAAGGGGCATACACACGATGGGTTGTGAGAGGGCTGCTCTTGGATTTTTTCGAGAGTATCCTAGTGCTTCACGTCGCTAGTGTACGCTTGACCTGGACCATTTGATGGACAACACGACAGCTCAGTGACTATCGCTGTGCTGTGCAGATACATGGATTTGGGCCTGTGTCTGTGGGGGTTTGCGCATTCTCCCCGTGCTTGCGTGGGTTTTCTCCAGGTGCTCCGGTTTTCTGCCACATCCCAAAGATGAGCTCTTAGGCTAATTGGCAAAGTAAATTCTCCCTAAGTTGTCTCAAATTTGGTTTTTAATCCATAGATCTATAAACATAGACAGGGATCACGGGTAAAGGTTGGAACATTGGGGTGGCGGCACGGGCTCGTTGGGCCGAAGGGCCTGTTTCCCGTGCTGTTTTGTTCTTTGTTCTCACCATCATCTCCCGTTCATTGAGGTGAACCCAATTGCTTTTGCCATTGACTGTGAGATGGGCTGCTCACCCGACAATCCTCTCCAATGCCAAAACAGACTTCCTCCATCTCCTTTTTTTTAGCTCATCTCCCTGCCTGCCTCAACTCAACTGTTGCTGAAATGCACATTTATGCCTTTATTATCCTCAAATATTTCAGTGCTTTCCTGGCCAACCTCCCATCTTCCCACTTCCTTGAGCTCATCAAAATGATGATGTCACTCTTTGAAGACATCATCCAATAACATTAAGTTCGGCACGGTAGCACATTGGTTAGCACTGCTGCTTCACAACTCCAGAGACCTGGGTTCGATTCCCAGTCATGTCAGTGTCTGTGTGGAGTTTGCACGTTCTCCTTGTGTCTGCATGGGTTTTCTCCAGGTGCTCTGTTTTCCTCCCACAGTCCAAAGATGTGCAGTTAGGTTGATTGGCCATGCTAAAATTGCCCCTTAATGTCCTGAGATGCATAGGCTAGAGGGATGATTGGATAAATACGTAGGGATATGGGGGTAGGGCCTGGGTGGGATTGTGGTCAGTGCAGACTGGATGAACCAAATGGCCTCTTTCTGCACTTTAGGGTTTTTGTGATTTTTGTGAATATGTCTTCAGTTTCCAATGCAGGCTGATGCACCAGCTCCCTGATTCCTCTAGTGTGTGTAAATTGTGCTCTGCTTATCCAACATCCTGTATTGGGTGACCAGAAATTGCTCCTAATTAAATATTAGGAAGTCCAAAGTTAAAATATCTTTTTGTTCCAGCCTCATGCTCCCACCATCCCCTCCCTCATTTTTGTTCTACTCTGACAAAAATTCCACCTGTGATTCAATGACAACACTGCAACACCATCCCACCTACATCCCAACACCCCTCCACAACCACCTCCACACCAACCTCTGCAAAAAGCAAAAGAATACACAAGCCAAGAGTTTTCAGAAGGCCCCTGACTTCCTTATGTCCTCTTCTGTCTCTTACATCCATGACTACAAACTCTTCATAAGGAATAAAGGTTATACTCTTCAGGTAGATGGAGGATATGTTGGAATAAGAGATTTGACAAGCTTTGCTCCTATTATCCAGGTAAATCATGGACATTGAACAGTATATAATGGAGTCTATGACAGAGCAAGCTATCCTAGATATGGTCCTGTCTAATGACACAGGAATAATTAATGATCTTACCGATATGGATCCTCCTGGAAAAAGTAATCACAGTGTAGTTGAAATTAAAATACAGATGGAGCATGACAAGGTAAAATTCAGTACCAGCGTCTTGCGCTTAAACAAAGGAGACTACAATGGGATGAGGGAGGAGTTGGCTAAGGTAGGCTGGGAGCAAAACCTTTATGGTGGAACAAGTGAGGAACAGTAGAGGACTTTCAAAGCAATTTTTCACAGTGCTCAGCAAAAGTATATACTAGTGATAAGGATGGATTGTAGAAAAAGAGACCATGAACCATGGAAATCTAATGAAATAAAGGACGGTATCAATTTGAAAGAAAATGCATACAAAGTGACAAAGATTAGTGGGAAACTAGAGAATTGAGGGATCTTCAAAGGTCAACAGAAAACAACAAAAAAGCTATAAAGAAAAGTAAGATAGATTATGAAAGTAAACAAGTCTCCTGGCCCTGATGGAATGCATCCCAGGATATTAAAAGAGATAGCGGGAGAAATAGCAATGCGCTGGTGGTAAATTATCAAAATTTGCTGGACTCTGGGATGGTTCCCACACATTGGAAAACAGCAAATATGACGCCACTGTTTAAAAAAGGAGGTAGACAGTTAGCTTAACCTCTGTAATAAGAAAAATGCTTAAATCTATCATCAAGGAAGAAACATCTTCCTTGAGACATCTAGATATACTTTGCCCCAATGGGTTCATGAAGGGCAGGTCATGCTTGGCTAATTTAGTGGAATTCTTTGAGAACATTATGTGTTTAGTGGACAATGGGAAGCCTATGAACGTGCTGGATTTGACAAGCATTTGACAAGGTGCCACACTAAAGACCACTGCATAAGATAAAGGTGTGTGGTGTTACAGATAATGTGTATTAGCCTAATAGAGGATTGGTTAACTAACAGAAAGTGAAGAGTGGAAGTAAATGGGTGTTTTTCTGATTGGTGATCAGTGACTAGTGGTGTGCCTTAGTGATCAGCGTTGGGACTGCAATTGTTTACGATTTGCATAGATGATTTGGAGTTGGGGACAAAGTATAGTGTGTCATAATTCACAGATGACACTAAAATGAGTGGCACAGCAAAGTATGCAGAGGACTTTGAAAGTCTGCAAAGGTAGTCTAAGTGAATGGGCAAGGGTCTGGCAAATGGAGTACAGTGTTGGTAAATATGAGGTCATCCATATTAGTAGGAATTACAGAAAAATGGACTATTATTTAAATGATAAAAGAATTACAGCATACTGCTATGCAGAGGGATCTGGATGTCCTTGTGCATAGAACATAGAACAATACAGCACAAACAGGCCCTTCGGCCCACGAGTTGCGCCGATCACATCTACCAATCCACAGACCTATCTATAACCCCCTATCCTATTCTTTTCCATATACTCATCCAGAAGTCTTTTAAAGACCCCAGTGAGTTTGCCTCAACAACCTCCGACGGCAGTCGGTTCCATTCACTCACCACCCTCTGAGTGAAAAACCTACCCCTGACATCTCCTTTGTATTTGCTTCCCTGCACCTTAAATCTGTGTCCTCTCGTAGTGACCATTTCAGCTCGGGGAAATAGTCTCTGAGAGTCCACCTATCTATTCCTCTCAACATTTTATAAACCTCTATCAGGTCGCCTCTCAACCTACGTCTCTCCAGTGAGAAAAGTCCCAGCTCCCTCAACCTATCTTCATAAGGCCTGCCTCTCAATCCAGGCAGCATCCTTGTAAATCTCCTCTGAACCCTCTCAATAGCCTCTACATCCTTCCTATAATGAGGCGACCAGAACAGCGCACAATACTCCAACTGGGGTCTGACAAGAGTCTTATAGAGCTGCATCATTACCTCCTGACTCCTAAACTCTATTCCTCGATTAACGATGGCCAGTATACCGTACGCCTTCTTGACCACTTCCTCCACTGCGAGGCCGATTTAGGAGTCCTATGGACCCGGACCCCGAGATCCTTCTGCTCTACAACACAGTTAAGACTCCTACCCCTTATACTGTACTCCTTCATCCCATTATTCCTGCCAAAATGCACCACTACACATTTATCCGCGTTGAAGTCCATCTGCCACTTCTCCGCCCAGTCTTGCATCTTGTCTATGTCCCACTGCAACTTTTGACATCCCTCCAGACCATCCACAACACCACTGACCTTTGTGTCGTCGGCGAACTTACTAACCCATCTCTTCACTTCCTCACCCAGGTCATTTATGAAAATGACAAACAGCGGAGGTCCCAGAACAGATCCCTGGGGCACTCCACTGGTTACCGACTTCCATGCAGAACAAGACCCATCCACAACCACTCTCTGCCTTCTGCTGGCAAGCCAGTTCTGGATCCATGAGGCCAAAGCCCCTTGGATCCCATAAGGGATCCTTCTCCAGAAGCCTCGCATGGGGGACCTTATCAAACGCCTTGCTAAAGTCCATGTACACTACGTCCACCGCTCTTCATTCGTCAATGTGTTCAGTCACATTTTCGAAGAACTCAACTAGGCTCGTAAGGCATGACCTGCCCTTGACAAAACCATGCTGACTATTTCTAATCAGTCCAAACTTCCCCAAATGTTCATATATCTTATCCCTCAGAAGCCTCTCCATCAGCTTACCAACACTGAAGTCAGACTCACTGGTCGGTAATTTCCTGGACTATCCCTGTTCCCTTTCTTAAAGATAGGAACCACATCCGCAATCCTCCAATCCTCCGGAACCTCTCCCATTTCCAAGGACGATGCAAAGATCATCGCCAGGGGCTCTGCAATCACTTCCTTCACTTCCCACAATAACCTGGGGTACATCCCATCTGGTCCCGGCGACTTGTCTATCTTGATAGAATTTAACAGGTCTAACACATCCTCTTTCCTAATATCCACATACTCAATCTTTTCCGTATGCCTCAAACCTGCGATGCAATCTCCCAGTTCACTTTCCACCGTGAATACCGAGGCAAAGTACTCGTTAAGCACCTCTGCCATTTCTTCCAGATTCACACAGACTTTTCCCCCTTCACCTTTTACAGGCCCTATCCCTTCACTTCTCATCCTTTTACTTTTCACATATTTGTAGAAGGCCTTGGGATTCTCCTTAATCTTCCCTGCTAAGGCCTTCTCATGACCTCTTCTGGCTCTCCTAATTTCCTTTTTAAGCTCTCTTCTACACACCTTATACTCCTCTAGATCCCTAACACCCCTAGCTCTCTGAATCTTTTATACACCTTTTTTTTCTTCCTAACTAGGTTCACCACTACCTTCGTGCACCACGGTTCCCGCGTCCTACCAGAACCTCCTTGACTCCTTGGAACGTTATCTTGCAGTGCCCCAGACAAATGTTCCTTGAAAATCCACCACTTTCCTTCTGTACTCTTCCCCAAGAACACCTCCTTCCAGTTTATAAGCCCAGTTCCCTGCCTAATGTTTTCATATTTCCCCTTACTCTAGACATACACCTTCCTAGCCTGCCTGATGCTATCTCTTTCCATTGCTATCATGAAAGAGATAGAATTATGATCTCCATTCCCAAGATGCTCATCTACCGTGAGATCCGACACCTGTCCTGGTTCATTAGCTAGTACCAGGTCCAGTACAGCCTCTCCTCTCGTAGGCTTGTCCACGTGCTGTGTCAGGAAACCCTCCTGAACGCACCTAACAAACTCCTCGCCATCCAAACCCCTTACCCTTGGTATATTCCAGTCGATGTTTGGGAAATTGAAATCTCCCATCACGACAACCCTGTTATTTCTACATCTGTCTCGGATCTGTTTCCCTATCTGCACCTCAAGTTCCCTGTCGCTATTGGGCGGCCTATAGAATACACCCAGCAAAGTTATCAATCCTTTGCTGTTCCTAACTTCCACCCACAGAGACTCCGTAGACATTCCCTCCCTGTCTTCCACCTTCTCTACAGCCATGACCCTGTCCCTGATCAACAGTGCCACACCACCTCCTCTTTTGCCCCAACCCTGTCCCTCTTGAAGCATTTGAATCCTGGCACCTGAAGGACCCAGTCCTGTCCCTGAGACAACCAAGTCTCTGTAATGGCCACCACATCACACTCCCAAGCAGCAATCCACACCCTAAGCTCATTTACCTTATTTACTACACTCCTGGCATTAAAATAGACACACCTCAACCCCTCAGTCAGGATATTTCCCTTTTCCACCACCTGCCTAACCCCCCTCTCAGAGCGCCTACAGTCCTTCCCTACCTGGGAACTAACCTCCTTATTCATCGTCTCACCGATATTCCCACCCTCCAGCTTTTCTAGTTTAAGGATCCCCCAGTAGCCCTAGCTCGTCTACCTGCCAAGATATTAGTCCCCCTAGGGTTCAAGTGCCACCCATCCTTACTGTATGGGTCACACCTGCCCCTAAAGAGGTCCCAATGATCTATGAACCTGAATCCCTGCCCCCTGCTCCAGACCCTCCACCATGCATTCACCCTCCACCTCATTTGATTCCTGCTCTCATTCTCCCGAGGCGCAGGCAGCAATCCTGAAATTACTACCTTCACTTTTCTCTTCCTTAGCTTCCTACCCAGTTCCCTATAATCCCTTTTGATGACTGCCTACCTCTTCCTGCCTATGTCTGCAGTACCTATATGCACCACAACTTCAGGTTCCTCACCCTCCCCTTTCAGGATGTCCGGGAGGCGTCCAGAAACATCCCGGATCCCTGCTCCAGGAAGACAAACCACCATCCGCGACTCTCGCCTGCGTCCACAAAAACGCCTGTCTGAACCCCTCACAGTGGAGTCCCCTATTAGTATCGCCTTGCCTCTCTCTTCCTTAGATTTTTGACGTACTGGCTCAAGTTTAGAGAGCGAGCCACTGCTGCCTCCCTCGGATGAGTTGTCCCCCCCTATAGTACTCAAGCAGGAGTACTAATTATGAAGGGGCACACCCTCCGGTGTGCTCTCCATCACCCGAGTTTTCCCCTTCCTGATAGTCACCCACACGCCTTCTTCCCGTTGCCCTGGTGTGACCACTTGTCGATAGCTCCTGTCAATTAACTCCTCGTTCTCTCTAATGAGAGAAAGATCCTCAAGCTGCATCTCCAGTTCCTTTACCTTATCCCTTAGGAACTGCAGCTCTACACACTGAGCACAGGTATGGGTGTCTGGGAAACCAGTAGCCTCCAAGACCTCCCACATCTGGCACTGGGAACAACATGGCGGCATCACACCCATTATTTGCCCTCTTCTAGAAACCCAGAGAAAAAAAAATAGAAACTTACAACTTACGCTGTCTCACCCTTTATGCTTAGGCCTCGTGAGCCAAAGCCCTTACAGCCACACAAAAAAAACAGATAGAAAAACAATCTTACCTGCTCTCTCTCTCTCTCTTTTTTAGGTTAGAGGAGGGGGGAGGGTGGGATACTCTACCTGTGTAGAGTATCGGGATTTCCCACCGCTCCAATTTATAGTAAGCTTAAAAAAACTACACTTCCCACGTGTCCATGCGACACTTTCCAGCCTCTGGAAAATCTTTAAAAAAAACTAGTGAAAAAATAAATAAACTCTACAGAAAAATCACACTACTCACCCACACCAGCACCAGAGAATATCGTAGTATAAGCAGTAAAATGTGAAATGTAGTCTCATCAACATGCGATGGGCAGGATGTTGAAATGTAATGAGCCCAGTATGTTAATCAATGTAATCAATGTATGTTAACCAATGTGATGAAATTAGGATAGTAATCACTTATAGTCAATGAATGTAAACAGCAACAGCCTTGAGAAACAATGGTTGTTGTTCAGTTACTCAACTCAATATGATTATAACTAAAAGAAAATAATGAAGTAAATATGCTCTTTTTTATTATTTGACTTAAGTCAGCTAAACGAAGCCACAATTATTGTAGAAACAGAATGATTTGGTCAAGGACAAAGATTGTAACTACAGTGGTTTCATAGAGTAAGAGATGCATCAATTAGTGACCAATCACAGAAAAGGTAGATAAAGGACGGGCTCAACAACAATGGTGGCTAAGAAAGCCAACCTTGAGGATGAGATAAGGGAAGTCGGGGTATGGAGATGTAGTGAGCATAAAAAGACTGTAAGCGCGCCGTTCGTTGGATTGCTCCGGACATCCCGGCTTTACTTTCTTGTACTGAAAATAAAGTCTACTACTTGAAGAATCGAGACTCAGACTCTCTGTGCGGAGCGGCTGCAGTTCATTGTCGTATCGGGGAACACCACACCCCCCCCTCCCAAGGGACAACGAGCATGAATCCCCGAGGTGAGTAACTTTTTAAACTTGGGGGGGGGGGGGGGGGACTACACTTCCCACGTGTCCTTGCAACACTTTCCGGCCTCCAGAAAATCTTTAAAAAAAAACTAGTGAAAAAATAAATAAACTCTACTCACCCACACCAGCTCTCCACTCGGAAATGGCTGCCTCTCTTCAGTGCCCACCTCCCCCCAAGGAACAATGAGCATGAATCACAAAAAGTTGGTTTGCAGGTGCAGCAAGTAATTAAGAAGTCAAATGGAATTTCGTCTTTCATTGCTAGTGGGATGGAGTTTAAAAACAGCAAGATTATGTTGCAGTTGGATAAGGTGCTGGTGAGGCCATAGCTGAAGTATTGAACACAGTTTGGTCTTCTTACTTTGCAAAGGAAATTCACTGGGTTGATCCTGGATTTGAGAGGGTTGGTTTATGAGGACAGACTGAGTAGACTGGGGCTATACTCATTGGAATACAGAAGAATGAGGGAAGATCTTGCAGGAACATATAAGAATATGAAGGGAATAGATAAGATAGAAGCAGAGAAGTTGGTTCCACTAGCGGATGAAACTAGAAGTAAGGGGCAAAGCCTCAAAATAAGGGAGACCAGATTTAGGACTGAGTTGAGGAGGAACTTCTTCACACAAAGGGTTGTGAATTTGTGGAATCCCCTGCCCAGTGAAGCAGTTGAGACAAGGATATATAAATTTTTGAACATAAAGGGATTGAAGGTTATGATGAGCAGGTGGGTAAGTAGTGATAAGTCACTGAAAAGATCAACCATGATCTTATTAAATGGCAGAATAGGTTCAAGGGGCCAGATGGCCTACTCCTGCTCCTAGTTCTTATTCTGCATACAGACCACCATTTGCCATTCATTAATGGCCAGAAAACCAAACACTGTGGGCTTGTAATTTCCTGTGGGGCTTTCTCAGTGTTTCCCATGTTCTAACTCACACAATTTCTCGATCATCCATTGCACTTGTTTTGCTGGCAATACATTGACTCCCAGTTAAGCAATGTCTCCTTTACAAATTATTCCCTGACCTCATTCTGCCCTGTTTCTATAGTCTCCTGCAGCTCCATAATTCTTGGAGGTATTTGTGCTAATCCAGTTCTGGCCTCTTAAGCATTCCTAATTTTAATTGCCCCAGCCTTCAACTGCATATTCCTTAAGCCCTCTGGAATTCCCTCCTTAAATCCCTCCGCCTCTTAACACGATTCCTACATTTAATGCTGGTGATTGGGGATTCAATGTGTTGACTTGTTAGTTCTATTTGAAACTAGCCTACACTAAAGCTAGTCAGCAAAAGGAGGTTTTGCCATTCACAGTTGTGCTGTGTCTGAAACAGATGCTAGCAGTCCTTGTGAGTTGAAGCTAACCTGGAAAATGGCTGAACATGGAAGAGAATGAGCACTCCAGTTTTACAACCAAACACTGGAAGTCTTGGTAGAGGTGTTGGAGAGGAAGAGAGATGTTGTGTATTTATAGGAGCCATGGAAGTCCTCCAAACACAGGGTGAAAGGCAGGGGAGAATGAAGGTCAATGCCAGGAGTACAGGCCTGGGTACAGTATCATAGGGAATTTATTAACTACACTCCTTTTAACACAGCACCAATAGATCATGGCAGATTTCGTTAGGCGATGGCCTAGGGTTCCATTCCCTTGGTTCAATTATATATGGGTTCGATTCCTAGCTCGGGTCACTGTCTCTGTGGAGTTTGCACATTCTCCTCATGTCTGCGTGGGTTTCCTCGAGGTACTCCGGTTTCCTCCCACAGTCCAAAGATGTGTGGGCTAGGTTGATTGGCCAAGCTAAGAAATTGCCCCTTAGTGTCCAGGAATGTGTAGGTTAGAGGTATTATTTGGGTATAATATGTAGAGATATGGGAGTAGGGCCTGGGTGGGATCGTGTTCGGTGCAGACTCAATGGGCCAAAGGGCCTCTTTGTGTACTGAAGTGTTCTATGATTCTAGACTATTAATCCAGAAACTCATTAATATTCTTGGGGACCCAGGTTCAAATAGTGTCACAGCAGATGATGGAATTTGAAAATATCTGGAATTAAGAATTATTGATGACCTTGAAACCATTACTGATTATCATAAAAACCTGTCTGGTTCTCTAATGTCCTTTAGCGAAGTGAGTCGGTCATCTGGTGACTCCAGATCCACAGCAATGTAGTTGACTCTCAGTTGCCCTTTGAAATAGCTTAGCACACCTCTCAGTTGTATCAATCAAGGGCAACTAGGGACGGGCAATAAATGCTGGCTAGCCAGAGATCATAGAATCCCTACAGTGCAAAAGGAGGCCATTCGGCCCATCAAGAGTGTACCAACCACAATCCCACTCATGCCCTTTCACCATAACCCTATGCATTCACCCTAGCCAGTCCCCCTGACACTAAGGGGCAACTTAGCATAGGCAATTCACCTAACCTGCACATCTTTGGAGTGTGGGAGGAAAATGGAATACCCAGAAGAAACCCACGCAGAGACGGGGTAGGCACACAAAACGTGCAAACGCCACACAGACAGTGATCTGAGGCTGGAATTGAATCAGGGTCCCTGGTGCTGTGAGGCAGCAGTGCTAACCACTGTGTCACTATGCCACCCCATGTTCCATGAATAAATAAAAAAAAGTGACCACCAACAATCCGCATGATGTATATCTGGATGTCTGTCACATTCAAAACAAAACAGATGAATTGAAAGCAACATAGAAATAAAACAGTACGATTTGATAACAATTACGAAGGCATGGTTGCAGGGGACATGGATTGAAACATGAACACTTAAGTATACAGGATATTTAGGATGCTCAGGAAGCAAGGAAAAAAGCACAATAAAGAAGGATGACCTGAGTTCAGCAAACCAGAATGCTTGGGTAGAGATAGAAAATGGTAGGATGTAGTATGTGATAATCAAATACTGGTCCCCTAACATTGACCACATGGTAAGTTGGATCACAAAGGAAAAATAACTGAAGATTGCCAGAAAGATATGGCAATATTCATGTGAGACTTTAATTTACATATAGACTGGAAAAGTCAGCAAGGCGTCAGCTAAGTGGGGAGTTCATTGAATACTTGTGGGATAGTTTCTTTGAACAGCATGTTCTGGAGACAACCAGAGCACAGACTTTACTGGAGCTGGTACTGTGCAACAGGATGGAGATTTAGGAGGAAAATAAAACAAGTCGAGCCTTGGGGACCGTTCAAACTTCAAGAAAAGTTTTTATTCTACATACATGAGGGATAAATGGACTCCAGTGTGAAATCTCAGGTTGCCTGCAAGTTCTCTCTCATCCTGGTAAAATGAATTGACAAATTGGGTGGACCTCTATCACCGCTCCCACCATGGAATCAGTGTGGGCGATGAGGAAAACTCAGTTGAACTTGGGCAGGAATTTCCGGTTGCGTCCAAGTGAGGCCGTAAAATCCCACTCATTGGGTTAAGAGATAGATCATCAGAGATGCATTGATAAAGATTTAAGGCAATATTTAAAAATCCACAGAATAGTTACATTCCAACAAATAAGTCCAAGGGATGTTAGCTATCTAGAAAGATTAAAGAGGCAACTTATTGAAATGTATAAATCCTGAGGGATCTTAACAGAGTGGATGAGGGGAGAATCTTTCCTCTTGTGGGAGAATCTAGAACTAAGGGGTCACTGTTTAAAAATAAAGGGTCACCCATTTAAAACATACCTAGCATGCTCAAAGCTATCAGATATGTCTACTCGACATGAAAATCTAGCCCCGAATGTTGCGTTATTTAGTCATAACTATGTGACTTGCATCTTGTCTTTTTGTTTTCAGCTTTGGTGATTTTCTCCATTATGAGCCAAGAGTTTAATATCAGTTCCTCAATAAAAAGAAACTCCAGTATTTGTATGGAATGAAATGTAATTATGTGATGACGGTCAATTCCAATTGGATATTGTTACCGCTTAGTCATTTAAATTGATGAAATACAAATCTATTTGCCATTATTTCTTCGAGTTCTACACTAGTTTATTTAATTCATAACAAAATATACAAAACAGATAACAAGTTCAGAAAATGTTAAAAATTATGTAAAGGTCTCTCATCATATATATTTCTCCTTCACATTGGAAATTCACAAAAAAGTGATTTCACACATAATAAAGATAGAGAATATTTTGAAAGTGTGAAAACAAATGCAATTTTGAAGGGGATTTACATGGTGTTTGACTAGATGAATAAAGTATGAATAAAGAATAAATTCTTTTAAGAGACTTTTGGATAAGTACATGGGACTTAGTAAGATAGAGAGTTAATAGGTAAGCCTAGTGCTCAGCACAACTTGTGGGCCAAAGGGCCTGTTTGTGTTGTAGTTTTTCTATGTTCTATGTTCTACTGAACATTGTGAAGATTATTGAAACAAAATTCTGCGGCAAATTATAATCCAGTCGCTGTTTAATCGTCAGCACCTTCCCTTTGGTTTTTGGCTCATTAACTTGACATTTTGTTCTCCATTGGATGGGCAGCTGCTTCTTGCTTCATCACATAGTCCAACAATGAACTTATAGACCAGAACACCAAATACGGCACCAATGATTGGGCTGGCAACTGGGATCCAAAACCAATAGTTGCCGGCGCTGAAAACAAAAAAGAAACATGATAAAGGTGGACTTTCAAAATGAAATGAGAAAATGGTATCAGAACTTGTCTTCAGCACATAAACTAATCAGTTTAGCAATCCCATTGTCAATGGCATTTCAAGATTATCAACATTATGGCTGAAAGAACAAGGGAGTGGCAGTGGCTCTTTGATAAATGACTCATCATCCGACACCCCAAAGCTTCATCATCATCTGTAAGGATCAAGTTAAGAATGCAGTGGAACATTCACCACTCATTTAGATGATTTAACATTGTTCACAAAGTTTAGCAAAACATTCCAAAGCCCAAAACCATCCAGAACAAGGCCATCAGTTTGATTGGTATCCCTGCCCAGGGATGTTCTATTCTGCCCCTAGATCACTGCAGTAGGGGTTAGGTACAAAACACATTGCAGCAACTCATCCAAGTTACTTTTTCCAGCACTTCCTAACCCTGTGATCTCTACAATGGAACAAAAAAAAGACTACTGATAACACATGTATACCATCACAAAGTCTTCTTCCATATACCTAAACATGGGCATTTTTTCATTGTCTCTGGAAGTTCCTATCTAATACCATCATGGGATCAGTATGACTTCAAACATTGCAATAGTCAAAATGATGCATGGAGGTCGGTAACCAGTGGAGTGACCCAGGGATCTGTTCTGGGACCCCTGCTGTTTGTCATTTTCATAAATGACCTGGATGAGGAAGTGGAGGCATGGGTTAGTAAGTTCGCCGATGATACAAAGGTCGGTGATGTTGTGGATGGTCTGGAGGGATGTCAAAAGTTGCAGTGGGACATAGACAGGATGCAAGACTGGGCGGAGAAGTGGCAGATAGACTTCAACGCAGATAAATGTGTAGTGGTCCATTTTGGCAGGAATAATGGGATGAAGGAGTACAATATAAGGGGTAGAGCCTTAGCTGTGTTGTGGAGCAGAAGGATCTCGGGGTCTGGGTCCATAGGACTCTTAAATTGGCCTCGCAGGTGGAGGAAGTGGTCAAGAAGGCATACAGTGTACTGGCCTTCATTAATCGAGGAATAGAGTTTAGGAGTCAGGAGCTAATGATGCAGCTCTATCTGACTTTTGTCAGACCCCAGTTGGAGTATTGTGCGCAGTTCTGGTCGCCTCATTATAGGAAGGATGTAGAGGCTATTGAGAGAGTTCAGAGGAGATTTACAACGATGCTGCCTGGATTGGGAGGCAGGCCTTATGAAGATAGGTTGAGGGAGCTGGGACTCTTTTCACTGGAGAGACGTAGGTTGAGAGGCGACCTGATAGAGGTTTATAAAATGTTGAGAAGAATAGATAGGGTGGACTCTCAGAGACTATTTCCCCGAGCTGAAATGGTCACTACGAGAGGACACAGATTTAAGGTGCAGGGAAGCAAATACAAAGGAGATGTCAGGGGTAGGTTTTTCACTCAGAGGGTGGTGAGTGAATGGAACCGACTGCCGTCGGAGGTTGTTGAGGCAAACTCACTGGGGTCTTTTAAGAGACTTCTGGATGAGTATATGGAAAAGAATAGGATAGGGGGTTATAGATAGGTCTATGGATTGGTAGATGTGATCGGCACAACTCATGGGCCGAAGGGCCTGTTTGTGCTGTATTGTTCAATGTTCTATACCACACATTCAGACAGATTATAAACACTGCCAATGCCAGAGTCACTCACATCCCACAAACAACTTCCCCTAAATATCTCAACATCATTATGAACTACTGAACATTGTCTTTGCTCAGGATGTTAAAGGGATTTCTGTAGTATTCAGGAAACAGGGAAAGCTTCAGGAGGACCTGGACAGGTTAGGAGAATGGGCAAAGAAGTGGCAGACGAAATACAATGTAGAAAAGTGTGAGGTTATGCACTGTGGAAGGAGGAATAGAGGCATAAACTATTTCCTAAATGGAGAAATGCTCAGGAAATCAGGAACACAAAGGGACTTGGGAATCATTGTTCAAGATTCTTTTAAGGTTAACATGCAGGTTCAATCAGCAGTTAGGAAGGCAAATGCAATGTTATCATTCATGTCAAGAGGGCTAGAATACAAAGGCAGGGATATACATCTGAGGCTGTATAGGGCTCTGGTCAGACCCCATTTGGAGTACTGTGAGCAGTTTTGTGCCCCATAACCTAAGAAAGGATGTGCTGGCCTTGGAAAGGGTCCAGAGAAGGTTCATAAGAATGATCCCCAGAATGAAGAGCTTGTCGTATGAGGAACGGTTGAGAACTCTGGATCTGTACTTGTTGGAGTTTAGAAGGATGAGGGGAGATCTTATTGAAACATACAGGATGCTGCAAGGTCTGAATAGAGTGGATGCAGAGAGGATGTTTCCACTGGTAGGAAAAACTAGAACCAGGGGCACAACCTCAGGCTAAAGGGATGATCCTTTAAAACAGAGATGAGAAGGAGTTTCATCAGCCAGAGAGTGGTGAATCTAAGGAACTGTTTGCTGCAGAAGGCTGTGGAGGCGAGATCATTGAGTATCTTTAAGACAGAGATAGATATGTTCTTGATTAATAAAAGGACCAGAAGTTATGGGAAAAAGGCAGGAGAACGGAGATGAGAAAAATATCAGTCATGATTGAATGGTGGAGCAGATTCTTTTGGCCAAGTGGCCTAATTCTGCTCCTATGTCTTCTGGTCTTATGGTCTTTAAGAAGAAAATTGTTCTATGTGTGGTCTACAAAATGTTAAGTACATTTCAAAGCTTAGAAACTGAATTTTTCTGCCAAATGGAATCAATCCTATGACAGACTGGAGTATTGATTATTTCCAAAAGCTATAATTTTCTGATGACAATATACTCTCTGCACCCAGGCAACAATTCTGTAAATGAAGAGAAAAACCCTTCTAAACTATGCCTTTCCATAAGAGTCAAATATTTGAAAAATATCAAGCTTCATGACCAATGCCAGTATGAGCATAATGTAGCGATGACTGGCTTTTTGCTAATACCTCATTGGATTCGCTGCCCTATTCAATTCAGAAATAGAAATCTAGGAACTTTTAAATTCAGCTTTGATATTCCTTAAGTATCAAGAACAAACATATTCAGAATTCCACTGGGGTGTTGTTGAGAATGGCATTCAATTTTCTTAAAGAAGACATTATTGAAAGTACCATTATCATTTAATGGTTAACAGTAATCCTAACTCATCAAAACATATTCAGTTTAATTGAAAAGGAATGTCTACAAATAAGAAATGATAACTAAACATACGTGAAAACTTCAGATCCCCAACCAGCAATTGCAGTGAACAAGCGGGGTCCAATGTCTCTGGCAGGATTTAATGAGTACTGGGAGTTTGAACCCATTGACCAGCCAATCATCAGAACTACACAGCCAATGGTAAAAGCTTCCAGTCCTCGTGGCACTAAGTTGTTCAACGGGTCCACAATGATAAGGATGCAAAGTATAAGTGCTGCCGTCCCAATTGCCTGTGTTTAGAAAAAGAGAAATCAAATTTAAACATCAAAGTTTTCCTGTATTTACTTTCCACATCAATTCTACAGCACCTTTTATTTAATTTGTTACCCAAGGAAATGTTGGAATTGTGATTAATTCTCTGGAATTCTCAGCAGATGATGGCCTAGTAATATTATCACTTGGCTATTAATCCAGAAACCCAGATAATGTTCTGGGGACCTGGATTCGAATCCTGCCTGGGCAGATGGTGGAATTTGAGCTTAATAAAAAATATCTGGAATTAAGAGTCTGCTGATGATCATGAACCATTGTCATTTGTTGTAAAATCCCAGCTGGTTACCAATGTTCTTTAAAGAAGGAAATCTACGGTCTTTATCTGGTTTGGCCAACGTGAGTCCAAAGCTACAACAATGTGATTGACTCTCAACTGATGTCTGAAGTGGCCATTCAGTTGTAACAATCGCTACAAAACCTTAAAGAAATTAAGCCGGTGGCCACCCGGTATCAACCTAGGCATCGGAAAAGACAACGTCATCCCTGCAAAGTTCCCCTTACTGACATCTGGGGACTGGTGGCAAAATTGGGAAAGCCGTCTCACAAACTAGTCAAGCAACAGCCTGACATAGTCGGTCTCACAGAATCATATCTTACAGATAACACCTAGATACCACCATTACCATCCCTGGTTATGTCCTGTCCCACCGGCAGGACAGATCCAGCAGAGATGGTGGCACGGTGGTATAGAGTCAGGAGGGAGTTGCCCTTGGAGTCCTTAACATCAATTCCTGACTCCATGAAGTTTGATAGCTTTAGGTTAAACATGGACAAGGAAACTTCTTGCTGGTTACCACACACCATCCTGTTTCTGCTGATGAATCAGTATTCCTCCATGTTGAGCAACACTTGGAGGAAGCAAGAGTGGGTGATCTCAATGTCCACCACCAAGAGTGACTCCATAACAGCACTACTGATCGAACCAGATTCTTGAGGTCAGGTGGTTAACAGCCGCTCAGAAGGGTTTTGAATCATAGTCTGCATTCAGGAACCTTTTAAAAGGTATGTTTTAAAGGTCTTACCCACAATCCCTCCATGCTCCCATGCCTTCTCCATGTCCACTTACCCAGTATGCGCTGCACACAGAACGAATGAACCATAGCCAAGTCTTGAAATGCTCACGAAAGAAAAGCACTGTGCAGAAATCTGCTTTGAAAAATCTGGTGCTCTTATCACCTCACAAAAATGTCAATCTTGCAGAGACATTATAGCATTAACAACAGAACCCTTTCTCACTTTGTATCTATTATGCTTCAGCATTTAAATACGTATGAAAAAACGCTCCAAAAAAAAAACTCATTATAACATCACCAAGGTGTCAATGAGAGAACATATTCCTTTTCCACTTGTCTAAGTAATTCCCTGTCACACTAACCAATTGTTGGGTCATGGGGCTCAGTCAAGCATTCATAAAGAGACCATCTGGAGAAATAGATGTATAGCTGTTGATCCAGTTCCTGGGGTATGGAAGGCAAGAAGGACGTGGAAAGAGCTTGGGGAAAGTACTGAGATCATGAAAGGGGCATGGGGAATGGACAGGGGTGAGGGGTGTGAGATATGAGGGCTGGAGGGATTAACATGCAATATAATGAGGATAAATATGAGGTTCTCCAATTTGGTGGCAAAAACAGGAAAGAAAATTATTATCTGAGTAGTGGTAGTTTAGGAAAAGGGGAAGTGCAACATTACGTGGGTGTCATGGTGGAACAGTTGCTGAAGACTGGCGTACAGGAACAGCAGACGGTAAGGAAAGCTAATGGTATGCTGGCATTCGCAGCAAAGGGATTTGAGTATAGGAGTAAAGATGTTTTACTGCAGTTATACAGGGTCTTGGTGAGGCAACACCTTGAGTATTGTGTGCAGTTTTGGCCTCCTAGTCTGAGAAAAGATAGTCTTGCTACTAAAGGAGTCCAGTGAAGGTTCACCAGACTGATTCCTGGAATGGCAGGACTGACATATTAAGAGAGATTGGATCCACTGGACTTGTACTCACTGGAATTTAGAAGAATGAGAGGGGATCTCATAGAAACATATAAAATCCTGATGGGACTGGACAGGCTAGATGCGGGAAGAATGTTCCTGATGTTGGGGAAGTGCAGAACTAGGGCTCACAGTCTAAGAATAAGGATTAAGCTATTCAGGACTGAGATGAGGAAGAACTTCTTCACTCAAAGAGTTGTGAATTTATAGAATTCTCTCCGCAGAAAGCTTTTGGGGCCAGTTTGCTAGATATGTTCAAGAGGAGCTGGACGTGGCCCTGTGGCTAAAGGGATCAAGGCGTATGGAGAGAAAGCGGGATACTGAAACTGCATGATCAGCCATGATCGTATTGAATGACGATGCAGGCTGGAAAGAGTTGAATGGCTTTTTTTTGATGTTTCTATTTTCTATTTTTTCAATGTATATGGGATGAAGTTCCAGAAAACTAAAGCAGGCATTCTTGCCAGTTCATTACTGGACAGCCTCCATGCCTACATTCGAAATACAGTAGCCATCCCATCTCTCATTGGACTGAATGTAATGCAAACAGGGTATTTATATCAAGATGTGTCTTGCTCCTTCAGTTTCCTGTCTTGCGAGTGAAAATCTGGCCCAGGCTGTGAGATGACAAGTTTGCAGTCTCTGTCAAATTAAATGCACATAATTTATTGAAGTTCGTTCTCTTACCTGATCAAAAATGCCATTTACTGCACTCAAATGTTCATGTGGGTAAGTAGTAAATATTCCAGCAGTAGCATTTACTCCAATTACTGTTAGCTGTTTATTACCATAATGCCACAATTTATCTGTAATGATATAATTATTAAGAGAATGTTGTCTTGAGACTCACTTTTTTGGTTTTTCCCAACAGACACTTGTAGCCTTTTCTGGACAAAGGGAAATATTATCCCCCTGAATTTATTTTGCTTAGATAAAAAACATAACAAAAATCTTGACACTGAAAATAAATACAACATAGAAACTATCATTAATAAGCAACTTAACAAAGCCAAAAGCAAAGTACCAAAGACAAGGTAAAGTTTATTTATTAGTCACAAGTAAGGCCTACATTAATACTGCAATGAAGTTACTGTGAAATTCCTCTAGTTGCCACACTCTGGTGCCTGTTCAGATTGATGCGCCAAACGAGCATGTCTTTCAGACTATGGGAGGAAACTGGAGCACTCAGAGGAAATCCACGCAGACACAGGGAGGACATGCAAACTCCATACAGACAGTGGCTCAAGCCAGAATTGAACCCAAGTCTTTGGCACTGTGAAGCAGCAGTGTTAGCCACTGTGCTGTCGTGCCACCCACCTCAAGCAAAGTAATAAAAAGATGAATTTTACGAATCTAAAATGGTTGTTCACAATAGATACTTCCCAAGAAAGTGCTTTTGTTTCATTTTAGACTTCAATGGTAGCTTCAAATTCCTTTGTACACTAAGTATGCTAACGATGCATTGGTCAGTGAGAACACAGTTTTTCAGCCATGCTCTATCTGCCTCCAGAGGAAAGGAGCCCCTTGAGAGCATCTCCTCCTCCAAATAGCTTTTTTAACAAGCTTCAAATAGACTATAATATTCCTATTCCTAATATTCCTGTACAACCATGATAAGGGCCCAAAAATCTCTCATTAATAATGTATACCCACCAAAGAGTGTACGGAGATATGTTCATGAGTGAGTGATACAGAATCACAGAACACAGAAGACTATATGAGACAGTTGTAGTGTAGCAAGATAAGGCATGAATCAGGTCAGTGAATTAACAAAGGTTTATTAACAGAGTAACTACACATACTAGAGAGCCAGGAAAAAGGTCTTAACTCCGCAGGCCCAAAATTTCCAGAACTGACCAGAACAAGCCGAGGCAAGTTTGAGTGAGTCCCCAACTCGGCTCCCAATTGGACTAATGACTCTTGATTCTTTTAAGAAAATGCTCCTTAAAGGGCTACTACACCACACCGCAATACACTACAATGAAGTTTGTTAAAGAATTGAACATGTAATTCAGTTTGGTGAGACAATCGATCACAATGCTAAAGGTAATAGAAAAAAATGGCTCTCTAGAAAATGCAATCTTATGCAAACAGAAACTTTAGCTTTTAAATCCAAGTATTGTTACAGTAAAATCTATAAGTAGGATATCCATCAGGTATTAAAGTAATATTTATATTAATTCTACAATTGAAGGCTACAAGTTGAGATGACTGTACAATTTAGGAGAGAATTACTATCACTGTCACCTAATAGTGTACCTTTACCATGTGAGGCACTGGAGTGAATTCAACATATCTAAAATTCCACTACATGTTCTCAATATTTATGTCTTTCTTGAGGATGCATATCTCATTTCTTATGCATGGTGGCGATATCTCAATCCTAACTAAGCTTCTAACTAAGCCTTTTAATATCCCAAAATAGGCTATAGCACTGTTAATTTCTAAGTGACATCTGTCCTCTTTGATTCCTAAGAAGATCATATATCTGTTAAATTTCCAGATAAGGTCTACGCCCATCAATTCTATGGAGGCCAGACTATCAATTCTTTTTCATTAATCTGAACCACAGCAAGACATGTAGAGTATGGGCTACTTTGAAAAACAAAATCAGTGGATTGTGGTTTAGGGCATTCAGCATTAAATCATTAATGCTGAGGTACCTTTCCTGGGCAACTTGAGGGAAAAAAATACCCTGTGACCTTGGATGTGAATCTTGACCTTGGATTGTGAGAAGAGATGACTAACTTCTTGCAATGGTAGATGAGTGTGCAATGTGAACGACGTTTTATCTTTTAAAAAGTTAATTAATATTTTCAGCCTACAATCATAGGAGAATAACTTTGTTAACGTTAGGACTCCTTAGGATTCAATCAGACAGATTCTTTCACAATCAACCATCATGAGGAACGGACGAGCAGCCTGGAGAAAGAGAAGGAGAGAAGATTGCAGAGAGTTGAAGAGAATAGATGGGTTGGGAAGTAGATCACAGAGGTCTGAATAGAACGGAGTCAAGTTAAAGTTTATTTATTAGTCATAAGTTATATATCAACACTGTGAAACTCCCCTCGTCACCACACTCCGGCACCTGTTGAAGTCAATGAACCTAACCAGCACCTCTCTTGGATTGTGGGAAGAAAACCAAAGCAGCCGGAGGGAACTTATGCAGACATGGAGAGAAGGTGCAAACTCCATACAGACAGTGACCCAAGCTGGGAATTGAACTCAGGTCCCTGGTACTGCGAGGCAGCAGTGCTAACCACTGTGCCACTGTGCTGCCCACTGTGGTGGGGCAGAGGTGGCGGAGACAGGATTTTGGGAACCATGGAGGAGATTAGGAGGCCACTGGATTGCGGAGGTGAGATTTGTTGGAGCTAGTTGTCACTCACTGAGAGGTTAACAGATTCTTTTGGGGGGGGGTGTTGGAAGGAAAGGCATTCCTGCTCCTGGAAAAGAGTTTCTCTCTTCAATGCAATAATTCTCAGCTTAAGATTTCCCATGGCATGGGAGACCTGTCTGGCCAAAGTTAAAATGGAAAAATCTGAAACTCAGCCTTATTAAAATATTGAAAGTCCTACCTCAGGGGGTGGGGGGCGGGGAGGGGACATCTATAACATCTTCTAACAATTACTAACAACAGTTAAGCAACCATGATAATATATAACCCTTAACAAATATAGGCTCTGCCCCAATCAAACAAATCCATAAACAAGACCCTTTAAACAGGTTCAATATAGCATAAACTAATGCCCACGTAATCTGGAATTGAATCCTTTGGATGAAGTCAGAACAGCTTCCCAAAATACCCAGGACTCTAGGCAAGTCACCAACAACAGATTCTCCCCTTCAGAAAGGCAAGACCACGAATTCAGATAACTAACAGAATTTCCAAAACCAGAAAGAGAGATGGAGAAACCTCCTTCCAGTTTAATGTCCTTCCTAAAACTCAACTAAAACAGTAATTCAGACTCAGAATGAAACTTTACATTCACTGGAAATGAAAAAAAAAGTCTGTCCAGAAACACATGACTGTCCTCCTAACAATGCAGGATTATAAACAACCCAGAGTTCAAACAAACAAAGTCCATTTAAGCTATTGAAATAGCAATAAAAGGACATCTTCATGATATTAGCTAAGATTGTCAGCTGAGAAACACCAAAGCTGTGAGAGCTGCAGAGATCATGATTTTAAAAATAAATCTTTAATTATACCAGAAATGTTGGGGAACACAGAGTTTAGTGAGAAGAAAAGTCTAAAGAAAATCAATATTTGTAGAGAAATGATGTTGGGGAAATTGATGAGATTGATGGCAGATAAATCCCCGGGAGCCTGATAATCTACATCCCGGAGCAGTTAAAGAAGTGGCCTGGGAAATAATGGATGCATTGGTGGTCACCTTCTGAGACTCCATAGACTCTAGAACAGATCCTATGGATTGGAGATAGCCAAAGTATCCTCACTATTTAAAAAGGAAGGGAGAGAGAAAACAAGGAATTATAGACCAGTCAGCCTGATGTCAGTAATGGGGAAAGTCAGAGTCCATTATCAAAGATTTTATAGCAGAGGGAAATCATGCTTGTCAAATCTACTGGAATTCTTTGAGAATGTAACTGGTGGAGTTGATAAGGGGGAGCCAGTGGATGTGGATATTTGGACTCTGAGAAGGCTTTTGACAAGATCGCACAAAAGAGATTAGCATATAAAATTAAAGTGCATGGGATTGGGCTTATTGCATTGAGATAGATAGAAAATGATTGACAGACAGGAAAAACAGAGTGGAATCTTACCAAAAAATGACGAAGTGTCAGTTCTAACTGAAAACCAGTGAGTTTTTCTCTGGAGGAACAGGCCAGATTTCTCTCCAGATCTTATGCCCTTTGTCCATATCCCTCTATTCCTTGCTTGTTCATGTGCTTAGCTAAAAGCCCCTTAAACGCTCCTATTGTATTTTTCTCCACCACCAACCCTGGCACTGTATTTCATACACCTTACACTCTGTGTAAAAAACTTACCCCTCACATCTCCTTTGAACTTTCCCATTCACACCTTAAGCTCTTGCCTTCTAGTATTAGACATTTCAACTCTGGGGAAAAGATTTTATCAATGCTTCTATCTATGCCTCTCATAACATTAGACTTCTATCAGGTCTCCCCTCAGTCTCCATCACTCCAGAGAAAACAATTCTCTTATAACTCATGCCCTTTAACCAAGGCAGCATCTTGGTAAACCTCTTCTATAACCTCTCTAAAGCCTCCACATCCTTCCTGTCATGTGGAACCAGAATTGAACACATCTGAGTGCAGCTTAACTAAAATTTTATAAAGCTACAACATGAAATCCTGACTTTTACATTCAGTGCCCCAGCCAATAAAGACAAGCCTTTTTTACCACCCTATCTACTCATGTAGCCATTTACAGGAACTATGGAGTTGAATCCCAAGATCCTTCTAAACATCAATACTGTTCAGGATCCTGCCATTAACTGTATACTTACCCTTCACATTTCATCTCCCAAACTGCAGACTTGCCTGGATTCAACTTCATCTACAATTGCTCTGCCCACATCTGCAACTGATCTATATCCCACTGTGTCTTTTGACAAACTTTTACACTATCCACAACTCCACTTATCTTTGTGAATTCTGGATGAGCCTATCATGAGGAATCTTGTTGAAAGCCTTAGTAAAATCCATGTACACAACATGCTCTATCCTCATCAATGCCCGTCATCACCTCCTCAAAAAACTCAATTAAGTTAGGAAGACATGACCTGCTTTGCTCAAAGCCATGCTGACTTTCCCTAATTAGACCATGCTTTTCCAAATATGCGTAAATCCTATCCAAAAGAATCCTCTCCAATAGTTTCCCAATCAGCAATGTCAGACTCACGTGTCTATAATTTCCTGGATTATCCCTTTTTCTTTTCTTGAACAGAGGATAAATATTAACTATTCGTCAGTCTTCCAAGATGTCTCCAGTAGCTAGCAAGGATACACAGATCTTTGTCAGGGCCCCAGCATTCTCCTCTCTTACCTCTCTCAATAACTTGGGGTAGATCCCATCAGGCCCTGGGGACTTATCCGTCTTAATGCTCTTCAAGAGACCAAACACCGCTTCTTTCTTGATCTCAAAATGCTCTAGCACAATTCTAACCATCCGCCATGTCCATCTCTTTGGTGAATACCAATGCAAAGTACCCATTTAGGATATTATTGATTGGAGTTTAAAAGAATGGGAGGAGACGTTGCTTCTCATAGAAACTTATAAAATTCTAACAGGATTATGCAGGGGAGACGTAGAAAGAATATTCTCAATAGCAGGTGGATCGACAACAAGGGTTCACAGTTTAAGAATATCGGATAGACCATTTAGGTCTGGGATGAGGAGACATTTCTTCACCCAGAGAGTGGTAAGTTTATGAAATTCGTTACCACAGGAAGTAACTCAGGTCAAAATATAGTTTGTTTTCAAAAAGGAATTAGGCATATTACTTGGGGCAAAGGAAATCCAAGGATATTGGGGAAATTAGGAACACGTTTCTGAGTAGATCATCAGCCAATATCATAATGAATGGTGGAAAAGGTTCAGAGGGCCTCCAGCTCAACTATTTTCTTTGTTTTCCTAAGATAAATTGATTTGGATTTGAACGATGTACATTTTTATTTTCCACTGCCTAGAGCAAAGCAGGTCTGCTGCATCATGTGATCTCAACACAATGTTGCTCATGTTCCTGCTGTGCACAGAAGTAGCCAGCAGCATAGAATCCATTCAACCCTCCATTATAGTGATAAGAACATAAGAACATAAGAAATAGGAGCAGGAGTAAGCTATCTGCCCCTCGAGCCTGCCCTGCCATTTAATAAGATCATGGCTGATCTGAAGTGGATCAGTTCCACTTTCCCGCTTTCTCCCCATAACTTTTAATTCTCTTGTCTGTCAGAAACCTATCTACCCGTGACTTAAATATATTCAGCGAGGTAGCCTCCACACTTCAACGGGCAGAGAATTCCAAAGATTCACCGCTCTTTGAGTGAAGAAGTTCCTCCTCAACTCCAATCTAAACGCCCTCTCCTCTTATTGTGACGCTGTGCCCTCTAGTCTTGCTATCCTTTCTAAGTGGGAAGAATCTCTCTATCTCTTCCCTATCTATCACCTTCATTATCTTATATGTCTCTATAAGATCCTCCATCCAACTAGTACAGACCCAGTCTCTTCATAGGCTAACCCCCTCATCTCCGATATCAGCCTAGTGAACCTTTTCTGCATTCCCTCCAAGGCCAATATATCCTTCCGCAAATGCGGCGACCAAAACTGCACACAGGACTCCGGCTGCAGCCTCATAAGTATCCTACACAGCTGCAACAAGACCTCCCTGCTTTTATATTCTATCCCCCTCACTATAAAGGCCAACATTCCATTCACCTTCTTGATCACCTGCTGCACCTGTAGACTGGGTTTTTGCGATTCATGCACAAAGACCCCCAGGTCCCTCTGCACTGTTGCATGCTGCAGCTTTTCGCCTTTTAAATAATAATCCCTCCTACTATTATTTCTACCAAAGTGGATAACCTCATATTTGCTAACATCATACTCCATCTGCCAGGTCCTCGCCCACTCACTCAGCCTATCCAGATCTCTCTGTAGATTTTCCACACCCTCCACGCAATTTGCTTCTCCACTCATCTTCATATCATCAGCAAATTTCGTTACCCTACACTCTGTCCCTTCCTCCAGATAATCTATGTAAATGGTAAACAATTGAGACCCCAGCACTGATCCCTGGGGCACCTCACTATTCACCAGCTGCCAACCAGAATAGCACCCATTGATTCCAACTCTCCGCTTCCTATTAGACAACCAATCCTCTATCCATGCTAACACCTTACCCTTAACTCTCCATCCACAATAATTCCACATTTTGCTGTTTGGAGCCTATATCTTCTCTTACTACCGCCCTGATATTATCCTTAATTAACAGAGCTATCCCGCCTCCTTTTTCCTCCCGTCTATCCTTCCTAAACACCTGATACCCCTGGACATATAATTCCAGTCCTGGTCACCCTGCAACCACGTTTCTGTAATACCCACTAGATCATATCCATTTGTGTTGATTTGCGCCATCAGCTCATTCATTTTGTTCCAAATGCTTTGTGCATTCAGGTAAAGTGTCGTTATACCAGCCTTTATCTGGACCTTATTTGTAGAAACACTACTAACCCCTCTCACCTACTCCTTTAATTAGTGGAAGATCCTCAACATTTACTTGCACACGTACACTCTCCTTTACTTTAGATTTTGTAATTTCCCCCACTCCTGCACCCTCCCTCCCCCACTAACTAGTTTAGGACAGAGGACAGAGCATCACACTTGCCTGCTGCCCACCTCTAACAAAAGAAGCTTGAGCAGATCAAGTATTGCAACCTCATGCAATGGGCCAGACACAGTTTTAATCCGCAAAGTCTTTGGCTGACATTGAATCATCTTATTCCTCTCAGCTCTTCCAATATCTGAATCAGTTCTATTCTCAATATTTTAATTAAATAAATTCAGTTGTGAGAGTCTTTGTTCATTGTTTAGAGAATGAATATTCGCCAGTTATAACAGATAAATGTAACCTTTTGCAGCAACCTTTTATGAGGCACCTTATCAAACACTTTTGGAAATCTAAAAACACCACATCCACCAGTTTCCTTCTGTCTACTGCACTAGTCATATCCTTTTAGAAATCCAATAAATTCATTAAACACGACTTGTCTTTCATGAATCCGTGCTGTCTGCTTGATCAAACCATTCTTTTCTAGATGCCTCGCTATTTCTTCTTTGATGATGGATTCTAGCATTTTTCCAACTACAGATGTTAAACTAACTGGCCTATAATTCCCTGCCTTTTGTCAGCTATCTTTTTTAAACAGTGGCGTAACAGTAGCCATTTTCCAATCTTCCAGCACTTCCCCAGAGTCCCGTGAATTTTGATAAATAATTGCTAAGGCATCTGCCATCAACTCTGCCATTTCTTTCAGAACCCTGGGATACATTCCATCCAGTCCCGGGGACTTGTCTACCTTCAGTCCCATTAGTCTGTCAAGCACTACTTCTCTAGTGACAGTAATTGTATTAAAGACCTCATCGCCTATCATCCTTCTATCTTTAATATCTGGCAAACTACTTGTGTCCTCCTCCATGAAGACCGACACAAAAAACTTATTTAAAGCCTCAGCCCTCACCGCTAAATCTCCCCTCTCGTCTTCCAAGGATCCAACATCCACCTTAGCCAGACTCTTCTTCTTTATATGTTTATAAAAACTTTTACTGCCATTTTTTATATTTAGAGCTAATTTAGCTTCATACTCCTATCTTTTCTTTCTTTATCACCATCATAGTCATTCTTTGTTGTTTTTTAAATCTTTCCTAATCTTCTAATCACCCACTATTTTTAGCTGCCCTGAACGCATCAGCTTTTAATTTAATACTTTTCTTTATTTCCTTCAATAACCACAGCTGGTTATCCCTTCTCCTACAGTCCTTCTTTACCATCAGAATTTTTTTCTGCTGAGTACCGAAAAAATCTCCTTAAAAATCCTCCACTGTTCCTTAGCATCCTACTGAGCAATCTGCGCCCCCAATCTACATTCGCCAATTCTGCTCTCATCCTATCATACTCCCCCTCTGTTCAAACAGAGGACACAGGTTCAGGACCCTATTTTCTCATCCTCCATCTGCATCAGAAATTCAATCATGCTATGCTCACTCGTCCCAAGAGGATCCCTCACAAGAAGATCCCTAATTCTACCTGCCTCGTTACAAAGCACCAGATCTAAGATAACTCGCTCCCTCGTAGGTTCCGTTACATACTGTTCAAGGAAACTATCCCGACAGCATTCCAAGGACTCTTCCTCAAGGCCATTGCATCCGACTTGGGTCATCCAATCAATTTGCAGATTAAAATCTCCCATAAATTATCGCCATTCCATTTCTGTACACATCAATTATTTGCTTGTTTATAGCCCGCCCCACCTCAAAGTTATTATTTGCAGGCCTATAGACCACACCCACCAGCGTCTTCCTCCCCTTATTATTCCTTATCTCCATCCACAATAATTCCACATTTTACTGTTTGGAGCCTATATCTTCTCTTACTACCGCCCTGATATTATCCTTAATTAACAGAGCTACCCCGCCCCCTTTTTCCTCCCATCTATTCTTCCAAAACATCTGATACCCCTGGTCATACAATTCCAGTCCCAGTCACCCTGCAACCACGTTTCTGTAATACCCACTAGATCATATCCATTTGTGCTGATTGGCACCATCAGCTCATTCATTTTGTTCCAAATGCTTTGTGCATTCAGGTAAAGTGTCATTATACCAGCCTTTATCTGGACCTTATTTGTAGAAATGCTACTAACCTCTCTCATGCCACTTACTCCTTTACTTAGTGGAAGATCCTCAACATTTACCTGCACACGTACACTCTCCTTTACTTTAGATTTTGTAATTTCCCCCACTCCTGCACCCTCCCTCCCCCACTAATTAGTTTAAAGGGGTTTGATGGTCATGAGGACAGAGCATCACACTTGTCTACTGCCCACCTCTAACAAAAGAAGCATGAGCAGATCAAGTATTGCAATTTCATGCAATGGGTCAGACGCAGTTTTAATCCGCAAAGTCTTTGGCTCACATTCGATCATCTTATTCCTCTCAGCTCTTCCAACATCTGAATCAATTCTATTGTCAATATTTTAATTAAATAAATTCAGTTGTGAGAGTCTCTGTTCATTGTTTAGAGGATTAATATTCGCCAGTTATAACAGATAAATGTACAGGGCAGTATCAGAAGCAACATTTGTAACATCTTGTGAATGTAATAGAGAGGAGCTCTATATTTGCTTGTACTTACATAGTTAATTGTCTACAATTACAATATAATACTTGTTTTATGTTTGAATTAAATTATTTTACATTGTACATTATTGAAAGTTGATGGCTTCACTACTCACCATAATACAAACCAAACATTATTCCTGATCCAAGAAAGGCACCTAATGTTTGTGCCAAAAAGAAGAAAGGAAATTTTAACCAAGGTTCACAAGCGAGTAAGCACAAAGCAAAGGTCACTGCAGGATTCAGGTGGGCTCCTATATAAAAAACAAGAGTTGTGAATTTATACGCAGTAAATGGTTGATTGTGCATATAAATAGGATATAGGAACATAGAAATATAGGAGGAGTAGGCCATTTGATCCCTCAAGCTTGTTCCACTTATCTACTAGGTCAAATCTGATCATCTATCTCAATGCCACATGGGTGACATGGTGGTACAATGGTTAGCACTGTTGCCTCACACAGCCAGGGACCCAGGTTCAATTCCAGCCTTGGGTGTCCATGTGGAGTTTGCATATTCTCATGTCTGTGTGGGTTTCCTCTGGGGCTCCACTTGCCTTCCACAATAAAAGGTGGATTGGCCATGCTAAATTGTCCCTTAATGTGCCAAGGTTAGGGGAATTAGTGGAGTAAATACACGGGGATGGACTTGGATGCAGACTCAATGTGTACTGTACGGATTCTATGGTTCCTGTGCTATTCTCATATCCTGGATGCCTTTAATTTTGAGAAATGTATCGATCTCAGTCTTGGATATATTTAATGACTGAGCTTCCCCAGGTCTCTGAGGTAGGGAATTCCAAATATTTGCTACCCTCCAAGTGAAGAAATTCCTCCTCATCTCTCTCCTAAATGGCGTACATCTTATTCTGAGACTGTACATTATCCTTTCTGCATCCATCCTTTAAAAGTTTATAAGTTTCAATGAAATCACCTCTCATTCTTCTAAATCCTAGAAATAAGACCAGTCTCCTCAATGTCCTTTCATTGGACATCATTGGATCCCAGGAATCAGTTTTGGGAATCTCCACTGCACTTCCTCTAGGCAAGTATACCTTTCCTTACATAAGGAGATTAGAACTCTACATAGCACTCTAGGTGAACGTATCAAAGCTCTGTACAATTGAAGCAAGATGTAAATTACAATATATATTTATGATATTATTGGTAAGCAATGAAACTGAGCATTAAAAATGTAAAGATATTTGCTTATTAAGTATTTTGGCACATCAGCTCTTTTTAATACCTAGTATCAATGACAAAAAATGATACATGGTTTAGCCTACAATAGAACTGAATGAGTGGAAGCTACAGAATGCAAGTTAGGAAAATGTACTTGGGTATATGATATCTGGAATAAACCAAGGGTGAACAAAGTTTTTTTTTGTTCATTCCTGGGACATGGGGGTCACTGGCTGGCCAGCATTTATCCCTAGTTGCCCTTGAGAAGGTGATGGTGAGCTGTCTTGTTGAATTGTTGCCCTCCGTGTTCTGTGTGTTGGCTTAAAGTGCCGTTAGGGAGAGAATTGCAGAATTTTAACCAAGCAACTGCAAAGGAATAATGATATATTTCCAAGTCAGAGCAGCTTTCTCAAAGGCCAACCCACAGAAAGCGACGGGTCCAGATGGGGTACCTGGATGTGCGCTCAAATCCTGCATGGATCAGTTAGCGAGTGTATTCACAGACGTCTTCAATCTCTCTTTACAACAATCTGAGATCCATATCTGATGAACCTGCACTCAGCCCTGGAACACCTAGATAAAAAGGACACCTACGTATTTATGACTACCGCTCAGCTTTTAACATTATTATTCCCACAAAGCTCATCTCCAAACTCTGTGATCTGGGCCTTGGCTCCTCCCTCTGTGACTGGATCCTGAACTTCCTAACTCTCAGATCACAATCCGTAAGGATAGGCAATAACACCTCATCCACGATCATCCTCAACAGCAATGCCCCACAAGGTTGTTTTCTCGGCCACTACTTTTCTCCTTATGCAACTATGACAGTGCGGCCAAATTCCCCTCCAATTCGATTTTCAAGTTTGCTGACAAGTGGGTCAGATCTCAAACAATGACAAGACAGAATGCAGGAATCAGATAGAGAATCTGGAGAACTGATAATCTTTCCCTCAATGTCAACAAAATGCAGCAGATTGTCATCGACTTCAGGAAGCATGAAGGAGAACATGCTCCTGTTTACATCAACGGGGATGAAGTAGAAAGGGTTGAGAGCTTCAAGTATTTAGATGTCCAGATCACCAACAGCCTGTCCTGGTATCTCCATACTGACACTATAGTTAAGAGAGCCCACCAATGCCTCTGCCTTCTCAGAAGACTAAGGAAATTTGGCATGTCAGCTACGACTCTCATAACTTTTACAGGTGCACCATAGAAAGCATTCTTTCTGGTTGTATCACAGCTTGGTATGGCTCCTGCTCTGCCCAAGATCGCAAGAAACTACAAAAGGTCATGAATGTAGCCCAATCCATCATGCAAACCAGCTTCCCATCCCTTGACTCTGTCTACACTTCCTGCTGCCTCAGCAAAGCAGCCAACATAATTAAGGTCCCCACACATCTCGGACATTCTCTTCCTTTGGGAAAAACGTACAAAAATCTAAGATCACATACCAGTCGACTTAAGAAAATCTTCTCCCCTGCTACCATCAGACTTACGAATGGACCTACCTTGCATTAAGTTGATCTTTCTCTGCATTCTGCACTCTCTCATTTCCTTCTCTAATAATGGTATGTGCACAAGAAACAATATTTTTCACCATATGTTAATACACGTGACAATAATAAATCAAATCAAATCAAAAGAGATCTAGGGGTACAGGTTCATAGCTCCTTGAAAGTGGAGTCGCAGGTGGATAGGATGGTTAAGAAGGTGTTCGATATGCTTGGCTTCATTGGTCAAAACATTGAATACAGGAGTTGGGGTGTCTTGTTGAAGTTGTGTAAGACATTGGTAAGGCCATACTTGGAATACTGTGTACAGTTATGAAAGAAAGGACATTATTAAACTAGAAAGGGCGCAGAAAAGATTTGCTAGGATACCACCGGCACTGGATGGCTTGAGTTATAAGGAGAGGCTTGATAGACTGGGACATATTTTCCCTAGCATTTAGGAGTCTTCGGGTTGATCTTATAGAGGTTTATAAAATAATGAGGAGTATAAATCAGCTAGATAGTCAATACCTTTTCCCAATGTTAGGGGAGTCTAAAACTAGACGGCACAGGTTTAAGGTGAGAGGGGAGAGATACAGAAGTGTCCACGGGGCAATTTTTTCACACAGAGGTGTGAAAGTGTCTGAAGTGTCTGAAACAAGCTGCCAGAGATAGTAGTAGGGGCAGGTACAATTTTGTCTTTTAAAAGCATTTACCGTACTAATGGGTAAGATTGGTATAGAGGGATATAGGTCAAACATGAGCAATTGGATCTAGCTTAATGGTAAAAACTGGGTAGCATGGACAAGTTGGGCCAAAGGGCCTGTTTCCATGCTGTAAACCTCTGTGACTCGATCTAGAAATCCTACAATCACAGTGCCAACACCACAAATACGTGACGCTTGCCCTGATTGTGTTGTTACAAAACATCAGCTATCTATGGATTTTTTTTATTCATTCATGGGATGGATGACATTGCTGGCTAGGCCAGTATCTATTGTTCACCCTTAATTACCTTCAAGAAGATGGTGGTGAGTTACCTTCCTGAACCGCTGCTGTTCAAGTAACGTAAGTACACACACTGTGCTGTTAAGGAGGGAACCAATGTGTTATGCTCAATTAATTAATTAGATTCTTTGAGGAAGTAACAAGCAACGTGGATAGAAAGGAATCTGTGGATATGGTGCACATAGATTTTCAAAAAGCATTTGGTAAGGTGCTGCATAACCGCAGCACAGTGACACTGTGATTAGTAAACAGGTACAGCAGGTGATTAGGAGGTAAATGGAGTGTAAGTATTTATTGCAAGAGGAATAAAATATAAAAGTAGTGAAGTTTTAATCCAGCTGTTTTGGTCTCCTTATTTAAGAAAGAATTGAAATACTTTAAAGAAGCAGTTCTGAGAAGGTTCACCCAATTGATTAGTGAGATAAAGAACTCATAAAGAAAGATTGAACAGGCTGGACCTTTTTCCTTTGGAGTTAGAAGAATGAGAGGCAATCTTACTGTAAGATCCTAGGGAGATTTGATAGGATGAATACTGGGACAATGTTTCCTCTTGTGGAGGAAGCTGGAATGTGGGCACACCATTAAAAATAAGAGATGTCCGTCTTAAGAAGGAGATGAGGCAAAATCATTTCTCATACAATGTAGGTAGTGGTATCTTCCCAGGAAACAGATGGAGGCTGGGTCATGGAATTTATTCAGGACAGAGTTAGACAGACTTTTGATAGAGTGGGTTATGGGGAACACACAGGAAAATAGAGTTGTGACCACAGTCAGGTCACCCATGAATTAATGGAACAGGCTCAAAGGGCCAAATAGCCTGTTCTGAAGCCCTGTGTTCTTTGCCCTATATTTCATAGTGGTTTCAATGCCATTTGTTCTTTAAAGTTAAAGTTTATCTTTTAGTCACAAGTAAGGCTTACATTAACACTGCAATTAAGTTACTGTGAAATTCCTCTAGTCACCACAATTCGATGCCTGTTCAGGTCAATGCACGTAACCAGCAGGTCTTTCAGACTGTGGGAGGAAATCAGAGCACCTAGAGGAAACCCACACAGATACAGGGAAAACATGCAAACTCCATGGAAACAGTGACTCAAACTGGGAATTGCACCTGGGTCACTAGCGCTGTGAAGCAGTAGTGCTAATCATTGCGCCACTGTGCCGCACATTTGTACAAATCTCTGCGTTTTTCAGAAAAATGAGGTAACTAATACCAGTCCCTATTGCAGCAGTGAAATTCATGTTTAATCTTTGAGCTGCAGAGAAAACAACTTTCACCCATTAATATAGATTTATATGAAAATAGCAGAAGGACCATGTTCCAACTCACAACACTGCATTTTGATGACTTTTTATTGTTTCATCATTTCACTTAATTCCACCAATTCTTAATGAAGGAAGTATGGACATTTTAACTTTTTAAACGTCATCATAAGAAAAGCCACGTGGTACAGTACCCTTCACTCAAGTGTGTTCTTAATTTCTTTTCAGAGAGATATTTTCAATTGGAAAAGCAATTGTCATTTATGGAAGGTGTTCACCTTCGAGCTACATGCATAATGTTCTTTAATCCTTTAATCCTTCATGAATATTTACATACCTGAGACTTTACTAGTTACCAATATACCCAGAGCCACTGCAAATCCACTGGCAAAAGTAACAGTCAAAAAGTCTTTGTGTGTCCCATAACTGAGAACATATTGTGCTCCTGCTCCACAGCTAAGCATCTGCAATGAAAAATGGCAATAATCAATATTTGCTTTGATTGTAGATTGATTTGCAGAGTGCCCAAAGAATGAAATTCAGGATATGTTCCAAATTTTTAGAGTAGAAAGTTGGCATGGGGTAGGAGCAATGAGGTGGAGTTTGGGACTATGCGACTCGCTGTCACTATATTGACACTTTTATTCCATTCTAGCATTTTGTTTGTGTTGCTTGGCACAAGATTTGACAGATTGCACTGCCAATTAATGGGAGAGCTCAAATCCCAGCTTTAGCTGATACTTGGATTAAAATGGTCAAGATTTGCTGGCTGAGTCAATTATTCAATACAGCCTTGCATTCCACTTTAGTAAGGAAAAAAATAATGGTCACTACTGTCTAGCTCAGCTCATGGGTATTCCCTATCGGACGGTTTTGGAAATAGTGCAGGTTTTCCTGCTTTTCAAATCGCAGGTTATCTTTTGATTTAATTTGATTATTACTGTCACAGTATTGAGACAGTAATACTCAATTATTGTGATAAACGAAAATTATTGCTTTTTGCACGTACAGTTCACAGAGTGCATAGAGGAGGAGGAAAGGAGAGAGTGCAGAATGTGGTATTACTTTCAAAGCTTGGATGTAGAGAAAAAGCAACTTAATACAAAGTAGGTCGATTCATAAGTCTGATGGCAGCAGAAGCTGTTCTAGAGCCAATTGGTACATAACGTCAGACTTTTGTTATCTTTTTCCTGATAGAAGATAGTGGAAGACAGAATGTCCAGGGTGCATGGGGTCCTTGATTATGCTGGCTGCTTTTCCAAGGCAGCAGGAAGTGTAGACAGAGTCAATGGATGGGAGGCTGGTTTTGCGTGATGGACAGGGCTACATTCACAACCCTCTGGAGTTTCTTGAGGTCTTGGTCCGAGCATGAGCCAAACTAACTAACCCTTACTCTAATTTCCTCTCTCTTAAATTTGAACGTTAAACTGCAATCTGCCTCAAATAAAAATAATAAGTACATTTAAAGAAAAAAGTCTTCTGGGTTTGTGAATTGAAGTGGAGCTATGTAGAAACAGAGTGAGTATGTTTAATTACACACGACAAATTTTATTTTGCTTTACATTTTAGCAGTTAGAGAAATAAACTAGTTGTAGGCATAAAATAATCACACACATTAAGAGGACATTAATTATTTTAGAAATTTTAAGACAAATAAATGATAACTACTTAAAATTATAACGTTTCCACACACTTTTGGGGACTGCAAATGGGCTCATACTTACATTCACTTCTGCTGTTCAAATTTACTATGTATCAATCTGCTAAAATATTTATTTAAAATAAACTTTGCATATATAATTTTTGTAAAAAGATTCATCCAATATAAGAATGTACATCTCAGCAATAAAATGTTATTAAAGTTCAGTGGAAAAACTCACTGTATGAATTAAAGTTCCTAAACATTCAGCAAGGCATTGCTTCATCAGAAGACTTCGGACCTTCAGCATAATCGTCATTTTTCTGCGGATTCCTTTTTGTTTCTCCATTTTTGATCAATTTCTGTGAGAAGCTGTTGCTGATGCAGACTTGAATGAGGCGTAATAGCCTGTTCTTTGCGCACTGAATTTTCCTTTAAATATGCTCAGAATGCCATAGAAACTTTCCTTCAATGCTATTTAAAGCAAGGGGATATGGCATGCAGCTGACACCAAATCTGTTGAGGGCTTGAAAAACTAAAATTCCTGTTATATTAAGCAGTATGTCATTCACAATAAGCCTCTGCATTCATTTTTTTAAATCAAACTTGTTAGCTTTCCACCAGACGCAATTGAGACATTGCAGTATTAGATTTTGATCCATAGACCAAAATTATGACAGTGGGAACAAAGCACAGGCAGATATTTACTGAAAGAGAATTGACTATTCAATTTCTGTGCATAAACTTAAGCATAATCAAGCATAACTATTTATTATGTAACTGAAATTTTTCATAAGTGAGGTGATATAAAACTGTGGACTCATTGAATTTTGCCAGCAACTTTGCTTTTAGTTTCAGACCTAATTCACAGGCTTTCTAGGTCCAAAGTGCAACATTGGTTCGACCCTTTTATGAACGTAAAATGAGTGTGACAATAATCAATTTAGCAATAATAATAATAAATTCAATAATCAATATTCATTTCTGATCAACAAAGTGGTCAGGTGACTGCAAAACTGTCTGCAACGACCACTAACTAGACCCCCATTACTGTGGCTACAAGGACAGTGCATAGATTGGAAATTCTACAGTGAGTAACTCCTGACTCTCCAAAGCCTGTCTATTGTCTAATTGGTACTGGGGTATGATGGAATCACTCTCCATTTGCCTAGATGAATGCAGCTCTTACAACATTCAAGAAGCTCAACATATCCAGGACAAAGCAGCTTGATCGGCACCTCATCCACCACCTTCAACGTTCACTCCCCCAACATGGCTTATAGTGGTTACAAAGAAAAAAGAACAAATAAAAGTACAGCACAGGAACAGGCCCTTTGATAAGCTAAGCTTGCAACAATCATGATGTCTAAACTAAAACCATTTGCACTTAGAGTGTGTATCCCTCCATTCCCATGCTATTCATGTTTTCATTGAGTTAAATGCAGCTATCGTACCTGCTCCCACCATCTCCCCAGGCAGTGCATTCCAGACATTCAGCACCCTCTGTGTAAAAAAATCACCTCACACATCTCCTCTAAATTTTTTCCCATGCACCTTAAACCCCAGTACTTGACTTTTCTACCAAAGGAAAGAGGATCTGACTATCCATTTGACCATGCCGCTCATAATCTTGTAAATCTCTATCAGGTCTGCTACCTCACAGCACCAGTGACCCCGTTCAATTCCCAACTCGGTCACTGTTTCTCCTCGTGTCTGTGTGGGTTTCCTCAGAGTGCTCCGATTTCCTCTCACAGTTTGAAAGACATATTGGCCAGGTGCATTGATCCGAAAAGACACCAGAGTGTGGCAACTAGGGGAATTTCACAGCAACTTCATACTTGTAATTAATCAATAAACTTTAAAAAACTTTAAAATCACCTCTCAACCTCCAGTGAGAACAAACTGAGTTTATCCAAACTCTCCTCGTAGTTAATATCTTCCAGACAAGGCAACATCCTGGTAAACCTCTTTTGTACCCTCCCCTAAGTATTCACAACCTTCTGGTAGTGTGGTGGCCAGAATTGTACACAACATTCTAAGTGAGGCCTAACTAACGTTCTGTACAGCTACAGCATGACCTGCTGATTTTTATATTCAATGTCTCGATCGATGAAGGCAAGCATGCTATATATCTTCTAGACTACCTTATCTACTTGCATTGCCATTTTCAGTGATTGGTGGACATTTACACTCAGATCTCTCTCTCTGTCAGTATTCCTAAGGGTGCTACCATTTACTGTATAATGCCTGCATACATTGGATTTTCCAAAATTGCACTGTGCATCTACAAGATGCACTGCAACAGCTCACCGAGCAAGTTTCAAAATGTACTTTCCAAACCCTCAACCTCTACCGGCTGCAAGGACAAGAGCAGAAGGTGCATGTGAACAGCACCATCTGAAATTTCCAAGTCACGCATTATTCTGATATCCAACACCAAATGGACTAGTGTTACCTAAAGAAAACAATGTACCACCACCTTTTCAGAAGCAATCAGGGACGGGAAATAAATGCTGGCTTTGCCAACGATGCCCTTATCCCATGAGCAAATGAGAAGAAAAGGCTGTGTAAATTCATTATTGTTAGCATTTGACTCACCGCCATGCTTGTATCTGAGCTGATGTCTGGTAATGAGACCGGATGCGTCATGGGTGAATATGGTGAATTAATGTTTCAACAGGTTTGTAAAGAGAAAAAATTCGACAAAAACCAACGTGGGTCCTTTACAGTCAGAAACGGATGAACTCATTACGGGGAGCAAAGAAATGGCTGAGAAACAAAATTTGTACTTTGCTTCTGTCTTCATAAAGGAATGATGTAGAGATGCCGGCATTGGACTGGGGTAGTAAGAACTCAGTAAGAATCTAGCAACACCAATTTTAAATCCAACCGATTTATTTGATAGTAAATCTGCGAGCTTTCGACTTTCGTCTTCGTCAGGCAAATGCAGTGTTCTGGTCTGCAATAGCACACATATCAGCACAGACAGTCACAGATTGCTGATTAGAATGCGAATCCTTACATCTAACCTGCTATTCAAGTGTTAAAGTCATAAAGGAAGACATGAATAATATACAAGAAGTTCTGAGAGGAACAATTTTAGTGAGGAGCCGAAGGAAATGAGTATTAGTCGAGAAATGGTTTGGGGAAATTGGTGGGATTGAAGGTGGATAAATCTCTAGGTCCTGATAATCTTCAGTAATTAAGGAAGTAGCTCTAGAAATAGTAGATCCATTTGTGGTCACCTTTTCAAATTACTTTGAAAATTACTTTGAAAATTACTTTGAAAAGTACTGGCTCCTACAGATTTGACAGTAGTTAATGTGAGCCCGCTATTCAAAAAGGGAGGTAGAGTGAAAACAGGGAACTATAGACCAGTGAGCCTAATGTCAGTACTCGGGAAGTTGCTGGAGTATTAGGATTTTATAACTCAGCATTTGGAAGGCAATGGTATAATCAGACAACGTCAGCACGGATTTATAAGAGGAAATCATATTTAACAAATCTTTTGGAATTCTTTGCAAATGCAACTAGTAGAGCTGACCAAAGAGAACCAATGGATGTAGTTTATTTAGACTTTAGAAGGCTTTCAACAAGGTCTCATATTGCACACTACTCTGTAAAGGTAAAGCGTTTGGGATTACGGGTAGAGTCGTTAGATGAGAAGCAAAAAGTTGGGATAAATTAATATTTTACCGAATGGCAGGCAGTGCCTGGTAGAATACAACAGGGATCTGTGTTGAGATCCCAATGTTATTATCCAGGATTTCATAGCTCAGCATTCGGAAGGCACTAATATAATCAGACAAAGCCAGCATGGATTTACAAAAGGGAACTCATGCTTGACAAATCTATTGGAGTTTTTTGAGGATGTAACTCGCAGAGTTGATTCAGGAGAACCAGTGGATGTAGTTTATATAGAATTTTAGAAGGCTTTCAACATGATTGCACAAAATAGACTACTATAAAGTTAAACACATGGGATTGTAGGTAATGTTTTGAGATGGATAGAAAGCTAGTCAACAGATAGGAAACAAAGATTTGATCTTTTTCTAATTGGTAGTCAATCATTAATGGGGTTCTGCAGGGATCTGTGCTCAGACCCCAGCTGTTCACATTATACATTAATGATTTGGAACAGGGAATTAAATGTATTATCTCCAAATTTGCAGTTCACATAAAGTGGGAAGGTGAGCTGTGAAGAGGATGCAGAGATTCTTCAGCATGATTTGTACAGGCTGTGAGTGGGCATTTGCTTGACAGATGTAGTTTTATGTGGATAAATATGAGGCTATCTATTCCAATAGCAACAATAGGAAGACAGATCGTTATTTGAATGAGTGTAAATTGAGAGATGTGAATACTTAGCAAGGCTTTGGTGTCCTCGTACACTAGTCACTGCAAGTAACAGATATAGCAAGCAGTAAAGAGGCAAATGGGATAGGGATGTTTTACTGCAATTATACAGGGCATTGATGAGGTCACAACTGGAATATTGTGCAGTTTTGCTATCCTTATCTGAGGAAGGATATTGAGGCAGTACGGCAAAAGTTTACCAGGCTGATTCCTGGAATGTCAGATCTGTCATGTGAGGGAAGACTAGATCAGTTCGAATTGTATTCATTGGAGTTTAGAAGGGTGAGCAGGTATCTCATAGAAACTTATAAAATTCTAATAGCATTAGACAGACTTGATTCAGAAAGAATTCAGTAGTGGGGGAGTTCAGAACGAGGGTCATAGTTTGAGGATAAAGATTGAGGTGAGGCAAGATTTCTTCACCCAGAGAGTGGTGAATGTATGGAATTCATTATCATGGAAAGTAGTTGAGTCCAAAATGTCTGATTTTGAGGAGAAATTAACTTTTGGGACTTAAGGGATCAAGGGATATGGGGGAATGGGGGATCAGGATATTGAATTTGGTGATCAGCCATGAGCAAAAAGAATGGTGAAGCAGGCTCAAAGGGCCAAATGACCTACTCCTGCCTCTAGATTCAACTGAGGCTCCTCGTGCTCCTGACTGCATTTGGTGGATGGCTCATCTGAGGAGGAAGACAATGCATAAGTGGAAACAATGATCACATACTGAAATGTTAGGCAGCCTACGAACAGCAGCATTATGTATCGTCATTCCTGGAGTACTCAAATCATTTGCTTTGATCTTCTCATTTGAGATAAGAGGATTCTCCATTGTTTGCACACTGCACCATCCACTGGACTTTTACCTTCCTCTGGGACATCTGCCTTTCCATGATCCATTAACTTGTTCTGCATTCCCGCTCAAGTTCCAGGACATTCATCTCAAAGTTGCTAAGGATGAGCAGATAGGGCATATATCACCCATTTGCATGTGTATAATGGCATTATGCATTCTCCTCTCATGAAAAAGGCAACTGTGTGTTCATTAGCCCATCCTCTACCTGCAATATTATATTAGCTTCATACGCCCAGTCCCCATTCCCCAAGAACCAGTTTGAGGTTCCTCTCAGATTTTCACACCTCACCCCTATGTGCACCCAGAGTTGATTCCTAGCCTTGGCAAGCACAGGTACGTGTACCTTTTGGTACTCTGAATTCGACACTGATGACCACCATGAAGAATAGCTATCCCTCAAGAGCTCTCCTCCCAGTATTCACTCTTGCTGAGCACAGAAGATGGTTAAACCTTTTGGGGCAAGGGATCCAGGTGCAGTGTGCCACATCATGTCAACGACCTATATTGCCACCTCTGATCAGGCGGGTGCTGTGGCCTCCTCCTGCCACCCCATGCCATTAGGATATCCCTGCCTTACACTCGCTGCCTCCATCAAAGCATGCATATACTCATCTGAAAAGCAGGGAGCAGAGTGCTCATTGGTATTGCCTTCCTGGCTGGCATGTCGAGCAAGTTCTGTGAACATAACCTCACATGATGTTGAGATTGCTTCCTGAAGAGTACCCTGAAGTTCCTCAAGAACTCCTGGCACCATTTGGGGGCTGTTTCAGTCACATTTAAAAACCCCCTCAAATCCCTATTTGACCCAAGTGCCTGAAACATGCCCAAGTGTCAGGGCATGTTTCACTAGCCCTCAGTTGGCCAAGCAGCAGGAAATCACATTGGTCTTACATTCATTATCAGAAGCAAAAATTCCAGTTGCTTCTACACATGATACAACATGTGCAAAATTCAGGCCGATATTTTTGCATATCCAAATTACAGATAAGACATGAAACAACTACATCTAATTTTTGTACAACTGATCAGCATTCCAACAGACGGAGGGCACCTAACAATACTGAAGGAGATGGAGATAGAGAATGAAAGCTGAATTTAGTTTTACACAGCTCAGTAAATACAAGGGTAATAACAAAATATTTTAATACAGCAATTGTTATTTCAATTTTTAAACAAGGTCAGAAGTGTGATCTTGGGAGTTATGGGCCTATTAGCTTAACATTAATAGTAAAGAAACAGTGAAGTCTATTATAAAGGAAGCACTTTAAGTATATTTAACAAGGGATAAAGGCAATAATTCCCAGCGAGCATAAGCTTTATGAGATGCAGGACATGCCTCACAAATTTGTTGGAATCTATTAAGGGTCTAACAGGGTAAGTGCGTGATAATAATGTGGAGAATGCCATATATGTTGACTTTCAGAGGGCTTTTAATAAGATATTTCACAGAAACCTGTAAAAGCAAAGTGGACAATGAATTATCTAAATAATAGGATGTATCACACAACCATGACCAGCAGGATATTCCAGGAACGAGTCCTAGACTGTTTGTATTGCAAAACATTTCTAAATTATGTATACTAAAATATTAGAAATGTAAATTCCAATTGCAGTATACATACAAAGCCTATATAGATTTTAAATGCTGTACGTGATTTAAGCTGGTGGTGCTTGGTGTTGTGACACCAGAGCTTTTCTTCGCAGTCACTACATTGCATTTTCAACATTATCCAGTGCTGCAACTTTACCGTGGTCTGCCCAAAGCATCAAGAGTCATCTCATTTCATGTCACACAACCTAAAGCTGTTCAGCATGTAATAGCTAAACTGAATCTTGCTGCCGCCTGTCTTATCACCAATGATCACCATGTCGTATCATTATAATCATATACTTTAGGTTTATTTACTGCACCAAATACAAGGCACCAATCACTTGCAAAGGATTGAGTATATGCATTATGGGTTAATTTAGTGAGACTTAACGAATGAGAACCATATGTCAGTATAAAGCTTGAAAACGTCAGAGCTGTGCGTGTGCTCTGCTCGAAGGAAAAGCAAAACAAAGACTGGATACATGATACACTGATATCCCTTAAAAGCTGTAACACATATATGGCTCTGGTCATCATACTACAGATAGGATGTGATCATCTGCAGGAGGTTTATGAGGACATTGCTGGGACTAGAAATGTTTTGTCCATGAGGAAAGATTGGATAAGCTGAGATTCTTTTCTGAGTTTCAAATGAGCTGTATAAAATTATGAAGGACCATGATAGAGTAGATAGAAAGACTATTGGTGACAAAGTCAATATCCAGAGGGCATAGATTTCAAGTAATTGGTAGAAAAACTGAAGGAGAGTTGAGGAGAAATATTTTCACCTAGAGGGTGATGGAACTCTGGGATCCACTGTCTGTAAGGGTGGTAGAGGCAGATCAATACCAAAATATAATTGTACCCTATTTGTATAATAAGTAAAATAGGTAATAGCAATTTGACACCTTGTTTTACTTTTATTTTACATTGAAGTCAATACAAAGTGATATTCAAAAAAGCTCTCTGTTCACTAGGATCTGCTGGGCAACTGCAAAGTCTAAATCTCTCCCTTAAGTCAGTTGGCCAGGTCAAAAATACTGAGCTCCATGCCAAGATCCACAGATAGACAAAGCAAAAAAAAAATTAAAGAGAACACATCATTTGATGTACAACATATTTTAGCAGCCATCTCTATTAACATTCTTCACACAGAGTAAAGGATTTTGTAGTGATTTTCCTGGCCAGAGGGCTAATATTAGTGTGTGAATAATGCTAATGAGAACTGTGTCCCCTCGCCATACAAACATTAAAAAAACTAAACCACTGTACAAAGCACAAGGAAATTCAGTTTTTATTTGCATTTTTCACATTAATATCAGCCCTCTGGTCAGAAACACCACTGCACAGTTCCTTCTGCTGCGTGAGCAAGTAAGGTTACTTACAATAAGTTGAAAATGTTCTAATGTTAGTCTATGGACTTTGGTTAGTCATTAAATAAATAGAAGGAAACCAGTGAGGGGAGTGTGAATTTTAATGATGGTAATGACGCCAGTGCATGGGTTTAGACTTCCAACATAATGTTCTCACCCACAGGAATAAACTGGCTAAGTTAATTCAGTTGACTTGCTTCAATACAACAGAGTTGACACTTTATCTTAAAATACATTGATTCAAGCTTAAAAAATTAAACATTTAGAAACTTAAGCTATGCATCTACAAAGAGTTTAAACACAAGTTTACAGTATACGCTCCAGACTATCTCTCACTTTTCACAGTAGTTCATCAAAGGACAAATCTGCATTCTTGATGCATTCCGCATCTTGAATCAATTTACAGTCAATATTTCTGAACTGCATGCACTATCATTTTGTGGGCAAATGCAGTAGTCATGTTAGTGCATAATAGATCCCAGAAACAGCTAATTGGATAAGCTACCAGTTAAATCATTTTGTTCAGTCATTTTAATACAGGAAGAAATGTTGGACAAGAAAATTCACTGCTCCTGGGACATTGACATGGAATCTTTTATATCCAACTAATCAGGCAAATGGGGTCTAAGTTTTAACATAATTAAAAGGTACAAGTTAGCACAAAAATACGGAGGCCACTCACTTAGAACATAGAACATTACAGCGCAGAACAGGCCCTTCGGCCCTCGATGTTGCACCGACCAATTAAGAAAAAGCAATGACCCTCTAACCTAAACCATTCCCTTCTCATCCATAAACCTATCCACGGACCTCTTAAACGCCCCCAAACTTGGTGCATCTACAACTGCAGCAGGCAGGGCATTCCATACCCTTACCACCCTCTGGGTAAAGAACGTACCTCTGACATCCGTCCTATAACTACCACCCCTTAATTTAAAGCTATGTCCTCTCGTGCTAGCTTTCTCCATCCTAGGAAAAAGGCTATCACTGTCCACCCTATCTAAACCTCTAATCATCTTATATGTTTCAATAAGGTCTCCTCTTAGCCGCCTTCTTTCTAACGGAAACAACCTCAAATCCCTCAGCCTCTCTTCATAAGACCTGCCCTCCATACCAGGCAACATCCTGGTAAACCTCCTCTGTACCCTCTCCAATGCCTCCACATCTTTCTTATAATGTGGGGACCAGGACTGTACACAATACTCTAAGTGCGGCCGCACTAGAGTTTTGTACAGTTGCAACATGACGTTGCGGCTCCGAAATTCAATCCCCCTACCAATAAAAGCTAAGACTCCATATGCCTTCTTAACAACCTTATCGACTTGACTGCCTACTTTCAGGGATCTATGCACAAATACACCAAGATCCCTCTGTTCATCAACACTATTACGAATCCTACCATTAGCCCTATACTCTACACATTTATTATTCCTGCCAAAGTGCATTACCTCACACTTTTCCACATTAAACTCCATTTGCCACCTCTCAGCCCAGCTCTGCAACTTGTCCAAGTCTCTCTGCAAGCTATAACACCCCTCTTCACTATCTACCACTCCTCCGACTTTGGTGTCATCCGCAGATTTACTAATCCATCCTTCTATACTCTCATCCAGATCGTTTATAAAAATTACAAACAGCAGTGGCCCCCAAAACAGATCCCTGAGGTACACCACTTGTAACTGAACTCCATGATGAATAATTTCCATCAACCACCACCCTCTGTCTTCTATCAGATAGCCAATTCCTAATCCAATTAGCTAAATCACCCTCAATCCCATACATCTGCATTTTCTGCAGAAGCCTTCCATGGGGCACCTTATCGAACGCCTTACTAAAGTCCATATATACCACATCAACCGCCTTACCCCCATCCACCTCTTTGGTCACTTTTTCAAAAAACTCACTAAGGTTAGTAAGGCACGACCTACCCTTCACAAAACCATGCTGACTATCCCCAATCAATTCATTTCTCTCTAAATAACTATAAATCCTATCCCTAATAATTCTCTCCAATACTGTGCCCACAACAGAAGTAAGACTCACTGGCCTATAATTCCCTGGAAGGTCTCTCTTCCCCTTCTTGAACAATGGGACCACATTCGCTATCCTCCAGTCTTCCGGCACTATACCTGTAACCAACGACAACCTGAAGATCAGAGCCAGAGGCTCTGCAATTGCCTCTCTTGCCTCCCAGAGAATCCTAGGGTAAATCCCGTCCGGCAACTTCTTGGAATGTTAGTGTTGAAATGGGGAAAAGGGATCATGAAATGCAGGTACACAAACCATTAACATTAGCAACACAAATTAATAAGGCCATAAAAGAAAGCAAAAAAATTGGGGTAAGTTTCTAGAGATAGAATTGATCAGGGACCTGGGTTCGATCCCAGCATGGATCACTGATTATGAGGAGTTTGCAAATTCTCCCTGTGTCTGTGTGGATTTCCTCTGGGTGCTCCAGTTTCCTTGCAGAGTACAAAGATGTGCAGGTTAGGTGGATTGGCCATGATAAATTACTCTTTAGTGTCAGGGGGACTAGCTAGGGTAAATGCATGGGGGTTATTGGAATTGGGCTTGGGTAGGATTGTGATTAGTGCAGACTCGATGGGCCAAATGCTTTCCTTCTGCACTGTTGGATTCTATGATTTTATGTATAAGTATCAGCAAAAATGCAAAATGAATACAATTATACCACAGCTGAGGGCAATGTTTCCTTTGCAATTCTGTTGTTGTTTGGGACCTTTTTGTCCAATGTGCAACTCTTTTAAATCTTTGAGGTCAGAATACGCAATGTTTATCATGGGACAATCCAGAATGCTACTTTCCATACTGCTATGTAGCTGTGCATGCACATAGTTCATCAGGAATGTTCACTGAGAGGTTACATCCATCCATCCTAATTGAACAAGCTGGGATTTTTATGCTTGAAAAGATCAGATGGAGGGAAGATCTGATTGACGTCTTTGAGATTATTATGGTGTAGACATGGAGATGATGTTTCCAAATGTGAGCTGTCGTAAAAATAAGCTAGCCACTAGTAAGTCCAGTAGGAAAAACCTCTATATTCAAACAATGATTGGAATATGAAACATCTACCAAAAAGCATTCGTTCAGTGAGTAACATGGGTAATTTAAGGGGAAATGAAAAATAAATAATTTTTGAACTGCACACACTAGTATTTTGCAGGCAAATGCAGTGGCTACTTCTATGCATAATAAGGTCCTAAAAAAACAAATGGTTTGAGTTCCCAGGCAAATGCTATGTAGTCTTCATCGCGATTGAGTTTGAGTTATAGGCATAGGGGTCTCGTATTGCAATCATATAGGACATTAGTGAGGCCATACTTGGGATATTGTGTGTTTTCATTTGATTTATTATTATCACATGTATTAGCATATAGTGAAAAGTATTGTTTCTTGCACGCTATACAAAGCATACCATATGTAGAGAATGAAGTGAGAAGTGCAGAATGTAGTGTTACTGTCACAGCTAAAGTGTAGACAAAAATCAGCTTAATATGAGATGGATCCATTCAAAAGTCTGATAGCAGCAGGAAAGAAGCTGTTCTTGAGTCGATTGGTATGTGACTTCAGACATTTGTGTCTTTTTCCCAACAGAAGCTGGTACAAGAGAGTATGTCCAAAGTGATGCTGGCTGCTTTGCCAAGACAGCAGGGAAGGTGAAGACAGAGTCACTGGATTAGAGGCCGGTTTGCATGATGGACTGAGCTTCATTCACAATCCTTTGTAGTTTCTCATGATCTTGGACAGAGCAGGAGCCATACCAAGCTGTGATACAACCAGACAGAATGCTTTCTATGATACACCTGTGAACGTTGGAGCAGACATGCCAAATTGACACCCTTATCTGAAGAAGAATGTCCCAGCAAAAGTTTACCAGGCTGATTCCTGGGATGGCAGAACTGTCACATGAGGAAAACCTAAGTCGATTACAAGTTTATTACTACCACACGTACATTAACACTACAATTAAGTTACTGTAAAAATCCCTAGTTACCACACTCTGGCACCTTAGAAACAGGAAAGGAGGTCACCCTGTTGGGAGTCTTTTATAGACCTCCTAAAAGTTCTAGAGAGGTTGAGGAAAGGATTGCGAAGTCAATTCTGGTCAGGAGTGAAAGTAATAGGGTAATTGTTATGGGGGACTTTAACTTTACTAATATTGATTGGAATAGCTATAGCTCTAGCTTGTTAGAAGGGTCAATTTTCGTACAAAGTGTGCAGGAAGGTTTTTTGACTCAGTATGTAGATAGGCCAACTAGAGGTGAGGCTACATTGGATTTGGTGCTGGGCAATGAGCCAGACCAGGTGTTAGGCTTGGAAGTTAGTGAACGTTTTGGTGATAGTGACCACAATTCGGTTACGTTCACCTTAGTGATGGACAGGGATAGGCATGAAGCTGGGGGCAGTAGTTATAGCTGGGGGAAGGGTAATTATGAGGCCATCAGGAGAGAATTAGGGTGCATAGATTGGACTAGGAAACTACAGGGACTGGGAACATCTGGAATGTGGAGCTTATTCAAGGAGCAGCTGCTGCGAGTCCTTGATAAGTATGTCCCTGTCAGGCAAGGAGGAAATGGTCGAGTAAGGGAACCTTGGTGTACGAAAAAAGTTGATTTGCTGGTTAAAAGGAAAAAGGAGGCTTATGTCAGGATGAGGCTTGAAGGCTCAGTTAGTGCAATGGATAGCTATAGATTAGCCAGGAGGGAGCTAAAGAGTGAATTGAGGAGAGCTAAGAGAGGACACGAGAAGACTTTGGCTGATAGGATTAAGGAGAATCCTAAAGCTTTCTTTAGATATGTTAAGAATAGAAGATTGGTTAGGACAAGATTAGGGCCAGTCATAGACAGCAGTGGGAAGTTGTGCGTGGAGCCTGAAGAGATTGGAGAGGCACTGAATAAATATTTCTCTTCGGTATTCACGCAGGGTGATGTAAATGTAGTTATGGAGAACACTGAGGTACAGGGTAGCAAACTGGGAAGTATTGAAGTAGATAGGGAGGATGTGCTAGATATTCTCGAGGGTTTGAAGTTGGATAAGTCCCCTGGGCCGGACGGGATTTACCCTAGGACTCTCTGGGAGGCAAGAGAGGAGATTGCAGAGCCTCTGGCTCTGATCTTCAGGTCGTCGTTGGTTACGGGTGTGGTTCCGGAGGACTGGAGGATAGCGAATGTGGTCCCATTGTTCAAGAAGGGGAAGAGAGACCTTCCAGGGAATTATAGGCCAGTGAGTCTTACTTCTGTTGTGGGCAAAGTATTGGAGAGAATTATTAGGGATAGGATTTATAGTTATTTAGAGAGAAATGAATTGATTGGGGATAGTCAGCATGGTTTTGTGAAGGGTAGGTCGTGCCTTACTAACCTCATTGAGTTTTTTGAAAAAGTGACCAAAGAGGTGGATGGGGGTAAGGCGGTTGATGTGGTATATATGGACTTTAGTAAGGCGTTTGATAAGGTGGCCCATGGAAGGCTTCTACAGAAAATGCAGATGTATGGGATAGAGGGTGATTTAGCTAATTGGGTTAGGAATTGGCTAGCAGATAGAAGACAGAGGGTGGTGGTTGATGGGAGATATTCATCGTGGAGTTCGGTGACAAGTGGTGTACCTCAGGGGTCTGTTTTGGGGCCCCTGCTGTTTGTAATTTTTATAAATGATCTGGATAAGGGTATTGAAGGATGGATTAGTAAATTTGCAGATGACACTAAAGTCGGTGGAGTGGTAGATAGTGAAGAGGGGTGTTATAGTTTGCAGAGAGACTTGGACAAGTTGCAGAGCTGGGCCGAGAGGTGGCAAATGGAGTTTAATGTGGAAAAGTGTGAGGTAATGTGGCAGGAATAATACATGTGTAGAGTATAGGGCTAATGGTAGGATTCTTGTAGTCTTGATGAAGAGGGATCTTGGTGTGTATGTGCATAGATCCCTGAAAGTAGGCAGTCAAGTCGAGAAGGTTGTTAAGAAGGCATATGGAGTCTTAGCTTTTATTGGTAGGGGGATTGAATTTCGGAGCTGCAACATCATGTTGCAACTGTACAAAACTCTAGTGCGGCCGCACTTGGAGTATTGTGTGCAGTTCTGGTCCCCACATTATAAGAAAGATGTGGAGGCATTGGAGAGGGTACAGAGGAGGTTTACCAGGATGTTGCCTGGTATGGAGGGCAGGTCTTATGAAGAGAAGCTGAGGGATTTGAGGTTGTTTTCGTTAGAAAGGAGGCGGCTAAGAGGGGACCTAATTGAAACATATAAGATGATTAGAGGTTTAGATAGGGTGGACAGTGATAGCCTTTTTCCTAGGATGGAGAAAGCTAGCACGAGGGGACACAGCTTTAAATTAAGGGGTGATAGTTATAGGACGGATATCAGAGGTAGGTTCTTTACCCAAAGGGTGGTTCGGGAGTGGAATGCCCTGCCTGCAGCAGTTGTAGATGCGCCAAGTTTGGTGGCGTTTAAGAGGTTAGTTGATAAGTATATGGAAGAGAAGGGAATGGTTTAGTTTGGAGGGGCATTGCTTTTTATATTGGTGGGCGCAACATCGAAGGCCGAAGGGCCTGTTCTGTGCTGTAATGTTCTATGTTCTATCAGAGCATCCAGAGGAAATTCACGCAGACACAGGGAAAAACGTGCAAACGCCATACAGATAGTGATCCAAGCCAGGAATCAAACTGGATTCTTTGTGCTGTGAGGCAGCAACGCCAACTACCATGTCACCCCGACAATTGTATTCACTGGAGTTCAGAACAGCGAGAGGGGATCTCATAGAAACTTAAAATTCTAACCGAGTTAGATAGGGTAGATGAAGAAAGAATGTTCCTGATAGTTGGGGCATCCAGAAACGGGGGTCATTGTTGAGGATAAAGGAAGTAAACCATTTAGAACTGAGGGAAGGAAAATTTCTTCACCAGAGTGGTGAATATGTGGAATTCATAACCATTGAATGTAGTTGAGGTCAAAATATTCTGTGATTTCAAAAGGGAATTAGATATAACTCTTGTAACTGAAAGTCTCGAGGGATATGAGGGAAGTAAGTAAGATCAGCATATTGAACTGGATGACCAGCCATAATCAAAATGATAGTGAAGGGCCAAATGGCTTACTTTGGCTTCTACTTTCTATGTAATTATTAGTCTGCTGAAACAGGTCCACACAAGGAAAAGCATTTCTTGACAGCATTTGATCTTAGATTTATTTTGTCAATGGCACAATGTTTATTTATAGAAGATAATGAGATTGCACTTTGTGACTGATAAAGTTAGTCTGGTTGATTGACACTTTTCTAGGGCTGTAGTAACAGGAGTTTTTTTAAAAGTAAGTTATGAATGCCTTGGTGTTTTCATATATCTCATTGTTTATTGAATTTGAGACGATCCAATCGCTTCCTTCCCCTTTCCTGAATCCAAAAGGTTAAACTTCTTCTAAACTTACCCCATGCCCTAGCCTCGAACTTGTATTGCACTCCTGGAAGGTATTCTAATTCAACTCTCCATAAACCATAAGTGATTTCAAAACTCCTGCTCATGACCTAATTCGACCATTCCACTTATCATCACTTCTGTGTTGCTGTCCCATGTTGGCTCTGAAGTAAAGCAACTCCTTTAGTTTGGAATTCTCATCCCCTTTTTCAAATTTCTCTAGGCCCCAGCCCTATTTCTGTAATTTTCTTCAGCTAGATGATGGGGCAGTATGATGACACAGTGATTAGCACTACTGCCTCACAGTCCCAGCGACCCACGTTCGATTCCTTTCTCTCAGTGTCTGCCTGGATTTCCATGTGGTATTCTGGTTTTCTTCCACAGTCCAAAACACGTGCTGGTTAGATGCACTGGCTGTGCTACATTTGGCTGTGCCAAAATATACCCAAACAGGCACCGGAATGTGGCAACTTGTGGATTTTCACAGTAACTTCATTGCAGTGTTAATGTAAGTCTACTGTGACACTAATAAATAAACTTTATCTTAAGATAAGCCTGAGTTACTTGCACTCCTCTCATTCTGGCCTCTTGAGGATTCCCAATTTTAATCAGTTCACCATTGGCCAACGTTTGACGCTCTGGAATTCCCTTTCTGACACTCTCTGCCTCACTTGCCTTCTTTAAAACACTGCTTAAAACTGGTGTGTTTGACCAAGCTTTTGGTCACTTGCACTAGCATCTCCTTAAGTAGTTTGGTATTAATTTTATTTTATAGCATTCCTGTAAAACATCTTATGATGTTTGACTATCTTTAAATACAAATTGTCTTTGTTGTGTCAAATGGCCTGCTTCTGAGCTATAATTATAATAAGATACCAACAAAGCAGCAGTCTCTCAGAACTGAATTAAAGTACCAAACTCAATTATGTGCTGGACTGGGACTTCAACCCATGGTTGTCAAAAGTATGTGCTACTAGGTAAGCCAAGCTGAAACCTTTAATACTGAGATCCATTAGTGTAACAATATTGTAGTATTGAAGGAATATTTACATTGTTTAAATCCACTCACCTTTGCAGAATTCAATCTGCTCCAACTGGTCTGGTAACAAATGTCTTTCTTCCTACTGCCTTGAAGACATTTGTTCTACTTTTGTTATCAATATAGTATTTATTGAAGTACATCTCAAACTCAAATTTACTCAAGGTGTCTGTATAACATATTTAACATAGGAAAATCTCCCGAAGCGCTTTGTAAATATGTAATAAGTTAGTGAGCCAAAGAAAGAAGGAACAGAAGACCGGGCCCTGTACTCATCAGAGTTTATAAGAATGACCTTATTGAGACATAGAATTCTCCAGAGGATTGACAAGTTAGATGCTGAGAGGGGATTTGTGGAGGAGTGGAGAACCAGAGGGTATAATCTCAGGATAAGGGGTGTCCCATTCAAGACAGGAAAGAGGAGTTTCTTCTCTGCAGAGTAGTGAATCTGGAATTCTTTACAGCAGAGGGCTGTAGAGGCTGAGTCGTTAATTCTGTTCCAGATTGAGATGGACAAATTTTTACTCGATGAGCGAAGCCAGATTACGGGAACAAAGTGAGAAAATGGAATTGAGGATTATCACATCAGATCAGTCATGATAGTCACCACCACCTGCAAGTGGTATGGTGGCACAGTGGTTGGCACTGCTGCCTCACAGCTCCATGGACCCAGGTTCAATTTCCAGTTTCAATTTCACTGGACCCAAGCTGGAGTTAGTGTGGACTTTCCTCCCACAGTCCAAAGATGTGCGGATTAGGGTGATTGGACATGCTAAAATTGCCCCTTAGGTTAAAGAGATTAACAGGGTAACTAAGTGAAAATGGGGTCTGGGTAGGATTGGTATCAAACTCAATGGACTGAATGGCCTCCTTCTGAACCATAGGGATTCTGTGATTTAATTGAATGGTGGAATAGACTTGATGGCAAATGGTTCTACCTTATATGGAGTAGCAGGAAAATTTAATTAAGTATAAAATAATTAGGGGCCTACATAAATTGGAGAGGCAAGACCTATTTTCCCTAGTTGAGAGGTTGATAACCAAAGAACAGATGTTTATAATTGGCAGATGGATTTAAAGGGCAGTTGAAGAAATAGTGTCAAATTTCAAATGACCACAACAATTTATTCCACAGGAGGAGACTACTCATTAGTTGACATGTTGACATTGATAGGTCGAGGTATTGTCAGGAGAAAGCAACAAGGCTCCCCATGCTTCTGATTAATTCAAGAATGCACATGACTTGAATATATTCCTATAGTTTGCAGAGAACAGGTTCCTGTGAATGAATATATACTGCTTCTAGCTTAACACAATTACCTTAAATTTTTGTTAGTGTAACAATTATTGCGCACAGGATTGTTCACAAAGTGCTGTCCAGTTATGGAATCACATCTAACTGCAGACATTTTGTTTTAGAATGTGCAAGTGTGGTGATTGTTGCATATAGTCCATTCTCTGCATATTACAAACAGCAGAGGAACGTGTTTGATTTGATGGCTGAATAACCGGGGACATAGGGTCTACATACTTGGCAATACACTGACACTGAAAGTCATACACATTTTCTTAATTCTATTTTTGTCTTCTTAGAAATTCATTTTCAGTCAATTAACTCACTTCCTGACTCCCCAACACCAGTCCACCATCTACAAGGCCCAAGTCAAGAGTGTGATGGAATACTTCCCACTTGCTTGGATGGGTGCAGTTGTAACAACACACAAGAAGTTTGACACTGCTTGATTAGCACCTCATTCATAAATATCCATTCCCTTCACCACTGACACTCAGTAGCAGCAGTGTGTACTATCCACAAGATGCACTGCAGTAATTCATCAAAACTTCTTTGGCAGCACCTTCCAAACCCATGACCACTTCCATTTAGGAGGACAAGGGCAGCAGCTACATGGGAACACCATCACCTGCAAGTTCCCCTCCAAGCCGCTCACCATCCTGACTTGAAAATATATCGCTGTTCCTTAGCAGTTACTGAATCAAAATCCTGGAATTCCCTCCCTAGGCACTGTGGGTCAATCCACAGCATGTGGACTACAGTGATTCAAGAAGGCAGCTCGCCATCACCTTCTCAAGGGCAACGAGGGATGCACAATAAATCTTGCCAAGCCAGTAAAGCCCATGTCTCAAATAAAAAAAGACTTAAACGAATATATAAAAACATTTATTATTTTCAATAATGTTATTTATAATACTTATTTTACTGCACTATTCTTCCAAAAACGCAGCGCCAAAGGGTTAAGCATTTGAGTACCAAACTGGAATAGATTCACATCACTAGATCTTCCATTTCTCTGTTACTGCTTCAACTGATTTTACTAGACCGGCTCCAAGAATCTCAAAGTCTTCCAACACGGCCTCCACATTGGGGAACATGTAAAGTCCGTTTTCTTTAGTTTCCAACATTTTTGCATTGACGTGTGAAGTCTGTAATTGACAGAATAAAAAAAGCTTGTTTCAAGCCAGATTCTATAGCAAAACATAATAAATAATTTACACCAAAACATGTGGAAAAGTTAGCTCGCGCACATGAAATAGTAAGAAGTCTCACAACATCAGGTGAAAGTCCAGCAGGTTTATTAGGTACCATGAGCTTTCACAGCACTGCTCCTTCCATCAGGTGCTGATAAAGGAGCAGTGCTCCAAAAGCTTGTGATTCCAAATAAACCTGCCGCATTTCCACATCACACCTAAAATAGTAATTTCTTTGAGATTATTGTTGTGAAAATGTCTATGTTCATTATTCAAATGTTTTAAGATTATGACATCTTAGAGATGACATTTTTAAATGCAAGATAAATTTAAACACCTGGTGAGAAGCTGATCAATAAAATTCAAAGTGATTGCAATTCAACGCATGTTTATCTTGTAAGATCAGAGTTTGAAATGGAAAAAGAATGTTCAACAGGAGACTCCTTTCTGAATTTGGTGGTGGCAGGTCATCTATAGCTATATTTATAAGGGATTTAAATTATTCATGCTGTTTTACTGAATAAAAGGAAGATTTGGGAACAGGAAATAGTTAGCTCGGAGAAGGTGGTACGCTTTTTTTTGGCTTTTGAGTTTATCCAGAAGATTTCTCTGGAAACAATCAGTAAGAGCCTGGGAGCAGCTTTGAGAGGTAAAGAGGAAGAATTTGCCAGAACTATAGACCAGGGAAAAGGGACCATCGAAATCAAGAGTGTTTTCTGATTTTGGAATCCCAGAGGCCCACGTTCAAGCTGGGGTGTCCTCCAGTGTGAACTGCTTAAGGAGAGTTGACAGTCACCAGGCCAGATACTAGTGAAAGCACCCAAGAATTTTCAGACCTTGCAGAATAGAAGGAACCCTGACGCATCTCGGAGCAGAATCAAAGTGAATTCTGGACAACTGAGACACCTTTGGAATTCCTACAGTGTATGAGGCCATTTGGCCCATCAAGTCTCCGACAGAGCATCTTACCTGGGCTCTATTCCTCTAAGCCACATATCTACCTCACTCATCACCCTAACCCACATTTCTGGGGACACTAAAGGGGAATTTAACCTGGCCACATCACCTAACCTGCACAGAGAAAACCCATGCAGAGGCAGGGAGAACATGTAGACTCCGCACAGGTACTGACCCAAGCTGGGAATATAATCTGGGTCCCTGGGGCTATGAGGCATCAATGCTTATTACCATGCCTCCCATTTAGGTTTGATCACATGATAAATGAAGGGACCATCAAGATCTTGTGGCGTATAGGGGAATTCTTGAGTGAAAATAACAATTGAATGGAGTGTATTGAGATTTTCAAACTTAAAGTGTAAGCATCTATGAAATATAATGTTGTTAGTAGCAATTGCTTTGCTTCACTCTTGTACAGTAAAGGTTTTTGTTTAAAATGTGAAACCTTGTGGCGTAATTCTTTCAGCTAATAACTTGAGTTTGAATTTCCTTTTAAAAGATAATTTCCTTTCTCTGGGAGGCAAGAGAGGAGATTGCAGAGCCTCTGGCTCTGATCTTCAGGTCCTCGTTGGTTACGGGTGTGGTTCCGGAGGACTGGAGGATGGCGAATGTGGTCCCCTTGTTTAAGAAGGGGAAGAGAGACCTTCCTGGGAATTATAGGCCAGTGAGTCTTACTTCTGTGGTGGGCAAGGTATTGGAGAGAATTATTAGGGATAGGATTTATAGTTATTTAGAGAGAAATGAATTGATTGGGGATAGTCAGCATGGTTTCGTGAAGGGTAGGTCATGCCTTACTAACCTCATTGATTTTTTTGAGAAAGTGACCAAAGAGGTGGATGGGGGTAAGGCGGTTGATGTAGTATATATGGACTTTAGTAAGGTGCTTGATAAGGTGGCCCATGGAAGACTTCTACAGAAAATGCAGATGTGTGGAATAGAGGGTGATTTAGCTAATTGGATTAGAAATTGGCTGGCAGATAGAAGACAGAGGGTGGTGGTTGATGGGAGATTTTCTTCGTGAAGTTCGGTGACTAGTGGTGTGCCTCAGGGGTCTGTTTTGGGGCCCCTGCTGTTTGTAATTTTTATAAATGATCTGGATGAGGGTATTGAGGGATGGATCAGTAATTTTGCAGATGATACTAAAGTTGGTGGTGTGGTAGATAGTGAAGAGGGGTGTTTTAGTTTACAGAGTGACTTGGACAAGTTGCAGAGCTGGGCCGAGAGGTGGCAAATGGAGTTTAATGTGGAAAAGTGTGAGGTAATGCACTTTGGCAGGAACAAATAAATGTGTAGAGTATAGGGCTAATGGTAGGGCTCTTAATAGTGTTGAGGAACAGAAGGATCTTGGTGTATGTGTCAATAGATCCCTGAAAGTAGGCAGTCAAGTGGATAAAGTTGTTAAGAAGGCATATGAGTCTTAGCTTTTATTGGTAGGGGATTGAATTTAGGAGCCGCAGCATCATGTTGCAACTGTACAAAACTCTAGTGCGGCCGCACTTGGAGTATTGTGTGCAGTTCTGGTCCCCACATTATAAGAAGATGTGGAGGCATTGGAGAGGGTACAGAGGAGGTTTACCAGGATGTTGCCTGGTATGGAGGGCAGGTACTATGAAGAGAGGTTGAAGGATTTGAGGTTGTTTTCGTTAGAAAGGAGGCGGCTAAGGGGGGATCTTATTGAAACAGATAAGATAATTAGAGGTTTGGATAGGGTGGACAGTGATAGCCTTTTTCCTAGGATGGAAAAAGCTAGCACGAGGGGACACAGCTTTAAATTAAGGGGTATGAGTTATAGGACGGATATCAGAGGTAGGTTCTTTACTCAAAAGAGTGATTAGGGAGTGGAATGCCCTGCCTGCAGCTGTTGTAGATGCGCCAAGTTTGGTGGCGTTTAAGAGGTTAGTTGATAAGTATATGGATGAGAAGGGAATGGTTTAGTTAGGAGGGGCATTGCGTTTTATTTTGGTCGGCACAACATCGAGGGCCGAAGGGCCTGTTCTGTGCTGTATTGTTCTATGTTCTATGTTCTATGTTCTATAATAGCCTTCCTCAAAATCACAACATCATTATTCAGGAGAGCTGCAAAGGTTTAAAATATCAGCTTTGTCAAAGGGTCAGCTGGGGTCAAAACATCAGCTCTTTTCTCTCTTTACAGCTGCTGCAAGATACATTGAACATTTCCAGCACTTCTTTCGAGTTTCAAAGGGTTCTTCTCGTCTCACACAGTTACCTCTAATGTCCCCCAAGGTCTGATCCTTGGTCCCTTCCTATTTCTCATCTACATGCTAACCCTCTTTGACATCATTCGAAGGCATAACATCTACTGATGGCACCTGGCTCTACCTCACTACCATCTTTCTTAACTCGGTCACTGTTGCCAAATTGTCAGACAGTTTATCCAACGTCCAATACTGGAGATTTTCTCCAATTCAATAGTGGGAAGACCAAAGCCATTGTTTTCAGTCCCCACACAAAACACTGCACCAGTTATCCAGTCCATCCCTTTCACTGGCATTCAGATATTAAACCAGTCTGTTTGCGATGTCAGGATTGCATTTGATCAAAAAGTAAGCTTCCAAACTCATATTCACGTCATTACTAAGGTTGTCTATTTTTACCTTCGTAGCATCCTTCAATTTCACCCTCTTCTTACAAATGCTGCCAGACATGCTGAGATTTTCCAGCATCTTTTTAGAATTGCAAAGGCTTTTTCTGCTCTCATACAGTTACCTCTAGGTGTCCCCCAAGGTGCTGTGGACTCTCAACTCTAGGGACCTGGGTTCAATTCTCAGCTTGGCTCATGTCTGTGTGGGGTTTATGTGCTCTCCACGTGGAATTTACAAATTTTCTGCGTGTCTGTGTGGGTTTTTTCTGGGTGCTCCAGTTTGCTCCCACAATCCAGAGATGTACAGATGTGCATAGCATTGGCTATGCTAGATTGCTCTCTGGTGTCCAGGGTTTCGTGAGTTGGAGGGATTAGTGGGGTGCAGACTTAATGGGCTGAATGGCCTTTCTGCACTTTTGGGTTTCTATGATTCTATGGTGTCAGCTCAACTGCTGCTGAAAACCTTTTTCATGCCTTTGTTATCTCTAGATTCAAGTATTCCAACACACTTCTATCTGCCTCTTACATTTTCCACCCTCCTTATAAACTTGAGATCATCTAAAACTCTGCACCCATCTCTTAACTCACAGCAAGTCTGTTCCCCTATCAACACGGTGCTCACTGACCAGCCTTGGCTCCTGGTTAAACGTCTTGATTTTCAAACCCCTCATAGTCTCCCCCTTCTTATCTCTATAATCATCTCCAGGCCCACAACCCTCTTACACTCTAATTACATAAATAATAGAAGCAGGAGGATGCCCTTTGACCCTTCGAGCCTGTTCCACCATTCATTTTGACAGTGGGTGACCATCAAATTTAATATCTTGATCCCACCTTCCACCCATATTCTGATCCTACCTTCCCCCGATTTCCTTTGATCCCTATAATTCTGGCCTCTTTGCATTCTGGTTATAATTGCTTCACCACTGATCACTCTATATTCAGTTGCCTACACTCCAAGATCTGGAATACCCTTCCTCTATCTCACTTTATTTCGTAAAACTTATCGCTTTGACCTCTTTTGATCAGTTGATCTAATATCTCCTCATGTAGTTAGTGCCATACTTCATTTAATAATGCTCCTGTGAAGTGCCTTGGGGCATTTCATTGTGTTAAAGGTGCTATCTAAATACAGATTGTTATTAGAGGGAAGTATATGCATTTCTTTTTCCCCAGAAAAGTGTAGCAAGACCTAGACCATAATGTTTAATAAGCAGCTTAGATCAAACTACAAATTCAGCTAATATATTTTAAAAGGTCTGTGGAAACAAAAATAAGTTAGAACAGCGATTTGGACAAAAGAAACTAAGGATAGCTAGAAGAAATATTGGAGGACAAATGAAAACATAAATAGTAGCAACCAACAACAAAAACTGAAAAACAATATCAATAGCAGAAAGAAAATCAACAGTCAAGGGGATATATGAGATAAAACTTTTACAGACCATCAAGATATCCTCACGTTAGTTTACACAAAGGTGTGACAGAATTGATTTTTGCGGTGCTTAATCATAGTGTGTTCTGTATTCCTTGATTCAAGGGAATGCAAGAAATTAAAAAGCAGTATCACTGGGGAAATGTCTAAAAGACACATTAGTTCATTTCCTGATTAAATATGATTCCTCTGTGAATAGGAAGACAGAACATTAGATTTAGAGTAGTTGGTTTAATGTATATGGTAATGGAATCCTTACTCAAATGTAATGAAAAGCACCTGGGAAAGAAAAATGCAATAATGAGCAGTCATCACCAATTCTAAAAGGCAAGGTCATGCTTGGCCAATCCTTATGAATTCATCAAAGTAGTAAGAAGACAGTAGATAAGAACAGAGGCAATGGTCTAGTGGTATTATTGCTAAACTACTAATCCAGAAACTCTGGGGACTTGGGTTCAAATCCCACACAGCAGATGATAGAATTTGAATTCAATAAGAAACATCTGAAATCAAGAATCTACTGATGACGTGGAACGATTATCGATTATTGGAAAAACCCGTCCAGTTCACTAATGTTCTTTAAGAAAGGAAATCTGGTCTGGCCTACATCTGATCTTAGAGCCACAGTAAAGTGGTTGACTCTCAACTGCCCTCAGGCAACTAGGGATGAGCAACAGTTGTTGTCCAGCCAGCAACCCCCATGTCCCACAATATTTTTTTAAAAGTAATGCAGTAGATGTAATAAATTTGAATTTATAAAAGACTTTCCATAAGGTATAGCATACTAGACTCATGACTAGGTTCAGAATATGTGTAGTCATGGAAAAAAAAACAGCAAAAGCAAAACTGGCTTCAAAACAGATGGAAGTTAAAACTAGTTACTCAGATTAGCAACTAGCTGTTCAACAAGGACATGTGTGAGACACTCTTATTCACTATTTACACAAAATGATGATTTGGCCTTGGGCATCAGAAGTATGACTTCAAAATTTGTTGTTGACTAGGGATGGCAGAACACCTACAGCATAAGAGAGATCATTCGGCCCATCGAGTCTGTACAAACCACAATTCCACCCAGGACCAGTCCCCGTAACCCCACACATTTACCTTGCTAATCCCCCTGACACTAGGATCAATTTACCGAAGCCAATCAACCAAACCCTCATATCTTGGGACCGTGGGAGAAAACTGGAGCACCCAGAGAAAACCCATGCAGACACAGGGAGAACATGCAAACTCCATACAGCAACCTGAAGCCGGAATTGAACCTCGGTCCCTGGCGCTGTGAGGCAGTAAAGCTAATCAATGTGCCACCCTCATTAAAAGCAGCAGCTTGGGTAAATAAGGCTATAAAAAGACATGTTCATTTCTCAAGGAGCAGAAAAGCAATTATGTGAAACTTGTTGTTACATAGAGTCTGACAGCTTTTAAAAATAAATTCAAACTTCCAGTTAATAGCTGAATGGTTGACTGGGCAAAATTTGACATCTTAGGACTTTCACTGTAACAAAAGGCTAAAGCATGTATGACTAAACGCTATCTTTGTTAGCAACTTTACTTTAAGCCACAAAACACACCTCCTCCCTTCTTTTAGCATAACCAAAAACAAACTTCAATTTTATCTTATGTTTCATAACTTCAAATAGACATTCAATTCTCCTGGAACCAGTCCAAGGTGAATTTTAGCTCACAAGTGCTTTTCTCCTTCCTCAGCCTGGGAACTTTTAATTTCAGACCTGTCTTTCACATCAAGAGATTCCCCTGAGAGTACAACCTCCAGTACAACCTAGGTGAATCTTTCAGCCTCATTTTACATCCCCATCTTTTCAATTTGAAATAAGCCCACCATGTTCCAGTACAGTGAACTACAATAGCCTGCTGTCAGTAGCTGCTCTCTCTCATTCAAATGTACCTTGTCTGGGAGTTTTCAAAGATATCTTAGACCTGTCCCTGCTCGTGATAACATGAATCACATGGGCCTTCCACTGAAGTCTAAATGCTAACTAGTTATCCTCAAGATCTACACACTAAGTGCGTAGATGAAGGTAAAGCAGTTGATGTCGCATACACAGATTTTAGTAAGGTGTTTGATACGGTTCCCTGTGGTAGGCTCATGAAAAAGGTAAGGAGGTATGGTATAGAAGGAAATTTGGCCGATTGGATAAGTAACTGGCTGTCTCATAGAAGACAGAGGGTGATGGTGGAGGGAAAATTTTCATACTGGAGGCCAGTTACCAGCCATGTACCACAGGGGTCGGTGCTGGGTCCTCTGCTATTTGTGATTTTTATCAGTCACTTGGAAGACGGGGCTGAAGGGTGGGTTAGTAAATTTGCTGATGACACCAAGATTGGTGGAATAGTGGATGAAGTAGAGGGCTCTTGCTGGCTGCAAAGAGAAATTAATAGAATACAGAGCTGGGCCGAAAAGTAGCAGAAGGAGTTTAACCCTGATAAGTGCGAGGTGATTCATTTTGGTAGAATAAACTTGAATGTGGATTACAGGGTCAACAGCAGGATTCTGAGAAATACAGAGGATTCATATCCACAAAGCTCTGAAGGTTGCCACTCAAGTGGATAGAGCCATGAAAGAGGTTATTGCGTGTTAGGGTTTATTAACAGCGGGTTTGAGTTTAAGAGCTGTGGTGTTATGCTGCAACTATACCGGATGTTGGTGAGACCACATCTGGAATATTGTGTTCAGTTCTGGTCATCTCACTATAAGAAGGATGTGGAAACACTAGAGAGAATACAGAGGAGAATTACATGGATGCTGCCTGGTTTGGAGGGTAGATCTTATGAGGAAAGGTTGAAGGAGCTGGGGCTTTTCTCCATAGAGCGGAGGAGGATGACAGGCGACTTAATAGAGGTTTATAAGATGATGAGGGGGATAGATAGAGTAGACGTGCAGAGACTATTTCCTCGGATGGATGTAGCTGTTACTAGGGGGCATAACTACAAGGTTCATGGTGGGAGATATAGGAGAGACATCCAAGGTAGATTCTTCACTCAGAGTGGTTGGGGTATGGAATGCACTGCCTGCTGTGATAGTGGAGTCGAACACTTTAGGAACTTTCAAGTAGTTATTGGATAGGCACATGGAGCACACCAGAATGATAGGGAGTGGGATAGTTTGATCTTGGGTTTGGACATAGCTCAGCACAACACTGAGGGCCGAACTGTTCTATGTTTCTATCCCAACTCTCTTTCACCTTAGAATTAAATGGACAGTTTGAAACACAACTCTTTACAATCTGACATTCTCAACACTTATGAGACTCACTGTTATTTCATCATTAATATGCATTCTATTGTCACTGTCTCCCTGGGGGCCCCTTTAACTCCTAACAATTAAGCCATTTAGGCTTACTATAAAAATATATTTCATCACTGCTTACATGAGCCCCTTTACTTTACCTTAAGCTGAAGGCACTGTCCCAAAACTTCAGTATTGTAACACTGTGAAGAACCTTGGTTAGACCCCACTTCAGATTTCTATGCTAGTTCTGGCATTCATATTATTAAAACATGTGGAGGCACTAGAGAAGGAGAGAATGATTCGTGCTCTAAAAAGAGACTGGGATGGATAGAACTGCCAACTCCTATATTCAATGTTCTGACGAATGAAACCCAACATGCCAAATGCCTTTTTCACCACTCTGTCCACCTGTGACTCCACTTTCAAGGAGCTCTGAACATGTACCCCTAGATCTCTTTGTTCTCTAACTCTCCCCAACGCCTTACTGAGTAAATCCTGCCTGGTTCAATCTACCAAAATGCATTACCTCGCATTTGTCTAAATTAATCTCTGTTGCCATTCGTTAGCCCAGTGGCCCAATTGATGAAAATCCCACTACAATAGGAGAGAACCTTCTTCACTGTCCACTATGCCACCAATCTTAGTGTCACCTGCAAACTTGCTAACCATGTTTCCTATATTTTCACACAAATCATTTATATTAATGACTAGTAACAGTGGATCCAGCACCGGTCCCTGAGGCACACCGCTGGTGAGAGGCCTCCAGTTTGAAGGATAATTCTCTACAACCACCCTCTGGCTTCTGGCAGGAAGCCAATTTTGTATCCCTTTAGATACCTCACCCTGGATCATGCGAGATTTATGCAACAACCTACCATGCAGTACTTTGTCAAAGGCCTTGCTAAAGTTCAATCAGACAGCATCAACTGCACTGCCCTCATCGAGCTCCTTGGTTAGCCCTTCAAAAACTCAATCAAATTTGTGAGACATGATTTTCCACTCAAAGCCAGTCGGCAAACTCAGTAGAGGGACTGGCAGAAAGACTAATGTTCAAAAGGAAGGAAGGATTAAAATTACTGGGATTCATTTGATATTCACCTATAGATTAACAAACAGCATTACAGATTAGTAATTTTAATATTAGGACCAAATATAAATCTCCAAAATGTCCAAAAGGTTAACTGAACACAACTGACACCTGCAGTGGAGGCAAGGACATGATTTTATTCCAGTTCTTTTACTGGATTACAAAGGCCCTATTATCTTCAGCGTTAGAGAAAGTACATTTGTGGTGCCTGTATTATTCATCTTCTGAGAAACTCTCGATGTATACTGCAGTTAAGCTACCACATATCCTACCTGCCAATTAAAAGTGGAATTCCAATGGTATTCCTGACCCAGCTACAGATCATAATAAAGTGACACATATGGGTTCATGAGAAAATGACCATTAATATGAAAAGGATTTTTTTTTTTTAAAAGGAATTGACACCATCTTGTTGTGAACTAAAATTTGTTAAAGACACAATTTGAAGTTATTAATAGCAACACAATAGCACACTTCAATTTAGTTCAAATATTCCAAAATTATTCTGTCGTTCATACCTTAAAAGGCTGAGGTGTAAAAGCCTGAGGTTTCCAAAGCACAGCAATCAAAGTTCCACCATAGGTATCGTAGAAAAATAGTGCAAACTCTCCAAAAGCACTCTGTAACAGAATAATCACTACAATTAAGATCCACCTCAAAACTAATGTTTAAACAATCAATGCTTGCCTAGTAATGGAGCTAGATTAGATTTCAAGTCCAAACGAAAAAGGACAACTTCTATAACTGAGAAGGGAAAAATACATTTGGCAACATGTTGACCTTGAAATGATCCACAAACGAGACACTGTACCTTGTATTTGCTCAAAGCCCGTTTAGTTATTGGTACGAATACAATGAACAGGTTCAAGGAGGAGAAAAAGAAGAAATACACTCAAATTGATGGTGCATCATCTCAAAAAATGACTTCAAATTTCATCCCTTTCTACCATAAATAAGCGACTGGAATTTCATCCCTATGTTAAATAGCTTGAAATGCTCTCTCCAAGCAAAATGTAGGATTGGGTCAGGTAATATTCTTCTTTGTTAATGAAAAAGTAGACAAGATCTTCAAATCTGTGATCAGAGAGGCACCAGATGTCCTCACCTTCAATTGATTGGATGACCAAGATTGGTGGCGTAGTGGACAATGAAGAAAGTTATCTCCAACTGTAACAGAATCTTGATCAATTGGGCCCATGGGCTGACGGATGGCAGATGGAGCTTAATTTAGACAAATGCGAGGGGATGCATTTTGGTAGCCTAAACTACGGCAAGGCTTACTCAGTTAATGGTAGGGAGTTGGGGAGAGTTACAGAACAAAGAGATCTAGGGGTACATTTCATAGCTCCTTGAAAGTGGAGTCACAAGTCGACAAAGTAGTGAAGAAGGCATTCAGCATGCCGTTTCATCGGTCAGAACATTGAATACAGGAGTTGGGACGTCTTGTTGAAACTGTACAAACATTGGTAAAGCCACACTTGGAATATTGTGTGCCATTCAGGTTACTCTATTATACAAAGGATATTATTAAACTAGAAAGAGTGCGGAAAAGATCTACTATGATGTTACTGGGACTTGATGGATTGAGTTATAAGGAGAGGCAGAACAGACGGGGACTTTTTCTCTGGAGCATAAACATAGAACATAGAACATTACAGCGCAGAACAGGCCCTTCGGCCTTCGATGTTGCGCCGACCATTATAAAAAAGCAATGACCCTCCAAACTAAACCATTCCTTTCTGTTCCATAAACTTATCAACTAACCTCTTAAACGCCACCAAACTTGGCGCATCTACAACTGCCGCAGGCAGGGCATTTCACTCCCTAACCACCCTTTGGGTAAAGAACCTACCTCTGATATCCGTCCTATAACTATCACCCCTTAATTTAAAGCTGTGTCCCCTCGTGCTAGCTTTCTCCATCCTAGGAAAAAGGCTATCACTGTCCACCCTATCTAAACCTCTAATCATCTTATATGTTTCGATAAGGTCCCCTCTTAGCCGCCTCCTTTCTAACGAAAACAACCTCAAATCCCTCAGCCTCTCTTCATAAGACCTGCCCTCCATACCAGGCAACATCCTGGTAAACCTCCTCTGTACCCTCTCCACTGCCTCCCCATCTTTCTTATAATGTGGGGACCAGAACTGCACACAATACTCCAAGTGCGGCCGCACTAGAGTTTTGTACAGTTGCAACATGACGTTGCGGCTCCGAAATTCAATCCCCCTACCAATAAAAGCTAAGACTCCATATGCCTTCTTAACAACCTTATCGACTTGACTGCCTACTTTCAGGGATCTATGCACAAATACACCAAGATCCCTCTGTTCATCAACACTATTAAGAATCCTACCATTAGCCCTATACTCTACACATTTATTATTCCTGCCAAAGTGCATTACCTCACACTTTTCCACATTAAACTCCATTTGCCACCTCTCGGCCCAGCTCTGCAACTTGTCCAAGTCCCTCTGCAAACTATTACACCCCTCTTCACTATCTACCACTCCACCGACTTTAGTGTCATCTGCAAATTTACTAATCCATCCTTCAATACCCTCATCCAGATCATTTATAAAAATTACAAACAGCAGGGGCCCCAAAACAGACCCCTGAGGCACACCACTCGTCACCGAACTCCACGATGAATATCTCCCATCAACCACCACCCTCTGTCTTCTATCTGCTAGCCAATTCCTAACCCAATTAGCTAAATCACCCTCTATCCATACATCTGCATTTTCTGCAGAAGTCTTCCATGGGCCACCTTATCAAACGCCTTACTAAAGTCCATATATACCACATCAACCGCCTTACCCCCATCCACCTCTTTGGTCACTTTTTCAAAAAACTCAATAAGATTAGTAAGGCACGACCTACCCTTCACAAAACCATGCTGACTATCCCCAATCAATTCATTTCTCTCTAAATAACTATAAATCCTATCCCTAATAATTATTTCCAATAATTTGCCCACAACAGAAGTAAGACTCACTGGCTTATAATTCCCTGGAAGGTCTCTCTTCCCCTTCTTGAACAATGGGACCACATTTGCTATCCTCCAGTCTTCCGGAACCATACCCGTAACCAATGTAAGAGCCTGAGCGGTGACGTTATAGAGATTTATAAAATAATGAAAGGCATAGACAAGGTAGTTAGTCAATATCTTTTCCCAAAAGTAGGGGAGTCTAAAACTAGAGGACATAGGTTTAAGGTGAAAGGGGAAAAATACAGAAGTGTCCAGAAAGACAATTTTATCACACAGAGGATGGTAAGTGTCTGGAACAAACTGCCAGAGGTAGTAGTAGAGGCAGGTACAATTTTATTCTTTAAAAAGCATTTAGATAGTTACATGGGTACAATGGATACAGAGGGATATGGGTCAAACACGGGCAATTCGGATTAGCTTAGGGGTATCAAAAAAAGAGGCGGCATGGACAAGTTGGGCCGAGAGGTCTGTTTCCATGCTGTAAACCTCTATGAGTAGTTTTTCTCGGGACTCTAAAGCACAACAATATCGTGCTTACCATGTCTCCAATCAGTTTACACACAGTGAAATAGTTTGCATTGAAGCGAATGTTATTTTATGCAACAAAGAAGCAACAGCTGTTTTGTGCACAAGGTCCTATAGAAATAAACTACTGAAAAGTTAAAAGTTCTTTGTGGAACTGGTTGACATGAGTAGAACGCAGAGGTGTATTTGGCCTAGTTCACATCAACCACGGCAAAAGAACAGCATACTTATAACATAAAGCAAGATCTTAGGAGAAAAAAAGATTCTTAATTTGTAAATTAGAAGCTGGTTATGTTGCTTCTGGCAATGAATCAAATTGGCTGGGTAACTCCTGAGAAAATAAGCCTGCAAGCAGTTTACTAAGTAGAACATTTCTCTGCTTGCACATGATTAATTGAATGAAAAAGCAAGCCAATTGTATCGGACAGGGAAATAAGTTCTCCAAGTTAGCGCGTGTACGTTAAGCTGCCATTCCTCTCAAGTCTTTGAATAATTGGATTAGAGCTGGGGATAAGAGCCAGGTGTCTCACACATCTTGCATAACCCCCCTGTTGGTTATGAAGCACTGTTGTGAGATTGAAGTACACTGGTTGATTTTGCAATCAGTGCCTATTTCTGTCTGTGAGGCACTGTCTATTTAGTCATTTTGAGTGCCATTGTCAAACTAAATTCCAATTGCACATTTAATTGAGCCATGTTGACAAATGCAATGAATCAATATAATGTACCTCAGGTCCGTGCTGGAGAGTTTCAGAAGATGAATTGGGAAAGATGAACAAGGAAAGTGTGCAAGGCCAGTAGGGCAGCAGGAATAAAAAAAGGTCAGGGTGGAAGAGAAATACATGCAAGAGGGCAGGATCAGGAAGAAAATGAGGCCATCGATTGCAGACACCAAGGAAGATGTTGGGCAGTCTGGTTGCCAGCAAAAATAAGCAAGAGCACGTCGCGTGGCAGAGCAAACTCAAAGGACCAAATAATCTACTTCTATTTTTTCTGTTTCCATTAGAAAAATCAAAAACTGCTGCTGTAAATTAACCATGAGTATTTTGGTATAAAAAGACATCAACCTGAATGTGATGTTAATGTGCTCTTAAGAAATGTTTTTTTAAAATCATGTTGGGAGCAAATTCTGTTTTTTACATTGTGGTACCAGCTGCCGGCTTGGGTGTCCTTTTATTGCTGCTTCAATGATTTAAATGGGGCTTTCTTTATTTTTACTCTGGGCCTCCTGCAGTATCTAGGATATTTTACAACCTTGAATTGTCAGAGGAAGTTGATTTGATTTATTATTGTCACGTGTATTAACATACAGTGAGAAGTATTGTTTCTTGTGTGCCATACAAAGCATATCATTCATAGAGAGTGCAGAATGTAGTATTACAGTCATAGCTAGGGTGTAGTGGAAGATCAACTTAATGCAAGCAAAGTCTGACGGCAGCAGGGAAGATGCTGTTCTTGGTCAGTTTGCACGTGACCTTAGACTTTTGTATCTTTTTCCCAAAGAAAGAAAGAAGGTGGAAGAGAAAATGTCTGGGGTCTTGAATTATGCTGGCTGCTTTGCCGAAGCAATGGGAAGTGTAGACACAGTGGATGAGAGGCTAGTTTGTGTGATGGATTGGGTTACATTCGCTACCTTTTGTAGTTTCTTGCTGTCCTGGGCAGAGCAGGAGCCATACCAAGCTGTGATACAATCAGAAAGAATGTTTTCTATGGTGCATCTGTAAAGGCTGGTGAGAGTTGTAGCTAATATGCTAAATTTCTTTCTGGTGGGCTTTCTTATCTATAGTGTCAGCATGGGGGAACCAGGGTAGGTTGTCGGTAATCTGCACACCTAAAAACATGAAGCTCTCGCCTCTTTCTACTGCGCAACAATTGATGTGGACAGGAACATGTTTTCTTTTACACTTCCTGAAGTCGATGACAATCTCCTTCATTTTATTGACATTAAGGGAGAGATTATTGTTGCTGTACCAGTTCACCAGATTTTCTACCTCATTCCTGCACTCTGTCTCGTCACTGTTTGAGATACGAGCTACTGCAATGGTATCGTCAGCAAACTTGAAAATTGAATTGGAGAATGATTGACAGGTCAGCTGACAAGAGTCCTTACTTTCAGTTTTGGGCTCCTGGCTGCTGTTCTTAGTTTCAAAGCATGTTTTTATTTCAGGCTGGATATAGTGTTCCCTGTCTCCAGTGTTACAGGTTCTAATCGCTAGCTGGGAGCAGGTCCTCTTGCCTTCGTGAAATGAGAATTCTGTTTCTTGCAGTGGTTTGTTGGGTAAAAGCTAGAGACCTACAGTGGCATTATTCTTACCTCAAGATCTGCTAGAAGTTACAAAACGAATAAGTCAGAATTTCAATTTCCCACCCAAAGGACTAAGTTGCAGCATCATCTGAGTATCCTTATTTTTTGTGTTAAACTTGTGGTAGGTGTGCATTTATCAGAAGTTTGTCTGCTGTAAATATTTCATAAAGTTGTTAATTTTTATACAATATCATGGTTGTTCTGTTTCTTGTTTATAATTGGTAGAAGTTATTGCTACATGTTAGCTGTATTTGTAAATAAACTTTGTACGATAAAAGCTCCCTAGTGGGTCATTTGAACTATACTTGAGATGAAACATTTCAAGCTTACCCTCGCCAAATTCAAATTGCAAAATATAGGATCCAGGTGAAGTTCATAAACATTCAAAGTTTCTGACCTGAATTATAACACGAAACATTAATAGTTTCTTTCTCCGCAAATGCTGCCTAGCCTCCCCAGTACTTGCAGCATTTTCTCTTTACATTTCTGAATTCCAACATCCACAATACTTTGCTTTTATGTAAAAATCAATGTGCATCTGCAGATATAAACATTGCACATTGCAAACCATAACTTCCATCGCAGGGTGTTGTAACGGAGGCACGGGGGTGACGGGTGGTGGTGTAACAGCAAAGATGCACTAGGGGATCACCCTCTGGAAATCCCCAATAAGGGCTGAATGGCAATTGACCAGGAAATTCAAGCTTCCATCAGGTGATTACCCTCCACTGGCAATCTTCTAATACCTTCATTTGAATCGCAGGTGTCCAATCATTCCAATTGCCTTACAGGAATAGTTACCCAGCAAAAGTTACAAGAATTAAAACTACTTTTAGCTCCTCAAAATCTATGATACTCACCCAGCCCCTGCTCTGACTGCCCCCTACCCCAAACTTTCGAACTACCCTCTCGACCATACCCCAACCTTCCTCCCCGATTACTCCCCAGCTATAGAATGGATGTCATTTCCCTCTGTCTGATCCTATGTCTCAGATATTTTATATCTAATATACACTGTATATGTAAACTAAAAAGATACAAATGAATACTTGCTGACTGTGGCTTAAGTTGCACAGTAGAGAATTAAAATTGTTGCTCTTAACCTTAAGAGAAATGTGCAAAGGAAACTTATTGAGGTGCTCAACGGCTTGAGGATTAACAACATGTTAAATCCCAAAGGACAGTAATGCAGGAGGAGGGAAGTGAATGAACAGAACAAATATGAGGCGATCTTACAATACAGTGGGGACCATAAGTGATTCTCTTCAGCAAGTGCCGACAGAAGTTTTTGGCGGGGGGGAGAGGCAGAGGCAGAGTCAGTGTCTGTCTGTCCATCCAGGGAGGACAGAAATGGCCATGCTATGCAAGTTAATTTTAATATTTAAATCAGCTCTGTATCCTTGTGCAAGCAAAACATGGCTGGGAAGACAGATTTCAGCGCAAGCATGAATGCCTCACACATCATCTTCCCGGCTCCTTGGAACACTTGATCAGTACTATTGCACCCAAGATGCTTGCAATGGACTATCCAAGGAGCTGGTGAAAACAATCATGAACACAACCAGATATCACTGCGCATGGTTTCTGAACTCTGAGTTGGACAGAGAAACCTAAATGCTCTGTTCCAATCTTGTACATCATGCTGAATAAATTCAAATCGTATAATGTATATAGTTTAGTATCAAAATATTTCCTCCACATGATACATTAGCCTTAATAATTTTTAATCTTGTGTTCAACTTGCCTTCGCCTTTCCTGAAAGGGTAAATGCAAATTTCCAAAAATAGAAGGGTGACAGCCTCTGCACATTGCCACAAAGGATAATGGCTGTACATCAATACAAAATACTCACCCTCAATTCATGAAGGTAACACTGGACTGGATCATAGTCCACCACTGGCATTTTTGAACATTTGAATGTTGCAACCTTCTTTAATGCTCCTCTGTGGTACGTTGCTTTAGGCCTGTCAACTGCTTCAAGATGTCTCGGAACGTGCTTAGGGTTCAGGTGAATGATGACATCATAACTATCTAAAGGTGGCCGGAATACCATCTAATGAGGAAAAAAGGAGGGAAAATGGATTGATACAATGTATGAATTTTTGATTCAGAGATTATTTCAGATTTGTAGGAGATGTCCACACAGCCACATTTAAAAACCACTCATCTATAAAACTGTCAGAACGTACGTCTAAACCAAGCCCTTTCTATTTTACATTCAACCAATTGTAAAACATTGCTTTTTCTGTACTGTTAACCAATTTCAGTTCTGACAGAACCATCATAACAATGCATTCAACTAGGCTTCTGTGCCTAAAAGATAATTAAAAATTAATTTATACTTGGCTTACAGGCATTAACTATTTGAACAAAACACTCTAGAATGGCAGAAATAGGAGTGTGGGAAAGAAATTATGATAAAATTCCTTCTTTAGCTCATTTTAAGCCTTCACAGCACCTTTCCAATTACATAAACTCTTGAACAAGAAGTATATTAATTTAAAACATCTCACTTTCACGTACCCCAGTGGCTGTCAATCAAGGTGACTCCCACTAGAACCTCCAGATATTAATCCAGATTATTCATTATTTTAACAAATACAAAAGTAGCAAAGTCACATTATTGTCCAGGTTCCAAAAAGACAATTCATTACTTCAATGGAGCAATGAGAAAGCAAAAAGTACAAAATGACAGAAAGGCATTCAATAAATTGGAGCATCAGTATTGATAATGGTCTATTCTAAAACTGTTATCAACCTCCCTTTCAGATGCTGACTCACTCATTAACAAAAATTCATCAGCAATATTTTCTGTATTCCCCATATTTAATAGCATCCTCAGATTTTCCTCATTTTTTATGGCATCGTTCTGAGAAACTACAAAGTGGAGTAATTAATCAATCAACAAAAGCAGGAGATTCATAAGTAAAGCTTATTTATTAGTCACCAAAACGCTTACATTAACACTGCAATTGCTTTACTCTGAAAATCCACCAAGTCACCACACTCTGGCATGTGTTCGGGCAAATGCATCAAACTAGCACGTCTTTCAGATTGTGGGAGGAAACTCATGCAGACACAGGGAGAACATGTAAACCCCACACAGGCAATGATCCAAGCCAGGAATCGAACACAGGTCCCTGTGAGGCAGCAATGTTAACCACTCTAAATCTGAGATTATTGCATGCTTTGCATTTCAACTAATTTAGGATATCCACATCTTATCAATACAAATCAACTTGCTGCAAACAATATCCAAACAGTACCTTGAGATCACAGTCAGCCAATGGATCCATCAGTTGTTTTTCTAGTGTTCGCAATGATTGACTTGCGAGTTCTGCCAGTCGTTGAAGAATCTGAAAAAAATCATAATTATCATTTTACTTTGATCAAAACCCAAAACGCCACGAGAAAAGGCTAGGGTTGGATAATGTCTTGCGAACATCTTCAAACGAATGAGAATATATGGTCTCCTTATTTAAGGAGGGAAATTATGCTTGCACTGGAGACATTTAGAGAAGGTTCACTAGGTTAATTGCTGGAATGAAGAGATTGTGATTTTGAGTAGGGGTTGGATCTATTCCTCAGTGGAGTTTAGAAGAATGAGCATCAAGCTCATTGAAACAAAAATGATTCTGAGGGAGTTTGAAAGTATAGATGCTGAGGGGATGACTCCCTTATGGTGGAAATCTAGAACTAAGGAACAGTTTCAGAATCAAGGATCTTTTATTTCAGATGGCAATGAGAAAGAATTTCTTCTCTCAAAGAATCGTTAATCTTCAGTATCTCAGAGGATTCACTATCTCAGGGAGCAGTGAAGCTGGACTGGATCACTGAATATATTCAAGACTAAGCTAGAGAGATTTTTCAGCTACAAAGACCAAAAATTATTAAGGACAAGCAAAAAGGTGTTGAAGCCATGAGTAGATCAGCCACTCCCTTAGGAGAAGGTTCAAGGGGGTGAATATCCTATCCTTGCTTCTATTTCTTATGTAGAAAAATATTAGATTTAATAAAATTAGTGGCTTGATATTTTGAACTGAGAGAGACTTCAACTCTCAATTAACTTTGAATCTCAATGCAATGAATTCCTTTTCAGCAAGACTAAAAAATGCATAGAATCATGTTAGATCATAGAATCCCATAGTGCAGAAGGTGGTCATTTGGCCCATTGAGTTTGCACCAACCATAATGCCACCCAAGCCCTATCTCCATTACCCCAAGCATTTGCCTTAGCAAATCCATCCAACACACATCTTTGGACAGTGAGAGGAAACCAAAGCACCTGGAGGAAAACCACACAGACATGGAGAGAATGTGCAAACTCCACACAGAGAATGACTCAAGCCAGGAAAAGCCATATGCCACAGTACCATCATGACTTCTTCCTTTCAAGGAGAGATCAAATTCTTAGAGGCAGCACTGCCCAACAAAGACTGCTGTGCAAATCCCATTTTAAATTATTTTTCTTTACTCATTCTCAGGATTTGGGTGTTGTTGGCACAATTGGCATTTACTGCCTCTCTCTCATTGATTTGGCTGGTACAGCTGAGTGATCACCAAATCATCTGAGAAAGCTTGCTAAACACAATGGCTTGGTACTGGACTCACATACAGGTGAGAGCATGTGAGCATAGCTGGTTTCTTTCCATAAAAGACATTGGTACGTCAATGGGGGTTTTTTTTTTACAAGAATCCAACAGTCACTTTTATAGATAGAATTAAAATAGGGATATATTCCCTTGGCTATTAAACCCACTTTCGATACATTCCTCAGAATTCTGTACATGGTACTTTTCTCAAATGTTGTACACTTTGTTAAATATTTTTCTCTCCCCATTTTTCAAACATTTTTATTTCCTCACCCTATATTTTCCATGTGGGTCGTGTGTGGGGGACCTCTCTTCCAACACAAAAGGGAATTACACCTCTTAATTTCCTTGGATTACTCGGATTGAACTGAAGCAGAGGGTGATGAATTGCCAACCAATTACGTCATTATATGCGCATCCTCATCTATTTGCAGTCATAAAAGTCCCCCATAGGGAGGCGATGGCCCGGTGTTTTTATCACTAGTCTATCAATCCAGAAATTCAGTTAATGTTCTGGGGATTCAGGTTCGAACACTGCTACAGCAAATGGTGGAATCTGAATTCAATAAAATAAAATCTGGAATTAAGAATCTACTGATGACCATAAAACCATTGTCAATTGTTAGAAAAATCCATCTGGTTCACTAGCATACTTTAGGGAAAGAAATCTGTTGTTCTCACCTGGTCTGGCCTACATGTGATTCCAGAGCCACAGCAATTCACTATCTCAGAGAGCAGTGAAGCTGTCTTAACTGTCCTCCAACATGGGCAATAAATGCTAGCCCAGCAAGCGACGCCCATGTCCCACAAATGGGTAAATAAAAATTAACAATCCATGTCATAAAACTTATTAATAACCAAACATCTGCATGGATGAATCCATGCACGTTATGAAACTTTACAACATGAAAGAAATGAATGAACTATGCTTACTAGAGCAGATGGTCGCCCTTTTGTCCATACTGAATTCTTCCTTTCTTTGGGTGTCGCAATAAACATAACAGGATGCTGAGTCCTTGTGGCCACAAAGTCAGTCTTAATCTCAGCAAGTTCAGTTTCTATAAACATAAACAACAAAAATCATTTCAGATGTCATTTCACATTACACAATATGCTATAGACAAATTCTCCTCTCAAGAACATGCCTAATTAGTAAATCTCAGTGACAAAACAATTGATTAATTTTGGATTATGCTCCTTGCAAATTTCCTCATTATCCAATTATACAATACACTCAAATAGAACACGTCAGATCATTATCTTTGTGCTTTGATCTACTGCTTGCATCTTAACAGATGTACAAGGCAGATTTTTCTTTACACAGAATAATGGGTCCCTGCAACTCATTGCCGGGGAAGTAGTGGAAGCAAATACGGTAGTAACTTTTAAGAGGCTCTTGACAAGTACATGAATAGGATGGGAATACAGGGATATGGTCCCTGGAAGGCTACAGAGTTTTAGTTAAGTCAGGCAGCATGGTTGGTGCAGGTTTGGAAGACCGAAGGGCCTGTTCCTGTGCTGCAGATATCTTTATTCTTTGTACAATGGAACATGTATATTCTGCAGAAGGAAGAAACATCTACACATTATACATGCTGCAATCAGAAGTTCTGTTGGGAAATATAAGATTGGGGTAGTAATTATGACCATTTAAAAATGACTGGGCTTCAGAATGAGACTTAGTAAACAAGCCGTGGTCAACTTGCAACCACCTGCATCTGCCGCTGCAAAACATATGCTGCATCATGCCCTTCGAAAGCTTCCAATCATAATTGCAAGATGTTGAGGAAAATGGGTTTCTTCATCAATACTATGAAAAAGCAATTTTAGATTATTTGTTTAAGATTAAAATAAGGACAAAATGCCAATACCCAATATCTGGTTTAATTTATTGTCACATATATTAATATACAATGAAAAGTATTGATTTTTGCGTGCTACACAGACAAAGCATACCATTCACAGAGAAGGAAACTAAAGAGTGCAAAATGTATGTAGTATTACCATCATAGGAGGTATATAGAGTAAAATCAATTTAATGCAAGGGAAGTCCATTCAAAAAAACATCCATGGAATTGGAAGGAAATAGGGCAAGTAGCAGCAAATAGAAATTCATTCCATATCTATGTAATGCTGCAGGATTGGGGTGCAACCAATGTAACATCATTTTCAAAAAGGGAGACAAAGCTAGCCTGGATAATTGCAGGCCAATTTAGCATGGCCAGTGCACCTAACCAGCATTCTTTTGGACTGTGGGAAACTAGAGCATTTGGAGGAAACTCACGCAGATACAGGGACAGCATGCAGACTCTGCACAGACAGTGACCCACGCAAGGAATCAAACCCAGGTCCCTGGTGCTGTGAGGCAGCAGTGCTGACCACTATGCCACCATGCTGCCCAATTAGTTTAGTCTATGAAAAACGGTGGAATCTCAAAGATAAAATTCTTAAATATCGAAATGAAAAGAATATAACCAAGAGAGATTTGGAGTATATCAAACATGATAAAAGCTCAAGGGCATGACAAATATGCAGCAGGCATAATGAGAAGGAATTTCAAAACATTTCTGACAAATTTGAGAAGATTAAGTGACTGAAACAGTGGGAGAACTGGCTTAAAACCTGAAATAAAAACAGAAAACGCAGCAAATGCTCAACAGGTCAGGCAGTATCAATGGAGTGAGAAATACTTAACGTTTCAGGTTGATGATTGTTCATTAGAAGCTGCTATTACAGCCACTGCCTGAGTGCCAATTATTTGTCGCAATTTTGACTTTTATTACAGGTTTCCAACATCTGTGTTGCTTTTGGATTCAAAGGCAGGAAACAGAAAGTGGAAGGCAAGGGCAATGATTCAGAATGCTTGGAGACAGTCACAGGTTCTAACCTAAGGTGGTTTCTGTTCACTCTGTATCACAAGTTGAACAGAGTTAATGGGAATAGTGTTCAAATTTGTAAACGTTATTGAAATAGCCATGACATGGCTAAGTATTGGGCAAAGTATTGGAGAGTATTATTTGGGCAAAGTATTGGAGAGAATAATTAGGGATAGGATTTATAGTTATTTAGAGAGTAATGAATTAATTGGTTTTGTGCAGGGTAGGTCGTGCCTTACTAACCTCAGAGTTTTTTGAAAAAGTGACTAAGGAGGTGGATGGGGGTAAGGCGGTTGATGTGGTATATATGGACTTTAGTAAGGCGTTTGATAAGGTGGCCCATGGAAGACTTCTGCAGAAAATGCAGATGTATGGGATAGAGGGTGATTTAGCTAATTGGGTTAGGGATTGGCTAGCAGATAGAAGACAGAGGGTGGTGGTTGATGGGAGATATTCATCGTGGAGTTCGGTGACAAGTGGTGTGCCTCAGGGGTCTGTTTGGGGCCCCTGCTGTTTGTAATTTTTATAAATGATCTGGATGAGGGTATTGAGGGATGGATCAGTAAATTTGCAGATGACACTAAAGTCGGTGGAGTGGTAGATAGGGAAGAGGGGTGTTTTAGTTTACAGAGTGACTTGGACAAGTTGCAGAGCTGGGCCGAGAGGTGGCAAATGGAGTTTAATGTGGAAAAGTGTGAGGTAATGCACTATGGCAGAAATAATAAATGTGTAGAGTATAGGGCTAATGGTAGGATTCTTAGTATTCTTGATGAACAGAGGGATCTTGGTGTGTATGTGCATAGATCCCTGAAAGTAGGCAGTCAAGTCGAGAAGGTTGTTAAGAAGCCATATGGAGTCTTAGCTTTTATTGGTAGGGGGATTGAATTTCGGAGCCGCAACGTCATGTTGCAACTGTAAAAAACTCTAGTGCGGCCGCACTTGGAGTATTGTGTGCAGTTCTGGTCCCCGCATTATAAGAAAGATGTTGAGGCATTGGAGAGGGTACAGAGGAGGTTTACCAGGATGTTGCCTGGTATGGAGGGCAGGTCTTATGAAGAGAGGCTGAGGGATTTGAGGTTGTTTTCATTAGAAAGGAGGTGGCTAAGAGGGGACCTAATCGAAACATACAAGATGATTAGAGGTATAGATAGGGCGGATAGTGATAGCCTTTTTCCTAGGATGGAGAAAGCTAGCATGAGGGGACACAGCTTTAAATTAAGGGGTGATAGTTATAGGACGGATATCAGAGGTAGGTTCTTTACCCAAAGGGTGGTTCGGGAGTGGAATGCCCTGACTGCAGCAGTTGTAGATGCGCCAAGTTTGGTGGCGTTTAAGAGCTTAGTTGATAAGTATATGGAAGAGAAGGGAATGGTTTAGTTTGGAGGGGCATTGCTTTTTATATTGGTCGGCGCAACATCGAAGGCCGAAGGGCCTGTTCTGTGCTGTAATGTTCTATGGAGATGTCGGCGTTGGTCTGGGGGGGTGGGCACAGTAAGAAGTCTCATAATACCAGGTTAAAAAAGTCCAACAGCTTTACTTGGTAGCACAAACTTTCAGAAAGCTGCTCCTTCATCAGGTGACTCACATGATGAAGGGAAAGCACGCCAAAAGCTCGTGCAATAAAATAAATCTGTTGGGCCTTTATCAATACTGAAATAAGAAGAGAACTGGGGAGAGGCAAAGATGGGAAGGACCTCAGAGCCAAAAGGGCAGCATTCCAGAAGATTCTCTGGCTCCAACTGGATAAGTGAGAAAGGAAACAGGCAAGGTCAGCAGCACTAAGCTGGACAAAGGAAGAGATGCACTGAAAGAGGATGGTGCAAACAATTTGTCATAGGTTGTTGATCAGTGAAGAAGAATATGAACATAGAACATTACAGCGCAGAACAGGCCCTTCAGCCTTCGATGTTGCGCCGACCAATTAAGAAAAAGCAAAGACCCTCTAACCTAAACCATTCCCTTTTCATCCATAAACTTATCTACTAACCTCTTAAACGCCAACAAACTTGGCGCATCTACAACTGCAGCAGGCAGGGCATTCCATACCCTTACCACCCTCTGGGTAAAGAACCTACCTCTGACATACATCCTATAACTACCACCCCTTAATTTAAAGCTATGTCCCCTCGTGCTAGCTTTCTCCATCCTAAAAGGCTATCACTTCCACCCTATCTAAACCTCTAATCATCTTATATGTTTCAATAAGGTCTCCTCTTAGCCGCCTTCTTTCTAACGAAAACAACCACAAATCCCTCAGCCTCTCTTCATAAGACCTGCCCTCCATACCAGGCACCATCCTGGTAAACCTCCTCTGTACCCTCTCCAATGCCTCCACATCTTTCTTATAATGTGGGGACCAGAACTGCACACAATACTCCAAGTGCGGCTGCACTAGAGTTCTGTACAGTTGCAACATGACGTTGCGGCTCCGAAATTCAATCCCCCTACCAATAAAAGCTAAGATTCCGTATGCCTTCTTAACAACCTTATTGACTTGATTGCCAACTTTCAGGGATCTATGCACATACACACCAAGATCCCTCTGTTCATCAACACTATTAAGAGTCCTACCATTAGCCCTATACTCTACACATTTGTTATTCCTGCCAAAGTGAATTACTTCTCACTTTTCCATATTAAACTCCATTTGCCACCTCTCGGCCCAGCTCTGCAACTTGTCCAAGTCTCTCTGCAAACTATAACACCCCTCTTCACTATCTACCACTCCTCCGACTTTGGTGTCATCCGCAAATTTACTAATCCATCCTTCAATACCCTCATCCAGATCATTTATAAAAATTACAAACAGCCGGGGCCCCAAAACAGATCCCTGAGGTACACCACTTGTAACCGAACTCCACAATGAATAACTTCCATCAACCACCACCCTCTGTCTTCTATCAGCTAGCCAATTCCTAATCCAATTAGCTAATTCACCCTCAATCCCATACATCTGCATTTTCTGCAGAAGCCTTCCATGGGGCACCTTATCGAACGCCTTACTAAAGTCCATATATACCACATCAACTGCCTTACCCCCATCCACCTCTTTGGTCACTTTTTCAAAAAACTCAATAAGGTTAGTAAGGCACGACATACCCTTCACAAAACCATGCTGACTATCCCCAATCAATTCATTTCTCTCTAAATAACTATAAATCCTATCCCTAATAATTCTTTCCAATACTTTGCCCACAACAGAAGTAAGACTCACCGGCCTATAATTCCCCAGAAAGTCTCTATTTCCCTTCTTGAACAATGGGACCACATTCGCTATCCTCCAGTCTTCTGGCACTATACCTGTAACCAACGACGACCTGAAGATCAGAGCCAGAGGCTCTGCAATTGCCTCTCTCGCCTCCCAGAGAGTCCTAGGGTAAATCCCGTCCAGCCCAGGGGACTTAGCTAACTTCAAACCCTCAAGAATATCTAGCACATCCTCCTTATCTACTTCAATACTTTCCAGTTTGCAATCCTGTATCCCAGTGTTCTCCACAACTACATTTACTGAAGGAACAGTATCTCAGTGAATCACAGAGGAGAGAGGGATTTTCCAACCATACTGAACGCAAGGCTGGAAATTCCCACCCAAAAGTCAACAAGCCTTTGCAAAGTCCATCCCCGGCGGCCATGATTCCTGTGGTGGGCAGAACGGAAAAATTTCGTCCAGGATGTTTTTTGTGACATTGATCAGGCTGTCTCCTCATTGTAAGGGTGTAAGTCTGACTGGATATATTCAGGTATGGAATCGTGCAAGTGATAGGAACAGATTAACAAGCTAACAACAAAGACTTGAGAAGAAAGGGAGGTTGGAACTGGGGCAGTAGTTTGCAAGGATGAGGGTAGGGTGAAAGACAAGTTTTTGGAGGAGTGGCATGATGAGAGTAGACTTTAAAGAGAATTGGAACAGTAGTAGAGGAAAAGGAATCATTGACAATAAGCTAGAACAAGGGTCAGGAAGGGGACCTAGGTGATCAGAAGTCTCGAACAAAACGAGTGGGGGAAGAGCACCTTGTGAACATGATGACCTTGGAGAAGGCATGAAGAAAGATTGCGAAGAAACTATAGAAAAATACAAATTGAGTATTACAGCTGGTGAGGCACATGACAGAAGCGACTGAATTGATATCCCAATCCTAGGGATTAAAAAAAGCCTATTAACCCCTCATACCTTGCTGGAGATGAAAGTGGAAACAGTAAATAAGCCAAGACCAGTTCTGACTGCCACAAACTTGTTCCACTCTTTTAAATAGGGAATAGGCTGAGTATGCACTTTCAGAGAGAGCAAATATTGCACTGCTTCAATAAAACAATGAAAAAATGAACAGAAAGAAAATTAACCCACTGAGAAGCCTGGGCGTGACACTTGTAAACTTAGGACTTATTAAATGGAGAAGTCATAACCACAAACATCATGTAGTAAAAATACCCCAAGCTCTGCAGAGCAATCACTACTAAGAGGAGAACTTTGCAACTCATCAAAACCGTTCTGATTCCAAATAAGGATGTCCACCTCCTGAAAGGAAGATCAGATGCAATGACAGATGTGCCCTTAAGATAATACTTTCTAGACAAAAAAAACTAATGAAGATATCCTGTTTTTGAATGTATCGAAGCTGAAATTTTGACAAAACATTAAGACTGCCAAAGAAAACAGAATAAACACACACTGCCTAATCTAATTAAGTTTAATCCTCAGTGACAGGTATTTCATCACCGCATTGTGCAATCGTGCAGCACAATAATTAAACAACAGAAGAATCTCTAAGATCCTTTTTTTTTCAAAAACCTTTGTAGGATACAAGCTGAGACTACAAATTGTGGCATTAGTAATTGGCCTGGCAGATTTAAGCATATGTATTAGTTCACAGAAGTAAAACTGTGATTAAATTTAACCAATAACATTATTATATAACCAATAACCAGAATACTGTCAAACCTCACAAAAGTAAATTTGATACCTTTTATTCATTCGTGGGACATAGGCATCACTGGCTGGCTAGCATTTATTGCCCATCCCTGGTTGCCAGAGGACAGTCAACCACATTGCTATGGTTCTGGAGTCACATGTAGGCCAGACCAGGTTAGGACAGATTTCCTTCCCTAAAGGACATCAGTGAATCAGATGGGTTTTTCTGACAATTGTCAATGGTTTCATTGTCATTGGGAAATCCTTAGTTCCAGATAATATTTATTGAATTCAAATTACACAATCTGTCGTTGCATGGTAGTTGAGTTTCTGGAGTAATCAGCTAATGTTAATATCACTAGAGGGTAGTGAATCTCTGGAACTCTGTCCATTGAAGCGGTGGAGGCTACCTCGTTGAATATGTTTAAGTCATGGGCAGACAGATTTCTGATCAATAAGAGAATTAAGGGTTATGGAGAGCAGGCAGGTAAATGGAACTGAACCACTTGCAAATCAGCCATGATCTTATTGAATGGAGGGACAGGTTTGAAGGGCTAGATGGTCTACTCCTGCTCCTATTTCTTATGTTCTTATGGTCTGAAATCAACGCTGGCTCTCCCACCCACAATCCCAAAGTGTAACTCCTTCGCATCAGATGGGAGAATTGGAACTCAACAAACGGGTTGGAGGGAAAGAGTAAATGGCTACAAATTCCAAGGCATTAGAAGCTTTCCTCTACTAAATATATACCAAAATGGTAAAATGTCATTGAGGCTTTCTTAGAGCAAGTCAGTGCTTTGAAAGTTTAACTGAAAATTTTTGCAGGTTTCTGCTGCACATTTCAATCTGGATTGTTCATTTCCAGTTTACAATGATCCGTTTCATTTCATCTGTAACAAAGGTCAGTTACGACAAAAAAACAGCAAAGTTCAAGTGTTGAGGTTTATTCAGAATGCTGTTCATTCAGTTATTCATGCTATTCAGAATAACTATTCAAGTGATCTCACCTTTAATGTCACCATTCAGATTTACAATTAGTGGGTTGTTCTTCCAATCAAACGTAGATAACAAAGTCAAAAAGCGAAGGAAGCCCGTTTGTTGAGAACTATTAAGCAACAGAAGATTCAAAAAGGAAAACAAAAAAAAAATCAAAATTTCATTTTTAGTCAGACTATTAAGGAAATAGTAGGAGCAGGATTAGACCTTAGAAAGTTGCTGCAGTGCAAGTTTCAGAACTCTCTCAGGCCTCCTCACCGCTCAATAAAACAACAGAATCCACAGAATTCTTACAGTGCAGAAGGCCATTCAGCCTGTTAAATCTGCACCAACTCTCTGAAAGAGCATCCCCCCCCCACCACCCGCACCCCATCATGCCACTGTGCTGCCCAGAATTCATCCTCAACCTCAATTTCGCTTGATTCCTTTAGTGTTCAAAACACATCAATTACAGTTTTCAGTGACTATCTCCAACTCTTTGGAATTGTTAGGAATTCGCTACCCATAGATTCAAGACCCTGTAAGTGAAGAAATTCTGAATTAATTGGTTGATCCCTATACCCTGAGACAATGACCCAGTACAGAGTTCTCTACTTTCTAACCAGTCTCTCACCACCTGCTCTGTCAAGTCCACTTAAGGTTTTTAGACATTGTAATGAGATCACCTCACTTTTCTAAATTCAGCAGAATATCAGCCCAGTCCATTCAATCCCAGTCATCCCAAAAATCATCCTAATGAATTTTCATTGCACCTTCTTTAATGCGAGACTACTCTTCCTTGAGCAAAAAGACTAAACTGCCCACAGCTCAGTTGTTTGCAGCAAGTGTTAAAATATTAATATAGTGACGTGGAACCTTATGAAAAGGTATCCTTTCTTTCAGTTCCTTTCTTCAGATGGAGGTTACAACATGAATGCAAGACTTATGGACCCTGTCTGCCCAAAGCTCAAAACATCAGAGAAGCTACAAACTGTGGCATTAGAAATGGGCCTGGCAGGTTTAAGCACATGAATTACTTAATTAAATTTTACCAATATCATCATTATTATATAACCAATAACCAGAATACTGTCAAAACCCACAAAAATATATTTTTAAAATTACTCAGAAGCACAAATAGGCTGCTATTGCCTCACACTGCTCTAGGATAAATCAGAAAATTGTGTTTGGTGGATCAAAACCAAGAAAAGACTGCCAAAAAAAACCAAACATGCAAGGACAAGTGAACTTATTTACAGCGCTCAACATGGTAAAGGTGGTTGCTTCAGGGTTTTAATAAATACAAATACAAGACCACTTCTTCCAACTCCTCAAACAAAACATAAATAGGTCCTTACGCAGGAGGTGAATAAGGTGCAGGCTGTGTGAAGAGATAGGCTGCAAGCAGATCAATACTCTCCTCACCAATATCATTACTGAGTAACTGAGCGCTGATCCAGCGCTTGGCAAGTCGGCATGTTCCACTATAGGCAGAATGCTGCTGTTGAAGCCTAGAAGACAATAAGTTTAGTACTGAATTTTAAAATGGTGAACAGTAAAGATGTTTAAACACATGTTACCAGATAAGGTCGATAGTCTCTCACACAACATCTGTGGGAGTCTAGCGATCTCCACATCCTCCACCACATTCGCCACTTCCAGCATGATGCCATCAGCACATCTTCCCCTCCACTCCCAGCATGCTGAATAAACCTCAACACCCTGGCACATTCCTCTGTCACCCCAAATACCTCATTCCCTTCCCATACAAATTTCCTCACTATACAAGGTCCCAAACACTCCTTCCAGGTAAAGCAGCAATGCACTTGTACCCCTTTCAACTTAAGTCTACTATATATTGTTCACGAGTTTTTACGTGGTGTTCTGATCACCAAAAACCTGCCATGGTCTTCCCCCTCTCTTAGAAAAGTCTGAGGATATGTACCAATAGAACAAAAACAGCTTCTTCCCTGCTGTCATCAAACTTTTGAACAGACTTACCTTGCATTAAGTTGCTTTTTCTCTACACCTTAGCTATAACTGTAACGCTACATTCTGCACTCTCTCCTTTCCTTCTCTACGAACAGTATGTATACCACACAAAAAAAAACAGTACTTTTCACTGCATGTTAATAGATGAGACAATAATAAATCAAATCAAAATCATGATAGAGTCTCCTCCACATCCAGGAGACCAAATACAGATTGGGTAACTGCTTTGCAGGACACCTTCACTCAGTCTTCAAACATGGTCCCAATCTTCCCGTGGCTTGCTATTTTAATTCACCAGCTTGTTCTCATACTGACATCTGTGTCCTCAGTCTGCAGCACTGTTCCAGTGAAGTTCTGATGTGAAGATGCCAGCATTGGACTAGGGTAAACACAGTAAGAAGTCTGACAATACCGGGCTTAAGTCCAACCGATTTATTTCGTAGTAAACTCACAAGCTTTCGGGGTTTACTCTTTGTCAGGTAAATGGAGAGTACTGGCCTTACATAGAACATAGAACAATACAGCACAAACAGGTCCTTCGGCCCACGAGTTGCGCCGATCACATCTACCAATCCACAGACCTATCTATAACCCCCTATCCTACTCTTTTCCATATACTCATCCAGAAGTCTTTTAAAAGACCCCAGTGAGTTTGCCTCAACAACCTCCGACGGCAGTCGGTTCCATTCACTCACCATCCTCTGAGTGAAAAACCTACCCCTGACATCCCCTCTGTATTTGCTTCCCTGCACCTTAAATCTGTGTCCTCTCGTAGTGACCATTTCAGCTCAGGGAAATAGTCTCTGAGAGTCCACCCTATTTATTCCTCTCAACATTTTATAAACCTCTATCAGGTCGCCTCTCAACCTACGTCTCTCCAGTGAGAAGAGTCCCAGCTCCCTCAACCTATCTTCGTAAGGCCGGCCTCCCAATCCAGGCAGCATCCTTGTAAATCTCCTCTGCACTCTCTCAATAGCCTCTACATCCTTCCTATAGTGAGGCAACCAGAACTGCGCACAATACTCCAACTGGGGTCTGACAAGAGTCTTATAGAGCTGCATCATTACCTCCTGACTCCTAAACTCTATTCCTCGATTAATGAAGGCCAGTACACCGTACGCCTTCTTGACCACTTCCTCCACCTGCGAGGCCGATTTAAGAGTCCTATGGACCCGGACCCCGAGATCCTTCTGCTCTACAACACAGCTAAGACTCCTACCCCTTATATTGTACTCCTTCATCCCATTATTCCTGCCAAAATGGACCACTACACATTTATCCGCGTTGAAGTCTATCTGCCACTTCTCCGCCCAGTCTTGCATCCTGTCTATGTCCCGCTGCAACTTTTGACATCCCTCCAGACCATCCACAACACCACCGACCTTTGTATCGTTGGCGAACTTACTAACCCATCCCTCCACTTCCTCATCCAGGTCATTTATGAAAATGACAAACAGCAGGGGTCCCAGAACAGATCCCTGGGGCACTCCACTGGTTACCGACCTCCATGCAGAACAAGACCCATCCACAACCACTCTCTGCCTTCTGCCGGCAAGCCAGTTCTGGATCCATGAGGCCAAAGCCCCTTGGATCCCATGCCCTCTCACCTTCTCCAGAAGCCTTGCATGTGGGACCTTATCAAACGCCTTACTAAAGTCCATGTACACTACGTCCACCGCCCTTCCTTCATCAATGTGTTCAGTCACATTTTCGAACAACTCAACTAGGCTCGTAAGGCATGACCTGCCCTTGACAAAACCATGCTGACTATTTCTAATCAGTCCAAACTTCTCCAAATGTTCATATATCTTATCCCTCAGAAGCCTCTCCATCAGCTTACCAACCACTGAAGTCAGACTCACCGGTCGGTAATTTCCTGGACTATCCCTGTTCCCTTTCTTAAAGATGGGAACCACATCCGCAATCCTCCAATCCTCCGGAACCTCTCCCGTTTCCATGGACGGCGCAAAGATCATCGCCAGGGGCTCTGCAATCACTTCCCTCATCCCTCCCACAATAACCTGGGGTACATCCCATCTGGTCCCGGCGACTTGTCTATCTTGGTAGAATTTAACAGGTCTAACACATCCTCTTTCCTAACATCCACATACTCAATCTTTTCCGTATGCCTCAAACCTGCAGTGCAATCTCCCAGTTCACTTTCCTCGGTGAATATCGAGGCAAAGTACTCGTTAAGCACCTCTGCCATTTCTTCCGGATTCACACAGACGTTTCCCCCTTCGCCTTTTATAGGTCCTATCCCTTCTCTTCTCATCCTTTTACTTTTCACATATTTGTAGAAGGCCTTGGGATTCTCCTTAATTTTACCTTCTCATGACCCCTTCTGGCTCTCCTAATTTCCTTTTTAAGTTCCCTTCTACACACCTTATACTCCTCTAGATCCCTAACATCCTCTAGCTCTCTGAACCTTTTATATACCTTTTTTTCCTTCCTAACTAGGTTCACCACTACCTTCGTGCACCATGGTTCCCGCGTCCTACCAGAACTTCCTTGACTCCTCGGAACGTTGTCTTGCAGTGCCCCAGACAAACGTTCCTTGAAAATCTGCCACTTTCCTTCTGTACTCTTCCCCAAGAACGCCTCCTTCCAGTTTATACGTCCAATTACCTGCCTAATGTTTTCATATTTCCCCTTAGACAGAGCATATAATAGCACAGTTTACAGATACTGATTAGAACGCGAGTCTTTATAACTAACCTGATATTCAAGTCTTAAAGAGGCCAAAAGAAAGAACCCAAGACTTAAACAGGGATCTTGGGTTCATGTCGCACTATCCATAACCCCCAGGACTTGCCTGCGTTTGCAAAATCTCACTTACTGTACTGTCTGGAGACAATACACATCTCTTTAACCTGTGCTCAGTGCTCCTTCCACTCACACTGTCAACTTCTTTAAGACTTGAATAGCAGGTTAGTTGTAAAGACTCGCATTCTAATCAGTAATTTGTAAACTATCTGTGCTGTTATATGCTCTGTCTGAGGCCAGAACTCTCCATTCACCTGAAGAAGGGGCAAATCCCAAAAGCTTGAGTTTACCATCGAATAAATCAGTTGGACATAAACCTGGTGTTGCCAGTGAAGTTCAGCATAAACTTGAGGAACAGTCCTTATTTTTCGATTAAGCACTTTACAGCCTTCCAGACACTGAATTCAAGAACTTCAGATCTTGAACCCAGTCTTTCACTTTGATTCCCCAACCCATCTCCTCCTCCTCCTCCAAGTGCCAGCCTGCATCTTGTTTTCACGTTACTGCTTTCAGGCACACCTGTTCGTTATTCAGCCATTAACACTCACGCTGGACACCAATGTTTTGTTATAACTATTACCACTACCTTTGACTTTTTTTCCATGACATCTTTGTTAATCAATCCCTCTGTTCTACACCAGAGCTTCCTGTTTGTTCTTCGCTTTCCCCATCACTCTCCCCTTTCCATAGCATTAAGCCCATGGTTCTACCTCTGTAGAAAAGCAAATTACTACAGATGCTGGAATCTGAAAGCAAAAGAGAAAATGCTGGAAAATTTCAGCAAGTCTGGCAGCATCTGTAAGGACAGAAAACAGCTGACGTTTTGAGTCCAGATGACCCTTTGTCAAAGCTTTGACAGGGCAGCATGGTGGCACAGTGGTTAGCACTGTTGCCTCACAGCGCCAGGGACCCGGGTTCAATTCCCAACTTGGGTCACTGTCTGTGTGGAGTTTGCACATTCTCCTCATGTCTGCATGGGTTTCCTCCAGGTGCTCCGGTTCCCTCCCATAGTCCAAAGGTGTGCCAGTTAGGTGACTTGACCATGCTAAATTCTCACTCAGTGTACCCAAACAGGTGCCAGAGTATGGCAACTGGGGATTTTCACAGTAACTTCATTGCAGCATGAATGCAAGCCTACTTGTGACTAATAAATAAACTTGAACTTTTGGTTACAGTTCCACTTCCCTTCAGTTCTGAAGAGTCCTATTCGACTCAAAATGTTAACTTTGTTTCTCTCTACAGTTGCTGCCAAACCTGATGACTGTTTTCAGCACTTGCTGATTTTACTTAATTTCCATTTCAGACAATTTGAGACTTTTAAGCTTGGATAAATAGATTAGGCAATTTTATTACAGGACATGTCTCTTACCCATGCAGAGTGCTTGTTAGATAAGGTAGATGGACAGTTTCCAATTCTAGCTGCAAGGACTCTTCAGTGTCCTGATACTTCAGCATACCATCTGGTGTCCGGACTTCCTTCAGGATCAGAGGCTCTCTATGATACCCCACTTGAACTCGAAAAACATAACCATCCTAACAAGAAACATTAATAACTTTAAATAATCTGAGGCGGTGGCTTTGTCTGTTCTTAAGTTGTTAACTACTTGTGGACATCTGGCATATTGCTGTAAAAACAGGCTGTCAAAGCTTTTCATCTTGCACCCATCAGAACAGGTTCAAAAGAATACTAACCATAAAGAGAACAACAATTTATGGGGCATGAGAAGTGAAGTGCTGATTACTCGGCAGGCGGTAGAGAAGCCGCCATGGAGAATGCACCAGGGAGTTAATTGCTAAGCTTTTGTTTAAATTTAACCTGGCAGTTCGACAATGGTTGGGCTGCATTGCCCTGAGCAATGAATCAAAGAATGGCTATTTCCCCCACCCCGCTCCCCCCCCAACCAAGCTTTTGACAAGTTGAAAGAGACAATGCACAGTTCTGTCTGCAAAAGGATAGCGCTCCATGTGTAAACATATGCAGCTTCCATCATGCATAAGTGAGCCACGCTGCAAGTCTAAATGATGATCTTAAATTGATTTTCAATGTAATTCTTAGCACAATTGAGATTATGTAGCAAGTTCTATCCAAACATCTAATGTTGAACACTGTTTTGCATTTTGCAACCAGGGCTGATACAATTGGTGACTGTGTCAAACAGCACACATTCCTTTGGTTGTTTGTAACCATGTCGGTCAGACCGGGGAAGGATGGCAGACTTCCTTCTCTAAAGGACACAAGTGAACATTAGGACATTTATGACAACTGATTATTGTTTCATGGTCAACAATTGTGTTAGCTGAATTTAAATTCCACCAGCTGTCATGGTAGGATCTGAACCCAACCCCATAGCATTAGCTTAGTCCACTGTACCAATATTTTACTAATATAAAACTTCTTGCCAGCTGTCCCCAGCATATCCTCTAATTCTATCTTTTACACTCATTCTACGCTTTTAAAATTTAACTCTGACTCTATGACTGTAACGCTACACTCTTTCCTTCTCTATGTACTCTATGAAGGATATGTTTTGTCTGTGTAGTGCTCAAAAAAAAACAATACTTTTGACAGTACTCCAATACATGTGACTGTAATAAATCAAATTAAATTTTGAGGCTCGCCTCTTTCATTCTGTTACATTTAATTTTTAACTTTTAGCAATGCTCTTTGCCAAAGTTGGTGAATTGATAAGATATATCCAGAATTGGATGAAGGAGCAATATATTTCCAAATCAGGGTGGTGTTTGATTTAGAAAGTGCCTTATAACTGCTGGTGTTTCAATGCATCTGCTGCCCACGTTCTACAAAGTGTTATAAAAGGTGCTGTCAAAGGATAAAAGCAAATTATTGCAGATGCTGGAATTTGAAACTAAAAGAGAAAATGCTGGAAAGTCTCAATTTGGATGAGAACATAGGGAGCATGGTTAGCAAGTTTGTAGATGACAGCAAGATTAGTGGCATAGTGGACAGTGAAGAAAGTTATCTCCAATTGCATTGGGATCTTGATCAATTGGGCCAGTGAGCTGACAAATGGAGTTTAATTTAGACAAATGCGAGGGGATGCACTTTGGTAGATTGAACCCAGGGCCAGACTTGTTCAGTTGATGGCAGGGTGTTGAGGAGAGTTACAGAACAAAGTGATCTAGGGGTACATATTCATAGCTCCTTGAAAGTGGAGTCACAGGTGGACAGAGTGGTGAAGAAGGCATTCGGCATGTTGGGTTTCATCGGTCAGAACACTGAATACAGAAATTGGAATGTCTTGTTGAAGTTGTACAAGACTTTGGTAAGGTCACACTCAGAATACTGTGTGTAATTCTGGTCAGCCTATTATAGAAAAGATATTATTAAACTAGAAAGAGTGCAAAAGATTTACTAGGATGCTACTCGATGGATTGAGTTACAAGGAGAGGTTGAATAGACTGGGACATTTTTCCTCTAGAGCATAGGAGGCTGAGGGGTGATGTTATAGAGGTCTATAAAATAATAAGGGGCATAGACAAGGTAGATAGTTAATATTTTCCCAAAGGTAGGGGAGTTTAAAACTAGAGTGCATAAGTTTAAGGTGAGAGAGAAGAGATACAAAATTGTCCAGAGGAGCAATTTTTTCCACACAGAGTGGTGAGTGTCTGGAACAAGCTGCCAGAGGTAGTAGTAGAGGCAGGTACAATTTTAACATTTAAAAAGCAATTAGATAGTTACGTGGGTAAGATGGATATAGAGAGATATGGGTCAAATGAGGGCAATTGGGATTCGTTTAGGGATTTTAAAAAATAAGGCGACATGGACGAGATGAGTCGAAGAACCTGTTTCCATGCTGTAAACTTTTGAGCTTTGACAAGTTTGCTGTAAGCTTTGATAAAGGATCATCTGGACTCGAAACGTCAGTTCTTTTCTCTCCTTACAAATACTGCCAGATCTGCTGGGATTTTCCAGCATTTTCTCTTTGCGTGCTGTCAAAGCAGCATTAGAAAGTTGCTGTAGTGCAAGTTTCAGAAATGAGTAAGTCGGTAAATGCAATAATTATGCTGCAATTAAGTACTATTAACCTTTCAGTTACTTCAAGCTTAAATGCTCAGGCTAGTTTTTTTCCACTTTCCCATGCTTATCGACAGAGCCCTAAGTGTTAAAGATAAAGAACATACAGCACAGGACCAGGCCCTTCGGCCTTCCAAACCTGTGCTGATCATGATGCCTGCCTAAACTAAATCTGATGGACTAACAGAGTCCAAATCCTTCCATTCCCATTTTATTCGTGTATTCATCTAGTTGCCCCTTAAATGCCGCTCTCATACCTTCTCTCATCACCTCCCAGGACAGTGCACTCCAGACATTCACCACCCTATGTGAAAAAAACTTGCCTCGCACTTCTCCACTAAACCTTTCCCCACACACCCTTAAACATCTGACACCTAGTATTTGAATAACTGTTGGTCAAGGATGTCAAGGAGGGATGATGTTGAAACACAATTGCAGTTAGTTTCTTTTGGAAAGGTTGAGATTCCTTCATCAAACTCGCCATCACAGCTGTCCAGTTATTGGCTGAGAAATGAAAATACTCAAGTCTTGGACAAGCAGCTAAGAATATTCACCAATACCATCAGAAAGAACTAAACGTTTTCCCACATCCCTCCACTATTAGCTTAAATTAACTGACAAATGCAATCCTAACTTTCACTTTCAATAGTAAACCAGTACTTTCTGATTTTAGATGAAGAACTGTATTTAGATTGAGATGGCACTGGAGCCTGACCACTTCTTGCCAGCTATCCCCAGCATAGCCTCTAATTCTTGTTTTATGCTGTTAAAACTCAACTCTAATTCTAGGACTGTAACATTACATTCTGAACCCTCTCCTTTCCTTCTCCCCTACGTACTCTATAAACTGCATGTTTTGTCTTTACAGCGTGCAAGAAGCAATACATTTCACTGCATCCCAACATATGACAATAATAAATCAACTTAAGTTTTGACACTAAGCCTCTTTCATTTTGTTTTAGCAATGCTCTTTGCCAACACTGGCGAATTAATTAAAAATAGTTCAACACTCAGGTCTGGAGCAATACAGGTTTACGTTTGGCAATTACACTTTGGCCTACCTTATACACATCCACGTGAGTGGTCGACGGCTGGGTAGGGAATTGATGCTGTTGGTTCAGGAGGTCAGCCAAACGTATGTGAAATGCTGCTTTGACACGTTGAATAGCTTCTTTGCTTTGAGGCCATTTCCCACTCCCTTCCATGTGACAAATTACTAAGTAACAAAAATCATTCTGCGTTACACAAAATTCTGAGAGATAGCTCAACACTGAAGCAGCATCTGTGAGCAAATATCTTGGGGAATTCTCAACAACAACACAGCATACAAGAGGCCAAAGGTACAATCGCACAGCAGTCAGATTCACATGAAGCACAGAAAGCTTAATATACTTGGAGATGTACTTCATCACATCTCACGTCACTGAATTATTACATAAAATTTGTTATTTGCGCTCGTCTCAAAATCTCTCAATTAGTTGATATTCATTAGCTTAAAAAGTTAGTTATTTAAAATACTTGCTAATTTGAGAATATGTTCCATAATCTCTCTATAAATATTTAAACCTTTTGGGAATTCTGACTACGGCTCAATGGAGAGACCTTGGGTGTGCTACACATTCATAATATCATAATTAGAATTAAACAATTCTCGGGGATTAAACAAACAAAATACTGAGCTTAGCAATTTGGCTAGAGTTCGGCTTAGGCGTTTGAATCAATACTGGTCAAAGAAAAATTGCATAATATTTCAGTGAAAGTCCTCACTTCTGCTTTCCTAACAACTTCACTCAACTCAAGTCTGTAGAGTTGAATGCTAATTTAGAGTACTTATATTGCTCCTGAGGAAGGTACGTCAGTGGTGGTGTAATAGTATCGTCACTAATATTGTTACTGCGAGTAATCCAAAGACCCAGGGTAACAGTCTGCAGACCTGAGTTCAAATCCCATCATGGAAGATGTTGAAAACTGAAATCAATAAAAATCTGGAATTAAAAGTTTAATGATGGCCATAAAACCATTGTCACAAAAACCAAATCTCAGAATCTGTATAGAGCAGAAAGAGGCCATTCAGCCCATCGAGTTTGCATCAACTACAATCCCACCTAGCCCCATGTATTTACTCTGCTCGTCCCCTGACACTAAGGGCCAATCAACCTAACCCACACATCTTTGGACTGTGGGAGGAAACAGGAGCACCTGGAGCAAACCCATACAGACACAGGGAGAATGTGCACACTCTACACAGACAGTGGCCCAAGCTGGGAATCAAACCGAGGTCCCTGGTGCTGTGAGGCAGCAGTGCTAAATCACTATGCCACTGTACTGCCCTGGTACACTAACATCCTTACCTGGTCTGACTCCAGATTCACAGCTGTGAGGCTGACACTTGAATGACCTAGCAAGCCACTCAGTTCAAGGGATGATCAAGATGGGCAATAAATGCTGACCCAGCCAGCAAAACTTACTTCCCATTGAATTAATTAAAAAAAAGGCTTGATTGAAAGTTGTCACTGAAAACAGGCTGACTTGAGAAAGAATAATGGACAACTGACAGAAGATCTACCCTGGGCTGAAGGTCATATTTTTATAACTAGTGCTTGTACACAAAGTAATGTGATGGAAAGTTTATGTTTTCTCATCCACACGAAGCAAGGTGGAGTGGAACCAGTGAAGTTTGGTGACAAGTGGTGTTCGGGACGTTCATGTGGTGTAAAATAAAACAACTGATTATTAATTTCTGATCAAGGTTCGCTAAGTGTTTAGTTGGTTGGTAGGCCTGTGGAGACAAAGAAGAAACAAACACAAGATGGAGCTTTCACCCCAGGTTACATTACTGTGCGAGTAGATAACTAAAACGTAAGCCGATCGGATCACTTGGAGAGATGAGTGCCACCAATGATGTAGAGATGCCGGCTGTCACCAATGAACCTGAGAACTATTTACAGCAGACTTGAATGTGTAACACCCTACTCAATAGAGAAACTATTACATACCCCCCTATAAAAATAAAAGCAAATTCCTGTGGATGCCGGAGTCTGAAACCAAAAGAGGAAACGCTGGGAGATCTCAGCAGATCTGGCAGCATCTGTAACGGGGGGAACAAACATCTGCCACATCTTCATCTGTTACAGCTAACCTTCCAATTGTCAGCTTCTCTGTTGTTTGGTCTTCCATACCTTCAATTCCCTCAATGGACTGCCATTAGCAGCTTTTCCCCTTGATTTGGTGGTTATGACTCAGGTTTAACTCTCTCTCACCCCACAGTATAAACATCGTCCACTTTCTATACCTTTTAGCTTTGACAAAGGGTCACCTGGACTCGAAACGTCACCTCTTTTTTTTTCTCCTTACAGATGCTGCCAAACCTGCTGAGATTTCCCAGCATTTTCTCTTTTGGAATTATACACCTTCCTTATGCTTTCCTATTAATAACATGCCTTTTGTTAGTTTTCAGCTTAAAAACGATGCCTCGACCTTCCAGCTGAATGGCCTCTTCTGGGCTGTAAATCTTCAGTTTTAGCAGTGATATTACTGATTCTGCAGTTATATTGAATAGTACAGCAACAGCAGCATGTACGGGTCTCTAAGACAAGGCTGGTCCTGGTAGCTCCCACTGGATGGAAGTGTTCCATTTAGCTGCCTTGTTGTGATCTCAGGAGAAATGGACTTTTCACACCTGGGATTAAGGTTCAACCCCCAGCATCTCCATCCAAGGACAGAATGCACAAATAAACGTACTTTGACATACTGTAAAAGTGTAAAATAAATTACTCCCCCCCCCCGCCTCATGTTGGAAGTCTGATAACAAACAAAAACAGCTTCCTGAACTTCACAGATACAGAAGGCGATTGTCACAAAAGAATGAATTTGGCGCGATCTTACCAGATGTTCAAGACGCATCCCCACTGTAGTGAGGTCAGAGAATTTGGCATCCAGCCAAGTCTCCATTCACTGCAGTGGGATGGGGAAATCTCGTCACTGTTAACATTCATGAATTTCAATCCAAGTTGATCATCAAAGACACCCAAAAATCTTTCAGATGAAAGAGAGACAATTTTTCTTAACCTCTTTACCTTTCAATGCTGGGATATACACAGGGCTTGGCTTGCCATCGACAGGTAGCAGACATTTGCTGTACTTCTCATTCACATAAAAACAGCTATCTGGTTTCACTGGCTCTGGTGGAAAAACCTATAACAGAAAAAGACCAAATTTCAAAAGGAATCACTGATTGCTGATAGAAAAATCTATGGATTAAAAGTTAATGCACGCAAGTAGATGCTATGCCTGACCTTAGCCGACCTAAACCGAAGTGGGAGAAGTAGAAAGGGTCATGAGCTTCAAGTTTTTAAGCGTCCAGATGACCAACAACCTGTCCTGGTCCCCCTATTAAGGCACTATAGTTTCTCCTTGGCCCATCCCTGGGATACAGTACATGCTGGTGCACCCTCTGGTCAAGGCTCGAGGGTCTGATGGGTGAAACAGGGTGCTACACCATCTTCTTGTGAGCAGACAACTGTAACAGTCTCCTAGAGAAAGTAGTTGGAAACAGCAAGATGTGTGCATCCCATTGGCATTTAAATATGGTATTTATAACTTTGACACCACTAGCTGATGGCAGGGGTACATACCAGTTTCTGACCTGCCAGTTCGATATTTCCCTGTTTATTAGTTTAGCTTATTTATTAGTATCTCACAGGTATGCTTACATTAACACTGCAATGAAGTTACTGTGAAAAATCACCAAGCTGCCACTCTGCAGTGCCTGTTCAGGTACACTGAGGAAGAACAATCCACCTAACCTGCATATCTTCACCTGTGGGAGAAAACCGAGGCACTCAGAGAGAAACCCACACAGACATGGGGAGAACGTGCAAACTCCACACAGACAGACAGTGACCCAAGCCAGGAATCGAACCTGGTTCCCTGGCGCTATGAAGCATCAGTGCTAATTACTGTGCTGCCCCAGTTGGCAAGCACGCAAATCAGGCATGATTCTGAGCAGCTGGGTAGACAGCACCAACAACACATGCACACACACGTTCTAATAAAGAACAAGCACACAGACAGAAAGAAAACAGACAAGAGACAAGAGTAAAGGAAAGGATTAATCAAAAACAATAATACTCATGATGAAATTATGCCTATTATTCGGAGAATAATTGCCAAACATGTTTGAACTGGGCAGCTGTCAATCCCTCGGAGTTGGTGCATTTCTGTTTTTATTCTTCAATGTCCCACTAGCAAATCTGCCACATATTTTCTGAAATCACTACTTTTACTTTTCACACAGCCATAACAGGCAAGCTCTTTTAGCCAAGTTATTAGAATGCGATTACGAGAAATTAAAAATGCAGGAAATGTGGTACCAGAGAACAGTTTCTGTAACCATGCCTGCTGCAAAAGTAAGTAATTTATTATCAGGATGCTTTCAAAAACAATTCATCAGATGTAGGCATTGCTGACAAAGCCAATATATGTTGTCCATTGAGAATTTCTCTTGAACTGAACGGCTTCCTCAGCCAGTTGAGAACCAACCACATTGCTGTGGCTCTGGAGTCATAAACAGGCAAGAACAGGTGAGAATGGCAGATTTCCTTCCCTAAAGGGCATTAGTGAACCAGATGGGTTTTTCCAACAATCAACAATGGTTTTGTGGTTTTCCGACAATCAATAATTATCGTTACTGAGATTTCTCATTAATTGATTTTAAATTCCACCAGCTGCCATGGCGAGATTTGAACCCACGACCACGAAGCTTTATTTATTAGCTTGGGCCTCGGAACGATTGTCATTAAGAGGGGCTAATAAACAGACATTATCACAATGCCACTGTTTATCTTTGACTATCTGTTTCCCTGGTCTCCCTATGGTGCATATCATCTTCAATTATGTACCGAGATAGGTAACCTATTGCCAGTCAGCTGCAGGTTTTACTTAACGTAATGACAGCAACAAGGCCTTCGCTGACACCCTCTTCAATTTGGCTTTCCTTGCAGCGTGAATGGGCTTCTGCCAAGTCTCAGTATGAGGATTAGTTACAATCAGCCATCTTGTCACTCCCTGAATAAACACAAGGTCAAGAAACATCCTTTCAGACAATGCAGAAGCACAGCACGCTGGATCATCATGGGTTGGGACCTGGGCCATTTGCTTCAAACCACCTGTCAGATAACTGAAAATAAAAATTCCAATAGACGAAAGAACTCACATGGAGAGTCCCCAATCAGCTGGGCTCAGGTTACGCTAAACGTCTTTGATAAAAATTCAGCAGTTAAGCTTCAACAAGAGAAATGGAAGCAAGGTTACTCTTTTGTTTTGGTGAGGAGGGCATGTAATTGCTAATAAATACTTGGCACCTTTATATTTATGATATTTGTAAAAAAGATTGTTCAGGTGAAATAACATGGCTTTAAAGTTTATGTATTTATTAGTCACAAGTAGGCTTACATTATCATTGCAATGAAGTTACTGTGTAAAATCTCCTAGTCGTCACACTCCAACGCCTGTTTGGATACACTGAGGGAGAATTTAGTATGGCCAATGCACCAAACAAACAGTCTTTTGGAGGAAACCGGAGCTCCTGGAGGAAACCCACAAAGACAGGGATAACATGCAAACCCTGCACAGACAGTGACCCAAGCTGAGAATCGAACCCGGGTCCCTGGCATGGTGAGGCAGCTGTGCTAACCACTGTGCCACCATGTCAGTCTGTCATTACACACAGAAACAGAAGTTACACTCTGCCTGTATACAGTACCTTATCAGATGTTAACAAATGCCTCAATACACTCCATAAGTAAACATTTACGGTGAAGCAGAAGGAATTAAAAATTTGAACTGTTCTTTGATCACGAAAAGAAAAACAGCTAAACTTGGTCTCATTTTATTTCAGGTTTTGGAACAAACTGCTGCATTAATTCAACAGGTAGAAACCTAGCAGCACAAAAGTTCAAGGAAATCAGAAGTTCTGTGTTTAAGCTTTGAATACGCAATAGTTAAAAAAAAAATGCAGGAATATAAAAACTTCCTGGGAAAATTCCATAGATTCAGGAGAAGGTATACATTGCCAGAGTGCCCCCTGCTGGGGTAGAATGTTCAGCTGCAGACGGGAATCATTTAAAATGTTTTTTCAGCTAATGTGCAATCTTGAACAGATAATGAATTCCTGAAATTCTTTGAAAGTTTATCTTCATTGTAATCAGTAGTAGTAGTCTGGATTTTTTTTTTATATAAAATCAGGCCAATAATTTATTACGTTTATACATGCAAAATAAAACTTTATTTTCTCGGAATCCAGCAGAGAAATCCTCAGTTCTCTCCCAACAGAATACCCACAATACAAGTTCAGAGCAATAGCAGCCCTCCATGTGAAAGAAAACAGCATTGCCAGAGTGATTGTGGAATCCCTCTCCACGATATACTCCTGTATCCTTGGCTTGGTGATGGATGTCACAGATGTTTCTCACACAGCTTGGCCAAATGCTGCTGAGTGGCTGAAAGTTTTTCAACGTTGACCGAGATGGTGGTCAATACTGGTCCTAGCTGAGGACCCAGGCTTCTGATATTAATGGCTGCCACCAAGTTGATCCAGTTTTGGCATTTTTCTATTCTCCAGTCTCTGAGTGTCCAATGGTTGAACGTAACATTGCCCAAGGACTGATAGGCTCAGTAGGACCTGACAGCAATGTGATGTCCAGATCCTAGATTGTAATCCCCAACTGAGTGGTTAGCACATCTACAGACAAGTTGTGTACTGGACAAGAGGAGCCAGCAAAGCACAGGTTACTTGGCTGTCTCTCAGTTACCTCAGGACTGATGTCAGTGGCTGCAAAATCCTTTTGTGGAAGTTGACATTGAAGGAATTCGTGGTGACAATTTAAAGTTGAGGTTTATTTATTAGTCATAAGTAAGACTTACATTTACACTGCAATGAAGTTACTGTGAAGTTCCCCAAGTCATCACAGTCTGATGCCTGTTTGGACCAATGCGCCTAACCAGCAAGTCTTTCAGACTGTGGGAGGAAACCGGAGTACCCGGAGAACATGCAAACGCCACACAGACTGTGATCCAAGCTGGGAATCGAACCTGGATCCTACGCGTTGTGAGGCAGTTGTGCTAACCACTGTGCCACAGTGCCCATCTACCTCATGTGAAGAATGAACAGCTGAAAAAAGCACAAGGCAGTGAGTGCTTGTAAATTGTTTGAATGTGTCAAACTCCTGTACTTGGAAAACATCCTCACATACACAGCTTGCAGTAAAAACAATGGCCACGTACAGAACCTCAACTGACCTTTCCCTGCCCTGCAGGGGTGCTGAGATATACGTCGCAGTTTCAGATTAGGTTAGCCATTTAGGATTGAGAGAAGGTAAATTTCTTTAGTCTAAGAATTCTTTACCCAGAAAGCCAAGGATACTCATTCACTGCGTATATCCAAGACAGCAGTCAACAGCTTTTTGGATACCAAGGGATGTGGGGATAGTGTGAGAAGGTGACGTAGCGAGAGAAGGTGATCATACTGAATGACAGAGAAGGCTCACAGGTCAGAATTATTCCAGCTCCTGTTTCTCACAAAGAAGCAACAAGAGCAATAACATCACCCTCCAATTTCCCCTGCTGTGATTGGGTAACTCAGCACTGAACAGGGGTCAAACTGAGGTGCTTCTATTACACCCAAAATTGCACCATCTTAATACAAAGCCAGAGTGGTGACTTTTGAACCAATTTCCATATTCTGCTATTTCTGCACCATCATCTGGAATGTTGCAAAAGAGTGAAATTTTCTTCAGTCATAAGAATAGATTTACGATGTTGGAATTCTTTAAAGTTTATTTACTTATCACAAGTAAGCTTTCATTAACACCATAATGAAGTTACTGTGAAAATCCCCTAGTCACCTCACTCTGGCAATTTAGCATGGCCAATGTACGTAACCAGCACATTTTTCAGACTGTGGGGGGAAACAGGAGCACCCAGAGGAAACCCATGCAGACACAGGGGGAATGTGCAAACTCCACACAGTGACCCAAGCCGGGAATCGAACCCAGATCCCTGGTCTGTAACACAACAATGCTAACCACTCTGGCACTGATTCTTCTTTGAGAAGGTGGAGAGGAGGTTTGGGAGAGGTTTTTAAAATTACGAAGGTTCTGGACAGCATAAAGAGGGAGAAAAGGTGTCCTTATTTCCAAAACAGTCGAGAATCAGCGAACCCTCATTGAGTGACTGACACTGGCAACAACAATAACATGGGGAAAACCGGTTTAATGCAGCATATGGCCAGGATGTGGTAAGTACTGCCTGAGCATGTACTGGAAGCAGGCATAATCATGGCTTTCAAAAGGAAACTGGATACACACCCAAAGAAGAAACAACTGCCAAACCAGAAGGCAAAGTCAGCAGAGTGAGATTTACAGGGCTGATCTTGCAGAGAGCAACTGCGCACAGGGCTAATCGAATGCCCACCTATCATGCTGCAATTATTCTATGATCATTTTGCCTGCTCGATCATCTTATTCTGTTTTAGTGGGAGACGGCTCCACACTACTTTTTCCATTTCAAAGCGGGAGGGGGAGGGATCATTATACTAAGTCAAAGAAGAGCATAATACATCTGAGCAAAATTTTTAGGCTTCAACCTCTTTTTCTATTTTCAATAGGCCAGGGGGTGCAGCAGGAAGCATGTGGTAACTGTACCGAAATAGAACATCACTGGGCCAAGAATTGCTTGTTCCTTCCAACATAATCACCACACGGGACAGTTTAAAAATGCAAACATTGCAGCAACTTGCCCAGCAGCATAACACAATTTTTTTGAAAAATTTTTTAGTAGTCACAAGTAAGGCTTACATTAACACTACAATAAAGTTACTGTGAAGTTGCCACACTCCGGCACCTGTTCCGATCAATGCACCTAATCAGCATGTCTTTCGAATTGTGGGAGGAAACCGGAGCACCCGGAGGAAACCCATGCAGACAAGGGGAGAACGTGCAAACTCCACGCAGACAGTAAGCCAAACCAGGAATTGAACCCAGGTCCCTGGCATTATGGAGCAGCAGTGCTAACCACTGTGCCACCATGTCGCCCCAATCTTAAACATGGAAGCACTGCATTAAAGCCAATGCGGCATGAACATTCTTAATAATATACTTAAGTATACAAAGTGCAAAAAAAAAAATCAGCTTACTCCAGTGAATCGGAATACAGGGTGTATCCCTTGGACTGACGTGACACTCAGGGGAAGTCCATTGAGGTTCCAAAGTTTCCGACTCAGATCATCATACGACTGCACCACACTGAGTATCTTCTCCTCAGACCCTGATTGCTGAGACAGAAAGATAGGATTCTGGTGAATTTTACTGAAAGAAAATTATGAGTTTTTATTAAAATATGGTGGTTAATTCTTACACATTATTGACAGTCTTAAAAAAAAAATCAGGCTTTACTATAACGAGTTTCCTCTAAACAAAGAAAAAAATTGTCAGAGCTTTACCACATATAAAAAGGAAGTGAGTAACTAAAGTAAATATCAGTCTCTTGGATGTGGTGATAGGAGAAATTAGCACAAGGAATGATAAAATATTCACAAGTACTTTGAGTTGTCTGCACAGTCGAAGTCACAAAGTTTGGTACAAGAGGGTAATCGGGCAGGTGGTGAAAAGACCGAGGAAATCAAGGTAATTAATATCAGTAGAAAAGAAATTTAAGGGTCTAAGATCCAACAAATCCTCAGCTAGTCAGGTAAATAAAGGTGAACCAATAGATGTATATACTTGGGTTTCAAAAAGGCATTTGATAAGGCGCCACATAAAAGATTAATAGACAAAATAAGGGCTCATGGAGTTGGGGGTGCTTTCACAGCATGGATAGAAGATTGGTTAATGAAGAGGAAGCAAAGAGTAAAGATAAATGGGACATTTTCAGGTCGGCAGGCTGAGTCCACAAGGAGCAATGCTGGGACCTCAGCTATTTACAACCTGCTTTAGACACAGACAGAGAGCGATGCTTCAAAACTTACCGATGATGCGAGGCTAGATAAGAATGCAAACAAGGAGGACACAGAGGGACTGGAAAAAGATGTAGATAGGTTAATGACAGGAAACAAGTTGTCAGATGAAGTATAACATAGCCAGTACGAGATTATTCACTTCTGTCTGGAGAGTAGAAAAGTTGAATATTTTTCAAAAGGCATGAAGCTCGTAAATGTTGACATTCATGGGATTCTGGCTATGTTCATACAAGGAACACAAAGATGTGTGTTCAGGACAGCAAACAATCAGGAAGCCAAATAGAATGCTGCCCTTCATTGCAAGGGGATTGGGCTGCAATAATAAAGAAGTCTTGCCACAAATCTTGGAATGGTGTGTGCCACTTTGGTCACCGTGTTTATGGAAGAATATATTTGCAGTGGAGCAACACTAGATTGGCGTTAGGGCAACAGAATTTCCTACTGAGAGACTGAGGCAAGTAGGCTTACACTCTCTAGATTTTAGAAGAACGAAAGGCAATTTCACTGAAAAATACAAGATTCTGAAGAAGCTCAGCAGCACAGATACTATCATGTGATTTCCACCCAGGGCATAGTGTTGGGCAAAGGGACTTGTTTGTTTAGGATAGAGAAATTTCTTCATTCAAGAGTCTGTGAATCTTTGGAGTTGTGTGTGCAATAATTTTGTTGCCCCACCCTTGAACATATTGAAGGTCACAAGTAGACAATTTTTAACATTCTTGTCCGATCCCAGTTGGAGTATTGTGCGCAGTTCTGGTCGCCTTATTATAGGAAGGATGTAGAGGCTATTGAGAGAGTTCAGAGGAGATTTACAAGGATGCTGCCTGGATTGGGAGGCAGGCCTTATGAAGATAGGTTGAGGAGCTGGGACTCTTCTCACTGGAGAGACGTAGGTTGAGAGGCGACCTGATAGAGGTTTATAAAATGTTGAGAGGAATAGATAGGGTGGACTCTCAGAGACTATTTCCCCGAGCTGAAATGGTCTCTACGAGAGGACACAGATTTAAGGTGCAGGGAAGCAAATACAAAGGAGATGTCAGGGGTAGGTTTTTCACTCAGAGGGTGGTGAGTGAATGGAACCAACTGCCATCGGAGGTTGTTGAGGCAAACTCACTGGGGTCTTTTAAGAGACTTCTGGATGAGTATATGGAAAAGAATAGGATAGGGGGTTATAGATAGGTCTGTGGATTGGTAGATGTGATCGGCGCAATTCGTGGGCCGAAGGGCCTGTTTGTGCTGTATTGTTCTATGTTCTATCTCGAGGAATCAAGGGATGGGGAAGTGGGTGGGAAAGTGAAGTTAAAACTGAAGATCACATTGAATGGCAGAGCAGACTCAACAGGCTGTACAGTCTTCTCCTGCTTCTGTTTATCATACTCTTAGGTTCAATACCAAACCACTGATCATCAATACCACGTAACAATGAAACTTTCTAAAAACAGGTATTAGAACTGGGCCTTAATAAGACAGGCTGAGTAAGCTTAGGTAATCTACGATCCAAACCCGACCATTTGCAATGAACACAAGGAGATCCATTTTCATTTCTCCACCAAGTCCCACCAGGTTAATGCACACAGTCTGTATTGTGGGGGGAGTTTCATGCGTTGAATGGTGTTTAACTATGGGATGTAAGTGGATTAGGTGGATTGGCCATGCTAAATTAGCATTAAGGTCAAGGAACTAGCTTGAGTAAATGTATGTGGTTATGGGGATAAGGCCTGGGTGGGATTGCAGTCAATGTAGACTTGATGAGCCAAATGACCTCTGATTCTATGCAACTTACTCAGGAGTGACAGATTGCCACTCCATATCCATCTGTATAAAGTTTTATTTATTAGTCACAAGTAAGGCTTACATTAACACCACAATGAAGTTACTATGAAGTTACACTCTGGCACTTGTCCAGGTCAAAGCACCTTATCAGTATGTCTTTCAGAACGTGGAGGAAATCGGAGCACCCAGAGGAAACTCACGCAGATACAAGGACAATGTGTAGACACCACACAGACAGCAACCCAAGCCAGGAATCAAATGAGGCAACAGTGCTAACCACTGTGCACTCCCCGAGCCTGTGATGCATCAACTCAAGCAGTTGTGATTCAGGCAGTGCAGCTGTTCAGAGGCCCAATATCAACGTGCAGGAGGACATGCCATTTTCTAACAGCACTAACCAGTCAGTTCGAGGATCCCACTGTGATTGGCAGGCCAGGGAGCAGATACAGCCCACAGAAAGTGAGGGATTTGAGAGGGAAAGCGGACTGGGGGTGGGGGTGTGGCCTTCAGTCAGAAGGGTTGGACCTTGGGGATGGGGTAATCGGAGGTTGAGGCCGTGGTTCTCATACATGGAATGGTCAAAAATCAGGGGGTGTCAGATCTAGGATGGAATCCTGTCAGGTCAGACCTCGGACCAGCTGGGTAGAGGGTCAGCTTGGTTCATGGCTGAGAGTCAGACCTTGGGGTGGGGTGTGTATGAGAGGCCCCATGGGGGTGGGGGGGATCCGATGTTGATGATGGTTAATTATAGAGTTCTAGAGTTTTACATAATGGAAACAAGCACAACTTATCCATGGCGCTTTTTTTTTTAAAAACCAAGATGCTTGTACCAATTGCCCACACTTGGCCCCTATCCATCTACCTATTTTGCTCATAACTAGCTAAAGGACAAAATTGTACCCCTCTCTACACTACCTCTGGTGCAGCTTTTTAGCACTGCTGCCTCACAGTGCCAGGGACCCGGGTTTGATTCCCAGTTTGGGTCACTGCCTGTGCACAATTCTGCATGTTCTCCCTATGTCCACAAGGGTTTTCTCTGAGTGCTCCAGTTTCCTTCATGTTAGATAGCATGGCCAATGTAAGTTCTCCCTCATTTAGCTGAACAGGCCCCACAATGTGGTGACTAGGGGATTTTCACAGTAATTTCATTGCAGTGTTAATGTAAGCTTACTTGTGACACTAATAAATAAACTTTAAAATAAAACCAGTGTTTAATGGTCTCTTAACCAGCCTGTCAATTTCAATGCAGATTGCCAAGAGAAAATCCCATCAGCTCTATAGTGCCACCTGGAGGAGTTTACACTTATTATAACTGTAATTTGAACAAAAGGCCAACCTTTTGACATTCTCTCAAGACATTATTATTCAACAACAAATATCTACGTAGCACCTTAAACATAACAAAATGTCGCAAAGCACCTCACAGGAGCATCATAAAAGATACTGCACAAAGCAACACAAGATGATATTACGTCAGGTGACCAAAGGGTTGGTCAAAAAAAGCAGGTTGGAAAAAAATGTTTTAAAGAAGCAAAGTGAGGCAAAGAGGAGGAGAGGCTTAGGAAAGATCTTTCAGAGCTTGGAGAACTGAAGGCAAGGCCCCTGATGACAAAGTAACTAAAATTAAGCATTCACAAGAGACCAGGATCAGAGCTGTGCAGATATCTCAGAGGGTTGTGGGATTAGAGGAGATTACAGAGGACAGGAGCAGCAAGGAAGTTGAAAATGATAATTTTAAAATGGAAGCATTGCCTAAAAGGGAGGCAGTGTAGAAACGGGACTTGTCACAAGATAAGGCACAAGCAGCAGAGGTTTGGATGACCTCAAGAAATTGCAATATGGGAGTGCAGCTAGAGGTTTATCGGAACAGTCGAGTCCAGAGGAAACAAGGCCTGGTCGAAGGTGTCAGCTACAAATGAGCTGAAATGGGTGAAGTCAAAAATGCTGCAGAAGGTAGATACAAGTGGTCTTCATGATGCCACTAATACAAGGTGAGAAGCTCATTTCAGAATCAAATGACAGGATGGATATGGGTCGAACGCTCCTCTGGGTGGTGGATTTAGAACCAAGTGACGCAGTCTCAGAATAAGAGGCAGACCATTTAAGAGCATAAAAAGAGAATATCTGCAGATATTCTATGCCAACGGGAAGAGGATAACCAGGGGGAAGAATAGGGACCAAGGGAAGAACCTATGGGTGACAGCAGAGGACATTGGTAGGGTGTTAAATGAATATTTCACATGTTTTCATCTGTGAGGACAAGGAGGTAGTTATGGAACTCAGGAAAAGAGGCTGTGAGGCTCCAGGGAAAATTGTAGGGAGTGACAAGGTATTGATGGGTTTAAAAGTGGACAAATCTCCAAGTCCAGATGAATTATCTCCCAGGTTGTGAGAGGCAAGGGGGGAAATTGCAGGAGATCTGACCCAAAATTTTAATATCTCCCTGGCCACTGGGGAGGTGCCAGAGGACTGGAGAACAGTTAATGTGATCCCACTGTCTGTCTATCTCTATCGCCGTTTGGAGAGGCAAGGTTTGATCAAGGATAGTCAGCATGGTTTTGTCAGAGGAAGGTCATGCCTAACAAATTTGATTTAATTTTTGAGCATGTAACCAAGTCTGTGAATGAGGGTAGTGCGGTTGATGTAGTTTACATGGATTTCAGCAAAACTTTTGACAAAATGCCACTTAAGAGACTTACTAAGAAGACTATGGCACATGGGATTGATAAGACGGATTCATAACTGGCTGAGCAATACCAGTGTGGTGACTGATGGCTGCTTTAGTGACTGGAGGCCAGTGATCAGTGGCATATCACAGGGATCCGTGTCATTCCTTATTGTTTGACATTAATATAAATGATTCAGATGACTACGTGGGGGCTTTGGCTAGGTGGTTAACAGCAAGGTTGAGTGTCTTGGGTTACAGGGAGATATAGATGAGATGGTCAAATGGGTAGAGAAGTGGCACATGGAATTTAACCCTGAAAAGTGAGAGATGATGCACTTTGGAAGGAGTAAATTGACAAGGAATTACACTATGAAAGTTCTGAAGAACAAAGGGACCTTGGATGTTTGTCCATAGATCCTTGAAGGCGGAAAGGCAGGTAAATAGGATGATGAAAAAAGCATGTGGTACACTGGCCTTTAGCAATTGGGTTAGATTACAAAAGCAGAGAGGTCATGATGGACCTCTATAGAATTTTGATAAGGCTACAGCTGGAGTACTGTGTGCACCTGGTCACCACGTTGTAGAAAGAACGTGAACATACTGGAGGAGGTACAGAGGAGATTCACCAGGATGATGAATCCTGGGATGGAACATTTAAGTTAGAGAGAGGTCAGATACGCTCGAGTTGTTTTCTCTGGAGCAGAGAAGATTGAAGGGTGACCTGACTGAGGTGTTCAAGATTGTGAGAGACATGGACAGAGTGGATAAGGAGTTCCCCTTAGCTGAAGGGTCAGTTACAAGGGGACACAAGCTAAAAAATGAGGGATGGGAGGTTATGGGGGTATGAGAGGAAAAACCTTTTACTCAGAGTGGTGATGGTCTAGAATGCACTGCCTGGGTGAATACGGGATGCCTGACGTTCCTTAAGAAGCACTTGGATGAGTACTTGGCACGCAATACCATTCAAGGCTATGGGCCAAGTGCTGGCAAGTGGGATTGGGGGTGGGGGGGGGGGGGGGGGGGGGATGCGTCAGGATCCTTCATGTATCAGTACAGACTCGATGGGCCACAGGGCCTCTTCTGTACTGTAGTATTCTAATGATTCTATAATGACTAAGATGAGGAGGAATTTCTTCAATCTGAGGATGGTGAATTTTGAGAACTCTCCACCTCACATGGGTTGTGGAAGCTCAATCTGCGAACATATTCGGAACAAAAACTGATAAAAAAAAAAGGATCTTTTCTGCACCGTACATCTCTACGAACCTATACGGAGATAGGGCAGGGAAAATGTGTTGTGTAGATGATCAGCCATGATTTAACTGAATGATTGAGCAGGCTAGGTTGAATGGTCTTATCTTATTCTTTTGTGATACCAAAGTCACCTGACAAAAACTGAGCATGTACTGAGGCTTTCCAATCTATCTCTGCTCACATGATCTGTACACTGCTTCCATAATATAAAAATGACAAAGTTTGTTCAGACACTGCAATAGGTACAAGAAAAATCAATTCAAACGATGCCAGAACCGTAAAACTATCCCCATCGGTAAAGGCTGAAAAGAGCTGGGCTCTTGCCTGGGAGAGAGAAGGCTGAGAGAGTGAGCTGATAGAAATCTTTAAGACTACGAATGAGATTGATAGATAGATACAGCAATACTTGATGCTGTACAGTAAATAGATGAGTGTTTTTCTCCCTGAGAACCTCATGCCAGCAGAAGTCATGCAAGGAAACATTGCAGTCACCGTAATTCAAATAAATTCCCTAGGCTAGAGCCAAAGAAGCAGCTGAAAAGCTGAAACTGTGTTTCCATCCAATCAACAGGAACATGCTCTCGATGCCGCTGAGCACAGCATGCTCTTAACTTAATCTGAAGGGAAGAGAAAATACACTATTTGGAATAGTTCAGGTTTGCGTCACTTTCTCTCTTTCCTCTCCCTCGTGCTATAATTGTGGCAGCATCCTTGCTCATACTTAACCCTGCGTCACATTTGTTTCTGCCAGTTTTCTACCTGGGGTTTCATTTTCAGCTAATCAAAAGAGACATGAGAATAGCCCGGACACTGTTTTCTCAGTTAGAAGAGGTGAGATTCAGATATAAACACGGTGGACAGTTTCCTCTGAGACAATGGTGTCCGGGACATGTTTGTTGCAAGGCTCCTGAAGACAGCAGATGATGATCTCATTGTACATCATGACCAGAGGGCACTTTCAGGCAGTAGAATTTTAAACGCACACAAGAGAGATCAAAATACATAAAAGACAAAGTAGATTCTTTCATTCATTTTGATCTTTGCTGATTATCAAATTCAATATCTTGATCACCCGCCATATTCCTTGATCCCTTTAGTTCCAAGAGCAATATCTAATTTCTGCTTAAAATTAGAAAACATTATGGCCTCAGCTACTTTGTGGTAGTGAATTCCACATGTTCACCACCTTCTAGGTTATGGGGATAGGACCTGGATTTCAGGGAAGTCAGTGCAAAGTCTATGGGCCAAATGGACTTCTCCTGCATTGTAGGGAATTCTACAATTCTACAACAGTATTTAGATAATCAATTGGGCAGATACTAACAAATGAGATGTGTTTGTTGGGAAAAACTGCTTTCTCAATGACATGGTTTAATCTGAGGACATTTCCACTCAAAATAAGACTGTCAAATATTGTAAATTCTGCCACCTGGGCCACTGCCAAGTTCTCTCATTCTGAACCTTGCATTATCCTTGGATTTAGCCTAGAATTACTTCACAAATTGTGAAGCCGGTCTTCAACAACATCAGTAAAAGTAGCAGCCTTGATCCTGAAAATAGAGAATGAATCAGAGGGAAGGAACTTTAAAAACCTGATGCTGTGTAATAGGTTATGATGGCATTACAGTCATCATATTGGATCGTTAGTTCAAAGAATGAAATAAAGCAAATTGGCTATGTGTCCTCCCCACTTCCCCCGCGTGCAATGCTCCTTCACTAGGTGTTTTTAAATGAAATCCTTACCCTTTGTTCTACTTCGATGAGAGAGTCCAATAAGCCCCCAACGTAGCACAGTGAAGACTTTGGCAGATTCACGTGTCTAAAAGGCAAAAGGAGGAACAGCAGAGAGGGTTAAAAAAAAAACAGCAGTCAGCACTTGCAGATTCATCAATCGTACACTTGGTTCACACATAGTTCAAATACCAAGAACTCCAAAACAATAGTGAAAAGATTCTCGGCTACTTTTCCTCGGTCACAAAATATGGATGCACGTTCCTACGAACATTATGGCACAATCCCCTCGACTGGATGTTACTCTGCGAGAGCTTTGCCTTTTATTTGGACGGAGGGATGGAAGAAGGAAAGAAGGAAATTCAAGCATGACCATATTATATTCATTCTGGCCTCACACATAAAGGATAACCACTTGAACAAGAGTGCCAGGTGGTGGCTCCACCTCACTAAAGGTCAGTGTGCCAGAAGAGGAAGGGAGAAATATTAAAGCCTCAAAATATAAGTAAAAGGTGTAGTAGAGCAAGCCCAGGGAGTGTGGGGCTACAGGACAGGAATGAGTGAAAAGGGTTAAATGGATACCCTGATTATAGTATTCACACTCACTGCGAGCAGACACAGCAAATTACCATATCCCAAACAGCATTAACACAATTACACCCTGGGTGAAATTTTTCCGAAGTTACAGCAACAATAAAAGAATTGATATTTTATCAAGGCTCCACAATGTCAAGAGCAGCCGTTGTGTCTCTGCAAAAGTAATCAAGTATGAGAGAAATGGGGACAATTAACACACCATCAAAATATGTTTGACAAACAATGCTTTGACATTATAAGCAGGCAAACAGAATATGCCCACAAAATGATTAAAGCTAAAGCAATGGGTCTGTATAATGTGACCAAAAATAGAATTGTTATCTTGAATTGGTTACAATCTGATGACCTAATCAAAATGTAGCATTGTGTAACACAAAAAAGCATAAGAATATATAAGAACTGATGATTAGCAGAGTAGCTTGGAAGTGCAGGAAAAAAATTGCGGGTAAGCTATCCTTTATGAGCAGTGCATTTTAACATGAGTTACCAATGACTTACAGTTCAAGAAGATGTTTAATAATTTGTTCGGGGATGAGACGACGGTCACGCATGCTGTTACCCTGCCACAGGATAGCCTCACAAATAGATCCATCCTGAAAACGTCTCAGCTCAGAATTGTCACCCCAAAAGTCTCGGAAGTCTGCTGCCTGCAATATTAAAAATAGAATATTTGATCATCTCCTTCAGTTCAAGCCTGAACTGAAAAGAATCAAGGCCAGCCAAGTTAGCATAAGGCTTGATTACTAAAGATGGAACAGTATCTGGTGGAGTTGGTTGAGGTGAGAGAGTCAGGAAAATCTCAACCTGTCTTTAAATGGTGCCAGCAGATGCCTCACATACAAGGGGAGACAGAACTTCAGTGCCATTACTGGGGATGGGACACAATACCACTTAGGAGGTACCCCCAGACTTCAACTGTGGAATATCCTCCTTGCCCCTCTCTGTTTTTTCCCATCCCACTCGTTCCTCTTCAGAGAAGCCCCATAAAAACTACCTCTTTGACCAAACTTTAGGGTCATCTAATCTAATCTCGGTGTCACATTTCAGTTTAGAATTCTCCTGAAGTGTCTTGGGACACTACGTTAAAGGCATTTTGTAAATGCAGGTAGTTGTTGCTTAACCATCACTGATCATCAGCCCAGTGTTTTAGTTAACACCAGTGCCACTGAATGCTGGTGCTGCAAGAGATGATCTTTATTTACTAGTGTCACAAGTAGGCTTACATTAACGCTGCAATGAAATTACTGTGAATATCCCCTATTCACCATATTCCGGCACATTAAGGGAAAATTTAGCATGGTCAATGCACCTAACTAGCACATCTTTTCGACAGTGGGAGGAAATTGGAGCACTCAGAGGAAGCCCACGCAGACACAGGGAGAACATGCAAACTCCACACAGTGGATCCAAACTGGGAATCGAATCTGGATCCCTGGCGCTGTGAGGCAGCAGTGCTAACTACTCTGCCACCTGGCTCAGTATGACTTCAGCTGTATGTTCCTCAACAATGGCAGAGTATTGTACTCGAGAAAAGCTCTATGAAATATTAATATTCAGAAAACTAGCCATGAACAGATGTTGCAGCTACACTGATTTGACTCCAATAAGTTGTACAAAATTCTTAAAAACACATATGAGGTTAGGATTTGGAGAAAGGAGCAGGAATACTAACATTACAAATAGATTCATCCATTCTAAACTCTGAAAAAATTATTTACCTCAGGACTATCTGCTTGAGGTCCCTTTTCCAAAACATTTGCAGAAAATGCAGAGTTCAGTAAAACACCAAATGACAAATATCTGCTATCCTTGTGTTTGGGAGGATGTGCATTTATTGGCCACTGAATGAAAGGAACACAAAAAGGTCTGTTAATACAAAGGCAAATGCAATTTTACTATGCTGTATAAATTGGTAAATCTCCATTTCTGTAGGTCAAGATATGGAGATGCCAATGTGACCTGGACACAGTGAAAAGTTTCACAACACCAGATTAAAGTCCAACAGGTTATTTGGTAGCACGAGCTTTTGGAGCGCTGATTCTTTATAGGTCAATGATAGAGTTTCACTTTCATTATTCAGTACAGTGCTTGTTCACAATATTTTTTGCTCTAACACATTGATGTCATTCAAACACACAAAATTCTCAAAACAAGGATGATACAAGACCCCATTATCCCTGTAACATTTTATTTTGAACTGTATGCCATCTCTACAGTAGTGAACAAAATTGATATGGACTTTTTCAATATTTAAGGACAGTAGCTTTCAATGTATTTAAATTGAGTATACTTTATGTTTACAAAAAGAGTTAGAGATGGAAGTATTTTTAAGTTTTTAATTACAATGGTGCTCTAAGGTAAAATGGATATGCATTTATACAGCATCAGCAGTCATCCCACATAAGCCTTGATTGTGAGAATCTGCTTACCCCTCAACAACAGCCTACCTTTGCCAGTCTCCACACTCCAACATTCCAAAAAGGGAGTACACTGAACCCACAACCAGGAGTGGAAACCATGATTCTTGCTCCAATTAATCAACTAATTCAGTTGACTGGGGATCGAGCCTGGATCTTTCTCGTCCGAAGCATCACTAAAGCAACACTGTAGAGCTCAGTCTGGCCATCAACCTGTCTTTTAACATACATTGTGCAGCAGTCTCTAGAGGATAACTCAGAACTGCAAAATTCTGTCCCTTCCTGTGAAGCCAACAGATAGTCAACGCAGGTTGCTGTTTAATTCATTCGGGGCACAAATTTCCCACTTGGTGTCAATCCACAGATGTTACCAAGAAAGGCTTTTGCAGGTTGCCTTGACTGAGATTGTCTCACTGAATGGGCGTGTCCAATATTTCCCTTATTCTTCTACTTGATTGTTTTTTTTCTCCAACTGAGTTATTTACCACAAGCCCACATGACATAGGAGCAGAATTAGGCCACTCGGCCCATTGAGTCTAGTCTGCCATTCAATCATGGCTGATATTTTTCTCATCCCCATTCTCTTGCCTTTTCCCCATAACCTCCAGTCCTCTTATTAATCAAGAGCCAATCTCTGTCTTAAAGATACTCAATGACCCGGTCTCCACAGCCTTCTGCAGCGAACAGTTCTACAGATTCACCGCTCTCTGGCTGAAGAAATTCCGCCTCATCTCTGTTTTAAAGGATCATCCCTTTAGCACTTTGGTTCTAGTTTTCCCTACTAGTGGAAACATCCTCTCCAGGTCCACTCTATCCAGGCCTCGCAGTGTCCTGTAAGTTTCAATAAGATGCCCCTTCATCCTTCTAAATCCAACAAGCACAGACCCAGAGTCCTCAACTGTTCCTCATACGACAAGCTCTTCATTACAGGGATCATTCTTGGAACCTCTTCTGGACTCTTTCCAAAGCCAGCACATCCTTCCTCAGATACAGGGCCCAAAACTGCTCACAATACTTCAAATGGGACCTGACTGGCGCTTTACACAGCCTCAGAAGTACATCCCTGCTCTTGTATCCTAGCCATCACAACATGAATGCTAAGATTACTTTTGCCTTCCTAACTGCCAACTGAACTGGCACGTTAATCTTAAAAGAATCTTGACCACGCTTTGTGTTTCTGATTTCCCAAGCACTTTCTCATTTAGAAAATAGACTATGCCTCCATTCCTCCTTCCAAAGTGCATAACTTTACATTTTTCCCCCCATTGTATTCCATCTGTGACTTCTTTGCCCACTCTTCTAACCTGTCCAAGTCCTTCTGCAGCCCCCCCTGTTCCTTCAGTACTACCTGATCCTCTACATATTTTTGTATCATCTACAAACTTTGCAGTAGTGTCTTCAGTTCTTTCTTCCAAATACAAGGTGAAATACTGTGGTCCCAGCATCAACCCCTGAGACACACCACTAGGCACTGGCTGCCGTCCTGAGAAAGGCATCTTTATCTACACTCTCTGCCTTCTGCCAGTTAACTAATCTTTTGTCCATGTCAGGAACTTACATTTAACACCATGCAGCTCTTAACTTATTTCACAGTCTCTTACGCAGCACCTTGTCAAAGGCCTTTTGGAAATCTGAATAAATCGCATTCACTGGTTCTCCTTTATCTAGCTTCCTTGTTACCTTCTCAAAAACTCCAGATTTGTCAGATGTGACCTCCCCTTGATAAAGCCGTGCTGACTCAATCCTATTTTATCATGCATTTACAAGTATTTCACGATCCCATCTTTAGTAATGGACTCTTCAGAGGATGTTGAGAATCAACCAAATGCTTGGAACTGGAGTCCACCTGGAGCAACTTAAGTACCAGGTTCCTTTCCCTGGGTTATACAAATGAAACGACAATCCAACAGCTTTTCTGGTCATGTTTAAATTGTTAGTCCACAAATACAAATTTCACAATTTTCTATCATAGGGTTTGACCTCATGATCTGTCATCATCGATCAGGTTAGTGCTCTCACCCTCAATACTCAGAGCAATTAATTAAGCTACAACTGAACTACTGAAAACAATAAATGAACATATCAGCTACTAGATTTTGCTTTCCTTTAATGTAATGAAAAAAGGGTGAATTCAACAACATTTTAGAAGTGAATGAATAAGAATGAAAGCAGTTGCAGCCCATGAGCAAGAAGTCACTATTCACTACACTAAAATAACTGGAAATATAATTTGGAATATATACAATTAACGCTCCTCAACTCAAGTGGTCTTAAGATGTTAATGAACAAGATCGCTGGACTTACTTCAGGTATTTGAAGGAGAGAATGAGCGAGGAGATGAATCCGCTGCCCCAATCCACGCGTTAATAGTGAAAGAAGGTGCGGTAAGATTGCCACAACATAGTTACCCCCATGATCAATCAAGTCATTGAGCAGTTTCATCTTCTTACAGCCTTCCTGCAGCTTGACCAGGTTCTTCAGACTATCAAGAAATATTTTTTAAATGTGAAATTGCTCCTGCACAAAATATCCACAGCCTTTTAGCCAAAATCAAATGTAGTGCTGACATGCCGCGCTTGGTTGAAGTCATTAGGTTACATTACAGCTTCATTTGAAACGATTTTTAAAAGCGGCATCTCGGCCTTTTGGCTAAGATGCAAATGAGATCAAGCCTTGGAGGAGAGTTATGCCTGCTCCAATCAGCTTGGATCATGTAGATCAAGCCCAGGACAGGAGGTGACAGCCCTGTCTTGTCAGCTTGAATTGGGATTGTCTCAACTTGTTGAGACTCTGAATTAGACTTGATTTGTTTAAATTGGAAAAGAAACAAAAAAAAAAAAAAGTCCTCACAATCTGGCCCAAATACGATTTGAAAAAAAACTGTTCTTACTGGAAGACATGGTCAAATGTTTGAATCAGGGGCTTGGGAGTCATCAAAAGCATTTCAAATCCATCCACTGCCTTGTTGTCGAGAGCTTCCATTGACTTCTGTGCTTCATCTTGAATCTGGGAGATTACCAGACAACAGAAAATTAACTGACAGGTCCTGATATGATAGAAATTCACATACACAGGAACAATGACTATTGTGAATCAGTTGCTGGTTACCAATGATTTATTTCTTTAGTCCTGTCACATCTGTTTCTAGATAAGACTTCACTAGTTACACAGTTAAGAATCACGCTCCTGCTGCAGGGAGGTCAGAGAATTTGGCAGTCAAATCTCTGTTCAGTGTGGCAGGATGGGAAAGTCCCGCTGGCATGAATGGTGATTAGATTCCAATTACTGGATTTGAGCAGTACGTTATCTTCTATTGGTCCCCTGCTTCAGTTGCTCCCACACACAGCAAGTGTCCAAACAAATGGCAATATTTTTCTAGAGGCTTGTCAATGATACTAGATAGATGACCACGGGGAAAACAGGGAGGTTGGACAGGTGAGGTGCCTACTACTTTTTTTTAATCTCTTTACAGATGAGTCATGTAGCGGGAGAGCGAGAGGAACATTAAACATACGGATCACAAGTCAATAGCATTTCCAGTGCACCACATGTACTGACACTGAATGTTTTATTGACTTGATCTCTCTTCCTGGGAGAGGATTTCAAGCTGTTCTACTATCCCACAAAACACTGCTCTTACACAAACATATTCTTGCCTGTAATAGGTTGATGACTGATTCTCCCAATACCTTAGTAAGAAGTCTGACAACACCAGGTTTAAGTCCAATCGATTTATTTGATAGTAAACTCACAAGCTTTCGAGGCTGTCCTCTTCGTCAGGTGAATGAGGTATTCTGGTCTCAAACAGCACATATAACAGCTTACCAACACCTTAACAGATTTGCATTCAACAAACAAAAGCAAGTTTATAGTCTAGGTTGATGTGAGGGGTGAGGCCAAGTCTCAATTTGCAGAACCAACTGCAAATACTGCATAGGAGTTCAGCATTGGAGGGACGGATGGAGTGAGGCACTGGCTTGCCTGAAGGCACTTGGCTCTGTTCTCCTCAATTTGATAAGAGATCTCTCCATTTGGATATGTCCAAGGTTGTTTTTTTGCCCTCCACGTACTGGGACCCAGCTGTGAGGTAGTATTTCAGATTGCCTTTATATGTAAGTTTGGGTTGTCCCATGGTGCAGGTTCCCATGATCAACTAACAACTGAATACTGCCTTTGGTGTGCAGAAATCCTCCATGTGACTGACCAGTGAAACTCAGCTCTGAGGAGCAGGGTCTCGCTGCCAAGTATGCAGCATGTTACGGAATCTCAGTGCTGGGGATTTTGTCTGGCCAGTTGATGTTGCAAGCAGATCTTAGTCAGTGTTGGGAACAACGTATGACTTGAAATTTAAATTATATTTGTAGGTTAAGAAAGGTGGAATATAGTTCTAGTTCCATTTAGAGTTTTTGGAGAGCTAGGTGCCAGTAAGTCTGAAAGCCCTGTTTATTTTCGTGCATTTTTATTGATCTGAAGTAAAGCAGCGGGTTACAAAGTGGTTAGTAGTTTAGAGAATTTAAGAGAAAAAAAAAGCATAAAAACAGAAAAAAAAACTCTTCTGCTCAATGACTGGGGTCCGTTGTCCACAGAAAATGATAGAAGGGCAGGACAGCCATTGCGTTTTTGTCGGAGAATCAAGGCAGGGGTTCTCAACTCTCCAGTAAGACTGTCAGAGATCAGAGTTTAAGATACTCATGTTCACTCTGAAGTTGAAGTAATTGCGAGTTTAGATTGTGCTTTTTGGGCATCTCAGGGAGAGATACCAGCAAGGAATAAAGCATCTAGTGAACGGTCAGAAATCCGCCAGAAGAGCTATTTACAGCTGAGCCAGAGAGTCCAAGTAGTAAGTCTTGGTACTGAGACAGTAGTAAATCTTCACTGGAGTTGTCTGCAAGGGTATTGCTGGGATAAAAGGAACTTTTTTTCCATTTGTGTGAGACATGAGCGTCACAGGCTGGCCAACATTTATTGCCCAAGGGCAATTGAAAGTCAACCACAATGCTGTGGCTCTAGAGTCACACATTGGCCAGGTCAGATAAGGACAACGGATTTCCTTCCCTAAAGGACATTAGTGAACCAAATAACATGAATAATACGAGTTTGGTTCATTTGATGGCATTTTTGTGTTGAAATCTTTCCAATCTTTTGGTCAAGTTTTCTTACTTAATAAATGATTTATGTTTGTGCCCAAGTGCACCATCAGATTCTTGTGAAATGGCTCAATAATTGAACTGCATGGTTTCTAAATACAATAAAGTGAGGATCCAAGAAGCCAGGTTTCATTCTAGGATTGGAAATCGACGATAAGATATTCACGCTCATAAAGCAGTGACACAAGAACCACTGCCTGATGGACTTGGATCTTTGTTGAGATGAACTCAATGCTCTTTCCAAAGAATGTGAATGAGTCTGCAAAACGCTGAGCTTGCTTTTGCCAGTTGATTGCGTCATCCAGTGTAGTATCGCTAGAGAAGATATTCCCCAAGATAACAAAACTTCCACATTGAATGGAGGGATATGTTGTTGATAGTAACCATGAGGAGTCTGTGACCTAGGTGAGTTTGATACCAGATCACTGTCAACTTCAGACTTATCATGAAGCCAAGGTGTTCTAAGACGAGACCAAAGCAATCAGCAAGCAGCTGAATCTCCTTCAAATGTGTTATTGGTGTATTCGTCCACAAACAAGGGTTTGCTTAGTAGTTGTCAAATCACCTTTGTGTAAGTCTTGAGCTTTTGCAAGTTGAAGAGGTTGCAGTCTGACCTGAATTTGAACTCGTGCTCCTGCATCACAATGTTTGAGTGAGCACAGCTAAGAAATACATGGTAAACAAAGCTGGAGCCAGTTTCAGCTACTGGTGAAAGGAAGAGCATCCAATGACCTATCGCTTTGCAACACACTGGCCATCATGCCATTGCTAAATGAGCAAATGACACTGAACATCTTTTTAGGCAGCCATATTTGGACAGAATATTCCATAGGCCTTCCCGGTTTAAAAACCTTGGTCAGGTCAATGATTAGCATATAGGAGGGTCTTTATCCTGTTTGCCCTAAGGGGGAATCACCGAGGGAGAGCTGGAGACATCCAACCCACGAGGAGCCGAGCCCCCCAGTCAGAAGGGGCATTCCGAAGAAGCTGCTTCCCCACCTTCTAGCCTGATATCAAAGCCAGTGAAGTTTTCTATTTTCCACCCTCACTTATCCGGCGGCTGTCAGACTGAAAATTGAGGCTGGGTGGGAAAGGGTCCTTAAATGGCCACTTAAGGCTTTAATATGGACGAGTTTCCAATCCAAAACTTTGTGTTCCCACTATAACATCACATCTGGGTTGGGACAAGTGGTATCCCAGAAGGAATCCCATCCATGCAATTTCACACCATCTAACCTTCAGGGGTTACCCTGTGCACAACAAGGACAAGCTCCAATTTGTACTCAAACTTTCTGTTAACGCAAAGAATTACTGATCTATGTTGAGTTAGCTGATCTCATCAGCGTGGCAACAGAGGCGTGTCGGCAGCAACTTGATCCCTGCCCCAATTCATCTTTCAGTGTTTCTCACTGAGCAAATAGGAAGGCAGTGGACAAGGCCATTGTTAGACAGAGTTGAGGTCCATCGCCTATCCTCCATATAGCCAATCACCTTACTGAAAAGTTATTCTTCTGCAAGTACATAGAACAGTACAGCACAGTACAGGCCCTTTGGCCCTCAATGTTGTGCCAAGCTACATCTGAACACAAGATCAAGCTATCCCACTCCATATCATTCTGGAGTGCTCCATGTGCCTATCCAATAACAACTTGAAAGTTCCTCAGGTGTCCGACTTCAGTATCACAGCCCAAATACTCTGAGTAAAGAACCAACGTCGGGCATCCGGCCACCATGAACCTTATAGTTATGCCTCCTAACAGCCATTCCAAAAGCAAGTGGAGGCAGCCTTGGGTAATTACACCTTAGAATGGGCCAACATCTTCAGCAGTGGAGAACAACAAATTTGGAGGAGAGAGGTAGAAGCAGACAGTGTATTAAACTATTAAATACCAAATCCAGTATTCCCACATTCTCCTCACCTTGCCTAATATAGCTGACTTCATAAAACTTCTCAGAGCAGTTTTGTTTTAAAATCAGATCCAACACACAATGAACAAGACTTGCCAGTGGTGCTGAGTATTTTACCTGCTTGTATTTGCTTGCAGTCATCTCTGCGCAGAGGTTTACAAATCCTGAGGGATCCACAAATACAACTTCAAAAGCCTGATGGAAATCTGGAAGTGATGGCTGTGGAAGAAAGATTAACAAGTTTCAATAAATTACATCTCAATTCAAACTTATCAACTTACACTTCTGTCCCCGTTGACCTCAAGTTAAGGCAACCAAATTCCCACAAAATGACAATAGTTTAGTTAGATAACTAAATAGATTACTGTATCATCGACTTTAAAGTAAACAACAGTATTTCAAAAATGTGTAAAATCATAGAATCCTTACAGTGCAGAAGGCGGCCATTCGGCCCATCATGTCTGCACCGACCACAATCCCACCCAGACCCCTATCCCCCGAACCCCATGCACTTACCCTAAATAGTCCCTCTGACATAGAGGCAATTTAGCATGGCCAATCCACCTAATCTGCACATCTTTGGAAGAAAGAGGAGCACCCAGAGGAAACACATACAAACACAGGCAGAACAAGCAAAGTCTGTATAGACAGTGACCCAAGCCGGGAATCGAACGCTGGCTGTGAGGGCGCAGTGCTAACCACAGTGCCACCCCATACACTTAATCTCATAAAAAAAGAGTTTCATTGTACACATCAAAATCATTAGCACAAACTATTAAGGGGTGATTTATCAAATACTTTAGAAATCATTAACAAATTCAGGAGGTCACATACAGAAAAGCTGTGTCCTCTGGTGAAAGAAATCTCAAACATGAAGGCATAATCTTTCAACAAGAACCAGGATATTTAGGAGTCAATCACAAAGCACTTTTTCCCACAAAGTAGTCAGTGGAAATCTGAATTTCACTCCCCCAAAAAGATTCAGGGTGATGGATGAATTGAAATTTTGAAGACAAAGATCCATAACATTTTGTCAGGTGGGAGTATGACAGGCAGCATAGTAGTTAGCGCTGCTGCCTCACTGCGCCAGGGACCTGGGTTAAATTCCCAGCTCAGGTCACTGACTGTGTGGAGTTTGCATATTCTTCCTGTGTCTGCGTCGATTTCGTCCAGATGCTCCCACAATCCAAAAATGTGCAGGTTAGGTTGACTGCCATGTTAAAATGTGTGTGTGTGTGTGTGTGTGTGTGTGTGTGTGTGTGTGTGTGTGTGTGTGTGTGTGTGTGTGTGTGATAGGATGGGTTTATAGTCGGTGCAGACACAATGGGCCACACGGCCTCCTTCTGCACTGTTCGGATTCTACGATTCAACGATACGAAAGGATGTGGAACAAGGGCTGGGAAGTGAAGTTGAGATCAACCATGATCCAAGCAAATGGTGGAACAAGCTCATGAGCTAACATGATTGAACTGGTCGAGTAAGATAATGCACATGATGTTGTCTTCTGATAAAATCTCAGCAGAGCAGATGGGATCCAAAAAGCAAGTGTTAAGTTCAATCCAAAATTGCTTCAGTGGGAAAAAACAGAGTAACAGTTTAAGGCTGTCTTCGTGCTTGAAAGACTGTTCCAAAGGAGTTATGCAGGACTCCAGCTGTGGCCTAACCACTGCTTTATATAACTGCAGCACAACCTATCTGCTCGTATACTCCATCCCTCGAGTAATAAAGAAGAGTGTTGCTTCTTAACCACTTTATCTGCCACTCTGTTACTTTCAGGAATCTCTGGATGTGCACTCCAAGATCCCTTCACATCTCTATGGTTCCAGCCAGTGTTTCCCTTAAGCTGCACAGCTACGTGGCAATGCATCACACCAAAAGATCCAATACAGGCCACAGCAAAATCAGTTTCAAGTTATTGTGCGTGTGCTTCAATTGCACAAAGAAGTTGCAAGGGACTGCACACTTCAATAAATTGTCCACCAAATTCCAAAAGAAACATTAAAGGGCCTGCGTCCATCACTTTTCACTGTACATAGCAATGCTTTATGCAAAAGCATAATGAAGAAGATACAAATCTTGACCACATGGTTGATAATGAGGAGGATAGCTGTAGACTGAAGAGAGATATCCATGGACTAGAGGTGGACAGAAAAGGGGCAAATGGGAATTCAATCGAGAGAAAATTGAGGTAACACGCTGGAGCACAAACAAAGCAAGGGAATAACAATAAATGGTAGGATACTCTGTACCTTAGAGGTACACAGGGACGTTGAAGTGCATGTCCAGAGATCCCTAAAGGTAACAGAACAGTGCCAGATAATTTTGTGACCCAAAGCACAAAGACTGAACAATTTAATGTAATCACAATGCAAATACTTTATAAAAAGTCCCTTTTCCAATTTAAAGAATCACACAGGCTGTCCAGAGCTATTTGCACTGATTACATCACTGCACATCTACTATTTAAAAAAAAAAGACCTTACCACTGAGTCATCAGTGTCCTGGAAAAGGCTGATGCCATCGCGAGTGAGATCCGTTAAAGCTAAACAAAATTAAAAGCAAGAGAAATTGAAAATCTCCTATGAAACTGCCTATAACCTTTATGATGTGGAGATGCCAGCATTGGAGTGGGCACAGTAAGTAGTCTCACAACACCAGGTTAAAGTCCAACAGGTTTATTTGGAATCACAAACTTTCAAAGCATTGCTCCTTCATTAGCGATGACATTCCGAAAGCTCACGTTTCCAAATAAATCCGTTGAGTTTAACCTGGTGTTGTGACACTTCTTACAATAATCTTTATACCTTTGGAACCTTTTTTTTTTTTTACAATTTTTGTTAATTTACCATTCATATTCAATTCTTTCTTTATCTGTTCTTTGGCTCACCTTTTCTGTTGCTCCCAATTCTCAATTTCCAGCAACTTCATATATTTGGCCTTTCCTTTAAATCTTTTACGAACCTTAAGTTCCTTTGTTAGGCACAGTTAACTGACTTTTCTTTTTGAGATTAATGCATTAATTATTTGTACCCAGATGCCAGTGCTGGTCTGGACACTCGCTGCATTTTTTTTCTGGCCTTTATACGCACAATTCATTCTAGAATTTACATTTCATGAGATGCTGTCTGAAATTTTGTCGACATTGCAGTGCAAAACAAATATCTACCAGTTTCCAGAACTCATTAAAACTTTGTGCTTGCATCATATGTGCCCTGTACTGACCTCAGTGTAATGAAGTGATAGGTGGAGGTAGAGACATGGTGCATGAGTCACAAAGTTAATCAGAACAGCAGCTGATTAAAAAGGCAAATGGAATATTGCCATTTATTGCAAAGGAAATGTAATATAAAAATAGGGTTGTTTTGCTACAGTTGTACAGGGCGTAGGTGGGACCAGATCAGCATAAAGTTCTGGTCTTATTTGAAAAGGAATAGAATGGTCTTAGAAGCAGTTCAGAGATGGCATACTTTATTTATACTTGGAATGGGTTGGTGGTCGGTTGTGAGGGAGTTTAAAGGAATGAGAGTTACCTTATTGAAACATATAAGGTTTGACAGGATAAGTGCTAAGGTGATGTTTTCCCTTGTGGGACAGACTAGAGGAGGAGAATTTTTCTCTCTCAGGATAGTCATGAGTCTATGGAAACCTCTTCCCCAGAAAACTGTGGATCCAATGTCACCATATATTGTTATGGCAGAGGTAAATAGTTATTAACTATTAAGTAAGTCAAAGATTATTGGATTAGGTAGTAACCTGGAGTTGAGGCCAGAGTCAGATCAGCCATGACCTTACTGAAGGTAGGGCAGGCTCAAAGAGCCAAGTGGCCTAATCCTGCTCCTAATTCATATGTTCTAAAGCACTTCACAGATCATTCTCACTGAGGGACATTAGAAATGACAGTCCTGGTCTAAGTCCAAGAAATCAACTAGTTTTACCAGTGAAGAATTTAATCTGCAAAGTTAAGAGTTTTACTTACCCAAGAACTGAAGGACATTACGCAGTACCTGGTATCCACTCATCATTTTGTTCAGTTTACGTTTAGAAAGCAAATATGCCACCAGCATTGAAACAAGAAATCCATTCAGACAACCATAGCCCTAAAGAAGCAAAATATTTGTTTTTAAACTCTTGAACTAAATGTCAAAAACCATTTTTTTTCCCCTGAATAAGCATTTCAATAGATACAGAACTATTATCTAATATTGACTAAAAAAAAAAATGCTCAGTGGGACTCAATCTCTTAGGTTAAAAAAAAGCTGAACTCACTAAAAGGCTGCAAATCTTAATAAAATGCAATTTTATGTTTTTAACTCATTTAAGGGACATGGGTGTTGTTGGCTGGGCAAGCATTTATTGCCCATCCCTGGATGCCTATGGGCAGTTGAGAGTCAACCACATTGCTGTGGCTTTAGAATCACATATAAGCCAGATCATGTAAGGACAGCATATTTCCTTATCTAAAGGATGAGGTTTTCCGACAATGGTTTCATGGTCATCAGTAGATTCCTATTTCCAGATTTTTAATGAATTCAAATTCCACCATCTGGGTTTCTAGCCCAGGTGCCCAGAACATTAGCTGAGTTTATGGCTTAATAGTTTAATGATAATATGACTAGGCCATTATTGATCCCCACATTTCCCAGTTTTGTTTTTATTCTTTCACAGGATAGTCAAGGAGCGGCAATATAGCTCCAAATCAGGATGGTGTGTGGTTTGGAAGAGAATTTTCTGGTAATGGTGTTCTCAAGCATCTGGTGCCTTATACTTGTAGGTCATAATGGTCACCGGTTTGTAAGGTTTGTTAAAGAAAGCTCCTTCATTCTCAAAGGTTTAAATCAACGGCGCTATCAGCAGCCATATTACATTGAAATATCAGAGAATTTAGTTGTGATTTTATTGAACATCAGTTTCCCATCGACATGCATCAGTTAAAGATGGTAGGGCCTGGAGAAGCAACAGTCTTTCCATCAACCAGTACTTTACAATTCCAAAACTATTTTAAACAGTGATAAAATTTACCATAGCTAGGGTCAATTTAACATCAAAGTTCATGTAAGATCAAAGAGGTGCAGCATCATACCTTGTCCAACTCCCTCTGATGGAGCCACACTTTAAGAAGTCCAATTCCATCTATCATTCCCGGGAAATCAGTGGCAGCACTGAAGAGGAAATGAAGATGTTTTTCCATTACTAGATCAACGAGTATGGTGTTATTATAATGAGGCGTTGGAGGTTCGTCATTGTCTGAAAATATAAATCATCTCCGTTAGCTGATTTCAGCAAAAAAGCATCTCATCTTTTGGCTCATGTTGTAAATACAGTGCCCATCTTGAAACAAGATCCAGGTGACAGAAGTAGAAAATCAGCCCTGTCCTGACTGATGTCTTGTGACTGTTCTTGCCTTTGAACATCAGGTGAGGAACAATCAAGCTGTGCTACTACATACACCATTACAAAATAGTTCTCATAACTACTGCTAAAGCTCATACCCCAGAGGTACCAGGGAGAAGGCAGCAACTGTGGAATCAATTTTCAGCACTAATTGACAACCTAACATAAAAATATACTGTCCTTTCACTTTTTTCAGAATGAATGCTGCCAGAAAAGTTTATTTATTAGTGTCGCAAGTAGGCGGACATTAACACGGCAATTAAGTTACTGTCAAAATCTACTAATGGCCATTCTCTGGCGCCTATTCGGGTACACAGAGAGAACTTAACATGGCCATTGCACTTAACCAGCACGTTTTTCAGACTGTGGGAGGAAACTGGAGCACCCGGAGGAGACCCACGCAGGCAAAGGGAGAATGTGCAAACTCCACACACACCCAAGCCAGAACTCAAACCCAGATCCCTGGCGCTGTGAGGCAGAGTGAATCACTGTTAACAAGAAGAAATGAGGAAACATTAACTAAAATATAAGCCAAGTTGTAGAGATTGGAGAGAGGCTCAAGCTAAACTTCTTTATCCTCTCTGTCCCTAAGCAGGGATGTTTCTAATTGTTGTAAAACTAGGTTGAGGCCAAGTTCTCCAAAACCCCCAATCTGTGCAGTCCAATTTTGTCAGTAATTCGTGGAAAACTCTCATTTATGATTAACTCAGAAAGTTAGTTTATTTCACATTCAATCCTTTTTTCTGGGGAGGTGTGGGTGGTGGTGATTAGCAGCTAACTATCATCTTCCCAAGGGCAATTTACAATGGGCAATAAATGTTGGCCTAGTGACACACACATCCTGTAAGTGAACAGAAAAGGAATAGAAGGGAGTTTCACAAATATGGGGAAAAAACAATTAAAGAACCTCAAATTATTAGTTCACATGATTTCCAGAGAGTCCAGAAATTCAAGTCCAGAGGGAATTAATTTCCTTTGTGGACGGATTCAGTTCAGAGAAGTCACTGGTTGGAGAGAGCAGGACGGAAGTCCATTAAATCGAATGATGACACAGCACAATGTGGTTTCTAAATATAGACTGTTAAATACAGTTTGTTTGGCAGGCTGGATGTTTTTAAGAATGAAGTAGACTTTGAGTAATTGAGGGATGGTGCCCAGCTGCTGAGTTAGTTAGGAGTCTTGCTGCTATCCTTTGCAGGTTGCAGATAATCAGCAAACTGCTTATTTTTTTAAATTCATTCCTGGAACACGGACATTGCTGGCTGGCTAGCTCAGTATCTATTGTTCATCCCTAGACACCCTTGAAGTTGATGGTGAGCTGCCTTCCTGAAACTTGGGGAGTGGGGGGTGGATTCCAGGATTTCAACCCAGCAACTGCAAAGAAACAATGAAATATTTCCAAGTCAGGACAGTGAGTGGCTTGAAAGGGAACTTGCAGATGGTGGTCCCATGTATCTGCTGCCCCTGTTTCACAGTTCACAACAGATTTCAAAATGGTCACTTAGGTCATGCGACCTCCAACCTCCACAATGATTTCAAAAGGGACGTTTATCTGGTGCCAAGTCTGGTCTTTGTTTTATGGCTTATAATGTCCCAATCATTAATCTCTGATTACAAGCTTACCCTCTGCTGGAAGGGTAAGCTTATAAAGGTGCAAGTGGCATCCATTTTCCCCTCGTTGGCTCACTTTGAAACGGACAGCACCAAGTGAGCGACATATGAACAACAAATCACATCCATTAGAGTTGGTTTTGAATGCTTAGCAAGTTGGCTTGGGAGGCAATGCTGCTATGGAACTGTCACTGGATTTGGAGGATCCTGTGAAGGCACCACTGATGCTACTGTTCCAGTGCTTTGAGCCATCTAAGAACATAAGAAATATGAGCATGAGTAGGCCATACAGCCCCTTGAGCCTGCCCTGCCATTCAATAAGATCATGGCTGACCTTTAGTGGTTCAGTACCACTTTCCCACTTTCTCCCCGTAACCCTTAATTCCCTTGTCAATTAAAAACCTATCCAATCTTGACTTAAACATATTCAGCGAAGAGGCCTCCACCACCTCATCAGGCAGAGAATTCCAAAGATTCACCACCCTTTGCATGAAGAAACCCCTCCGCAACTCCGATCTGAACCGTTCTTCCCCCCCCCCCACCTCCTCCTCCAATCTTGAGGCTGTGCCCTCTAGTCCTGCTATCTTTGCTAAACGGGAAGAATCTCTCAACCTCTACCCTATCCATCCCCTTCATTATCTTATACGTCTCTATAAGATCCCCTCTCAGCCTTCTAAACTCCAACGAGTACAAACCTAGCCTATTCAGTTTCTCCTCATAATCCAATGCCCTCATCTCCGGTATCAGCCTAGTAAACCTTCTCTGCACGCCCTCCAAGGCCAATATATCCTTCCTCGAATGAGGCGACCAAAACTGCACACAGTACTCCAGCTGCAGCCTCACCAGCATCCTGTACAGCTGCAACAGAACCTCCCCACTTTTATATTCTATCCCCTTAGCTATATTGCATTCACCTTCTTAATCACCTGCGGCACCTGCATACTGTGTTTTTGCGATTCGTGCACAAGGACCCCCAGGTCCCTCTGCACCGTCACATGCTGTAGCTTTTCTCCATTTAAATAGTAATTCTTCCTACCATTATTCCTACCAAAGTGGATAACCTCACATTTGCTAACATTATACTCCATCTGCTAGGTCCTCGCTCACTCACTCAACCTATCCAGATCCCTCTGCAGGCTTTCCACACCTTCCACGCAATTTGCTTTTCCACTCATCTTCATGTCATCAGCAAATATTGTCACCCTGCACTCTGCCCCTTCCTCCAGATCATCTATGTAAATGGTAAATAGTTGAGGCCCCAGCACCGAACCTTGCGGCACTCCACTAGTCACCAGCTACCAATCAGAATAGCACCCATTAATACCTACCCTCTGCTTCCTATTAGAGGACCAATCCTCTATCCAGTCTAACATCCTACCCCCAACTCTCTGCACCTTAAGTTGTCTGCTGTAAGTTGTCCAAGTCTCTAATGAAGTAAGGGCTGTGGGGATCTCAGTTGGGTAAATCTTGACCTTAATCTCAGGTTTGAGATCCTGGTCCTCAAAATTCTCTTTTCCTTAAATCAATTAAAGGCTGGACTAGCACATTGGAGGCAATGATGAATTTCACCTATTACAGGGCATTACAGTATGAAAATTACTGTGGGAGCAGATTGGAAGAGGACCTTGACTTTCCAGGTGTCAAGCAAAAAGCCCATTTTCTCATATGCTACAGAGGAGGAGTTAACATTGACGTGGAACGCAGATTCTGAGTAAGCGCTCACACAACCACCATCCGTACACAGAAGCTCTCCGACTGAGGTTGGATTAATTCTTGTTTCGGATTGGAGGCAACTTATGTTGAAGTTTCCCATCAGTTCTATGGGTAGCCTCCACACTTGTGGCTAGTTTGCTGGGGGTGAGTTACAGTACTCCAGTGAGAAAAATGGAGCAGAGAGTTGATGCAATGATACAGCCTCGATGGACCCCAGATTTCACTGAGATAAGGTCTGTGGTTGTTCCACAGGTGAAGATCACAACTTGCACGTCATTATGGAATAGACAGACGATGGCAACCCATTTCAGACAGCAGCCAAATTTGAGAAGGATTCTTCATAAACATTCATGGTCGACCAAGTCAAAGATTTTTGTGAGGTCAGAAAAGGCCATGCACACCAAACAGTGCTGAGTCTTGCAATAAATAGACCCTTGGTAAACAATAAGTTTCAGGGGATTGAGTTTTGCAAGGAAATTCAAGTTCAAAGCTGAATCACCTTTGAAAGTCAACAGAATGTTATTTACTGAATATACTGACTGTTCCCAAAATTCAAATCGCACTGTGCTTGGGCAGTACTGTGGCACAGTGGTTAGCACTGACACCTCACAGCACCAGGGATCCAATTTCAATTCCCAGCCTGGGTCACTACCTGTATAGAGTTTGCATATTCTCCCTGTGTCTGCACAGGTTTCCTCTGAGGGCTTGGGTTTTCTCCCACAGTCCAAAGATATGAGAGTTACGTGGACTGGCCATGGTAAATTGCCCCTTAGTCTCCCGGGATGCAAAGGTTAGAGGGATTAGCGGGGTAAATATGTGGGGTGACAGGGATAGGGTTCTGGATGGGATTGTGGTCGGTACAGACTCGATGAACTAAAGGGCCTCCTTCAGCACTGTAGGGATTCGATGATTCTATGAATCACTTGTGATGGATTGAATAGATTTCAGTAATTCCAACTGCTTTGTCTGACAACCCAATGCAACAACCAGCAACTGAATATTACAGTCTATGATAAAAATAGAAAGATTGGAGGTACTCTGACAGATTAGATGCAGGCAGGAACATTAAAGCAACATTGCTACAGGCTTTGTAAACATATCAGCCACTTAGATAGAATTTTCTCTGAAGGTAGTCACGATACTGCCCTGTCTAAAACAGGACAGGCAAGGCATGAGCACTGACCGCATTAACATTATTCCTTTACAGTCACCAGAGAAGAAACACAAAACAAAAGCAAAATACTGCAAATACTGAAAATCTGAAATAAAAACTGAAACTGCTGGAAAAACTTAGCAGGTCTGGCATCATCTGTGCATAAAGAAATAGATCTTTGGAGTCCAGAGCTTTCTCCCCTTGCGTTTTGGCTGCTGGTTGACACATTCCTACGTTCCCCATTGAGACACAATAAGGTCTGCAAGCTCCCTCATCCCTTATCCCAAGAATTCTTTATTCAGCTGCCCCATCCACAAAGCATAGCACTGAGAACAAAATGCAGCCAATTCTTGAGTCAGGTCAGCCATCAAATTCTTCCCAATGACAACAATCTCATGCTGTGGAGGCAACACACAATTCCTGGCTGCACATCTTGTTACTGTCAATCTCTCATTCAGGGAGCCTGATTTCTCACTACAATCACTTTGACAATCTCAGCAAAATAAACTTCATAATCAATTACTTTTGAAGTTACGTGACTATTAGTTTGTAGGCAAACATAACTGTGCATTTGGACATAGGAAAGCCTCATCAACAAATAGATGATTAGTTAATCTGTGCTGTTGGTGAATGAGTTCCTTTTTTTTTTTAAATAACGGCCAAGAAATTGGGAGATATCCCTATTTTTGGCCTGCAAATGCGTTTTTCTGAACAGAGAAGGTTCCATTTGACTGCTCCCTCAGAGGGCAGCACAATGGCACAGTGGTTAGCACTGCTGCTTCACAGCGCCAGAGACTTGGATTTGATTCCCAGCTTGGGTCACTGTGCGGAGTTTGCACATTCTCCCTGTGTCTGCATGGGTTTCCTCCCACAGTTTGAAAGACATGCTGGGTAAATGCATTGCCTGAACAGGTGCCAGAGTGTGGCAACTCGGTGATTTTCATGATAACTTCATTGGAGTGTTAATGCAAGACTACTTGTGACACTGATAAGTAAACTTAACTGACCACACCCTCACAAGAAGCACTTTCTCATTACCACCCTGAAGTGCAGCTTGAGAGAGCAGCCCAGATTGGAGGATTTCTGACCAATCATTTGTTGGAGCTACCACATTTAAACAATCCAACATTTCAGATACTGCCACGGAGCAAACGCAGCTTAAGATTCAAACTGCCCAAGCTCCCAACTCTTAGCTTTAACGGTCTGGCTTATTTTTTCCATCTATTGGCATCTATTAGTCTCAGCTATCAAAGCCTCGTAGTTCAGTACGCTCAAGCTTTCAAAACGCAGATTTCACATCATCTTCAAAATCTTTCTCTGCTACCCTAGTGACATTCCATTCTGGCCAACCCAATCGACCATATCAGCTTTCCAATACAAACAGCAACATCTGGGAGCTAAAAGGCTAATCTCGGCATTACACGGAGCACCACAACAAAAAAAAAATTTCAGCATTAAGCAAAAGGACGACAGCAAAAAAAGAGAAATAATAAAGAAATAAAACACTGGTCACAGCACAAACCTCCCAGGGCAGATTCTTGCTCCAGAAACCAGGATACACGGACGTTGTTTTTGCTTGGGTGAAAACGACTGAATTTGAAGAAAGAAACAGGAGCGCATGGATGAAGTCTTACAGTGACCAGTTTCTCATCTTTACCTAGAATGAGAGGATAAATGCTGTCAAAATCTACGTCAGTGTGACTCAACTGAGGCCTTTCATTCTTCACAGAAAACGAGAAAGAGAAGAGCCTGCAATTTTAGAAAATTGGCCAAAACCAGCACAAAAGACATCAAAATTTTTAACCCAGATTACATTCAGCACAGATAGGAATTAAGAGTTTTCACATTCATATTCATTTGAAAGAAATCTACACAAAATCACTACCGAAATACATCATGGAACATTTTTGAAGCAATGTTTTTTGATATTACATTCTTACATGTTTACCAATTGCACTGGTGCACATATTTGATGACATACAACTAAGTGAGGAGGAGGGGTAGGAGGAGGAGGAGCTGAAGGAGAAAAATCTCTTCTGCAAACAAATGTAATTTTGAGTCACATTAGTGCCCAGATCACCAATTTCTGTACTTCCAAAATTGATGCTATATTCTGGGCATTTGCAGTCACTTTCCAGACCATTGACTGGCAATGAAAGATCTATTTTCCCAAATCTCCTATCATGGAAGGCCACAGTGTAATGCAACGTTTAAAAAACAAATAACCACAAAACACATAAGCAACTAAATCATGAGTATATTAAACTATTTATTGCGAGGGGAATGGATATAAAAGCAGGAAAGTTTTACTGCAGCTGTACAGGGCCTTGGGGAGACCACATCTGGAGTACTACGTACAGTTGTGCTCTCCTTATTTGAAAACATAATATAATTGCATTAGAAGCAGTGCAGAGAAGGTTCTTTCTTGGGATGAACAGCTTCACTTATGGGGAAAAGTTGAATAGGTTGGGTTCATACCCACTGGAGTTTAGAAGAATGAGGCGATCCTATTGAAACATACAAGATCCTGGGGAGACTTGATAGGCTGGATTAATGAAAGATAATTCTATTCTTATTATTTATTAGTGTCACAAGTAAATTGTAAAGGGAGAATTTAGCATGCAATGCAACTAACTAACATGTCTTTCGGATTGTAGTTGGAAACCAGAACACCAGGAGGAAACTCAGATGCAAGGAGAATGTGCAAACTCCAGACATACAGTGACCCAAGCCGGGAACTGAATACAAGTCCTGGCACTGTGAGGCACCAGTACTAACCACAGTGCAACTAGCTTGCAGGAAGATTAAAAATAGGGGACACAGTTTCAGAATAAGAAGGCTGCCGCTTAAGACAGAGATAAGAAAAATAATTTTTCTTTCAGAGTCGTTAGCATGTGGAATTCGCTTCCCCAAAAAGCAGTGATGGCTGAGTGATTGAATATCCAAAATCTTATTTTAGATAAAAAAAATAAGTTTTTGAAAGAACAACTAAGACATTCACGATCTGAACATGTCTCAAGTACTGCTGTGCCAATGCAATCCTTTTGAGATGTAATCAGGAGTAGAATGTAGCAAACCATCAGCAGACAGATTGTAGACAGCAAGGTGACCAGGAAATCTGCTACACTTCAATTGGTTAACAGTTAAATTCTGCCCAAGGCATCAGGAGAACACCTCTGCTCTTTGCTAACAGTGCCACGGAATGCACCGACAACATTAAAGGCGTTATGTAGACCTAGGTTTTGTGTTGTTGTTTGTATCGTTTTTGAAGTGCAGTCAGTTATCTTGCAGGCAAACAAAGCATTCGAAACAAGGTACCACAAAGAACATAGGGATGAATAATTAATTTATTTTTCATGAGAATAGTGAAGTGATAGATGTTGTTCTACACAACAGGATGTGCACTCCCTGGTAATAGAAAATCTATGCCACAGCTCTGAGGACAACAGAAACTTTAATTTACTTGCTTTCAGTGCTTCCTTTATTTTGGTTCCATTCTAACATTTTTTCCTTGGTGGGGGTCAAAAAACTGTGGGTTCAACATCAAAGTGCTGGAATAAAAGTAAAATACTGTAACTGCTGAAAACCTGAAATAAAAACAGGTGATGTCAGTAATCCTCAGCAGATTTGGCAGCATTTTTGGAAAAAGGAACAAAGTAAAAGTTTCAGGTCGATGACCTTTTGTCAGAAAATTCTAACATAAGGTCATCAACTGGAGATGCCCTGTTCACTCTCCACAGTTGCTGGCTGGCCTGAATATTTCCTGTACTTGCTGTTTAAATTTCAGCTGTGGGTTAAAAGTCTTACTCCAGAGATTTGAACACAATCTAGGCTGACACTTCAGTATTGTATTGATGGACTGTTCTATGCCGTGAAAGACGATCTTTGAAATGAGATATTAAACCAAATATGCCCCTCAGGCATCACCAGCGCAGCACTGCGTCACTACTGATGAAGGATTTACACCTGAAGTATTAACTTGTCGCCTTTTAACACAGATGCTGTCTGATCTATGCGGCACTCTAGCACAGGGGTTAGCACTGCTGCCCCACAGCACCAGAGACTCAGGTTTGATTCCCAGCTTGGGTCACTGTGCGTAGAATTTGCACTTTCTCCCTGTGTCTGCATGGGTTTCCTCCAGGTGCTCTGGTTTCTTCCCGCATTCTGGAAGACATGTTGGTTAGATGCATTATCGCAAACAGGTGCCAGAGAGTGTGGCAATTAGTGGAAATTCACAGAACTTCATTGAGGGTCAAGGTTAACCGTACTTGGAACTAATAAATAAATAAATTTTAACTTTATTCCAGTCCTTTCTGATTCCGAGTTTCAGTTTTTTAATTCACTATTATTCAGGAACTCGGTCAGACATGCTTTCAAGGAGTTGCCTTTTGAGTGCAGGATTCAGAAGTTCATCACAATCAAACATGATGAATGCTGCTTGAAGTCTACACAGGAAAAATGAGCACTTAAAACAGAAAGGAGAAGGGAAAAAAAAACTTGCATCATTTGGCATTTGACACATCTGTCAGTAGTTCCAATCCTATCAAAAATATATAATCATTTATTGTTTCAGAAGCAGGGGAGGCAGTGGCCTTGTGGGATTATTGCTCAGCTATTAATCCAGAAACTCAGCTAATGCTCAGGGGGCCCAGGTTCAAAGTCCACCATGGCAGATGGTGGAATTTGAACTCAGCAAGAAAAACATCTGGAATTAGGAATCTATTGATGACCATGAAACCAATGTCGATTGTTGGAAAAACCCATCTGGTTCACTAATAAACTTTAGGGAAGGAAATCTGCCATCCTTACCTGGTCTAGCCTACATGTGACTCCAAGCCACAGCAACGTGGTTGATTCTCAACTGCCCTTCGGCAACTGGGAATGGGCAATAAATGCTGGCCAGCCAGTGATGCCGTATCTCACAAATGAATATAACAAAATAACAGTATGATACTGATAATCTACTGGAACCAGTGAAATCATACTCCAGTATTATTCAGTATCTTCAGGGAGAAAATATAATGGAGAAAAATAATTGTTAAGAGAGAAAGTTGACAAATATAAATGTGCATTAATATAAATCAACCACAGTTCTTAATCCACCAAAAACTTCTACCCACTAATGAAAATTATTACTGTCGATATTGGAGACGTTCTGAAGCATCACTTGGAGACTTGGGTTGTTCTTCCCTCAACAGCTACAGTTAAGCTCTCAGAATATTCTACAATAATTAAAACTGTAAACTCCATTTAATATCATCAAACACTTCCAAATTGGTTCCCATATATTCAGCCAAGATTTTATGATGCAATATACGTACTTAACATCAGCCTGACTGTTCAGTTGTTTAGTGCCACAAAGGCAAGCCAAGCAATCATGTTTTGATCTTTTAAAGGAACAGTCACATCAAACTTGACGGCCGGAATTCTCCAGTCACTTGTGCCCGGCTGCCAGTGAGAATGGAGAAGATGGCACTCAGCCAAACCTCTGTTCACTGCAATAGACCAGAGAATCCCAACTGTGGGTGAGGTCAGAGAATCCCACCTTACAGACCTGCCCTGACACAGAAGCCAATCCAAACTAAGACTAAGTTGAGGCTTTCTGCTGTCACAAATAATTCAATTGTTTACATAGGATGTGCTTAGCTTTATGAACAGAAAACCTAGGCCTCAATTTTTTAAATGTTAACCAGGACCCTGGTGCATTTGCAGCTAATGTAATTTAACAATTACTGCATTGCAGCATTTTTTTTTTGAAAAACAAACCTTGTGGAGATAAATACAAGATTGGTTTCAAGTGATTGCTGTTGAAGTAGCCAAACTTTATGCATCCAAAGAGTTTCTTCTTAGACAAGTGACAGGCAATATGAGCCAGGTAGAGAGCCCGCTTCCTCAGGTAACGCTGGTTAAAGTTGTCCTTGGCTTGGAGGATTTCCTGAAATTACAAAGTTCAAGGTCAACTTGGAAATTTCCCATCCCTCACATTTCAATTACATCAGTCAGCTTTCTTTGCTACTTCTCCCCATTTTGCTTTTCTGAGCTGACAGCTCATCCAAGGCATCTATCTATGAGGAGAGGCTAAGTCACACAGAACACAGAACACAGAACACAGAACACAGAACACAGAACACAGAACACAGAACACAGAACACAGAACACAGAACACAGAACACAGAACACAGAACACCACAAACAGGCCCTTCAGCCCATGAGTTGCGCCGATCACATCTACCAATCCACAGACCTATCTATAACTCCCTATCCTATTCTTTCCCATATACTCATCCAGAAGTCTCTTAAAAGACCCCAGCAAGTTTGCCTCTACCACCTCCGACGGCAGCCGATTCCATTCACTCACCACCCTCTAGTGAAAAACTTACCCCTAACATCCCCTCTGTATTTGCTTCCCTGCACCTTAAATCTGTGTCCTCTCATAGTGACCATTTCAGTTTGGGGAAATCGTCTGAGAATCCACCCTATCTATTCCTCTCAACATTTCATAGACCTCTATCAGGTCACCTCTCAACCTACGTCTCTCCAGTGAGAAGAGTCCCAGCTCCCTCAACCTAAGGCCTGCCTCCCAATCCAGGCAGCATCCTTGTAAATCTCCTCTGCACTCTCTCAATAGCCTCTACATCCTTCCTATAGTGAGGCGACCAGAACTGCGCACAATACTCCAACTGGGGTCTGACAAGAGTCTTATAGAGCTGCATCATTACCTCCTGACTCCTAACTCTATTCCTCGATTAATGAAGGCCAGTACACCGTACGCCTTCTTGACCACTTCCTCCACCTGCGAGGCCGATTTAAGAGTCCTATGGACCCGGACCCCGAGATCCTTCTGCTCTACAACACAGCTAAGACTCCTACCCCTTATATTGTACTCCTTCATCCCATTATTCCTGCCAAAATGGACCACTACACATTTATCCGCATTGAAGTCCATCTACCACTTCACTGCCCAGTCTTGCATCCTGTCTATGTCCCGCTGCAACTTTTGACATCCCTCCAGACCATCCACAACACCACCGACCTTTGTATCGTCGGCAAACGTACTAACCCATCCCTCCACTTCCTCATCCAGGTCATTTATGAAAATGACAAACAGCAGGGTCCCAGAACAGATCCCTGGGGCACTCCACTGGTTACCGACCTCCATGCAGAACAAGACCCATCCACAACCACTCTCTGCCTTCTGCCGGCAAGCCAGTTCTGGATCCACGAGGCCAAAGCCCCTTGGATCCCATGCCCTCTCACCTTCTCCAGAAGCCTTGCATGTGGGACCTTATCAAACGCCTTACTAAAGTCCATGTACACTACATCCACCGCCCTTCCTTCGTCAATGTGTTCAGTCACATTTTCGAAGAACTCAACTAGGCTCGTAAGGCATGACCTGCCCTTGACAAAACCATGCTGACTATTTCTAATCAGTCCAAACTTCTCCAAATGTTCATATATCTTATCCCTCAGAAGCCTCTCCATCAGCTTACCAACCACTGAAGTCAGACTCACCGGTCGGTGATTTCCTGGACTATCCCTGTTCCCTTTCTTAAAGATAGGAACCACACCCACAATCCTCCGGAACCTCTCCCATTTCCATGGGTGACGCAAATATCATCACCAGGGGCTCTGCAACCACTTCCCTCACCTCTCACAATAACCTGGGGTACATCACATCCGGTCCCGGCGACTTGTCTATCTTGATAGAATTTAACAGGTCTAACACATCCTCTTTCCTAACATCCACATACTCAATCTTTTCGTATGCCTCAAACCTGCAGTGCAATCTCCCAGTTCACTTTCCACCGTGAATACCGAGGCAAAGTACTCGTTAAGCACCTCTGCCATTTGTTCCGGATTCACACAGACATTTCCCCCTTCACCTTTTATAGCCCTATCCCTTCTCTTCTCATCCTTTTACTTTTCACATATTTGTAGAAGGCCTTGGGATTCTCCTTAATCTTACCTGCTAAGGCGTTCTCATGACCCCTTCTGGCTCTCCTAATTTCCTTTTTAAGTTCCCTTCTACACACCTTATACTCCTCTAGATCCCTAACATCTCCTAGCTCTCTGAACCTTTTATATACCTTTTTTTTCTTCCTAACTAGGTTCACCACTACCTTCGTGCACCACGGTTCCCGCGTCCTACCAGAACTTCCTTGACTCCTTGGAACATTGTCTTGCAGTACAGTATATTAGCATTGATAAAGAATAGGCTAATGGGCAGGAAAGAGTGAGTGGTTAGCCAGGAATCCCAGCAACAAGGTTCCTGATGTTAATGTTCCTGGAGATCGATACATCCGGGATGCTGCCAGTTATTGGTAGTAGATGTCAGGCCCCCAGGGTCCTTGTTAAATTCAGCCTTAACCAACAAAAAGAAATGCTATTCTTGGATTTGTTAACAATTTTGGTTTGGAGATCATTGAACATGGTGATAGGTAGCAGATACCAAAACAAATAAATTGAGAGGATTTTACACAGTGGGTGCTGAGATGATGTTTCCAGTTGTGTGCGAGATTAGACCATTATTGAGGAAACTAGAGGATACAGTTTATAAAGGAACAGGGCTCCTAATTAGAATGGAGATGAGGAGAAAACTTCTCTCAGAAAGGTCATTAAACTGTGGAATTAGCTCCCTCATACAGCAGTAGCAGTTGGGTCATTGAAAATATTCAAGGCTGAGTGAGGTAGATTTTAAATTGCTAAGATAATCAAGTGTTATGAGGGATAGAAAGGAAAATGGAACCGAGGCTACATCAAAATGGCAGACAAGGCTCAGGGTGGGGGGTGGAGGGGCGCCAAATGGCCTTTTTCTTATTTTTTCACAGAATGTGGGCATCACTGGATAGACCAGCACTTATTGCCCATGTGTAACTGCTTTTGAGAAAGTGGAGATGCGCCTTCTTGAACCCCTGCAATCCATGTGCTCCTCTGACTCCTAATTCATGTATTAAGTACATATTTATGAGCAAATGAAATGCAAAGTAACATATTATAAATATTATACTAAAATAACTATATTTTCTGAACAAAAATAGAATATGAAATTGAGCAGATCCAACCTCTCAACCCCTGAAGAAACTTACAGCTGGCATTGTAACAACGACATCCACATTAATCTCTGGTTTGATGCAAGTACCAAGTAAATAACTTCCAACAATTTTTACAGAGGCAGGGCGTAGAAAATGAAATTTCCCTTTGATATTGTAAGGTATTTGAAGAAAAGGAACTTTCACACCTTTTGGAAGCCAAGATTGGTCTATAATCTGTTGGAATACAAAATAGTGTTACCAAAATAAATCCACTCTAACAAGATACTATTTATGCAATATGCATTAACAATGGTGATTGGTTATATTATTCCAATAGATACTGCATTTGTAGTTGATGCTTTAAAGGTTACATTTTGTGAGCCACCAAATATAGTACAGCTGAACTAACATTACATGATGGCCATGTTGAGTACAGAACCCTCCAGGTCAAACAGTTATTGTGTAAAGACTTTAAATAACTTGTACATTGTACTCAAAAGCGTAAGAATAACCACAGGACAAATATTTTAAAATACTAGTTGCTGGTCAGTCACTGGACAGCAATGAAAGTTTCCCTCTCAGCAAATTCATGATTGGAATTATGAATAGGATGAGAATTCCTCACCTAACCAATCTCTAAAAACTGACCACACAAGGTGGTAATAGAACAAGGAACTGTCAGACAACTCAAGAAGCAATGATGATTCACAACGTCAACAAGCCACAATTCCCCGACCAGAAGGGAAAACACAAAATCCATCAAACTTGGAAACCTTAAACCTGCAAAGATTCGGCTGGAAACTCCTCCCATAGGCTAGTACAGCACTTCCCAAATAGAAAGTTGCAGACTTATTAGCCTATCAGCATCCAATGCTCCAAGAGGCCTTGCTCTGATTGCTACAACAAAATGGATCAATCATTTTTGAAATTGGTCAGTTGCTGCTTTCAAACTGGCATTTGCCAGTCACACTACAGCCTCCAGTTCTGTAGACTTCCTAGAGGCCCTTCACACTTGCCCAGAGATCTGTGGACCTCAGTTTGGGAACCTTTGGTAGTAAATCAAGTGAGGCCCTTTCTTCTACTAAATATAGTCATATCTTACAACCTTCCTCCCTTGTTTCCACAGAAACTCCACAGGGAAAAAGAAAACCAACCTTGGTCCCCCTCCATGTGAAACTCTGAGCTCAGCAGGTTTCCTGCCTCAATTTCATTCATGCCTTTTCTTCCATTCTCTGCAGCCTTACCCATCCTCATCACTTCCTTTCCTTCCACTGTCATGTCTCACTCTTACCCTGTGAATTCAATTATCTTCCATCCTGCAATACTGCATTTAACCTTATCTCTCAATCAAAGGTCTCATAGTATTATTTCAAAGAACAACAGAAAAGTTATCCCGTCTCTTGATCAATATTTATCCCTCAATAAATGTTGCTCAGACACATTTACATATTGTTATTTGTGGGATAAAAAAAGTACTTTGATGGATGTAAAATGCTTTGAGCTACCTGATGATTGTGAAACGCATTAGGTAAATGCAAGTATTTATTTTTCTTTCTACTTGTATGCCTCGTATCTATTCTCTTAATCGCATTTGTTTTCCCAATTTTTACATTCTCTACCTGATTTAAGCCTAAGTTGCTGTTTTATACTTCTGGGGTTGGACACTAAGCTGGGCTTTGTGCTCTCCTGCCAGGTATGCTTCTGGTGGGAGGGCAGGTAAAATAAGGTGAGTATCACCCCCCGCATTGCCTAATTACCCTAAGCTGCCTCCCACAATATGATGTTAGGTGGGTGCTGAGAACATCAGCCTGCCCAGCATGTTTAAAATACTTTAAGCATAAAGGAAGAGATAGCGAGACATTTGGATATCAAGTGTCCCATTGGTAAGACACAGCATGGGTTCATGAGGTGCAGGTCATGTTTGACTCATTTGGTGGAATTCTTTGAGAACATTACATGTGCAGTGGACAATGGGAAACCTGTGGATGTGATGTATCTGAATTTCCAGAAGGCATTTAGCATGGTGCCGCTCCAAAGCGTACTGCATAAGATAAAGATGCACGGTGTTACGGTAACGTATTAGTATGGATAGAAGATCAGTGGGAGTAAATGGGTGTTTTTTTGGTTGGCGATCAGTGATTAGTGGTGTGCCTCAGAGATCAGTGTTAGGACCGCAATTATTTACGATTACATGGTTTGAAGTTGGGACCAAGTGTAGTACATCAAAATTTGCAAATGACACTGAGATGAGTGGCAGACCAAAGTGTGCACAGGATGCTGAAAATCTGCAAAGGGACATAGAGTGAGTGAGCAAGGGTCTGGCTCAGAGTACAATGTTGGTAATTGTGAAATATTCCATGTTGGTAGGAACAACAACAAAATGGACAATTATTTAAAATGGTAAAAAATTGCAGCATGCTGTTGCGCAGAAAGATTTGCGTGTCCTTTGCAGGCATCACAAAAAGTTGGTTTGCAGGTGTAGCAGGTAATTAAGGCAGCAAATGGAATTTTATCTTTTATTGTTCGAGAGATGGAGCTTAAAAACAGCAAGGTTATGTTGCAGTTGTATAAGGCCGCACCTGGAGTACTGTGTACAGTTTTGGTGTCCTTACTTGAGAAAGGGTATACTGGTACTGCAGTGGTAGAGGAGATTCACTAGGTTGATTCCAGAGTTGAGGGTTGGCTTATCAGGAACTGAATAGAGACTGTGGAATTCATTACTACTAAAAGTAGTTGATGCCAAAATATTCAATGCATTCAAAAGGCAGCTGAATATAGCACTTGGGGTGAATGGGGTCAAAAGTTTATGGGTAGAAATTTATTCTTGCACACCTGAAGACAGTAACCCCCTTCCTTCCTACCCATCTGCTTTCCACAACCCACTCCTCTACTTGAAGATGGCTGACCAAATCCTTTCCACCCATTACCCCAAAACTTGCCTCCTTGCAAAGATCTATTGACCTTCTTATTGGGGCAGCTGGCAGTGGCATCACAGAGTCCTCAGTCCTACAGGAGCAATCGGATTGGCCTGCAGCTCCAGAGAGCATGACACGTGGCGGTGGCATGCACGTACGTGTGTGCGCGCGTGCGTAGGGCAGGACCAACCATCCACTCCCATAAAATGCAGCCCCATGAGTCTCAATGAGGAATCTCCATCGGACTGATTGAAGAGCCTCTCTGTTTCTTGCCCCATTAATAGGTGGCTTTGTGATGGAACAGACACATAATGAGATCAGGTCTCTACCCTAAAGCAAGTCACATATCTGTTAGCAGTCATCAGTGAGGGTGAGGCTCTTCCTGCAATACTAACCCCAAAACCAGAGGCAAGATCAAAATTATTCTGATGAAAATTGTAAATGGAGATGACCACCAATCTAACAGAATTCATCCATCATCACCTCAGCTCCATTCAAGGCAGGTTCAACAATTGCTAAAATCTTGAAGGACTTTGCCAATTTTCCATTCCAATTATTTAATTAAAACAGATGCCATTGTGTTTAACATATTTTGTCCTTAACCAGTTAAACACTGCGGTACATGAGAGTTTGAGATTACCATCTGTTTGTGTTCTCTAAGCAATACTCAAAACTATTTCATAATAAACACATAGTGAACAGGTCACATATGGCATATATCCAGCAATTCCAACAGATGGTTTCTTAGCAGGATCCCAGGAATCCAGTTATAATACAGATCCATCATGAGACAATTTCTACACAAGCCCTCTTATTTTGTTTCTCTGTACACTACTATGTACCTGTTGAAGGGGGTTTAGGGGCCTGTATAACAATTTATATTAGCAAGAATAAGTAGTATATAGTAAATATATATATGAATTTACCATTATACGATCACAAAGGGTATGCATGAAAACTCCACCATGTCGACAGGAGCTCAAGACAGTAAAACAACAAGATGGATGCTAGCTTTTAGCCACATTCCTGAACACCATTCGCTGGCTTGAGCACTAGCTTGTGTACAACAGGACACAGATACTAGTGACTGGTACTGGTCTATGATCTGAGGTCTCAGATGAAAACCAGGCATGGAGGATTAGGGAGGATAGTCAAGGGAGATGATAAGGAGGCTCATTGGACAAGGAGTGTTTTTCCTTTGTTCATCGGAGGGAGATGCTGGGTTTAACAGAAGCCATCTTCTCATTGACAAAAATAAACCATTTGATGCGAGGGCCAACCCTGAGCGTTAAGTGATTTATTTAAGAATCTCTCCTACTAACAGTAAGCACCACCTCCCTTCACCCTCCCTACCCAAACTAAAAAGACTTGATTGACATAACGGCAGCCAATCCTCTATATTTTTATTACTTGTGTGCCAATTATTTGATATCTTTCCCTAGAAACAAACAGTTTCAGAGGAACCGGCTAGAACAAGATAGTGAAATATGACTGCCTCAAAATGAACATTCTTGTAACTTACACCCAACCAACAAAAGATATGCCAAACAAGAGAGGGAAATAACTCCCTGTACTTTTACGTAAAGAGTATAATAAATCCAAGACACAATGCATTCACAGCATTTTTGTAACCCACACTGCCAAATTTGTAATCTCAGCAGCAGATAGATAGTAACCTCGTTTTTTGTTTCAGGATTGGGGGGAGGGAGGTTGTCTGGTTAAGAGAAGCAACAAGGAAAAACAAATTAGAGAAAGAAATTTTTCATCAACATCTTTCACTCAATTTTAATGTGATCCCCCATTCCCAACAGTACACAGATATATAAATTAGAAGCAGGAGAAGGCTACTCAGCTCCTAGAGCCTGCACGATCATTGTTGATCAATTGTAAACTCAACTCAACATTCCCCCTACCCCTGGTAACCTTTCTTCCCTTTGTTCGTCAAGGATCTATCTACCTCTGCCTTAAAAATATTCACAGATATGGCTTCCCCTGCCTTTTCAGGAAGAGTGTTCCAGTTACAAGCTTCAGAGAAAATATTTCTTCTCATTTTCCCCTTAAATGAAGTACTAGGTTATCAAATTTGCATATAAAATACATTCAATTGAATTACTTTCCTATAGATATCTTCTAATTATGTTCCACATTGTAACAAAATAAGAATTGAATACTCTTACATCGACTTGCTTTGTTTCTGGTATGTTGCTAAGGAGATTCTTCACTTCATGGAGAAAGGTGTCAATAGCCTTACGCTTTTTCTCCTTCAATTTCACTTCTTTCAAGAGCTCCTCAACCTGTAAAATACATTACAAGTAATCTACAGAAACAAGGACCATAGATACCAATGTTTGTTCTCAATCACTTCAATAATAATGCATCTAACTACTGAACTGCTTAATTCATCTTGCGACCTTTCCAATGACGAACTGGTAAACCAGCTGTCAAATAAGACATTGAGCCATACCATGATATAAGAATTTTTTTAAAGTTTAAATGTATTTAGTGTCGCAAGTGGGCTTATATTAACACTGCAATGAAGTCACTGTGAAAAAAATTGCTTAGTTGCCACACTCCAACACCTGTTCTGGTACATTGAGGGATTGCACAGCCAATTCACCTAACCAGCACCTCTTTCAGACTGTGGGAGGGAGCTGGAGTACTCCAAGGAAACCCATGCAGACACAGGGAGAGCATGCAGAATCTGTACAGACAGTGATCCAAGCTGGGAATGCAGTCTCAGCATTCATGTGAAGCAAGCTCAAGCTCTGAACAAGAATGAGAGAGAGAGAGAGAAAATTGGAAAATTAAACATCCCAAAACCTTCACAAATATGATACTCAATCACAGAGTACACAATATCACATCAGCTAATAATAATCTTTATGTGACATGGATTAAGCATGCAGAGACACTGTAACGAGACAAAGCCCTTGACAAGGTCCCACATGGAGTTCGGGGAAAGTCGTGAGATGGGTCCAAGCTGAACTTAATAACAGCAATAAAGGATGATGGTAGAGAATTGTCTGAGCAACTGGAGGCCAATGTCCAATGGTGCCCCACAAGGTTCAGTGCTGGGTCCCTTATTGTTTGTTATACATAAATGATATAGATGATAATGTGGGGGGAAATGATAAGTTTGTGGGTAACACAAAGATTGGTAGGTTGATCAATAGCAAAAAAAGTCACAAGAAACAGTTCGTTGGTCAGATGGCAGAGCAGTGACAGATGGTATGTAACCCCGATAAATGTGAGGTGATGCACTTTGGAAGAAGTAGCAAGATGAGTAAGTATTTAATGAATGACAGGACACTAGGAAGAAGTTCAGAGGAACAGATGGATCCTTGAGGATTCACAGATTCTTGAAAGCAGCGCAGCAGGTAAATAGGACAGTAATGATGGCATATAGTACACTTGCTTTTATCAGTCAAGGTATAGAGACAAGAGAAGGAGATTATGCTAGAGCTGTATGGAACATTGTTAGGGTAGAGCTAGAGTAGTGTGTGTAGTTCTGGCCACCACTATAGGAAGGGTGTGATCGCACTAGAGAGGGTACAGAGGAGGTTCACCAGATGTTGCCTGGGATGGAGGCTGGGAACATTATCACAGTTAAAAAATATTGGAATGATCACTGGAAGTAAGATTAGCAAAACTTTCAATTTATTGTCCATATACACGTGATGGGCTGAAGGGCCTATATGGACTGTACAATTCGATGAAAGTCTCTGAGAACTGTTATCTCTACGACTTAACATAAATGCAAAGAGAGTAAACTTTAAACACAAAAAGTAAAATGTATTAATCACTGAAAGGAAACCTCTGCATTATTATTTCTTCCATTCCATATAACATCAGGCAGTTTCGGTGTAAGTGTTCAAGCATCAAAAAGAATAACGTGTTTGTTAAACTAAAGTTGGAAACAAATCAACATTTTCATTAGATGAGTGCACTCTCTAAAGCTTGTACAAAATTAATTTAAAATGTTTATATCTGGCAGTTGCATGGATCATTTTAGCAATAGAAGGATGACTTTTTAAACAGTATTTATATTAAAATTTTAATTCAAGTAACTAAGAGGATGCTCAATACCAAAAATCATCAGATGGTCACAGAATCCCTACAGTATAGAAGGAAGCCAATCGGTCCATTGAGTCTGAACCGACCACAATATCACCCAGGCCTTATTCCTGTAACCCTCATTTACTATGCTAATCTCCCTGACACTAGGATCAATTTAGCATGGCCAATCAACTTGATCTGCACATCTTTGGATTGTGGGAGGAAACTCACACAGACACGGGGAGAATGTGCAAACTCTACACAGACAGTAATCCAAGCCAGAATTGAACCCAGGTCCCTCGCACTGTGAGGCAGCAGTGCTAATCACTATGCTACCATGCCAGAAATTTTAAAGCATTCAATACAGCGCTTTATTCCTTTTCAACAATGTATTCAAGAATTAGTTTTGTGGGAAGCAGGTTTGGCCTTTAGCCTAAAACAACCTTTCACTGGTGGCACTATTCTCTCAATAATCTTTCAATTAAAATCTCTGTTGATAAAAGCAATTTAATTGACTTCAGAACATTTTTCTTTTGATTGATAACGTTAAAGTTTATTCATTGGTCACAAGTAAGACTTAACATTAACACTGCAATGAAATTCTCATTCCCCAATCCACACAATATCAAGAAGTGCAAAGATATGCAGGTTAGGTTGATTGGCCATGCTAAAATTGCCCCTTAGTGTCCTGGGATGCATAGGTTAGAGGGATTAGTGGGTAAATGTGTAGGGATATAGGAGTAGGGCCTGGTTGGGATTGTGGTCAGTGCAGACTCAATAGGCCGAAGGGTCTCTTTCTGCACTCTAGGATTCTATGGTAAGTGCAACATTCTTTGTCAGACTACACAGTGGAAGGCATAAAGTGTAGACTGGAAACACAGGATAATCAACAAAAGTGAAGAAATTAAGGTGACTAATATCAGCAGGCGTACTGGAAGAGTCCAGCCCACTAAAATCCCTGGGGCTTGATGACAGACGTGCTAGACTTCCAAAAATAATAGGCGCATAGCTAATGGACATGATTTTCCAAAATTCTCTACTATTTGAAAGAGTTCCAGATTGGAAATTAGAAAAACGTAATGCCACTATTCAAGAAAGGGGAGAAGACAGGGAATTACAGGCAAACAGCCTGCATCAATCACTAAGTAGACACTGGAAGAAACCATTATCAAGGAATCCTAATAATGCATTTAATACAATTAAAACAAGTCAACATGGTTTTACAAAAGAGAAATTATTTATTATAATTAAGTGTCTCAAGATGGATCACAGGAATGTTATAAAATCAAGTATGACATCAAGCCACATAAGGAGATATTAGAACTGATGATTAAAAGCTTGGTCAAAGAGATTTTAAGGGGTGTCATAGAAGAAGAAAGCAAGGTCGAGAAAAGGGAAGGTGTCAGGATTTGGAAACTCACATCCTTGTTTTCAAATTCCCTCCATCATATTGCCTTTCCTCTCCACAATCTCTTTCAGCCCCCCAACTCTCCCAGGATATCTGTACTTCTCTAAACCTGGCCTCTTGAGTATCTTTGATTTTAATAATCCCACCAGTGTTGGCTTTGCCTTAAGTAGCCTATGTTCCAAACAAAAACAGACCTAGGAATATAAATACAAATTTTGAAATAAGTCTAGCTGGTCTCCCTCCATAGACTTGTGCAGCAGAATTTTGGTTTTTTCATGCCTTAACTCATGACACGAGCTGATCTCCCATCACCCCTTGAGCCCTGACTCTACTTGGCTCATACTGTCCATGTCCCCTTTGCAATTCACATATTCAAAACTGATGTGCGGACAGAGCCTCAGCCTTGCCCAGCAGCCGAGCTATATGCCGTTGAGCCAGAGTGATATATTCACCTTACCCTCCTTCACTTTTTTCAGAACCTGAAATTCATATCCTGCAGTCAAATTTTAATACTTGTTCCATCTTCTCTTCTCGTACACCTAATTCTTACTGCCACCATAATTTCTTAAAAATAAAGGAACTGTACTAATGTTTCGATGTGAGAGATCCTGTATATTTTTTAAAAATACACATAGGTACCTCATAGCTGTTTCTAAAATTTAAAACCGGACAAAGAACTTTTAAAACAGCTGAATCCATAAATCCACAGACTCATTGGGATTGCACCGACCACAATCCCACCCAGGCCCTACCTCCATAACCACTTACATTTACCCTAGCTAATTCCCTGACATTAAGTGGTAATTTAGCACAGCCAATCCACCTAACCGCATATCTTTGGACGATAGGAGGAAACCAGAACATCTGAAAGAAACCCAAGCAGACAGGGGGGAGAACATGTAAACTCCACACAGAACGTGACCTACATTCCACACAGGCCGAACTGAACCCGCATCTTTGGTGCTACGAGGCAGCAATGTTAACCACTGTACCTCCCCATATGTGTTTGTGACTCAAACACAAAGGAGCTACCTGGCAATATCAAATAAATAATGCCTTAGGGTATTACGAGCTCACTTTGTCATTTTACCATCCCTCAAGCAGCTTCACTTGAACTTAAAAATATTTTGCAGAAAAGGGATTCTGCTCAGATTATACACCTAGCCTCCACTACACTTTTCCTGCACCATCACTTACCAGATTCATCTCTGCATACATATCTCATTGTGTGGAGTCAACTCCATCAGACAAGTGAATTATCCAGTATGGATGCAGCAATGAAATAAGAGCTTGGCTAGGGGCCAGAATTGAACTGCAGAGGTATGGGCTGGAAATCACAGAGATATGGAGAAGAGGAGCCATGGAGGCATTTGCAAACAAGAAAGAGAACCTTTACATTGAGATGTTCCTAGACCAGGAGCTAATGTAAGTCTGAGAGCATAAGGATGATGGGTGAACCAGACTTAGTGCATGAGAGGATACCAGCAGTAGAGTCCTAGATGGTGCAAAATGAGAGGCAAGCCTGGAGAACATTGGAAGACGAGTCCAGGGTACCACTCAGAAACGTATTTATTTCCAACTATTACTATATTATTGGGCTCATTCTTCTAAACTAAAAAAGGTATAAAGTTCTTCAACATACAATGCATTGAAGCTGCCATGTGTAATATATGACTACAAGATACTTCTGCAAAAAAAAAAAATTCCCAAGCTCAGTATCTGCTATGCTAGCTGATCTCAGTAATAGCTGGCCAGGGGGCGGCAAAGTGGTTAGCACTGTTACTTCAACCCGAGTTCAGTTCCCAGTTTGGGTCTCCGGGTGCTTCGGTTTACTCCTACAATCTTAAAGATGTTTACCCGAATAGGCATGAGATTGTAGCGACTAGGAGAATTTCATAGTAATTTCATTGCAGTTTAATGTAAGCCTTACTTGTGACTAATAAATAAACTTTACAGTATCCCAGGACTAAGATTTCTGACCACTGTCTAACAACTCCAGGTGACGAGTCTGTATGTGTGGATACTGGGCACCAGGATTCACTGCCTATGCGCAGGAAGGGGAACAATAAGGTGACAGAATATAATGGGAACGGAAAGAAAATCATTATTTTTAAACAATGACATAATTTTCCAATCATCACATTTTGTGTTTCAACACGATAGTGGATGGAAGTCAGGTAGGGTGAAAGAGCTTTTATCTTATCCATAACAGAAACGTTCAAATATCAAATGTTTATATCATGTGTGGTACAGTACCTGCATTCTAAGAAGAGTGGAATGAAAGAGATTCTCTGTTTCTTTCAGCTGACTGAGTTCTTCATTAGTCGGTGGCTTGTACAACTCTCTTTTACTTAGTTTAATAGCTCCCATCACTCCAGCATCAGTGGTTTGTTTTTTATTCGCGATGTTCCTCCTTTTTGCAGGTTTTTTAACCTCTTCATCTTCCTCCTCGTCATCATCACTACTGCTTTCGGTATCTTGGAGTTCTTCTAAATCCTTCAAGTAAAAGCACAGATTTAAATACAATATAACAAGGTGTGTCCCATTAAATTAACAAATTACACAGGAACAGCCAACCTCCATTTCACAAGATCCCAAAGCTCTCTATTGGTGTAATATGATTCTTGACTTATTTGTGCCTACTATGGGTTTAATCATGGAGGATTGCAGAAAAGGAGCATACAGTAAGAGGTCTCACAACAAGAGGGTAAGGTCCAACAGCTTTTCGGGCCTGACGAATGAGTGATGTTCCAAAAGCTCGTGCTACCAAATAAACCTGTTGGACTTTAACCTGGTGTTGAGAGACTTCTTACTATGTCCACTCCAATCCAACATCAGCATCTCCATGTCATGACTGCCAATAAGTGGCATTCTTCTCTGAGAAAGAAGAAGGAAAGGTGAGGAGTCACTGTATTTACACAGAAACATAGAAGACAGGAGCAGGAGGAGGACTTCGAGCCTGCTCCACCTTTTATTATGATCATGACTGATCATCCAACTCAATGCCTTTTCAGATAACCTTTGACCTCATTTGCCCCAAGTGCTGTATCCAACCATCTCTTGAATACTTTTAATGTTTTGGCATCAACTACCTCCTGTGGTAATGAATTCCACAGGTTCATCACTCTATGGCTGAAAAAACGTCTCCTCACCTCCAACCTAAATGGTCTACCCTGAATCCTCAGACTGCAATCCCTGGTTCTGAACTCCCCCGTCATCAAGAAAAATCTATATGCATCTACCCTGCCCAATCCTATTATAATTTTACAAGTCTCCATGCGATCTCAGTCATTCATCTGAATTGCAACAAAAACAATCCTAACTAGTCATCTCTCCTCATACATCAGTCCCACCATCCCTGGAATCAGCCTGATAAACCTTGCTGTAGAGGGAGTGCAACAAAGAACATTCTTCCTTAGAAAAGGAGATCAAAAGTGCACACAATACTCTGTGTGACCTCACCAATGCCCATAATTGCAACAACACATCCCTGCTCCTGTACTCAAAACTTCTTGCAAGGAAGGCCAATATGCTATTTGCCTTTTTTACCATTTGCTGCACCTGCATCTTACTTTAAACTCATTGCGGCATTAAATCTTAAATCGGAGTATAATGGTCCTAGAAGCAACTGCACACAATCAACTGACAATCTAAAGAACTGACTTGCATTTACGTAGCACTTTTCACAAACCTCAGGATGTACAAAGCACTTTACAGCCAATAAGTTTCTTCTTTTAAACAGTGTAATTATTGTTCATATCAGAAGTGTGACAATTTGTGTATAGCAAGTTCCCAACAACCTGTTTTTGGGGTATTCTTCAAAATAACATCAAGGGATCTTTTCTCTTAATGAAGAAACAGGGCTCAGGTTTAATATTTCATCTGCAAGACAACACCTCCGAAAGTGCAGCACTCACTCAGTGCCACACCGGAATGGAAGTCAGCATAATATTTTTGCGCTCAGGTTTCTGCAACTGTACTGGAGCATACAACTTGAGGACTCAGGGCAAGAATACTACCAATAAAGTATGACAGACTGACACATTAGTGGGAATTGACAAAGAGAGAAAACACCAGAAGTGAGCTTCTCCTCAAAGCTCAGGTGGGAACTCTCTGCTCTGTTGATTCATATTCCCTTGTACTGACTTCAAGAAACAAATTAATTACATTTTCCAAACTTTAACTGAAGATAACAGTGAATGGAACCTGAGAACAGATGGCAAGAGGAACATGGAGACAGGAAAGAGAGTTAAAAGCAGAAAGATAAAATGTAACTGCAAGGGAAAAAAAAGACAAAGTGAGCATAGCAAATGGGAACAAGTGAATTCAAAATGAGGGAACTGTAGGGCAAGAAAGATGTAACAATAGAGAGGAAGGGGTGGAATGAGGATCATTGCAGAAGGGGATTGAAATAAAGCAAAAGGGAATGAGGAGGGAGTGGCAGGGAAGCACACTGGTCGGCACTGCTGCCTCACAGCACCATGGCTCCGGGTTCAATTACCAGCTTGGGTCACTGTCTGTGTGGAGTTTGCACAATCTCCCTGAGTCTGTGTGGGTTTCATCTGGGCATTGCGATTTTCTCCCAGTCTGAAAGACACACTGGTTAGGTACATTGACCCAAGCAGAACTCAATTTAATAGGATTTTCACTCATTTAATTTTAACCAGGCTCCCATTCCAGCTGTTTTTCCTTGCCAATTGTGTCCCCTATTTTGTTCTTTCCTATGTTCTCCTGCCCTATTTTGTTTATATTTAGGTTGCTAGCATTTGCCCTAGATTCCTATTCCCATCCCTATTAGTTTAAAGAAGGCAAGATTTCCCACATCCCCTTGCAGTGTTCCACCAGGGCAAAGGTAGTCTCCCATTGACTGGCAGCAGGAACCCATGATGTGGAGATGCTTCACAACATCTCCAAGGCTGCCTTCATGACACTTGCAACCTTAACTGATTTTGGGTTCACATCACACTATCTATAACGCCCACGACTTGGCTGGACTTGCAAAATCTCACCAACTGTTCTGTCTGGAGACAATACATATCTCTTCAATTTGTGCTTGATGCTCTCGCCATTCACATTGTCTATATCTTTAAGACTTGATTAGCTGTGAAGAATCGCATTCCGATCATTATTCTGTGAATGGAGTTTGTATCTTTACATGCCCTGTTTGTGATTACAACTCCCACTCATTTGATGAAGGGGCAGCCGGCAATCCAAAAGCTAGTGGCTTTTTCTACTAAATAAACCTGTTGAACTTTAACCTGCAGCAGGAACTCACTGTAGAGGTTCAGCATCGGCAAGACCAGATGACCTTATCAGCAGTAGGACTGGACAACCCCACCATTTGATTTTGATTTGATTGATCATTATCACATGTATTAACAATGAAAAGTATTGTTTCTTGCACACTATATAATAAAACACAGCGTTCACAGAGAAGGAAATAATGAAGTGCAGAATGTAGTGTTGCAGTCATATCTAAGGTACAGAGAAAGATCAACTTGCAACGAAGGCCAACGTGCCATTTACCTTCCTAATTACTCACTGCGCCCCGCATGCTAACATTTTGTGTTCCAAGACTCCTTGAAAGCATCTGAAACACTCGAATTCACTGCAGAGAAGTAAACCAGAGCAATACATCCAGTGCACTTACCTGCTGCTTAGCACCATGCACATCACCCTCAGCACTCTTCCTCTTCATCTTACGCTTTAATCCCGTTTCACCAAAAGCGCGTCCCCACTGTCCACATGTGCTGCCCCGTTCCTGTCGTCCCCCGCCCGACCACGGACCCTACTTCCTGCATTCTCATTGGCTCCGCTGCTTGTCAATCACCCAGCCTCATATTCCATTGGCTGTCGGTTACCCAACGTCACAAACCATTCGTTGTCAATCACCTAGAGTAACACCCCCATTGGCTGACAGTCACAGGATGTGGAACGTTCCCCGGGAATTTCCTATGGAGGCGGGTCTAGCAGCAGCAATGCAGCGGACCGGGGTAGATGCCAGACCTGTTGACTATTAGCAGCAATTTTTTGTTAGCATTTTAGCGTTCGTTGTTTTCAATGATGTTTCTGCTTTGAATTATTTGATGAAGACGTTTACTCTGAGCAATGAAATAAATCTACACTATCTACAGTACATGGCAGTGAAGTCCGGGCCTTACTTTCACAACGTTTGCCGCATCGCAGAGGTGGCGAATGTTTATGATTAACAGAAATGATACAATTTGCAAACCTGTCCCAACATTTGAGGCTTTTTTTAAACATTTGACGTTGTTTAATGACAAGGAATATGACTTTAACACTGCCGAAGCTTTGCAAATATTATTGCATCTTTTCCTAGACGTGTACTTTTCTCAAGTCATTGTGTATACTGCGCAGCTGAGTTGAGTAAATTTGAGAAGGGATACATCTTTTACCTAAACATTGTGTTAATTATTCTTGCAGTAGCCATGTTGCTGCTCTTGACTCCTGGTCAAGATCTAACCAAATAGATAACATCCGGGCATCAGCTCCCTCTGTTGGAAACTTCGCATATATAAAATTGAAGTATCAAGTGAATCCTATTGAGGTGGAACCAAAAGAGAACATGAGTATACAGGTTTACAGCATGGAAACGGGCCCTTTGGCCCAATTTGTCCATGTCGCCCTTTTTTTAAACCTCTAAACTAATCCCAATTTAGCCCATATCCCTCTATACACATCTTACACGTGTAACTGTCTAAGCAGTTAAAAGACAAAAATATACCCACCTTTTATTATTACCTCTGACAGCTTGTTTCAAATACTGAGCACCCTTCTTCAAGTCCCTTTGGCTGTGATGTGACCATTTCCCTAAATGTGCTATCCACAATGCTCTGAGTCATAGATATTCTGCAGTGCCCCCAGCCGCCTTAGCAGCTTCAAAACTCAAGCTTCCAGAAGCTGCAGCTGGACACACTTCCTGCACACATACTGGCCGCGGGTACTGGAAGTGTGCCCGGTCTTCCACATAGAGCAAGATGACAAACCACAGCGTTGAGCTCTACTGCCACAACTAAACGCTATAAGTTTAAACTTTTAAGATGTTTTCAAAAAAGAAATAATGCAAATAATCCTTTACTCTTGCATAAACAATAAGTTTCAACTTAATATAATTTGAAGGTACCCACCAGAACTTAACAATCAGCTGCATCTTTTGATCTCATGTCACTTCCTGACCTGTAATGTCTGCCTTTTTTTTGGGTCAGGGGAAGGAAACACTAACAGAGTTTTGGGCTGAACTGCTTCTTGACACCAATTCTTCCGTTTCCCACTTTTCAGTAGATTATCTACCCTCCAAACTTAGGAACCAGTCCAGAGTCCAAAGAATTTTCAAAAGCTGAATCAAGTCTCCACTCAGCCTTCTTTTCTGCATGGAAAATAGTCCCAACCCCTCCAATCTATCTTCATAACTGAAATCATTCACCTCAGAGTCATTCTTGTCAATCTTTTCTGCATCTGTAAGCACCAGTATTGCCAAACCTGCTGAGATTTTCTATCATTTTCTCTTTTGGTTTCAGATTTCAATATCTGCAGTAATTTGCTTTTATCCTGTTCAGGTAAAGATTGGATACTGTGGGAAATTTAACCAAAAGCTGTCTGACAACTAAAACAGCTTTATAAAATCCTATAGTGCAGAAAGAGGCCATTTGGCCCATCGATTCTGCACCAACCAAATCTCACGCAAGCCTGTAACCCCATATATTTTTCCTGCTAATCCCCCTGACACGAGGTCAATTTATCATGGCCAATCAACCTAATCCACACATCTTTGAACTGTGGTAGGAAACTGGAGCACCCAGAGGAACCCATGTAGACATGGAGAGAACGTGCAAACACCAAACAGACAGTGACCTGGGGCCCTGGTACTGAGAGATAGTGGTGCTAACCAGTGTGCCACCGTGCCACTACTAAAAATCCCATAAGGATGATTCGTGTGCCCTTATGACCCTATTGGAATCTAAATATTGAATGGTAGTGAGCTTTGAGCCTAAGATCACAATAACATTAGGATGCAGAAAGAGCTCATCCTATCTGCACAAGCTGTCTTCCACATAATTGTGCACATTCTTCCTTCAAAATACTGCTTTTCAATGCATTGATTGAACCTGCTCCACCATCATCTCTGGCAGTACATTTCTGGAATTTAACTACTTGTTAAGTGCAAAGGTTCTTTTTCTCATATCACTTGTGCTTTTTTTACCAATTGGTTTAAATCTGTGCTCTCTTGTATCCTGATCCTTTCACAAATGGAAAAGTTTCTCCTTATCTACTCAATCAAGTCTCCACTCAACCTTCTTTTCTCCAAGGAAAATAGTTCCAATCTCTCCAATCTATCTTCATAACTGAGGTCATTCGCCTCAGAACCATTCTTGTGAATCTTTTCTGCATTCTCTCTAGTGCCTTCACATCTTTACTAAATTGCAGCACCCAGAAATGCAGTTCTCCAGCTGAAGCTGCACTAGTGTCTTCACAGAATCCTACAGTGCAGAAGGAGGGCATTCAGCCTATTGAGTCTGCATTGGCATCTTAACCAGACCCACACAACACTCTATCCCTACAACCCCATGCCATTTACGCTGCTAATCTAATCTACACACAAGCGGCAATTTAGCATTGCAGTCCACCTAACTACATCTTTAGACTGTTGTACAAGCTCAACAAAATAGGAACAGGTTTTGGCTATTCAGACCTTTGAGCCTGCTCTGCCATTCGATGAGATCATGGCTGATCAGTATCCTACCTCCAAAGACCTACCGTAGGCCCATATCCCTGCTCAATTAAAAATTTATCAAGCTCAGACTTAAATCCAAAATAAACCATCATTTGAGGAAGAGAATTCCATCGTTTCACCGAAAAGAGGTCCAAACCTCCACTACTTTCTGCATGTGGAAGTGTTTTCTAATATCTCTCCTGAACACCTTGGCCCTAATTTTTAGATTGCCTCTGGTTCTAAAGCTTACAACTCATGGAAGCAGTTTATCTTTATCCACCCTGTCCTTTCTTGTAAATATTTCGTAAATTTCTATTAGATCACCCCTCAACTTTCTGCATTTGAGAGACTAAAAGCCTAATTTGTGTAATTTCTCCAAGTATCATTCTTGTAAATCTGAGTTGAACTCCCTCCAGGATCAAAACATCCTTATTAAGGTGAGGTGCCCATATCTTCTCACAGCAGTCTAGATGAGGTTTAACTGGGATTTCGTACAACTGCAGCATAACATCTGCATCTCTATACTTCAGTCTTTATGTGCAAAGGCCAGCATTCCATTGGCCTTGTTAGCTGTGTTCTGCATCTGTTGTGCAAAAAATAGGGGCTGTACTCCTGAACCTTCAAATCTCATTGGACAGCTACTGAATTTAACTTTGTGCCTTTTTGAAAATACATTTTTATTTTTTGATCCAAAATGGATAACCTCATTTAATGCTAAGAGCATGAATGGGACAGAGTTTGTAAGGAGCATCCAGAGGGTTTCTTGAAATGGTATATAGATAGTCCAACTAGAAAAGCGACCATACCAGACTGATAGTGGGGAATGAGCCCAGCCAAGTAGTTGACATTTCAGTAAGGAAGCAGTTTGGGAACAGTGAACAATTCAGTAGGCTTTAAGGTACTGATCAATAAAGACAAGTGTAATCTTCAAGTTAAGGTGCTAAACTGAAGGAAGGTTAATTACAACAATTTTAGGCAGAAACTGAAGAATGTAGAATGGGGGCAAGTGTTTGAGAGCAAATCAACATCTGTCATGTGGGAGGCTTTCAAGTGTAAGTGCCGGAATTCAGGACCGACATATTCCTATAAGGATGAAGGTAAAGTATGGCAAGGTTTGGGAACCTTGGATAATGAAAGACATTGTGAATGTAGTCAGAGAGAAAAAGAAAACATTTATTAAGGGTAGGAGGCTGGGAACACACAAAGCAAATGTAGAACATAAGGAAAGTGGAAAGAAATTTAATCAAGGTGTATGGAAGGCTAAAAGGGCTATGAAAAGTCATCGACCAGCAGGATTAAAGAAAATACCAAGTTTTTTTTTGTACATATATAAAAAGCAAACGGGTAGACAGGGAGAGGGGCAGAGGAGGGAATCTATGCGTGGAGCAGAGAAAATGGGCTAAGTATTAAATGAATACTTTGCATCAGTATTCACCAAAGAGAAGGACTTGGTGGATGATGAGCCTTGGGAAGGGTGTGTAGATAGTTTGTCACGTTCAGATCAAAAAGGAGGTGGTATTGGGAAGGTCTTGAGAAACATTAAAATAAACAAGTCCCCAGGATCTGATGGAATATACCACAGAATACTGAGAGAAGCAAGAGAGGAAATTGCTGGGGCCTTGAGAGAAATCTTTGTAGCCTCAGTGGCTACAGAGGAGATATCACTTCCTACTGTGCCTTCCCCAGTCCAATGCTGGCATCTCTACATTACAGAGGAGATCCCAGAGGATTAGAGAATAGCCAATGTTTTTCCTTTGTTTAAGAAAGGTAGCAAGGACAATCCAGGTAATTACAGGCCAGTGAGTCTTACGTCAGTCGTAGGGAAATTATTGGAGAGGATTCTTTGAGACAGGATTTACTCATACTTGGAAATAACTAGATGTATTAGCGAGAGGCAATATCCTGTTGCTGTCCTCAATGGTACATACAATACTGCCCAATTTTGTGTTTTCTGCCAATTTGGAGATTGAATTTTTATGCCATTATCTAATTCGTTAATGAATATTATAAATAACTGAGACATCCTTGTTCTTGTACTCTATGTCCCTATTATTAAAGCTTTGGATATTGTATGCTTTATTAACCACTTGCCTAACCTACCTAGCCACCTTCAATGATTTATGCACATGTGCACCCAAGTCCCTTGTACACCGTGTACAGAGTTGTACCTTTTTAATTTACTTCTCTGTTCTTCCTACATAAATTAGTAATTTAACATTTCATTACATTGAACTTCATCTGTTAGATGTCTACTCATTCCACCAATTTGTCCTTTTTGCTACGATCCCAGTAGATGTTTAGACGGGAAGGTTCCAGAATGGAACCTTGGCTTACAAGATTGTAACCTTTACTTTTTTAAGTAAATATGGAGTTACAGAGTCACAACATTGCTAGTTAGTGTTAACAGCAAAAAAAATTATTAAACATAAAAAGATGGATTATTATAAACACAAAAAGATGAATTATTATACAGTATCCCTTTGCACCCTCCCACTGGTTTTACGAATGTGGATTACGAAGTACATCATAAGATACAATTGTGTCATTAACACTAAGTCCCTTTAAACACATTGGCTCTGATCAAATATACACACTCTGCTCTAACCTAAGTTAGTGTCTGCAATTTCTCCTCAGAATTCTTCCAGATGATTGCCAGTGAGAATTTTCAAACTCCATTCCCAAAAAAATGCTTTAAAATCTTCTTTCACAATAATGCACAGAAACAGATCCTATGATTTCTAAACAGAATCCAAACAGAAACACAATCAGAAACAGATTCTATGCTTTCTAATCATGGAATCTTACAACGCAGAAGGAGCTCCGTTTCACTCATTGAACCCAAGATATTAAAGGTTATGGGCCAAGTGATGGAAAATGGGATGAGAATATTTAGCTGATTTGTATTTGGCCAGCTCAGATGCGATGGGCCAAAGAGTTTTTTTCTGTGCTGTATACCCCTATGAAACTATCTCAGTTCTCAGCAGAGTATGAAGGGTCTTTGACAAACTATTCGCGTGCCTTTCCTCCAGCTGCTACATCTGGTGTGCAGTATCACTGTCAAGCATTGTTACGTCAGTATCTCTTATAATTGACTCAGAAAATCACTTTGCAATTTCAGTACTTCTGGTTGATAACTCATACTTGCCAGTTTTGCAAGTCCCTCAGTTGTTTTCTTATTATCCATTACTGACTGCTACCTCCATAATATTACTTGCATCAGTTCTTTGCTCAGCTAGATCACTATTCAACAATGAGTTTTTACTCACAGGGAGGAATTTCAAATTGTGACATTCTATACCATCCATCATCATCTTCTTTTCCTCCATTTTACTCTGAAGTCCAAAAGTCCCATTGCTCTTTCCACTACAAAGTTCTAACATTTCAATAGTTTTGCTTTTTAATCCTGCCTTCAACCAATTATTCTGATTTACCAGAACCTTCTTGTTAAGGCATTTTTTACAATACTTCAAGTTCACCAAGTTCTATCTGAAGATCAACATTTACTAGCTTTGCTTTTTCATGCTTATCCATGAGAGAGTTCAAATTCTCAGTAAAATTTTCTACTTTCGCTGACTGTCGATGGTTCTCATCAGTTCTCCCTTTTCATTCGCAAGTTCCTCTTTCATATGTGCAAGCTGATTTTCTGTGTTAATCAAACTTCCTTTCAATTGCCTGTAATCTGCAATTTGTGTCTCATTTTTTTCCAGAGTAGTTTCCAAAAATTGGTAAAGGTCACCATTTACTGCCTGCTGCAAAACAGTTGTCAATACATTACTGTCTCCACAAGCCAAATCATTACCTGGGGTGGCATGATGGATGGCACAGTGGTTAGCACTGCTGCCTTACAGCACTAAGGGCCTAGGTTTGATTCCCAGCTTGGGTCACTGTCTGTGCTGAGTCTGCATGTTCTCTCTGTATCTGCGTGGGTTTCCTCTGGGTGCTCCGGTTTTCTCTCAAAGACATCCTAGTTAAGTGCATTGGCCATGCTAAATTCTCCCTCAGTGTACCTGAACAGGCAACAGAATGTGGCAACTAGGACATTTTCACAGTAACTTCACTGCAGTAATCGTACTCTGATACTGATAATAAACTTTTAAGGTTGAAATCTATTCCTCCAATAGATAATTTGAGAATAATTACCTCTGCAACAATTCTATTTACAAAATTACTACTTGAATTAACTTGACACAAAGGAACAGATTCAATCCTTTCATTAATATCGCTTATTAATAAATTTTCCTTCATTCAACATCCTGGAACACAAATTCTATCATCAGCCACCATCCATGATTGATCTGCTTCTGTATCTCTTAAAATTTTAATTAGTTCATTTATTTTATTAGATGAGTAAAGCAATACTTCTCCATTTGAAACAAAGTATCCAGAACCTCCATTGACCTGACTTCCTTCACCAGTACTCAACTAATTCTCTGAACTATCTTGTGATCTATCTGCATTTCTTATTGATTCTCAAGGAACACACTTTTCTTTCACCACTCTGATAGTGAATTTCAACAGCTAGTTTTCAGATTGCTTCCTTTCTTACTCTTGCAACTGACCTTCCATTTAATTTCCAACAATCTGCCCTAATATGTCTCACTTTGTGGAGATGCTGCGTTAGACTGGGGTAAGCACAGTAAGAAGTCTCTCAACACCAGGTTAAAGTCCAACAGGTTTATTTGGTAGCACAAACTTTCGGAGCTTCGTTCCTTCGTCGGGTGATTGACTCACCTGATGAAGCAGCAGTGCTCCAAAAGCTCATGCTACCAAATAAACCTGTTGGACTTTAACCTGGTGTTATGAGACTTCTACAGTCCCACTTTGTTACAATGGAAACATTTAGGCCTCCGAATGTCACTTGCACCCGCAGCACCTTCCTTTTTGATCTGATATGGAATTTCTTAACCATTACTAACTGTTCTATCTCTTTCTTGATTATTGTTTTCTTTTCTCTTTCCCACTTTCTATCCTCATGTTTAAAAGGATGACGGACCAGTTCATAATCATCAGCTAACTCTACTGCCTGTCTAATAGTTCTAAATCTTTGTTCCTCAACATACATCCTTACAAGCAAAGGAACTGAATCTTTACATTTCTGCAAAAGAATCCCCTCTCTAAGGGCTTTCTTCATATGTTCTCTCTATCTTTAACACCCATATCCAATGGTCAATTTTTTTTATTTGATTTATTATTGTCACGTGTATTAACATACATTAAAAAGTATTGTTTCAAGCACGCTATACAAACAAAACGTATCGTTCATAGAGAAGGATACGAGAGTGCAGAATGTTGTGTTACAATCGTAGCTAGGATGTGGAGAAAGATCAACTTAATGCAAGGTACGTCCATTCAAAAGTCTGACAGCAGCGGGAAGAAGCTGTTCTTGAGTCAGTTAGTACATGACCTCAGACTTTGCTTCTCTCTATCAAATTCAGTATGAGTTTCTCCCATCTCAGCTGTTTTCTTGTGTTTTAAAAATTCTGCCTGTATGCTTCAGGACTTGACTCATATACACTAAGCATAGCTTCCTTTTTTTTAATTATCCATTTGTGGGACAAAGATGGCTGGCCAGCATTTATTGCCCATTCCTAGTTGCCTGAGGGCAGTTGAGAGTCAACCATGTTGCTGTCAATCTGGAGTCACATGTAGGCTTAATTAGAGGAGGACAGCAGATTTCCTTCTCTAAAGGACATGAGTGAATCAGATGGGTTTCTCTGACAATTGACAACAGTTTTGTGGTCATAAGTAGATTCTCAATTCAAAATTTTTTTTATTGCCATGGCGGGTTCCAAACCCAGGTCCTCAGAACATTAGCTGATTTTCTGGATTATTAGTCTAGCAATAATACACTTCCCCCACATCATAATCTGCAGATACCTCTTCCGACAAAGAAGTTTACATTCACTAGCTCTACCCACCAGTCCATTTTGTAAAGGTAATGTCCACATTTCTTTCAGCCATTTCATCTGTTTGACTACCTTTTCAAAAAAAATAAAGAATGCTTCCACATCCTGTTCCTCAAATTTTGAAAGAACATATAAACATCTCCCCACTAGGTTCATGTTTGGAGCTATATCCTTCCTCAACCTACTCCGGTGTCTTGATTAATTTCCAGTATTTCACATTGAAGTTCTCTTTCCTCTTCCTTTGTTTTCCTTTGCTAATCTTTCCATTTCCAAATCAAGTTGCCTCATTTCAATTTCCTTCCTTTGCTTTCCCTTTGAATTTGTGGAACTCTTTGCCACAAAAGGCTGTGGAGGCCATGTCATTGAATATAAGATAGACAGGTTTTTAATTAATAAAGGGATCAAGGGTTATGGGAAAAACGCAGGAGATTGGGGATGAAAAAAACATCAACCATGATTGAATTGGGAAGCAGACTCGACAGGCCAAGTGACATAATTCTGCTTCTATGTCTAAAGTTTATTAGTCACAAGTTAGTTTATGTTAACACTGCAATGAAGTTGTTGTGAAATTCCCCTAGTTGCCACCGTCTGGCACAATTAACCTAACCAGCACATTTTCAGAATATGGGAGGAAACTGGAGCACTCAGAGGAAACCCACACAGACACAGGGAGAACATGCAGACAACGACCCAAGCTGGGAATCAAATCCAGATTCCTGGTGCTGTAAAGCAGCAGTGCTGACTACTGTGCTACCGTATAGTTTTATGGCCTTATGGTTTTTCTTTTTACTCTTTCTGCATCTCTACCTCATTTTTTCATTTCTATTTGTTTTTTCTTTTTCCAGCATTTTAATTGTTTCATTTGTAACTGAATTTTAGCTAATTCAATTTTCACTCTTGTTGAAATATTTGTTTCCTTAGACAAACTTCCAAATTTAAAATGTTTTGCTATGCTTTCAGTAATCTCAGCTTTCCTTATCCCTGCACATAATTCTAATTACAATTTATCTGTTAATTTAGTTAACTCTTTGTTACTTTCAGTAAACAAGTCAAAGTTAAATCTTCCATCTTTAGAAAAGCCTTAGCAATTTTAGAACATAGAACATAGAACAATACAGCACAGAACAGGCCCTTCGGCCTTCGATGTTGTGCCGACCAATATAAAAAGCAATGCCCCTCCAAACTAAACCATTCCCTTCTCTTCCATATACTTATCAATTAACCTCTTAAACGCCACCAAACTTGGCGCATCTACAACAGCTGCAGGCAGGGCATTCCACTCCCTAATCACTCTTTGAGTAAAGAACCTACCTCTGATATCCGTCCTATAACTCATACCCCTTAATTTAAAGCTGTGTCCCCTCGTGCTAGCTTTCTCCATCCTAGGAAAAAGGCTATCACTGTCCACCCTATCTAAACCTCTAATCATCTTATATGCTTCAATAAGATCCCCTCTTAGCCGCCTCCTTTCTAACGAAAACAACCTCAAATCCTTCAACCTCTCTTCATAGGACCTGCCCTCCATACCAGGCAACATCCTGGTAAACCTCCTCTGTACCCTCTCCAATGCCTCCACATCTTTCTTATAATGTGGGGACCAGAACTGCACACAATACTCCAAGTGCGGCCGCACTAGAGTTTTGTACAGTTGCAACATGATGCTGCGGCTCCTAAATTCAATCCCCCTACCAATAAAAGCTAAGACTCCATATGCCTTCTTAACAACTTTATCCACTTGACTGCCTACTTTCAGGGATCTATTGACACATACACCAAGATCCTTCTGTTCCTCAACACTATTAAGAGCCCTACCATTAGCCCTATACTCTACACATTTATTGTTCCTGCCAAAGTGCATTACCTCACACTTTTCCACATTAAACTCCATTTGCCACCTCTCGGCCCAGCTCTGCAACTTGTCCAAGTCACTCTGTAAACTAAAACACCCCTCTTCACTATCTACCACTCCACCAACTTTAGTATCATCTGCAAATTTACTGATCCATCCCTCAATACCCTCATCCAGATCATTTATAAAAATTACAAACAGCAGGGGCCCCAAAACAGACCCCTGAGGCACACCACTCGTCACCGAACTCCACGATGAATATCTCCCATCAACCACCACCCTCTGTCTTCTATCTGCCAGCCAATTCCTAATCCAATTAGCTAAATCACCCTCTATTCCACACATCTGCATTTTCTGTAGAAGTCTTCCATGGGCCACCTTATCAAACGCCTTACTAAAGTCCATATATACTACATCAACCGCCTTACCCCCATCCACCTCTCTGGTCACTTTCTCAAAAAACTCAATGAGGTTAGTAAGGCATGACCTACCCTTCACGAAACCATGCTGACTGTCCCCAATCAATTCATTTCTCTCTAAATAACTATAAATCCTATCCCTAATAATTCTCTCCAATACCTTGCCACAACAGAAGTAAGACTCACTGGCCTATAATTCCCTGGAAGGTCTCTCTTCCCCTTCTTAAACAATGGGACCACATTCGCTATCCTCCAGTCCTCCGGAACCACACCCGTAACCAACGAGGACCTGAAGATCAGAGCCAGAGGCTCTGCAATCTCCTCTCTTGCCTCCCAGAGAATCCTAGGGTAAATCCCGTCCGGCCCAGGGGACTTATCCAACTTCAAACCCTCGAGAATTTCTAACACATCCTCCCTATCTACTACAATACTTCCCAATTTGCAACCCTGTACCTCAGTGCTCTCCATAGCTACATTTCCAGCACTCTGCGTGAATACCGAAGAGAAATATTTATTCAGTGCCTCACCAATCTCTTCAGGCTCCACGCACAACTTCCCACTGCTGTCTATGACTGGCCCTAATCTTGCCCTAACCAATCTTCTATTCTTAACATATCGAAAGAACTTTCATATCGAAGAATTTTCAAATGCCAATTGTATTCTAACCTGTACAATATACTTCACAATAATTCCAGTTCTTTTCTCCATATCCCCAATACCACACTTACTCTTTTTGAAGGATTCACAGATCTCACCATTTAACAAATCCCAGAACAAGTTTTACTTTTCAGCACCCAGTAACTTGCTTTCCATGTTTCAAAATATCTCCAACAAATTATTAAAATCAGCATCAAGTAACTCTTATTCCACATTATGAAATGCCATAGAGAGCCCCTACCTTTGTTATGATCCCAGTCAGTATTATAACTGGATGGGAAGGTCCCAGAATGGAACCCTAGATCAAACGACTATAAATTTATTTTTTTTAAAAGCCTCATCTCATTAACACAAAGTCCCTTTAAGCACACAAGTAGGCTGTGATCAACTGCACATACTCCACTCTGATCCCAAGTTAGGGTAGGTAGATTTCTCCTCATAATTCCCCTCCCTCTGCCCCAGATGATTGTCACATGAGTGTTTCCAAACTCCACTCCCAAAAACATACTTTAAAATCTTTTTTCCCAATAATGCTTTACATTGGCAGTTTGCATTCTAAAATCCAGTCCAGGTTTTTTCAAATGACTTTTTTAAACAAAGCTTCTGCGCCACTTTTAACAGCAGATACAATTATGATCTCTCCCACCATTATGATTTTGATTTGATTCAATTTATTATTGTCATATTAGCTTACAGTGAAGTGTTGTTTCTTGCGTACTATACAGACAGAGCATACCATTCATAGAGAAGGAAACGAGAGTGCAGAATGTCATGTTACAGTCATTGCTAGGGTGCAGAGAAAGATCAATTTAATGCAAGGTAGATCCATTCAAAAGTCTGATGGTGGCAGGAAAGAAACTATTCTTGAGTCAGTTGGTATATGACCTCAGACTTTTTATCTTTTTCTCAAAGGAGAAAGGTGTAAGAGAGAATGTCCGTGGTGCATGGGGTCCTTAAGTATGCTCGCTGCTTTGCTGAGGTGGCGGGAAGTGTAAAGAGAAAAATCCTTTCTATGGCGCATCTGTAAAAGGTGGTGAGAGTTGTAGCTGACATGCCAAATTTCTTTAGTCTTCTAAGAAAGTAGAGGCGTTAGTGGGTTTTCTTAACTATAGTGTTGGCATGGGTGACCAGGACAGGTTGTTGGTGATCTAGACACCTAAAAACTTGAAGTTTTTGATTTAGTTCACTTGCCTGATTATAAGCTGTTCACAGTTGCTTTAACTCTTGATTCCCAAACTCTATTAAAATGACATCAAACTATTGCCTTACCTCTGAACTCTGCTTTCCTACCTTAAATCTGGTTGCTGCAGTTGCCTCTTTAACCTAGAACATTTTGTTTACTCTTTGAATTCTTCTGAACAATATCTTGGTCTCTGTTCTCTTAACTTCAGTCGTCTTACTACATTTTTTCTGCCCTAGTCTCTTGGTTATCTGGACAGTAACTGGTTCTTTGGGAAGCCTGCCTCTTTGTAGCTCTCATCCTGTCCAATTTTTCTTCTGGCAGAGTTAAGATATGTTTATCCCCTGGTGTCCTCCATCAACAAATTCAGCTAAATCCGGAAAAAAAAACATTCCTATCTTAAAAGGACCGCCAGTTGCTAAGCAATCCTGCTACTTCTGCCAATTTATTTACTTTTCATGCCATAACCCTCTCTAAGCACAATAGAACCACAGTTGAAATTAAAACTAACTCCCACATACACCACCACTTTCATCCAGCATGAATCTAACTCTAGGTTTTACCCCTCCAGGCACAGAAACATTAAATCAAACCCACTTAGAACTATACCTTATTACAAACGGAATTGGGTGACAAGGTGGCAGAGTGGTTAGCACTGCTGCCTCACAGCACCAGGGACCAAGGTTCGATTTCAGTCTTGGGTCACTATCCATGTTGAATTTGCACATTCTCCTTATGTCTGCAGAGGTTTCCTCCAATCTCCCCTCACAGTGCAAAAGACATGCTGCTTAGGTGCATTGGCCATACTAAATTCTTCCTTAGCATACAAAATAGGCACTGGAGTGTAGCGATTAGAAGATTTTCACAGTAATTTCATTGCAGTGTTAATGTATGCCTACTTATGATACTAATAAATAAATTTTAAACTTTATTTCTTATATATATATATATACATAAATCCCTTGAAACTACTGTTGTTTATCTAACATTTTGAAATTGTACATTATTCTCACAGTTCACAGTGCTTCCAAGTTTTGTATCATCTGCAAATTGTAAAATCATGTCCTGTACGTCAAGGTTTAGGTCATTAATATATATCTGGAAAAGCAGGGTCTCAACACTGACTTCTGGGAGCCTCAATTACGAACCTCCCTCCAGCCTGAGTAATATCCATCAAACACTCTGTTTCCTGTTACTCAAGCCAGTTTCGTATTCATGTTGCTACGTCTCTTACATTGCATAAGCTATAACTTTGTCACATGTCTCCTGCATGGCACCCTATCAGATGTCTTTTTGGAAGTCCATGTAAACCACATCAACAGTTTTGCCCTCATCAAACCACTCTGTTACCTCTTCGAAAAACTCAAGCAAGTTAGTTAAACATGATTTTCCCTGAAAAAAATCCATGCTGGCTTTCCTTAATTAACGTGCATTATTGTCTAGTGAATTAGTACAATTGTAGTTTTCTCTTAACTGCTGTCGTGCATGTTTTCCAGGCACTGTGCACCAATAATAATCATATAGGAAGTGTAAAAGATGGAGTAAATGCAGATGCAAATTGTTTCAAAAATAATTATACCATGCCCACATTTTCTTGATCTTTATTGTGTTATACTGTTCCAACATGATAGAAGAACTACATGTGAAGCTATATATCCAGAATGCCAGATCACTCACTGCTGCACGACATTTGTGTACCAAGGCAATGCTATATCATTCCACAGGATATGGTGAGATCTGGAAACATACACTTACACTAGCTCCTGTAGCTGTCTAAGAGTATGACTATTTCCAAATTTTGGGAAATCACAAGGTGCAACATGGTGGCAACTGGTGTTTGTGAATAAAATCCAAACATTTCAAATGGATTTAATGCTGAATCAGATTGAGAGAAAACAGCCCAAATTCATGCCAGTTTGAGAAAGAAAAGCTGAGTGAATCATACAACAATGACCTCATCCCAAAGATGTGCTCTTAGGCTGACTGGCAGAACAAATTCTCCCTAAATTGTCTCAAATTTGGTTTCAATCCATAGATCTATAAACACAGACAGGGATCACGGGCAGAAGTGGGAACATCGAGGTGGTGGCGCAGGCCCGTTGGGCCGAAGGGCCTGTTTCCCGTGCTGTTTTGTTCTTTGTCCTTTGTTCTTTTGACATGGACACTACCACAATAATGAATGTGCAACTCAAGCCCAGGATGAATTAATAGGTCAACGATATCACAGAGGCATTTGAGAAGTTTAAAGTTTATTTATTAGTCACAAGCTCTCTTAATTTAACACTTCATTGAAGTTACTGTGAAAATCCTCTAGTCACCTCACTCCGGTGCCTGTTCGGGTACAGTGAGGAGTATTTAACATGGTCAACACACCTAACCAGCACATCTTTCAGATTGTGGGAGGAAACCGGAGCAAACCCTCACAGACATGAGATCAAACCAGGATCCCTGGCGCTGAGGTGGTAGTGCTAACTATTGTGCCTCTGAGCTGCCCATTTAGTCAAAAAGTTCAAACTGAAATTTAGTAACTTTCTAAAAAACACCAGGGAAGAGGAAGTGGTCAGCTACATCCTTTACTGGACAGGAAAAGAAAGTTTTAAATCTTTTCGATAGCAAGGAAATGAATAAGGATAGCAGTAAAAATCAGACTTTTTTTTGAGAAATTCAGCGCATAACTCTAGCTAAAGTCAAACCATCACATTTGCCAATATGAATTTAAAGTTAAATTTTTTATTTGTCACAAGGCTTACATTAATACTGCAATGAAGGTACTGTGAAATTCCCTGAGTTGCAATAGTCTGGTGCCTGTTTGGGCAATGCATCTAACCAGCGTGCCTTTCAGAATGTGGGAGGAAACCAGAGCACCCAGAGGAAACACAAGCAGACTTAGGGAGAACATGCAAACTCCACACAAACAGTGACACAAGCCGGGAATCAAACCCAGGTGCCTGACACTATGAAGCAGCAATGCTAACAACTGTGCTACTATGCTGCTCAAGTAGGAACTTGGTGCCTACCTCAAAACCTGAGCTAGGAACTAAGTAAGCTTGTTGACAATTTCTTAACAAGATTGAGAAACGTAGCCAGCAAGTGCACATTCAACGTGTTGGGTTCTTCCTACCTGGAACCAAACACCAACACTGTACAAATTTTAAAAATTTAACCTTATGACTTTAGTTTTAAACTGGGCTTTTCTGCTGAAGAAGGGCAATTGAGACAGTCAACCCTCTGTCTGGAAATCTCAATCTTGAGAATGTCACACCTCATTATGCCTAGAGAATTTATAACTGACCACATAGGACTGGTTAGGCCAATTTCAAAAAAAAGTCTGATTTTTACTGCTATCCTTGTTCATTTCCTTGCTATCGAAAAGATTTAAAACTTTCTTTTTCTGTCCAGTAAAGGATGTAGCTGACCACTTCCTCTTCCCTGGTGTTTTTTAGAAAGTTACTGAAATATAATTTGATTTGATAAGCCAACTTTGCTAGAGGAGTTCATGGGTCTGTTGAAACAATGGCTTCCCAAACACATGATCCTTGAATGACACCACTTTCAATTCAAAATAGCTGAGACATTACCAGTTCTGATAACAAAGCCAAATTACAGTTACTTGACAAACATCCTCTTTTGAATTCACTGTGGAGAAGAAAGGCCACAAGGCTCAAGCCTCTGCATTTTCAGCAAGTTAATATTACCTTTTGGGGTTGAGCAGCCTGCCTTCTGTTAAACATCCACCAAAGTAAATTCTAACCTGGTTTGACCAATCTAATCAATAAAAAAAAAGCTCAATAAAAAGTCCCAAGCCCACAATATTTCTCTCTGTTTCCCTCTGTACAGATGCTGCCAAACCTGCTGGGTATTTTCAGCATAATGCCTTTACTGCCCAAATGAAAGAAGTGATACAACAAATGAATTTTTTGCATTTATACTAGTTTAAGATGATTGTAAAATTAAGTCCAAAATTTTAGGTGCAGTAGGAAATAAAATCAGAAGTTTCATTGTAATTGCTCAGCAATTTGCTTTTAAACTTACCTTACTGAAACTTGGGAGAGGGAATAAATTTACAAGAACTATACCAGAGTTAAAGGACTACTGTTATGTGGCGGAACGAAGATGGAAATGTTTTTCAAAGAGCAGACTTAATGCACTATAAAATGTTTCTATAGCGTAAATAAGAAAGAAATATTTCCGATGGTGGCGTAGAAGTTGAGCCGACATATCTTTTGGCACCAAAATGTTGAGCTCCGTTTTTCATCTAATAAGTGTATATTTAAGACTAGACTTATATTAGTCAACCTCAATTTTTCAGCTCAGAAATATATACTTAGTATTATACTCACCATATAGGTCAGTGCAGATAAAAAGCAGCAGGTGATACAAGCTGTGTTGTGAAGAAAATGTGTGGAAGTTTCAGTCACATCCACACATTTCAAAATGGCAACCACCTACGCCAACATCAATGTTCACATTTTATATATAGCATAGAAGTCAACCCCTGATTTTGGAAGGATTTCAAACATCATGATGTAAGTGTTCTCACAGGCAGAAAGGTTGGTAACTAAAGGGCACAAAATTAAAATCATGGGCAATAAAGCCAGGGGGAAGACGAGGGGAAAAAATCTTAGCTTTTTTTGCAGTCTGATGTGAACTGCCCGAAAAGTTGTTAGAAACACCTTGAATAAATTTGCACAGCCATGTGGAAAGAGCAGAGAATTGGGACTAATTGAATAGAGCTTTTAAAAAACTAGCAAAATTTGATTAGCCAAATGACCACCCTCTGAGTTCTATGATTCTATTCTTTAAATCTTTGACTGACTTTCATTCCCATCAATAAGCTGCCATTGCCATGCCTCTTTTCACAACCGGTGGTTGTGGAAGCCCCATCCACTGCCATTAATAGCTAGAAACAATCTAGCCTATTTTTCATGCACTAAGTGCATAAAGTTGGGAGTCAAATTTTCATGCTAGCAGGATACTTAGAATTTTTCTATTAAAATTCTGCTCTATGACTCTATGCCCTCTGAAATGGTGTGTCAAGTAACTCAGTTGAAGGCGCAATTAGCGATAGAGAATAAATGTTGGCATTTGAAAGAATCACTCAAGTTGAAGATGATCCTTAGGGTAATCGGCTTGCTCTGAAATCTGCAAGTGTGTGGAAGACTGTTTGTGACACTGTATTAATTTTGGGTAAGTGTATGAGAATAAATATGCCAGAGGGATAGAGAAATTAATTTATTGAGTGTGTTTGAGGTAGAGATGGATAGATTTCTGATTATAATAAAACATAATAATGAATTACGAGGATAATGTGGGTAAAAGGCATTTAAGTATCTTCTCAGCCATGAGTGCATTGAGTGGCAGAGCAGAATTGATGGGCTGAATGGTGTACTCTTCCTATGTTCTTAAATAACCTTTATTTTAAACTCACAAAAGTTTGCTGCTGAATTATTAAATTGGAATACGCATTCCAAGGATAAGACAAAATACACCTCTTTCCATACAAGACACATTGATTTATGGGCATTAGGAGAACATACACATTCTGTATATGACATCTCCCTTCATTAGAAAGTAAGAGGTTCTTTGTTACTGTAGGACTCTGACTGAAGTTTTAGTCTTAGCTCAGTGAGAGCATTCGCGTCTTTAAGTTAGAAAGTTGAAACACATAAGTCTTTTTCCCAACACATTAATCACATGGTTAATTTGCAATCTAGATTGTAAATAAAAATTGAGTTCTACATACAGTTATTGACTAATATTTAAATTCACAGTATGGGTATTTGCTGGTAAAATGGTAAGACAGAAACAGAGAACGTAAATGTTTTTTATTTAGTGATTATTGAATGTATATAAGGTATTTTGCACTAAAATTACTGCTGTGGCTACATCTATGTCAGCAATTTCTGATGCGGAACATTGATATGAGCTAACAGCTGTACTGAGGAAGTGTTGCCAAATAAGTTATTAAAAAAAGATCCTAACTACCGGTCCAGTGGATGTAAAAGATCTCCTGCGGTGTTTGAAGAACAGTGGAGTTCTCCAAAGTACTTCATAGGCTGTGAAACATTTAAAATATTGTGAAAGGATTCTTTCTTCACCCCACCTCTCCTGTGGGAGAAACTGAAGTCAGGATCTTTTTGGCCAATGTGGCTTAGCTAAATTCAAGAAACATACATTCATACATGCAACTTAAAACCTGTAGTTTACTTACTATTAACCATTATCACTTCTAGACTCCCTTCCCTCATTTTTGTTTTAAGGTTTTTTTTATTAATCATAAGTAAGGCTTACATTAACACTGCAATGAAGTTACTGTGAAATTCCCCTCATCAGCATACTTCGGTGCCTGTTTGGGCCAATGCACCCAACCAGCAAGTCTTTCAAACTTTGTGTGTGTGTGTGTGTGTGTGTGTGTGTGTGTGTGTGTGTGTGTGTGTGTGTGTGTGTGTGTGTGTGTGTGTGTGTAATCAAACCCGGGGTCCCTGTAACTGTGAAGCAGCAGTGCTAACTACTATGCCGACCCAGATGGATCAGATACTGCCTTGTACAGTATTGCACAGGTATTCACATACATCTTCAACCCTTCTTTACAACAATCAGAGATCTGATCTGTTTCAAGAAGACGATCATCATCCTGGTGCCAAAGAAAATCCAAGCTGTGTGCCTTAATGACTATTGTCCGATGGCTCTGACATTCATCATTATGAAGTGCCTCAAAAAGCTAGTCATGGCACGAATCAATCCCAGCCTCCCGGACTGCCTGGATCCACTACAGTCTGCCTACAGCCGCAACAGGTGCATAGCAGGTGCCATCTCTCTGGTCCTGCATTCAACTTTGGGACACCTAGATGACAAAGGCACCTATGTCAGATTCCTATTTATTGACTATAGCTTGGTCTTCAACGCCAATATGCCTATGGAATTCATCTCCAAACTCCATGGCTTGCGGCTTTGCTTCTCCCTCTACGACTGGATCCTGAACTTCCTAACCCATGTACCATAATCAGTAAGGAAAGGCAACAACACCTCCACCACAATCATGCTCGTACCAGTGCCCCACAAGGCTGTGTTCTCAGTCCCCTACCATATTCCCACATTTCTATGGCTGTGTGGCCAAATTCCTCTTCAATTCGATTTTCAAGTTTGCTGATGACACCACTGCAGTGGGTTGGATCTCAAACAATGACAAGACAGAGTACAGGAATGAGATAGAGAATCTGGTGAACTGGTGTAGCAACAATAATCTCTTTATCAATGTCAACAAAACGCATAAGATTGTCATCAACTTCAGGAAGCATAAAGGAAACATGCCCCTTTATCCATCAACAGGACAAAGTAGAAAGGGTCAACAGCTTCATGCTTTTAAGTGTCCAGATCACCAATAACCTATCGTGGTTCCTCCCACTTTGACACTATAGTTGAGCTATGCCTCTACTTTCTCAGAAGACTAAGGAAATTTAGCATGTCAGCTATGACTCTCATCAACTTTTACAAATGCACCATAGAAAGCATGCTTTCTGCTTGTATCACAGTTTGGTATGAATCCTACTGTGTCCAACACCACAAGAAACTACAAAAGGATGAATGTAGCCCAATCCATCACATAAACCAGCCTCCCATACATTGCCTCTGTCTACACTTGCCACTGCCTCTGCAAAGCAGTCAGTATAATTCAGGACCCCACAGACCCTGGACATTCTTTCTTCCACCTTTTTCCGTCAGAAAAAAGATACAAGAGTCTGAGATCATGTACCAACCGATTCAAGAGCAGGTTCTTCTCTGCTGCTCTCAGACTTTTGAATGGACCTATCTTGCATTAAGCTGATCTTTCTCTTCACCCTAGCTATAACTGTAATTCTACATACTCTCTCGTTTCCTTATCTATGAACAGTACACTTTGTTTGTATAGTGCCCAAGAAACAATACTTTTCACTGTATGCTAATACGTGTGACAATAATAAATTAAATCAAATCAAATTGAACCATGCAATCAGTAAAGGTTCCAGTTCTTGCACTGGAATCTTTACTGGAATCAGATCCTTGCACTGCACTAAGTTTGGGGTTTTGATCTTGATTGCAAAAACACTGCAATAAATGGCCTGAATTTTCTCAATTGGGAAAGGGGAGAAAGAACTCAACCTGATTCTAACTTTTCAGCATTATCTATGTGTGGACACCAGATGCAATTTGAAACATCTTCAATTGTGCTGTTCCACGAGTCAAATAGTTTATTCAAGCTCATACATGAAGAATAGTCACTAAGGTGCAATACTGGAGCACTTTAAACCTTCTTGGTACCATAACTAAGCATGAGTAACTCATTCAGGGAAGCAATAAAGTATAATAGGGAGGGAGAATTTTTTTTATCACTCATGTTTCCATTAATCATCCTATGCATTGTCATCTGATTTGTCATCTCTTTTCCTTGCTCTGATTCTTGAAAGGGACACTACTGTGATTTTGACTATGGTCAGTACTATTCCAGAGCTCAGCTTCAGATTGATGCCTGACCTCTTTGTGTTATGTGGGTCTAAAATAATTTTCTGGTACAGGATTTGCATGGCTGAGAGTAGGAGTCTAATTCCAATTGTGTTCCTTCATCTAGTGACGCACTAAGGCAGAACTTTGATATTTTCATAACTAGCTGTTCCTAGAACACTAGAGGCTTATAGCTTGAGGGATACCACTCCACATCGAGCATGACTGACCATGTTTTTCCCACTCTTACTGCCAGCCATTTGCTTGTTGGAAGAATTTGCAGGTTGACACTCAACCACCTTCCTTGGCATTCAAGTCCATGGTTGAAACTTGAACCCAAAGCTTGTGGCCCAGAAGCAAGAATGCTACTCACAGCATTTAAAGAGCTCCACACAAGCAGGAGTACTGCCTCCAAATTATTGACCTTAATAATATTAAATATATTTGCTTCTGTTAAGAAGACTTTACAGAGTCTCAATGGAGTAGAAGAGCAAACAAGCTAAGGGTACAGATTAACAATTCATTCAAAACTGCAATGGAGATTAACAAGGTCTACAACTAGCAAAACTACAAACAAATCTGGGGTTCATTGTTAGAGGAACAGAACTGAAAAGGAGCAGAGTTATGTTTGACTTATATGGAACTAAGTCTACACTGCACTTAGAAAACTGTGCACAGCTCTGGTTTCCACATACAAATATGTGGAAATGCAAATATTGATTTATAAGAATAATGTCAGCATTGAAAGTGTAACTGTATTGAACAGACCAGCACTCCTTCCTGGAGATAAGAGAAGGCTGTTGGATGAGTTTTTGAAAGGAAAACAACTGCAATTTTGACTGTGGTTAATACTATTCCATAATTCAATTTCACAGGTTTCTAAAGTTATGAAGACGCAGTAGGGTAGATGGACAGATGTTTCTACTTATGGGAGAAATCAAAATTAGCGGCCTAAAATATTCACGAATAAATTCAGTGAGGAATTCAGAAAAAACATTTTTACATGGAGCGGTTAAAATGGAGAAGATGAGGTGAACAGCACCAGTTGTTTTTAAGGAGAAACTAGCAACTTAGATAAAGAAATAGAATGATCTATTGAGAGAAGCATGATGGGAGAAGGCTGATGGAGAGGTCACACACAGCCAGAGGCCAGTTGGGCCAAATGGCTGGTTTTTGTGCTGTAAGCTTTGTATAATTCTATGTAAAGAAACATTGATCATGTAATCCCTGAATGAAGCAGGAGGCCATTTGGCCCATTGAGTCTGCACTGACCACAATTCCACCCAGGCCCCATTTCCACAATCCCTCATATTTATCTTCCTGACACTTGAGTTAATTTAGCATGGCCAATCAACCTAACCCGCACATCTTTGGACTGTGGGAGGAAACTGGAACATCTAGAGGAAACCCACAAGACATGGGGAGAACATGCAAAATCCACAGAAACAGTGACCCGAGATCAGAATTGAACCTAGGTCCCTGGCGTGGCGAGGCAGCAGTGATAACCACTGTGCCACCATGCCACCATATAATGTCACAGAAATGCTACTTTTGTACATGTTTTTCTGGAGTTTATTGGTCTTCCCAAAATAAATTTGCTTTTACATTCCTGAAATTGACAGCGTGCATCAAACTCCTATAGACCATGTTGCAACATGAACAAGGGCAGCTTTATTCTGAATCAGAAAGAATACAGATAAATGAGTGAGAAGACTTTAGTGTCATCAACAGGCCATGAAATTACATCACCCAATACTGAGTTCACTACTGTAAAAACAAAAACATAGATATATTGATAATACACAAGCAATTGTGTCATCAACTTATATTAGACACTGCTGGCTCTCCAGAGGATTCAGGGAGTTTATCCTGTGAGTGGTTGAGTTGTAAGAAGTCTCACAACACCAGGTTAAAGTCTAACAAGTTTATTTGGTAGCAAATGCCACTAGCTTTCGGGGGCTCTGCCTCTTCGTCAGGTATTGGGGAGTTCCGATCACAAACAGGACATATAAAGGCACTCACTCAGTTTCCAGAATACTGATTAGAATGCGAGTCTTTACAGCTAATCACGTCCTAAAGGTGCAGAAAACGTGAGTGGAGATAACACTAAGCATGGATTAAAGAGATGTGTATTGTCTCCAGATGGGACAGCAAGTGAGATGTTGCAAGTTCAGGCAAGTCATGGGGGTTACAGATAGTGTGATATAAACCCAAGATCCTGGTTGAGGCCGTGCTCATGTGTGCGGAACTTGGCTATCGGTCTCTGCTCAGTGATCTGCGTTGTTGTGTGTCATGAAAGCCGCCTTGGAGAATGCTTACCAAAATATCAGAGGTCTTTTACTATATGAAACAAATTCCACAAATCTCACCCATAGTTCATCCTCAAAAACCCATCTATTTGGTTAAGCCTTCTGTAACCTTCAAAGCTATTTCTCTGGCTCAGTATCCAATCTCATCATGCCTTTCTGTAAACTATCTTAGAAGAATGTGCAGCACAGAAACAGGCTATTCAGCCAAACTGATTTGTGCCTATGTTTGTGCTTCATATAAAACTCTGCCTGCGAACCTTTGCCATCCACCCCCAACCTATTTTTTCTTTCACGTGGATTTATCCATCTCTCCTTGAAGTGAATTTTTATTGTGATTTGTCATTAGTCCATGAAGGAGTGTTGCATATCAGAAATATGAAAAGCAGGAAATGAATGGAATCATATTTCCAGTGAATCATTGCTGACATTGCTCAGTGAGAAGTCTAACAACAGCAGGTTAAAGTCCAACAGGTTTATTTGATAGCAAATGCCACTAGCTTTCGGGGCAGAGCCAGGTGAGTGGGGAGTTCTGACCACAAACAGGGCATATAAAGGCACACACTCAGTTTACAGAATATTGATTAGAATGCGAGTCTTTACAGCTAATCAAGTCTTAAAGGTACAGACAATGTGAATGGAGATAGCATAAGCATAAGTAAAAGAGATGTGTATTGTCTCCAGACAGGACAGTAAGTGAGATATTGCAAGCCTAGGCAAGTCATGGTAGTTACAGGTAGTGTGACATGAACCCAAGATACTGCTTGAGACCATCCTCAAGTGTGTGGAACTTGGCAATCAGTCTCTGCTCAGCGACTCTGCATTAACGTGTGTCATGAAGGCTGCCTTGGAGAACATTTACCTGAAGATCAGAGGCCGAATGCCCATGATTGCTAAAGTGTTCACCAACAGGAAGAGAATAGTCTCTTGCCTGGTGATGTCAAGTGGTGTTCATTCATTCGTTGTCATAGCGTCTGCATGGTCTCCCCAATGTACTATGCCTCAGGACATCCTTTTCTGCAGCGTATCAAGTAGACAACGTTGGCTGAGTTGCAAGAGTATGTACCGTGTACCTGGTGGGTGGTGTTCTCATGTGAGATGATGGTATCCATGTAGATGATCCGGCATGTCTTGCAGAGGTTACTGTGGCAGAGTTGTGTGATGTTGTGGTCACTGTTCTCTAAAGGCCGGGTAGTTTGCTACATACAATAAACTATTTGAGGTTGTGCAGTTGTTTGAAGGCAAGAAGTGGGGATATGGTGATGGCCTTGGCGAGATGTTCATCTTCATCAATAACATGTTGAAGACTCTGGAGAAGATATCGTAGCTTCTCTGCTCCAGGGAAGCACTGGATGACGAAAGGTACTCTGTCCACTGTGTTCCGTGTTTGTCTTCTGAGGAGGTCAGTGTGGTTTTTGGTTATGGTATGTTGGAATTGTCGATTGCTGAGTTGAGCATCATATTCTGTTTTTATGAGGGCATCTTTCAGCATCTGGAGGTGTCAGTTGTGATCCTCCTCATCTCAGCACCTCCACTTCTTGCCTTCAAACAACCACTCAACTTCAAATAGACCATTACCCGTAGCAAACTACCCAGCCCTTCGAGAACAGTGACCACGACACCACACAGCCCTGTATACAGAGGGCTTGTTCATAGAGGATGGCTTCTTTAACATGTTTAGGGTGGAAGCTGGAGAAGTGGAGCATCGTGAGGTTATCCGTGGGTTTGCGATACAGTGAGGTGCTGAGGAGACTGTCCTTGAAAGAGATATGTGTGTCCAAGAATGTAACCAATTTCAGCGAATAGTCCATGGTGAGTCTGATGGTGGGATGGAACTTGTTAATGTCATCATATAGTTGTTTATTCACCGTGAGTCCAAAGGAAGAAAATGTCATTGATGTATCTTGTGTATAGCATAAATTGAAGATCCTGTGCGATGAAGAAGTCTTGTTCGGGCCTGTGCATAAAGATGTTGGCATATTGAGATGTGAATTTTGTCCTTATGGCTGTTCTATGTGTCTGGATGAAGTACTGGTTGTTGAAGGTGAAGATATTGTGGTCCAGGATGAAGCAGATGAGTTGTAAAATTGCATCTGGAAACTGGCAGTTGTCAGCATTGAGTACCGAGGCAGTTGCAGCAATGCCATTGTCGTGGGGGATGCTGGTGTGGACTGCCAAGACATCCATTGAGACGAGGAGTGCTCCTGGTTCAATTGCTCCATTTGTGCTGAGTTTCTGTAGGAAGTCCAGAATGTCACGACAAAAGATGGGGGTTCTTTGTAGAATGGATTTCGGGATGCCTTCGAAATGTAGCTGGTGAGGTTTTTGCATAGGATCCCATTGCCCATATGATGGGATGGCTGGGTGTGTTTGCCTTGCATATCTTTGGGAGGCAGTAGAGATCTCCAATGCGGGGAGTATGTGGGAAGAGAGCACGGAGGGAGCTCTGAAGCTCTGAATCAAAGGTCTTAATCAGAGTGTTGAGTTGATGAGTCTGTTCTTTGCTCGGATCTGCAGGTAACTGTTTGTACTGTTCCTCATTGTTCAGTTGTCAGTACACTTCTTTGCAGTAATCTGTTTTGTTCAGTATGACAATGGTCCCTCCTTTGTCTGCAGGTTTGATGACAATGTTGTGGTTGGTCTTGAGAGCGTGGATGGCATTGCATTGTGCTTGGGTGATGTTCAAGTCTGTTGTGAGTGTGGTTGATGAATTTGGTGTTGATACACCTCCTAATGGCTTGGGCATCCATGTCAAGTCAAAGGCAGTGGCTTTCCAGAGGAGTCCAACTGGACTCTTTCCTCTTTGGTTGCTGCACTGTGGATCTCTCTGTCAACTGTTCCAGCTAAGTGGCTGTGGCCTTGTGTTGGCTGTTGGCCTCTGATACGTTGTCTACTGGATACACTGCAGGAAAGGATGTCACAAGGCATGGTACATTGGGGAGACCATACAGACGCTATGACAATGGATGAATGAACACTACTCAACAATCACCAAGCAAGACTGTTTTCTTCCTGTTGGCAAACTTCAGCAGTCACGGGCATTTGGCCTTTGATCTTCGGGTAAACGTTCTCCAAAGCGGCCTTCACGACATACGACAGCGGAGAGTTGCTGAACAGAGACTGATAGCCAAGTTCCACACACAAGGATGGCTCAACCAGGAACTTGGGTTCATGTCACACTATTTGTAACCCCATCACTTACCTGGACTTACTGTCCTGTCTGGAGACAATACACATCTCTTTAACTTGCTTAATGCTATTTCCACTCATGTTGCCTGCACCTTTAAGGCTGATTAGCAGTAAAACTCACATTCTAATGAGTATTCTATAAACTGAATGTGTGCCTTTATATACTCTGTTTGTGATCAGAACTCCCCATTCACCTGAGCTCTGAAAGCTAGTCGCGTTTGCTACCAGATAAACCTGTTGGACCTTGTGAGATTTGTTACTGTGTTCACCCCAGTCCGACGCCGGCAACTCCACATCGTTGCTTAGTGAGTCAGTCATCTGGTTTTAAAGCATTGATGCAATCCACAATGCTGTAGTTTACAGTGAAGGTGTTGTGAGCAAGATGTGGAAATGTATTTTTTTAACTTGACGCTTAAACATATGCACAAATATTCCAAAAACATTTTCTTTTTTAAGAACAGCTGTGTAAAATGCAAGCGCTCAGAAATCAGATACCTGTATTAGAGTATTCTTATTGTAGTGGGCATGTGCGTGGGCAAAGATGAAGGTATGTGAGCGGACGAGCGGGCAGAAAACGCAGTCGACAGGTCTTGCGCACGCGCAGATGCAATCCTGTATCATCACATGGCAGGGGGCGGGGAAAAGGCGCATCACGATGAGCGGACTGACGTCAAAGCAAGGGGCGGTCGGTGTGACGTCACAGCGTAGGCGGGGCAGCGAGGTCATGGTTGACGTCACAGCGGGCGGTCCCGGATGACGTCACAGCGGGAAGGGCGGGTGATGCTGGATGACATCACGTCGGGGGGAGGGGGCCGCCGGGAGCGGGGGAAGGAGGATGTTGGTAGAGGCGCAGGCGCAGTGGCGGTGGCAGCAGCTGGTGCTGGTGGGCCATTTTATTGCTGTCAGTGTGGAGAGAGCTCACAGTCAAGATAGGCATTATAGAGCCGGGGGGGGGGAAGAATATAAAACCTAAACCGTCACCATAAGTAGCGAAATAAACATTTAAAAATATATATAAATACCCATCTTCATGAACTGCTGGTGGTCGGCTTATTTTCCCCGAATGTGTGGAGAATTGGTTTAATATTCTCTGCTGAAGAGACTTGGCGTTGTGAAGAAGAAGGACTTTCTCTCTCTCCCCCCAGTCCCTTTCTCTCAACTTACTGAAGAATCCAAAGCGTCGTTCAGTTAGTTCATCGACTGGTGTCGACTTACGGTTGTGTGTGTGTTTTTATTATTTTATTTTTTCCCCCTCCTCCTCCCCTTTGCTTTTTTATCTTTTTTTCTCTCTCCCTTCCCCTCCCCCCCTCCTCCCCTCCTTTTCTTCCCTTTCTTGTTGTTTCCCTCTCTGGTTCCTCGCCCACCACCATGGCTCAGCAGCAGATGACCAGCTCTCAAAAGGCCTTAATGTTGGAGCTGAAGAGTTTGCAGGAGGAGCCGGTGGAAGGTTTCAGGATCACTCTGGTGGACGAGTCCGACCTGTACAATTGGGAAGTGGCGATCTTCGGGCCGCCCAACACGCTCTATGAGGGAGGCTACTTCAAGGTAAATGATAGAGGCCCTGTTTATATTTGGGCTCCTCTCTCACACGCAAAAAAAAAACCCTCTCTCAGTTACTGTTACCAGTAAAGTCATCGCCACGGTCGAAGGATGTTTCGGGAACAATTTGGTGCCCTTTTATTTAAAAAAAAGACGATTTAAAAATAGGGCCCAGAGCAGCAGCTAACCATTTTGTTAAAGTGGGTAAACAAACCTCCCCCACCCACCCCCCTCCTTTCACACTGTTGGTTTTGTCTCGGTCCTAATCGTGCATTTTATTCGCGCAAATCTTATGTCTGTGTGTACTTAAGTACGCCGAGTCTGTGTTTAAGGTTTGCACACGCTGGCAGTGTAGAATAATTTTTAAGTCCAACACAATTTTAAGTAATCAGCCCAATGGTTTCTATTGTGGCTTTACATATGTGTTTTTTAAAAGACACGATGTCTTTTTCATTGTTATAACACCTGTCCAGTTATGGTGGTTCATAATCTGAGACGACTAGAGTTTATAGGACACTTTCCTTATGGGCTTGAATGGCAACATTTTATGCGATTTTTTTTTTAAAAAAACAAACACAATGCTGTAATGATAGATGCAGTAGTTTTTTTAACAATTGAAAAAGGAACAGGTCTTTGAGCCTCCACGTTTCGGTTGTGAAAAATGAAGAATGGCCTTATTGAAGGATGCATAATGTATAACACATGATTTTTGTTGATTTGTTCTTTTGAGAAGATAACAATTTTATGAATGGAAATTTATTTTTTTAGCGGTAATGATTCTTTGTTCGCTTTCCCTTTATTCCTTTGCTTGGATAACGAATGAACCCTAGTAGTCTTGACATCTGTATTTCATAAATGTGGTTATATTTTTGAGCGGTATATGGGAATGGTATAATTATATATTTATTGTGCCATATTCAATGTTTTGATTTGTACAAAGCCGTTGACTGCATTGAATCGCCCATCTGCGCAATAATAAACTGCATTAGTTTCCCAGTATCCCTTATTGCAGCAGATTCCCTTGTCTTTCGCTACCTCTTATTAATAGCGATAGGTTGCTTATTCATTATTCTTATACCCACATACTTTGGAAATGGTACTGCGAAAGCATTATGCCAAAAGTATTGTAATCATTATTGTCATGTTCAACTAATGTTTTCTGGGAGGGAAAAAAGGCCATTGAAATATATTTTTATCAGCAGGCTTAATTTTACCTCTATTATTGATTAATATTTCAAAGAGATTTTACGATGTGAAGTATAGAATACATTCAATCTATTTAATCTTCCTAAAAGTTTCCCTTTCTAAACAAATATTATGTGCTGAGTTGCCATCTGTTGTAAAAGAGATACAGGCTGTGGTGAAAGGGGACTGATATTTCTTTTGTCTCATCTCCTGTTTCTAATTTGTATGGGTCTTGATCATTTTTTAGTTCACTTCATAAAGTTATGTTTAGGTCACTAAAATGCAGAAAGTCAGGATCACGTGACCAAGAGCAGATTGTCATGTTTCCAAATGAGTACAAAAAGTAACTGTTATTTGGGACATGGGTAATAATTACCTTTGTCATTGCCTTTAGTAAAGTAAACACTTATTTTAAATAGCCCAACTTAAATCTAGCTAGCTTGAACAGCCAATCTAGTTGGGGCAACTTGTATAGAGTTTTAAATCAAGATTTATCCATTTTATCCATATGTCCATTGCTGTTAGAAGGAGTAGCTTGCAAGGTAGAATGTTTTGCTGTTTAATGCCAATACATGGAACACTGTTAAGCTCCTGAAATCCTAATGTCAAGTTTTGATTAACGTTCAAAGTTCTCTACTGGAAAATATCTGTTAGGTTCCCTGATAAGAACATAAGTGGGCTTGGCTATGATTTTGATGTTTGAACAGCATGCTGACACTCACTGTTCAGCAATCTCTTAGCAGAATGACCATTTCAGCAGGGTACCACAGGCCAATGTCAGTATGATGATGAGGACATGGATGTGTCTAATATGTATTTTCTAACAATTCTGCACATTTTAAGAGAACTTGGTCAAATAGTTTTTTTTAACTGTTAGTCACTTTGTTCTCTTCAAATCTTTACTCACACTTATATAATGTATAATCACTTATTTTCGTTGAATTTATTCTAAATTTGTGACCATAAAAATTGACCAATATTGTAGATATGACAGTGCTTTGCGAAAAATTATTCGCATGACTTTACTGTTCAGGCTGCTGGTACATTCACATCTATGAAGTCACCAAGAAATTGCAACACCCAATTAACAGGATCTCTCAGTGATGAGATCTTGTAATTTGAAGTTGTTATTTGAGATAAATTTTGAATGTTATGTTCTCCTTGGAGTAAAGGAGGTTGAGGGGAAGCTTGATCGAGGTTTACAAAGATTACGATAGGTTCAGATAAGATGGGCAAAGAAAAGCTGTTTCTGGTAGCTGATGGTACAATGACTGGGTGACAGATTCAAGGTTCTGGGCAAGCAATACTGGACATGTGAGGAAGATGTTTTTTACACAGCGTGTGGTAATGACCTGGAACATTGTTTATGGGAGTGATAGAGGTGGAGATGATGGATTTCAAAAGGAAATTGAATGGCCATTTGAGAGAAGTAAACTTAGAAGAGCATGAGGAATGGGACTGCTTGGATTTACTCCTCAGAGAACCAACTTGGTGGAATGGTGTAATAACACTGACTTTGACACTGCCTAAGAAAGCAGGCAAGAGATCTTAATTCAGTATCTTATCTAAAAGACATCACCTCCAGTAGTATAATACTTGCTCAACACCACATTGAAGTGTCACTGTAAATTCTACACTGTAGACTTTGCAGTGAAACTTGAATTCTTAATCACCTGACTGGGTCAAGAATGTTGCCATTCAGCCATAATTGATGTCTGATACATACAGTAACTGCAACTGCTAATACAGTAATAAATATTTTGCCCCAAAACAACAAACTTAACAATATAATATTCTATAACTGTTCTGTAAACAAGGCAGTTATAAAATTCATTAATTTGAACATTTGTGGTGTTTTTAACTATTCCAGTCTGTTACTCTGATGTCGTTTTGGCACTTGACCGTTCATCGATTATAAGAGCTGCACTCTTACTGCACCAAGGCAACAGATATTTAACATTGTTTGTAATATATATAAATGATTGGGAGGAAAATGTAACTAGATTGATTAGTAAGTTTGTGGACGACACAAAGGCTGGTGGATTTGCAGATAGCAATGAGGACCATCAGAGGATTCAGCAGGATATAGATCAGTTGGAGCCTTGGGTGGAGAGATGGCAGATGGTGTTTAATTCAGACAATGTGAGGTAATACATTCTGGACAGTAAATCATAGAACCCTACAGTGCAGAAAGAGGCCCTTTGGCCCATCAAGTCTGCACCGACCACAATCTTACCTAGGCCATACCCCCATATATTTTACCTGCTAATCCCTCTAACTTACCCATCTCAGGACACTAAGGGGCAATCTTTTGGAACGGCCAATCAACCTAACCTGCACATCTTTGGCCTGTAGAGGAAATCGGAGCGCCTGGAGGAAACCTATGCAGACACAAGGAGAATGTGCAAACTCCACACAAACAGTGACCTAAGCCAGGAATTGAATCTAGTCCCTGGAGCTGTGAAGCAGCAGTGCTAACCACAGTGCTACCATGCCACCCCAAAATGGCAGAATCCTTAGGAATATTAATAGGCAAAAGGATCTGGGTGTACAGGTACACAGGTCACTGAAAGTCGCAGTGCAGGTCAAGAAGATGGTCAGGAAGGCATATGGCATGCTTGCTTTCATCAGCCAGGGTATTGAGTTTAAAAATTGGCAAGTCGTGTTGCAGAACCTTATGAACCGTTTATAGAACCTTAGCTGGGCTGCATTTGGAATATAGTGTTCAATTCTGGTTGCCACACTACCAGAAGGATGTGGAGGCTTTGGAGAGGGCACAGAAAAGATTTTCCAGGATGTTGCCTGGTATGGAAGGCATTACTATAAGGAGAGGTTAGAGAAACTTGATTTGTTCTCACTGGAGTGACAGAGGTTGAGGGGCAACCTCTGATAGAAATCTACAAGAATATGAGAGGCGTGGATAGTCAGAAGTTTTTTCCCAGGGTGGAAGAATCAGTTACTAGGGAGCATGGATTTAAGGTGCGAGGGGCAAGGTTTAAAGGAGATGCACAAGGTAGAGTAGCGGTGCCTGGAACTTGTTGCCGGAGGAGGTAGTGGAAGCGGATACAGTTGTGACTTTTAAGGAGCATCTTGAAAAGTACATGAATAGGATGGGAATAGAGGGACATGGTCCCTGGAAGGGTTAGGGGGTTCTAGTTAAGTCAGGCAACATGGTTGCTGCAGGGTTGGAGGGCCTGTCTCTGTGCTGTAATTTCTTTGTTTGTTGTTCTTACTAATCAATCCATACTGGTGAGCAAATTACTTAGAAGAGTTCATTATGCTAGTTGTGAGTGAATTGTGAAAATCCACATTAACATAACAGGCAAGAGGTCCATCCAGTCTCTCAAGTCTAATATTCCCTCTATATATTTGTAATACCCCTGAATCCCATTTCTTGACAAGATAGTCAAGCTCTTCCTTGATGTCCATTAAGGTTTCTTGTTCCAATCACATCAATAATCCATTGCAGATACTTATCAGCCTGATGGGCAAAAGTCCTAAGTTTCCTGTTTTCTGCTGTTGAATCATGACATGCTGACACTCTGATGTAACCATGACATAGAATGCAGAAACACAAAGTTATTACAAGCATATCCAGACACTTGTAAATACTCAATTTAGTGCATTTAATATATTAATTGTCTTTTGCAACACAGGGATGACCTTGTATACTTTTTTGTTGCTTTGTTAAATGTTACATCAGAAATCAAATCTTTAGGAATTCTTTCATGGGATGTGCGCGTCACTGGCAAGGTCAGTATATGTTGTCCAAACCTATATAGGCTTGAAACTCTGCAGTCCAGCTGGTGCAGGTGCACCCACAGTGCTGCTGGACAGGGAATGCCAAGATTTTGATCCCACAACAGTGAAGGAATGGCAGTATATTTCTAAATCTGATGATGAATGTCTTGGAGTGGAACTTGTAGGTGAGAGTGTACCCATGCATCTGCTATCCTTGTTCTCATAGGGTAGTAAAATGCATGGGCATGGAAGGTGCTGTTCCTTGAAAAGGAGCCTTGATGAGTTACTTCAGCTCACCTTGAATATGGCGCTATCACTTGATGTCAGTGATGGAGGAAATAAATGTTTAAGCTGATGCTTTGCTCTGGATGGTGTCAGGCTCCTTGAGTGTTGTTAGAGATACACTGCTCCACGCATGTGAAGAGTATTCCATCATACTCCTGATTTGCACCATGTAAATGGTGCACAGGCTTTGGGGTATTCACCTCTGATCTGCTTTTGCAGCCACAGTATTTATATGGCTGGTCTAGTTCAGCTTCTGGTCAATAGTACCTATGATGGTGAGGGACAATGGTAATATCATTGGGTTTCGAGGGGAGATGGTTAGATTCTGTCTTATTGGTGATGGTAATTGCTTTGCATTTGAATGGCATTAATGTTACTTATCAGCCCAGAACTAAATGTTGTCCGGGTCTTGTTGAATATTGGCATAGACGGCTTATATCTGAGGAATTGTAAATCGTACTGAATGTTGTGCATCTTCAACGAATATCCCCATTTCCGACCTTATGATGGAAGGAGGTCATCGATGGACCTACAACACCGAGGAACTTGTGGGGCAGTATCCTAGGTCTGAGGTGATTGGCTTCAACAACAATAACCATTTACGCTTGTATTAGGCTTGACCTCAACCAATAACGAGTCGTTCCCCCCCCGCCCCCGATTCCCATTGACCTCAATTTTTTTAGGGTTCCATGATGCCACACTTGATCGAATGCTGCCTTGCCTCCTCTCGAGTCACAATTTTCAGACCGGTAATCATAATATTGCATTCTTGTAATCTGATGGATGCTTCAAAAGCACCCAACACCTTCTAGCAAGGTTAGAAAGATGTTTTGTAATTCCACCAATATTTTTCCTGAGTGACTATAGCTTTGCATACATTAGCATAGCTATGCCTCATTCTTTCTGTGTGCAAATTCAGCTGAGATAATTGAATGGCAACCAAGATACAGAATCCTGGTAGTTTTTCAGTTATTAAATTGCAGCAGAGACCATTGAAACGAAAGCAGAAAATTCTGGAAATCCTTAGCATGTTGAGGAACTTAAATTTTTCTATGTGCCCCATAGAAAATCAAAATACATTTTTAATATCTGCATTTCATAGAAGCATAAATCCCTACAGTGCATGAGGCCATTCGGCCTATTGAGTCAATGCCAACTCTCCAATAGAGCATCTTCCCTTGGTTCTATCCCCGTAACCTCACGTTGTTTACTCTGCTAGTTCCCCTAATCTATGCATCCAGGGACACTAAAGGACAATTTAGCATGGACAATCAAACTAACCTCCCCACATCTTTCGACTGTGGGAGGAAACTAGACTACCTAAAGTGTAGACATGGAGAGGATATGCAAACTGCCCACAGTCATCCGAAGCAGCAGTGCTAATCACTGTTCCATTATGCTTTCTGCTTTTGCTATTGCTGGATGTACACAAAAGTACTCCCATTCATGTCAAATGTGAGTTGACACGTTTGTCAATCAAGAATGTGATTGACAATCCAAAAGTCTGAGGTCACTTAAGAGGCTGAATTCAGGCACTTCCTAATTCTGGAAAGAATAGGGATTAAATCTGGCTCCGTGCTATAATTGTTTATCGTTAGGAAGTTGTGCTTTTTGTGTTTACAGAGCTGTTTCAATTTTGAAGTCAACTTTCCTAACATCTTGATCTGAGTTTGGAGTTTGCAATAGGCTAAAAAATGTGCTTTTTACTTTTGAGAGATTCATGTCCAATTCTGAATGAATAAAAACTGGCTGCAATGTCCTGTTTGGGCAATTTCGATCCAATGGTCATGAGTTTATATGATAAAAGTACTTTTAGCTTGGGATTAATTGTTAGTCTCGCTCAGAGGAAGATAAAGTAGGGAAGTATTACTGATGTTGTACAAGACTTTGGTGAAACCACATCTGGAATTTAGAAAAATGAGTAGCAATCTTATTGAAACATATAAGATCCTGAGGGGATTTAAAGTGGAAACATCCTTCCTGTATTCACTCTGTGTGAGAGACTAGAACCAGGGGACACAGTTTAAAGTTCTCCCTTTTAAGAGAAATGTGTCATTCCAAGGAAGTATAATTGGGGAGGCAATGGCCTAGTGGTATTATCGCTCAACTATTGATTCCAAAACCCATATAATCCCACCATGGCAAATGGTGGAATTCAATAACAAATATCTGGAATTAAGAACTTACTGATGAGCATGGAACCATTGTCAATGATTGTAAAACCCTATCTGGTTCACTAACGCCCTTTAGAGAAGGAAATCTGCCATCCTTACTTGGCCTGGCCTACATGTGACTCTAGAGCCACAACAATGACAGTCAACCACATTGTGGCCTAGAAAGCCACTCTTTACCACCACTTTCTCAAGGGCAACTAGAGATGGGCAATAGACGCTGGCCAGCCAGCGATGCCTATGCCCCACGAACGAATATTTTTAAAAAATTCTCTTCACTAGGAAGCAATGGAGACTGGGTCATCTATTGAAGATATATTCTTGATAGACAAAGTCTAGAGTTATGGTGGGGCAGACAAGAGAGTGAAATTGAGGCCACAACCATCTCCTTATTGAATGGCAGAATAGGCTCAAATGGTTGAATGGACTCCTAATTAGCTCCTAAATCATATGCTACTAAGCTGTAGGATAGTGGCACGGGAAAAATGTTAATCATGTAGCAACAAATGATATTTTGAAGTCAGGCCTTAAACACAAACGGAGAGAGTATTTTACTCTGCATCTGCCTATACTGTACTTAGCAGGGTGCTTTACAGTGCTAGTAGGTTCCTGAGGTGAGAAGTCCGTTCATCATTAAATATCCCTCAATCAACTCATTTAAAAATGAGCCTTTTCTGCTTTCTTCAATGTGATGAATCATCCTGGGATATAATTTCACTGCTATTGATAGACTCTGTTCTGCACACTGTTCACGTTCTGAGTTTTGACAGTTGAGTCTTTTAGTGAACATGAGAATGTAAGAACTAGGAGCAAAAATAGGCAATGCAGCCTGGCGCTTGCAACACTGCCATTTGATACAATTGTGGCTGATCTCATTTCTGCCTCATTTCCACCTTCCTGCCACTCCCCATAACCCTTCATCCTGCTGCAAATTAAAAATCTATTCATCTCCTCATGTTTTAGTGTTCCAGCATCCACTGCATTCGGGTAGAGAATTCCACAGATTTCTCTAAACCACGTCTATTGCACTCATGTACTTGCTCAAGTAAGGGAACTAAAATTGTGTGCACTATGGTTGTCATAACACTTGGCTACTTTTATTCTCTGTTCTATTAGCAATGAGTGCCAAAATTCCATTTGCCTTAACCAAGGCAGCTGCACATTAACTTTATGATTTGGGCATGAGGGCATGCATATGCCTCTGCACCAAAGCATTTTGTAGCTTTTCTCCATTTAGATAGTTTGCATTTTTATTCCTTGGACCAAAATGGATCACCTCACAATTATCGATGTTAAATTCTGCCAAATTTTGCCTCACTCACCTAACCTATCCATATTCATTTGTAAATTTATTTTCTTTATTGAAACTTGCATTCCCACCTATTTTGGTGTCGTTTGCAAATAGGACAACAGGATATTCTATTACTGCATCCAAGTCATTAATATAGATTGTAAATAATTAGGGCCTGAGGACCTATGCTACCCCACTAGCTTGCCAACCAGAAATGACCCATTTATCCCCATTCTCTGCTTTCTTTTCGTAAGCTAATCGTCTAATCAATATATTACTCCAACTCCATGAAATCTAACTTTAATATATTAATCTTTTGTGTGGCACCTTATCAGATACCTTCTAGAAGTCTAAGAAAAATGACAGCCCAATACAACTAAACCTAATTGTCGTCCTGTGCGTATTTTTAGGTTCTACCTGGAGTTTTTGCATCATTATGATTTACATAGATCAGAAATTGGATATGACTTAGTCAAGCTTCCGTGAGATTGCCCTGCCTGTTCCAGTGCAGTCTTTCTGAAATTGGCTCAAAAGATCAAACAGTTTCAAGTGCCAGTTATGTCTAGTGCAAATAGAGATCTAAGATGATTTTCACTGATTTAAACAAGAAATATGTTTGAAATAAAACTGCTTTAAGGGGATGAGAATGGAAGAAGGAAAAATAGACTGGAAAAATTTACCAACTGACAGGAATTAGAATTGCAGTGGAAAAGATCTAACAAGTCAGTAGAATGCAGAGGAAAAAAAATACAAAAAGCAAGAACAAACAATAAATCCAGTAATGACCTATTATGGATGAATAAAGAGATAAGGACAGAAGTAAAACTGAGGAAAATGACAGAGTAAGCATATAGACAACAAAAGGAGAGGATGACAAAAGCACATGAGATGGCAGTAAAGAAATTAAAGAAAAACTGGGATAAACTAAATTATCACCATATAGAAAGGAATACTGAACTATTCTGTGGCACAAGGTTGGCATCCAGTCATCAGTGAGAGATGACAGGAATGCAACTTCACAATTTTGAGGTCAGATGCAATCAACTACATTTCATTCAGTAGTTGAACAAGACAATTCTGGAAAGGTGAAGTCTGCCACAAGTACCACCAATCAAGTTATCCCTTGTATTCATCTCTGATGCATCTTGGGTTTGCATCTACTTTGGAGCTTCTGAAACCACATGTCGACCTGATGGTGAACTTGAGCCCACAGCTGATGTCAATATTTGTCAATCAGCAGCTGGAATTTCCCATTTGTTGAAACTGATAATGAGGGTTTGTGTCTTTTTTAACGAATGCTTGAATTGGAGCAGTGGACATCCTACTTGTCATGATTAGTGTTAGCATGCTTGACATGTTTGTTTGAGAAAGGAATGCTTCATTGGTAACTGCCTTTACATTTGATGCCAAGCTTGCATCATAGCCATCGGAGATGAAAGCTATTGAATTTTTTTTAACTCAGTACATGTAGGTGGGCCCAGCTTCATTGCCATCGAGCAATGTGCTGAAGACTTGTAGATAGTATCTTGGTCCTGTGCTTCAGTATGTTGTTTTTCCATGCAAGTTTTGTTAGTCCGTCAAATGTGGTGGTTGTCTTGTAATCTGTGCTGAGGTCATTGTCAAGAGGACCAGTTCTGTTTCAGTAGAACCATGATAACAGAATTTGCTGCCCACTTCCAGTGGTGTGTTTTTGAGCCTGATCACAGTCACAGCACCATGTTGTAAAATAACAGTTTTCTTGACATTTTTCTTTCATGGGGTATGTGTGTGTCCCTGGCTAGGCCAACATTTATTGCCTGTCCCTAATTGCCCTTGAGAAGCTAGTAGTGAGCCACTACCTTGAACTGCTGTTAGTCCATGATACCATCACAGTGCCATGAGGGAATTCCAGGATTTTGACCCAGCAACATTGAAGCAATGATCATTGTGGTTCCAATTCAGAATGATGTATGGCTTGGAGGGGAACTTGCAGCTTGTGGTGTTCCCATGTACCTGCCCTCAACCTTCTGGGTAGTCTAGGTCACAGATTTGGAAGGCACAAACATGACATAAGCATATGGAGCTGATCTTCTATTTGGGCATCTAGTGTACCTAAAATTTTCTGACCTGGATGAGCCACGTTTGTCTTTTTCAGCCTTGATAGAGTGAGGAGTTCCTTGTCTGATCATGTGTAGAAGTATATTCCTTCCATGTCAGCAGGGAAAGCATAGATCAGTAAGACAGAGAAAAAGATACCAACAGAGGTAGGAGCTAAGACACAGTCCTGTTTTACCTCTTTCTTGATCTCAAAACTGAGAAGTGAAGCTGTTGAACTGAATGGTGCCATGCAAGTTTTCTTGGTAGGACTATATGAGATTGCCATATGGTAGCCAGTAAAAACCTGCCCTGCCCTTAGTGTCATATCGTGTGATCCATAAAAGCAAGGTAAGTGACAATAGGCATCATGGTTGAAAATTTCAACAAGCATATATCATTTGGGATATGAAGAGTATGAAGGGCACAAAATTCTTGAATGTATTCAAGAGAACTTTTTTTAGTTGGCACTTAACATGTCCAGCAAAAGGGGATGCAATTCTAGATTTAGTCTGAGGCATTGAAGGTGGGCATTTGGGAGGTAGGTGGGAGCCATTTTGGGGATAGTGACCATAAAACAGTTACATTTAGCATCATTATGGAAAAAATAAAAAATAAACAGAAGTTAAACTCTACACTGGAGGAAGACAAATTGTTACAAAGCTGAGTGGTGACTTGGCGAAAGTGAACCAGGTGCAGCTATTCGAAGGAAAACTGTGCCAAATCAATGGGAAGCATTCCAAGGTGAGATTCCATGGATACAGCGTAGATATGTCCTCACAAAAAAAGGGTTGATACTACCAAATTCAGAGCCCCCTGATTATCCAGAAGCACACAGCAGAAAAAGAAAATTTTACAGTCACAAAAGCTCAATAAACTAGAAAGCCGAGAGGAGTGTAGAAAGTATAGGGGTGAAGTTTAAAAAAAAAAGAAATTGGATAAGCAGAAATATGAGGATATGAGAAAATATTGTCAGGCAAAATCAAAGAAAACCCAAAGATGTTTTGCCACAATGTTATGAGCAACAGAATAACAAAGGAAAAAGTAGAGCATTATCAGAGATGTATGTGGTAACTTGTGTGATGCAGATGATATGAGCAGGGTTCTCAATAAATGCTTTATCTTTGTCTTCACTAAGAAAAGAGATGATGCAAACATCCTTGTTGAAGAGGAACATATGAAATATTAGATTTGATGTATGAAAATATATCGCTTCTAGAACACACAAGGCAGCCACATTATGAGCCTAATTGCCTTAAATTTGTTGTCAGTGTAAATCTTACTACAATCAGGATTGTTTAGTAAGTGCTATCCAATCTTGGAATAATATCAGTTGTTAGACATATTTTGAGTTTTACAAACATGGACTAGTTGGAGCAGTCTATACTTTGTCAGTTGCGAAAGGGATATGCTGTTTGATATGATCCACCAGTTGTTGGGACGTATGGCCTACATACCTGGCATCTTACTGGCACTGAAATTCCTATACCACATTACTCATTTGTGTGATAAGCAGAACATTTTTTGGCTTGACAGCATCCTGTTACTGGAGAATGTTGCTTGTGTTGCTACTGCATATTAGCAGTGTGAAATGGCTAGCTTCAGCTGTTGCTCAGATTTTTGAGACACTTTGCCCTTCCAGCCTGCCACTTTCGGTCACAAATGGCATAATCCTGATTTGTATTCCAGGTGAAAAATTTAGACTTGTCTCAAGTTTTGTACTGCCAAAATGACTTAAAGTAGTGCAGCAAGCCACTAAGGCTATTTAAAAAAAGCAATGGTATTGATTTTTCGATTGATAGCATTGAAAAGCAGAGAAATCAGTTGAACTTTGTGCAGAATCTTGGTTAGACCTAGGCTATAGTGAATTGTTCTAGTCTCCATGTTAAAGAACTAATACAAAGGCACTGAAGGTGGTGCAAAAAAAGATTTAATCATATAATACCTGAAGTGAGAGGTGAGACCCATTGGAAATGATTTAATGGATTGGCTCTTCACTGCAAAAAATAGAGGGTTGAAAGGTAATCTGGCAAATGTATTTAGGATCATGCAAAAGTTTGTTTGGTAGGATATATGTAGAGAAAACCAGGATAAGTCCCTACAACTGGAGTTGATGGGATTGGAAGAAGGGTAGGACAAGGCTCTTGTGGAGCCGGCAAAGAGCTGCTGGACTGAATGACCTATTTGTGTGTTGTATGCATTGTATAACATCATGCTGGAAATGGGCCACGCCCACAGATTGAATTAATCGGTATCCTGGGTTTCCGTTAATTGTACTCATTTGTGAGCTTTGAAGAAGGCATTTAAAATGAACCTTTTAAGGACAAGGACGTTAATAAGCGTTACGTTTTTAAATATTAAATATTTAATGTACATGGGAACTGAATAGGGTAAACAGTTTTAATTTGTAAATAGTTGTACAATTTTCAGTCCAGTTTTAAAATATGCTTAATCAGGTGGTGGACTAGACAATTCAATAAAATTGGCATACATATCTGGCATCATACTGGCACTGAAATTCCTATACCACATTTTGCGATAAATTCATTTTCAGCTATTTTAATGAAACTTAAGACTACATCAAATTACTGCTCTCAAAAATATCAAGGAATATTTTTGAAGGTAAGGGCAAGAAAATTATGTCCTAAAATGTTGCCAGTTATGCTGGTTCATGGAAATTGAGCTGAAACTTGAATCATAATTTTACTGAGGAAAACGGGGGAAATTGAGTGCAACTTCTATCTGTGCAAAAAGAACTCTTTTCCAGAAATAGTAGACTTTTAAACCTTGAGGTTTTTTGATCATTTTATCCTGTTGTACTTAGAGCTTTCCATTTTTAAACGAATATGCTTAAAATTATTTTGATCCCTTCAAGGAATTCAAAAAATGTTTTGTGATTTCAATGTCCTCTGGTAACTCAACAAACCAGTCCTGATGCCACAGATCTGTAGGCAGCGAGTCCAAGAGCTGCCCTGAGGAAATGGAGTGAGGCATTTTCAAGCTCGTGTTCTGCTCTCTCCTGCTTTCATTTCTTCTCTGCAGCAGTGTTTGTGCAATCAGTTTCTGATTGTATTGCAGCTTATTGGATGAGGTGCCACCAAATGGCAGAGTTGATGGAAAAATTCTTCCCACGCACTCAGTTTGTTCAATAAGGCTTTAAAATATTTTCTTTGACCTCTTCAGGATTGGTTATGCTCCTTGTGACTTGACAACAGAAGATAGAGGATGGTTGTAGAAGGTTGTTTTTCAAGCTGGAGGCCTGTGACCAGTAATGTGCCTCGGGATCAGTGATGGGTCCACTGTTATTTGTTACTTATTATTTATTTTAATGATTTGGACGAGAATTTAGGAGGCATAGTTAATAAGTTTGTAGATGATAGCGAGGTTGGGGGATCTTGATCAATTGGACGAGTGGGCTAATGAACGGCAGATGGAGTTTAATTTAGGTCTATAAAATAATATAAGGCATAGATGAAGTAGATAGTCAACACTTTTTCACAAAGGTAGGTGAGTCTAAAACTAGAGGGCATAGGTTTAAGGTGAAAAGGGAGAAATACGGAATGATCCAGATGAACAATTTTTTTCTCAGATACAGTAGTGTGTGTCTGGAACAAGTTGCCAGAGGTACTAGTAGAGGCGGGTACAATTCTGTCTTTTAAAAAACATTTAGACAGTTACATGGGGCAAATGGAGATAGAGGGATATGAGCCAAATGCGGGCATTTGGAACTAGCTTTGTGGTAAAAACTGTATGACATGGACAAGTTGGGCTGAAGGGCCAGTTTCCATGCTATAAACCTCTATAAACATTCACCTGATACCTGAAATAAACTGGTTGTCTATGTAGAAAGATTGGACAGAGCAAGCTTTTTCCATTAGCGTATAGAAGACTGAGAGATGACTTGATTGAAGTATACAAGACCTGAACAGTCTTGACAAGGTAGATGTGGAAAGACTGTTTCCTCGACAGGGAGGATCCATAATGAGGGGACACTTAAAATTAGGGATCACCTTTTTAGGGTAGAGATGAGGAAAAATTGTTTTGAAGATTGTGCAACTTTGAAACAAAATGTGGTCGAGATGGATCATTGAATATTCTTAAGGTGGGAGGTAGGTAGATTTTTGTCAGGCAAGGAGATCAGAGATTATTGGGGGCAGTTGGGAATGTGGAATTCGAAACACAAGTTATCAACTTCGGGAAGCGTAAAGGATATCATGCCCCTGTCTACATCAATGGGGAGGAAGTAACAAGAGTCAAGTGCTTCAAGTTTTTAGATGTCCAGACCACCTTTCCTGGCCCACCCATGCCGACATGATAGTTAAGACAGCCCACCAACATCTCTACTTTCTCAGAAGACTAAGGAAATTTGGCATATCAGCTATGACTCTGTCCAACTTTTATGATGCACCATAGAAAGTATTCTTTTTGGTTGTACCACAGGTTGGTATGGCTCCTGCTCTATCCAAGACTGTGAGGAATTACAAAAGATCGTGAATGTAGCCCAATCCATTAGGCAAACGAGCCTCCCATCCTTTGACTCTGCCTAAACTTTCTGCTGCCTTGGCAAAGCAACCAGCATAATTGAGGACTCCACACATCCCGGACATTCTCTCTCCCACCACTTTTCGTTGGGAGAAAGATAGAAAAGTCTGAGGTCATGTACCTATCGACTCGAGAACAGCTTCTTCCCTGCTACTGTCAGACTTTTGAATGGACTTACTGTACATTAAGTTAATCTTTAGAACATAGAACATAGAACATTACAGCACAGAACAGGCCCTTCGGCCTTCGATGTTGCGCCGACCAATATAAAAAGCAATGCCCCTCCAAACTAAACCATTCCCTTCTCTTCCATATACTTATCAACTAACCTCTTAAACGCCACCAAACTTGGCGCATCTACAACAGCTGCAGGCAGGGCATTCCACTCCCTAATCACTCTTTGAGTAAAGAACCTACCTCTGATATCCGTCCTATAACTCACCCCTTAATTTAAAGCTGTGTCCCCTCGTGCTAGCTTTCTCCATCCTAGGAAAAAGGCTATCACTGTCCATTTACTGTCCATCACTTTCTCTACATTTTAGCTATGATTGTAAGAGTACATTCTGCACTCTCTCATTTCTTCCTTTATGAACGATGTGTTTTGTCTGTATAACATGCAAGAAACAATACTTTTCACATGTGAAAGTGAAAAATCAAATCAGCCATGATCTTACTGAATAGCAAGCGAATCAGGCTCAAAGGGCTAAATAGCCTACTCCTACTTTTCTTATGATCTTATGATTTGCTTTGGAAGCCGATTATTTGGCATGTCGATGCAATGATCAGAACAAGAGCTGATTTCACGTGATAATGGTTGCAGAGCTGGAAGAATTGGCCATGTTGAAGATTCTGGGAATTTGTTCGCCTGTTTTTTGACTTGAGTTTGAATATCGTGCAGAGTTACCACGAGTGGAAATCTCTGGTGCAGGAAGGTGTGTTTGGTCGGTGATCCAATTTCCACTGCCATACAGAAGGGTGATGACAGCAACAGTGTTGTAAACTATAGCCTTTGTGTGCCTGCAAACTCCAGCAAACAGAATGGGACGTGAGTTGCCTCTACATTATACCATATTAACTTACTGATTTTCTTCCTCTTTTGAATGTATCTAACCTCTCATGGTATCCTTTTTGCTGAGATTTAGAATTTGTGTGTGGACCAGAATATTGGAAACAATCTTGCCATTTGAATTCAGTTTTCCAAAATACAAGCTTGTATTATTGAGCTCACCAGCACTTTACGTGGAGACCAATATTTTAACAGTGCAAGTTAATTGCATTCTTTTTCTGTTTCTCCCTGGAGAAAATCTCATTTGAGATATTAGGAAAAGCAAAAACATTTAAGTTAGCAACTGAATGCTATGCACTGGATTCCATGAACAAAGTGCACACTTTTGTCTGGTAAAGTCAGAGTTTTGGGATGTGGCATCATCACTAGCAAAACCAGTATTTGTCACCCGTCCCTAATATCTTGTGTAGTCTTCAGGTACCAAACCTTTAATTGGGTACTTAGTCCTGATCATCCTGAATGCCTATTGATGTGACCAGCTAAATAGCCAACAGAAAATCTGATGTGCAGAGAAAATTTGTCACAAGAAGAAAGAACCACCATCGCAGCAAGTTCGTGAGTGCCAGCATTTGGGGTCGTCAACTAATCTTTTCTGAAGCCTCTAACTAAATATTTACTAGAACCAATCTTGAAGTTTGTGTAACTTTGCAACACTTGCCCATTTTCTTTTTCAGGCTTGGTGAGATTGGCTTTGATATCTCTAATCTAGATAGAAATCACTAAGTATACCTCTGAACATTACAATACAGCAGCACAGGAAACAGGCCGTTTGGCCCTACAAATGAAAAAAAATTGCCAACTGTATAATTATGGTGATGGAGTACACATTTTGCTTCCTTTTAAAACTTTTTTAATTGATCCAGACTCCTGAATTCCTCAGATCCGTCACTTGGTCATTTCACTTTGTCCTAGTAATAAATGTTCACTGTGATTCCTTTATATTGATGTTTGCTGTTAACTGTAACCGGTCTTCCATAGAAATAACTACACAACATTCACCAATTCCTATTTTTTTTCCCAGATCCAGTCAGATTAATGTTCAAATCTAACATGTAGTAATCCAGCAAATTGTTGGAAGAAAAATATATCATGGTTATGTGAGTGGTTCAGAATTGGGCAGTTGGAACTCAATTGTGAGGTTGTCCACTGCTAGAAAGTATATTATTAAAATAGAGAGAGACTGCAGAGCATTATGGTGCAGAGGGAAATGTGTGGCATAGTTGTTAACATTGATGTGCAGGGTTAGGTGGATTAGCTGTGCTAAATTGCTCCTTAGTGTACATTAGGTGGATTGACCATGATAAATACAAAGAGTGATTGGGGTTGCCAGAGTAAGACGCTCCTTTTGAAGAGTTGATGCACATTCAGCTGGAGTTTTACAGACTTGGTGAGTGGCATTCTCTGTTGGCCTTGGGTGAGATCATTTGGGTCTTAAGTGGGATTGTATGAACCTCAGATGGACGTGCTGGTAAAAGTCTGCCCTCAGTGGGCTAAAAGGCCTCGTTGTGTAGGGATTCTTTGGGTGTCCTTACACGTCGATCACAAAACATTGTACAGCGAGTAACTAGGAACACAAATGGAATGTTTGCCTTTATTGCAAAGGGGATGGAGTATTGGGGTGGGGGGGAATCAACTGTGTGGGGCATTAGTGGAACTCTCTCTGGAGTACTGTGTACAATTTTGGTCTTCATATGAAGGAGAAAATTCAAAGAAGGTTCAGTTGAATAATTCTTGGAATGATGGGTTCTCTTATGGTGAAAGTTTGAAAAGATTAGGACTATGCTTATTGAAGTTTAGAAGAATGAGAGGTTGATCTTAATGAAACATGTATGATTCTGAGGGGTTAGCAGGATAGCTGCTAAAAGAATGCTACCCTTTGGAGAAGAGTTTAGAATTGGGGGGACAGCCTAAAAATCAAGGGTCTCTCATTTAACTGTGAGGAATTTCTTCTGAGCATCTAGTCTCCAGAGACCCAAGAGGCTAGCCATTGAATTTTTTTTAGAGCAACACAGCACAGGAAACAGGCCCTTCGGCCCAACGAGCCCGTGCCACCGTCATAACTATATAGTAACAATTCCATTATCCTATTCTAATTTTAGGTTATTCCTAATATGGAAGAATCTCAATGTAGGGACAATTTGTTTCCCAATCAGCCTAAGAGTGAATTTTTGGGATGTGGGAGGAAATCGGAGCGCCCGGATAGATTAAAGGCTGAGTTAGAGAGATTTTGTAATCTACAAGGGAGCCGAGGGTTATTGGATCATAATCAGATTGCCATGCCTTAAAGAAGGGGAGCCAATGGATATGGTTTATTTGGACTTTCAGAAGGCTTTTGATAAAGACCCATATAAGCACATAAAATTCAAGTATATGGGATTGGGGTAGTGCATTGAGACAGATTGAAAACTGGTCGCAAATAAGAAACAGTAGGAATAAACGAGTCATTTTCCAAAAGACACTGATGTAGTTCATTTTGTCGTGAGTCTCTGTAGATATTCAACATGTTTTCATAACCATTCCTGTAGATATTATAGATTCTCCAAACTGGTTTACTTGTCCCATCTTTCATTATATTTAATATGCTGCATTCGTTTAACTTATTTGTCATGGTTACTTTTTCAGCTTATGTGGGGTTGCCACAATTGCCATTATACTAATCATCATGTATCATGTTAAGATTTGGCAAGTAGTATTACAGCCAGATGCCCTTCCTGCCATTAATCCTGCGCATTTATCTTGGCTGGGGACCAGCATTAATTCATGCGGGCTTGTCAGCATCAATGGCTGGATTTCTTCATTGCTGATGAGCTTTGGAGCAGGACTTGTATCAGGGACCTTCTGGCTCTGAAGCAGGAGAACTATCCACTAAGCCACTCTAACCTTTTCATTTAACACAGTTATCATATCCGATGTTTATTTTTCTTTCCTCCAACTCCAGTTGGTTCGGGACAGCTTAGTAGCTACGAGGTCCGTACTACTGTTTGATAATTGTAGTATACAAACTGCATCAAGAAATACTTGGATTGTACCATGTTTTATCTTGTTTTTAAAAAAACTTCAATTGTCCTCAATTCAAGTATTGCTAAGTAGGAAGATGCAGAAACCGTTCTGTGCCTGCGATTTTTCTTGAACGGTAAGCATTGATTGTATTTGATCTTCAAGTAAAAATGTAATGATTGAGACACAAGTAGAATATTCTTTTCCCAGGACCATACAATCTTTTACATCCAATGCAAAAGGCAAATGAGGCATTTGTTTACTATCCTATTTGAAGGACAGTGTTTTTGACTCCTATATTAGGCTAGATTCTATACTGCAGGTTTTGAGAGCACAACTTTCTGACTGAGACAAGAATGCTACTCACTAAACAAAGCTAACACAGTAAGAAGTCTCTCAATACTAGGTTAAAGTCCAACAGGTTTATTTGGTAGCAAATATCACTAGCTTTTGGAGCCTTGTTCTTTCGTCAAGTGAGTGGGAGATCTGTTCACAAATCAGTAATAGTTTCTAGGTTCCTACCTGCCATCGCCTTCCTGTCATCAGTTTTTGGCATGTTAGTTATGTTTTCTACTATGAAGTTCAATGCCCCAGCCATTTTCTCATTTCCAGTTATTACATCCCGCATCTTGTCCTCTAAAGGACCAATGTTTACGTTTGCCGCTGTTCTTCGTTTTATATATATTGTAGAAACTTTTGCTATCTATTTTTATATGCTGAGCTAGTTTATTCTCGTAATCCATCTTACTGTTCTTTATTTCTTTTTTGTGGCTTTCTGCTGATCTTTAAAGGTTTCCCAATCCTCTAAGTTCCCGCTAATCTTTGCCACTTTGTATGAACTTTCTTTCAATTTGATACCCTGTTTTATTTCCTCAGATATCCAAGATGGATTATCTCTTTCTACAATCCTTCCTTATCACTGGTATATACTTTTGCTGAGCACTATGAAAGATTGCTTTGAAGGTCCTCCACTATCTAAGATGTTTCAATCATACTCAACCAATAGACAAAAGACCCCTTTTCATAAGTTTAACACAGCAAACACTAATGCTCAGATGATACTGGACTTAAGAGATTTGGATGAAGTCTGCAGTTCTCTGGATAGACTCAGAACAGTTTGAAGTCACAACAGCTTCCCAAAACACCAAGGATTCAAGGCAAGCTGCCAATAGCCAATTTCCCCCTCCAGAAAGGGAAGTCTTTGCTTTCATATGACCAGCAGAATTCCAAAACCAGAGAGAGAGACAATTATTCAGCTTGATGCCCCTTATAAAACTAAAACTCAAACTGCAGCTCCAAACTGAAAATGAAAAAATCCCTATTACCTTACCTGACCTGCCAACCAATGCAGAGTCATAAACATCCCAGTACAAGTAAACAAATCCCCGTTTACTTATAAAAGGACATCTCCAGTCAGTGCCATAAACCGGTGGCATAATGACGTTAGCTAAGGCTGTGAGCTGAGAAACACTGACTGTGAGGGCTGCAAAGATCATGTTTTTTATTTGTTTAGTACATAGAACATTACAGCACAGTACAGGCCCTTTGGCCCTCGCTGTTGCGCCGACCAGTGGAACCAATCTAATGACCCTCTAACCTAAACTATTCCAATGTTATCCATATGCCTATTCAATGATCATTTGAATGCCCTTAAAGTTAAATCTCTTAAAGGTAGACCAATGTCAGAATTGGTCTTGTCATTTAAGGAAGGCTGTAAAGGCATTGGAAATAGTTCAGTAGATTAACCTGGAATGGGTGGGTTGCCTTGTAAGGAAAGGTTAAACAGACTAGGCTTCTATCTAGTGGAGTTTAAAAAAGTAAGCAATTATATATATAAGAAATGGCATTGAAGATGCTAAGGGGTTTTCACAAGATGCTGTGAAGAAGGTATTTCCAATTGTTGGAGAGTCGTAGTACAGAGAGTCATCGTAGAAAAGTAAGAAGTTATTCATTTAGGACCGAGATGAAGAAAAATTCTTTGAGGATGGAGTCTTTTCGGAATTTTCAAGATGAGGTGGAAGCAGTCTTTGAATATTTTGAAGGCAGAGAGAGAGAAACATTATAGGGGGCAGGTGGGAATTTGGAATTGAGGTTACAATCGGATCAGCCATGACCTTATTAAATAGTGGAACACTCTTGGGATCAAGTGACCTACTCCTTATTCATATGTTTATAGGTGATTTGAGATGCAAGCATACTGTGTGGAAATGTGACATGAAATATTCTACCACACCCCCCACCACCACAGCATATAGCATCGATGATGTTAAGATGGACTATGTATCTTTGCATGTCTAAAATACTGAACTAAATTCAAGTGCTAACTTGATTTTAATTATTACTGGGAAAAACTTAAGATTGGAATGTGCTTACCAGTTTGAGCGCACAAGATAAGTACAGACTATTTTACATATTAAACTTGTTCAACATTTGCTATGATGGTGTGACATTTGGAACATGGAATTCTGTTCACAGCAGGTCAGATGGTTCATTTGGGTGTTGAGTTTTCTTCATTGCAGTCGTGACCACAAAAGTACTCTATTGGTAGAAAAGATCTCGGGGATATTCTGAGATTGTGAAAAGTGGTTTAAGAATCCAAGTATTCTTTCTTTAATGCATAAATTTTACTTTTAAAAGAATGGAAGAAGCCAGTCAAATTATGAAATGTGTTATTAGAGGGTGGTGTATGTATGAAATTCACTATGACGAAAGGTAGTTGAAGCCGAAACATTGTCTGATTTCAGGAAGAAATTAGCTAGAGCTCTTGGAACTAAAGCAATATGGGGAGAAGGGGGGAAATCAAGATATTGAATTTGATGATCAGTCATGATCAAAATGAATGGCAAAGCAGGCTTAAAAGGCCAAATGGCCTACTCCTGCTTCTAGTTTCTATGTTTCTATTTTACGATCAAAAAACTTATTTCCATCATTGCTTTTCCTTTTACAGAATGAAAGATGTGTAACGTTTTTAGAACTTTAAACAAATAATGGTGAATTATATGCACTGAGAAGTGGAATGCTGGTTTATGTAAAATCTCTTGCATTAATGTGGAGTGTGTTGGTGTCCCTTCTGCAGGAACCAGTCCATCCTGCTTCAGAACTGAATGAATAAGTACACTTGAACCTCAACACATGACCAACTGTCACCTATGGCTCCACATTATTGTTTGTGCATACTAACAGCCATGCCCCAGTAACTGGTTCACAAACCAGACCAGGGGAAGGTAGTGTGTACACTGGTACCGACATGAGGGAGAGTGCTTATTTCCAACCATATATTTTCAGTGTACAACAAAAAAAAGCCAGCTTAATTGATAGTGGCCGAGAAATAGACTAGTGCTAGCACTACACCATAGCTATGTGGACAACCGTGAACTGCAACGTCAGTGGTCCAGAAGATGCTGCAGTCAACCACATCTCCAGTTGTCTTGATTTGTCAAGTCACGAAGAACAGATATACAAATAGTTAGTGGGGCTAGCAAATGCAATCCATCTCTGCTGTAAACAACTTATATATGCAACTGTTCCTTGTGTGCATACTGTACCAACTCCCTTACATGCATCCGTTCATGGTATCTGTCTTCTCCAGTGTATTTTTTAAATTCAATAACAATGTGCGTCCTACTTGAAAGTTGAAGATAGGCTTTGTTCAAAATGGGACTCTGGGAATTTGGTGTGCGAGGGACTCCGAAAAGAGCCAAAATGTGTATTTAACATTTTTGGGAAGCTTTAAGAATTCAATATGGGTTTTTTCAAAGCTCAAAATTCTGAAATCCTCATTGGGTGAATTGTCACATCGTCTTGTTTCTAAATCCCATTGATGCAGTTTGTATGCTGTGACATTTTGCAAAATTTGCATGGTCAGAATTCCCAGATGTGGTTGAAAATTCTCCATCTTAAATTGCATTACAAATTGGAAGAATTTCAGGTGAACAATTTGATTACAGTTTATTTATCACCATTCAGATACAGATGCTATAGGTAAGGTAGAACAGGAGGTAAGAGAGGAGGGGGAGTTGTACATTTGATTAGGGAAAATATCATAGCAGTACTGAGAGGGCATATATGAGGGTTCACCCACTGAATCGATATGAGTTGAACTGAGGAATAAGAAGGGGGAATCGTTTTAATTGGGTTGTACCCTCCAAATAGTCAGTGGGCAATTGAGGAACAAATACGCAAGGAGATTACAGATAGTTCCAAGGAAAAGAGTGGTAATAGTGGATTTTAACTTTCCCAACATTGACTGGAGCAGCACAATATTAGAGGCTTGGATGGAAAGAAATTTGTTGAGTGTATTCAGGAGGAATTTCTTAATGTGTGGATGGCCCAACGAGAGAGGGGGCAAAACTTGACCTCCTCTTGGGAAATAAGGAAGGGCAGATGACAGAAGTATTAGTGAGGGATCACTTTGGGACTAGTGATCATAATTCCTTTAGTTTTTAGATAGCTATGGAGAATGATAAGTCTGATCGAAAAGTCAAAATTCTAATTTGGGATAAGGCCCATTTTGATGATAGGAGCTTGCAAAACTTAATTGAGGGCGCCTGTTGGCAGGCAAAGGGACATTTGATACGTGGGAGGTGTTTAAAAATGTGTGTTTATCAGGATTTAGGATAAGCACATGCCTGTTAGAGTGAAGGGCAAGGCCGGTATAAGTAGAGAACCCTGGATGACTCGGGATATTGAGGCCCTGGTCAACAAGAATGAGGAGGCACATGACATAAACAACTGTGGGGCCAAGTGGACTCGTTGAAGAGAATGGAGAGTGTAGGAGTAGAGTTAAGAGAAATCAGGAGGGCAAAAAGGGGACACAAGATTGCTTTGGCAGATGAGGTAAAGGCGAATCCAAAAAGATTCTACAAATACATAAAGGGCAAAAAGTAACTAGGGAGAGAGTAGGGCCTCTTAAGGATCAACAAGATCATCTATGTGCAGATGCACAAGAGATGGGTAAGATCTTAATTAAATATTTCTCATCAGCGTTTACTGTTGAGAAAGACATGAACGCTAGGGAACTTGGGGAAATAAATAGTGATGTAGTGAGAAGTATACGTATAACAGAAGATCAGCTTTAATATTTCCAGCACCTCAAGGTAGATGAATCCCTGTGACTTGATGAAGTGTATCTCAGGATGTTGTGGGAGGTTAAGAAGGAATTTGCAGGATCCCTAGCACAGATATCTGAATCAACAACCCCAGGTAAGGTGCCTGAAGACTGGAGGGTGGCAAATGGTGTACCTTTGTTTAAAAAGGAATGCACAGAAAAGCCTTGGAACTACAGGCTGGTGAGTCTCACATCTGTCATGGGTAAGTTGTTGGAAGGTATTCTGAGAAATGGTCTGCAGGCATTTAGAGAGCCAAGAACTGATTAGTGATAGTCGGCATGGCTTTGTGAGTAGAAAATCAAATTTGTGAGACATGACTTTTTGGTTATCTCTTCAAAAAACTCAATTGTCTCACTGACAAATTTAATTGAGTTTTTTGAAGGGGTAACCAAAAAGATCAATGAAGACAGACAACATCAATTGCACTATGTGTACTTTAGCAAGGCCTTTAACAAGGTATTGCATGGTAGATTGTTGCGTAAGATTAAATCTCTCAGGATCCAGGGTGAGGTAGCCAAATGGATACAAAATTGGCTTAATGACAGAAGCCAGAGGCTGTTTTTAATGGGTTGTTTTTCAAACTGGAGGCCTGTGACAAGCGGTGTGCCTCAGAGATGGTGTTGGGTCCACTGTTATTTATCGTTTATATTAATGATTTGGATGACATTTCAGGAGGCATGGTTGGTAAGTTTGCAAATGACACTAAGATTTTTGGCATAGTGGACAATGAAGAACGATATCTTGGATTGCAACAGGATCTTGATCAATTGGGCTCTCAAATGGCAGATGGAGTTCAATTTAGTTAAATGTGAGGTAATGCATTTTGATAGAACCAGGGCAGGACTTAATCAGTTAATGGTAGATTGTTGAAGACAGTTATAGAGCAAAGAGATCGCAGAGTACATGTTCATAGCTCCTTGAAAATGGAATCATAGGTGGACATGGCGGTGAAGAAGACATTCGGCATGCTTGGTTTCATTGGTCAGAACATTGGATATAGGAGGTGGGACGTCTTGTCGAAGTTGTACAAGACCTTGATAAGGCCACAGTTGGAATACCATGTCTCGTCCTGGTCACCCTACTACAGAAAGCATATTATTAAATCGGAAAGAATGCAGGAAAGATTTACTGGAATGCTACTGGGAATTCATGGTTTGAATTATGAGGAGAGGCTGAATAGACTGGGACTTTTTTCTCTGGAGCATAGGAGACTTAAGGGTCATCTAACAGAGGTCTATTAAATAATGAGGGCCATAGGTCAGCTAGATAATATCTTTTCCCAAAGGTACGAGAGTCTAAAGCTAGAGGGCATAGGCTTAAGGCAAAAGAGGGGAGATGCAAAAGAATCCAGAGAGGCAATTCTTTCACACACAGGGTGGAGAGTGTCTGGAATGGTCTGCCAGAGGTGGTTGTAGAGGCGGGTACAATTTTGTCTTTTAAAAAGCATTTAGACAGTTACATGAGTAAGATAGCTATCAAGGGATATGGGCCAAATGCAGGCAATCATTAAAAACAAAGCGGCATGGACAAGTTGGACCGAAGGACCTGTTTCCATGCTATGAATCTCTATGACAATTCCGGAGAGTTGGTAGCATAGCGGTGTTGTTGTGGAAGCAATCTGTGTCTGTGTCATGCTCTGGGGACTCTGGTTCAAAGCCCACCATGACAGATGGTGAAATTTGAATTCAATAAAAATTTGGAATTAAAAGTCTAATGGTGACTGTGAAACCATTGCCAATTTGTCACAAATACCCATTTGATTCAGTAATGTTCTTTAGGGAAAGAAATCTGCCATCTGGCCTATGCGTGACTCCAGATCCACAGCAATGTGGTTGACTATTAAATGCATTCTGAAATGGGCTAGAGTGCCATTAGTCACTTCAAGAGCATTTAGGGATGAGCAATAAACACTAGTCAGCCAGCAACGCCCATATCCCAAGAAAGGATACAAAAAAAAAGTAATTCTGATGCAGCATGGTCATCATGGAATAATGTCAAAACAATAATGTTTTATCAATGAGCTGTATCAAGGAATATAAGCCAAATAATCTACTTTGTTCACGCAAAAACACTTTCATACTTCATTTGATAAGTTGAGAAAGCTGTTTTTTTAAACAAGTTTACATCTTGGTATTAGAATTGTTTTGTTTGTATCGCCGCGGAAGCAGTTGCAGCTCTGTTGAGGTGAACAATCCATTCAGCACTTCACTTGATGTGAATAATTGATATCACCAGAAATGGATTTCTTGGGGCAGAAGTTATGCAAGTAACAATGATTTGACTTGGATGTCCACAATTGCAATCTGAGCTGTTCTTCACCTTGTATTTGTGAAGCAATTGGCCACATCCTCCCTGAGCCATCCTCAAGCACCTGAGGGTTGTCCAGGTTTTCCATGGGAGGTTGAAACCTGGGATCGCTTGAGTCAGTTACTAGGTTACTTCTGATGATGTTTGCAGTCAAACAAGAGTATGCCATTGAGAAGTTTTTAAAGTTTATTAGCATCATAAGTAGATTTATGTTGACAGTACAATAAAGTTACTATGAAAATCCCCAAGTCGCCACACTCCAACTCCTGTTCGGATACACTGAGGGAGAATTTAACATGGTCAATGCACTTAACCAGCACGTCTTTCAAACCAAGGGTCAAAACTGGAGCACCTGGAGGAAACCCAAGCAAACACAGAGAATGTGCAGACATCAATAGTGACCCAAGCCAGAGATTGAACCCAGGCCCCTGCCACTGTATGCCAGCAGTGCTAGCCCCTGTACCACCCAGAGATGGAGTTGCTGTATGTTTGTAAGGTATGGTGTGTCTTTCAGCTGGGGATAGAGCATTTGAAATGAGTGCATGGTTTTCTTTTTAAGTTCCTGTGTCAATGGGAGTATTATCAGCAGACATCTAGAGGGTTCAGTGTGTTGAGCAGAGGAAGTCAATTAAATTGTGTTGGCCTCAATGTCCTTGAAATGATTTTCATGACTTCCTGGAAGCGGATATTTACTATGTTCATGTACCTGTCCTGTCCATTGCCCAACCCTCACCATGACCTCCAAAAGAGAAAATGTTGGAAATCACAGGTCTGGCAGTATCTGTAAGGAGAGAAAAGAGCTGACGTTTCAGATTCTGATGACCCTTTATCAAAGATAAAAGGCATAGAAAATATATATACTGTATAAATATCTTGCACTTTTTATGCCTTATGACTTTGAATCCAGGTCCCTGGTGCTGTGAGGCCGCAGTGTTAACCATTGTGCCAAAAATTGCAATGTAATGGGAAAACTGAAATTATCAATAACATTTTTAAAATTCTTAAATATTACAAGTTATCTTGACTCCAGAATACTTGTCTGTTTCTTTCAGTAGTATACAATAATGTAGTATACTAATTGCCAAAAATAGACCACTAGAGTTGGAGTCTACTGGCTACTGTTCCCTAGGTGTGGGTAAACTTTCATCTCATGGACCTAGGTTGAAAACTTAGTTTGCATGGGAGGATAATATGGGTTCAACCCATGACTGCAGCTGCAGTTGTGCCTTCCATATACTACACTTTTTTTTTTCCCCCGCCATTGTTTGTATTCCATCTTAGAGCATGGTGACTGATGCTAAAATATGGATCTAGAACCCTCAATTTCAATCTTGGGCACAACCTTGAAGTTGGATCTAAAAATGCATTCATCCCTATGTTTATTCTACCTATGTTGAGTATGGCAACAAAGATGTTAAGAACTCAGTAAGAATTTAGCAACACCAATTTTTAATCCAACCGATTTATTTGATAGTAAAATTGCGAGCTTTCAACACTCTTGTGTCTTCCTCAGGCAAATGCAGTGTTCTGGTCTGCAGTAGCACACATCAGCACAGACAGTCAGAGATTGCTGATTAGAATGCGAATCCTTACATCTAACCTGCTATTCAAGTGTTAAAGTGGCTAACAATGTGTGTGAAGGGAATCCTGAGCATTGGTTAGAGAATTGTGTATTTTCTCCAGACAGCACAGTAAGTGAGGTTTTTTGCTAACCCAGGCAAGTTACGGGGGTTACAGATAGTGTGTCATGAAGCCAAGATCCCTGTTAAGACCGTCCTCATGTGTGCGGAGCTTGGCTATCAGTCTCTGCTCAGCGACTCTGCGCTGTCGTGTATCACGAAAGCCCCCTTGAAGAACATTTACCCGCAGGTCGGAGGCCGAATGCCCATGACTGCTGAAGTGTTCGCCCACAGGAAGGGAACTGTTTTGCCTGGTGATTGTTGAGCGATGCTCATTCATCCGCTGTCGTAGTGTCTGCATGGTCTCCCCAATATACCATGCTTCGGGACATCCTTTCTTGCAACGTATTAGTAGACAACGTTGGCCGAGTTGCAAGAGTATGTACCGTGCACCTGGTGAATGGTATCCTCACGTTTGATGATGTCGTCCATGTCTATGATCCGGCATGTCTTGCAGAGGTTGCTGTGGCAGGGTTGTGTGGTATTGTGGTCACTGTTCTCCTGAAGGTTGGGTAGTTTGCTGCGAACAATGATCTGTTTGAGGTTGTGCGGTTGTCTGAAAGCAAGAAGTGGGGGGGTGGGGATGGCCCTAGCGAGATGTTCATCGTCATCAATGATATGTTGAAGACTCCGGAGAAGATGTCGTAGCTTCTCTGCTCCGGAGATGAGGAGGATCATGACAGACACCTCCAGACACTGAAGGATGCCCCTGTGAGAACAGGATACGGCGCTCGACTCATCGATCGACAGTTCCGACGTGCCACAACGATAAACCGCACTGACCTCCTCAGAAGACGGACACGGTGGACAGAGTACCCTTTGTTGTCCAGTACTTCCCCGGAGCGGAGAAGCTACGACATCTTCTCCGGAGTCTTCAACATATCATTGATGACGATGAACATCTCGCTAGGGCCATCCCCACCCCCCCACTTCTTGCTTTCAGACAACCGCACAACCTCAAACAGATCATTGTTCGCAGCAAACTACCCAACCTTCAGGACAACAGTGACCACAATACCACACAACCCTGCCACAGCAACCTCTGCAAGACATGCCAGATCATAGACATGGACGACATCATCAAACGTGAGGATACCATTCACCAGGTACACGGTACATACTCTTGCAACTCGGCCAACGTTGTCTACCTAATACGTTGCAAGAAAGGATGTCCCGAAGCATGGTATATTGGGGAGACCATGCAGACACTACGACAGCGGATGAATGAGCATCGCTCAACAATCACCAGGCAAAACAGTTCCCTTCCTGTGGGCGAACACTTCAGCAGTCATGGGCATTCGGCCTCCGACCTGCGGGTAAATGTTCTTCAAGGGGGCTTTCGTGATACACGACAGCGCAGAGTCGCTGAGCAGAGACTGATAGCCAAGTTCCGCACACGAGGACGGTCTTAACAGGGATCTTGGCTTCATGACACACTATCTGTAACCCCCGTAACTTGCCTGGGTTAGCAAAAAACCTCACTTACTGTGCTGTCTGGAGGAAATACACAATTCTGTAACCAATGCTCAGGATTCCCTTCACACACATTGTTAGCCACTTTAACACTTGAATAGCAGGTTAGATGTAAGGATTCGCATTCTAATCAGCAATCTCTGACTGTCTGTGCTGATGTGTGCTACTGCAGACCAGAACACTGCATTTGCCTGAGGAAGACACAAGAGTGTTGAAAGCTCGCAATTTTACTATCAAATAAATCGGTTGGATTAAAAATTGGTGTTGCTAAATTCTTACTGAGTTCTTACCACCCCAATCCAACGCCGGCATCTTTACATCAGAACAAAGATGTTGCCGTAGATGTTGCTATGATTGCAACAAAGATGTAACAAAACCTAAGAACAAGTCACAAATGGCCCATAGGGAAAGGGTTTTTGCATTGGGACAAAATATATTTTTTGGAAATAAATCAACTCATCCATCTCCCAAATAGATGCTGCCAAACCTGCTGAGTTTTTCCAGCATTCTCTGTTCTTGTTTTAGGCTCCAGCACCTGCAGTTTTTTTTGCTTTTATATTCGTGACCTGGTTATAAATCAGTACAAGTGAGAGTGAATCTACATCATATATTTCTTCAAGTATGAAAATCCAAGTTTCAACAATTATTCACGCACATTGGACACTGATTTGTTTCCCCTGTCAGTCTTCTATCTCGTGAGATGATTGTCATGCTTCATTGGTCAATGCTGGCTTAAACATAGCTCAGGAGCTGCACACTGGCATGGCAGTCTCTGCAATTGAAAGCAGTGAGCTGAGTAGATGCAGGGTGCACCACCTTTGTTTTCTTGGACCCTCTTCTTGCTAAAACTGAACTTTCTCTTTCTCCCCACCTATTGCAATGTTTGTCCAGACGTCTTAGCAAGCGCAAATAGAGGAAATTCACTTATGGAACTCTAACTGAAGGCTACAATTATTAGATAGAAATTCATTCAGCCGTAGTGACTAATAGACAATTTTAAAAGATCAAAAAGATTTTGGCCTTCATAGATGAGTATGAAGTAGGAGACTTGCGCTAAAAATCCCACCTGGATTTCAAATATTTCTTTGCTTAAATCTAGCAAATTCCCTTACCATTATGTCTGTCATATTGTTTTACCCAAGTGATTGCATTGCAGCAGCATTGATCTAAGGCTGGCAAATGAATGCCATAATATTGATGTATTGATAACTGACAATAATATAAATATGTTGGTTGAGTGTGAGGATTCAGGGTAGTCCATTTAGGCCAGAGATTAGGAGACATTTCTTCATCCAAAGAGTGGTGAGCCTGTGGAATTCATTACCACAGGATGTAGTTGATGCCAAAGTATTGAATGTGTTCAAGAGGCAGCTGAATATAGTACTTGGGACAAATGGCATCAAAGGTTATGAGGGCAAAAAGGGGGCATGAAATGATTTTGGCGGATAGGATTAAAGAAAATCCAAAGGCTTTTTACTCCTATGTTAGGAATAAAAGGGTGATTAGAGGAAAAATCAGACCTCTTAGGAACAGAGGAGGGGAACTGTGCTTAGAGCCCGAGGGAATGGCGGAGATCCTGAATGAATACTTTACGTCGGTATTCACGAAGGAGAGGGGCATGTTGACAGCTCCTGCCTCTGAGGGAGCTGTGGACCAATTGAGGGAAATATCCATACCGAGGGAGGAAGTGTTAGAGCTTCTAGGTAGCATTAAAACTGATAAATCTCCGGGGCCTGATGGCATTTATCCCAGGCTGCTTAGGGAGGTGGGAGGTGAAATTGCCGGGCCTCTAACGCAAATCTTTGTCTCTTCTTTGGGCACAGGTGAGGTCCCAGAGAACTGGAGAATAGCTAATGTTGTACCATTGTTTAAAAAGGGTAGTAGGGATAACCCTGGCAATTATAGGCTGGGGAGTTTGATGTCAGTGGTAGGGAAGCTGTTGGAGGGGATTCTTAGAGATAGGATGTATAGGCACTTAGAGCGTCGCAATCTGATTCGGGATACGCAGCATGGATTTAAGGGGAGGTCGTGCCTTACAAATCTGGTAGAATATTTTGAGGAGGTGACGAAAACGGTGGCCAAAGGCAAGCCGTTGATGTCGTCTATATGGATTTTAGTAAGGCATTTGACAAAGTCCCTCATGGGAGGTTAGTTGAACAGGTCAAGGCTCATGGGATACAAGGACAGGTAACTAGATGGATAAGTAACTGGCTTGGTAATAGGAGACAGAAAGTAATAGCGGAAGGGTGTTTTTGTAGCTGGAGGTCGGTCACTAGTGGTGTGCCGCAGAGCTCGGTACTGGGACTTCTTCTATTTGTAATATATATAAATGACTTGGAAGAGGGAGTAAGTGGAGTGATCAGCAAGTTTGCAGATGATACAAAGATGGCTGGACTTGCGGATAGTGAGGAGCATTGTCAGGCGATGCAGCAGGACGTAGATAGGCTGGTAGCTTGGGCAGATAGATGGCAGATGGAATTCAATCCTGATAAATGTGAGGTGATGCATTTCGGGAGAAAGAATGTAGGGGGGAGGTATATGATAAAGGGTAGACCTATTAAGAGTATAGAAACGCAGAGGGACCTGGGGGTGCAGGTGAACAAGTCTCTGAAGGTGGCAGAGCAAGTGGAGAAGGTTGTGAAGAAAGCATATAGTATGCTAGCCTTTATAGGAAGGGTATAGAGTACAAGAGCTGTCCTTTAATGTTGCAGTTGTATAAAACACTGTTTAGACCTCATTTGGAATACTGCGTCCAGTTCTGGTCGCCTTACTACCAGAAGGATGTGGAGACTCTGGAGAGAGTGCAGAGGAGGTTTACCAGGATGCTGCCTGGTATGGAAGGTCTGAGTTACGAGGAGAGGTTAGGCAAATTGGGACTGTTTTCCTTAGAAAGACGTAGACTTAGAGGAGATCTAATAGAGGTGTACAAGATTATGAGGGGTATAGATAAACAGGGTTAAGCTTTTTCCTAGGATGGACTTGAATAGCACGAGGGGTCACGGGCTTAGGGTGAGGGGGGTAAGGTATAATTTGGATGCTAGAGGGAGTTTTTTCACACAGAGGGTGGTGGGGATATGGAATGCGCTGCCAAGTAAAGTGGTGGAGGCAGGTACTCTGGAGTTATTTAAGAAATACTTAGATGGGCACATGAACAGAATGGGAATGGAGGGGTATAGAAAACTGATTTAAAATAGGAATCATGAGCCTTGGGAGTCCCTGGGAAGTGTGTAAATAGATGATGATATTGATGTACTTGTTTTTATCCTACAGGTGCTTTGGTCCACCTTGTTGTCTAACAAGAGGCATACACGCGATGGGTCGTGAGAGGGCTGCTCTTGGATTTTTTCGAGAGTATCCTAGTGCTTCACGTCGTTAGTGTACGCTTGACCTGGACCATTTGATGGGCAACACGACAGCTCAGTGACTATCGCTGTGCTGTGCAGATACATGGATTTGGGCCTGTGTCTGTGGGAGTTTGCGCATTCTCCCCGTGCTTGCGTGGGTTTCTCCGGGTGCTCCGGTTTCCTCCCACATCCCAAAGATGTGCTCTTAGGCTAATTGGCAAAACAAATTCTCCCTAAATTGTCTCAAATTTGGTTTTTAATCCATAGATCTATAAACATGGACAGGATCGTGGGTGGAGGTGGGAACATTGGGGTGGCGGCACGGGCTCGTTGGGCCAAAGGGCCTGTTTCCCGTGCTGTTTTGTTCTTTTGAAAAACTAGGATTAAGCTACTGAGCTGGATGATCAGTTATGATTATAGTGAATGGTGAAGTGAACTTGAAGGGCCAAATGGCCTTCTCCTGTTCCTATTTTTTATGTTTCTTTGAGAAGTTAAACTAATAGCACTATCCATGTTACTGATTAATGGTGAAAGTTAAGAATTAATTTATTGTTACTTTTTATTGTGTAACTTACTGCACCTGAGCAATGATGTTTTTAAAGTAACATACTTAATTCAATATTAATTAATCTGCACATTTCCAATGCTGTTCTCTGATTCTATTATTTCACTTTATTCCACCTCTACTGGCGCATTTTTTATTACTAATCATTTTCTAGGTGTGATGTACTGAGTTAAATATCCACACCCCATACCTCTGAGGAATATGGTATGGATGAATATATTCTGCCTGATTTTTTTCTGAATTCTGTAAGAAGTTTCACAACACCAGGTTAAAGTTCAACATGTTTATTTGGCATAACGAGCCTTGCAAACACTGCCCCTTCATCGGGTGAGTCACCTGATGGAGGGACAGCGCCCTGAAACCTCGTGATACCAATTCAACCTGTTGGACTCTAACCTGGTGTTGTGAGACTTCTCACTGTTCATCCCAGTCCAATGCTGGCATCTCCACGTCATTTCTGAATTTCAAAGTAGTTGCCCAGTTTATCCAACGTGTTCCCTGTCTCTGAATTTTTAAGGCAAATTATTCCAAAGGATTTTAAATTCAATATATTTTGTTCTATTTTGTTTGCAGTACCTGGTTTTTCCCAAATTTTCTTGGAATTGTGTATAAATAGACAACTCAGCATGAGCAAATACCATTGCAGCTTTTATTCAACTTTTTAAAAAAATTACACGTTGCATATACTCTTTTGATCATAACATTATTGTACATTGTATTTGCAACATACAGCGTGCATGGTACAGTGATAATAGTTATAGATTTTTATCAAGGGTTTATAGAATTCTGTGCTCAGTGGCAGCTGTAAGAATGTACTATTGCACTTAAGTTGATGTCTGGCGGGTTCAGGCTGCGTTCTCAATGGTCATCAGTTACCTATTTGTGTGCAGTTATGTTCTTGGAGATGTCCCAGGCATGGCTACCAGACATTATCAGATCGAGAAGCAGATATCAAACCATATGTGCCCAGGTGATTCAAATGGATAAGAAAGAAGGAACCAAGGCAAGCACACTTCCCTGGAGTGCTCATTCTTCAGTCACTAGGTTGTGCACTTGGCTGATGCTTAATATTGCATCACAACTTGAAAGTGTTCATCAAATTTTAATTGTATCAAAGATTTGAAGCATAACTATAGATGTTTCTTATATTAGAGTGCAACATATGAAGGTGGAGCATTCGCGCATAATAAAAGCAGTAATATAACTACTGAATTTCTCTGAAAAATCACACTCCTCAGACCCACCCCAGAGAGCTGTGCTTGCCTTGCTTCCTTCTTTATCCATTTGAGTCATTTGGGCACATATTTTGATATCTGCTTGTTGACCTGATAATGTCTGGTTGCCATGCCTGAGACATTCCCAAGAACATTTACAATGTGCAAAAGGGCCTTGCATAACTGCACACCAATAGGTAACTGGCCATTGGTAACATAGCCTGAACCTGCTGGGCATCAACTTAAGTGCAACAGTACATTCTCACAGCTGCCACTGAGCAGAGAATTCTACAAACCCTTGATAAAAAATCTATGACTATCTATTATCACTGTACCATGTACGCTGTATGCTGCAAATACAATGTACAAAAACAGTATGATCAGAAGAATGAGACGTGTAATTTTTTTAAAGGAATACAGAGATTTAGTAGTGAATGGTGTTTGCTCATGCTGAATGTGAGGTTTCATTTCTGTCCAAAGTTTATCTATCTGTGTATGTGCAGAGGTGAAAAGTATTTTATGCCTTGGAGAGCACAAGTTGTTTAAGCTGTGTTCAATGTTCCATACAGCAGATTAATCCTTTGATAGTCTCATAGAAACAATATCAAGAAATAGCTGAAGCAAAAGCTATGGACCCTGACACCATCCTGGCAATAGTACTGAAGACTTGTGCTCCAGGACTAGCTAAGCCTTTAGCCAAGCTGTTCGAATCCAGCTACAATACTTGTCACCTAACCAACAATATGGAAATTTCCCAAGTATTTCCTGTCCACAAAGGACAAATCCAGTCCAGCCAATTACCACCCTCTCAGCGTGTCTTGATCAGTGAAATGATGGGAATGTGTTATTAACAGTGCTATGAAATGGCACAACAATACCTGCTCATTGATGGTCAGCTTGGTTACACCAGGACCATTTGATTGCTGACTACCACGACAAAAAGAACTGAATTCCAAAGGTGAGGTGAGAATGACTGACTGTTCTTGACATCATTACAGCGTTTGACAGAGTATGGCATCAAAGATCCTGGTCAAACTGAAGTCAATAAAAATTAGGGGTAATACCTTCCACTAATTGGAGTCATATCTAGCACAAATAAAGATAATTGTTGTTATTGGAAGCCAGTCATCTCAATTGCAGGACATCTCTGCAGAGATTCCACATGGTAATGCCCCAAACATAATAATGTTTGGTTTCTAATTCAATTAAGTTCCCTCCATTATAAGATCAAAAGAATGACTTCACCAATGATTACACAATGTTTTAGCACTTTTGCAATTCCTCCACTACTGACGCAGTTTGTGTAAATATGCAGGAAGACCAGGATAACATATTTTTGTCTGGGCTGATATGAAGCAAATAACACGGTGGTTAGCATTGCTGCTTCACAGTGACAGGGACTCGAGCTCAATTCTCAGTTGGGTACTGTCTGTGTGGAATTTGCACAGGCTCCCCATGTCTGCATGGGTTTCCTCCCATGTTCTGAAAGATGTGCTGGTTAGGTGCAATGACCCAAACCAGTGCCAGACTGTGGCAACTAAGGGAATTTCACAGCAACTTCACTGCAGTGTTAATGTAAGTCTTACTTGTGACTAATAAATAAACTTTAAAAGAAAGCAAGTGGAGGACGATGAGCTTCTTCAAGAAAAGAGAATCTAACCATCTCCTCAAGACACATAATGGCATTACCATCACTGAATCCCCACTATCCCCATTCTGAATTACTACTGACCAGAACCAGAACTGAACGATTATAAATACTGTGGCTACAAGATCAGGTCAGAGGCTGGGAATTCTGAGATGAGTACCTCATTTCTTATTTTACCCAAATCTTTCTCACCATATACAAAGTGCAATTCAGGGTGTGATGGAATACTCTCCATTTGTCTGAATGAGTACACCTCCAATCACTCAAATTTGATGCCATCTTAGGACAAAGTGCCCACTTGATCAGCATTTTGTACAATAAACGTTCATTCTCTCTGCCAACAATACGAAGTGGTAGCAATGAATACTTTATACAAGATGCAGTACAACAATTCGCAAGGACTCCTTGGGCAGGACACCTTCCAAACCTGCAACTTCTCATCTGCAGAGACAAGGACAGTAGATGCATAGGAACGCCGTCACTTGAAAATTCCCCTCCGAAGTACATACTATCCTCACTTGTAATTATTTCATCATTTCTTCACTGTTGCTGATAGAAGTTTTGGAATGTCTCGTCAGCACTGCGATGGTATCGATACCACGTTGACTGCAGCAGTTCAAGAAGATGGCTCACTGGCAACACTTGAGAAGGGCTATTTGGAATGAGCAACAAATACTGGCCTTGCTAATGATGCCCACATCCTATGAAAGAATAAAAACAAGTTTGAGGTCTAAAAGGAAAGACACAAAGGCATTAGCATTAATCTTCGTTTGTCCTAAATACACAGCTTTCTATATCCCCTGTTGAAAACATTCTTTCCTTTCTTCCTATCTAACTTGCTTTTGATAGAATAATACAGCACAGGAGGTGGTCACGTGGTCCATGTGACTTTTTGAAAGAGTTTTCCAATTAGTTCCACTCCCCTACTCTTTTGCCACAGTCTTGATCATTTCTATTTCTGCACCATCATTGTACTGTTTCATTAAAAAAGTATCTTTTTTTGTAAATTGCAGTTTGATGAAAACACATGAAGCAATTAATGCTTGAGGTGCATCAATACTGATGGCTTTGGGCCATGCCTGATTGGGCTCGGCATGTTGTTTTCTTAAATAATGGTTGTTATTTATAGGCTGGAAGCTGTGTCAGACAGGCTTTTTTTTGAGTCATATTTTAGAATTTGTTTTGAAACCTCAATGAATGTACTAGCTTGTGATTGAATTAATAGTATTGTATTGATGAAAAGAAATAATTTGCATCTATATGGCATCTTTGTTCTTAAGATGTCCCAAGGTACTTCAGAGTTGATGAATTGCTTTTAAAGTATAGACATTTGTTTTAAGTATAAATATGGTAGCCTATGTATTCACTGAAAAATCCCACAAACATCAGTGAAATAAATGATGAATTTATTTATTTTTGGTGGTAATGGTTGTGAGAGGAATATTGGCCAGGACATCAGTGAAAGCTTCCTGTGCCAAGGTGAATATAACCCTGGGGTCTTTAACATTCACTTGACAGGGCAGAACACTGATTTAAAGCAAGATAATGCAACACTTATGTATAACACTTCATTGCTAATGCCCAAATTATGTTCAATGGTTTGAACACAACTTTTCACTTGGTTGACAATGATACCAGCAGAGTCAAGTTGATGTGACTTTATTTTATAAACTAGGCCAAAGATGTTATGATTTATTTATAGATATCTCCTTCAGTAAGTGTTTTATAGAAGTTTGACTGAACATTTAGATTTGTAAACAATTCTTTAATCAGTATCTACATTCATGGATTTGGAGTTAAACCAACTGGTTGCAAAATCATCCCTGAAGTCACTCTTTAATGTTTGTTTGAAATTTTCCTTTTGCACAGTAGTGCTTTTTCAGAGGCAGAGTACATTCTGTGCTTTTTCTATCTGACCAGGTTGGCTCCATGTGATTGTGTGTGCATGACTACTGCAAAGCCATATGCCTACAATGAGTTTGCCCTATACTCTCACCTTATGAACTCTAGACCTTGCTTCAGACTGCTACAGAGAAGAAAGTACTGCAATGTTGGAGAGGAGATCACGATGAAACGAAAGTAGAGATTGGACTAGGTACAGACATAGAAGATCTCAAAGAAAGTTAGATAAAGTTTTTTTTTAAGCTTATTTATTCGTCACAAGGTTTAGATTAACACTGCAATGAAGTTAGTGAAATTTCCCTAGTTGCTAAACTTCGGCGCCTGTTCGTGTCAATGCATTTTACCAGCACATCTTTCACACTCAGAGGGAACCAGAGTGTCCAGAGGAAACCTACACAAATGGTGAGAATGTGCAAACTCCACACAGTGACCCAAGTCAGGAATCGAACTCGGGCCCCTGGCGTTGAGGCAGCAGTGCTAACTACTGTGTCATTATATTGATAATGTAGTAGAAATTTGAATTTTAAATTCTGCAATTATTGCAATTTGCTCACCAACTTTTTTTAAGAAAAGTGTTTTTTTTCCTAAAGCAATCGGTTATTTGTTGGCATGAGGTTGTGTAGTTGAATTTTTCTTCTGTGTATTGTCTCTTTGTTTGAAGTAACATTATTTCAATCAATCTAACTGTTAATAAGAATTTCCAAATAGCTTGTTAAAATTGTTGGCCAGACACGAAGAACAATTAGTTAAATTGCTTAATCTATAGAAATTATCACTTTTTATGTAAACAGTAGACTAAAGACCAATTTGAGCTGTGTACAGCCATTTTGTGACTACTTTATTGTGACTATCAATGATACAAATTAGCTAGCTGGTCTAATTGTACTTCGTCACGTGTAAGATATTTTGTATTAAGTGAGAATTCATATACCTCTAAAACTTTTGAAGATATTGCATGAAATGTTACACAAAATATTACAAAAAGTCACTGATATTCATACGTATGTACTAAAGTTGTGAAATGAACAGAAAATGTTGATTCACAGAGAAAGTAATTGTGAACCCATTCCTTTCATTGGTTTTGAGATGGCAGTGTAGTATAATTAATTACTGGAGGAACTGAAACGTGGTGTTAATGCTAAAGAAGAATGAGTTTCAAGTGATTGTGGCACATGTTAGTTCTTCAAATTGTGACAGTACTAGGGAGTTGTGGATGTGGCACCCTTTTTAAAAATGGTGAGAAGGATAATAGGGAGGGTCCTTTTATGTCTTCTAGTCCCTTGAAGTTAGAATTACACATTAGACTCAAATTACTGGAGCTTAATTGAGTAAATTTCTAGCTATTCTGTTTGTGGCTGGTAGGCTGATGTATTGTTATAGCACAGCATAATCAGTAACTGTAAAGAGCTGGGAATAATTCGCTCTTAGCTCTTTACAAAGAATATAACTTGCTTTAGATCAGTAAAGTGAATTTGTGGAAACGCTCTTTGACACCAAATTTGGAAGGTCACAGGTTAATCAACGATCGCGCAAACTTATTAAAGGCAAGTTGTGTTTGAAAATCAGACCTTATGATGCAGAAAGAGGCCGTTTGACCCATTGAATCTGCACTGACTCTCTAAGAGAACAGATGCTCCCCTCTGCCCTATTCCCATTACCCCTATTCATTTACTATGGCTAATCCACCTAACCTGAACACTTTTGTACTGTAGGAGGAAACTGGAGCACCTGGAGGAAACCCATGCAGATACAAGGAGAATTTGCAGACTCCACATACTAACCTAAGGCCAGAATGGAACCTGGGTCCCTGACAGTAACTGCTATGCTACTGTGCTATTATAAATTTGGCAGGAATGACTGATTCCATAAATAAAGTAAGCAAATATAGTAGTGTGTATGCACTTTCACAAGGTGACATTCTTAAGATAAAAAATTGAGTAAACAGAAAACTTTTAAACTTGGGAACAGCAGGGGGCTACTTAACTCATGAACGTGATCTTTCATTTGATTATATTTCAATTTCATCCACCTCAAAAGTTGTAATGGCCTTGCATTATAGCAGACTGGGCAAAAGGTTAAATCACTTGGGATCAGGGTGAACTAGCTTGATGGATTCAGAATTGGCTTGGCCACAGAAGACAGGGCTAGTAGTGGAAGGATGTTTTTCTGAATGGAGGTCAGTAACTAGTGATGTTCTGCAGGGATCAGTGCTTGGACCTCTTCTGTTAGTAATATATGTAAATGACTTGGAAGAAAATGTAGCTGGTCTGATTAGCAAGTTTGCAGATGATACTAAGATTGGTGGAGTTGCAGATCATAATGAAGATTGCAGAGAATACAGCAGGATATAGATAGGCTAGAAAATTGGGTGGAGAAATAGCAGATGGAATTTAATTCAGTCAAAAGCAAGGTGACAGTTTTGGCAGGTGAAATTCAGGTGGAAGCTACAAAATAAATGACAGAACTATCAGGAGATAGAACATAGAACACTACAGCACAAACAGGCCCTTCGGCCCACAAGTTACACCTATCATATCCATACCTACCAGGCCATAAAACTATCTGTAACTCCCAATCCTATTAAATCCCATGTACCCATCCAGAAGCCTTTTAAAAGACTCCAGTGAGTTCGCCTCTACCACCACCTATGGCAGGTGATTCCACTCACTCACCACCTTCTGAGTGAAAAACTCTCCTATGTACCTGCTCCCCAGCACCTTAAACCTGTGTCCTCTCATAGCGACCTGAGAAATAGCCTCCGAGAATCTACCCTATCTATCTCTGTCAACATTTTATAAACCTCTATCAAGTCACTCTCAACCTTTGTCTCTCCAGGGAGAAGAGATCTAGCTCTCTCAACCTATCTTCATAAGGCATGCCTCCCAATCCAGATAACATCCTTGTAAATCCCCTCTGCACCACATAGCTTCCACATCCTTCCTGTAGTGAGGCAACCAAAACTGTGCGCACAGTACTCCAACTGGGGTCTGACAAGGGTCTTATAAAGTTGCAGCATTACTTCCCGACTCCTAAACTCTATCTCTCGATTAACGAAGGCCAGTACATCATACGCCTTCTTGATCACATCCTCCAACTGCGAAGCCGATTTAAGAGTCCTATGGACCCAGACCCCAAGGTCCTTCTGCTCCTCCAAGTCCTAGCCTTGATATTGTACTCCTTTATCCCATTGGACCTGCCAAAATGGACCACTACACATTTATCCGTGTTGAAGTCTATCTGCCACTTCTCCGCCCAGTCTTACATCCTGTCTGTATCACGTTGCAACTTCTGACATCCATCCAGACTATCCCCAACTCCTCCAACCTTCGTGTTGTTGGCGACCTTACAAACCCATCCTTCCCCTTCCTCATCCAGGTCATTTATGAAAATGACAAACAGCAAGGGTCCTAGAACAGATCTCTGGGATACTCCACTGGTGACTGACCTCCATGCAGAAAAAAGACCCATCCACAACCACTCTCTGCCTTCTGCAGGCAAGCCAGTTCTGGATCCACAAGGCCAAAGCCCCTTGGATCCCATGCCCTCTCACCTTCTCAAGAAGTCTTGCATGGGGGAACCTATCAAACGCCTTGCTGAAGTCCATGTCAACCACACACCCCCAGTCTTACTTCATCTATACGTTCAGTCACGTTTTGAAAGAACTCAGTTCGGCAAATAGACAGACACACAGATCTGGGTGTGCAAGTCCATAGATCCTTGAGTGGCAGCACAGGTGGAAAAGTTGTGGAGAAAGCATTTGGCATGTTTACCTTCATCAGACAGGGCGTCAAGTATAGAAGTTGGCAGATTATGTTAAGGTTATATAAAACATTGGTTAGGCCATATTTGGAATAGTGTGTCCAATTCTGGTCACCACACTATCAGTTGTGAAGGCTTTGGAAAGAGTACTGAAAAGGTTTACCAGGATGTTGCCTGGTATGGGGAATATTAGTCATGAGGAGAGATTGAGTAAACTGGAATCTTTCACTCTGGAAAGGAGGAGGCTGAGGGGCGGCGACCTGTTAGAAGTTTATAAAATTATGACAGGTATAGATAGGTTGAACACTTGGAAGCTCTTTCTCAGAGCAGAAATGACAATTATAATGGGGCAAAGTTCAAGGCAAGGGAGAAAGGTTCAGTGGAAATGTGTGGAAGAATGTTTTTTCAAGTTGTGGAGGCCTGGAATGCACTCCAAGTAGAGGCAGACCCGTTAGCGATATTTAAGACTTAGGTAGGTAGACAAACAGTTGGTCTAGATGGGACAACAATGATCGGCGTAGGCTTGGAGGGCCAAAGGGCCTGTTCTTGTGCTGTACTGTTCTTTATTTTTGTAACTGAAACCTTACAGCCTCAGGTTTTCAAATCTTCAGTTAATCTAATTTTATCCACGTTTTGGGGAAGAGATAGGATAAATTTGTGTTGCTTAGATTCAGAAGGATTGTAAGTGATTAGGGTTGGGTCAACTATTATTCTCTTCATAAATTATTTAGATTTGTGTTTGGGGAGTGCAGCCACAAAATTTATGATGGCAATTGTCGGGGGTGTTGCAAACAGTGAAACTGGATGGTATGAGGTAATGGGGTTATGCAGTTTGGGATAAAAACAATAAATGAAAGCAGACTTTCAATGGAAAGACATTGTTGAACAGAAATTTAGGGGAGTTCAAATACATATTCAGTATGAATTCACAATATGGATAAAATTAGGTAACTCATTCAAATCATGCCATTTACAATTTGGTGAATTCAGAAAATTTGGCAATTTGCTGGCTAGAATCAGAATGACCATGAAGCCGCTGGATTGCTATTTTTCCAAAAAAAAACGCTGCGTTCTCAGTCTTCACAGCCTTAGTGCAATGAGGGTTGGGCAATGCTCATGTCAGGAAAATATCATTTTCTGTATTTATTTGGCTAGTAAACTGTAACCTATCTCACACTTGTAGCACAATTTTATTTGGAAATGAGATAGCATTATGTGGCAGTTGGTGTATTACAGCATCAAGATTGGAAAGAACAGAATGGAAAATCAGTTGAGCCGAGTTATAAATATTGGAGAACAATTTTACAATCTCCTCAGAGGGATAACTTTTAAAGAGAAATACAAACTTCCTGTTATTAACTAAAATAATGACATGTCAAGATTTCATTTTTTAAACTGTTTTACTTTATCAAATGATTAATAAAACACTACTGACTAAATACCATTTTCTGTTGCAGACAACTTACGCTTTATACTAGCGAAGCAAATGGTTCTTTGTCATTTATCTCTCTCCAAGAAAGGACAGTTCTTATCGCAAATGATTCACAGTTGCTCCCAGATTCTAATTGATTGCTTCCCTTTTTTCTCCTTTGCCAGTCAGGTAGCTACTGACCTTAGAACTGTCTTTCACTGAAATGTGCTCGAGATTCCTTCCTCTAGTTTGAAGCCCAGCAAAGCTTCCAACTTCCTTGAACTGCTTGCAGCCTCTGTTTTAAATCTGAATGTAAGCTCCCATCCTTGTTCTGTGTGGTAAACAACAATCAGCAATTTCTTTGCTTAAGACGCAGGCCTGGCTGACTGTTTTTCTTGCTTTTTACTTCTCACTTGGCTGCAGACCACACAAGACCAAGTTACAACTGCTGTCTGTCTGAGACATGCCTGGTTTATCAGTCTGTAACCTGATATTGAAATGGTTTCAATTTTACTCATGGCAAAGGGAAACACATTGCTTAGTAACCAAGTAGAAATGTTGGTTAATTATCTTTGATACCAGCTCCTTAGAAGTAAAAGAGTAGTTTTACAGCACCACTGTTTACAAGTTAATAGCTTGACTTTGGGAGAGTTGGGATCTATTCATGGTCTTCTCAGTAGCTTCTGGTATTGTCTACAAACTCAAATATTTTGCACCATCCTTGTAAAATAATGCTGAGTGTTTCTTCGATCGCTAAACAATTAAATAACCATATTGCTAGGCAGACTCAAGCACTAGTCATATGAGCTCTTTCATCTACCCTACATTCAAAGCTGAAGTCTGATACTGTAGTAACATTGTAAACTACAATATGGCGCAGTGGTTAGCACTGCAGTCTCTCAGTGGCAGGGATACAGGTTCGATCCCTGGTTTGGGTCACTTAATGGAGTTTGCACATCCTCCCATGTCTGCTTGGGTTTCCTTAAGGTGCCCCAATTTTCTCCGTCCGAAAGACATTTGGATTAGGTACATTGGCCATGCTAAATTCTCCCTCAATGTACCTGAACAGGTGCTGGAGTGTGGCAAATAGGGGATTTTCACAGTAACTTATGACACAAATAAACTTTTTAACTTTAAACTTTAAGTTGTAATCCTAAAATATAATTTTATAGACTTTTATTGTACCAGTAATAATCTTGGGCTATCAAAGAGTTCCAGGGCAGCTTCAGTCTTGGAATCTTGTAATTTAGAATGAACTTCATGTTGATTTCAGCAGTAGTTTTCAATTATTGTCTTTGTGCTCTACATTAAAAAACTGACACATTTGGTTGACCTGGTTTGAGGAAACCAAAGTGCCACTTAGTGCTGCACAGTTGCGATTAGCTAACTCAGCTGCAAGAGTAAATATTTTTGGCAAAAATGCCCAGTAAACGTGCAACCCTCAAAGATGCTTAACATTTCCAAATATGGCCCTCGATTGAAGCATGGTTTGACATCATTAATGTGGATATATGGTTGTTAGTGTTTCCTGTCTTATACACAGATGAAACCTAACTGGAAGTGGTTCTGTGGTAATACTTTGTTTTACATGAGCAGCATGCCTTAATGACTAGTGTAAAACTGTAAATATTCTATGGCAATAAGCTACTTTTCACTTTTAAATCAAGTAGACCAATACAAATTTGAACTTGATTTATTATTGTTACGTATTAGTAAATAGTATTGTTTATTACACACTATGCAGATAAAATCACGGAAAGGAGAGAGTGCAGAATGTTAGTCATAACCAAGGTGAGAAGAAAGATCAACTTAATGCGAGCTAGATCCATTCAAAAGTCTAATAGCACGGAAGAATCTATTCTTGAGTCAGTTGGTACATGATCTCAGACATTTGTATCTTTTTCCTGATAAAAGAAAATGGAAGAGAGAATGTCCAGAGTGTGTGGGTCTTTGATTATGCTAGCTACTTTTCTGAGACAGTGGGAAGTGTAAACAGTAAGTGGATGGGAGGTTGATTTGAGTCATGGACTGGGCTTCATTCACGATCCTTTGTAGTTTCTTGCAATCATGGGCAGAGCAGGAGCTAAGCCGTGAAACAAACAGAATACTTTTTATGGTGCGCCTGAAGAAGAAGAACTGACGTGCCAAATTTCCTTCGTCTTCTGAAAAAAATAGAGGTGTTGGTGGGCTTTCTTAATTATACTTTTAGTATGAAGGACCAGGACAGATTGTTATTGATCTGGACACCTAGAAACTTGAAGCTCTCAGGCAGCTCTTGTGCTGCTACTTTTGTCCTGTTTAATCTTTTACAATGTATATGCTGACTAATTTTAATGTAAGCATGTGTTCTCAGTCACCTGCTTTCAGACTTCAGTGAGTGCAACAGCAACCAATGTAAGAAGTTCACTTTTGTTTCACTTGGATGATAAGTCATTCTCTAGTGGCTTGAGTTAAATTCTGAAACAATTAATTTCTCTAATAGCACAAATTTGGATTTGTAATAATTTGTTAAAATCTATTCATTCTTTGGAATGTGTGCTACAATGTTAAGCTATGTTATAACTAAGTTGTTTGGCACACAGTATGTATTTACTTCACTGTTATGTCAAGTGTTCAGTGAGTCTAATTGCTATCCTTAAATTTTAATGCATTGTAAGCACCTGGATTGAATTATTGTTATTCATTTGTAACAAATGCAGGACTTTGTTTTGTGAGACTGGAGCTTACATAGCTTGAGGTGAACTGTAACTCAGATCTTGGCTGCTTTTGCATGTTGGATTTAATTGGAGATTTTAACTCGAGAAATTAATTCATTATTTAACTCTTACACTTGGAAGAGTGAGATATTCCATCTTAATGCTCAACAGATGCTTACACCTGTCTCTAGTATCCTCCCTCTCTGGCCTCCTGCCTGTTCTTGACCTTTGAATTGAGAATTGTTGATATGGTATCAGACATCTTTCTGTTTTTCTCACTGAATCTAGGCTGACGCCTTCTGTGCTTGCTGTGCTCAGTTCTTGCAGATCCATCCCTGACTTTTTCAGACCTACTGGCAAAAGGGTGAGCACCAACTCTTAAACACGTACTCTGACCACCCCCTCCCCTGCCCGCCCGATCAAGCTACAAGTCATTGCTTCCAGGACTTCTCACTGACCTCACCAGCTCCACAGAGTTTCCAACCCTCCCCCAGCTCCCCACAGTCTGCTCTATCTCCTTGCCATAATCAACAGACAAGACTGACCTGGTAGACCCATTGTATCAGCCTGTTCCTGCCCCAGAAACTCACTTCTTCCTATCTTAACTGTCCTCTCTCTTCCTTTGTCAGATCTCTTCCCACCTCTATTTACCAGTCCTCTGAAATCCTACATCTTATCAACAATTTCCTGGCCTTAACTGCCTCCTCTTCAGAATGGATGTCCAAACACACTGTTTCTATTCTCCACCAGAGAGCTCTTGGCCTCTTCCTTGCACAGAGGCCAGAGCAATCCCCATCCACCACGACTATCTAGCTAAACTTGTTCTTTCGCTCAACAACTTCTTAACACTCCCATTTCCTGCAAATAAAAAGTTATGGATAACCACTTGGACCCCAGTTATTCTTGTCTTTATGTGAGGACATAGATAAGTTGCAGAGCTGGGCCGAGAGGTGACCAATGGAGTTTAATGCGGAAAAGTGTGAGGTGATTCAATTTGGTTAAGAGTAGTGTGTGTACAGAATATAGCGCTAATGGTAAGACTCTTAGTAGTGTAGATGAGCAGAGACACCTCAGTGTTGAGGTGAATAGATCCCTGAAAGTTGGTACAAAGTTCTTAAGACGTACACTGTTTTAGCATTTATTGGTAGAGGGATTGAATTTCAAAGCCGAGGCATCATGTTGCAACTGTACAAAACTCTGGTGCGGTCGCATTTGGAATATTGTGTGCAGTTCTGGTCGCCACATTATAAGAAAGATGTGGAGGCATTGGAAAGGGTGCAGAGGAGGTTTACCAGGATGTTGCCTGGTATGGTGGGTAGATCTTATGGGGAAAGGTTAAGGGACTTGAGGTTATTTTCATTTGAGAGAAGAAGGCTAAGAGGTGACTTAATTGAGAGACATATAAGATGATCAGAGGATTAGGGTGGATAGTGAGAGCCTTGGATGGAGATGGCTAACATGAAGCATAACCTTAAGTTAAGGGGTGGTAGTTATAGGACAAATGTTATAGGTGGGCTCTTTACTGAGAGAGTAGTAAGGCGTGGAATGCTCTGCCTGCAGCAGTTGTGGACTTGCCAAGTTTAAGGGCGTTCAAATGGTCAGTGGATAGCCATATGGATAGCATTGGAATAGTTCAGGTTAGAGGGTCATAAAATTGGTTCCATTGGTTGGTGCAACATTGAGGGCCAGAGGGCCTGTAGTACGCTGTAATGTTCTATGTAACATTCCTTGTTCAAGTTTTTTCCTTTAATGTGTCAATACTGCTCTTGAACCTTGAAAATTACATTTTTCTTTCTGCCTCACCACCCCCAACCCCAATTCCTAATCTTGGTGATAGACCACTAACATTCATCACAAGTCCATTGACTCCCACAACTATCTTGACTACATGGTTCCTCCCACCATCTTTCCTTTAAGAATTCAATCTCGTTCTCCCGGTTCCTCCACCTTTTTTGCGTCAGATGATGCCAGTTTCCAAAATGACACTTCTCACGTGTGCCTTTTTCCTGGAAATGAGGATTCACCATCCGCCGAGGTTGGCATGGCACTCGGTTGTGTCCGACCCATCTCCCACACCTTTGCCCTCTCTCCCAGAGCCATGTTATAGCCCCCTTCTCTCTTTTGACTCAGCCAGCCTTCACATTCGAAGGATCACCCTCCACCATTTTCACCAATACCAATGTGATGCCATGACCAAAACCCATTTCTTTCATTTTTCCATCAGCATTCTGCAAAGATGGCTGCCTCTGTGTCAGCCTATTTCTCTTCTCCATCACCCCCAGCTCCTCATCCCCTTCCTACGGCAGCTTCCCACGTAATCACAGAAGGTGAAACATCTGCCCGTTTACCACCTCATTGTCCAAGGCCCTAGACATTTCACCTGCATCATCTTCAATTTGATCCACTGTATTTGCTGATTCCAATGCGGTTTCTTCTACATTGTAGAGACTAAACATAGACTGGTTGAGCAGTCTGAGTTTGCATAACACCTCCACTCAGTCTGCAAGCATGACCCGCCCTCCCCACCTTCGTGAAATCCCAGAAAAAGCAATCGGATGTATGGCCACGCAATCTGTTCTAGTGTTGGTTGAGGGGCACTTGTTGACCAGGGCATCAAACAAATTTTCTTCGCTTCAAAGAGCATTGTGGGATCTTTCGCAAGCAGGGAAATAAAAATATAAACAAAACTGTTAGAAATACTCAGGTCAGGTTTCATCTTTGGAGGAAGAGTTGATATTTTCAGGTCGACATGATCTTTCATCAGAACTGTTCCAAAAAGTCATCTTGACCTGAAATATTGTTTTGTTTCCCATAAGTGCTATCTTGAGTATTTCAACAAACAGTATTTTGCTTTTGTATCGGGCAAATAGAACTTTACTTATAATTGAAAAGTTGAATCTTTATTGCAGTATAGCATTCCCTTAATACTGCAATATAATGCATGCCTAGATTATGCCTAGGGTGGCACAGTAGTTAACATTGTTGCCTCAGGCTAGGTTTGAATCCCAGTTTGGGTTACTGAGTGGAGTTTCCATGTTCTCCCCATTGTCTGCGTGAGTATTCTCCGGGTGCTCCGGTTTTCTCCCACACTATGAAAGACGTACTGGTTAGGTGCATTGACCCGCACAAGTGCTAGATTGTGGCGACTAGGGGAATTTCACAGTAACTTCAATGCAGTGTTAATGTAAGCCTTATTTGTGATTATTAAATAAACTTTTTTTCAAAAATTGTGCTCAAGTATTTCAAGTAGGCTTGAATCCGCAACCTCCTGACTGAGGCTAAAGTTAAAGTTCATTTATTAACCGCAAGTAAGGTTTAATTAACACTTCAGTGAAGTTACTGACTAATCCTCTAGTCGCCACATTCTGGTGCCTGTTCAGGTCAATGCATCTATCCAGCGTGTCTTTCAGAGGTGGGTGTGTGCTACTCCTGAATCAAGACCAACAGAGTCAAAAGACTTCCTCACGTGCTACCAGTGATTTGGGGAAAAAAAATTCAGCTAAAATTGAGTTTTGACTAAGTTATTTATTGTAGAAAGGTATAAATATTATTTTGTTCAATAGGCAGTACCAGAGGATATCAACAAGCATACAATTTAAAAATATCTATCCTTGGTTCTGTGGAAATCCTTATTTTGTTTCTGTTTGCTTTCAGACTGTTTGTTTGTCTTCTGAAGCTAATTGTTATTCAGGTGAAATTTCCTGTCAAGCAAGGAAATAAAAAATTCTCCTTTTGAAATTAATGGGCAGTGCCATTTTTAACTCAGTTTCCAAAGTAAAAATCTGTTTAATAGATCATTGAAGTGACTAAAGTAACTTATTTGTACTATGGCAAAAGTTCATATTGATTGGCCTATGTATCATGTACACAACAATACTTTCACGCCTCCACAACTGCCCCCCTCCCCTCATCTCTCACCCCGTACCTTATGAGCTTTTGGCTCTAAGAGCTATATCTGATTTCTTTTTGAATCTACAAAATGTTTTGCCCTCAATTAATTTCTGTGGTAATGAATTCTACAAATTCATCACACTCGGGGTGAAGAAATTTCTTCTCATCTCAGTCCTAAATGGTTTGCCCTTATCCTCAAACAATGACTCCTGGTTCTGGAGTTCCCCCACCGCTGCAAGCATTCTTCCTGAATTTATCCTGTCTAATCCTGTTAGAATTCATTGTATGTATGAGACCCCTCTCACTCTTCTAAACTGCAATGAATATAATCCTAACTAACTTAATCTCTCCTCATATGACATTCCAGGAATCAGTGTGGTAAACCTTCACTGTACTGCCTTGATGGAAAGAACATCCTTCAGATAAGGAAACCAAAACTGTACACTATACTCCAGGTGTGGCCTCACCAAATAGAATTGCTGTAAAACAGCCCAATCCTTGTACTCAAATTCTATCACTATGAAAGCTAATGTACAATTTGCCTTTTTTACTGTATGCTGTAGCTGCACACATACTTGCAGCAACTGATGCACGAGGTCATCAAGGTCTCGCTGAGGATCCACCTCTCAATTTACATCTTTTGAGATAATCTGCCTTCCTATTATTGTTACTAAGGTGGATACCGTCATATTTATCCACATTATACTGGATCAGCCCTGTATGTGTCCATCAGTTGTCCAAATCAAGCTGAAACATCTTTACATCCTCCTCCCATCCAACATTATATCATCTGCAAATTTGAAGATGTATTTAGTTTCGTTATATGAAACATTAAATGAACAGCTGAGGTCCTAGCACAGCTTCCTGCAGTATTCCCTTAGTCACTTGCTCCAATCAGAAAAAGACCCATTGATTTCAACTCTTTTGTCTGCCAGCCAGCTTTCTATCCATCTCAAGAAGTACCTGTAATCCCATGCACTTTAGCTTTACATAGTAATGTTATGTGAGACCTTGTCGGAAACCTTCTGAAAGTGTATATAAACCACATCTACTGGTTCTCTTAGATCAGCTCTACTAGTTACATCTTCGAAGAATTCCAGTAGATTCATCAAGCATGTTTTCCCTTTCATAAATCCGCATTAACTTTGTCTAATTACAGCACTGCTTTCCAAATGCCATGCTATGAAATTCTCGGTAATAGACTCTAGCAACTTCCCTACTATCAACATTAAGTTCGTTTGATTTTTAGTTCCCTGTTTTCTCTCTATGTCCCTTTTTGAATAGTGGGTTTGCAGTAGCTACTCTCCAATCTGTAGGAATCAAGAATTCTGGAAAATGACCACCAATGGATCTACTATTTCTGGAACCACTTCCTTAAGTACTCTGGGATGGAGATTTTTTAAAATTTAAGTTCATTTATTAGTCACATGTAAGGCTTGGATTAACACGGCAATGAAGTTACTGTGAAATTTCCCTAGTCTTCACAGTCTGGCGCCTGTACGGGTAAACGCACATAACCAGCACATTTTTCAGAATGTGGTAGGAAATCAGAGGAAAGACACGCAAACATGGAGAAAACATGCAACTCCACACAGAGAGTGATCCAGGCTAGGAATCGAACCAAAGTCCCTGGCTCTGTGAGGCACCAGTGCTAACTGCTATGCTACCATGCTGTCCACATCAAGCTTTGGAGATTAATCCGCCTTCAATAAGAGATCAAAGTACGAATTTCATTCATCAGCCACTTCTATGTTCTCGGTTATGAAGTCCCCCATTTCTGAATGTAAGGGGCCAACATTTCTTGTCAATGGTTTTCCCCTTGCATCTTGATAAAGAATTCTATCATATCATGATCACTCATCCTCAAGAATTCTCTCACAACTAGGTTGTCAACTAATCTTTTGTCATTGCACGATAGCCAATCCAATGTAGTCTAATTCCTCATTGGTTTCTTAACGCATTGGTCCAGAAAACCATCCTGTATACACCAGAAATTGTTCCTCTGTGACTAATTTGACTCAGGCAATTTATTTGCAGATTAAACTCACCCATAATCTCAGATGTTCCTTTATCACACACATCTCTGATTTCCTGTCTAATGCTATTCCAAACATTGCCACTACAGTTTGGTGGCCTGTATATCACTTCTATGATCTGTTTTCACCCCTGATGTTTCTTGACTTGACCCATACAGATTCCATATCATCTGTGCTAATATCTTTGCTCAATATCGTGTCAATATCTTCTTTAGTCAACAATGCAACTCCACCATCTTTTCATTTGCATCTGTCCTTCCCAAACACTGAATAGCCCTCAGTGTTTAGTTCCTATCCTTGGTCACCATAGAGCCATGTCACCATAATGCCAACAGTCTCATACCACTTTACATCCATCTACGCAACAAATTGATCCATTTTGTTTTGAATATCCAAGTGTTCCTAAGGCTGGTCCTTTTAATGTCATTGTCCTATTTTAACTTTTTTTTTCTATGTCCTTACCTGATTCTGGTCCTTGATTTCTCTGCTTATCACTTTCCTTATTCTCTTGTCTTTCATCTTGTTCTTGATTCTCCTTGCTCTGATTCTTTGCATAGGCCATATTAGTTTAAATCCTGCCCAAACACTCTTGCAAGTATCTTCACAAGGACATCAGTCGCAGTCCTCCCCAGGTACAACCTGTCCTGTTTGTCCAGTCACAATGCCCCAGGAATCTGAAATTGTCCCCCTCGTGCCCTCTTTTCAGCCACATATTCATCCTATATGTCCTGCTGTTTCAACTGTGACAAACATATAACACTGGTAGTAATCCTGAGATAACTACTTTAGAGGTTCTGCTTTTCTACTTGCTTCCTAGCTCTCTCTATTCTTCTTTTAGGACCTCATCACTTTTTTACCTATGTCATTTGTACTAATGTATACCAGGAAAATCCAAAGGCTTTTTACTCCTATGTTAGGAATAAAAGGGTGGTTGGAAGAAAAATTGGACCTCTTAGGAACAGAGGAGGGGAACTGTGCTTAGAGCCCGAGGGAATGGCGGAGATCCTGAATGAATACTTTACGTCGGTATTCACGAAGGAGAGGGGCATGTTGACAGCTCCTGCCTCTGAGGGAGCTGTGGACCAATTGAAGGAAATATCCATACCGAGGGAGGAAGTGTTAGAGCTTCTAGGTAGCATTAAAACTGATAAATCTCCAGGGTCTGATGGCATTTATCCGAGGCTGGTTAGGGAGGTGGGAGGTGAAATTGCTGGGCCTCTGACGCAAATCTTTGTCTCTTCTTTGGACACAGGTGAGGTCCCAGAGGACTGGAGAATAGCTAATGTTGTACCGTTGTTTAAAAAGGGTAGTAAGGATAACCCTGGCAATTATAGGCCGGGGAGTTTGACGTCAGTGGTAGGAAAGCTGTTGGAGGGGATTCTTAGAGATAGGATGTATAGGCACTTAGAGCGTTGCAATCTGATTAGGGATACACAGCATGGATTTGTTAAGGGGAGGTCGTGCCTTACAAATCTGGTAGAATTTTTTGAGGAGGTGACGAAAACGGTGGACAAAGGACGAGCCGTTGATGTCGTCTATATGGATTTTAGTAAGGCATTTGACAAAGTCCCTCATGGGGGACTCGTGGGAGGTTAGTTGAGAAGGTCAAGGCTAATAGGATACAAGGACAGGTAGCTAGATGACTAAGTAACTGGCTTAGTAATAGGAGACAGTAATAGTGGAAGGGTGTTTTTCTAGCTGGAAGTCGGTCACTAGTGGTGTGCTGCGGGGCTCAGTACTGGGACCTCTTCTATTTGTAATATATATAAATGACTTGGAAGAGGGAGTAAGTGGAGTGATCAGCAAGTTTGCAGACGATACAAAGATTGCTGGACTTGCGGATAGTGAGGAGCATTGTCAGGTGATGCAGCAGGACATAGATAGGCTGGTAGTTTGGGCAGATAGATGGCAGATGGAATTCAATCCTGATAAATGTGAGGTGATGCATTTCGGGAGAAAGAATGTAGGGGGGAGGTATATGATAAAGGGTAGACTTATTAAGAGTATAGAAACGCAGAGGGACCTGGTGGTGCAGGTGAACAAGTCTCTGAAGGTGGCAGAGCAAGTGGAGAAGGTTGTGAAGAAAGCATATAGTATGTTAGCCTTTATAGGAAGGGGTATAGAGTACAAGAGCTGGCCTTTAATTTTGCAGTTGTATAAAACGCTGGTTAGACCTCATTTGGAATACTGCGTCCAGTTCTGGTCGCCTTACTACCAGAAGGACGTGGAGACTCTGGAGAGAGTGCAGAGGATGTTTACCAGGATGCTGCCTGGTATGGAAGGTCTGAGTTACGAGGAGAGGTTAGGCAAATTGGGACTGTTTTCCTTAGAAAGACGTAGACTTAGAGGAGATCTAATAGGGGTGTACAAGATTGAGGGGTATAGATAGAGTAAACAGGGTTAAGCTTTTTCCTAGGATGGACTTGAATAGCACGAGGGGTCACAGGCTTAGGGTGAGGGGGGGGTAAGGTATAATTTGGATGCTAGAGGGAGTTATTTCACACAGGGTGGTGGGGGTATGGAATGCGCTGCCAAGTAAAGTGGTGGAGGCAGGTACTCTGGTGTTATTTAATAGATACTTGGATGGGCACATGAACAGAATGGGAATGGAGGGATATAGAAAACTGATTTAAAATAAGGATCATGAGCCTTGGGAGTCCCTGGGAAGTGTGCAAATAGATAATGATGTTGATGTACTTGTTTTTATCCTACAGGTCCTTTGGTCCACCTTGTTGTCTAACAAGGGGCGCACACGTGATGGGTCACGCGAGGACTGCTCTTGGATTTTTTTTCGAGAGTATCCTAGTGCTTTACGTTATTAGTGTATGCTTGACCTGGATCATTTGATGGGCAACACGACAGCTCAGTGACTATCGCTGTGCTGTGCAGATACATGGATTTGGGCCTGTGTCTGTGGGAGTTTGCGCATTCTCCCGTGCTTGCGTGGGTTTTCTCCGGATGCTCCGGTTTCCTCCCACATCCCAAAGATGTGCTCTTAGGCTAATTGGCAAAACAAATTCTCCCTAAATTGTCTCAAATTTGGGTTTAATCCATAGATCTATAAACATAGACAGGGATCACAGGTAGAGGTGGGAACATTGGGGTGGCGGCACGGGCTCGTTGGGCCAAAGGGCCTGTTTCCTGTGCCTCTTTGTTCTTTGTTCTTTGTCACTTTCATCTCAAAGGATAAACATGACCATACCCATTACTGCAATGTTTGGTTGGATTCAGATGGGTATGTAGGTGACTGCTAAGGCCAACCTGAGCCTCAAATTCTGCTCAGCTAGGACAGGATACTACAGGTGTTTGAGTTTTTGCTTGTTTTTAGGGTCATCTCTTATTGCATTTTCTCTCTGCTTGATGTGTGCTTGCTTTTGAAGGAAGCCACACTAGTTTTATGTTTTGCACTATGCGTAGTGATCCTGGGTGAACTTCTCCCAGGACTCAACGTCAATATCAAAACTTCTCAAGTGTATCATTCAGAGAGTTCTTGTAGTGCTCCTTTGACTGCTCATGAAAGTGCACCCCAAATTCAACGCTTCCATTGATTATTTGCTTTGATGAATATCAGGCATCCTGGCTTCATGACTAGCCGGTTGTGATTGTCTCAATATGATGTGGATGCCAGGTAAGATAGCTTGAAAGAATCTCAAATTTATTCAAAGCCCAGCTGTTTTGATGCAAGGAAAACGAGTAAATTCTAACACATGCTGAGGAGAATTGATCATGTTAATACTGTATGTACATTCTTTTAATTGGGAGGTCATGCATGTCGGCTGCTGCTGCACTTGTTGCTTAACGGAGATGCTGCCGATTAGAGTATACTCCCATAATTTGCTTTTTACACTTCCATCTCCAACATAGAATAAGAGTGCAAAAGAATGTGTAGATTAGAACCATTAGTCTGAAGATCATCTGTTCCTGTGGAGTGTGTAGAATCAAAAATGCACAAGTGTAAGAACAAACTTATTTCTCTTACACAATGTTGCATGAAATGGAGATGCTGGCATTGAACTGGAGTGGGCTCAGTAAGAAGTTTCACAATACCAGGTTAAAGACCAACAAGTTTATTTAATATCACATGCTTTTGGGGCACTGCTCCTTCATCAGGTAAGTGGAGAGTTGGGTTCACAAACCTAGATTATGTCTGTCAATATAAGCCATGTTGACAAAGACTCAAAAGAAGCCCTTTGACATATGGGTTTGTTTGAACTGGAGCACTGAGATGTGATCTTTGATTTTGAAAACTGGCATATGTTTCATTTCTGGCTTGGTTAGAGTTTGTTTTTTTTTTAAGTTTTGAAAATGAATGAATGTTGATACCAGTTTCCCTTTTGCAGAATTCTTGCATGCAGGAAGATTTTCTTAACTACTCCCAACTGCACAATCGCCCATTGCTTAAATGAACCCTATTAAATAAAACACTCTCCTTCTCCCTCTTAGTTGCTTGTGACATCAGCACACATTAAATTTCCCCTCTGTTGGTTGCACTCCTTAGCTTGTAGTTGGTTATCAGGAAATTGAGTGTCCATATCCCACTCCAGATATTTGACACATCAATGTGGTACTGACAGGATGCTGCAGTGAATTTAGGTTGGATTGTCTCCATTTGCCACCTCAGATAGATGTAACACATCTCATACCGCAATTTCAAAGAAAGGCAGGGAATTAGTTATTTCTGGCATTTTGGCCAATATTTATCCCTCAGTCAATATTCCAAACAGTTATCAAGTCATTTTCACATGCTGTTTGTGTAAACATGCTGTGTGCTAATTGGATAACATGTTCCTTATATTACAACAGTGACTGCATTTTGGAAATAATTTGTTGGTTGTGCGTTGCAATATCCTGAGGTCGTGCAAGTCTGGTTGTTTAAAATGCCAGCATTCAGGGCATTGAGTATAATTCCTGGTGTAGTGGCACAATGGTTAATGCCTTATAGCACCAAGGACCTGGGTTCGATTCTGAGCTTGGGCCACTGTATGGGCAATTTGCATGTTCTCCCCTGTCTGCGTGGGTTTCCTCCAGATGCTGCAGTTTACCTCCGAGTCCAAAGATGTGTGGATTAGGTCATGCTAAATTGTCCCTTAGTGTCAGGGGGAGTAGCTAGGGTAAATAAATGGGGTTACGGGGATAGGACCTGGGTGGGAATGTGGTTGGGCCAAACTCAAGGAGCCAAGTGGCTGCTTCTTACACTGTAGTGATTCTATGAATCTGCATTGTTGTTACATACTACTAAAAATATGGGGCAACAAATCAATCATTGGCTTCAAGATTACCTGCTCCCGTACAATAATATTCTCTGCGTTTGTGTTTGTTCTAACTTGATATTAATTGGTTAAGCGTTGCACAACAAATGCTTGGCCCTGGAAAACAATTAAAATTATGTAAAAGGATATGTGCAGCATGTGGAGGATTTTTGATTTATTTTGAAGGGTTAACACCACTAAGGAGTCTTACTTCTGTTGTGGGCAAGGTATTGGAGAGAATTATTAGGGATAGGATTTATAGTTCATTAGAGAGAAATGAATTGATTGGGGATAGTCAGCATGGTTTCGTGAAGGGTAGGTCATGCCTTACTAACCTCATTGAGTTTTTTGAGAAAGTGACCAAAGAGGTGGATGGGGGTAAGGCGGTTGATGTAGTATATGTGGACTTTAGTAAGGCGTTTGATAAGGTGGCCCATGGAAGACTTCTACAGAAAATGCAGATGTGTGGAATAGAGGGTGATTTAGCTAATTGGATAGGAATTGGCTGGCAGATAGAAGACAGAGGGTGGTGGTTGATGGGAGATATTCATCGTGGAGTTCGGTGACGAGTGGTGTGCCTCAGGAGTCTGTTTTGGGGCCCCTGCTGTTTGTAATTTTTATAAATGATCTGGATGAGGGTATTGAAGGATGGATTAGTAAATTTGCAGATGACACTAAAGTCGGTGGAGTGGTAGATATGAAGAGGGGTGTTATAGTTTGCAGAGAGACTTGGACAAGTTGCAGAGCTGGGCCGAGAGGTGGCAAATGGAGTTTAATGTGGAAAAGTGTGAGGTAATGCACTTTGGCAGGAACAATAAATGTTTAGAGTATAGGGCTAATGGTAGGGCTCTTAATAGTGTTGAGGAACAGAAGGATCTTGGTGTATGTGTCAATAGATCCCTGAAAGTATGCAGTCAAGTGGATAAAGTTGTTAAGAAGGCTTATGGAGTCTTAGCTTTTATTGGTAGGGGGATTGAATTTAGGAGCCGCAGCATCGTGTTGCAACTGTACAAAACTCTAGTGCTGCCGCACTTGGAGTATTGTGTGCAGTTCTGGTCCCCACATTATAAGAAAGATGTGGAGGCATTGGAGAGGTACAGAGGAGGTTTACCAGGATGTTGCCTGGTATGGAGGGCAGGTCCTATGAAGAGAGGTTGAAGGATTTGAGGTTGTTGTCGTTAGAAAGGAGGCGGCTAAGAGGGGATCTTATTGAAGCATATAAGATGATTAGAGGTTTAGAAAGGGTGGACAGTGATAGCCTTTTTCCTAGGATGGAGAACGCTAGCACGAGGGGACACAGCTTTAAATTAAGGGGTATGAGTTATAGGACGGATATCAGAGGTAGGTTCTTTACTCAAAGAGTTATTAGGGAGTGGAATGCCCTGCCTGCAGCTGTTGTAGATGCGCCAAGTTTGGTGGCGTTTAAGAGGTTAATTGATAAGTATATGGAAGAGAAGGAATGGTTTAGTTTGGAGGGGCATTGCTTTTTATTTTGGTCGGCACAACATCGAAGGCCAAAGGGCCTGTTCTGTGCTGTAATGTTCTATGTTCTAAAACTATCAATTTTTATTTGTTCATAAATCTACCAAAGATCACTGAATAGTCAGGGTTGGAATTTGCCATCCCAGTGTAGGGCAAATCCACATCAGGCTAGAATAAAAGAGCCGAGGGGATGGATTCCTGATTTTACTCCATCCTCTGCCATTTTCAAAGGAGTGGAATGTAGATTGTTATCCCCTGCTCTGTAATCCTGATGTTACTAATAACTCTATTGCAAGGGCTGGTGATTTCGGAACCCTGGCAATGTTCATATGGAGGGTTTCTGAAAGTAACATGGTTTGTTCTGGGTCAGAGGAAGTTGGGAATCTTTTGATAGCTAAGTTTAAAATGTGCTGCCAACTTCACATGTCATAATTAATGTCATTCTTTGTTCTAATTAATATTTTATGATCATTTAAGTATATTTTTAACAGTGTTGGATGATGAGACTTTGTTCTTGAAGGTAAGAAATCATCAACTTAACCAGCATTGTGAAAGTATCCAGATGCTTGAGCACTTCTAGTTGATAGTGTTCTTCTGTAGTGAATAAATAGTATTGCAATTCCAATTTAAATGTCAGTTGGGTCCTGTGTGTTGATCTTTACATAGCCACTTCAGCCTTTGAATTTTCTATTAAACTAACTGAACTGATGGATGGGTGGGTGGAAGGATGAGAGCTAGGGTGCCAAACACCCATTTATGAACTGGGCCAACGCCACAGTGAACCGATGCCAGCTAGCCTAATCTACCTGTCTTAGCACCTACGCGTCTCCAGTTGTGTCTCGGACCTGCTGCAGAAGAGTGTGGCCCTGATCCCAATTCAGTTCCTCCACCACCACACCATGAAAACATTCTTGGTGGGCACTGCTGAGCAGGAGATGAAATGACGATGTCTGGAAATCTCCTGACTCATAATTTGTGACTCATAGTTTAGTTGAAAAGTAATTGTAGATCATGATTAGCAGATCATGACAAATCCTATACCCACAGCAACATTCTTTGCATTTGCCAACTTAAGAGGAACTCCATGTATCAGCAGCATTGTCAGTTGTGTTATATCCTGTAGGTACTGGTGTTGAAAGCCAAATGAATGGTACATATGGAAGTTGATGTGCTATCTATCCAAATATCCTACAACTTAGTATGGTTTCAAAACCAGTATGAAAAGAATAAACTACTCTGAATAAATAATTAATGCTGATTGCCCTCTTATCACAAGATCACTTTTGTGGATGGGCACATGGAGACAAGTCAGTTGTTATTTGTTTCCGTTTTGCATTAACTTAAACTGCTTTCTTATCTATAATTTATGTTGGCTTTCAAATGATCCCAAATTCAGCATGAATTTCAGAACTAATGCAGAATTTATTTTTCTTAGCAAAATTTTCATCGCAATATGAAGGCATGAAGAAAGGCAGGTGATGAGTAATTTCATACACAGGATAGTTTGACAACATTATCTTACAAACATTGGATAGTTTTTGATACCAATTAAAGGCAAATTTAAGCCAATTACCAATTGCAGTATAATGAATGCAAAGGAGATTTATCTAGATGTTGTCTGAACTCGAGTGTTTCAGCTATGAAGCGAGGCTGGTTAGCTTGTGGTTGTTTTTCCCCAGAGCAGAGAATGGTTGAACGTTTGACCTAATTGAGGTCTGCAAAATTGTAAGGACATGAATAGGAGTAGAAACTTTCCCTCTTAATCGAGAGGTCAATAACCAGGCGCATAGGTTTGAAATGAGGGATATGAGAATTCAAGGTGATTTGAGGAAAAACATTTTCATCCAGAGGGTGGTGAAAATCTGGAAACTGCTCTGTGAAAGAATGGTCAAGGCAGGAACCTTTATATCAGTTTTTAAAAAAAAAAATTAGATGAGCACTTGAAATGCCATAAAATACCAAGGCCAAGTGCTAGAAAATGGGAATAGGAGAGATAGGTGCTTGATGTCTGGCACATAAAATGGGACGAGGGATTTGAGCGGCATGATAGCACAGTAGTTAGCACTGCTGCTTTACAGCTCCAGGGATTTGGGTTCGATTCCTGGCTTGGGCCATTATCTGTGCAGAGTTTGCACATTCTCCTCATGTCTGCGTGGATTTCCTCCGGGTCCTCTGGTTTCCTCCCTCAGTCCAAAGATGTGCAGGTTATGTTGATTGGCCATGCTAAAATTGCTCCTTAGTGTCCTGAGATGTATAGGTTAGAGGATTAGTGTGTAAATATGTAGGGATGAGAGGGTAGAGCCTAGGTGGGATTGTGGTCAGTGCAGACTCAATGGGCCAAATGGCCTCCTGCCCTGTAGGGTTTCTATGATTCTATGATTTCTATGACTATCATTCTTAAGGGTTTTCTGGTGGCACTGGGAGAACTACAGTTCCCAATGACCTTCCAGCAGCTGATCTCAAGATGCCTTTGTGCCCACGTCTTTAACTGGTTACAAAGCTTTGAGTAATGCAATCTCCAAAGATTGAATCATAGAATCCATGTTGTGCAAAAGGAGGTCGTTCAGTCCATGCAGTCTGCAGTGACTCTGAAAATGCATTCTACCCACATAACACTCGGTCACAGCCTTCCTCTGGAAGGCAAGGAACACAATTTTCTTAACTTTCTATGACCAGCTGTCATTTTTGCACCCAGACTGATCTAAGAAGCATGCACATGGTTTCTCTGCAATTACTATGATTCAAATTGTTTGCGAAATCAAGCTCAGCGTTTTAGTCACAGCAGGAAATGGTCATTTTTCTGCTGTTATAAGCAATTTTTTTCCACTTATTTGCTCCGAGCCCTGAACTGTATTCTCTATTCCTTTCAAAGCAATATGAGTCACAAAATGTAAAAACATCCATGATTGCATGTTACAAGCATAAGGAATAGGAGGAGGAGGCGGCCATTCAGCTGCTCAGCCATTCAGTACGATCATGGCTAATCTATTTATTTTGAGTTTTACAGTCCAGATTCATAACATGCTGTTCCTGATTAGCATGAAGATTGACTAAATAGCTTGATACTTAAAAAAGCGAATATATGGTGTCAATTTGATGCTATCCCCACAATTGTTTACTCTTTCCCTCTAAACACTAAATTTTGCATTTGAATATATAGTCAAGAAAAAATTGAGTAACTTGATGGCAAAGTGAGCATACAGATGAGTGACATTTGGAGGATGGCTTCCCAATTATACCCCACATAATGTTTCACCCCTTGTAGCCTTTTATCTGCAGATACTTTTGGAGTAAGTCAAAAACAGCGAAGCAGTTGAATAAATACAAAGTTGCACCGAATAGAATGTTTGTTCTCTTTAATCATTACATAACTCTTTAATCTATAACACCACACACCATCCTGCCATGGAATTATATTGCTATTTCTTCATTGTCACTTAGACTTGGACCTACCTTCCCAGCATTGGTTTAAGTATTCCTTCATATTTGGATTGCAGCAGTTCAAGAACTTGGCTCACCTTTGCCAGGGACATTGGCAAAGTCAACATTTGCTGCCTATATCCAGTGATGCTCACATCCGATTTTTGTAGTTGAACGTTTTGCCAGGATGCTCTTTGGGTTGTTGTAATTTTTTTTATAAAAGACTGCTACATCAATTATCAGTAGTGCAGTTAGTTGAACATTAGTGGATAATGTTGTAGAAATTGACATAATTGATAAAAATTAATAGTTCAATATTTGATAGTTGATATGTTGATAGGATTTCCAAAAGGCTTTTAATATGATGGCAGCTAGGAGATTTGTTGGTGAATTAAAACTAATATTAAAGAGGATGCAGCAGCTGAGAAGTAAAAATTTAAAAAAAATAGGGGTGGTGGGGAGCAGAGTAGGAGAAAAAAAATTCTTATCTGGTGTCTTTCCCAACCACAAGACATCCCAAAGCATGAATTAAACAATGTTAAGTACGGTAATTTCTCATTTTTTCTTTCTTTCTTTATTTCTCCCTGAAATAGAGATATAAAATGGGCTGCTGATTTGCTATCTTCCTATTTTATACTGTTGCAGGAAATCAAAATCTATTCATGGTTTGAGTTTCTATATGCCTGGTTTGTACTCGATAATCATTCACAAATGGGTATGAATTGAAATCAGTATATCAGCAATTATATTCACCTCTTGACCCCAGTTCATGCATTGGAAGTGTCTGTTGACCATGCCAGTAAATAGACAATGGGGTCAAATTTTTTTGCCAAAGTAACAACAGTGTAAATGATACAGCAGTTTCAGGCAAGGGCAGAAAGATGCACAGTAGCTTCATGAAAGGAGCATTTTGTTGTTTGCTGACTGTTTAAGTTGTCATATTTGCAAGACAGATGTAAACTAAGCTTGCCATAGGAAGTGTAATTTAAAGGAAGGTATCCATTTAATGTGACAATTGTTACTGACGACCAATCAATCTCTGGAAATTAATTATTTCACAAAGTCTCATTCCTTTAGATATCAATTGTTAGAATTTTAAACAATGTTCAGTTTAAAATTTAAAAATCTTGTTTTACTTTTCTGGCCTGTTTTCCCCCTCCCATTTTTCCTCCTTTTATCTATCTTTCTGTACCTGATTTGATATTGAATTCGTTAGTTCTTGCATTTCTCACACACGGCAGCTGCTGCAGCCAATTTTATTTGTTTATAAAGGTGGCAACGCATGGTATTTGGATAGATTGGTACAAGACTGACTGGTTAGAATCCAAAATATGACTTTGAACAAACATTGAGATTGTACACTGAAAGTTACTGCTTGTATTTAAAATGTATGTTAGAAACATAAAGAATATTTAGAAGAAATAGGATAAATAGAAGAAATAGAAGTAAAATAGCTATTTTAGTTCCGCCCCTGATGTGCCACAAATTTTTTTGTTGCTTTTACTTTGATTGTGATACTGCTGTCCAGTTATCTTGAGAGATCCTGAATCATCCTCAACCCAGGTGCTCCACAAGGCAGTGTCCCCAATCCCTTACTATACTTCTGATACACTCTTGACTGTGTGGTCAGATTCTTCTCCAGCACGATTTTCAAGTTTGCTGATAACACCGTTGTGAGTCAGATCTCAAACAATGACAAGAGACAGTACAGGAACTGGTGCAACAACAATAATCTCTCCCTCAATGTCAACAAAACAGGAGATAATCATCAACTTCAGGAAGAATAGTGGAGACCATGTCCTGTCTACATCAATGTAGATGAAGTAGAAATAGTTGGAGCTTCAAGTTTTTCAGTGTCCAAATCACCAACAACCTGTCCTGGTCCTTCCATGCAGACACTTATAGTTAGGAAAGCCCACCAAAGCCTCTATTTCCTCAGGAGACCGAGGAAAGTTGGCATTTCCACTACAACTCTCATCATCTTCTATAGATGCACCATAGAAAGAATTCTTTCTGGCTGTGTCACAGCTTGATATTGCTCCTGCTCTGTTCAAGACCACAAGAAGCTACAAAGGCTTGTAAATGAAACCCAGTCCATCACTCAAACCAGCTTCCGATCCATTGACACCACCTACACTTCCCATTGCTTCAGAAAAGCAGCCAGCATAATCAAGGGCCCCATTCACCCCAGCCATTCTCCCTTCTTTCTTCTTCCATCAGGAGAAAGATACAAAATTCTGACATCACAGAGTCATAGAGGTTGCTGCCATCAACCTTTTGAATGGACCGTCTCACATTAAGTTCATCTTTCTCCACACCCTAGTCATGACTGTAACACTACATTCTGCATTCCCTCCTTTCCTTTCCTTCCCTATATATGGTATACTTTGTCATAGTGCACAAGAAACAATACTTTTCACTGTATACTAGTACGTGTGACAAATCAAATTATGTTGCTCTGAATAAGCAACTGAAAGCAAGTTGACATGAAAGCTCTACTTTGCAATCTTGGTAATCAATTAGCAAATATTATGAACATAATTTCTGAAACTTAAATTTGAACACACTTTTACCTTGAGTTTCAGTTTTTTCCACAAAACTGTTACTTATCTAGTATTTTTACTTCAGTTGTAAAGTGGAGAGTTGTGTGGTGTTTCAGTGCAAGTGCTACTTCTAACTGAATGCATTTTGTGATCAAATTAAGTCTGACATAGTGTCCTTCAGTAACTATTTTTTTGCAGCGGAGCTCAAATCCCGTCCAAATCAATGTCAGTTGCTGCTTGGCTTCCAAGTAAAGCAAATTAATTTTCCAATCAATTTGTTAGGGCTGCAAGTCCAAAAGGCAAAATTTATACATAGAAGAGCACTAAAGACTGAAAGGGTGGCTGGCATAACATGGATATGTCATTGCTGCATTATAATTTCTTCTACTGTGATTGAGTTTCAGTGTCAGATGAGAAGCAGCCAGACCTGATTGGGGAGTGCAAATTGTGTAACTTTACCAGTGCAAAGGACACTCAAAGAATGAGTCTAAAATCTGTTCAGAACTTTGCAATATTTTTAACATTGGGCCAGTTACATTTGGAGCACATTGTGAAAAGCTATGTCAATAATTTATAAAAATTGAATTTATTTCCTTTGAAATAAGACATGTCTTTGTATTTATACATGCAAGTCAACTATTCAAAATTCAATTAAAAGACAAGAGAAATGCAAATTAGTCAATCATGTATCAAAAGTGAGATACTGCAAATGTTGAAAAAATCTGGGGGCAAAAAACAACATTCTAGAAATTCAATTGGTTTGGCAGCATCTGTGGAGAGAAAAACAAGGTTAATGTTTCAGATTTGTGGCCTTTCACAGAATTGGGGAAGTTATAATTTTCAAGTGGGTCAAATGAGGCAGGAAGAAATGAAGAACAAAAGATTTTAAAAAAAAAAGGAAGGCAAACTCGCCAGCACAAGTTGCATTTTCCACATTTTGAGTGCCCACTGATATTTCCGCAGACAAAGGAAGGAAAAGTGGGGGGGAAACTGAAAATTGTGTCCAGAGGAGGTATGAATAATGAACTACTGCCATCCAAAAGCAAAACTGAAACAAGCAAAGAAAAGGAAATACAATGGAGGCAGAGATTATGCTCAAAAATTGTTGAATTTAATACTGAGTCCAGAAGCCTATCCAGCGCTTATTTGAAAGTTGAGGTGCTGTGATTCAATCTTTTGTTGAGCCTCATTGGAACACAGCAGTAGGTCAAGGGCAAATGTCTTTAGAAGCATGATAGAGAAATAAAATGCAGGCTGCTAGAAGCTTGGAGCCATGTTTATAGAATTGAGGGGCCAAGTGTTTGCTCAAGCTGCATTTTATCTCCTCATTGTAGCACAGACCAAACACGTTGTAAGCAGCAAATGCAACTCCCTTTGGCTGTGGCCCACCAATGCATCTGTTGTTTAATTTCTCCTGTCTAGACCTTCCTTTTTATTCTTTCTTTCTACCGTCTTTAATTTGACCTACTGAAAACGAAATATATTTTTGACTATTTTCACTTCTCATGAAAAGTCATTGAACCAAAAGGTTAATCATGAATCACTTTGCCTCTGCAGCCAGATTTTAGGTTACATTCCAATTTTACGAGAGCTGAAAAGTTGTCTTAATAAAAGAAGCACATTTATAAAATCTCCTTGAATGTTAGCTAAAATGGCCAGTTTTGGTGTCTCTCCTATCAATGCATTGAACCCTTGGCTGGTATACAATTCTGCAGGTGCTCATATTTTGCACCAATTCATGTGCAAGTATCAAGCTATTGAACAGGGTAAGAGGTGATAAATTTGAGTTGGAATCTGCAATTAAATCAGCCTATCTACATTTCCAACTGTGTTTTTAAACAGTACGTAAATATGGAAATAAGTTAAAAGCAAATATCTTGAATAAAATTGGAACATTGGTTCACGGGGTGAAAAGAATTCTGATTTCCAGCTTTTTGATTGAGGTTCGCTGAATCAAACAAAATTCATGCTGCCAATATAGACGTAGGATTTTATTTCGCCAAGTATGGCTTGGAGTCATAGTAAAAACAATTGCTGATTTTTGTTCAGCCACTGTTAATTTAGTTTACTTCTATGATATCTAAAGTGAAATTAAATATGTTGGTCCATGGCATTAAGCTACTCATGAATGTTTAGTGCAATAACTTTGCATTATGCTTTTTATGTCAATATTTAATATCAACAACTTGGAGACATTTGTACTGTTTAGTCTTCTATCAAAATTTTAAACTATTTTGGCTTGAACCAGTGGAATTGTACAAATTTTTTTATATCTACCATTTTTGTTCAGTAACTGAAATTTCCAATGGCCAATAAAAGGTTTTATGAATGAACTTGCATTTGTATACAGCCTTTCACAAACTCTCAACATCCCAAAGTGCTGCAAGGAAATGTGACAGCCAGTTTGCATATAACGAATTCCCACAATTAAAAAAAAAACACAAGTTAAGTGATTTTGATCGAAGGAGATATATTAGGCAAGTTGATTAGACTATGATTATAGCAGCATTAAAGAAAAATGGGACGCCTTCAACCTTAAACAAATGAAGCAATGCATGCCACTAAAGTTAACCAAAGGAGACATTATAAAGCTAACCAAGTTGGCTAACTTGTCAAATTACACTAAAACATAACTTTCTTTTTGCAGGTTTAAGGAAAATAACCCTCAGGAAAACAGGGATAGATATCGAACTCAGCTAAAGGCAACAAAAACTGTATCAGCACAACTAAAAAGTGAAGAAGAGGATAGTGGATAGGTCTTTTCCAGTTAAGTTAGTAGTCAGAGAACAATTAAGGACTGTTAAAACACTACTGAAGGTGTACTATGGGCAGATTTGGGTGAACTCGAGATTTTAAATGGCTATTCTGCACTATGCTAATTTCTGAAAATGAATGATGACTTTCAAATGATGAAATGATTAAACATGTTAAGTAGTTTTGGCTACTACAAGAACAAAGTACAACAGATTCTGCAAATCTGAAATTATAAAGTAAGGAAATACTCAGATCATGAAATATATGTGGAGACAAATAGAGTTAACGTTTCAGGTTGATGACCCTTCAGATGAAAGGTCATCAGCTTGAAGCATTAACTCTGTTTCTCTCAACCAATGCTACCTTACCTGCTGAGTAGATGTGGATGTTCATCTAGCTGGGATTAGTAATCCTAAAACAATTGATTGCTGACGTTGATGACATTCACCCAAGTGTGCTCAAAGAAAGGGTGGCTGTACTCTACAGGCCACTTGTTCCAATATTTAACAGTTCACTGAGGACTGCGATTGTTCTCATGGATTGGAGAGAGGCCAAAGAACTCGTGCCAATATTTGGAAAGGACAGTATTTCCAAACCAGGAAGCTAACCCTTTTTGATTGACTTCTGTATTATGACACCATAATGAGGGGAAAAGTTTCTTTGGAAAGACTTGGGTTGCTGGAGGAAAGCCAACATGGATTTAAGTTATCTGACTAACCTGATTACATTTTTTGAGCTAACAGAAAAGGTTGGCCAAGGTAATGCTATAGATGTTTCGAAGTGCCACGCAGAAGACTTAAGATGGAGACCCATTCAATTAAGAAGAAAATAGTGGTATAAATATAAAATTGACTCTGACTGGAAACAGAAGGTGATGGTGGATGGATGTTTTTAAAACTTGGATGTGGTTTGCAATTGTGTTCCGCAAGGGTCCATTGCTTTCATTTTTTTAAATAAATTGCTTTGACTTGGGCATAAACGGCTTGATGAAATTGTCAGAAGTATGGCAGATAGTGTTCAATGCGGAAAAGTGTGAAGGGATGCATTTTGGAAGGGTGAATATGGAAAGACAACATACTACAAATGGTATGGTGTTTTGAAATGTTTAAATGTGAGCATATAGGATCGATATGCTCACATCTTTAAAGGTGGCACTGCACATTGATGCAATTTTTAAAAAAAACATATGGGTTATTTGTGTTTATACGTAGAAATGTAAAATGTATTGGCAAGATCTGATGCTAGAACTTTATATCAGCTGAAGTACTGTGGATAATTCTGGACAGCAGGAAAGATGTTCGGCCTTAAAAGTCTTTGAAATTTACCAGTGATATGTGATTTCACAATAAAGAGAGGTTGGAAAAAGTAGGACTCCCTATCTGTGCAGAATCTGCCCTTTCTTTGTCTGCATGGGTTTCCTCCCACAATCCAGAAAACATGCTGGTTAATGCAATGGCCATGCTAAATTCACCCTCAGTGTCCCCAAACACACTAGCCAGAATGTGACAGTTAGGGGATTTTCATAATAACTTCATTGCTGAGTTTATGTAAGCCTATTTGTAGCAATAATAAATGAATTTCACATAAACAAAAATTTATTTCAGGCAAATGAAAACATTTTTTCAAATGTATTAATAGCTAATCAATTGTAAATGGTGTTGCACATTTAAAAGTCAAGACAAAATTTATTATTTAATTTGACAGTAGGCTAGACACTTGAGGGTAAAGTCCAGAACAGGAAAGGAATAATAGTGAATGGTGATTTTGGTATGAAGGAAAAGGGGAGAGTGAGGAGAGAAATTAGTTTGTCTTAAACTAAAATTACAATGATATTAAAGCTGGACCAATAAACTTCAATTACTTTTCCGTGTGACAAAAGAAATCATTCTTTTAACCTTTTCAGAGCACACTTAAAAAACTTTGAATTCAAATGAAAACAACAAAAAAAACTTGCAAGCCTGAAGTTGATCATTATTGTTAATTAGAAGTTAATAGTTAGAGTTCACAACTGCCAGGATTCCAAAGGTTGGCTGTTTCTCCTCTTAAGCAGTGAAGAGCTCTGTTGCAGAAGTACGTGTGAAGGTTAAGGGGTTTTATCTAGTTTGATTGGCCCTGGGAACTATATGAAGAATACAGAGCCTCTGAATACGAGTTATGTCTGAACCAACACTACCAGAGCTTTATAGTCACTGTGTGGAATTGATAAAATGGATTGAATCCAAAATTAAAATCTCCTAAGGACAGTTAATGTTTTGAACTCAGTTGACTTGTTATGGCAAGTAGAATAAATGCACGGCAGCACTTTAAAGTGGCAATCGTCACCGAAGTCTTTTAATTTATAGACTGTTCAGTAGAACTCATAATCATGTAACCGTGGTTTTAATCCAGGAAAGGCTTCAGAAACAAAGGAAAAAGCCTGTCTGACCTTGTCCTCACCAATCTGTCACAGATGCATCTGTCCATGACAGTACTGGAAGAGTGTTCACTGCATTATTCTTTTGGAGATGAAGTCCCATCATTACACTAAGACCTTTTTGTGTTGTGTGGCATGACCACCATGCTACATGGGGTGGATTCAGAGTCAGCAACTCAACCTCATAGATATCCTGTTTATAGGCAGTTAGTGGCAACAGAATTGTATTCTACCATAATATGTAATCTCATGGCCCAGCATATTCCTCCCTCTACTACTGCCATTAGACTCAAGATCCACACCTTGTTCAATGAGAATTATAAGTGAGCCAAGCAGGTGTGGCATCACACGTTCCTGAAAATGAAATTCCAACATGCTAAAGCTAGCACATAGTATTTATATGCATGCAAAACAGCATGCTTCCAGTAGAGCTAAGCAATTCCACTCCAGTCGAACAGATCAGAACATGGTGGTCCTGCTTATTCCTATCATGAAGGTGGTGGACAAATAAACAACTAATGGGAGTTGGAGCGTCCATGAGCTTTGGCAACAGCTCTGACCCTTTAGCATCACGCTAGTTTTGAACTACCAAGCAATTGCATACCATTCTAAAAGGCATTTGATAAAGTGCCACACGAAAGGTTAATCAGCCAGGATTCATGGAATTATGGGTAAGTTAGGTAAATAGTGGCAGATGGTGTGTTATGTAGGGAAGTGAGACCTTTGGCCATATAAATAGAAAAGCAGGATTTTCTTTAAAAGGAGTGAAACTTGCAAATTATTGATGTTCAGAATGACTTAACCAGAATAAGATACTCAAGTTATCATGCAGTACAGGAAGTCAGATGGAATGTTGGTCTTTATTGCAATTGGACTGAAATACAGAATTAAGAACTCTTGCAGCATTTGTGCAGAGCTTTGGTGTGACCATCTGGAGTCCTTTGTGCAGTTTTGGTTTCCATATTTAAAGCAGGATAAAGATGCATTAGAAGCAATACAAGAAAGGATCACTATATTGATCCTGTGTTATTCTATCATGAAAGGCTGAGTAAATTGAACTTACATTTCCTGGAGTTTAGAACAATGTGAGGTTATCTCATTGAAACATGAGGCACAGAAAGAAGAGCAGAGAGGTTACGATAGAACTATATAAAATGCTCTTTTGGCCACAACTGCATACCATAAGTTGTGATTGCGTGAGAGGGGGTTCAGAGGAGATTTACCAGGATGTTCGCTGGGTTGGAGCATTTCAGCTATGAAGAAACGCTGGTTAGGCTGGGACTGTTTCTCTTAGTGTAGAGAGGCTAGGAGGGACAGGATCTAATAAATATTCAACTTGTATAGAATTATAAGAGGGGCATAGATAGGATGGATAGGAAGGAACTCTGCCTTCGCAGAGGGGTCAGTAACCAGGAGGCATAGATTTAGTCTAAGGGGCAGGAGGTTTACAGGAGATGGGAGGAAAAACTTTTGTCCAAAGGATGGTGGCAATCTGGAACACACTGTCTGAGAAGATGATAGAAGTGGGAACCCTGACATTATTTAAGGTATATTTAAATGAGCACTTGGAATGCCATAGCATACAAGGCAATAAACCAAATGCTGGAGAATGGGATTCGAGTAGATATCTGGTTGACAAGGTCAGCATGGACGTGATGGACCAAAGAGTATCTTTCTATACTTTAAAACCCTGACTCTAACGTGTTACATCAATGCTCAAATTGACTTTTGAAATGGAGTTGTCTAACGATGTGCTGGTTGGGAAATCTGTATTGTTTACCACAAGTCTCCATTCACTGATCAGTATGTATTACTATGCTTGCACTCAATGAGCTGGAAGATTGTACAGCGAAAGTGGCTCAGGTTCTAGTCATGAGACAGCCAATTATGACAAACTTGACACTAGAATAGAGCACATCAGCATTGCCTGTGGGATTTCAGACTATTGCTCATCAAGTATTGTCTCTACTTAGAAATGCCAGCAAATTTAGAATATAATGTTGAACTTTGAATATGATTTCCTGATTAGACAGCATTTGCTGAATAATCCTGAGTAAGCTAAGAATTACAGTAACAACAAATTTAAGACTATCTGCTGTGATCACAATTTGGCTCGCTTGCACTTGCTGGACTATAGATATATTCATATAAGGGACCTATCCATTGCAGGCAAAAAGAATATGATCTGGCATCGCATTATTTTTTAAATTAGACAAAAGCATAGGTTAGTAGTTCGTTGATGCATTCTCCATGGTAATTCTTGACCACCAGAGTCAACATGCCAGCCAATCAGCATCCTTTTCTCATACAGCATAAATTGTTACGTAATTTGAAATTTAACATTCTTACATCAGTCCTGATGATTGCACATGAAAAGCTTTGAAAGCATATATTGTTTTTCCGCAATACTGAATTTCCGTTCTAAGGACATGGAAATATTTAGGTCATTTAGCCCCATGAATCTTTTGCCATCCAGCTCAGTTGTGTATCTTAAATCCAGTCATTGATAAATTATGATACATGGGCGGGGTGTTTGCAGGGTGGTTGGTGCTCTGCAACAATCATCACATCCTATCAATTGATTATACACCCCATTTTGCCAATTCTGTATACTAAGTAGGTTCCCTACCTATATCAGAAGGTTACCAGTAATATCATATCTTCCATTTTCTTAATAGCCTCTTTATGAAAACCTTACCAAATGCCTTGTAGAAACCTAAATCCATAATGTGCATGGACACTCCCTTATTAGTCTCGATATTCAATTCAATGAAATTGACATGAGTTAAACTGTACAACTCCATGCTTTCTCCCTCTGATCAGTTCATGTTTGTCAAAGTATTCTGTCATTTTGATTCTAATATAATCTTCTGGTAATTTCCCTTCAATAGAGTTTTGTCTAATTGTCTATTATATCCTTGTTTATTTCTCCCATCCTTGATAAATAATGACATTTTAAATATTTGTAAGTACCTGACACACACACATCAGAAGTTGTGGTATACAGAAAATCTATCAACGGATAGATTATATTTTTGTTATAATTGCTTCACAGCAGCACCTGTGATCATAGGTTCTTTGAGAGTTTGAGAAAATGAGTCATTTGTCATAAGGGACTTTGTTTTCAATTATCTGTGGTTCTGTGGAAAGTTAGGTTTTATAAAAAAACTCTATTCTGATCCAGTTTGATGCTAATTGGAATATTTACTTTTATAAACTAGGCAGGTGCAGTTTGGGAAGTTTGAGCATTTTGAAGTACATTTTAGTGGAAAGTTGTCATTTTGAGATATTTTTTAATAGAAAGTTGTATGTTTCTTTAAAGGTGACAAACACTTAGTGACCCCAACCACTAATAATGCACTAAAGGGGAAGTTTTCATTCCAATGCTCCGTCACATGAAAGTACACAACAGAATGTGGCCTATCCTCAATCCATTAATTTTAATAGATGGGAAATCACAGGGTAGGGAAGTGCAACTTTCATATACCATGTATGCATTTTAAGTATTGCCAGGCATAAGTCATTCTCTCAGAAGTTTGTGGGTATCTCGCTACCTACTTCCAAAAGGCAGTGGAAACAGCCTGAGTATTTCTAAGTCAGAGCTAGACAGATTCTCAATTAACAAGCAGTGAAAGGTTGTTAGAGACATGCAGGAATGTGGGGTTGAGGTTTTAACCAGATTAGCTGCGATCTTAGTGAATAACTGAGGTGAATCAATGGACTGAGTGGCCTCTTCCTCTTAATTTGTTTATTCAGGAGAGAATGCCAATAAATAAATATAATTATGGAAGAGTGATACATAATGACTCAAAAGGTGACAGAATAAATCTACTCAATTCCTTGCCATCCCAGCCCTCAATGCTCCTAAACTTTGCTCTTCCCCATCCCATTATTAACACAGACCACAACCAACAACCATCCAATAATTGCAGGACCTACCATGACTCTGAGAACGTGCTTCCATTTTCAAAGAGAGGATATCTCTCCCATTGATTTCAGAGGCTGACCTAGTGTTCTGAGGAAACCTTTGAAACCCCCTCCCTTTGGTCTCAGTAACTTTATTCTAGTTTATTTATTAGTGTCACAATTATTATTTGTTATTTATTAGTGTTACATTAACACTGCAATGAAGTTACTATGAAAATCCCCCAGTTGCCACTCTCCATCACCAGTGTAGCCGGTGTTCAGGTCCACTGAGGGAGAATTTAGCGTGGCCAATGCACCTAACCAGCACATGTTTCAGACAGTGGGAGGAAACAGACACAGGAAAAACTCCTCACATTGTCACCCAAGGCCAGAATTGAACTACGGTCCCTGGCATTGCGGTAGCAGTGCTAACCACTGTGCCACCAATCTGCCCCTTGGTAATATTAGTTGACAAAATATCCTAGTTTTTCTTACACTCTAACTCATTGTGAGCAAACAGGGCATCTATGTGTGCATTTAAAATGTTTTTTCTTTAATTGCACCTTAATTATTTAAGATGAGATTTATTCAGGCTCCCATGTGAAGTGCTATCATATAAATATTACAAAAGATTTCTTAATTATTTTGAGCAGAATTGTACATCTGTTTTTATGCAATGCATTTTGATTTTGACAGAACAAGCAAGTTGATAAACTCTAATCTTGTTTACTTGCATTGTTGTATCATAGTGCTTAATGAAATTCTTACTCTAGTTTGCTTAACATAATTGGGATTGCTAAATTTTCACTTCATAAGTAGTATGAATCTAAATTTCATTTGATCAAGATTTTAATTAAAAGAAGTGTAATTGAAAAATAAGTCGCTTTTACTGCTTATTTTTAAGCAAAACTTTACTTGTTTAAAAACTAATGTCTTTAAATGTTAAGTTGTTTCTTTTGACATTCAGTAAACATTTTGTTACAGTACAGGGAATGTATTTATTTGGCCTCTTGGCAAAATGTCTGTACACGTACGCAGAGGCAGGGAAGGTTTTTTGAGTGTTTGTATCATGTGGAATACACGTTGACATGCATTTCTATATTTAGATAGCAAAAAAGTGATAAAACTTTATTCTAAAGAATTGTTTTTACTGATAAAATGATAATTAGGCTTAATGCCACTCGTAAGTGTATTACTTAAGTAATCAATAAGTAATTCATCAATTTTCGCAAACATTTTTGCGTTCGTACCATTATGTTGCATCTCCTTCAAGTTGGATTTTTCACTGTGTAGTTTCATGTTAAATTCTGGCAGCAAAATTGTCATTGTGAATACACATTAATGGTTTTTTTTAAGCTTAGCAATTTACGATGAAACTTTTGGTTTGCCTTGCATGTAGTTATTTGTTGTCAGGAGTATATTCCAGTAATTGAAGTGATGTCTTTTTTGAATTATTTTGCAAATATTTTCAGTTATTCAGTAAATGTTACAGCTTATGTTGCACCTAAAGGTGCAAGGATAAACTTAGCCAAGCCCGGCCAGTCTATTTAACCTTGGTGTTCGGGAAACTCTTCAAAAAAGTAATTTGGCTCAAATAGCAGTTGCTTAGCAATTAACAGAAAAGATTCATGAGAATGGTTCCTGGGATGAGGAACTTCAGTTATGAAGATAGAAATTAGGACTGTTTTCCTTAGAGAGAAGCTGATTGGGAAGAGATTTGATAGAGGTATTCAAAATCATGAGGGTTCTGGATTGAGCGAATGGGAAGAAACTGTCGTCACTTGTGAAAGGACCAAAAATGAGAGGATGCAGGTTTAAAATTTGTAAAAGAAACAGTGGTGACATGAGGTAAATCTTGATTTTGTGGCAAGTGGTTAGGGTCTTGAATGTGTTGCCCGCGTATGTGGTGGAGGCAAGTCCTTTTGAATGCTTCAATTGAAACCATTTGAAAAGGAAGAATGTGCAGTGTTGTGGGGAAAAGGCAGGAAAATGAATTAAGTGCATTCGTTTAGAGAGTCGATGCAGACACATTGGGCTAAATGCTGTCATCCTGTGCTGTAACAATCCTGGCCTGCTGAGACTTAAGCAAATGTGGGTTAATTAAGAAAAACCAGCATAGATTTGTGAAGACAAAATAGTGTTTAATTAATTTGCTTGAGTTTATTGATGAGATCACAGGAGGTGGATGTGGGTAATGCAGTTGATGTAGTGTACATGGACTTGCAAAAGGTAGTTAATGAAGTGCAATATAGTAGGCTTCTCAGCAAAGTTGAAACCCTTGGAATAAAATAAACTTAAAATTGGCTGAGTGATAGAGAACAGAGTAGTGGTGAGTGGTTGATACATGTAGTGGAGAGACCCCAGGGGCCAAGAGTTTGTTGATATGTAGTAATGGTCTCAACTTGGGTATACAAGGCAGAATTTCAAAATTTGCAAATGACACTAAATTTGGGGGAGGATGGTGTTGTAATGAGTGGCCAGCTAGCAAATGAAGTTTAATTCATTTCATTTTGGTAGGAAGAATGAGAAGTAATAAAAAGGCTGCATTTCTGAAGAGTATATAGGAGCAGAGGGATCTAGATGCATTGTGAGTAAGTCAGTGAAGGTAGCAGGGCAGGTTGAGAGAGTGGTTCGAAAAGCACATATGATCTAGGACTTTATAAATGTGGCCATAAAGCAAGGAAGTTAATTTTTCTAAAGCATAGATTTAGCCTTAACTGTATCATGACATCCAATTCTGGGCACTGCACTTTAAGAGGAAGAATGTGAAAGTGTAGAAAGGGTGAAGAAAAGTTTCAAGAGAACGGTTACTGGGATGAAGAACTTCCATTATGGTTAGATAGGAGAAGTTGGGGCTGATCTCCTTTGAGAAGAGAAGGTTAATAGGTTTGATAGAGGTGTTCAGAATCATAAAGCATTTGGACAGAATAGTTCAACTCGCTTTCTCTTTGCACTGAACCCTTCAAGTATTTATTCAATTACTTTTTCAAAAGAGGATGGCAAGATAGTGCAGTGGTTAGCACTGTTGCCTTTTGGTGCCAAGGACCCAGGGTAAATTCCAACCTTGAGTCATTTAGTGTGGAGTTTGCACTTCCCCCGTATGTGTGTGTGGGTTTTCTCTGGGTCTCCGATTTCAGTCCAAAATCATATTCAGTCACAGTCCAAAAATGTATGGATTCGGTTGATGGGCAATGCTAAATTGACCCTAATGTTAGGAGGATTAGCAGCGTAAATTAGAGGTCTGGGAATAGGGCTTGAGTGGGATTGTGGTCAGTACAGACTCAATGGGCTGAATGGCTTTCTTCTATACTGTAGGGATCCTACGATCATCTATTCTAAGTTATTATTGGATCTGCTTCCACCACCCCTTCTGATAGTATGTTCCAGAGCATAACTCAGCGCATAAAATTCTCATCCGCCACCTAAATATGAAACAAAAATTTTAAATAGGCACATTTTTCTTTCTTAGTTTTAAAAAAAACATTGATCAGATTCTGTGCATCCAGTAACCTAGACAATTAGAAATGTATCAGAAAGCCTTTGTAAGTTTATTTATTGTTGACCAAGTGGTCATGCAGCTACAAAAAGGGTCCTTTGTCGGGAGCACTGAAGATTTCACCAAGAGCATGCGCTCAACTAGTGACTAAACTACTGAGGGTCAGAAGTCTTTGTTATCAGTGTTTCAGGAATAGAACACGTTTATACTTATTGTATTTGATGCATTAATTTAATGTTCCCATGTTATTGTTGTTACTTAAAATTTGTAATCAGGTGAATGGCAGAAGAGGTTAAATGATGAAAGGGATGTTGACCAAGCAAAAAGGGATGGCATAGGGCAATTTAAAATATTAGCTTCTTCATTATGCATTGGCAGAAGCTAAGAACATGGCACTATTATTTTTTATTTTTGCATCTTTATCAATTGAAATCGATATGTAAAATAATAGAAATAGGTGCTAAGATGACAAAATTCAAGCATTTTGGCTGTTGATGTTATTTGACATCCAAACCCTATCTTGAATATTTTGTACAATGTACACAAAATCATCAAAATATTTGTGAAATATAGTGTTTTAACTTTTAATGGAGCACTTAGAATGAAATATCTCTACCAGCATCACTCACAAATAAAAACATGTTTTTCCATTTAAATGAAAGTCACCAAAGAGGACCACAGGCTGCACTCCCTTTTTGAAAGAAAGAACTGACTGATGGTGATTGAACCTGAGGATTATCACATCTCAGGCAAGGGACAAGATTGAGTAGACATGGCCTTCATGATAACCTCAGCTAGTACAGGAATTGAACTAATGATATTGGTGTCATTCCACATCACAAATCAGTCATCTAGCCAACTGAGCTAACTCAGCAAAAACTGTTGCTGGGTTGTGGATCCCTAAGCATTGACACTCGTTATGGTACAGTTATCCTAGCATTGATCTTTGCTGTGATAAAACCACCCTATCACTAACTGTTACTGTGTATGGTAACCCTGGTGCCTGCTGTCTCCAGTTAGTCATTTTCATATGTGAGCAGTGTCATAAGGTAATATAGGATGCCACATTTCAGCTATGATTATGACAGTGAAGAGAACAAAAAAAAGGGTGAGAGCCTATAGATAGCTATTAATGAATTCATATACCTAACATACAATTTGTATCATATACAAATTATTCTAAAAAAAAATTCTACAAATCTAGCCCAGTGCCAGAAATTAAAATTCTATGTAGTTATTTCCTTTGAAAAACATGACCATCACAAAAGTTATGGTACTGTTCTTACTAGTTTTGAAAGGAGCTTCCTGATCACATTTTGAAAACAGTACTGCACGTTGTTGCGATTTGGTTAGGGACAGCAATTGTTTACTTGAAGTAGACAAAATTTAGAATCCCAGTACTTACTAAGAGAAGAAAGCCACAAGATTCCATCGTTTTAAACAAACGATATATGTTTTATCATACAAAGTCAGAAATCTGTGGTCAAATACACCACATTAAATGGCAGATGTGATGAAGTCAGATCCCATGGATTTTCAGCAACCCATACAGACATCAATGATCACTAAGTCACAATGTCTTTTTAAAGCAGTGTCCCTTGCAAGGAATTTCAACACTCTATTTTCAAAGATCTGGCCTCTGCATTCCCTCAAAATCACTGACTCAGTCAGCCTCAACTCTTGCTCATCTGATAGTTCAATCCCTCCTCATGAAACTGTATTCCACAGGATTTACAGAACTGCACTCTCACCTCTAACTACTGATGCATTTCCAACTCTTCTGCAAACTGCTAGCTACACTAAACTGGTGAATGCTCCAGGTTACTTCAAACTCAAGTCTCCTGGCTGCATGGAGCTAAAAATGGTACTGTAAGCTTCTTTGAACCCTAGTAGCCTGGCGCAGTATCAATGACTTTTAGCTCTTAGCTACACAGGACTTCTCTGAGCCCTAACTGCCTGGAGTCTGCTTACAAACCACACAAGGTCTCGTCTGCAACCAATGCCCTCTGAAGGCCAACACATGATAGATTTACACGAGTGAACTTTAAGCTCCACCTATTTCCATGATATAGACATTCATGGTTCACTGAATGCTTTTAGGCTAATTTAGCTCTTATTTCCAAAACAAAATACCTTTCTGGACTGTACTTCTTTGCAATTAGTATGGACATCATGTCTCCATTTCTCCAATTAAGTAAGCCCACCTGCTGTTTTATGACTCCATCTCTTCTATTCTGATATTAAAGAAATATGGGTAGCCTTCTGAATTGCCATTTTCTTTTGATGTTCTGGTAATCTCTAAAGTTCAGCACTTCTGTTGCCTTATTTTCATGAGAACAATCTTCCCAGAGCTAACAATACCTCATATCACAGTGAACCATGAACTAGATCTTCATCGCGATATGCGCGAACAACCAGTGGGATCTTGGTGTGGGATTGTTGATTTGATTAAAGTATGCAAGAGTTGCTGAGTTCTGATCCACGGTACAAATCAATCATGATCCAGTTGTATGGCCTGAAGGACAATTTCTCTAGCATTTCTATGCATGAGCACAAATATATATATTGATGTAGTTTGCTTGGAAGCTTTGAACCCGTAAAACTGTATTGAAAAAAATAATGCAACGGTTCCAAATTTCTTTACTGGCATGTTGCAAATTCACACCAAAACAAATCCTGAATTTTTGATATGTCACACACCAGCCATTCCACTTTTGATCGAACTATTTCAAAGTAATTACTGACTCTTCATAATAATGCATCTGTTTTCATATGTTACATTGTCCCATATTTCACTTTCTCTTTATTTATCCAGTTTCTTTTATCTTTGTCTTTGCCCCTTCCCATTCTCCTTATCCATGAATTTCCTGATAACTTTTATCAAATTCAGAAAAGCAAACTAACTCTGTCCTGAATGAACTATCTGTGCTTCATTGTTTTCTTCTACCTGCTCTAAATAATTCTCATGCTATTCAGAGAAGCTGTTTTTGGAACAAGATCTTTAATTCGCAAACCAGTAAACTGCTGGGAAATTTTCACTGTGAAATTTCAGGTTTTGAAGTTTCCCTTGCCTTGAATGAACAATTTATTCTCTCAGTTTAATGTAATGCAGACTATATTCCCCATTAGGCAATTTTATCTTCCATTATTAATGCCATTTTCCTCTGTACTTAGCCAAATCTTGGCAAATCATCTTTCCTAACTAAATCTTGGTAAACATTGCATGTTTATTACTTGGTACCAAAAAATGAATGTCAACTGCTGAAGATTTATAGGATATTTATAATATCCTATTATATAGGATTTATAGCTATAAATTTATATATCTATAAATTTATAGTTTGCTTTTACACAAGTTTAATTGTGTTGAATATATGTTAGATGTTGTGGTTCCTTTTTTCTTGTGCTTGTATGTTCAAGTGAGCATAATTTTGATATTCTACACGAGAATGTGGATATCTAGAACGCGCTGCCAGAGGAGCACATTAGCAACATTTTAAGAGACACCTGGATTTGTACATGAATAGGGAAAGAATAGAGGCAGAACAAATAAGGGCAGTTTTTTTAGTTTAGTTAGGGCATCATGATTGGCACGGACTTGGAGGGCCAAAGGACCTGTTCTTGTGCTGTATTTCTCTTTATCCTCTGTAAAGGAGATGACATTCAGTTTAGGACTTTCTGATCACTGAAAAGAAAATCATCTGCACTTTTAAGAACTTCAATTAAGTTCAAAGTTTATTAATGGTATTAGGAGTTGACTTAAGAGTTGGGGGATAAAACTAACATTACAAGAAGTGACATGAATATGACTTTTTAGTTTGAGCATTCACGTCTACCGGTTTTTGAATTAATTACGTAAAATCTACAGTACAGACACAGGCCATTCAGCCCAGCTGCTCTTTATCGGTATTTATATTTTACGCATCAGGCATTAATGCTCTGTTCAACCACTCACTCTAGCAATGAATTCCACATTGTAACTACTTTCATGAAATGCTTCCTAACTATTTGATCTGAACAGGGCTATCATACACACATTCCTCGTTTTTTGGATTGAACCACAAGTAGAAACTTCACACTGAGGGCTTCACTCATCATGTTGTGTGACTAGCCACTGTCATTTTATATGATGGATTCAGAACATGCCTAGCATTTCAAAACTAGACATGCAGTGGACCAACCATAACAGCAGCAAAATTACATTCCTTGACAATGTTTCCTCATAACCCAGCTTATATCCTCCATCACCATTATCATGAACCTGGGTACTGGCTATTCAGTGCAAGTTATAAGCGAGCATGCCAGGGGCAGCATCAAGCAGACCTAAAAATGAGGTGCCAACCAAGTGAAGGAAGCTACAATGCATTCTGAATAGCATATAGTAGAGAGTTAAGTAAGTTCACATGGATTAAATCAAAGCTCTGTAGGCCTACCTCATCCAATTGTGAATGGATTTTTTCCATATATAATCAAACCCATTCATAATTTTGTGTGTCTTATCAGAAAAAAGTCCTAGCCTGCTCAATCTTTCCTGGTAGTTGCATCTGCTCTTTTAAATAACTTATACACTTTCTCCAGTACTTCAATCTTGGTGTTTCTCCAGCTGAATTTTTTCTGACCAATTGTATTTTCTTCAGCTTGGCCAATTTCCTTTGAGGTGATTGTTAACTTCGCAAGCCATGCTTTTCATTTGCAAGTGATACTTTAGGAGGTCGTACAAAGGAAAGCTATAAATTCTGGAAAGTGTAGATCCCTGGAATGTCAGGGGGCCCAACAATGAACACACACTCTAACTCTTACTTGAAAATTTACTTCCCATCCCACTGTGCCACAATAAGTTAACTAGTCATCTTAACTTCAAATGTGATTGGGTTATTTCCCACACATTTCAGTTTGAATAATATAGAGGACACATGGCACTTTGAAGCAAATACAAAGGAGATGTCAGGGGTAGGTTTTTCACTGAGGGTGGTGAGTGAATGGAACCGACTGCTGTCGGAGGTTGTTGAGGCAAACTCACTGGGGTCTTTTAAGAGACTTCTGGATGAGTATATGGAAAAGAATAGGATAGGGAGTTATAGATAGGACTGTGTATTGGTAGATGTGATCGGCGCAACTCGTGGGCCAAAGGGCCTGTTTGTGCTGTATTGTTCTATGTTCTTAAATCATGGAGAAACTACAGTAATCGATGGTGAACTTCCGTATTGGAATACATGAATAGGATGTCATTGAAGGTTAAATTTCAAGAGCAGCCAGGAGCCAAGGGCTTTTGTGTGTTAGCTTAATGTTTTTTGGTATGCTTTTTATTTTTAATTCATTTGCATGATATGGGCATTGCTGGCAATGCACCATTTAGTGCCCATTAGTAATTGCCTTAAATTGAGTATTTGCTTGACCATTGCAGAGGGGAGTTAAATGGTAGCCATATTAGTATGCCACTGGATTTGCATATAGACCAGACAGGTAAGAATGGTAATTTTCTTTCAAATAAACCAGATGGGGTTTTACAACAAACCAATAGATATGGTTACCATTACCAAGACCAGTTTTTTTTATTCCAGATTTATTTACAAAGTGAATTTAAAAGCTCCCATAGCAGGATTTGAGTTTTGCAGGAGGCTACCTTATCCAACCATTTGACAGAACTCTTTGCTGGTGTTTTTCTCTAGTAATGGAGATTGATTGCCTTACTAACCTCCATGCACAGATTGTTGGAGCTCTTCGTGGCCAAATGACACACTGTTGTCACAGCACTCTCTCAATCTTGACAGAGTTCTTAGCATTCAAGATGATTATACCAGATCTATTGGACCCCTCTCCAGTCTGGCTCTGGGGAAGTCTCTGCTCAAGTGGGTTTGGGGTCAGACATAGGAGAGTTGACAAGATTTTGCCCCTCCAACAATTAACTGACAAATTATGCCCTTCTCTGCATAATCAATATCACAATATCCTGAAGAGGCCCTACCTCCTTGTTATAGTTGTCTTGGGGCAGACAATAACAGCCTAGCTTACCCCTGATCCTTGTCCCCACCGAATGACCAGATGAAACCTTTTGGAGTTTTTTTCCAGTTTCTATTTCAAGCTATATTTGAAAGCTACCCATCCACCATGTGGCTGTCCAGCTCCCAATGTGCAATAATGCCTTTGGTTATCTTGCTTGTAATTTGCATATACCAATCACAAGTATACATCTGCCTGAAGTCAGATATCCAATTATAACAATTGTTCTGATTACTTCATTTATGTCAGGTGAATATAGTTAACCAGTTTACAGCTTCTATATAGTTCTTTAATAATTACTAATGAGGCACAACTGCATGGCTACACCATCCAAATGTCTACACCTGCTGTTCTGGCTGCCACCTTATGGTTGAGTTCTCACCCTTTTGGCCAGCTTTTTTGTGCTGCCAATTCGCAATTGTGAGAACTGCAGTAACACATCTTGATAGCTTCCAAAGGAAGCAGGTTGTACTTAATTCACAGGGGAACTCCAACTGCATTCAATGATTTTAATCTCTTTACTCCAGGATCTGGAACTTGAATCTGAGTTAAGTCTTCAGAATTTTGTTTCACTTACTCCTAACAGCCTCACAGAGAGACTCACCACAGCTGTATTCCCAATAGCCTCATGGAACCTATCACATGCCATACTCCTTCTATGACCAAAGATAGGACATTATCCATTTGTGGATAATGCGGGGATGAGATCACCTATTTAGTTAAGGAAGGGATGTGGTGGGCATAACAAGAGGTACAGAAACAAATCTTCAATACTACGATCTTCCATAAAATCAGTGCGTTTTGCCTCTCAAGTTGCAAACCTTTCACCTCATACAAAATTTCTGGAAAGAATATAACTAGCATATTTCCATCATATCCCTGCATTTAGCCCTTCTGAGTGCCTCATCTTTGGCAGTCCCTTAGAGTTGAGGATTACTTGCTTCCACTCCAGGGAGGGGGTTGTGCAGTGACTGAATAAACCAATCTTAAACTGCAGACTCTGCTACAGGTTAGTCAGGTGAATGTTAGCTCAAGCAACCACGAGAACATGTAATTCTGAAGGTGACAACTTTGTTTACTAATTTCCTATATCTTACATTGTAACAGTGACCATTCTTCAATAAATATATTACATGCTAAATGCAATATTTCTTCCTTTTTGAATCTACCATTAATGATGAGCACAAGCTCCTAGTTTACAGGGCTACTTTCTCCCCCATTCCCCCACAATAAATTAATCAGTTATCCCAATTTCAAATGTTACTGGGTTATTTCCCTTGTATCAATGAGAATAACTGAATTGTAAACTTCCCTGTAAAACTGGAAAAATGCCAAGCAGTGCACTTAACACAAGCAACTGTTTACCCAGCATGAGGGAGTACAGGCCCCTGTAAGTTGGCAAGTAAGTGATAGTTGAACAGGGCTAAGTTTGGAATTGGATTAGGAGCTGAGCTGAATTTTACAAATTGTGGTGAATGGGAGGTTGACCAGGAGAGCATTAGAACAGTTGAGTCTAAAATTGATAAGAGCACAGTTGAGAATTTCAGCAGTGGATGGATAGAAGCAGAGGTGGCTGGTGTTATGGAGGTGGCTTTGGGTGGCCTTTGTAAAGGGGAGGAAGTTCAGTTTGAAATTGAATAAAACATCATGTTTATGAAGTTTCTTGTTTGACCTGAGGCATGTTGACAAGGGAGGAATCAATCACAAGTTAGTGTTTATGATGGTAACAAGGATGAGTCCGCTTAATGTTTAGCATTAAAAAAATGCATTTCATCCACAACTGGAAATCGAACAAGCCATTTGATAGCATAAATGCAATGCAGGAATTGAGAAAATTGGAGCTGATTGGTCAGGGGATATCATTTATCTAAAGCTGAAGATAGATTATTGGATCTAGAGAGATCTTCACTGAATTGAAAGAAAAATGAGCATTGTAACATTTGTTCTTCAATAGAAATTGCTTAGACGATCAAATTAAATATCACCTCAAATGTTCCAACGGAAGTGAATTAATCCAGAAAGCTCTAAAATGGCAAAGGTATTTGGTCATGTTGCCCTGGTCATTCACAGTGTAATTCAATTTATTTCATTGTTTCCAAAAGAAAGATTAGTGTATTCCCTTAGTTAAAAAGGAACTAAACAAAGATCATTGTTTGCTCCCAGACTGGTTCACTGGGTAGCTGAACCATGCAGAACACACAGACTTTAATTTCCAACCTGTTAGCTGATTACTGCTAGGGTCACAATTTGATCTGAATTTTGACTCTGAGTTAGGAAAGGAGGAACAGCATTAATATTTCCATCCCTCCTTGCTGTTAGGCTTAAGACAGCTGAAGGTGAATAAGATTAAGTCAGCTGGTGATATCTCCTAGATCACTTTCACTGTTAACATGAACATTGTGTGATTGATACTAGACAGCTTTCAGCATCTTCCAATCAGATGGAAGCAAACAAATGATACATTTGAGAAGGGAAAAATATCACTGCAGTTGAATTCTAAACTCTAGAAAGTAAATATGAATAAATCCAGTCAAAACGGGAGGCCAGTTTATGGAAATTTAAACCCAAAGTGTCACTTATTCTCCCTGGTTTGGTCTGAGGCCTTAAATCAACCAAGGTTGCTTTGCTTTTAGACTTGATGATCAGTTCTGCAAAGCACAATGAAATTTAGAAAATTAAAGTTTTTGTTTCAATAATGTGAAGGTCAGATGGTACCAGCTAATGCTAACTTGCTTGTAAATTCATTGCTGATCTGCCTCAGATTTGTTAACAAACCTTTGCCCAGGTGCCCATGTGAGCATTTTATCCAGGATCCAAGGTTATGATATAGCAGTTTGTCTTAATGCTGGCCCTGATAATAAGCCTGGCAGCTTGCGTTGGTGCATGAGAATGCAGTTTCTGTTGCTAAGCAGCAGTATCTATTAGCTGTGTCAGGTCATATTTAGTACTGCCTTTGATTGCTGAAGTTGCCCTCAGGCAGAGACAACTGGCAATAAATGTGTTGTCTCCGCTGGTGGTTCAAGAAATGAACTGCTTTTGTTGTTTTACAGTTTTACACTACAAGATAGGATAAAGTATGATTTTTTTTAGCACAATTGATATGTTTGTCATTTCAACAGTAAGTTGTCTTGGAATAAAAACTGATCCCCCTCAATATAGTATACTTGAGATTTAGTTGTGCTTTCAGACAATTTAATGCTTTTTTTTCAAGAAGTACTTAAGTTTGTTTTCTCAAGCTTTAATGGACTGAGTTAACTAAAAATAGCTGTCACTGTTAATTATTCTAAAATGATGAAATTAAGATGTGAATGTTAAAATTAAGAATATATCCTGTCTTGTTGAATGTGCTACATGACGTGACTAAGACATAAATTTAATGCATGATCTTCATGGTTAATTGCCTCAGGTGATATAATATCCTTATATCTTTAGACCTGAAGGTAATGAAAAACAGCAACATTCCTTAATCCAAGTCAGGATCACGAGTGACTTGGAAAATTACTGTTCCTCGTGTCTGCTGTCCTTGTCTTTCTTGATGGCTGAAGTTGTGGATTTGGAAGTTGCTGTTGAAGGAACTATTGAGGAAATGCTGCAGTGCATGTTGTATGCAGTGCATACTGTTGCCACTGTGAGCCAGTGGTGGATGTGGTGCCCAATCAAACAGCTGTTTTTTTCCCCAGATGGTGTCGTGCGTTGAGTGTTGTTGGAGCTGCGCTTACTCAGGCAGGTTATAACCATTGTCTGACGTGCTAAAACAATACTGGCACTTGTGGAAACATACCTGAGTATGAGTCATCACTTTGGAAGAGATAGACTAAGGGGAAACTCAGAAGGAGAAAGATAACAGAATATGCCTATAAATCCTTGCAATATAACATCGATGTCTTTCTAAAGTCATAGTTAAATTGTACTTTGAGGATTCTTGTAGTGACAGGCTAAGTTGAAGCGGCGAAGAGACCAGTTTGTTTGTGTACACATTTAGAATAAGTCAGCTGACATTTCTAACAGCTGTACTGAGAACTCTGATTAGAATAGGCCATCTCTGTTGGCCAGTGACACTTGAAACTAATCTATCAGCAGAATGTATTTTTCACTGCTAAAGAGCCAGATATCTCTCTCTCCCGTGCAACAAACTTCTCCTGTAAGATTGCCTCATATTGTAAACAATCCTGTGTGAAAATGCAGTTTCTCCAAATTGCAATTTATCCTTTTATGAGCATTCCATTATGAGCATGTGAAGAAGAGCTGACTTGATGTAATATTTTTGTTTAAAAACTTCTCCCAAACACTAAGCTTTGAAGACTCTCAATATCAAAAAGGATTGAATTATAGAAAGCCATAATGCTGAAGGCAGCCATTTGGCCCATCCAGTCTATACTGACCGCAATCCCACCCCAGGCCCTATCCCCAAAACCCACACGTTGACCCCACTAATCCACACTCCTGGGACACTAAGAGGCAATTTGGCATGGCCAATCAATCTAATCCATACATCTTTGGACTGAGAGGAAACCAGATCATCAAGAGAAAACCCCCACAGACATAGGGAGAATGTGCAAACTCCACATACTACTATTAAATATATTCACTCACCCACTCACCTGATGAGGGAGCAGCATTCCAAAAGCTCGTGATTCCAAATAAACTTACTGGACATCTTATTCTGTCCAACTCAGTCCAATGCCAGGTGGTGAGGTGCATTGACCCAAACAAGCGCCAGAGTTTGGCAACTAGGGGAATTTCACAGTAACTTAAGACTTAATCTAAGCCTTATTTGATACAAATAAATAAAGTTTAACAAAAACTTTTTCTCCACATTATGGTTACCAAATCTAATCAGTATTATAAAATTCTCAGAAGAAAAGGTCAATAACTGGATGATTGCACTTGCCTGGCTCCTTATCTATCCAATTATAGCCAGGAAATCACTTGTAATGTCTTCTCTTCCCACCCATTATTTCTTCTGGGTCCAAAGAATCTTTCATTTCAATCTCCCATTTTTAATTTTCATTTAAATTCAGCACTTTGCAACATCATCTCAAAACAATACCTTTTACTGTGTCCCAATCCATGTGACAATAAAACAAATCAAATCAAAATCAGTGTCAGGTGCGGGCTCGTTGGGCCGAAGGGCCTGTTTCCCATGCTGTTTTGTTCTTTGACAATTCCCAACTGTACCTCACTATACACCTCTCAATCCCTTCACTGTCTCTAATTTGTTTGAATATCTGACATAAAAGTACAGGATGAGAAGAAATTTTCTACTGCTAAATATTGGAAAAACCAAAACTACTAAATCCTCCTTGCCAGCTCCATTCCTTAGTCACTGATGTTATCCTCTCTCTGGAAACAGTTTGATGCTGAACCAGACTGCTTACAACTTGTCATACTTGATATTGAGATGTACTTCTGACCATCACAGAGACTTTCTGTTTCTGCAAACATCACACTGCCTGGCTCTGTCTCATCTGCTGAAACACTTATGTTTTTGTTATTTCTAGACTTGATTGTTCCACCACAATCCTGGCTAATCTCTCATCTTTCGCCATCCAAAATCTTGAGGTCACCCACAACCTAACTTTTCCCAAGACCTGTTCATCACCCCTATGCTTGCTGATTTCATTGGCTGTTTGTTAAATAATGCTTCGGTTTCAAAATCCTTATTCTTCACATTCCTCCTTTGTCTCCCCTTTCCTACGTTTGTAATCTTCTCCAGCCCCACAACTTTCTGAGATAACTGTATTCTAATTCTGGCCTCTTGAGCATCTTTGATTTTCATTGGTTCACCATTGGCAGCTCTACATTAGCTATATCAACTCTAAACTCTGGCATTCATCTCCCTTAACCACTACATTTATCTACCTTTCTTTCCTCCTTTAAGGTATTCTTTAAAACTTAACCTTCTTGACCAGGCATTTGTTTATACATCTTCTCATGCAGTTTGGTGTCAGATTCTGTTTGGTAATGCCCCTGTGAAATGCCTTGGTCTGTTTACTATGTTAAAGGTGTTATACTAATGCAAGTTATTGTCATCTGTGCCCTGTAACTTTGAAAGTATACTTTGCTTCCTGGTTGTTTAAGTGAATGTTATCCAGTAAAATTGCCAAGCCATGCAGAACTGAAATATCTCCAGTTTGACCTGAGATCTCTACTATGATAGTTGATCTCTACCAGCCAGAATGAGAATGCAGCATGAAGTCATGATACAGTGATCATGAGTTTTGGCTAGTTTTCTGCCTCCTAATTCAGATGTCCTGCAATTGTTGGAGCACGAGATGTTTCGCTACAATTAATGGCTAAGACAATGGAGCTGTTAGTTTCAGGAAAATTTGAATATTCACCTTACAACATTAGTTAAAAATCTGGAAGTTCCTGTTTTATTTCCCCTTTTTTAATACCTGAATCTCATATTAGAGACCTATGTCATTAGTTCCCCTCTATCTACCCTATGTGTTCCCTTAAGTATCTTAAAAAATTTTGCTTAAATCACCCCTCAGTCTCTGGGGACACAATCCCAGTTTGCGTAATATGCCCTTGCAGTTCAGCCCTTGGAGTTTAGATATTATTCTGGTAAATTTACATTGACTAAATCTAGGATCAGTGCAGCCTTCCTAAGCTTTGGTGCTCAGATTAATAATAGTGATTGCAGGCCTAATCAAGGCCCTGTATAGCTGAAAGCTGACAGCTGCCTCTTTGTATTCTAGTCCTCTAGAAATAAAGGCTGGAATTCCATTAACCTATTTGATTAAGTTTTATTAAAAACAAAAGCAAATCACTGCAAGTGTTGAAATCTGAAACCAAAAGAGAAAATGCTGGAAAATCTCAGCAGTCTGGCAGTATCTGTAAGGAGAGAAGAGAGTGTTGAGTCCAGATGACCCTTTGTCAAAGCTTTTTCTACATTAAAATCCATTTGCCACAGTTTTACTCATTTCATTTGATCAATATTTAATTGCTTGCTTACAATGTTGCCTATCTGTGTCATTGGCAAATGTGGATATATGGCTTCCTATGCCATAATCTAACTTAATAAATGCAATAAATATTGACACACATCCTTGTAGGACACCATGAGTCAGATTCTACCAATTAAATACCTGCTGAGATTCCCTAAACTCCATCTCCTACCACTCATCAAACTTCCTAAACAAGTCATTAATTTTCCTTCAATTCCATGAGTTCAGTTCTAGCTACAAATCTCTCAAAAGGGGCACATGATCATAGGAGCAGAAATAGGAACTTTATTCAACGTGTTCTATGAAATATAAAAACATCCTTAGACATATCGCTGCCCAACTGTTCAGAACTAATGTCATCAGATTTGTTGGTCATGACACTTACAAATCCAATCTATGATGCTGAATATTTCCAAGACTGCCTTATCCTCAATTCAAGATTCTAGTAATTTCCTGATGATCAATGTTAAAGCTAACTGATCTATAACTCTCTGATTTTCTTTCTCCTTTTTCTAAATCTAAAGGAGCATATTTTGACCATGCTTTCTATTTTCTCCTAGGCTCATCTGAAATTCCCAATAGATTATCCATATTCTCCACCTACCTTCAGATTTCTGACAAAAATGTGGCACCCAAATATTTATGAGGTAAGTTTCACTAAAATTATAATTTGGTGTTGCTTGAAACTTTAAGATGAGTACTCGAAAGCATCACTAAGCTACTGATTTCACTTAATCTTTGTCATTTTTAAAAAGTATCACAGCAGCTGTTAAGTAGGACAAAAGCAACGTACCAAGAATGCTCAAAAACCCAAACAGAAACATAAAATGCTGGAAATGCTCAACAGGTCAGGCAGCATCTGTGGAGAGAGAAACTTGGTTAACGTTTCAGGTCAATGGCCACTGTTCATGAGCAGAAATTTAGAGGTCGAAACATAGACGTTACTAAAGGTTTTCAGATGTAGACACATAATTTTAAAAAGCTTTTATCACAAGAATTGGAATCCAAAGGGATACAAATTATTTCACAGCTGTATAGACCTCTGCTTAAATCCAATCAGAAGAACTGCATTCAGTTTTGGGCATTGCATCAAGGATAGGGTATGTTGGCCTAGGAGAGGGTGCAACAAAGATTCACCAGCATGATTCTGGGGCTGAAAGAGTTTAAGCCTGAGGACTGATAGAGTAGACATGAAGATTAAGGGGCAGCTAAGGGAATCTAAAACTAGAGAGCGTGGGTTTAAGGTGAGAGGGGAGAGATTCAAAAGTGCCCAGAGGGGCAATTTTTTCACACAGGGTAGTGAGTGTCTGGAACAAGCTGCCAGAGGTGGTAGTATAAGCAGGTACAATTTTGTCTTTTAAAAAGCATTTAGACAATTACAGAGGTAAGATGGGTATAGAGCAATATGGGCCAAATATGGGCCATTGGGATTAGCTGAGGGATTTTTCAAAAAAAAAAGCGGCATGGACAAGTTGAGGCAAAGGACCTATTTCCATGCTGTAAACCTCTATCCTAATTGAGATATTTACATGATTATAGCAATTTAATTGGACAGACAGCAGGAAACTTTCATTTGTTGACAGTCCAAAATAAACAGATGTAATCTTAAAACAAATGCTGAGTTATTTATTGGTGATCTTTGAAAACAGTTATTCACAAACGCAGTCATGAAAATGTGGAACGTTACTCCCCACGTCTCCGCCTCCCCCTCCCAGATGCTCGATACACAAGGGTATTACGAGCTATAGACTAAGGTGAGCCAGTAAAGTCAAGTTATAAATGGGTCATCATTTAATTGATACAGATGAAGTGAGCAGGTTGACAGACATTTGTGAACATGCAATCTGGAAGATCAGTAATAACTTCCATATTTTCCTCATGTACTTGAGTGTTTTGAGAGTACTGCAATTCTAATTTGGAATAATCATTTGCATATGGGAATTTAAAAAAGAATATGGGGTCATCTGATATTTAATTCTGTTACATAGTTCATGAAACAATCTCTTTCCATCAGCTGCAATGCTTTTTTTCCTGGAGTCAGTCATTTCTGAGATTATCCTTGGAAATGCTCAGGATTTCTAAAATCTAATTTCCCTGGACCTTCTCTTCAAAACTCTACAGTTTAACCCTACTAGTTTACCCTATAGTTTAGAGGCTCGGGCACCAGAATCATCCTTGTAATTTAATTATTTTTCTCAACTGTAGTTCAAGAATATGTTTTCATAGGCAGCTAAAATAATCAATCAAGTTTTGAGCAGCTTGTTTCAATTTCCATATCTGGAGTATTTTGACATTCCTAATGTTTAATTGGCTACTACACAAAGCAATTGACATTTCAACATCCATCTTCTCAAAAAGAAAACCAATTAAAAAATGTCCAGTATCTGCCTGTTTTTATATACACAGTTATAATAGAGGCAATGATGCAGTGGTCTTTTCATGGGATGAGTAATCCAGAGAGTCAGGGTAATTTTTTGGGAACCTGGGTTCCAATCCCACTATAGCAGGTGGTAAAATTTGAATTCAGTAAAAATCTGGACTTAAAAAGTGATGGCCATGAAACTATTGTTGGTTAGTCATAGAGGTTCACAGCATGGAAACAGGCCCTTCGGCCCAACTTGTCCATGCCGCTCCTCTGTTTTTAACCACTAAGCTCGTCCCAATTGTCCACATTTGGCCCATATCCCTCCATACCCATCGTATCCATGTAACTATCTAAAAGACAAAATTGAACCTACCTTTACTACAATCTATGACAGCTTGTTCCACTCACCACCCTCTGTGAAAAAAATTGCCTCTCAGCACTGTTTTGTATCGCTCCCCACTCACCTTAAACTTATGCCCTCTAGTTTTAGACTCCTGTACCTTTGGGAAAAGATATTAACTATCTAGCTGGTCTATGCACCTCATTATTTTGTAGATCTCTATAAAATCACCACAAAGCCTCCTATGCTCCAGATGGAAAAAGCCCCAGTCTATCCAACCTCTCCTTAAACTCAAATCATCAAGTTCTAGTAGCATCCCAATAAATGTTTTCTGCACTATTTCTAGTTTAATAATATCCTCTCTATAATAGGGTGACCAGAACTGTACACAGTATTCTGAGTGTGGCCTTACCAATGGCTTGTACAACTTCAACAAGACATCCCAACTCCTGTATTCAATGTTCTGACCAATGAAACCAAGCATTGTGAATGCTGCCTTCATCACTCTATCCACCTGTGACTTCATTTTCAAGGAGCTATGAGCCTGTACCCCTAGATCTCTTTATTCTAAAGCACTCCCCAATGCCATACCATTAATTGAGTAAGTTCTGCCTTGGTTTGGTTACCCAAATGCATCACCTTGCTCTTATCTAAATTAAACTCCATCTGCCATTCATCAGCCGACTGGTCCAATTGATCAAGATCCTGGTGCAATCCTTGATAACATTCCTCACTGCCCAGTATGCCATCCATCTTGTGTCAGCCGCAAACTTACTAACCATGCCTCCTAAATTCTCATCCAAATCATTAATATAAATGACAAATAAGTGGACTCAGCACTGATCTGATGCACACCATTGGTCACGGGCCCCAGTTTGAAAAACTGTATTCTACAACCTCTACAACTACCCGGTCTTTGTCATCCAGCCAATTTTTGTATTCATTTGGCTACCTCACCCTGGATTCCATGAGATTTAACCTTATGGGACAAAGGACCATGCAGTATCCTATCAAAAGCCTTGTTAAAGTCCATGTAGACAACATCAACTGCACTACCCTCATCTACCTTCTTGGTTACCCCTTCAAAAAACTCAGTCAAATTTGTGAGACATGATTTTCCATTTTCAAAGCCAAGCTGACTGTCACTAATTAGTCCTTGCCTCTCTACATGCCTGTAGATCCTGTCTCTCAGAATACCTTCCAACAACTTCCCCACAACAGATGTGAAGCTCACTGGCCTGTAGTTCCCAGGCTTTTCCCTGCAGCCCTTTTTTAAGCAAGGCATGATATTTGCCAATCTTTAGGCACCTCACCTGTGGCTGTGAATGATTCAAATATCTCTGCTCAGGGACCTGGAGCTTCCTCCCTAGCCAGGGATGGTTGGTAAGTGGGAGGCTTTCAAAAATGTATTAACCAGGGTTCAGGGTAAACACGTTGCTCTTACAGTGAAGTGCAAGGCTGGTAGAAGTAGCGTCCCAGGGATTTATCTATCTTGATGCACTTTAACTTTCAGCAACATCACCTCTGTTTATATATACACTCCTCAAGACATCACTATTTATTTCTCCAAGTTCCCTAACATCCACACATTTTTCAACAGCAAATACTGATGATGAAAAATTTTCATTTAGGATCTCATCCATCTCTTCTAAATCTGCAGATAGATGACTTTGTTGATCTTCTCCCTAGTTATTTTACACTTTATGTATTTGTAGAATCTCTTTGGATTTTCCTTTGCCTTATCTGCTAAAGCAATCTCATGTCCCTTTTTTGCTCTCGTGATTTCTCTCTTAACCCTCTTATTCTTCAAGGGATCAACTTCATCTCAGCTTTGGGCTACTTCACCCTGGATTCCATGAGATTTAACCGTCTGGAATAGCCTACCCTGCAGTACCTTGTCAAAGGTCTTTCTAGTTTCCTATGTCATGTGCTGCCTCCTGGACCAGGACCTCAATATTCTGAGTCATCCAGGATTCCCTACTTCTACTAGCCTTGCACTTCACTGTAAGAGCAATGTGTTTACCCTGAATCCTGGTTAATACATTTTTGAAAGCCTCCCACTTACCAACCATTCCTTTGCCTGCCAACAGACTCTCCCAATTAACTTTTGCAAGTTTCTATCTGAATTGGCCTTTCCCCATTTAGATGGGGGTTTCCTCGCCAGGTTATGGATTTGCTCAAACTTAAACTCAATACAAAGACTCAAAACACAGTGTACTGATGTTGAAAAGTGCCAAACAATCGAATGAGAGAGTATGAGGAAGCCCTGCACTCAAGTTAGAGTGCAGGCAGTCGGATATCAGTCTGACAAATAATGCCCCTGTGAAGGCAATTATACATGGTGAAAATTGCCTACCTTTCCGGTGGGCATTATCCAGTAAATATTAATACAAATCAGTCAATAATCATCCTGCCATTAACTCCAGCTAATGACAGTACACACCATGACCTAAAGGGATTTCATTTGTTATTATATTACAGAAGTTACCTTCCTTCTGTTGCCCAGCAATATGGGACATTGGAAGTGAAATGATTCCCACTGAATTGAACTCTCATGACTCTTGTCCGATCTTGAGAAATTCTTCATGTCTGTTCGCCACCTGCGTTACCTCTTGGAGTTGTATGACCTTATTCATAAGGCTAGCATTGGTAGCCATCTTGTTCCTAACCACAGCTGACAGCATTACTGCTTTTTAATGAATCTATTGTTTTTTCCTCCTTTCCCTGTATTTTGTCACCAACGAGTTTTACAAAACACATCCATCCTGTAAATTCAAAATATGTTTTAAGTGAGAAATATTTGTTAACCATACAGAGCTGTCGTCTATAGTAACAGCCCTGACTGGTTTACGTCCCCATAGTTCCAAGATGGATCATTTTGAAGTTAGTATCATGTTAATGTTCTTAACTCTATGGTTGTGTGTTTATTAGCTTAATTGTCCCCCCCCCCACCCCCAACAACATCACCCCAATTCAGAATTTTAACTTCTGGGCCAGACCTATTGTTCTCCATAGCTATCTTAAAACTAATGGAATTATGGTCACTGGTCCCAAAGTGATCCCTCACTATCATTTCTGTCACCTGATTGCCCTTATTTCCCAAGAGGAGGTCAAATTTTGCCCTCTGTCTAGTTGGGCTATTCACAAACTGAATGAGAAATTCCTCCTGAACACACTGAACAAATTTCTCTCCATCCAAGCCTCAAATACTATGGTTGTCCCACTCAATGTTGGGAAAGTTAAAATCTCCTACTATTACCACCCTATTTTTCTTGTCTATGTTATTTATATTATCTGTAATCCCTTACATATTCGCTCCTCAATTTCTGACTATTTGGGGACCAATAGCACAATCCTATCAGTGATTTCCCCCTTTTATTCCTCAGTTCTAACCATATAGACTCAGTAAGCAAACCCTTACATATATCCTCTCTCAGTACTTTCCCTAATCAAAAGTGCTATTCTCCCTCCTCTCATCTCCTGTTCTACCTTTCCTAAACATTTGTACCCTGGAACATTGAGTTCCCAGACCTGCCCGTTCCTTAGCTACGTTTCAGTAATTGCTATAATATCCCAGTCCCATGTATCCATCCATGCCCTGAGTTCATCTGCCTTGCCCATCAGGCTCCTTGCATTGAAATAAATCAGTTTAATCTGGACTTCCATCGCTCTCTAGTCATTAAAAAAAAATCAATCTGGTTTACTAACATCCTTTAGGGAAATAAATCTGCCATCCTTATCTGGTCTAACCTACAGCTCTTAAATGCCCCAGGAATGGGCTGCTCCAGCCAGTGACACTCTCATCCCTTGAACAAAATTTTTAAAAACTGAAGTGGGAATTGGCTCCAACTTTTCTATTATGATTTGAATTTCAACTCGACGAACATGACTATTCAAAACTTAATCCTTTTCAACAAGCCAAGGGTTTTCTAACTCTGAAATTCTCGATTTAAAAAAACACACTGGCATATCTGAGTCAATCATGACGTTATGAAAATCACCTGTGCATGCCTGTTAAAAATGACACTACAAATTTCACACGTTTTACTCCTGAACTTGAGGTTACTGTGCTTAGTCTAAAGGGACAGCTAATAAAATGAAACAACTGCAGAATTAGTGTTGTTACAACTGATTCCCAAAATATCTTTAAGTTTTCTTTCTCTTCCTCCTTGCATAGAATCCTAGAATGGTTATAGTACGGAAAGTATAATTCAACCTATGATGCGTACTATGCAACTTGACTAATCCGATTTGTCCACTCTCTTTTTGCCTTGTAATTTTTTTTGGCTTCAGGCATTTATCCAATTTGTTTTTGACTGATCTGTCTCTACCACACATTTGAGGTAATGCATCCCAGGTTTTGATCATTCACTGCATTTTTAAAAAAATTTTCCTCGTGTCATGTCATCATTGATTCTTTTATCATTTACCTTAGACTGGTATCCTTCAGGTTTCAAACCTTCCACCAGTAGGTATTGTTTCTCTCTATCCACTCTGTCTCAACCCCTCATAATTCCCCTCCATCTTCTCTAAGGAACACAACCCCAACTTCTTCAGTCACTCTTTAGGAGCAAGAGTATGCTATTTAGCCCGTCCTCCACCATTTCAGTATGACTGATCACCTATTTGTGTCTTTTCCCATATCCCTTTACGCCATTAGCAATGTTATCAATTGCTACTTTAAACGTTCTCAATGACTGAGTTTTCTCAACCTTCAGGGGAAGAGAATTCCAAAAATTCACAACCTTCTGAGTAAAAAGATTTCTCCTCACATCGGTCTTAATTTTGAAATTACATCCATATGTTCTGGACTCCCAACAAGGGGAAACTTCTTACCACCATCTACTTTGTCTATCCCTTTCACTTTTCTGTAGGTGTCATCAGATCACTTGTCATTGATCAAAACTCTGGGGAAGATAGGCTTTTATATCATACATCATAATGTTTGGCAAGTAAATTCTGAGGGTCCTCCACCTATGGCTTGTAGCTCTGAAAGCTAGGGCTTGGGTTACCAAATAAACCTGTTGGACTTTAACCTGGTGTTGTGAGCCGCCTTATGTGTTTACACAGTCCAATGCTGCATTTCCAATTCATGTAGAAATCTCAACATCCCAAGCATTTAACATGGACCATTTCTTTCAATGCTCCTAGTGAATTCTAGCATGCCCAAGAGAGAAGGTACAGGGAGAACACTGATGAGAAAAAGGGGAACATTGGTAGCTTGGAATTCTGGAAAATCAAACCTGGTGCAGGTTTTCTGCTCAAGAGGATTTATTGCTACTTCGTCTCACTCACTTCTTCAGCATAATTTCTTTAATTATACTGATTTCTTTAACTTCATAACTCTTGGTAGACCCTTGATTCTCCATTATTTCCAGAATGTTTCTTCTTTTTAGAACATAGAACACTACAGCACAAACAGGCCCTTCGGCCCACAAGTTGTGCCGAACACATCAAAACCTACCCAGCCATAGACCTATCTATAACCCCCAATCCCATTGGATCCCATATACTCATCCAGAAGTCTTTTAAAAGACCCCAGCGAGTTCGCCTCGACCACCACCGACGGCAGCCGATTCCATTCACTCACCACCCTCTGAGTGAAAAACTTTCCCCTAGCATCCCCTCTGTACTTGCTTCCCTGCACCTTAAATCTGTGCCCTCTCGTCGCGACCATTTCAGCCCTGGGAAATAGTCTCTGAGAGTCCACCCTATCTATTCCTCTCAACATCTTGTAAACCTCTATCAGGTCGCCTCTCAACCTTCGTCTCTCCAGGGAGAACAGTCCCAGCTCCCTCAACCTGTCTTCATAAGGCATGCCTCCCAATCCAGGCAACATCCTTGTAAATCTCCTCTGCACCCTTTCAATAGCTTCCACGTCCTTCCTATAGTGAGGCGACCAGAACTGCGCACAGTACTCCAAGTGTGGTCTGACAAGGGTCCTATAAAGCTGCAGCATTACCTCCTGACTCCTGAACTCAATCCCTCGATGAATGAAGGCCAGTACACCGTAAGCTTTCTTAACCACATCCTCCACCTGGGAGGCCGATTTGAGAGTCTTATGGACCCGGACCCCAAGATCCCTCTGCTCTTCCACACAGCTAAGACTCCTACCTTTGATAGTGTACTCATTCATCCCATTGGATCTGCCAAAATGGACCACAACACATTTATCCGCATTGAAGTCCATCTGCCACTTCTCCGCCCAGTCTTGCATCCTGTCGATGTCATGCTGCAACTTTTGACATCCCTCCAGACCATCCACAACACCACCGACCTTCGTGTCATCGGCGAACTTACTCACCCATCCCTCCACTTCCTCATCCAGGTCATTTATGAAAATGACAAACAGCAAGGGTCCTAGAACAGATCCCTGGGGCACTCCACTGGTGACCGACCTCCATGCAGAAAAAGAGCCTCCACAACCACCCTCTGCCTTCTGCAGGCAAGCCAGTTCTGGATCCACAAGGCCAAAGCCCCTTGGATCCCATGGCCTCTCACCTTCTCAAGAAGTCTTGCATGGGGGACCTTGTCAAATGCCTTGCTGAAGTCCATGTACACCACGTCCACTGCTCTTCCTTTGTCAATGTGTTCAGTCACATTTTCGAAGAACTCAATTAAGCTCGTAAGGCACGACCTGCCTTTTACAAAACCATGCTGACTATTTCTAATCAACCTAAACTTCTCCAAATGCTCATAAATCTTGTCCCTCAGAAGCCTCTCCATCAGCTTACCAACCACTGAGGTCAGACTCACCGGTCGGTAATTTCCAGGACTATCCCTGTTCCCTTTCTTGAAAATAGGGACCACATCCGCAATCCTCTGGAACCTCTCCCGTCTCCATCGACGACGCAAAGATCATCGCCAGGGGCTCTGCAATGACATCCCTCACCTCCCACAATAACCTGGGGTACATCCCATCTGGTCCCGGAGACTTGTCTATCTTGATAGCATTTAAAAGTTCTAACACATCCGCTTCCTTAATATCTACATACTCAATCTTTTCAGTCTGCTGCAAACTTGTAGTGCATCCTCCCAGATCACTTTCCACCGTGAATACTGAGGCAAAGTACTCATTAAGCACCTCTGCTATTTCTTCTGGTTCCATACAGACTTTTCCCCCTTCACTTTTTATAGGTCCTATCCCTTCTCTTCTCATCCTTTTACTTTTCACATATTTGTAGAAGGCCTTGGGATTCTCCTTAATCCTACCAGCCAAGGCCTTCTCATGACCCCTTCTGGCTCTCCTAATTTCCTTTTTAAGCTCTCTTCTATAAGCTTTATACTTCTCTAGATCCCCAACATCTCCTAGCTCTTTGAACCTTTTATACACCTTTCTTTTCTTCCTGACTAGGTTCACCACAGCCTTCGTGCACCACGGTTCCCTCGACCTACCAAAACCTCCTTGTCTCACTGGAACGTTGTCGTGCAGAGCTCCAGACAAGCATTCGTTGAATATCTGCCACCTTCCTTCTGTGCTTTTCCCCAAGAACACCTCCTTCCAGTTTATTCACCCCAACATCTGCCTGATGTCTTCATATTTCCCCTTATTCCAGACAAACACCTTCCTAGCCTGCCTGATCCTATCCTTTTCCAATGCAAGGGTGAAGGAGATAGAATTATGATCTCCATCCCCAAGATGCTCTCCTACCGAGAGATCCATCACCTGTCCTGGTTCATTAGCTAGTACCAGGTCCAGTACAGCCTCTTGTAGGCTTGTCCACGTGCTGTGTCAGGAAACCCTCCTGAACACACCTAACAAACTCCTCCCCATCCAAACCCCTTACCCTTGGGATATTCCAGTCGATGTTTGGGAAATTGAAGTCTCCCATCACAACAACTCTGTTATTTCTACATCTCTCCAGTATCTGTTTCCCTATCTGCACCTCAACTTCCCTGTCACTATTGGGCGGCCTATAGAACACACCCAGCAACGTCACCGACCCTTTGCTATTCCTAACTTCCACCCACAGAGACTCCGTAGACATTCCCCCCTCGGTATCCACCTTCTCTGCAGCCATGACACTGTCCCTGATCAACAGTGCCACTCCACCACCTCTTCTGCCTCCCTCCCTGTCCTTCCTGAAGGATCTGAATCCCGGGACCTGTAGTACCCAGTTCTGTCCCTGAGACATCTAAGTCTCTGTAAAGGCCACCACATCACAATCCCAAGCAGCAATCCATGCCCTAAGTTCATCCACCTTATTTACTACACTCCTGGCATTAAAATACACACAGCTCAGCCCCTCAGACTGGACATTTCCCCTCTCCCCCACTTGTCTAACCTGCCTCTCATCCTGCCTAGAGTCCTTCCCTACCTGGGAGCTAACTTCCTTGCTCCCAGTCTCCACATCACTATTCCCTCCCCCTAACCTTTCTAGTTTAAAGTCCCCCCAGTAGCCCTAGCCAGTCTTCCCACCAAGATATTAGTCCCTCTGGGATTCAGGTGCCACCCGTCTTTGCTGTACAGGTCACACCTGCCCCTAAAGAGGTCCCAATGATCCAGGAACCGGAATCCCTGCCCCCTGCTCCAGTCCCTCAGCCACATATTCAACCTCCACCTCATACTATTCCTGCTCTCCCTCTCCCGAGGCGCAGGCAGCAATCCTGAGATTACTACCTTTGCTTTCCTCTCTCTCAGCTGCCTACCCAGTTCCCTATAATCCCTTTTCATGTCCACTTCCCTCTTCCTGCCTATGTCAGTAATACCTATATGTACTACAACTTCCAGTTCCTCACCCTCCCTTTTCAGGATGTCCGGGACGCGTCCAGAGACATCCCGAATCCCAGCTCCAGGGAGACATACCACCATCCACGACTCCTGTCTGCGTCCACAAAAACGCCTGTCCGTCCCTTATAAGCACTGCCTTTTTGCTCTGTTTTTTAGGTTTTTGTTTTTGTTCAGCTCCAGGGAACTGGCCACCGCTGCCTCCCTTGGATGAGCTGTCCCCCACAGTAGTACTCAGGCAAGAGTACTTACTTTGAAGGAGGACATCCACCGATGTACTCTCCATCACCTGAGGTTTCCCCTTCCTAATAGTTACCCATGTGCCTTCTTCCCTTTGCCCTGGTGTGACTACTTGTCTGTAGCTCCTATCAATAATCTCCTCATTCTCCCTAATGAGTCGAAGGTCCTCAAGCTGCATTTTCAGTTCTTTTACCTGGTTCCGTAGGGATTGCAGCTCCACACAGCGATCACAGGTATGGACATCTGGGAGACCAGGAGCCTCCAAGACCTCCCACATGTTACACTGGCAACAATATGCTGGCCTCACACCCATGCTTGCCCCTTTTTAGTAACCCAGAGGAGAAAAAAAAAAGTAAGAAAGATTTAAAAAAAAAACTTACCTTGCCTCCCCTTTTTGCTTAGGCCCTGTGAGCCAAGGACCTTACAGCTCACACAAAAACAAACTTACCTGCTCCTTCTCAGAGCTCTCCTCTCTCTCTCTCTTTTTTAGGTTAGAGGAGGAGGGGGGGGTTGGGATACTCTACTTGTGTAGAGTATCGGGATTCCACACCACTCCAATTTATAGTGAGGTTGAAAAAAAAACTACACTACCCAAGGTGCTTTGCAACACCTTCCGGGTTTACAAGTTTAAAAAGTTTAAAAAAAACTAGTAAAATTTAGACTTAAAATCGCTCTACTCACTCACAAGCTCTCTACTCGCAAATCGCTGCCTCTCCACAGTGTTCCCAAGGAACAATTAGCTTTTTAACATAGAACATTACAGCACAGAACAGGCCCTTCAGCCTTCGATGTTGTGCCGACCAAAATAAAAAGCAATGCCCCTCCAAACTAAACCATTCCCTTCTCTTCCATATACTTATCAATTAACCTCTTAAACGCCACCAAACTTGGCGCATCTACAACAGCTGCAGGCATGGCATTCCACTCCCTAATCACTCTTTGAGTAAAGAACCTACCTCTGATATCCGTCCTATAACTCATACCCTTAATTTAAAGCTGTGTCCCCTCGTGCTAGCTTTCTCCATCCTAGGAAAAAGGCTATCACTGTCCACCCTATCTAAACCTCTAATCATCTTATATGCTTCAATAAGATCCCCTCTTAGCCACCTCCTTTCTAACAAAACAACCTCAAATCCTTCAACCTCTCTTCATAGGACCTGCCCTCCATACCAGGCAACATCCTGGTAAACCTCCTCTGTACCCTCTCCAATGCCTCCACATCTTTCTTATAATGCGGGGACCAGAACTGCACACAATACTCCAGTGCGGCCGCACTAGAGTTTTGTACAGTTGCAACATGACGTTGCGGCTCCAAAATTCAATCCCCCTACCAATAAAAGCTAAGACTCCATATGCCTTCTTAACAACTTTATCCACTTGACTGCCTACTTTCAGGATCTATTGACACATACACCAAGATCCTTCTGTTCCTCAACACTATTAAGAGCCCTACCATTAGCCCTATACTCTACACATTTATGTTTCCTGCCAAAGTGCATTACCTCACACTTTTCCACATTAAACTCCATTTGCCACCTCTCGGCCCAGCTCTGCAACTTGTCCAAGTCCCTCTGTAAACTATAACACCCCTCTTCACTATCTACCACTCCACCGACTTTAGTGTCATCTGCAAATTTACTGATCCATCCCTCAATACCCTCATCCAGATCATTTATAAAAATTACAAACAGCAGGTGCCCCAAAACAGACCCCTGAGGCACACCACTCGTCACCGAACTCCCCGATGAATATCTCCCATCAACCACCACCCTCTGTCTTCTATCTGCCAGCCAATTCCTAATCCAATTAGCTAAATCACCCTCTATTCCACACATCTGCATTTTCTGTAGAAGTCTTCCATGGGCCACCTTATCAAAAGCCTTACTAAAGTCCATATATGCTACATCAACCGCCTTACCCCCATCCACCTCTCTGGTCACTTTCTCAAAAAACTCAATGAGGTTAGTAAGGCATGACCTACCCTTCACGAAACCATGCTGACTATCCCCAATCAATTCATTTCTCTCTAATAACTATAAATCCTATCCCTAATAATTCTCTCCAATACTTTGCCCACAACAGAAGTAAGACTCACTGGCCTATAATTCCCTGGAAGGTCTCTCTTCCCCTTCTTGAACGATGGGACCACATTCGCTATCCTCCAGTCCTCCGGAACCACACCCGTAACCAACGAGGACCTGAAGATCAGAGCCAGAGGCTCTGCAATCTCCTCTCTTGCCTCCCAGAGAATCCTAGGGTAAATCCCGTCCGGCCCAGGGGACTTATCCAACTTGTCCTTGTCAAAAGTTGATCCAACTTTTGATCTTGTCCTTTCTTGAAACCACCCACCCCTATTCTAAGTCTTCATTACTTTAAGTTCTATCCACTGCCCTGATTATTTGACACTGGTTTCAGCCTAGTTTATGTGGAGCCCATCACACAGAACTGCACCTTGTTTCGCCACTACTGGTGCCGATGTTCCATGAATCAAAACCCGTTCCTCCCACACCTCATTCTAATGGGCTCATCCCTATGTCAGTTGATGTGGTTAGAAATCACTACTAAGGACTGCTTTTCAATTTGGACCCAAACTCCTCAAACTCTCAGCAGCACATCCTGGTTCTATTTATGTCATTGGAAGCAATCTGAACAATGACAACATGGATCCTCCCCCTTCCACTTCCAGGTTCTCCACTAGCCATGAGAAGTCTCTAATCCTGGCACAAGGCAAGCAATACAATCTTCTGAAATTGGCATGATGACACAGTGGTTAGCACTGCTGTCTCACACTGCCAAAGACCTGGGTTCAATTCCTGCCTTGGGTCAGCTTGCGAAATTGCTCCTTAATGTCAGGGGGACTAGCAGAGTAAGTATGTGAGGTTACGGGGAAAGGGCCGGGTGGTATTGTTGTCAGTGCTGGCTCAGTGGGCTGAATGGTCTTCTTTTCTATAGCGATTCTATGAAATCTGATCATGGTTGCACAGGACAGTGTCTATCCTCTGACTGTTGTCCCCATCAATACCACACTCGTTTCCAACTTCATGCACCATGATGCTAAGATCAGTTTTCCCATACACTCTAGAGTTGTTTTCATCCATTATAGGCAACAAGTATAAAGCACATGTTGGATCAGTTGCAAAGGTCATGAATTTTTCATCAGTGCATGCTGGATCGCATACCTTCCTGCTTTGCAGTCATACTTTCCTGTTCTTGACCACTACCAATTCCAAAGTGCTACCTAACTTAAGTATGATGTGTCCTGGAAAAAAAGAGTCCTTTTCTTTAATGTCCTGGAATGTCTGCATGACAGATTCCAACTTAACAGCTTTAAGATAAAGTTTCTCAAACTTGGATATGATTGCCCTGAATCGCAGTACTTTCCACAAATTCCTACAAACTGTAGTTAAGGCATGTAACCTATCCTACCAAGTCAATCTAACTCTTATTTAATTACTTAATTTATACTTTCATTATGGCAAGGCCAGCATATGTTGCCCATCCTTAATTGCCTAAGAAGAATTGCTTCCATCTGGAAATAATGGCAATATAGTTGCAAGTCAAGGTGATGTCTATTTGACTTGAAAGAGAACTTGCAAATGATGATCTTCTCATGCTTCTACAGTTCTCATCCATCTGGTAATAGTGGCCATGGGTTGGAAGATGCTATTGAAGGAGGGTTAGCAAGTTGCTGCAATGCATCTTATAATTGTACCCACAGATACCATTATGCACTGTTAGTGGAAGGAGTGAATATTTTAAGTGGTTGAGAAGGTACACACTCTTTCTTCACAATCCTGACTTGTGCTTTGTACATAGTGGACGTATTTTGAGAAGTATGGAGATGTTATTTACCACAGAATTCCCAGTCTGTTATCTGTTCTTGTAGCTACAATATTTATATGGCTAATTCAGTTCAGGCCTTTGGTAACTCCTGGGATGCCAGTGGTGAGGGATTCAGTGATGGTAATGTTGTTGAATGTCTGGAAGGAAATGGTTAGATTCTCCTTTGTTGGAAATAGTCCATTGCCTAACACTTGAGTGACATGCATATTACTTGCCACTTCCCAGTACAGATCTGTCTGTCCAGATCTCATTTAACAAGGATGCAAATACTGAGGAGTCGCAAATACTAAGGAGTCGCAAATAGTGCTGAACATTCTGCAATCATATGCTAATATCTCCACTTCTGAGCGCTGTGAGGAATTTGGACAATTATTAACACTCAACTCTATGAAATTCTTTTGTAGTAATAGTAAGGTGGGAAAATATTTGATTTATTATTGTCGTGTGTATTGTGATGCAATATAAAGTATTGCTTCTTGCATGCTGTACAGACAAAACATACTGTTCATGGAACACATAGGGGAGAAGGAAAGTATAGGATGCAGAATATAGTGTTGCAAATAAGGTGAAGAGAAACATCAACTTAATATATGATAGGACCATTCAAAAGTCTGGCCACAGGGAAGAAGCTGTTCTTTAGTTGGTATATGTTTTCAGACTTGTGTATCTTTCTCCGAATGGAAGAAAGAAAGATAATGCTGGTTCTTTTCTGAGACAGCAGAAAGTGTAGACAGTGTCGTTGAATGAGAGGCTGGTTTGTGTGATGAAGTGGATTGCATTCACAATCATCTGTAGTTTCTTGCAGTTTCGGGCAGAGCAGGAGCCATACCAAACTGTGATACAACCAGAAAGAATGCTTTCTTGGTGCATCTATAAAAATTGGTGCAAGCTGAATTTGCTTAGCCTTCCTAGGTGTTGGTGGGCTTTCTTAACTATAGCGTCGGTATGGAGGGACCAGGGCAGGTTGTTGATGTGAACACCAAGAAACCTGAAGCTTTCGACCATTTTCGCTTTATCACCATTGAATGTCAAAATAGCACACTATAAATTGAAGTCAAGTTAAAAGGATAATGGGAAATAATGACAAGCATTAAAATATTCACTTCAGCTAAAAACTAAAGTATTTGAAGACAGTTTGTGACCTAAAAGGCGGGAATATATGGCACTCTCAGATAAATGACCCCGTGATTTAGTCTTGCAGTAAGAAGTAATGGAGTGATGTTGAATATTCAGAATGTTTTGTGATTGCATAAGGCCATTATTGCTCAGATGAGATGTGCTTGATTGGTTAAGAAAATCACATTCAGACCATGGTTTCACTGGGATGAACATAATTGGGCATGACAGAAGTACGGCATTTGGATATAGTTGCAAGTTGTTGGGAGAGAAATCATCAGCACCTTGAAATACAAATAAAACTGAGGTGATGTTAGTTGACGGACTGTTTGACAGTAAAGAATCATTTAATCAGGCAAGAAAGTCTACTTAGAGTCAGAGATTTACAGCATGGAAACAGGCCCTTTGGCCCAACTTGTCTATGCTGCCTTTTTTTAAAATCCCTAAACTAATCCTAATTGCCCACATTTGGCCCATATCCCTTTATACCCATTGTACCCATGTAACTATCTAAATGCTTTTTAAAAGATAAAATTGTATCTGCATCTACGACTATCTCTGGCAGTTTGTTCCAGACACACACAATCTTCTATGAAAAAAGTGCCTTCTGGACACTTTTGTATTTCTCCCCTCTCATCTTAAATCTATGCCCTCTAGTTTTAGACTCCCCTGCGTTTGGGAAAAGACATTGACTATCTACCTTGCCTATGCCCCTCATTATTTTATAGATCTTTTTAAGATCACTCCTCAGCCTGCTATGCCCCAGAGAAAAAAGTCCTAGTCTGTTCAGCTTGTCCTTCCTGTACACTTTCTAGATTAATAATATCTATAATAGAGTGACCAGAATTGCACACAGCATTCCAAGTGTGGCCTTACCAACGTCTTGTATGGTTTCAACAAGACATTCCAACTCCTGTATTCAGTGTTCTGACCAATATAACTAAGCATGCCGAATGCCTTCTTCACCACTCTGTCCATCTGTGACACCACTTTCAAGGAGCTATGAACATGTACCCCTTGATCTCTTTGTTCTGTATTTTCCCCTATCCCCTGTCATTGAACCAGAACAGGACTTACTCAGTTAATCTGCCAAAATGCATCACCTTGCTTTTCTCTAAATTAAACTCCATCTGCCATTAGTCAGCCTGCTGGCCCAACTGATCAAGATCCCGTTGCAATTGGAGATAACTTTCTTCACTGTCCACTATGCCACCAATCTTGGTGTCATCTGCAAACCATGCCCCCTATATTCTCATCCAAATCATTAATATAAATGACAAATAACAGTAGGCCTAGCATTGATCCCTGAGGCATACCACTGGTCACAGGCCTCCATTTTGAAAAACAACACTCTATAAACACCCTCGAAGCCAATTTCATATCCAAGTATTTGCTTTATAATTGGCACAAGGAGCCACTGTGCTATGAGGATGAATATATTGGGTAACCAAAAGTACAAGCCTGAGGTGGGATATTTGGACACCCTACCATATGGTGGCACAGAGCCTAGCACTGCTGCCTGACAGCACTGGATTCGATTCCTGACTTAGGTACGGATTTTGCATGGTCTCCTCACGTCTGCATGGGTTTCCTGTGAATGCTTTGGTTTCCTCCCACAGTCCAAAGATGTAGAGTTAGGTTAGCTGAATTGGTTGTGCTAAATTTTCCCTCAGTGTACCCAAACAAGCCATCAGAATATGAAGACTAGAGGATTTTCACAGTAACTTCATTGCAGTGTGAATGTAAACTAACTTGTGACAAATAAATTGACTTCAATTTTAACTATGTGGTACTCCTGCAATATGTCTACCCAGCGTATCATGCTGTCACTGAGCTGTCGTGTTGCCTTCAAATGGTCCAGGTCCAGGTCAAGTGTACACTAACAACGTGAAGCACTAGAATACTCTCAAAAAATCCCAGAGCAGCCCTCTCATGACCCATTGTGTGTATGCCCCTTGTTAGACAACAAGGCAGATCAAAGCACCTGTAGGATAAAAACAAGTACATCGATATCGTCATCTATTTACACTTCCCAAGGACTCGCAAGGCTCATGACCCCTATTTTAAATCAGTTTCCTATACCCCTCCATTCCTATTCTGTTCATGTGCCCATCTAAGTATTTAAATAATTCCAGAGTACCTGCCTCCACCACTTTACTTGGCAGCACATTCCATACCCCCACCACCCTCTGTGTGAAAAAACTCTCTCTAGCATCCAAATTATACCTTACCCCCCTCACCCTAAGCCCGTGACCCCTCATGCTATTTGAGTCCATCCTAGGAAAAAGTTTAACCCTGTTTACTCTATCTATCCCCTTCAAAATCTTGTACACCTCTATTAGATCTCCTCTAAGTCTACGTCTTTCTAAGGAAAACAGTCCCAATTTGCCTACCCTCTCCTCATAACTCAGACCTTCCATACCAGGCAGCATCCTGGTAAACCTCCTCTGCACTCTCTCCAGACTCTCCACATCCTTCCAGTAGTAAGGCAACCAGAACTGGACGCAGTATTCCAAATGAGGTCTAACCAACATTTTATACAGCTGCAACATTAAAGGCCAGCTCTTGTACTCTATACCCCTTCCTATAAAGGCTAACATACTATATGCTTTCTTCACAACCTTCTCCACTTGCTCTGCCACCTTCAGAGACTTGTTCACCTGCACCCCCAGGTCCCTCTGCGTTTCTATACTCCTAATAGGTCTACCCTTTATCATATACCTCCCCACTACATTCTTTCTCCCGAAATACATCACCTTGCATTTATCAAGATTAAATTCCATCTGCCATCTGTCTGCCCAAGCTACCAGTCTATCTATGTCCTGCTGCATCGCCTGACAATGCTCCTCACTATCTGCAAGTCCAGCCATTTTTGTATCATCTGCAAGCTTGCTGATCACTCCACTTACTCCCTCTTCCAAGTCATTTATATATATTACAAATAGAAGAGGTCCCAGTACCGAGCCCAGTGGCACACCACTAGTGACCGACCTCCAGCTAGAAAAACACCTTTCCGCTATTACTTTCTGTCTCCTATTACTAAGCCAGTTACTTATCCATCTAGCTACCTGTCCTTGTATCCCATGAAGGGAAGAACATATATAATAATATTGTGAAAATAGAATTGATTTCACTAACAGCCTTAGGAAATACAGTGGTTAGCACTGCTTCCTCACAGCGCCAGGTTCTGTTTCCAGTTTGGGTTTCTGTCCGTATAGAATTTGCACGTTTTCTTTCCCCTTGTCTGCGTGGGTTTCCTCTAGATGATCTGGTTTCCTCCCACAGTTTGAAAGGTATGCAGGTTAGTGCATTGACCCAAACAGACACCATAGGTGACAACTAGGGGAATTTCACAATAAGTTCATTGAAGAGTTAATGTAAGCCTTACTTGTGATTAATAAATAAATTTTAACTTAAAATTTACCTTAAATTTACCATCTTGCCCTATTTGTGACTCCAAGAAAGTAGGAAAACAGAGATAGTTTTAAGAGATTTATATTTGTGTTGGGAAACATTTTTTAAGGTTTAATTTTAGGTGGGTTTAGTTTAATATTTCTCTGCCTGATAGCAACCTACAGTTAAATTCATGCTGGACAAAGGCATTGTATGTGTGGTGATTGGTTAAGTTTGAACTGTATTCCCGTTATGCTTAAAGAGGGCATGAAAAATAAATATAGTTGCAGGGGCATTGCTGAGCAACATAAGGCCACCTTCTCAGAGAATGGGCTTTCCTTTGTTTTAATTTTAATTGGAAGCCGGAATAGGTGGGGACAGATCATTGAGGAGTGAGAAGCCCTAAACTTAGCCTGTGATGAGTTGGACAAGGCAAGGGAGTTGCAAAGATACAAGCATGTTTTTGGGAGTGGATTTTGGAAACTCATGATAATCATCTGGAAGGATTCTGAGGAGCAAACCACAGGTACTAACTTTGGTGTTACTTGACCACAGTTATCTCGTGTGTGTCAAAGGGACTTAGGTGCTAATGAGACCATTATAACTTCAGATGTACTGTGTTGTTATCTTAGTCTTAAAACCTGTTGTATTTAAGCAAAGGGGGAGGAAGTAAATGAGTATTACATTATTCTCCAACTTTTTCGTGTTTAATAAATGTTTTCTTTTCTTGAAGCTAGTTAGCAGTCCTGTGATTCTGTCCCTCCACGTTTGAAAGTTATGATCTTTTGAGCCAAGGTTCCATTCTGGAAACGTCCAGTTATAACACCAACTAAGGATGTAACATTTGTCAGGCCCACATTTCAAAAATTCATTTTAAAACCTACAGTTTCAGTCTGTGTAGAAACTGTAAATCAAATGTTTCCCTATCAGTTTTTAACTTTTGTGCAAATTGTTTTGAAATTATAATTTGGAGGCATCAAATTTGGGACAAGTCACTGAGTCATTATATACTTATAATGATAGAAGCTAAGAGACAAAGTATATGTTTACCAATACTGTTGTATTGAGCAACTGCATATTGTGCAATATTAACTGACACTCTGGAATGATCAGATGTCTGTGCAAGGTAGTATTATAGTATTGTTTAAATGATCTGTTTGACAACTTGGAATCTTTTGCTTTTAGAATGGAGATGTTTGCATTTCAATCCTTCATCCACCAGTAGATGATCCTCAGAGTGGTGAATTACCGTCTGAAAGATGGAATCCAACTCAAAATGTCAGGTAAGCTATTCTCTATTGACAAGAATTTCAAGTTCATTAGGATTTATTCTTTTGTACTTTGTATGTCGATGCAGACTCAATGGGCTGAAGGGCCTCTTTCTGCACTATAGGGTTCTATGTATTTTTTATGTTGGAAAAATTAATTTGACTCAAGCTCACTCCAAATGCATTATAGTTTGTGTCCTTACCAAACTAGACAATCCTGAAATGCCTGCTTTTCCTGTTGAGCGTAAAATAGATGTATTTGATTTGTCATTTAATTTGTAGCCTGGAGTTTGCTGTAAGTAGCAGAAGAACAGCCTTCACTGTTCACTCGTGCACAGTTCCCAAGATTCTTTTTGCAAGCTTGGGCATGGAAATTTCTAATAATCAGATATCTGATCCAGAGCGACAACTCTACATGAAATGTGTGCTATCTGTGAAGAGGTGAAGCAGCAGGGGGTGCTCTTCAACCAATCACACTTGCACATTCTCACTAGGACATGCAAAAGTGAAGTTAACCAAACAGGAAATACAAATTATAATTAAATCACTATACTGGAAAAAAAATAAAGGTTGGGTCTTATATTTGGAATTATAGGACAGATATAAAAGAAAAATAAACTGAAAGAAATTAGTTTTTAGTTTTAAGAAATTTGCTGCATTTTCTTAAGTGCACAGACACCAAAATTTGTAAAATTACTTTTTCAGGACATGAGATTGTTCAGAAGTAGTTATCCATTTTTCCTGCTCAAAATACCCCAAGAACAGTTATTTTAACATTCCCAAGGTTTTTGTCTTCACTAATCTATCCAGGAGTCCGTTTCATATCTTGATTTTTTTTGTGTGAAGAAGAACTTGACACCCATTCCAAATGTGTATTTTATTCATCTAAACTATATTCATGTGTTCTACTGGATGAAGAGGTGCTTAATAAGTACTTTGCCTCAGTATTCACAGTGGAAAGTGATCTGGGAGTTTGTACTGCAGGATTTTGGACAGTGATAGCCTTTTTCCTAGGATGGAGGAAGCTAGCACGAGGGGACACAGCTTTAAATTAAGGAGTGATAGTTATAGGACGGATATCAGAGGTAGGTTCTTTACCCAAAGGGTGGTTCGGGAGTGGAACGCCTTGCCTGCAGCAGTTGTAGATGCGCCAAGTTTGGTGGCGTTTAAGAGGTTAGTTGATAAGTATATGGAAGAGAAGGGAATGGTTTAGTTTGGAGGGGCATTGCTTTTTATATTGGTCGGCGCAACATCGAAGGCCGAAGGGCCTGTTCTGTGCTGTAATGTTCTATGTTCTATGATTCCAGCAAAGATTGAGAAGATTGAGTACGTGGACATTAAGAAAGAGGAGGTGTTGGAACTGTTAAGTTCCATCAAGGTAGATAAGTCGCCAGGTCCGGATGGGATGTACCCCAGGTTACTGAAGGAGGTGAGGGAAGTGATTGCAGAGCCCCTGACGATGATCTTTGCGTAGTTGATAGAGACGGGAGAGGTTCCGTAAGATTGGAGGATTGCGGATGCGGTGCCTATTTTCAAGAAGGGGAACAGGGATAGCCCGGGGAATTCCTGACCAGTGAGTCTGACCTCAGTGGTCAGTAAGTTGATGGAGAAGATTCTGAGGGACAGGATTTATTTATGAGCATTTAGAGAAGTTCAATATGATCAGAAATAGTCAACAAGGCTTTGTTAAGGGCAGATAATGCCTTACGAGCCGAGTTGAGTTCTTTGAAAATGTGACTGAACACATTGGCAAAGGAAGAGCAGTGGACATGGTTTACATGGATTTCAGCAAGGCGTTTGATAAGGTCCCCCATGCAAGACTTCTTGAGAAGGTGAGAGGGTATGAGATCCAAGGGGCTTTGGCTTTGTGGATCTAGAACTGGCTTGCCTGCAGAAGGCAGAGTGGATGGGTCTTTTTCTGCATGAGATCAGTCACCAATGGAGTGCCCCAGGGATTTGTTCTGGGACTCTTGCTGTTTGTCATTTTCATAAATGATCTGGATGAGGAAGTGGAGGGATGGGTTAGTAAGTTAGCCGATGATACGAAGGTTGGTGGTGTTGTGGATGGTTTGGAGGGATGTCTGAAGTTGCAGCGAGACATAGATAGGATGCAAGACTGGGCGGAGAAGTGGTAGATGGACTTCAACGTGGATAAATGTGTGGTGGCCCATTTTGGCAGGACCAATGGGATGAAGCAGTATAATATCAAGGGTAGGAGTCTTGGCAGAATTGAGAAGCAGAAGGATCTTGGGATCCGGGTCCATAGGACTTTTAAATCGGCCCCGCAAGTGGAGGATGTGGTCAAGAAGACATATAGTGTACTGGCCTTCATTAATCGAGGGATTGAGTTGGAGTCGGGAGGTAATGCTGCAACTTTATAAGACCCTTGTCAGATCCCACTTGGAGTACTGAGTGCAGTTCTGGTTGCCTCACTATAGGAAGTATGTGGAAGCTATTGAGAGGGTGCAGAGGAGATTTACAAGGATGTTGCCTGGGTTGGGAGGTATGCCTTAGGTTGAGGGAGCTAGGTCTCTTCTCCATGGAGAGACAAAGGTTGAGAGGCAACCTGATAGAAGTTTATAAGATTTTGAGAGGAATAGATAGGGTGGATACTCGGAGGCTATTTCCCAGGGCTGAAATCGTCGCTACGAGAGGACACAGGTTTAAGGTGCTGGGGGGTAAGTACAGAGGAGATGTTAAAGGTAAGTTTTTCACTCAGAGGGTGGTGAGTGAATGGAATCAGCTGCCGTCAGTGGTGGTAGAGGTGAACTTGCTGGGGTCTTTTAAGAGACGTCTGGATGAGTACATGGGATTTAATGGGATTGGGAGTTACAGATAGTTCAATGGCCTGGTAGGTACTGATATGATTGGCACGCCATGTGGGCCAAAGGGCCTGTTTGTGCTATAGTGTTCTATGTTCTAATTCTCCAGATTTAGATTTTTCAGACTATCCCCTCGTATGTACTGGATAATTTCTATATTTTTCCAACTGAACAAAATGACTCAGACCTTTGACGATTTATACACTCTCCAACATGCACTTTCCTAAGTTATTCAGTCAAAATTGGTTTATTTATATTTTTTAAATGAAGTTATTTGGAATTGTCAAGATAAGCTTTCCTGCAGTTATGAGCTACTATGTGGATCAATGCGAGTTTATGTAATCTTTAGCCTGTCAGCAGGTCAGAAGCATGGTAAGAGCATAATAGTCTACTTTCACAAAGTTCCTTTTGGAACTTTGCAACTACTTAACACAGTTAATTTCTAAATAAATAATGTTTCAAGATTTAAATATTCAGTTTTATTTATGCCAACAAAAATTTGCTAACTTTCCCTTAATCTGAAGAAGCAAACTGTCTGATTTTTAACTTGTTTTATTCTCCTGTCATTCACTCTATTCAATGATTACTCACTGATTTCTATCAATATTTTTATATCGCAACTAGGTGTGTGGAAAAACTCTTTCAGATTTAATTCCCTTTCCTATAGGAATTGCCTTGCCCTTGTTATGTGCTCTTCCTTTTCTCCTTTACTTTATGGAATCTGCTTTGACAAGGTGGAAAACATAGGACAAACATCAATTGGAATACATCATAAAAAATAAAGTAGGAATTAGAATAGACCATTTGGCTCTTCAAATCTGTTCAACCTCAACAGGGTCACGACTGATCACGTACCTCACCTCCATCGTCCCCGTGTCCTTGGTTTAGTAATAAAAACATATCCATCTACATATACTCAACAATTAAGCATTCGTAGCTCCTCAGAATAAAGAATTCTGAAGATTCTCACACAAACTTTTAAGTGTAGATGCTTTTCATTTCAGAATAAGAGTTGGCCATTGAGATTAAGACTGTGATCCCCATGCTATATATTCCACAGCCAGGGGAAACAGTTTCTCAGTATCTACTCTGTGAAGCCCTTTAAGAATTTTATTTATTTCAATTAGATCATCTTGTTGATTTTCCTAAATTTAGGTCTAGTCTGCTCAATCTCTCTTCCCAGCACATTCTCTGCCATTTCCTTATTCCTGACCTGTCTCTGCCTTTAACTCATCTTTGTTTTCACTAATCTTTTACTGTTTGCCTAAATTTCTCTGGGTACGTAATCTGTTTTATGCCTGTTGCTAGTCTACTTTCATACTTTCTTTCATAAATCATATCTTGGTCCTTGCTGAATTTTGTAATCACTCCATTCTAAAGATTAACATTTTTTGACAGCATTATAATCATTTTTTGATATATTAGTTTTAATTTCGCATGCAAGTCATGATTGAACCACTGTTGTTTGGTCTTTGTATTAGATATATGTTGCTAAAATATTAATGTATATTGTGAACTAATGCTTTAAATGTTTGCCATTCCCTCTCTACTGCCATATAATTAATTCGTTTAGAAGTAAGATCCTCAGCCAGAATTTTACAGCTGCTGTGGTGCCTCCTTCCCCCTGTTATAGACTCTAAAACACTAACCAACACACATAAAATTCCTGTTATATTCACACTTCCCGAGAGGCTCCTTTGCTGCAAGTTTATTAACTAAACCCTTTGAGTACATTAGACAGTTCCTAGTTGGTTCCTCAACATAGTGATCTGGAAAACTATTGTACAGATGCCATAGATTCATCTACTATTTACTGCAAGTTTAGTTTGCCCAGCCTTTGTCGTAGAATATACAATGTTTACAACGAAGACGAGTATTTGGCCCATCATGTCTGTGCTGTCCTTATAAAGGTATCACTCCTCTGCCTTTAGCCTGCCACAGGAAACCTACAAAGAGAAACAAAAAAACAGTTTGATTTCAATTGGAAACAGATGCCAGGAGAAACTGGGCACAAGTTGAACCGCAGAGAGTGGATTTCCCAAAAGAACATGAAGTCCTAGAAACCAAGGACTGGGAACAAAATAAAATCCTAAGAAAAATTTTAAATCAAGGAACAAAAAGAGGTATTCAAACAACATTCTGTTCGGTAAAAGTAAAAAGCAGAGAAAAATCTCCATTTTAAGGAGACAGAGCTGCAGGAAACAGCTTAAATTAGTTTGTAAGAAGCTAGGTGATCTAAGGGGATGGGAAAAGGTGGGCAACTCCTCACTGCCTGCCTCAGAGCTGGATGTTCTGCTGGTACAGCTGAATATCTGAGAAATTGTGTGGAAGGCAAAGCTTGAATGCATGTGGTGATCCTGAGGAGAGGAACTTTGGAAGGAAAGATTTAAACCCTGGAGGTGGATCCTTGTTGAAGAAGCCCAAGAGAAAGTGCCATTTGGGAGAAGAGTCCCAAGACAAGTTTCTCGAGAGCGCAGATTCAAAATCCTCGAATGAAAGATGGAGTTTTTGTGACACCAGTTTCCCCCAGTTTGACGAGCATCTGAGGAGAGTTTTTGAGAGATCCATACAAATTGCTTTGGTGGCATTGATCACTTGGTTTCGGAATTGGAGGGAGTGACTGACCACAGTTCACTTATTTAGTGCATGGATTGTATATTTATATGCAGATTTGTGTATAACATAGACTTGATAACTTGTAGTATCCACTGTATAAAACTCAAAGTATATCTATGGATGAAGCTGCAGTGTAATATAATTCATCTTTTCTTATTTAATAAATGTTTTATTCTTTCGCTAAAAATTCATCAGCAGACTCCTGAGACTCTGTGGAGGGTGACTCTGAGCCGCTCTCCACGTTTTAAACAAAAAAAGTTAGGATCTGTCAAGCCAGGTTCCATTATGTCCTGTAGTAACATAAGCTGGAATCATAACAGTTGTGAAGGCAATATATAAATGCAAGTATTTCTTTATTGATTCCAATGCACAATTATAACCATTACCCCAAACTTAATTTGTTGTTGGGGGTGGGGGAGGAGAGGAAGTTTTTGTCTTTAAATCTGATCCTAAATTCTTAGTTGTGCTAATTTTATGATATTCTGCAAGTTTAATAATAAACGTTTAAATTGGATACCCATATGATCACCATGGGAAAGGTCTTGCTGTAACCCATGTCAAATGTAGGCAGGTATTTTTCACAAGTATGTAAGCCTGCTGTGCTGCTGACCTGAGCATTACTTACAGGTTCCATTGCCTGACTGATCTATCTTTTAGAAAATATCAAATGCAAGTCTGGGTGAGGAACCTGGATAAGATGAACTTAAAAGTGGGTTAAAATTAATTTCTGCCAGCCTCATAGTCTCTTCCAGACTGCATGTGGGCCTGTGAAATAATTTGTGTTGATGCATCATTTGTCCTGCTATATTCTGATACCCACTTTTGAGGTCTGGAAAGGGAGGTAGTATTCTACAAATATTTGTGTTAAATATGAAAGGTGCGGTGCTTAATTTTTTTAATACATGGCTTTTAAAAAAAAACTTGCAAAATTTAATCAGGAAATTAAGGAAATCATTAACACTCTTGTTCTAAATCTGTTCACCCAGGACTATTCTTTTAAGTGTCATCTCCTTATTGAATGAACCAAATACATTTTCGCCAGCAAATGTGGATGCTTCTGTCATGTTCAGAAAATGGAGAGATAGCAAAGGGAAAGACAAAGAATATGCTGAAATCATCAGGTAAGAAATGTAGATTTTTTTTAAAACATCATCAACTCTTTATTGAGTTTCTTTCTTAGCCTTGCTCTGGTCCAGCTTCTTCCTTGCACCATTGTCTGGCTATGAACTGGATGTCTTTTCCAAACCATATAAATACTGATAGGTGCATAATTCTAAACTGGTGAATCAAGTTTCATCCTTGTGACAATTTATCCAGAACAAAATAGTTCTGGCAAATTTGTGTTCTGATCTGAACATTCATCCAACACAAAACTGGGTGTAACTAGGGATCTAGTTGCATTGCTATCTTGGCTCTAATAGAATGATTCTCCAACTTGATCAAACTGACAAACAGAAATGAAATGTATGTGCTACAATATTGTGTACATTTGTCAGAATTTTTAGAGAGCTATATGTTATGCTAGCCTCGTGAGAGATGTTCTTTTGTAATACAGCTCAGCGAATACAAAGAACTTATGGAGACAATAAATTCTGGTTGATACATACTTTGTGGAGCCAGGCCTGGTCCCACATGTGAGGGAGAGGAAGAGAGTTCAATTACTCCAATTAAATTATCAATTATTCTGTAATTATATTTCTTCAGAAATTATCTGCCCGCTTACTCTATCCATCTTATTGGGTGGACCAATCATATTAATATGGATTATTTACCTTAGCCAATTATATCCACCTCTCTGGCAACATGAGAGTTCCTTGGTTCATAGAAACTGGAAGCTCCCACCCACTTGTCTCTTAACTTCAAATATGTTGGTAGTACAATTCAAATGTAGCCTTCCCACTGTATCTCAATTATGTAGATCATTCTAAGCATTTCTTAGAAGTAGAACATGAATTGTTCCATTCATTTAGTGTATGGCAACTATTCTCTGTGGCCAAATTGTTCTCAAAGAATATGATTCATTTCACTTAGCCTCCATCCTGTTATGCCTTGGGCAGTCTGTATTTGGCCAAGATGTACAGAATGCTTTCAAAAATACATAAAATCTCTAATAGTTGTGTAAATCTACGTACATTGTACTTTTTCTATACTACTTTCTTTTCTAAATTAGTCTATCCCAAGTTATTTATCTTTTAGTACCAGACTATTGTTATATTCTCTAACAATGTATTATCCTATTGCACTTAAATGTAATGAAATACCTTGTAATACAAAAATGTGCAAGAATGAGACTCCTGCATATTTTATAATGCTGCCCCTCAGTCATCCTTTATTTATTAATTAGACCTACTTGGAAACAGCTTAGAAACAAAGGGCATGTTAAATATTAAAATCAGACTGCAACATTGTATTTGGAAATGTATTAAAAGCCTCCATGTCAAATGTTTTCTCTGGGAAAATTCAGAAAGGGCTGCAGCTTGTAAAACTTTTAAGGAAGTAGGTCCTCTTTCTCTTCCACCTGTTCCATTTGTGAGCTTGACTGAGGAATATTATCATACCATTTGTTCTGATTCATGTTGCCATATTAGGGAGGAATTCTACACACAACTGTACTCTTCAGCTGACCAGTAAAGAGCATGTTGTCACTTGAGTAATATGAAAAAGTAACCAGATTAGATTTTGCCTTTTGTCAACCATGTTTGGATTTTCTGAGTTGTACAGGGATTTGCAGATTAACTTTATGAAGGTGTTGCAAATTCTCTTCTGTTTGGAAAGGAAGGCACAATGTGGAGATGCGGGCATTGGACTGGGGTAAGTGTAGCCCCAGTCCAACGGCGGCATCTCCACATCATGACTACTATTGACACCACCAACTGCCGGCTCAAGTGGAGAGGATCTCTAAGAAGATCGCGCATTTCGACACAGACACGTCTTACTGTGGAAAGGAAGAGCCGTGCAATGACTCCCTTATGGACTATGTTACATAAATGATTTTGTATTTGTAAGCAAGAGTTTGCTGTTAATAAGGATTGCCTTCTCCAATTGTGATTTGACCCAAATGTTTTGATCTTTAATTTTGCCGACCCACTTACCCCCTACTCTGTCTCCACCAACTATTTGTGTTTAGATAGTGCCTTTAAAATGGTAAAGCACATCAAGGAGCTTCACAGGAACATTACCAAACGATGTTTAACACTGCATCATGTAAAAGAGATATTCAGATACTTGGTTGGGCAAGCAATCATATACCACCTTTAACATAAACACTTTAAGGTGCTTCACTGAGGCACTACAAAACAAAAAGGAACTCTAAGGCCAGGCATCCAAAAACTTTGTTAAAGAGTTTTGAGGAGCATTTTAAGTAAGAAAAGTAAGGCAAAGAGACAGAGTTTTAAGGAGGTAATTCCAGAGTTTAGTAACTAGGCAGCTGGTCAACAGTTGTGGAGTGATTAAAATCTGAGATGCACATGGCTAAAATTAGTTGAGTGCACATACCTTCAAGGTTATATGGCTGGAGGAGGTTACAGAGATAGGGAAGGATCAAGCCATCAAGAGATTTAAAAACAAAAATGCGAATGTTAAGGAGGAATAGAAGAGAAACCAGAGAGATACAGGACCCAAGATGAGGTAAATCTTGTTTGATTCAGTGGGCTAGGGTGGGAAGCAGCAGCGGCAACTAATTGTATGGCCTCAGTTGTAGTAACATTGAAGCCCACGAATTCCTGATGCTTGTGGTATTATACAAAGGAGAGGAGCTCTTTTTTAAAAAATCAGATTTCAGGATAGAAGCAAAACCCCTGAATGGAAAGGTATGTTATTGTGCTACCTACTTTAATCAACCTCATCTCAATTGCTTTTAGTCTGCTAGATCTTAGACTTGGAACTTGATCTATTCCATTTAGAAGGATGTTTGAGTATAAGCAGGAGACTGTAATGCAGTGGGTATTGTCACTAGATAGTAATCTAGGGATTCAAGGCAAGATCTGGGGACATGGTTTCAAATCACATCATGGCAAATGATGAAATTGGAATTAAAAGCCAACCATGAAGCTATTGTCAATTATTGTAAAAACCATCTACCTCATCTTAGAGAAGGAAATCTGTCGCCCTCACCTGGGCTTTCCTACATGTAGATGTAGTTGACTCTGAAATCCCTTGTGGAATGGAGGTCAGTTAGAGATGGGCAATGAATGCTAGCCTAGCCAAGACACCTACATCCCATAAACAAATTTTTTTACATTTTTAAAGATGTTTTTGTGAACCTTTGCAAGTTTCTTTCAACTAATGTTTCTTTTAAGATCCCTTTCAAAAGATAGATTGTATGATTTCTATTTTAAAAAGCATCACAATTATCAAGGATAGGATAAGAGTTAAAATCATAGAATCCCTACAATACAAAAGGAGATCATATGTCCCATTGACTCTTCAAAAGAGAATCTTACCCAGGCCCAGCCCGACCCTATCCCCATAAACCCATGTATTTACTATGGTCAGTCTGCCTAATATGCATATAATTAGAGTGTGGGATAAAACTGGAGCACCGGAGGAAACCCAAGCAGACAGGGAAAAGTGCAAACTGACCCAAGGTCAGAATTGAATTTGGGTCCCGGGTGCTGAGAGGCAGCAATGCTAACCATAGTGCGTGCTGCCTCCACAGTACAGTGGATCTGGTTCTATTGAAGCTCTAGTTTAAGGAGCTCCTTTCTACCACAGGCCTTGTTCTCCTCGAAGTTCAGTTTTGTGACTGAGCAAAATGAATAGCAGACGCCAAAAGTAAACAGACTGAAGGTATGAAACAGGCATCATAAACCAGAATTGTGAAATACCCCCCAGTACAAATCTAATTTACCACTGTTCCACAATTCCCAGTGTGGAGTTTGCAAAATTTGAAAGCCACCAAAATCAAGCAACAAATTGGCCATTTGTTTCTGAATTTCAATGACTGACAGGAAATAGTTGGGGAAAAAACAGAATTGATTCCAGTTATCCATTTAAGCTTAAATGAAAAAAACTTTGGCTTAGTTTGTGCAGGAAATGGATCAGCATGAGCAGGTAGCTATCGGATCGAATGTGACTTAACCGTTTCTCTCCCAGGTCTGACCTTCTTTCCGAAGTGTTACGCCCAGAATTGGACATAATGCTTCACCCAAAGCTGAACCAGTGATTTATACGGGTGTATCTTAACACCCATGTGCTTTGCCTCTATTTATATGCCTGTTTGTTTCAACAACTTTTTTCAGCTTGTCCCACCAAAGATTTGTGAATGTGAACCCTGATGTGTCTCTATTCTAATATTCCCTTTAAAATTTAGTTTGTTAGCAAAGATCCATAAAACATTTAATGTGCAATTAGTATCTGTACTACAGTAAAACTTTGATAAATCCTCATCTCATGCCATTCCATCCTTCCCATGCCATCTCTCACATCACCCATCTCCCATTCCATGCCTTCTCCCCTTCCCATCCCCTTATTCTCCCCTCTTGCAGAAAAAGTCTTATGTATACTGAGGCTGCTCTGCAGCTGACAGCTGGTTAATTTGATATTTTAAAACTTTATTGTAATATTCAAGTATTTGGTGTACTCTCATATGACCCAACAAAAGAAAACCTGTCAACTGAGAACCCTGCCAAACATTCTGTCCAATTTGTATTATTTCCCCCTGTACTGCATTGAATTTAACCTGCAAAATGTCAACAAATTTCACCAGTTTGTGTGTGCCCTTCCATTTCCCCTTCCATAGTTTCAATTCTGTATATTATGTCTTGGAACTGACCTTTCAGGTTTTATTAATTTGCAGCCCTCTTTGATGAAATTTTGTTTCACCAAACAATCCTTGACTCAGGATTGTTAGCATTGGAGAATTGACCATTTTTCACCCAGTGTCAGTATGGGCAGATATAGTGCAGCCCATTCCCTCCTGTATCCTTTTTGACCTTTTCTCTCCCAAGTGGCCATTGGGTGAGATTTCCAATTTTATGGTCACACTTTGAACAGACCTGAGACAGCCCAAATCTATTCTGGGTGACAGAGTAGCTATTCAGTTATTCTGGTGCAGTTTGTTTGGTCATAGCTTCACGCTTGTTAATAGGAAGGTGTTGTTTGCTGCCAAAGGGCATGCATCTTCCCACAGGTAAGAAATTTATCTTTTAATCAAATCCTATTTACATGTTTAATTTACTCCCAATATCTTACATTTATTCAAAATATTCCAGTGTATTTCTCTAGTCCCAAACCATCACTTTTAACAAAAATGTATTGTGATTATTATGAAACCTTATTGCCTGATATAATATCTAGCTTGGAGATTATTGTAATTCTTACAAAACTTATTGAAAGTATTTAACTAATGCATGGTGGAATAGAAGTGAGGAATTGTTGCTTCAGAACGTTGTTCAAGCCTGGCTGAAGCACTACATTTGGGAAGCACACATCAGGAAAGATGCATCAACCAACCATGGAGGAAAAACAATATAAATTAATATATATTAATTATATATAAATTTATCAGAAACTGTTAAATAAAGTGTTCAGTACAATTTATGAATTTGAGGAATATTCTGATTGATGAAAAAATTCAATATTAAATACAGATAAAACCATTTCCATTGGTGAGGGCGTCCTGAACAAGAGGGCACAATATTAAAATTAGAGTCAGAACTATTTACAAGTGAAATCAGGAAATGGTTCTCTGTGATGTCTGTACAGCGCTATCAGTTTAAAGCACTGTCATGGAATGAATTGGACATAGATGTAATTAATTTTGATTTCCACACGTGAGGTTCTTTCTCTTGTACAGATCAAAATGGAAATTGGTTGCATAGGACAGTTGTATAGGTCAGTTATTTATTGTTACTGCCTTTTACTGTTTTTCTTATTAGGAAACAAGTACTTTCAACCAAGGCCGAAGCTGAAAAAGATGGTGTGAAGGTTCCAACCACACTGGCTGAATATTGCATCAAGACCAAAGTGCCTTCCAGTGACAACAGTTCAGACTTGCTTTACGATGATTTATATGATGATGATATAGATGAAGAGGAGGAGGAGGAGGAAGATGCTGATTGCTATGATGATGAGGATTCTGGAAATGAGGAGTCGTGACGTACACAGGCCAGAAAGGGAGCAGCACTAACCTAGCAACAGCCCAGCCCAGAACTTGCCGCCTGCTGCATTCTGTTGTATGGGTCTTGAAATGCTCCTTTTTTAATGGACCTCTGAACTCCACAGACTGTCTGACACCTCCATACTAGACTATAATCCCACTATATGTTGTAACTGGATCTGCTCATTTTCTTCAAAAAAAAACAATTGTTCACACCCGGTTCTTACAGTCTTCCTGCCATGGAAGGCCTACGTAAGCCCAGTAATTTGATTTTGTTGGGGGAGGGGGGGTTCAGTGGGGATATATGGAGACTTGTAGCACTCAATAGTAAAATGGACTGCCAAGGTTAAGCTGCTCCTGTCACATAGTGTGCACCTCTTGATATTTTTTCTTAAACTATGTGGTGAAATATTCTTTTTTTGGGGAAGGGAACATTGGGGAGTGTGTAGCCTACTGCTTTTTGATTCTTAAGTATGTTACTATTCTAGATTTTCCTTTGGCAGTTTTTACAACCCTTGAGTACACTGCATTCTCCAGCAATTTGCATTTTGAGTTTTTTTTTTTAATTGTAGTTATAGAAGTTCTCTCAGTAGCTGAGCTCAATCAAGTTTTCTTATTTTTTATATATAAATTGTGGTGGAAAAGTCCCTGAATTTGGTTTAAAAATGGTCATACCTGATATTAACGCTGACGTTTGCTGGGTCTTAGCTTATTTATTTTTCTGCAGCCGCTGGATTTTTCACTTAAACACGTTTACATGATGTAAAGCAATGATAATAGATCAGAAAATTATATTAGAGAATTGGAAACCAATACAATGCACTAAATAACACATTTCCAGTCGCGGTTCCTGGAATTTTTCTTTTGGTCTTTCTGCTTTTTTTCCCTTTCTTGTAGGAATCAAAAATATTTTGTGTTGTCTCCTGCGCTATCAATTACTTTGTCTTTGCATCTACTAATAAAATGTGAATAAAAATGTTGGTTTTGTTATGAAACACAGGGTTCTCATTACTCTTCAATGTACTCTTCAGCTAGCCATTTAATAATAGTGCAGCTTCTCAAACAGAAATTGAGTTGTCTACAAGGGCTCAGTGCTGGGGACTCAACTATTTATTATATACATAGACAATCTGGAGAAGGGGGCTGAGTGTAGGGTAACAAAGTTTGCTGATGACATGAAGATGAGTGGAAAAGCAAATTGTGTGGAGGATGCAGAAAGTCTGTAGAGATTTGGATAGGCTGAGTGGGTGGGTGAGGACCTGGCAGATGAAGTATAATAGAACACTACAACACAAACAGGCTCTTCAGCCCAAAGTTACACCGATCATATCATACCTACCAGACCATAGAACTATCTGTAACTCCCAATCCTATTAAATCCCATGTACTCATCCAGCAGTCTTTTAAAAGACCCCTGTGAGTTCACCTCTATCACCACTAACAACAGCTGATTCCATTCACTCAGCAACCCCTGAGTGAAAAACTTATCCTTAACATCTCCTCTGTACCTGCTCCCCAGCACCTTAAACCTGTGTCCTCTTGTCACGACCATTTCAGTCCTGGGAAATAGCCTCCGAGAATCCACCCTATCTATCCCTCTCAACGTTTTATAAACCTCTATCAAGTTGCCTCCAACCTTTGTCTCTCCAGGGAGAAGAGACCTAGCTCCCTCAACCTATCTTCATAAGGCATGCCTCCAGGCATACAAGGCACTGGTGAGGCCACAACTGGAGTACTGTGTGCAATTTTGGTTCCCTTATTTGCGAAAGGATATACTGGTCTTGGAGGGAGGACAGAGAAGGTTCACCAGGTTGATAGCAGAATGAGGGGACATTGAGTAGAGGGGGCCTGTACTCGGAGTTCAGAAGGCTGAAGGTGGGGGGAGCGGGGGGAGGGGGGGATCTTAGACAAATAATGAAGGGGCTAGATAGGGTAGAGGTAGAGACAGACTCTTTCTACTTAAAAAGGAAAGCAGAACTAGCGGGTGCAGTCACAAAATAAGAGTGGGGGAGGGAGGAGTATTTAGAACAGAGTTTGGGAAGAACTTCTCTCAAAGGGTAGTGAACCTCTGGAATTCTCTGCCTCTTGAAGTGGTGGAAGCCACCTCATTGAATATGTTTAAGTCACGGTTAAACAGATTTCTGATCAATAAGGGAATTAAGGGGAGTAGACAGTTAAGTAGAACTGATCCACTTCAGATCAGCCATGATCTTATTGAGCCTGCCCCACCATTCAAAGGGGCTAGATGTCTTATGTTCTTATATCAATGGGCACCTGTGAAGACCTAGCAAACTCAGTGCAATAATTGTTGTTATATGAGGGTATTTAGAGCTTATCCTACAGGTACTTCAGTCTGCCTTATTGTCTGACAAGGGGCATACATGTGAGGGGTCATGAGAGGGCTGCTCTTGGATTTTTCGAGAATAGCCTAGTCCTTTCACATCGTTTGTGTATGCTTGACCTGAGCTAGTTGATGGGCAACACGACAGCTCAGTGACTGTCACTGTGCAGATACACAGCTTTGTGCCTGTGTCTGTGGGAGTTTGCACATTCTCCCCATGCTTGCATGGGTTTTGTCAGGATGTTCCAGTTTCCTCCCACACCCCAAGATGTACTCTAGGCTGATTGGAAAACAAATTCTCCCTAATTTGATTCCAATGCATAGATCTATAGACATAGACAAGGATCATGGGTAGAAGTGGGAACATCAAGTTGGCAGTGCAGGCTCGTTGGGCCGAAGGGCCTGTTTCCTGAGCTGTTTTGTTCTATAAAGTTAAGGCAGAGTTCAGTCATAGATCTGCTGTTATCAAAGTCGAGGGCTAGACTCCAGTAGATTCAGAACGATTGTTTCTCATGACGGGAGAGTCCAGAACTAGGGATCATTGTTTGAGGATAAAGATTAAACTTTTTAGAACTGAGGAGAAATTTCTTTATCCAGAGGGTGGTGAATGCATGGAATTCACTACCACCAAATGTAGTTGAAGCCAAAAAGTTGTCTGATTTCACAAAGGAATTAGCTATAGCTTTTGGGGCTAAAGGGATCAAGGGATATTGGGGGAAGGTGGGATCAGGATATTGAATTTGATAGGGCTCAAAAGGGCCAAGTGGCCCACTCCTGTTTCTAGTTTCTATGATTAGTGGAACAAACTCTTAGTGGTGGTGATTGTGGGGAGGAGTAAGTTGGAAACTGACATTGCAAACATAGGAACGAGACCATTATAAACTTGCAGAATGAACAAATGGTTGGCAAATAAAGTTCAAACACAAGTAAGTATAAGAATAGGAAGGTTGCAAGTGTAGGTGGGATAGAGAAAAGGTAACTCAGTACAAATTACTGAGAGTTGCATCACATGTTAGTAAGATGATTTTAAAAAAAAAAAAATAAGCAAAAGAAGCACTTGGGTTTATTTCTAGAAAGGTAGAACTAAAAAGTAGATAAGTTATGCTAAGCTTGTATTGAACCATGGTTAATGATTATATCATCCTTAAGAGTATTCCAAAGATGTGTGGGTTAGGTGAATTGACCAAGCTAAATTGACCTTAGCATCAGGGGGATTAGATGAGTAAGTATGTGGGGTTATAGGGATAGGGCCTGGATGGGATTGTGGTCGGTGCAGACTTGATGTGCTGAATAGCTTCCTTCTGCACTGTACGGATTTTATATGACATGCAGTCCTGGTCATCATATTGCCAAAAGTATAGCAAGTACAGAAAAAATATACAAGGGTAACCAGCAAAGAATGAGCACACATGGGAAAATATTGACAAAAGAAAAAATTCAATATGTTTTAACTAAATGAAACAAGTCAATTCAACAAACTGTCATTCTTTGACAGGAATGAACAGAAAATGGTCAAATGATATCAAATTAGCAATAAAATGAAGAGTCCAGTTTTAAAGGAGGGATGGAGGAGCAGGGGGATCTGGGCACATGTGTGCAAGCTATTGAAAGTGACAGGGCAATTGAGAAAGTGGTTAATAAGGCGTATAAGATTCTGGACTTTGTAGATAGAGCCATAGACAGCAAAAGCAAGGAATTCATGGTGAGCCATTTTCAACATTGGATCAGCTTCAACTAAAATAATGTAATCAATTCTGGTCACCAGACTTTAGAAAAGATGAAGGCTTTAGAAAGGGATTCCTAGAATGATTTCAGTGATGGGCTTTATTTAAATGGCTACATTGGGGAAGCTGGCACTATTCTGCCATGAGAAGAGACGTTTTAACAGGAAATCTGGTTGTCATTGTCCCTTGTGATTATAAACATGCCCAAGTAGATAGGGGGAAACAACTGAGAGGGTGGAGATCAAGAGTGAGGGATTTAAGGTGAATGGCAAAAGGACCAAAGATGTCTTGAATAAACTATTTTGCAACGAGAGGTTATGACCTGGAATGCTGTTCCAGAGAGACAAATTTGTTGCTTTTAAAATTGGATAATTATCTAAGACAAAAAACATGCAGGATTTCAGGGAAATGAAATGGAAGAGTTAATCTTACAGAGAGCTGGCAAAGTGAGCTGAACAGCTCATTGCTGTAAACTATAATAATATAAAATGTAAATGGGCAGAATAATGACAGGTGAAATCTAATGCCGATAAAATGATTAGTCAAAAAAAGACAACATATAAATATCTGGTGTTGACTAGAATGAGGGGCCGTGGGACCAAATTAGTGAAAAGCAAGGTTAGGACTGAAGCTGAAGGACTGAACTTTTCTAGCCATTTATACCAATGGGATTCTCTGGCTAGATGTCAAATTCTCCATCTTCACCGGCAGCGGGTAAACAGCTGGAACAGTCCAGCCAAGGTCACTTAACAACAAATAGTGGGATTCCAGATAATGGTAGAGTTGAAAACCCAGAATCATTTACAATTCAGTTGGATAATGCAATTTACAAAAGATCATTCTACATAAGATTGAATCATATAACTTTCCTCATCTTTAATTATCCTCGAGGACAAACTTATGTAAACTGTCTTCAAATTTCAGATAGAAGCACAGAAGATCCTCAAGTTGTTCCTCAAGTCAAAATTGAGCAAATTTTGTATTCAATGATTTTTCAAAGATTTTGTAACTTTAGGGAATCAATGTTGGAAGACATTATGAAAATTTATAAGCCTATAAGGTATCTGGACAAATGGAATACATATAATCCTAAAGTAAATGTATGGCGATAGCAAAATATTAAAATAATGCAGGAACTGAGAATTAGAAATTGAGACTCATTCAAAAGAACCTTCTGAACCTAGAAAGTTGGGACAAGTAATTGTGGGAATAAGTGCTAAAGGAATTTTCATGAATCATAGAATGATTAGCCACTTTCTGTGGTATATTTGCCAGTTCCAATGCTTTAGAACAAAGAACAAAACAGCATGGGAAACAGGCCCTTCGACCCAACAAGCCTGCGCCGCCACCTCGATGTTCCCATTTCTACCCGTGATCCATGTTAAAAGACATTCAATCAATTGCGCTTTAACCATAGCCTAGTAAAATTTTCTTGCGTATTTATCCAATTCCCATGTAAAGATGTTATTGAATGTGCTTCCATCATCCTCATTCAAGCAGTTAATTCTGAATGACAACTTGTGCTTAAACAAAAATCTCACCTTGCCCTTGGTTCTTTTTGTCACTCACACTGAATGTGTCCTCTAGTTACTGACCCAGCACAATCCCAGTTTTGTTGATCTCTCCACGTAACTGAAGTCCCACATCCTTTGTGCTGTTCCAGTAAAACTCTTCTGCATCATCACCAAAGTGCTCCGAATTGGGCATAATTCTTCAACTGGAGCTTAATCTGTAATATATATATATAGCGTCAAAGAGGTTTACAGCATAGAAACACTTCCTTCAGCCCAACTTGTCCATGCTGCTCCTTTTTTTAAAATCCCAAAGCTAATCCCAATTGCCTGCATTTGGCCCATATTGCTCTATACCCATGTAACTAAATGCTTTTTAAAAGACAAAATTGGACCTACCTCTATTACTACCTCTGGCAATTTGTTCCAGACACAATATAAGGCGTGACATCCATTCACTAGAATTAAAATTAGACAGGTTTTGTAACAGGCAAATCCACTTTCAAGTCAACTGGAAATACTTCTTGAGAAGCTAACTAAATTTTCTGATGGTATTAAAGAAAAATCAAGCATTCTGTGTGAAACTGGCTATTGTGCTTGTACCAGCTCCACATCAAATCTTCCATTTTTTTTCAAATTTCCATTTTTCACCTTTTGTTTTCATATTTATTTAATTTTCAATGCCATAGTTAGTTACAAATTGGTTATCAATTGTAGTGATGTATTCCTTTTTCTAAATAACTGAAAAATATCATCCTTTTTAATACTTAAATTTGTTATTACTCTTTCTCGTTGATCAGAGAAACTGATCTATCCAACATTATTCTTTTTAAAATGGGTAATATTGTAAACGCCTCCCTAACCTTCACATCATTGACCTAACTTTTTGAGTTTCTCATGTTTACATTCTCTCCACCTTAATAGCCTAGCAAATCTAAATGTCACTTTTTTTGAAAGCTTCAATTTCCTGTTTTTAATTGGGTTCTGAAAACAGCACCAAGCACTCTGTACTCGGGTCATCTTATACCTCACTAGCTCTTTGTTTTTTTTTATTTGCCCTATATCTGAAACCCAGATTTGCAGTTGTCATTTTTATGGGCAATTTTGCTTCTAAAGATGCTTTTATATATATCCCAGATTTTGTTCCTCTATTCTTCTACAAACCTTCACACACTTTTCCTAGTTTGCTATTCTTCCTAATTGACAATTTTTTGACATGTTAATGGTGCCTCTAACCATGTCCATTTATCTATGTGGAAAATAGGACACTTAACAGATTCCCAGTGACATTTTACAAAACCTGAAGACTTCCATTTTACTCCTAATTTGCTCCCTATGCTTCAGGCAACTTCTATCCCATGATTGATGTTTCCTTAAAATCAATTATGCACTGCTGAAAAAAATAGATTTTTGTCAAAGGTATTCATCTGATACTCAGTTTGCAGAACACGAATGTCAGGTGAACCAACAAATTTATACTGTATGAGGAGAGTGCTGATTGGTTGACAAGTTGAGTGAGTGTAGATATGTTACCATGGAGAATGTACTAAGTGATAGTGACTGACAGTTAACTGCCAAGCATTGTTTGAAATTTAAACCAGCTTGCTTCTGGTCCAGGCATTTATTGTCCTGGGAAATTAATCATTAATTTTGTTTAACTGAAACAGGAGCAGTGTGTGGACATGTATTTTCTGTCTGCATAGAACAGGACTCTGTATTAATGCATGTAACTCGCAATGCACACAAAAACCTCACCTTGTGAATCTTAATTGATCATCTTAAATTGGTTGTCAGAATAATTCTTAACACACAGGATTATTTAGCAAATGTTGTCCAAATGCAGAATCACATCTAATAGAACACTAGAAAGGTTGTGGCATAGAGAAAGGCACACAGCCGATTTTTCTTTTTGACTGGGGCAAACACAGAGAACAAAAAGAAACAAGGCATTCATTTTAAATCCCACTTTTCAGCACTGGGTCCATAGCCTTGCTGGTTACAGTATTCCAGATGCTGACCAAAGTTTCTTCATGAGTTGAGCATTTCAGCCTGAACCAGCATTTCAGGTACTGAATTCTGACACACATCACCCTTTGGGTAGAGAAGCTTTTCCTCCTGTTCTCTCCAATCCTTCCACCAATCACTTTAAATTTTTGATCCCTCGGCTAAGGGAAGCATGTATTTCCTGTCTACCCTTTCTAGGCTCCTCAACTTCCTCTCTTCTAAGGAAAACAGTCGTAGCCTATCCAATTTTCCCCATTGTTGCCAGGGTTAGAAAATTGAAACATTCTTTAGGGAATGTATAAATCTCCTCTAAACTCTCCCCAGTGCAATTATATGCTGTGATGTGGTGATTAGAACTGTACACAAAACTCCAGCTGTGGCCTAACCAGCATTTTAAACAGTTCCATCATTACATCCCTGCTTTGTATTCTATATCTCATCTATTGAAGGCAAGTATTCCATATACCTTTTTTACCACTTGTCTAGCACCTTCAGTGATCTCTGGTCATGCATTCCAAGGTCTCTCACTTCCTCAACCCCTAGTTCTGACAAATGGTCATCCTGGCTCAAAATGTTGGAGTTATTCTCTCTCTACAGTTGCTGTCAGACCTGCCAAGATTTTCCAGCATTTTCTGTTTGCCTCCCTCTCAATATCCTTCTGTTCACTAAGTATCCCTTCCATTCTTTGGCTTCACAATTTTCTGGACTGAATTACTTTTTCATTTTTCAACCCACTCAACCAAACCATTGATATAATTCCAAAGACAATATTATTCTCTTCACTATCAACAACATGGCCACATTTTTGTATCATCTGCAGATGTTGGGCAGATTTGCAAACATGGGCTGTTTGCATACAGGCTGTGCTTTGCCCATTCCAAATGGTGACTGGGACATGCTGTTTGTTATGATCTACAGTCTTTGGGATGGATGGTCTGCATACCTGGCATCACACTGGCACTGAAATTCATTTACCACATTACTTATTTGTGTGATAGGCAGAATGTCTTTTTGTCTTGTATTAATGTCAATGTCAGCATAATGCTGGATATGTAGGTATACTCCTTGAAGACTGGTGCTATCGCAACATGTCCATTCTGCTGTTCACAATGGGCAAAATACAGACTGTACTCAACGAACCTGTACTTGCAAAACTCAAAACAGTGTCTAACATTAGATGCAATTCCGTTATTGGAGAACATTTGGTAAATAATGCTCTGTGTCCTAAGAATTACATTGACAACCAATTTAAGATGATCAGTCAGGCTTGTATTTGCATGTACTGGAAGATATATACACACTACAGAACCTTTTTCTTTACAGACAGAAAGAACATTACACTATTTGGAAGTGTTTCAGCTGGCAAGTGATTCATTTCTCAGGGCAATGGTCAGACCAGAATTAGAGTCAAACTGCCTGGTTTCAATTTCAAACAATGTTTGCCAGTTAACTGTCAGTCATCATCAACTGGTGCATTCTCCAGGACAATGCCTCTGTCTGCTCATGAAGTATAAATTTGTTATTTCTCTTGACAATGATGTTGTTGTGAACTGTCCTGATGAATGCTAATAGAAAACCCTAAACCAAAAAATCTTATTACAGCAACAGTCAGGTTTTGTGCTACAAAATGTCTATTAATCCGTTGGTTACTAATACAATGAAGCACTTTATAAAAGGTTTCTTAAAACTCAAAATATGTCATGAGTACTGCATTCCCTTTATTTGCATTTAGTAATTACCCTGTCAAATTCAGTTAAATTTAAATGTGGATGACTTTTCAAAATTTGAGTCGATTCTGCCAGTTAGTCCTTATTATCATAAACCTCTAACATTTATATCTTCTAGTGTGAGGCTGACTAATCCATTGCTGAGTTAGATGCAACATGCTTCTCTTTCCTGGGCTTTGAACAAAGATCAAAGAAAATTACAGCACAGGAACAGACCCTTCGGCCTTTCAAGCCTGCACTGACCATGCTATCTGACTTAACTAAAACCCCCTACCGTTCTGGGGACTATATCCCTCTATTCCCAATCTATTCATGTACTTGTCATGACATCCCTTAAAAGTCACTATTGAATCCACATCCAATATCTCCCATGGCAACAAGTTTCACGCAACTATCACTCTGTAAAAAATCTGCCTCGTACATCTCCTTTAAACCTTACCCCTCGCACCTTAAACTTATACCTCCTAGTAATTGATACTTCCATGGAAGCTTCTGACTATCAAATTTGTTGTGTCTCTCAAATCTTGTAGACTCCTATCACATCTCCCCTCAACCTCTATGGTTCCAGGAAGAACAAACCAAGTTTCTTCAACCTCTCCTCATAGCTAATGTCCTTCATACCAGGCAACATCCTGATAAATCTTTTCTGTACCCTCTCCAAAGCCTCCACATCCTTCTGGTAATGTGGCAACCAGAATTGAACACTATATTCCAAGTGTGGCCTAAGGTTCTATAAAGCTGCAACATAACATGTCAATTTTTAAACTCAATACCCCAGCTGATAAAGGCAAGCATGCCGTATGCCTTCTTGACTATCTTCTCCACCTGCATTGCCACTTGTGCACTCAGATCTCTTTGCCTATCAAAACTCTGAAGGGTCCTGCCATTTACTGTATATTTATATGTGCACATTTACGTACATATTTACTGCCATTTTTGGTGCAATAGTACATTCTAAGTAATGTTGTTAGTGCCTCTGCCACTGCATCACTAACTTCCCTAAATATATGTAGACCAGTGATGTCAAATACATGGCCCACTGTTCAGCTCTGGCCCACATTATCTCATTTTATTCATCCTCCAAATCTTGTTGTATGTTTTGTGTAATTCTTCTGTTTGATTCAGCTGTTTGGTTGTGGGAGCAGCTCATTCAATTATCAGTGGATTCAGAACAAGTATTTATCAATCCTCCGAATCTGGGAAATAGCAGAAGAAATGAGTGACCATCAGTGAAAACTTTATTTAGCAAGTGTTTAAAATTTCTTGTTGCCAACTTTAGTAATCAAGTGAAGTTTCAAATGGTAGACCTGATGCAAAGCCTTGCTTATCACAGCACTTACCAGAATGCTACATGTCAAGTTCAGAACAGCTAAATGATTGACTGATAAACTGTGCTCAGTAACTTCCTTAAAATTCAATTCAGCGCAACTATGATCTGACTATTAAAAATGTGTTGACTCTAGCCCTTATTATCATCATCCCAACAGCTTATCCATCTCCAACACAAGGCTAGCTGCTCTATGATTAGAGTATCTCTTTTTGTTGAGTTAGGTGCAGCATTCACTGCTTCCAGTGCTTTGATGCAATAGTAGTTTCCAAAAAATGTTATTAAATTATTAGCATCTTCTGGTACTTCATCATTAACTTACCTAAATATATGGTCCTCTGTTCAATGTCGACTCACATTATCCATCAAAGTTGTGTTTTCTGAGGACAAGGCTTCCAACTCTTTTCAGTTTAAATGATCAAAGATCAAGGCTTCCAAGCTTTTGCACAGGAAAATGTACCATAGTTACACGGAAACAAAATTGGCTTGATGATAGAAGACAGAGAATGGTTGTAGAGCATTGTTTTCAAACTGGAGGCCTGTGACTAGTGGTGTTTGGGATCGGTGCTGTAATTTACATAAATGATTTGGATGAAAATTTCGGAGGCATGGTTAGTAAATTTGCAGATGACACAAAGATTGGTGACATAGTGGACAGTGAAAAAGGTTATCTAGGATAACAACAGGATCTTATCCAATTGGGCCAGAGGACTGATGAGTGGCAGATGGAGGTTAATTTAGAGAAATGTGAGATGATACATTTTGGTAGATTGAACCAGGGCACTTACTGAAGCACTGAGGAGTGATAGAACAAAGAGATCTAGGAGTACAGGTTTATAGCTCCTTGAAAGTTGAGTCACAGGTAGACAGAGTCTTGAAGAAGGCATTCAGTATGCTTGGTTTCACTGATCAGAACAAAGAACAAAACAGCAAGAGGAATAGGCCCTTCGGCCCACGAGCCTGTGCCTCCACCTTGAAGTTCCAACTTCCACCCATGATCCCTGTCTATGTTTATAGACATCTGCATTAGTATAGAAATACATACAAATAGCATTGGAATAGTTTAGGTTAGAGGGTCATAAAATTGGTTCCATTGGTCAGCGCAACATCAAGGGCCAAAAGGCCTGTACTGCGCTGAAATGTTCTATGTTCTAGAAATCTGCAATGGAACCAAATTAGCGAGACAATTTAGAGAGAATTTGTTTTGCAGTCAGCCTAAGAGCACATCTTTGGGGTGTGGGAGGAAACTGGAGCACCTGGAGAAAACCCACTAAGCACAGGGAGAACATGCAAACTCCCACAGATACAGGCACAAATCTGTGTATCTGCACAGCACAGTGACAGACACTGAACTGTCGTGTTGCCCATCAACTTGGTCCAGTTCAAGCGTACACTAACGGGGTGAAGCACTAGGCTACTCTCAAAAAAATCCAAGAGTAGCCCTCTCACAACCCATCGCGTGTATGCTTCTTGTTGGACAACAAGGCGGACCGAAGTACCTGTAAGATAAAACAGAAATACATCAATATCATGCACAACTTATGCAATTCCCAGAGAATGCAAAGGCTTATGATCCCTATTTTAAAATCAGTCTTCGAAATCCCTCCATCCCAATTCTGTTCATGTGCCATATAAATATCTCTTAAATAAGTCCAGCGTGCCTGTCTCCACCACCTTACTTGGCAATGCGTTCCATACCCCCACCAACCTCTGTGAAAAAACTCCCTCTAGCATCCAAATTATATCTTTTATCCCCCTCACCTTAAGCCCGTGACCCCTCGTGATATTTGATTCCAACCCAGGAAAAAGTTTACCACTGTTTACTCTATCTATACCCTTCATAATCTTGTACACCTCTATTAGACTTCCTCTTAGTCTATGTCTTTCTAAAGAAAACTTCCCCAATTTGCCTAACCTCTCCTTGTAACCCAGACCTTCCATACAGGCAGCATCCTAGTAAACCTCCTCTGCACTCTCTCTCCAAGGTCTCCACATCCTTCCGGTAGTAAGGCGACCAGTACTGGACGCAGTATTCCAAATGAGATCTAACCAACGTTGTATACAACTGCAACATTAAAGGCCAGCTCTTGTACTCTATACCCCTTCCTATAAAGGCAAGCATACTATATGCTTTCTTCACAACCTTCTCCACCTGTTCTGGCCACCTTCAGAGCCTTGTGCACTTGCACCCCCAGGTCCCTCTGCATTTCTATACACTTAATAGGTCTACCCTTTATCATATATCTCCTTCTTAGATTGTTTCTCCCGAAATGCATCACCTCACATTTATCAGGATTGAATTCCATCTGCCATCTGTCTGCCCAAGCTACCAGCCTACGTCCTGCTGCATCACCCAACGATGCTCCTCACTTTCCACAAGTCCAGCCATCTTTGTATCATCTGCAAACTTGCTGATCACAACACCTATTCCCTCTTGCAAGTCATTTACATATGTTAGAAATAGAAGAGGTCCCAGTACTGAGCCCTGCGGCACACCACTAGCTAGAAAAACACCCTTCCACTATTACTCTCTGTCTCCTATTACCAAGCCAGTTACTTATCCATTTAGATACCTGTCCTTGTATCCCATTAGCCTTGACCTTCTCAACTAACCTCCCATGAGGGACTTGGTCAAACGCCTTACTGAAATCCATGCAGACAAAATCAACGGCTCACCCTTTGTTGACCGTTTCTGTCACCTCCTCAAAAAATTCGACCAGATTCCTAAGGCACAACCTGCCCTTAACAAAGCCATGCTACGTATCCCTAATCAGATCGCAACGCTCTAAGTGCCTATACATCCTATCTCTAAGAATCCCCTCCAACAGCTTCCCTACCACTGACGTCAAACTCACTGGCCTATAATTTCCAGGGTTATCCTTTCTACCCTTTTTAAACAACGGTACATTAGCTATTCTCCAGTCCTATAGGACCTCACCTGTGTCCAAAGAAGAGACAAAGATTTGCGTCAGAGGCCCAGCAATTTCACCTTGCACCCCCCCTAAGCAGCCTGGGATAAATGCCATCAGGCCCTGGAGATTTATCGGTTTTAATGCTACCTAGAAGCTCTAACACTTCCTCCCTCAGTATGGATATTTTCTTCCTAACCAAGTCCTCAATATCCCTAGTAATCAACAGCTCTCTAATCCTACCGTTCCCATCCTTCCTCTTAGCCGGCACATATCTTTCCTGCAACCTTTTCATTATTCCCTTAAAAGAATCCCACATGCCTAGCGTGGACTTACTCTTGAATTACCTTTCCCAATCAGTTTCCATAAGTTCCTGCCTAATCCGACCGTAGTTAGCCTTCCCCCAATTCAGCACCCTCCCCCTAGGGCAACAAGCATCCTTTTTCATTTGTATCCTAAAGTAGACAGAATTGTGGTCACTGTTAGCCACATGTTCCCCTACTACAACATCAACCACCTGACCTAGCTCATTACTGAGAACTAAATCCAATATAGCCCCCTCTCTAGTCAGACTAGCTACACACTGCTCCAATGATCCTTCCAGTACACATTTTACAAATTCCTCCCCATCCGAACCCCCAGCTCTAGGTACCTTCCAGTCCACCCCAGGGAGATTAAAATCTCCCACTATAACAACTCTATTCTTTCTGCACCTATCCAAAATGTATTTACATATGCCTTCTTTCACTGCCCGTGGGCTATTGGGTGGCCTATAATATACCCCTAGCATAGTAATTGCCCCCTTCCTATTCCTCAACTCCACCCATAGCAATTCAACTCCTAACTCCTCTATATTGTCCTCCCTCTGCACTGCTGTGATGTGCTGTCTAACTTATACCCAGGAATATTCAGCTGCCAATGCTTCCCTTTCTTTAACCATGTCTCCGTCACTGCAACCAATCTAAGCTCCTTGCAAACATTAAGGCCCTAAGTTCATCCGTTTTTCCTGTTATGCTCCTTGCATTGAAACAGACACACTTTAGACCTCCAAGGCAACTCGGAGCCTCTTCCCCCCGGTGTATTTCCTCTCGTCCAAACTTACTCTATCACTCTTCTCGCTCCCAATCTCACTACCTACCGAGCTATCAGTCCCATCCCTTCCCCCACTCCATATTAGTTTAAACACTGCCAAAACACTCCAGCTAACCTCCCAGCTAAGATATTCATGCCCTTCCCATTTAAATATTCTATTTAAACATAAAATACAGGAGTTGGGATGTCTTGCTGAAGCTGTACAAGACATTGTTAAGGCCACACTTGGAATACTGTGTACAGTTGTGGTCACCCTATTATAGAAAGAATATTATTAAACTAGAAAGAGTGCAGAAAAGATTTACTAGAATGCTACTGGGGACTTGATGGTTTGAGATATAAGATGAGACTGGATAGCCTGCTACATTTTTCTCTGGAGCATAGAGGCTGAGGGGTGATCTTAAAGAAGTTTATAAAATAATGAGGGCATAGTCAGCTAAATAGTCAATATATTTTCCCAATGGTAGAGGAGTCTAAAACTAGAGGGCATAGATTTAAAATGAGAGGGGAAGAGATAAAAGGGTCCAGAGGGGCACCCTTTTCACACAGAGTGGTGAGCATCTGGAACAAGTTGCCAGAGGTATTAGAGGTGGGTACAATTTTGTCATTTAAAAAGCATTTACAGAGTTACAAGGTATAGAGGGATATGGGCCAAAACAAGTAATTGGGACTAATGTGTAAAAAAAGGAACAGAAGACCAAAGGGCCTGTTTCAATGCTGTAAACCTCTGTGACTCTATTTTCATATGTGGCCCAATTACTGGTCATCGTCTGCAACAGTTTGATACTCCTAATATTCTAGCTTGGTATTTTATTTATTTTAATTCCCATCCCTGTTACTTTTTAAATATTTAAATGTATCTGGTTTTGACTTGTTGAATTTCTGCAATTTTCTTTCATTTTCCCCACAATACAGAGACAAAATATTTAAATTTCTCTGCCATCTTTTTACTGTTGATGAAAGATTACCATCTTTGTTCCTTCATGCTCTATCTCTTTGACTATTTGCTATGACTTCCACGTTTTTTTTCATACTGTTCATGTATCAACGTTTTCAATTTGCTTTTTCTTAAAAATGCTTTTGGTATTTCTTCTGATTTCATCTGTGTTACTCACTTCAATTGATTGTAGATTCCTAAGCTTTTCCCTTTCAATTCTTTTATTCCTGGTCTGAATTAATTTAGTCAGCACCTTAATTATCTCCTCCTTAAATTTCACTGCCTGCTTTGTTGTCAAGTTATTTTGGGTTGGTCTTCCATCCTTCTAGAAAGTTTTTCCTTATTTGATCAGTATTTGTTTTATTGTACAGTGGACCTAATTATGTTGTGGCCATGGCTCCTGAGTGTTTGCTACCTTTGTTCCACTTCTCTGCCCAATCATTCGAGCAATGCATCTTTTCTCATTGGATTTGAAACATATTGACTCAGAATGTGGTCTTTAATGCATGAAATGAATCTTTCACCATTTTGACAGCAACTACTGACATTATACATCTGTGTAGCCATGATATGTGGATGCCAGTGTTGGACTGAGGTGGGCACAGTAAGAAGTCTTACAACACCAGAGCAACTCAACTGATGAAAGAGCAGCACTCCAAAAGCTCATGATATCAAATAACCTGTTGGACTTTAACCTGGTGCTGTGAGACTTCTTACTGTACATCTATATAGTCTTCTATTATTACAATGATTACTTATATCATACAAATTTTTTCATTATGTGGCAACAACAAGAATGCATCTTTAACAAAATACCCAGCTGCACTTCAAGGACTGTTTTTAAACAAAATTTGATACATCACCACATAAGGATCACAGTCCATAGTAAAACAATGCTTACCACTTACCTCAAACATGATATCCCAGAAAAATGTAGCAACGTTGGTGATGGGGATTTTTCTACTGTGAAGTCACTTCAAATGGATCTCCAGGCATTCAGCAGCAGAGATGTCATTATGCAGAATGCAGCAACATTGAAGTATTCTCACAGATTGCAAACCAGGAAATTAAAAACCCTGAATACCTTCAATTTTTATATTTTACAGATGGCAGACAAATGAATGGGTCATAGACGTGGTTAAGATACTTTTACTATCAAATAATTTTTTTAAAATATGGAATTTTAAAAAAATCATAACAGAAGTATTTGACATTCAAGCAATATAAAGTTGTTCTTTCAGGGTCAGTGAGGCTATTTAGGAGTAATTATGAACTGTATGCTGTTAATTCACAAGGTAAAACTTCAAGCATTTTTACAGTAGGAGTTGTAGTGTAAAAGTGGATATTCTTGCCAGTTCGTTGATCAGCAATTAGTCTTGTGGATCCTATGAAAAAGTGTAGGATACCTGATAGCAACATTTGAATTTACAACTGTTTGAATGGATCCCGAACCATAGAATCCACAGGACAGAAGGAGGCCATTTGGCCCATCAAATCTGCATTGACCTCAATCCCATCGAAGTCCTATTCCCATAATCCACATATTTACCCTGCTAATCCCCTGACATTAGAGTCAATTTAGCATGCCAATCAATCTAACCTGTACATCTTTGGACTGTGGAAGGAAACCAATGCAGACACAGGGAGAATGTACAAATTCCACAGCAACAGAGACCTGAAGCTGGAATTGAACCAGGGTCATTGGCGCTGTGTGGAAGTAGTTCTAGCCACTGTGCCACGTTGCTATTAATTTCAGAGAAAAAAATGATGGTAACCGCAGTCAGTTTTGCCATCATTATTAATACAAAATTCAGAAGACCAAAGGTTGGTCAATGAAGTGATTTTAATGAGCAGCTTAAAGGAGGAAAGGGAGAGAAAAACTTCAGGAAGGAAATTCCAGAGATCAGAGTCATGACAGCTAAAGGCATAGCCAGCAGTGATGGAGTAATTATGTTTCAAGGTGCTCAAGAGAACAAAACCAGAAGGGTATTGATATCTTAGACTACAGTAGAAAAGTACAGAGCTAGGAGGTGAGTCTATGGAGGGATTAGAAAACAAGGCTGAGAATGTTAAAATTGAGATGTTGGACTCCGTCTTTAATAGGCATATCTGTCCATAATAGATATAGAGACAAGGTATTATTGATGAGATCTTTATTCAACCCAGATTCTGTAGTAGTGTCCTTATTTAGAAATGCTACCTTCTCTTTAAGCATCCAGCTGCTGGATTCACTGACTGAAGTCATTAAGTCAAAGTCTACAGTAAGGATGGCACTTGTGATCAGCTGCATTTCAGATGCTAGTGTTCTCATGCGAGTCAGGTTATTAGTTCAAATTCTATTCCAGGACTTGTGCACAAAAATAAAGGATGACACTTCAGTGAAGTTCTTGTTAAAGATTCCATCTTTTGGATGAGATGTTGGAACTGCAACTCTATTTGCCCTCTTATGAATGTCAAAGACCCCAGGGGGCTATTTTGAAGAGGGGCAGGGAATTATTCCCAGTATCCAGATCAACATTTATTCTTCAGTGTCTGGTCATTATCCTTTTGCTGTGTGTTTGCTGTATGAAAACCGGGTATGTTTTATACATTAAAACAGTAATTACACTTCAGATGGGTGACTGTAAAGTTTTTCGAAGGTCCCAAAGTCATGAAAGGCACAATAAAAATGCAAGATTTTCTCCTAATATGCAAGCTAAATTTCATTTATGGTTTTGGTATTTCAACACAGTGCCTTTATTGTTTGATTCCATTCTCTTCTATTTTCCTCATTCAATTATTCTGATAATTCAGAATGCTCCCCATCCCTACAAACTCCTATCCAAAGCTTTGATTTAATTATCTTGCAAATTGAAGTTAAAAGTTTAGTCACAAGTAAGGCTTACATTAAGACTGCAACAAAGTCACTATGAAATTCCTAGAGGTCACAGTCCAATATTTGTTTGGGTCAATGCACGTAAGCAGCAAGTTTTTCTGATTGTGGCAGGAAACCAGAGGAAACCCATGCAGACAAAGGGAGCACATGCAAACTCCATATAAAAGTGACCCAAACTGGGAATCAAACCTGGGTCTCTGGCACTGTGAAGTAGCAGTGCTAACCACTGTGCTGTTCCACTCATCACCCCATCATTGACAAACACCCCTTAAACTGTCTGGGCCTCAATCTGGAATTCCTTTCCTGAGCTTCTCTGGTACCTTACCTTTTCTCCTTTAAGATACTCCAGCCCACCTTCCAGCAAATCTACTTCACTAATCTGATGTTTATTATTCTTCCTGCTACGGCATTTTCTGGCTCACTGGCCATTTCTTTCTCAATACACTTCAGTGAAGCACTTCAGGATGTTTTTTCTTCATTAGTAGACATAATACAATGAAAATGCAAGTTTTTGTTGACACAAAGAATGGCAATGTAAATAAAACATAGCAAATTAATCATTGGCCACCAAATATTTGTTGGTCTTCTACAGCGCTTTTATAAGTGAATAATTAACTTCTTGCAAGGACTGATTTTTTTTCAATGTATGCACAGATCAAAATGGTATCTTCCTCGTCTGCACCAAATAAACCTTAAAAGTAAAATTCCACAATGCAATTACCAGGAATGTTACATATTTAGAACATAGAACAGTACTACAGCACAGTACAGGCCCTTTGGCCCTCAATGTTATGCCGAGCTATGTCCAAACCCAAGATCAAACTATCCCACTCCCTATCATTCTGGTGTGTTCCATGTGTCTATCCAATAACCACTTGAAAGTTCCTAAAGTATCTGACTCCACTATCACAGCAAGGCAGTGTATTCCACATCCCAACCACTCTGAGTGAAGAATCTATTTCGGACATCTCTCACCATGAACCTTATAGTAATGCACCCTAATAACAGATACACCCACCCCAGGAAATCTGAATATCCAATCTATACCCCTCATCATCTTATAAAACCTCTATTAAGTCGCCTCTCATCCTCCTCCACTCCAAAGAGAAAAGCCCCAGCTCCCTCAACCTTTCCTCATAAGACTTGCTCTCCAAACCAAGCAGCATTCTGGTAATTCTTTCCAATGCTTCCACATCCTTCTTGCAGTAACATTTATCTAATATTAAACTTGTGTGTGGTGCACGCTGATTCTAAAAAGCATGCTTTGCTATTTTCTATTACTGTAATGTTAACAACACCGTTCATAACAGAGAAAAATTCAATGCAAGTTCATAATTAAACTGAGGTTCAGATTGGTTCTGTTAAGTTACTCTGGTCACTAGATGTCATGATTGCACTCTCTCCAGGTTACTATGCAGTAAGTAACGCGACTCATTCACAATTTTGAATACCTCGCGCACAAATTTTCGCATATATCGTCGCGTATTGTGGCTCCAAATCTTCGCGTCTCCGCGATTTAAACAAACTAAAAACAAATTCGAGTTCTTGCAACAAGCCAGTTTGCGCTGCATGAAAAAGTCTGCTGAGTCTTTAAAGATCCGCTGGACAGACCAGATCCAGGTGTTTGCCCATAGCTGAATGCTAAGAAGAGTAAGGAGGTTACATAGTGGGATTGCAGGCGGTAAACGAATTCATTCCCATTCCCAAATTTGTTCACCGTCACGGGTCAATTCATCCAATGTTGAGATAACCCGCTCGAACAGTGAGATTGCTCTGTATTTACTCTAGAAATACCTGCTACAAATTGCCGCAGAGGAATAGTTAAACTACAAACTAGTTTTAAAAATTACTTATAAAGCTTACATGCCCAAACGCGAACTATGATGGCGGGTGAAATCCTTCATAAGCAGCCCCTCATTCATTATGAAACATACACTTCACCAGAAAATGCCATTCCCAATCACCTTTAGGCTGTAGCTCGTGCCCATTTTCATACTTGCCACTCTTCCTGACCAAACCTAAAGACGAGCATTTGTCCAACAGGTGACCGTGTTCATACTGTAGACAACACTGTTCCAACCTTACTTCTCTCCCCATCACTACATCCGTCTATTTCTTTACTCCCCCAAGTACTTAACGAGCTTCCCCTTAATTAAAGATTTTCTCCCGCATCGCTATCAGACTTACTGTAATTTAAGGACCTTAGCTTTGCACCCTTACCTTTAATTAAAATTCACGAGCATTTCGCGTACCATTAAATTGCAGATAAATTAGTGAGATGAGAACAGAAGTGGGAAGACATCATTGACGTAGGAGAAAGCTAACATGTAACGTAAGGGGCGCGCGGTGGAGATGGTACCTCTCACCAGGAGTTGTCTCTGGCCGGTTGGAGCAGTCGCCAAATTGCAACAAGGCGTGCTTACCGTAATGCTGGCCCTGGCTTGCATGACAAGTATGGAATTGCGATCCTTATGGGAGAATTAACATTCGCTATTTCAGTGTGGGGTTATGTTGCAACACAGACTGTGTTCACGTGGAACTTGTCTCTTATTGGCAAAATCACCCCTCAAAACTGGAGGGCAGATTAGATGAGCGGACTAAGTGTTTACAAGCAATTGCGTACGGATGGGCAAATTTGCTTCTAGCCTCGTGGCTTCTGCTGTACCGATTACCTCTGTATATTACATTTCATAAATCAATAAATTATATAAACATAAAAAAGACATAGACCATTTGGGTGTGTGGGCTTGTTTGCGCTAGGGCGTTCAAGTTTTGCACATTGCTTTCTGATATTGCAATTCAAATCACGTTCTCAAAACCCTTCGAAAAAGCAACGCTTTCCAATTAGCAAAAATAACATACAAGAATTGACCCCATGAAGCCTAGATCAGTATTTTGAAAGTCTCTATTTATGCCTCAATTGCCCAGACTAGCAAATTATCAACATTTGCTCCTCTTCAGCAAGCAAGTTTTTTCTAGTGCCAAAAGCGAAGAGCTGCAAGTGTGTGAAATATGGTGATTTGCTAAACTGTAATAAGGGGAACTCTGCAGACGAACAAGATGGTATGTACTTAAAGCAAAGGGCAATTGTAAACATCAACAGCTAATTAGATCAAAGCTAATTAGATCAGATACTAAAATTAAAGAGATTCAAATGAATTAAAAATTTAGTATACACAAAACTAAGCATGATGTGTATAAAAAATGCACAAGTTTCAGTAAAACGAGACAATAATTAATGTGAAATGTTCTGTCTAATACACTTCACAGTAGCCTAACCAAACAGAATCCACCAAGCCACTTGAGATATTAGAGCAGATAACCAAAAGGTCGAAAAGTTAGTTTTGAAGAACCATTTTAAAGGATGGAAGGGAGGCACATTGGTTTAGGTAGGAAACTCCAGAGCTTAGAACCTTGGAAGCTGAAGACACAGCCTCTAATGCTGGAACGATTAAAATTAGGGATGTTGAAGAACAGGTATCTGTGCTGTTGTAATTCAAGGTTGTAGGACTGGAGAAAATTAGAGACAGTGAGGAGACCTTGAAAATTAGAATTTTAAAATGGAGGCATTGCTTAATTAAATTGATGGGAGTTAAGGTGGATCAGCAAGAACAGGGGTGATGAGTAAATGTGATACGCCAGCCAAATGAAGGGCGTACAATAGAAATAACAAGAGGGTTTCAGCAACAGATGAACAATGCTTTGGAGGTAGAAATTGGTGATCTTAATACCAGTGCAGATATAGAGTCAGCTCATCCTGGTCAAATACAGTGCCAAATTTGTAAAACGTCCAGTTCAATCTCAGAGTTGCAACACGAAAGGATGGAGTCAATTGCTTAAATCTTCCTAATATTTCATCAAGGAGAATTTGTTTATCCAGTACTGAATGCCACAGAAACAATCTTGCCAATCGAGATAGTGCAAGGATATGGTGAGGTAGAGCTAGATTACATTTGCAAGCTAATACTGTTTTCCAATGGTGTCACTAAGGGCTAGTGTGTAGATTAAAAATATTGAAAATGCTAAGGTCCGTGGAGAATACAAGCAGGACGAGATACTCCTGAAGGCAATTCTTTGATTATAACAATTGCATACAGTTAGATGAAAGTGAACATTGGAAGAGGATGGGTGGTCAATAGGTCAAGAAAATCAATGAAAGATAGGTTTACTTTTGCTGTTGCAGCCACATAGAATGTTATTTCTGACTGAGATTTCAATACTGCAGCAGAAATCTGATAGATGGAGTTAACATGGAGTTCTGAAAAAATGGTCATGAATTCGGAAAGCAACAGCACATTCAAGGGCTACGAAAAAATTCAAGGCTAGATCAGCAGTGAACCATGGGGAAGTTAGGTCTGGTGGTTAGGGGCTTATTGAGGGCTGGGGTGATTTTAAGTTGATCGGTCAGTTAATAACTCAACCAATTGTCCACCACATCCATTCAAGTTTCGAATCCAGTAAGCATATGATAGAAATAAGGAGAAACAAAGGCTTTAATGGGTAGTGGAGCAAAGACAAAATGAGGGTGTGCTTTATCAAATCATTAGCTGCAGAAGTGAGATGTTGAAAGGAATAGCTGAGGCCCATGGCTTACAATTTCCACACAATGCAGAAACTCCAGGATGCCCTCCTATCAAGTAACTATATGTGTATGAAATGTTACAAGTTGAGTTAACCTGAGAATTTCCTGGAGCTTATGTTCTACTGCTAGATTGAGGAGAATAGCTAGTGGGTGGCTTTCCAGAAAGCAGAGCAAGAATCCTTAGTGGGACATTCCCATTGCAGTTTCAGTGCTGAATACTGGCAAAAATGACAACAGTCATATATGTTTACAGCCTTGAAACAGGCTCTTCGGCCCTTATCCATGCCACCCTTTTTTTTTAAACCCCTAAGCTAATCCCAATTACCTGCCTTTGACCCACAGGCCTGTATATACCAATCTTACCCATGTTACTGTCTAAATGTTTAAAAGACAAAATTGTATCCACCTCTAACCACCCCTGGCAGCTTGTTCCAGACACTAACCACCTTATGGAAAAAAATGCCCCTCTTTTGTATCTCTCCCCTCTCACCTTAAACCTATGCCTTTTAGTTTTATACTCCCCTAATTTTGAGAAAAGATATTGACTAGCTGATCTACATTATTTTATAGACTTCTTTAAGATCACACACAGCCTCCTACGCTCCAGAGAAAAAAGTCCCAGTCTATCCACCCACTCCTGATAACTCAAACCATCAAGTCCAGGTAACATTTTAGTAAATCTCTTTTGCACTCTTTCTAGTTTAATATTTTTGAGTCTTGTCCTGCTCTTTGCATTCCACGACGCTGGCAGAGACCACTTTCTTGACCATTGGACCTTCCATTGGTCCGATCCGCTCAATGTCTTCACATGCTGGGATACACATCTCCCTATCTCAATTAGGATTGAGACCCATCAACTACCCTCACCTGGTTTGGCCAGCTTGGCAAAGCCATTGCCCAGGATATGGCCACTATCACGTGAAAACAGCTACAGGGAGCCACAGGTGAGAGATGTGCCAGGTGGGGACAAAGGGTGAACAAACTGTCCTGAAAAGATCACGACATGATCTCCCACCCCCGGAGACACCCCTCCCTGACACCCCAGACACGCCCAGAAGATGTCCTGATCATCCACTGCATCAAGTCCCATCTCCAGCCAAATTGGCTGTTGCCTTGCCACTGGATCCAGATGGAAATTGAGAGAGAGAGTGAGGCTGACACTGCGCAATTCTCCCTCACTTTAATCCAAATCAAGCGCTGGTCTCAACACCATCATCATCATCCTGTTCAATCCTTGAAGTCCTGTGGCGATGGGCGAGCGAAAAAAGCAGCAGGTGTGGATACAGAGCTGTAGTCACGGACCTGCATACAATGGTTGTTTTCCATTGACCAAAGCAGCAGCGAAACGCAGTGTCTACCTGGGTGACTGAGCAGTCCTCTTCAGGAATGCACTGCTCACCTCTATAGAATGAGGAAGGGGCTAGAAAAGGTAACCTAAACATTGCCTGCTTCACTACACTGAAATAAAGATGCTGGCATTGGACTGGGGTAAACACAATAAGTCTCACAACACCAGGTTAGAGTCCAACCAGTTTATTTGATCGTAATCTTATAAGCTTTTGGAAACAGTGTCCCTTTGTCAAGTGTGTGGACTCTAACTTGGTGTTGTGCGATTTCTTCCTGTCACTACACTTTTGCCAGTTTACTGCAGCTGGCAGGGATTCCATCTTGCAGTCAAACAAACAAAACACAAACTGACACAGCTCACCACTGGTGTTTGGAACGTGTACATGCTTTTGGACAACCCTACAGCAGACAGACCAAAGAGAACAGCCTTAGTTGCAGAGAGCTTGCAAGATATAACATTGACATTGCAGCCCCGAGTGAAACTTGTCTTGCTAATGTCGGTCAGTTGATTGAAACTGGAGGTGGATACACTTTTTTCTGGAGCAGTCGCGGCAACGATGAGCGTCGTGATGCTGGAATTGGATTCACCATCAAGAATCATCTTGTTCGGAAACTTGCTAGTCTACCCAAGGGTATGAATGACCAGCTTATGACATTACAGCTTCCGCTACAGAAGTTAAGCCACCCTGATCAATGCCTATGCCCCAACAGTGAACAACCTGGATGAGATGAAAGACCAGTTTTACAAAGAACTAGCTGCCCTGCTGTCAGCAGCGAGCAGTACCGACAAGCTGATCTTGCTTGGCAATTTCAATACAAGATTATGGTGTGACTCTGCAATCTGGCAAGGAGTCACTGGGCAGCATGGACTGGACAAAGTTCTGCTTTTGGTTAGACTGCACTCCACTGTATGGGAACGTTGAGGAATCAACCCAGCAACAAAACCGAAGGTGCCGCGGTATTCACTACCTTCATGCATGTCTGTGAAACATGGACTGTCGAAGGCATGCATGACAGCTCAATCATTTCCACATGACTTGTCTTTGCAGAATATTACGCAGATGGCAAGTACCAGACACTGAAGTTTTCTCTACAGCAAGTCTTACCGTTAGTTCACACATTGCTGATGAATGCAGATCCAGTAGGCAAGTCATATCATCTATATGCCAGACAAATATACACCCAAGCAGCTCCTTTTTGGGGAACTCTCTGCTGGAAGACACTAGCATGGAGGGCAGAAGAAACGTTTCAACGACACACTCAAGGCCTCCCTGAAGTCACTTGACATAGATACAACCACCTGGGAAACACTAGTACAAAACCACCCTACCTGGCACTGCCTCATCCACAAGGGCTGTCAAGCTAATGAAGCAAGGTGTATTGCTGACGCACAATTTGAACACGAGCTGCACAAATCCAGAGCCACCACCGCAACAACTAATGCCTACATAAATCTTCCAATATGCACCAGGACATTCCATGCCTGAATTGGTCTGATCAGTCATCTTCGGACACATCGCATCCAGCCTCAAAATGACTAATGGTGTTGATGTCCTCGTTGATGATGGACGAACAAGTTTAATAATATCCTTTCTAAACAGGGTGACCAGAACTGTACACACTATTCCAAGTGTGGCTGTACCAAGGTTGTGTACAACTTCAACAAGACATCTCAACTCCTGTATTCAATATTCTGACCAATGAAATCAAACATGCTCAATGCCTTCTTCACCACTCTGTCTACTTGTGACTCCACTTTCAAGAAGCTATGAACCTGTACCCTTTCATCTTTGTTCTGCAACTCTCCCCAATGCCCTTCCATTAACTAAGTCCTGCTGTAGTTCACTCTACCAAAATGCATCACCCCCTTTTATCCAAATTAAATTCAATTTGCCATTCATCAGCTCACTGGCCCAATTGACTGAGATCCCAGAATTTCAAAACTAGGAAGGATGTAGAGGCTATTGAGAGAGTTCAGAGATTTACAAGGATGCTGCCTGGATTGGGAGGCAGGCCTTATGAAGATAGGTTGAGGGAGCTGGGACTCTTCTCACTGGAGAGATGTAGGTTGAGAGGCGACCTGATAGAGGTTTATAAAATGTTGAGAGAGATAGATAGGGTGGACTCTCAGAGACTATTTCACCGAGCTGAAATGGTCACTACGAGAGGACACAGATTTAAGGTGTAGGGAAGCAAATACAAAGGAGATGTCAGGGGTAGGTTTTTCACTCAGAGGGTGGTGAGTGAATGGAACCGACTGCTGTCGGAGGCTGTTGAGGCAAACTCACTGGGGTCTTTTAAGAGACTTCTGGATGAGTATATGGAAAAGAATAGGATAGGGGGTTATAGATAGGTCTCAGGATTGGTAGATGTAATCGGCGCAACTCGTGGGCCGAAGGGCCTGTTTGTGCTGTATTGTTCAATGTTCTATCCCGTTGCAATTGAAGATAACTTTCTTCGCTGTCCACTATGCCACCAATCATGGTGTTATCTGCAAACTTACTAACCATGCCTCCTATATTCTCATCCAAATCATTAATATAAATGACAAAAGTGGATCCAACACTGAGGCACACCACTGGTCACAGGTCTTTAGTTTGAAAAGCAACCCTCCACAACCACCCTCTGTCTTCTGTCATCAAGCCAGTTTTGTATCATTTAGCTACCTCACCTTGGATTCCGTGAGATTTAACCTTATGCAACAACTTACCATGCAGTACCCTGTCAAAGGTTTTGCTAAAGTCCATGTAGACAACATCAATTGCACTATCCTCATTTACCTTCTTGGTTACCCGTTCAAAAAACACGATCAAATTTGGGACATGATTTTCACAAAGCCACACTCACTATCCCTAATGAATCCTTGCCCCTCAAAAGCCTGTAGATCCTGTCTCTCAAAATACTTTCTAACAACTTACCCACCACAGATGTGAGGTTCACCAATCTGTAGTTCCCAGGCTTTTCCCTGCAGCCCTTTTTAAAGAAATGCATAACATTTGCCACTCTCTAAACTTCAGGTACCTCAGCTGTGACCATCGATGATTCAAGTATCTCTGCACGGGGACCTGTAATTTCCTCCCTAGCCTTCCACAATATCCTGGGATACAATGCATCATCTGCTGCCAAAGTAGGGTGTAGAAACTGATGGTGGGAGGGTAACAGCCAGAAATAGTGGTCCAGGCAGAAACTAATGATACAGAAAGAAGAAGAGTTGAGGTCTGAGCCAGAATTTCAAAACTTGGAAGGATATTAAAGAGCAAGGTGGTCATTTCTCATTAATCTCCAATGGCACATGGCAACAATAATAGTAATAGAAGAGTAAAGCAGTTAAAACATGTCCTGTATCCTATAACATTTCTCCAGCCATCAGATTCTACAGCCATTGGGATCAATTCAAACAGGACCTCAAAAAGTCCTTGCAGAAGATTAACTCAATTTAAAGCATGAAGACAGATTGAACCATCATGCAAAGGGACAGGGAGATAATAGATATTATGCACATAGACTGGCAAAATAGTGGCTGAAAAACCTTTGAACCTGAAAATTAAATTTGTACAAATGTGGAGCTTTTTACTGAACTGTCTGACATTCTTCAATCTGATTAGCTACTTCACTCAATGACTTCACTGATGTTGGGTTGTTGCATGCTGCAGATCCCGTTTTGATGGTGCCAGATTCAAGGCCATATTGAAACAGAGAAATATCAACATTCATGGGCAGCTTTTTAAACACTGAGATTTGTCTTTACAGCTGGCTGCAAAATATGAGCCAATATTTCAAAAGATAATGAGGGATGATGGAAGCTTGAGGTACACAATTAAAGTTTTATCACTATAAAAGAAATCCGATGGACACAGTCATCAACTTGAATAATTTTGTTTCCAGACAATGTAATTTGTAGATGGAGGTAAGACAGGCATGAATCAGAATTTCTATTCAACAAGATTACACCAAGTGAATCCAGAAACTATGAAATATAAATTAATCTCTGAAGTCACGAAAAAAAATCTGACCGTGAAGCATAGGCACCACATGGCTAATAATTGTACACAATTCAACTCCCTCAATCTTCCAGCCAGAGCCCAAGGCTGCAATCTGCAATATATAAAGTCGAAACAGTTTTTTTCCAGAACCTTAGCTGTGCTTCAAGACTAATTATTATAATAGATGATAAAATGCTAAAGTGGGCAGTTTTGCACTAGTTAAAATTTACAATAGATACACAAAGAGGGTTGACCAGAGATTTATATAAAGAATAAAGGTGATAGAAAAAAATATTGATGGTCACATTAGGAGGTGGACATCAGTTTACACAATTCTTTCTTTCAACTATTCTATCATGCCTTGTAGCGTATCTGCAACTTTATCTTGACTGTTTATAAAAAACATTATTTACTTTCACCACATCTTTGCCCTCAGCAATTAATTTAATTTTTCACTTGGAAATCCTATACCTTTCATCTTCAAGTGGTCTTGCCCACTTCTTTTTGTACTTAACAAGGAAACTTTCAATTCAATTACAATTTCCATGTTCATAATTATAGCATTAATTTAAAATCAAATGCCTCACTAAGTTTTTAGAAGAAAAATTTCGTCTGATTCACTTTTGGCTCCTATATTTTAACTTGTGTCCTGATTGTAAATGTCAAAAAATAAACTACAGCAATCTAAAGTAAAATAAACTGCACCAGCAACAAAAGTTTCAAACATGGTTTTATCGCTCAGAGCTTTTATTAGGTTGGGGTTAAAACGAAATTAAACTAAAATATTCACCATATTGGCTCAGGTTAAGAATAGAATTGCTGAATGGGATGTTATATTAGAAGTGAAAATCTACAAAACTACTAGCTCTGGTGACCATAGGCAAGAAGGGAGGTTTACCAAATAAATGTATATGTGTGACATACTGGAGGCTGTGCATTTTTAAATATTAAATAAATACCTTCAAAGATAAATACACAGTTTCAGGACAATGAATAAAAACAATTTTTGCTTATGAACAGTTTTCTTGGAAAATCATCCAAAGATTCAGGTGGATAACTTAAAACTAAGACTGTCCAAGTTCGATCAATACAAAATTAATAGGATAGTCATAAAAAAAGTTATGCACAGGATTTGGATTTCTACAAAGTTTCCCCCTTCTTCCTGGGGTTCTCCATAAACTAACTGAAAGCAAAACAAGGGGAACCCCATTTTCAATACTGCAAAACACTGTCCATTTATAAAGCCCACAGAGCTCAAACAAATATGCATTGTTACTGAGAGTTTATTAATCTTCCCCTATGAAGAAAGGCTTCAAGTGCAGAAACCACATCTAGGCTCTATTACATATACAAATACATACATAAATATATTACATACAACAGCAAATCAAAGCAGGCAACTGTCACATTTAAGGTACGTTAAGATTTCTCCCCCCCCACCCCCCCAACATAGACATTTGGCCAACCAGTTTTCTTCTTCCTTTTACAAAAAGTAGGCAACAGCATTCAGTTTAATTCCCCCAGTATGGAGAGCTGCCATAGTTGGGTTTGTTAACCTGAGACTTCTGTGGTATGCTGCTCTGCTGATTGCGCTGTCCAGAACCGCCCTGCAAGACAAAATGAACCAGTTAAAAAAAATGCTCATATTAAAATATGCAGTCAGTGTTCAACTTCTTCAGCCAAGAATAATTTTCACTGTCATTTTCCCTCACTCAAAGAGGATTACATTCTGAGATGATCATTCCACAGCCAGTCATCCAAATAGCTTAACCAAGTAGGCATTTATCAGGCAACACAAGCCCAGGAAACAGGATTCATCAATCCATTTAAGTAAAGAAAACAATTACATCCAACTCTATTCTCTCTTGGCATCCATAATTTACAGATATGCCCAAGAATCTCAGTTAAGTTTCACCCTCCCAGCATAGAGTCAACCAAAACAAACTTCAGAGTTCCAAATGCTATTACAACTGCATTCAACAATGAATTCAACATAAACCAGGAACATGACCCCTATATTGCAAGCCTGAGGCCAAAGGCCGAACATAAGATGGCCATGCATGCCAAATAGGGAATTAATAAATAAGGCAGAATTTATGAATGATGCAAAGGATTTGCAATAATTAGCAGATTGACAATGCACAATACATTGGTAATATTGAGGTTTTTCTAGCAATTCATTTATCTATAAAGAAATTAAAAATCAAAACCCAAGTGATACCAAGATTTTAAAATGCCCTTGCTGACAAAATGTGCAACCAGTAGGTTTTCTAAAGACTACTTTATTAATAAACAGATGTCTCTGTTCAGTTTAATTTTCCATTCTGTAATATTTAGAATCAGTGAGCAAAAAAATGGAGTTTAATTCATTGCAAAGTTAGTTTTTCAATGCAAGATGCAAGACGAAGCTCTCTGAACTGAGAGAAACAGCCCACTTCAATCCAGATCTTCCTGTTTTTAATGTTTCTTGTTCTCTTGCCATTTTCAATATGACAACTGCGGTTTAGGTACTGGCAGTAGCAACTCTCATATGCAAGAAGAATGGCTGCTTTTTAAAAAACATCACCAAAGAACATAAAAACAGGAAGTAGGCTATCTAGTCCTGAGCTTGTTCCGCTATTCAATGGAATTCTTGGCTGATCTATGAACTAGAGAAAGGTCATGTGGTGGGTTTTGTCCATTTAGATTTTAAGAAAGTATTTGATAAAGTGTCACATAAAAGGCTGATTTTCCATAGAGGCTTACTGAATAAGAGAATATGGGATTTTAAAAAATAGCTTAAGGGCAAAGATGGTTGATTTCCAAGCTGGAGAATGGTAGAAAGTGATGTTCCCAAAGATCAGTGTTAGGACCACTACTTGGATAATGAAGTAGAGTAAAATTTCAAAATGTTCACAATACCAAACCTGTAGATGTAGCAAAGAGTGATGATATTATCAATTGCAAAAGGGCAGACAGGCTGGCACAGGGGCATCCAGATTGGAGTTCACAGAAGCCAGGCGTTTATGGGAGCCTCCCAAAGGACCCATGGAAAGACAGACATCTGTAGAATTTGAAAAGTGTTGCAGAGCTGCTTGTCTAGAAGCTGGCTTCTGAGAAGCTTCTGAACGAGTATGGACAGGGGGAATGGGAAGAGAAAGTCTCAATAGAACCTGGATTGCTGGGTTCAGAGCGGGCCTTCCAGCAGGAATAGACATGAAGGGTAGGGATGTAAGTCTACAGATATGCTGGACTCCCTCATTATTAAGTGGATATTTGGACTTTTCTACTCAGTTGTTAATCCTTCACATTCAGATGTGGCAGGACTGCAGAACTTTGATCTAAACCACAGACTGTGGGATCACTTAGCTGTCTATTGCATGCTGCTTCCAGTGTTTGACATGCAAAAAGTTTGTGTTGCAGCTTCACCAGGTTGACACCTCATTTCTAGGTACACCTGCTGCCCCAGGAATGCTCTCCTGCACTCCTGCACTGTCTGAACCAGAGTTGACATCCCTTGGCTTGACTGTAATTGGGTTATGCCAGGCCACAAAGTTATAATGATGGTTTTGGACTTTATGTCCTTAAAATATACTAAAAATGATGCCCATTCTTCAAAATATTTTTCACCTTTTTCTTGTAAGTGTTCTTTGCATTTACCTGATTATCCTGTTGCAGGTGATGATGCAGCATTTGGGAGTGAGGCTGCTGGTGAGTTGACACAATGTGTAAAAAAGGTGGAGCATACCCTGCAGCTGCACCAGGGTTTAAGGTACCTGTTCCTCCAAGTGCTGAAGGCAGATTGAATGGAGGTGGTGTACCAGCATGAAATCCCTGCTTATCAAAAGACTGCAAAAAAAGAGAAAATTTTAATTAAAACTGAAGGTTTCTGCCAGTTCAGAGCATCAGTAACATGAAATGTTAATTTTGAATATGGCAAACTTTCACATCATACATCCAATGAAACAAATGTGCAAAGTGTTTTGCAGAGTTTTGATTAAGACTGAAACGAATCATGACAATGACAGTGATTATTTCTACATTGCTGCTCAAGATGCTCCTCAGGCCAACTGCTTTTTCCTCTCATCTTTCAGCAAAACACAAAACTCAATAAATATATACAATTACTAGTCAGTCAATTCCAGAGTGCACAAAGAATACTTGCAAAACTACACAGAGCAAATTACCATTTCATTTCTCAGGTGACTTCTTATTGCAGGTGCTTGGGGTAGGATTGAAATGCAAATTATTGACTGATAAATCCAAAGAGTCTGGCACAATTGAGACCTGTCTACAGAATCTCAAGATAACGGCCACAATTCTCCCATCCCCACCTGCCACTTTTCAGGCAGGTCCGGCTGGAGACACGTGTCAGCAGCCTTGAATGGGGATTTGTGCATATGCGGGGAGGGGGGGTTTGCAGGCAACAGGGGTTATGCCCCATAGGGGCAAACTGCCCATGCCCATGAGCACCTTACCCATCAGGCATTGGGCAGTACCAAGCAGGCAGAGTGGGATGTCCCACTGCCACTCTGCACTGGGATCAGTTTGGGATGAATCTGGAATGGAGGGCAGTGATTGGGGCGGAAAGTCTGCCGGGGGTGATCTGCCATCTGCCTTCAGGAGGGCTCTCACCCAGGGGGAAGAGATCACCACTGCTGGGGGTGGGGAAGTGAGGGCTGCCCAGGAATTGTTGTGGGGCTAGAAGGGCAGCATTGCAGGGATCCCAGGCTGGCCAGCAAACAGGAATTTGAAAGGTTGGAGCCACTGCACATGCACAGAACTCCAGAACACTCAAACTCCTGTGCTAATAAGCATAACTCCACCACCCCCCATCCCCTAACCACCTCTGGTTTTTAATGAGATTCATACTGGGAATTCTGCAGTGATGATGTAGAGATGCCGGTGTTGGACTGGGGTAGTAAGAACTCAGTAAGAATTTAGCAACACCAATTTTAAATCCAACCAATTTATTACTATCAAATAAATCGGTTGGATCTAAAATTGGTGTTGCTAAATTCTTACTGAATTCTGCAGTGCACAGAGTGTGGAAATTCAGGTGAGAAGCTGAACTGTTGTGATCTGTAACAGTTTCATCATCAATTCAGCACTTTTGGGAGAATCATCCCCAACGTCTCAATTGTGCAATTTTTGTGTATGAAAAGCAGATCTGATCCCATCAAAATGAAATGACATTCTATGTCCCTGCTCTCCTGTAGCCTTTGTCATTGCATGGTCAACAATCTTCCAACACCACTCCAGCTGAGGCACTTGTTTGCTCCGTTTATCTAACCAGTTATAATCAGAATCAACCCCAATGGCTTCTCTATCCATTCCCACACTATTACTTGTGGTGGTTCTCATGAATCCTCAGTCTCCTTCTATTACTTATTGATATACTGTCATTAGCGACAGCACATTACTATACATGTTCTACTTTGTCATAACCTCTCTCAACCTCTTCTATGCCTCTAAATTGTCAGACTGCATGGATAAACAGAAATTTTTCCGAGTGGTGGAAAGACCAAAGGTATTATATTCTGCACCCACCATAAACTATTCCCTAATCCCGTTACCTCTGCTCGGCAATTGCAAAGTTAAATCAAATTGTTCGCAATCACGATGTCATGTCTGATTCTAAGATGAGCTTCCAACACATTCACAGCCAAGATCATCCATTTCCACTTTTATAACATGGCTGGTTTTTGACCCCACTTGCTGCTGAAACCTTCAACTTAACATAGTTTTCGACACTCCAGTGTATAACTTGCTGGTCAGCCATGTTTTACACTCCCTAAACTTGTAGTCCCAAAATTCTGCTGCATATACTCTAAAGTGAAGCTAGAACTGTTGACGCATCTTTTGTGCTTTTTGTCTCCCAGTTCAAAACAAAAGCATTTCCAACCTGCTGACCTGCAGCATTACTGGTTAGACCAGGAAGATAATATGTGAAACCCAGTTCAGTTATCCTAGTTTGATATTCTAATCGGCTCAGTCTTTATTTGTTTATATGTAATTGCCTTTTATTCTGTTATGAGTTTTATTTTGTATCTCAAATATATAATTATAGTAAGTGATAAAAACTCAACAAAATTTGAAATACTATTGCCTCAAGTTTACACAAACCATAAATTTAGGGGAGGCAGAAATTCTCCTTTCCCCTCTGCACCAAATTCTCATTCTCACCAAATTCTAGACTTCCTTCCTACTCAGTTCATATTACAATCTGTGGTCAGCTATAATCCTAGACTTGTGAGATATGCATACCCAAGTTGTAAAGTAAGATCACATTCCACATAAACAACCTTCGCCAATGGCACAGATCTCTTCATAATGAGCTAGTCAATTTTTCATGATAACCAACCATTCACTTCAATATAAAACACATCAGAGTGCAAAATTGACTCCAATTCACCATTATTTAACTCACATTGTTGGTGAAGACCAATTTCATCCCCACTTTTTTCTTGAAAAAAATGAGCTGCGAATACCAATGAAGAGCTCAGCAAGAAATTGGGGAATTTTGGCACCACTAGCTTAAAGTAAATCAGAAATCATTCACCTGAGTCTTGTATACTGAGCCAGTCATGTCAGGAACGATGTTAGAGTTCACCGAAATACCTGCAAGATAAAATAGTTGTCACTGTGATAACTGAAGAATGCACTATTCACAGCAATCCTACAAATATAGCAACACAGACACAAATTAATGGAATACAGTTTATCTCCCTATAGTTAAGTCAATTGTTGATAAAATACTGCCACTTCAATAAGATGGCTCTCTTCTCCCTAGACCATAGATAAGCAGTTGGTTTTTAGAGCACTTTGCAAGTTTTAATTATATCCCTACATTATATAGGAGTTTTCAATCTTGGTACAGAAGTGCAGATTAAATGATACTTAAGACAATTTGGACTTAGAATACAAATCAAGAGTTCCAATTTCAGTTAATCTCCTTACTAAACTTACTAAAAGTTTAACCACTTTTCCAGTTGGTCAGTTCCTTTGGAGAAGATGAATAGAATCTCATTACAGCTGAGAAGTTATTTATTTCCCCTTGCATCCCTAATGAAGCAGTCAGCTCTAAACACCATGATCTATTTATCGTCATTGTAGGGGGCTATCAGGCCCAACACAGCTTTTCCTGACGCAACAAGCCATCAATGCTGCAAAAAAAACTTAAGTCTCACAATGTTCATGTCAATTTCAATTATTTCAAACAATTATGTCATTTCCAAATTGCCACAGTCCAACAAATCACCTGCATACCTTCAGGAGCCTTGATTCATTCTTTATTTCCTTGGTCAATAGGTGCAGAAGTCAGCTAAACACCTCCTCCTTCCTGTCACTTCCGTCTGCGTTTGGCTACCAGGACAAACAATGAGACAAACTATGCTATTTCTGGTCTATGCAGCACTATGCCACAACACAGTGCACTGTGCATTGGGATACAACAATCTACATCAATAGTAAGCTTTCCATTTGTCTACACAATGGAATGAATTTTCTGACAAAACTATCAGCAAACAGCACATCAATCAATTGCTGTACATCACTTCTGGCTTGGAGTGCAGTTCACAATCTAAATGAACAATTCTCTAATTTGCAATTCTGTAACTACTCCCAACTGATGTACAGCATACCAAATAACATGGCATGCAGTAGTTAGAAGACTCACTATACTAAATGGCACTGATGCACAAGCCTTACCTTTCCCTGGTCCAGCTGCAGCTGATTTGGTTTGTGCTTGAGTAGACCCACTATAGGCACCTTTGCTGTAATCTCCAGCTCCACCCCCTTGGTTTAAATCCTCATAACCTGTCAATCAAGAACAAAGTTAGACTATAGAATCTCTTCCTTTCACTGTGCCCATCTACAATTTTCTATCCTCCATTCCTGAAGGTGGCGCTGCAGGTACACATCCATGGGAACTAGCTATCCTCCAAGTACCACAGGAGCATCTTCATATCAGTCTGCTGAGGCTTGCTATGTAGGCTGTTTAAATGCCTATGGCCAAAAAATCAAAAGTAAGTCTGTTTCAAAGTATATGCATGTTTAGGACCACAGAACATCCAATGAAACTCTCTTTACAGGTATACCTTAAAGCTTTTTGACAAGTATTGTGAAACTGGAAGATTTTAAAATTGAAAGCTTCAGCAAAACAACTTGATTTCCTGAAGATACGTTATAAATACTAATTCCAATTTGCACAGCTGACAAGTGTAGACTAGATTATCAACATTTTGCCAAAGTTATCAACGAACTGAAACTGGGGGGCAGGGGGTCAAACTTCCTTCTGCTCAAAATTTCAAATTTTAGAATTTCAAACAAATGCTACCTGTCCACAGAGAGAGGTTTAAACACTGCTCAGAATCTAAGCTCTTACCCAATAATCCATTAGTCCGACAACATGCTGTCAATTTTCAATTAGCAAACTACATTCCGGTCTGTAAACTATCAACTGGGAGATTGAATTAAATAAACAACGTTGTCAGAATTAAATCAAGAGAATTATATCAGAGATGTCGACCATTTGATCCATCATTTCTATGCTAATATCTCTTTTTGCTGCTGTAGTTAGGCCTGGGGCTAGCTGGGAAGAGAACCGGGGAGTATAAAAAGAAAGTAGACAGCAGGCAGAGTGAGAGAGTAGGGAATCAGAGTGAGAGATATAAGGGCTTTGGCTCGCGGGGCTTAGGGGAGAGCAGGCTTAGGCACCGTGTGCTACTGGTTTTCCATTGGAATTCACACCTCCAAAGGTGCTCATGACAATGGCAGGGATTAAAGGAAGACGCCTCACCTGTGTACGGTGTCATATGTGGGAGTTCCTGGAGGCAAGACCTCTGCTGAAGTCCACGTATGCGTCAAGTGTTTGGCGCTGCAGCGTCTGAGGGCTCGGGTCAAGCAACTAGAGCGGCAATTGGAAGATGCAATTTTAGTCAGGGAGAGCGAAGCAATCGTGTAAGGGAGGCAGAATAAGGTGGCGGACCCAGAGCCGGTGGGGGGGGGACCTGACCCTTACAGGTGGATCACTGTCAGGAAGGGGAAAAAGGAGGGGAGACAGTCCAAAGACTTCCCCAGTGGCAGCCCCCCAAAATATCGAAGGCGGAGGGTTAAAGGCAAGGCACGAGGACCAGAATACCTCAAAGGGGAGGAAAGGGGCTAGAAGGGAGATAGTGGTGGGGGATGGGAGTGTTAAAGGAATAGATAGGCACTTCTGTGGTCCAAGGCGGGACTCCAGGATGGTAGTTTGCCTTTCTGGAGCAGGGGTGCGAGATGTGTCTGACAGGGTAGAGGGCATTTTGAAGGGTGAGGGGACCCAGGCGGATGTGATGATTCATGTATGAGAGAAGGATGTAGGAAGGAAGAGCAGGGAAGATACACGAAGGCAGTTCAGGGAGTTGGGGGTAGGCTGAAGAGCAGGGCCTCCAGGGTGGCGATCTCAGGGCTGCTTCCAGGGCCAGGTAATAGCGGAGCCAGGAGAAATGAGATCCTACAGCTGAATGCGTGGCTGAAGGACTGGTGTAGGGCAGAGGGTTTCATATTTGTGGATAACTGGGAAGTCTTTGTGAAAGAAGGGCACTTGTATAGAAGGGACGGGGAACACTTAAATGGGAAGGGCGTGAATATCTTAGCTGGGAGGTTAGCTGGAGTGTTTCGGCAGGATTTAAACTAATATCGAGGCGGGGAGGGGCTAATACTGATAGCACGATCAAGAGCGAGATGGGAGAGAAAGTAAGCTTGGATGACAAGAAATACACCAGGGAGAAGGAGGTTCCGAGTGGGCTTGGAGGTCTGGAGTGTGTCTGGTTCAATGCGAGGAGCGCAACGGGAAAAATGGATGAACTTAGGGCCTTAATGTTTGCGAGGAACTTGGATGTGGTTGCGGTGACGGAGACGTGATTAAAGGAAGGGGAGCAGTGGCAACTGAACATTCCTGGGTATAAGTGTTTCAGGCGTGACAGAGGAGGATCCAGAAGAGGTGGGGGAGTGGCATTGTTAGTTAAGGAGAGCATCACGGCGGTGCAGAGGGAGGACAATACAGAGGAGTTAGGAGTGGAGTTGCTATGGGTGGAGTTGAGGAATAGAAAGGGGGCGATTACTATGCTAGGGGTGTATTATAGGCCACCCAACAGCCTGTGGGTAGTTGAAGAAGGCATATGTAAAGACATTTTGGATAGGTGCAGAAAGAACAGAGTCATTATAGTGGGAGATTTTAATCTCCCTAGGGTGCATTGGAAAGTACCCTAGAGCTGGGGGTTTGGACGGGCAGGAATTTGTAAAATGTGCACTGGAAGGATCGTTGGAGCAGTATGTGGCTAGCCCGACTAGAGAAGGGGCTATATTGGATTTAGTTTTGAGTAATGAGCCAAGGCAGGTGGTTGATGTTGTAGTAGGGGAACATGTGGCTAACAGTGACCACAATTCTATCTACTTTAGGATACAGATGGAAAAGGATGCTTGTTGCCTTAGGGGCAGGGTCTTGAATTCGGGGAAGACTAACTACGGTCGGATTAGGCAGGAACTTACGGAAACTGATTGGGAACAGTTGTTCGAGGGCAAGTCCACGCTAGGCATGTGGGACTCTTTCAAGGGAATACTGAAAATGTTGCAAGATAAATAAGTGCCAGCCAAGAGGAAAGACGGGAAAGGTAGGATTAGAGAGCCGTGGATTACTAGGGATATTGAGGACTTGGTTAGGAAGAAAAGAGAGGCGTATGATAGGTCAAAGCAGCTGGGAATGGAGACAGCGTTGGAGGAATATAAACAGAGTAGGAGGGAGCTCAAACGGGGAGTTAGAAGGGCAAAAAGGGAGCATGAAATGACATTGGCAGATAGGATTAAGGAAAGCCCAAAGGCTTTTTACTCTTATGTTAGGAAAAGGGTGGTTAGAGGAAAAATCGGACCTCTTAGGGACAGAGAAAGGGAACTGTGCTTAGAGCCTGAGGGAATGGCAGAGATCCTGAATGAATACTTTGCATCAGTATTCACAAAGAAGGGGGGCTTGTTGACAGCTCCTGTCTGAGGGAGCTGTGGACCAGTTGAAGGAAATATTCATACTGAGGGAGGAAGTGTTAGAGCTTCTAGATAGCATTAAAACTGATAAATCTCCGGGGCCTGATGGCATTTATCCCAGGCTGCATAGGGAGGTGCGAGGTGAAATTGCTGGGCCTCTGACACAAATCTTTGTCTCTTCTTTGGACACAGGTGAGGTCCCAGAGGACTGGAGAATAGCTAATGTTGTACCGTTGTTTAAAAAGGGTAGTTGGGAGAACCCTGGAAATTATAGGCCAGTGGTAGGAAAGCTGTTGGAGGGGATTCTTAGAAATAGGATGTATAGGCACTTAGAGCTGATCTGATTAGGGATATGTAGCATGGATTTGTTAAGGGGAGGTTGTGCCTTACGAATCTGGTAGAATTTTTTGAGGAGGTGACAAAAACGGTGGACAAAGGACGAGCCGTTGATGTCGTCTATGTGGATTTTAGTAAGGCGTTTGACCAAGTCCCTCATGGGAGGTTAGTTGAGAAGATCAAGGCTAATGGGATACAAGGACAGGGAGCTAGATGGATAAGTAACTGGCTTGGTAATAGGAGACAGAGAGTAATAGTGGAAGGGTGTATTTCTAGCTGGAGGTCGGTCACTAGTCGTGTGCCGCAGGGCTCAGTATTGGGACCTCTTCTATTTGTAATATATATAAATGACTTGGAAGGAGTAAGTGGAGTGATCAGCAAGTTTGCAGACGATACAAAGATGCCTGGACTTGCGGATAGTGAGGAGCATTGTCAGGTGATGCAGCAGGACATAGATAGGCTGGTAGCTTGGGCAGACAGATGGCAGATGGAATTCAATCCTGATAAATGTGAGGTGATGCATTTCGGGAGAAAGAATGTAGGGGGGAGGTATATGATAAAGGATAGACCTATTAAGAGTATAGAAACGCAGAGGGACCTGGGGGTGCAGGTGAACAAGTCTCTGAAGGTGGCAGAGCAAGTGGAGAAGGTTGTGAAGAAAGCATATAGTATGTTAGCCTTTATAGGAAGGGGTGTAGAGTACAAGAGCTGGCCTTTAATGTTGCAGTTGTATAAAACGTTGGTTAGATCTCATTTGGAATACTGCGTCCAGTTCTGGTCGCCCTATTACTGGAAGGACGTGGAGACTCTGGAGAGAGTGCAGAGGAGGTTTACCAGGATATGCCTGATATGGGAGGTCTGAGTTACGAGGAGAGGTTAGGCAAATCGGGACTGTTTTCCTTAGAAAGGCGTAGACTTAGAGGAGATCTAATAGAGGTGTACAAGATTATGAGGGGTACAGATACAGTAAACAGGGTTAAGCTTTTTCCCAGGATGGATTCTAATAGCACGAGGGGTCACGGGCTTAGGGTGAGGGGAGTAAGGTATAATTTGGATGCTAGAGGGAGTTTTTTCACACAGAGGGTGGGGGGGGGTATGGAATACGCTGCCAAGTGGTGGAGGCAGGTACTCTGGAGTTATTTAAGAATACTTAGATGGGCACATGAACAGAATGGGAATGGAGGGGTATAGATAACTGATTTAAAACGGGGATCATGAGCCTTGGGAGTCCATGGGAAATGTGTAAATAGATGATGATATAGATGTACTTTTTTTTTTATCCTACAGGTGCTTTGGTCCACCTTGTTGTCTAACGAGGGGCATACACACGATGGGTCGTGAGAGGGCTGCTTTTGGATTTTTTTTTGAGCGCATCCTAGTGCTTCACGTTGTTAGTGTACGCCTGACCTGGACCATTTGATGGGCAACACGACAGCTCAGTGACTATCGCTATGCTGTGCAGATACATGATTTGGGCCTGTGTCTGTGGGAGTTTGCGCATTCTCCCCGTGCTTGCGTGGGTTTTCTCTGGGTGCTCCGGTTTCCTCCCACATCCCAAAGATGTGCTCTTAGGCTAACTGGCAAAACACATTCTCCCTAACTTGTCTCAAATTTGGTTTTTTAATCCATAGATCTATAAACATGGATAGGGATCATGGGTAGAGGAGGGAACATCAGGGTGGCAGCATGGACTCGTTGGGCCAAAGGGCCTTTTTCCTGTGCTGTTTTGTTCTTTGCAGAGCATTTCAAGTTCAGTTTCGGTTTCAGAAGTAGAGAGAAATAGCAGTTCCCATCCACACACCCCTTCCCCCTCTATGGATTCTGAAAACCGGAAACCACCAGAGATCAAGTTTATCTGTCTGAAGGTGTTTTGAGGAAATATCCTTTTCTGCAAACTTCTGGTTTGGATTTCTGTCCATATATATTACAAAGCTGAAAATCCAGCATCACGGGAGCATACTCATTTGAAGTGTGTATATCCATGGGGAGGTGTTTAAATTGGAACCACAGAAACAGTTAGCTATTAGGAGTTATGTCAAAACTTGTAAAAGTTTTGCTAATTCTTTGTTATATTTTAACAAATAAACTTGTGTTAAACTTTTTTTTAAATAAACTTTGACAAAAGCTTCCCAATAGGTCACTTGCACCATACCTGGAGTGAAACACCTTACGTTCACCAAAGCTAAAATCAAATGTAAACTTTGGAGTCTAGGCTAACTTCAAAAAAATACTTGGGCTTTGGCTTGGGTTTTAACAAAATGAAGTGAGAGATTTTGGCGTACAAGTACACAGGTCCTTAAAGGCAGCAGCTCAATTAGATAAGATTGTATAAAAGGCATATTGAATGCTCAACTTCATTGGCAGAGGAAGAGAATATAAAAAGATATAATGTTGCAATTGGATAACACGTTGAGGAGGCCAAAACTAAAGTATTGCGTGCAGCTCTGGTCACATTATAGGAAGGGCACAATTGCTTTTGAGAGTTTACAGAGGAGGTTTACAAGAATGTTGCCAGGATTTGAAAAGTGCAGCTTTGAGAGAGACTGGATAGGTTAGAGTTATTTTCCTTGGAACAAAGGTGGCTAAGGGGTGACTTGATTGAAGTATACAAAATTGAGGGAAAGAGATAGAATGGACAGGATAAATTGGCTTCCCTTGGTACAAAATTCTAAAACCAGGGGATTTAGATTCAAAATAAGGGGTAGTCGGTGTGGAGGGGACATGAGGAAGAACTTTATTTTATGCATAGGGTAGTGAGTACCTGGAACTCCACTACCAAGCTGGTAGTGGAGATAGAGACTCTAAACTCAAAGAGCACCTGTGTCTGCACTTCAAATACTGTAAACTACAGGGAAATGGGCCAAGTGCAGGAAGGTGGGATTAGATAGGGCACCTGGGTGTTCTTGGGCTGGCATGGCCAAGATAGGCTCAATGGCGTCCTTTAATGCTGTAATTTTTCTACAGTTCTATGGGAAAATCGCAATAAAAAAAGCTGTTGCAATAACCAAAAAATGAAAACTTGCTTCTTATCTCCAACGCTATATAACTCTTCACAATCTTTTTTCTCGCATCTAAAAATATTTTCTGTACTCAGTTAATTCTGGCCTCTTAAGCATTTGTTCCACCGCTGGCAGCCTTGCCTTCATCTGCTTAGGCCCCAAGCAAATTTCTTCCCTGAACTTCAGATAGGCTTCTATATTACTATACATGAGTTTTTCATTTATGTTTTTCCCTCCTGTTGACATTGATGCTTGTTAGGATATACAGGTACTAGTGGCCATGCTTCCTGAATGAACCTACACAATGAATGAGAAAAGGTACATTGAGGACATCACTACCACAACAGAGTATGCTCCTAAAGGATATCCATACCTTTTAGAAGAATTGCAGGCATTCTCTACTGGACAAAACATTAAATCAATCACCTGCATGTCCTCAGCTAGATGTAAAAATATGAAACTTTAAGGAGCAGAGATTTTCCTGATGTCTGATTCAACATTTAACCTACATCACATAGATCGTTTTTGCTCTTTACAATTCCCCTAGTGACATCTGTTTCTCTAATTGCATCATTCTCTCATTTTGACTTTGCATTATTGTTTTTTCATCTCACCTGCCTTCCATCTCTGCACAGACGTTCCTGTTGTTCTCCTCACCACTATCACCTTCCAAACACTTTCTTTGCCTCAGTACTTGCTTAAATTTTTTATATGGCTAAGTTTTTTTCTAGTTCTGATCAAAAGCCATTATCGTGAAACATTAACTCTTAGAATCTACCAAGATCAATAGAGAAACAAAGTATTTCTACTATTTTTGCTTCTGTCAGAGATGACCTAGTTACTAATTCCATTGCCATTGGTGGAACCAGATAGTAACCAGGAGTAGGAACATGGTCTCAATACATCTAATCTAGAAAAGTGGGGGAGAGGTAGGGTAGTGAGGAAGATTAGCCGCAATGCTCCAGACATGACAAAATTAACAAATTCATACTTTTACATCAACATGTTAAATATGAAGTACATACTTGTCCCATATCCATGCTGTCCATAGCCACCTGCCTGTTGAAAAGCTGCTGAGGCCGTATTCATATTCACTCCATGTTTAGCAGATGCTGGAGGTAACTATAAAAGAGTAGCTAAAATGTTAATCAGCTCAAGTTATAAAAGCAAAATGAATGTCTTGTCAGCAATAATAAAAACAGGGAACGCTAGAAAAACTCAGCAGATCTGACAGCACATGGAGGAAGAACTAACACTAACTCTTTCTCTGTCCCGAGTTATAGAATCATACAAATCCTACAGTGCAGAAGGAGACCATTTGGCCCATCGAGTTTGCACCAACTACGCAGACCCTACCCCCATATCCACCTGCTAATCCCTCAAACCCAGGCATCTCAAGACTCTAAGGGGCAATTTTTAGCACAACCAATCAACCTAACCCCCACATCTTTGGACTATGAGGGGGAACCGGAACACTTGGAGGAAACCCACACAGACATAAGGAGAATGTGCAAACTCCACACAGTGACACAGGGGGGACAAAGAGGGGGGGGGGAACAAAGAGAGATAAAGAGAGGGATAAGGAGAGATAAAGAGAGGGATAAGGAGAGATAAAGAGAGGGATAAGGAGAGATAAAGAGAGGGATAAGGAGAGATAAAGAGAGGGATAAGGAGAGATAAAGAGAGGGATAAGGAGAGATAAAGAGAGGGATAAGGAGAGATAAAGAGAGGGATAAGGAGAGATAAAGAGAGGGAAAGGAGAGATAAAGAGAGGGATAAGGAGAGATAAAGAGAGGGATAAGGAGAGATAAAGAGAGGGATAAGGAGAGATAAAGAGAGGGATAAGGAGAGATAAAGAGAGGGATAAGGAGAGATAAAGAGAGGGATAAGGAGAGATAAAGAGAGGGATAAGGAGAGATAAAGAGAGGGATAAGGAGAGATAAAGAGAGGGAGTTAAAGAGAGGGAGAGAGAGAGAGAGAGAGAGATAAAGAGAGGGAGCGCGAGAGATAAAGAGAGGGAGCGCGAGAGAGATAAAGGGGGGGGGGGTGGGGGAGAGAGAGAGAGAGAAGGGTAGAGAGATGGAGAGAAAGAGAAAAAGGGTGAATAGAGCCAGCCAATGTTGGGTCTGGATGACCCTTTGTCATGGAAAGTTAACAAATCTCAAGAGCTGACTTTTTAACCCAGGATATCAAAAGGAAGGTGAGGAAATGGTAAGTTCTTTAATTGTCTTCACTTCATAATCTTCTCTGGATTGAGAAACAACCTACATTGATTAGAAAATTGCCAATACAGCTTCATTAGCTCAGAAGGTTGCTGAGAGAAAAATTACAAATCATAAATTTCAATCTCATGTCCTTTGGGAATTTACTACAATCTTTTATTTGTGACAGCGTGACTGAATACTTGATAAAATATCATTTCAGCAAACCAATGGGGATTTGGAAAGATGAGTCATAACTATTATAGCAATCCAAGGTGCCCAAGGTAGTGTCACCTTCCAAACTCAAAGAGACTTGGGTTCTTTTTCTACAGATTTCAGAATGTAATCTTGACTGACATTTCATTCATGTGCTTACTATGCTAAGGGAGTTTTTTTTGCACAAGACATTAAATAGAGACACACATAGGGGGACAGGTGATCGTAGTATCCCAAGTTTCATATTAAATTTGGAAACGGAACACCCAGAATAAAAATAATTAATTGCAAGTAGGCCAAGAGATGAGAACAGATCTGACCCAGATAAACTGGAATTGGACAAAACTGTAACAGGATTATGGGTTGCCTTTAAGAGGAGGTAAGTTAAATTGCTAAGAACCAAGAGGACAAGATAGGGCGAACAAACCTAAAGCTTCCTGAATATTGGGGGGGGGGCGAAAGGGTGGGGGCGGGCAAGATGAAGCTGAAAAAAGGGGTGCATGCAACAGACTTGAGAGGATAACATGACTTAAGTTGGTAGCAATTAAAAGTTGATAAAGATGAGATATATCTAAGGAGGAAGGAACGACGGAAATTGCAGAGACACTGGCCTTTTTCAATTGTTCTTCGATACAAGGGCAGTGCCAGAGGACTGGAGATTTGCAAATGTCATACACTTTTCAAAAGATTCAAGAATAAACCATACAATTATAGGACAATCGGTTTAAATCTGATAGTTAAAAAGCTTTAGTAACTACAGCCATTTGAGATCATTTGAATTCATTCAGAGCCAGCAATTAACTTGAGTTTTTTTTGACATGGTTGCAAGGTGACAAGGTATGTGAACTTCCAAAAGGGACTGACTAGTAGTTATATAATAGGCTTGTCAGCAAATTTACAGCTCATGGAATAAGAGGGACAGCAGCAGCATGGATATGAAATTAGCTGAGCCACAGGAAAATAAATGCTTATAAACTTATTTTTCCACACAGGAGGAAGATTTATAATGGGGTCACCTGGGGGTGGTGTTAGAATCACAGAACCCCAACTGCGCAAAAGGAGGGCATTTAGCCCATCGAGCTTGCACTGACAACAGTCCCACTAGGCTCTATTCCCATAACCCCAAGTATTTACCCTGCTAATCCCCCTGATACTAACAGATCAATCATATAACCTACATACTTGAACTGTAAGAGGAAACTGGAGCACCAAAGGAAACCCATGCAGACATGGGGAGAATGTGCAAATTCCACATAGTAACACGAGGCCAGAATCAATCCAGATGCCTGGTGCAGTGAGGCAGCTGTGCTAACCACTGCCACTGGTTAGGACCTCTGCAGGCTGTGGAGAGAACTTTTAAATTTGCAGTAACAAAACTTGAGAGTATTGAACTATGTGGATAAGTAGTACAAGGTTGCAATCGGTATGGGAAATTTGGATTTCCACAAGGCACTTAAGGTGCCAGATAAAAGATTACTACTCAAATTAACAACTCATAGTTTTGGTGTGGTATTTTAGCATGGATGGAGCACTGGCTAACTAACAGGAAACAGGACAAATGGGTCATTTTCAAGATGACAGCTAATTGCTTGCCACAGAAAATAAAACTGTTTAAGATCTATATTAAAGTCTTGGAGGAAGAAACAGATAGTTTTGTAGCCAAATGTGTGATGATATGAAGATAAGTGGAAAAGCAAGCTGTGAGAAGAGGTCTGCAAAGGGGTTTAGGTAGATGGAGGACAATGCAGGAAAATGGGAGATAGTCCACTTTGGCAAGAATATAAAAGCAGATCATATAAATAAATATACTGTACGATGCTGCACAGAGCATCTGGGTGACCTTGGACAGTAATCTCAAAAATGAAAACATGGAAGTACAGTCAGCAAGCAGGAAGGCAAATAGCATGTTGGCTTTATTGTTAAGGGATGCAGTAGAAAAGTCTTGCTACAACTACTGTTGAGAGACTGCACTGTGTACAGTTTTGGTCATCTTACTTGGATTGGAAGCAATTCACAGAACGTTCTCTTGGTCAATTCCTGGGATGAAGGAATCATCTTTTACAGTAAGGTTAAGCCTATATTCACTGAGTTTAGAAGCTAGGAATGATCTTATTGAAATCCATCAGTATGCTTCACAGGGTAGATGCTGGGAGGATGTTTCCTCTTTTGGGTGAATCTTGGACAGTTTAAAAATAAAGAACCTCCATTTTAAGACAGGGGAGGGGTAGCTGTTGGTAGTGGTGGTGCAGATCAGCACCACCTTACCGAATGGTGAAACAGGCTTGGGAGGGAAAATGGCCTACTCTCACTCCTGTTTCTTATATCCAACTTCAGAAAGGGCATGCAGACTGTTCAAACAAAAACAAATGGCAGATGAAATTTAATGTGAAAAGTGATTCACTTTGATTAAGAATGAAGGGGAAGCAATACAAAATGAAGTGTACAATTCTAAAAGGCTTGCAGGAGCTGGGGATTCTTTGGAAGTTTTCTTCCAAATGCCCACCATTTCCTTCAACTCTAATCATTGCACCTTGGCTTCCTCCTGGAATATAGAACATTACTGAGTTTTCTGTTGTAACTGATTCTTCAGAATGTCATACAATTTATTTTGCTCAACTTATCAAAAACCTTGACTGGAGAGATTGTTGTAGCATATAAAAAGGTCCTTTAGAGGATTTCCTCCTATTTGCAAATTACAATTACTGCTCAAGTTTTTTGCAATTTAATAGTTTTCATTTTTTTTTAAATTGTTCCTCATTCTGTAGTGTTGATAATTTACAGCCAAATGATACTGCAGAAAAATACAAGTTTATATTTTGATGATGAACAAGTGAGGTTACATCTTTTAAAATAAACCTTAAAGATGCCACTGCATTACTTCAAGTTTAGAAAATTTTCTTGGTGCCATGACTAAAACTTCAAGAAACAAAAATTGGAGTTCATTTTGTTTTTAAACACATTAGCTATAGTAGTCTATTTCAAATGAAATGCTTCATAATTTCCCCAGTATGCATTAAACCAGTTTGATAATTTTAAAGTACAGATCACAAATACTGGTATATCAAGTAATGGTACAAATTACTTACAAACATGGCAGGTCCATATTGGAATGTGCTAGGTACTCCAGGCATACCAGCATAGTATGGCAATCCTGTGTAACTGTAGCCTGGTGGCAAAGCTGGGTTTAAGAAGGCCTGTTGAGTGGTGTGATGAGTCTGATTTTGTTGAGGTTGGGCTAGAGTGGTTGCTGGTGCAGGTGAAGCAGAGTCACCCCTGCCAAACTTCGCTAGATCGCCTGAAATATGGGATTATTTAATAAGATTTAGTACAACATTTTCTGTTGTTAGACTGCCATTAATTGGTTATCACCATTACATCAGAAATAGTGTAATTTGCCCAACGCTGAAGAATAACTGACTACAAGAGTTGAAGTACAAATTTAAAACCTTAAGACTACACAAGTTAAATGTAAAATACATTTGATTTTCCAATTGAAAAGTTTAAAATATGTTGAATAAAGATCAGATCAGCTTTTTTGGGGATGGTATATAATGCTCACTTTTCTTCGGAGGATTGAAGTGGTGTAGAGGATGAATGATTGACAAGAACATATTGTACCACATGGCATTTTCTCAACAGCAAAATTTTGTTTTAAGCATTTTGAATCAGATTTACAAGAACCTAAATACACACCTGAGTAGGGGTTGCTTGCAAGACTTCCATCTCTGCCTGCAAGTGCTGCAGCAGGAGCAGGAAATGCCATTCCATAGTAATCCTGAAAGATGGGCAACAAAAGAGAAAAAGATGGAAGAGAGGCAATGTTAGAAGGGAAGAGAGGGAGGACAAGGAATACAGACTTTTTAACCATTTAGTCATCAAATTTTGGTCTAAAATATAAATCACATAACAACAAAGCTAAGAGCACAACACCACAAATCAATATCAAAATCCAATAATTTTAAGTGACAGGTATCAAAGGCCCAATGCTAAAAATTTTAATTATGAAACACTCAGCAACTAAAAACGTTCTGCAGTGCTTTTCAAAAATTAAACTAAATACGACAAGTGATTCAATCATCTTACTCAAGAACACATTTTACTGCAACTGAAAGAAGCAACAGTGCTGCAGGAGTTAAGTTTCATATCAAAGCTTCAGCAGTCACATCACTTCTTCAAAAGGCAGCAGTTCACTAGTTACATACTGGCTTAGAACAGCAAGCAAGTTTTCTGAAGCTTATTATGACCTCATGGTAAAGTGCTAACCAATGCATAAAAAGAACACAGGAAGCAAGAAAAACTAAGGTTTCATGATTCAAAACAATGGCCAAACAGGCCACCACATCCAAATTCACAAAATATTTTTGGCAGTATACCCACAAAAATGGAAGTAAATTCTCACAACACCGGGTTAAAATCCAACAGGTGTATTTGGTAGCACAAGCTTTTGGAGCACTGCTCCTCCATCAGATGAGTGATGCAAGAATGGAGGCAGCTATGTTTAATGAAAGATGTGGGTCAATATTAAAAAAGATATCGAAAGTGTCCAAGCAACTTTCTGTACCTCAGATCACGCATGTTAAGATATCCTGTGAATTTTGCAAAATCCAGAGTTTGTTTCAACAACTCAAGTGTCATTGTATTGTGTATTTTTAGCGAGGGCAGAGAATTTATCTTAAATTCAAATGTCAAAATGGGACATTTTTATTAAGCTGCCGTGGATTTTTATATGCACAAATAACTTACTGGCTTTTAGGCTAGATTTTGAGCTGACGAGTTATCAGCTTCACACACCTATCCTTTCCAGTGTGTGCTTCAAGCGACCCTTAAATCCACCTGGCCTGAACCTCCCAACACAAAAACCAGCAAGTTTGAAAATCCAGCACAGACTTGGACCAAGGTTGTTGGTTTTGAGATACTAGACCAATGTAAACTATGGCAAAACCAGCTTTAAACAGTTTGCAAAACAAATACGAACCATAGGTAGCCTGGACTGAAGTACCTGAAGGTCGTCATATCCGTAGATCTATTGTATGAAAGAGTGAGGGGGGGAAAAAAAAAAAATCAAAATCCCAAGTAAATGTAATTTGAATAAAGCACACTAATTTTAACATACAAAGCACATTTGAGGCCAAATCAACGCAATTTCTCTGTCTGATCTGCAAACAACAAATATTAATACTGGTTTGCACCAATAAATAAGTTAGTCTTACTGGGTATGCAGGCAGCAGTCCCCCTGGTCCAACAATGTACTGATTGTGTAAAATAGGAGGCACACCTGGAGGAAGATTTGGCGGAGCCTTCCCTGGAATAAGAAAGTAGTTGCATTAAAAATATGTCTGACTTGGAGAATAGGCAATGGTTCATGAAATGTGTCCATCTACTATTTCAACTTAATTAGTATGTTTCAAATGTTTGACTCCATTACTTTAATCTGGTAAAGTTAATCACCCTTCAAACAAATTTCTTCCAGCCCCAGCGCCACACAGACTGTGCACACATACCTTACGGTAAAGATCTTCAACATGCAACACAGAAGTGTTGAAGAGAAACAGAAGAGAGAACAGAGACTGGCAAGATGCTCATGTGCAAAAAAGTGAGGAACAGGAAACCAATCAAGATCAATCAGAATAGAAACACACAAACTAGGCCCCTCCCCACTGACATTTAAAACAAGTGTATCCCAAAGCCCAGAAGGATAATTTGGAACACTGGTTCTGAGTAACATACATTTTCAATCTGTCATACTGAGAGATAGAGTATGCAAACCAGGGAGGAATAGTCCAGCCATTTTGTGATCAATTAATAAAGAATTCAGGAAATGTAGGTAGCTAGGAACAAAGGGGCAACTTCATGCAATACTATGTGTAGCCATCAGTATCGTTAAGTATAGCGTCATAGCACGTTACAGTCCTCTATCCATGCTAATACACTACCCTTAACACGATGCACCTTTATCTTGTGTAGCAGCCTTTGACTCAGCACACTGTCAAATGCCTTCTGGAAATCCAGATACACCACAATCACAGACTCCCCATTGTTCACTGCACATGTAATGTTCTCAAAGAATTCAATATTAATCGATCACAAAATTGGACTGTTCCTCTTGGGTTTGCATATCTTCTCAGTATAGCACATTGAAAACACACCACTAAGAATCTATGTTCTAAGTTATCCTTTTGGGTTTTGGAATAGTCTTGCATTTATTAGCAAGTTCTTAAAATAATAGAGTAATAGACAAGCAGGTTTAGTACAGGATAGCATGGAATCAGCACTTGTTTAGATCAGTTTAATTAACAGAGGAGTATGTTAGGTCAAAGCAGCTGGGAACGGAGAGAGCATTGGAGGAATATAGAGACAGTAGGAGGGAGCTCAAACGGGGAGTTAAAAGGGGGCATGAAATGGTTTTGGCAGATAGGATTAAGGAAAATCCGATTTTCCTTAATCGGATTAGGATTTTTACTCCTACGTTAGGAATAAAAGGGTAGTTAGAGGAAAAATCGGACTGATTAGGAACAAAGGAAGAAAACTATGCTTAAGAGACCGAGGGAATGTTGGAATCCTGAATGAATATTTTGTGTCAGTATTCATGAAGGAGAGGGGCTTGTTGACCGGTCCTGTCTCTGAGGGAGCTGTAGACCAGTTAAGGGAAATATCCATACTGAGGGAGGAAGTGTTAGAGCTTCTAGGAAGCATTAAAACCAATAAATCTCCGGGGCCTGATGGCATTTATCCCAGGCTGCTTAAGTAGGCACAAAGTGAAATTGCTGGGCCTCCGATGCAAATCTTTTGTCTCTTCTTTGGACACAGGTGAGGTCCCAGAGGACTGGAGAATTGCTAACATTGTACCGTTGTTTAAAAAGTCGTAGGGATAACCCTGGCAATTATAGGCCGGTGAGTTTGATATCAGTGGTAGGGAAGCTGTTGGGAGGGGATTCTTAGAGATAGGATGTATAGGCATTTATAGTGTTGCGATCTGTTTAGGGATATGCAGCAAGGCTTTGTTAAGGGGAGGTCGTGCCTTACGAATCTGGTAGAATTTCTTGAGGAGGTGACGAAAACGGTCGACGAAGGGAGAGCCGTTGATGTCGTCTATATGGATTTCAGTAAGGCGTTTGACAAACTCCCTCATGGCAGGTTAGTTGAGAAGGTCAAGGCTCATGGGATACAAGGACAGGTAGCTAGATGGAGAAGTAACTGGCTTGGTAATAGGAGACAGAGAGTAATAGTGGAAGGCTGTTTTTCTAGCTGGAGGTCGGTCACTAGTGATGTGCCACAGGGCTCGGTACTGGGACCTCTTCTATTTGTAATATATATACATATAAATGACTTGGAAGAGGGAATAGGTGGAGTGATCAGCAAGTTTGCAGACGATACAAAGATGCCTGGACTTGCGGATAATGAGGAGCATTGTCAGGCGATGCAGCAGGACATAGTAGCTTGGGCAGATAGAATTCAATCCTGATAAATGAGAGGTAATGCATTTTGGGAGAAAGAATGTAGGGGGGAGGAATATGATAAAGGGTAGACCTATTAAGAGTATAGAAACGCACAGGGACCTGGGGGTGCAGGTGCACAAGTTTCTGAAGATGGCAGAGCAGGTGGAGAAGGTTGTGAAGAAAGCATATGGTATGCTAGCTTTTATAGGAAGGGGTATAAAGTACAAGGGCTGGCCTTTAATGTTGCAGTTGTATTAAACGTTGGCTAGACCTCATTTGGAATACTGTGTCCAGTTCTGGTTACCTTACTACCGGAAGGACGTGGAGACTCTGGAGAGAGACTGCAGAGGAGGTTTACCAGGATGTTGCCTGGTACGGAAGGTCCAAGTTACAAGGAGAGATTAAGCAAATTGGGGCTGTTTTCCTTAGAAAGACGTAGACATAGAGGAGATCTAATAGAGGAGTACAAGATTATGAGGGGTATAGATGGAGTAAACAGGGTTAAACTTTTTCCTAGGATGGACTCAAATAGTACGAGGGGTCACGGGCTTTGGGTGTTAGATGGAGTTTTTTCACTCAGAGGGTGGTGGGGGTATGGAACGCGCTGCCAAGTAAAGCAGTGGAGGCTGGCACTCAAGTTAAGATATACTTAGATGGGCACATGAACAGAATGGGAATGGAGGGATATAGATTTAAAATAGGGGTCATGAGCCTTAGGAATTCCCTGGGAAGTGTGTAAATTGTCGATGATATTGATGTATTTGTTTTATCCTACAGGTACTTCGGTTTGCCTTGTTGTCTAACAAGGGGCATACATGCGATGGGTCGTGAGGGTGCTGTTCTTGGATTTTGAGAGTATTCTAGTGTTTCACATAGTTAGTGTACGCTTGACCTGGACCATTTGATGGGCAACACGACAGCTCAGTGACAATCACCGTGCTGTGCAGATACATGGATATGGGGCCTGTGTCTGTCAGACTTTGCACATTCTCTCCATGCTTGCATAGCTTTTCTCTGGGTGCTCTGGTTTCCTCCCACATCCCAAAGATGTGTTCTTAGGCTGATTGGCAGAACAAGTTCTCCCTAAATTGTCTCAAATTTGGTTCTAATGCATAGATCTATAAACATAGACAGGGATCATGGGTAAAAGTGGGAACATCAAAGTGGCAGCGCCGGCTTGTTGGGCCAAAGGACCTGTTTCCCGTGCTGTTTTGTTCTTTGTTCTAGTGTGGCATCTCGATGATTGTTGGTAAAAACATCCTGATCATCATAATCAGCAAATTGTAGATAAAAAGAAAATCATATCCTATCCCTGATCTAACTCCAACTGGATGGAAATAGATCACAGACAAATTGAACAGAATTATCAGTGGCTAACAATCAGGATTGCCCTAACAAATTCCACACAATTGGTATTCCAGACTTGGTATTGCTAGGAGAATTTACTGCTGTATTTAAACTGAAAGATTCAAAAAATCAATTATAGTATATGGCCTTGTTACTACTTTTTATTTTAAGTAGCTAGCTTCATAGATGATGGCTCACCTTAAGTCATGATCTAAGAAGTTAACCTACCAATCCCAAAGACCAGATCGTGAAGTGAACTAATGCACTAGACAAGCTAAATAAAAGATTAAAGGCTTCTATTTGACCTGAATGACACTGTACAAATGTGCTTGCACAAATTGATTTCTGAATCTTAGGCAGCAAAGCCTCACTCACTTAGTAGTTGCCCTGGAGCTTACTAAGTGCAAATAAAGTAAAATCTGAAAGTGTGCGCAATTCTTCAATTAAAAAGAAAACATCACTATACAAGGAAGATCAAAGCATTAAAAGAGTTAAGTTTTATACCTTGTAGCTAAACATGGTTTTACAACCAAGATATAAAAAAATTCATGCAAATACATGAAGGGATTCATACCCATTTACTCAGTTTTTTTTATTCTTTCAAGGGTTGGCTGACTAGGCCAATATTTATTGCCAATACCTATTGTCCAAATAGGTGGTGGTAAGATGCCTTCTTGAACTGCTGTAGTTCATGTGGTGTAGATATTCAGTGCTAATAGGAAAGCAGTTCCAGGAGATTGATCAAACAACAACGAAGGAATGGCAATAGATTTCCAAGCCAGGATGGTGAGTAGCTTGGAGGGGACCTCCATGTGGTGCTCTCCCGGTATCAACTGCTTGTCCTTCTAGATGGGCATAGTTATGGGCTTGGCAGATGCCTTCCAAGTAGCCTTGCTGAGTTCCTGCAGGTGACACACACTGCTACCACTATGTTGGAAGTGGAGGGAGTGAATGTTTATGGATAGGTTGCTAATTAAGCAGGCTGCTTTGTCCTGGATTTGAGCAGAGGGTGGGGTGTGTGTGTGTGTGTGTTGTTGGTTGGTTGGTGATGATATTCAATCATGCTTTCGATGTGCCTTGTGGATTGCTGACAGGCTCTGTGCAATCAAGGGCCGTAGGATTCCATGTTCCTGACCTGCTCCTGTAACCACCATATTTATGTCACTAGTCCTGGTCAATGGTAACTGCCAGGATGTTAATAATGGGGGAATTCAGCAATGGTAATGCCACTGAATGTTATGGGATGACGGCTATATTCTCACTTTGAAATGGCCATTGTTTGTAGGTTGTGTGGTGCAAAAGTTACTGCTCCCTCGTAAACCCAAGCCTCGATAGTTGGATATCAACTGCTTCAGTATGATTCGTTGTAAATGGTGCTGAACGTGAGCAATGAACATTCTCATTTCAGACCTTATTGTGGAAAGAAAGTCAATGAAAGCAACTAAAGATGGTTGGGCCTAGGACACGACCCTGAAGATTTCTTATGCTTTGTATGACTCCAAACAACAGACAGCTTTGCTATGATTTTCATCAACTCCTGTTTTGTAACATTCTTTAATGCCACACTTGGTCAAATGTGGCCTTGATAGCAAGGACAGTGATTCTCATATTGGCTCCTTTGCCAACGTTTAAGCCAACGATTAGGCCCTGGTGGAACCCAACCTGAGCATTATTGAGCAAGTTATTACTAAGTGCCACTTGAAAGCACTGTTGATGATTTCTTCCACAACGTTACTTACAATCAAGAGTAGATTGATGGGATGGTAATTGGCAGGTTGGATTTATGTCAGTCATCTATATAAGCTTGCAAACAGGGGGTATTATTGAAAGGAAATGTGCAAATTTATGAATTTTTTTTCAGGGATAAAATGGGCAGCTTATACACAATGCATGGAAGTTGATTGCTGGAAGTCAATACAAGTCAAGTTACTGGCAAGAACACTGATACTCAGAGTGAACTACAGCCTTTAGCTATGCTGTCAATCACATCTCACTACCTCATGCTAAATTTTTTGTGCAGACACCAAGATTTTGTGTTCAAGATAGGTTGAATTACTTTTCAAAAGCAGTGTCCAATAGTCAAAAAGAAAATTGTCCAACCTTCAGACAAAGTAAAAAAAAAATTGTGCTACCTGCATGAGTGCAGGGCTTCCAAAAGCATGGATTCTGACTCCCAGTGGAGTTGCTGGATGAAATTTGGGAGTCACAACATACAAAATCACAATGGTGACCATGGAGAGAAGACGCCACCCTAGAACTGGCTTAGAGGTCCCAAGAGGTTCTTTCTCCCCATCTTGCAGCCTCAACAGAAATCCCAACTGCAGAAGCAATAAGCAGAGAGAACATGATGTAAATAGAAGGGTTAGGCCAGGAATTAGCCTCTGTGCACCTAAAATTTGTAAACTCCTCATTGGCATGGCAGTCATGAGGCTCAAAAATCATAGCAATTGTAAGATCATTGTAAATCCTGGCTTTAAGTTGCCTCATTCAGCATTGCTTGGCATTTAACATTGGGATTTTTGGTTTCTGTTCCTTCTTTTTACACTGGGGCTGATGGAATCTGTCGGACTTTCCAACTCTCTGACTCTGGGCCTGACCATCACCATTTGTTTCCCCTTCAATCAGCCAGTGCTATAATTATAATGCTGCTTTGTTTTAGTTCCATACTGAATACAGTATCAAAGGCTAATATCTGGCTGTTTGTTTTATTTTGGCACTTCCCACTCCATTCAAAAACAAATCTGACTTGCTGAAGGTAATACAAAGTCTGGAGCTTTAAAATGGGGTCAGACTGGAAAAATGTTAGTGAACTTAGAGAGCAGCCAGGGATTGGATGAAAGAATGAGTAATACAAGAATTGTGGAGAAGAAGAAAATAGATAATGTTGATAATGCATTTAAGGAGACTATTTTGTTGGGTCCTGATTCAGTTTAATATTTTGATTCCAATTAACAAAATAAAGAAAGTGGAAAAAATATACAAAAGCTCCCTTTTCACATAGAAGGCTTAATAATAAAATGGTTTTCTACCTGAAGACACAGAAGGAACTGCCCGTGTGGTAGCAGTTGGCATAGATACACTTGCAGCACTAAGTCCAAGGCTGTTTGTAGTGTTTAAGTTGCTGGAGACACTGACTGATGACGTGGTGATTGTACTAAATGTCAAAGCAGTGGAGAAAGTTTCAGAAGTCTGCAAACTGTTGTCAACATTTGTGTGCTGTAAGCAAAACAAAGCAAGCATTACATCATATTGCCAAAATATCAACTCACTGAATTTCACAACAGCTCCCATCCCATTCCATTAGTCCCTTGGTCTTCCTACACTCCTGGTATCACTCAAAATATGTTTTGCATAAATCCAATGATTATCTTTGAGTCTGGCATTCTCCAGAGGGTGGACTGAGGCATCCATCACTATCTTATAATCAATAATTTCAGCTATCCCCTTCTTTTAGCAAGCTTCTTCCCAATGTATCAATGATCAATCGCCACCTCAACATTTGTCCTCAAAGTTCATTCATATTCAAGCCATTGACATCCATGATCTTATTGCGGACAACTATAAGCTGGTTATGACAAACGACTTCCCACAGCCTCTGTGCTTTAAGCAGAACATAGCCAACCCATCCATTTAATTAAAATCTCAGCCCTGGGACCATTCTAATAAACCTCCTTTGTATCCTAATGGAGATCTTTCCTAATGGGTGGTGGTCAGAGCTGGAAGCAATACTCCAGTTGTGGTCTGGCCGGAATATTTTCTTACTGGTTTAGCTGCTGTTGTACTCAAAACTTCCATTTATGGAGGCCAAGTGCCTATTTGCTTTGCCAATTCCACACTTGTTCTGTCAGATTCAGAAATTCTGTGCAGATATAATTAGAAAGGATACAAAAGCAGTCTGGAACTTTGAATTTATTCAAGGCAAAATTAGATTTTTATTAGGTAAGGAGTCGAAGGTTATGGGAGGGGAAATAGGAAAGTACAGCTGAGATCACAATCAGATCAGCCATGATCTTATGAATTGATGGACCAGGTTCAAAAGATCTAATATCCTATTCCTGCCCCTGTTACTATGTTTCTATACACATGACCCCCTCAGTTCCTTCTTCCCCCGCATTCTTTACAATTATAAGAAGTCTCACAACACTAAAATCCAACAGGTTTATTTGGTAGCACAAGCCACAAGCTTTCAAAGCGCTGCCCTTCATCAGGTGAGTGGGAGTTCTGTTTGCAAACAAGGCATATAAAGACATAAATTCAATTTACAAAATAATGGTTGGAATGTGAGTTTTTACAGGTAATCAAGTCTTAAAAGGTACAATGTGAGTGGAAAAAGGGCCAAGTACAGGTTAAAGAGATGTATATTGTCTAAACCAGGACAATTAGTGAGATTTTGCAAGCCCAAGTAATCATGGGGGTTACAGGTAGTGTGACATGAACCCAAAATCCTAATTGAGGCCATCCTCAGGCGTGTGGAACAAAGAAGAGGCCGAATGCCTGTGATCGCTGAAGTGCTCCCCAACAGGAAGAGAACACTCTTGCCTGGAGACTGTCAAACGGCGTTCATTCATCCATTGTTGTAACGTTTGCGTGGTCTCCCTAATGTATCATGCCTCGGGACATTATTCCCTGCAGCGTTTCAGGTAGACAATTTTGGCCGAGTTGCAAGCGTATGTACCATGTACCTGATGGATGGTGTTCTTACGCAAAATGATGGCATCTGTGTTGATGACCCAGCATGCCTTGCAGAGGTTGCTGTGGCAGTGTTGTGTGGTGTTGCAGTCACTGTTCTCCTGAAGGCTGGGTAGTTTGCTGCAGACAACGTGAGAGGCTGTGTGGTTGTTTGAAGGCAAGTAGTAGAGTGTGGGGATGGCCTTGGTGAGATGTTCACCTTCATCGATGACATGTTGAAAGCTCCAGAGAAAATATCGTAGTCTCTCGGCTCTAGGGAAGTATTGGACGACAAAGGGTACTCTGTCTGCTGTGTCCTGTGTTTGTCTGCTGCAGTTTTTTGCTGTGGCATGTCAGAACAGTCGAACGTCATAGCCTGTTCTTATGATGGCATCTTTCAGCATCTGGAGGTGTCTGTTGCGATTCTCCTCATCTGAGCAGAACTTACGTATACAGAGGGCTTGTCAGTAGGGGATGGCTTCTTTAATGTGTTTAGGATGGAAACAGGAGAAGGTGAGCATTGTAAGGTTATCCATGGGCTTGCAGGACAGTCATGTACTGGGTGACCATCCTTGACGGAGATGTGTGTCCAAGAATGCAACCGATTCCGGAGAGTAATCCATGGTGAGTCTGATGATGTGATGGAACTTGATGTCAGCGTATAGTTGTTTCAGTGATTGTTCACCATGAGTCCAAAGGAAGAAAATGTCATCGATGTATCTAGTGTATACCACTGGTTGAAGGTCCTGTGCAGAAGGGGTTGGCATATTGAGGAATGAATCTGGTCCCTATGGCTGTTGAAGATGGAGATTGTGGTCCAGGATGAAGCTGATGAGTTGTAAAATTACATCTACAGACTGGCAGTTGTCGGCATTCAGGCATGAGCAGCAATCCATTGTCATGGGGAATGCTGGTGTAGAGTGCTGAGACATGCATTGCGACAAGGAATGTTCCTGGTTCAACTGCTCCACGTGTGCTGAGTTTCTGTAGAAAGTCCCTAGTGTTGCAACAAAAGCTAGGAGTTCTTTGTGCAATGGGTTTCAGGATGCCCTTGATATAGCCGAAGAGGTTCTCACACAGGATTCCATTGCCTGATACGATGAAGTGGCCAGGTGTGTTGGCCTTATTATTTCTGACAAATTGCTGAATTGACATAGATGCCATCATTCACATCAGAACACCATTCAACAGGTACACGGTACATACACTTGCAACTCAGCTAACGTTGTCTACCTGAGACGCTGCAGGAAAAGATGCCCCAGGTATGGTACATTGGGGAGACCATGCAGATGCTACAACAAAGGATCAATGAACACCACTCGACAATCACCAGGCAAGTGTGTTCTCTTCCTATTGGGAAGCACTTCAGCAGTCACGGGCATTTAGCCCCTGATCTTCAGGTAAGCATTCTCCAAGGCAGCCATCATGACACACGACAGCGCAGTCATTGAGCAGAGACTGATAGCCAAGTTCCATACACGAGGACGGCCTCAACTAGGATCTTGGGTTCATGTCACACTATCTGTAACCCCTACAACTTGCCTAGGCTGGCAAAATCTCACTAACTGGAGACAATAGACATCTCTTTAACCCATGCTTGGCTCTCTCTCCACTCACATGGTTTGTACCTCTAAGACTTGATTAACGGTAAAGATTCGCATTCCAACCATTATTTTCGAAACTGAGTTTGTGTCTTTATATGCCCTGTTTGTGAACAGAATTCCCACTCACCTGATGAAGGGGCAGCATTCCGAAAGCTTGTGGCTTGTGCTACCAAATAAACCTGTTGGACTTTAACTTGGAGTTGTGAGATTTGTTACTGTACTTACTCCAGTCCAACGCCAGCAATGTTTACATCATGGCTCTTTAGAATATTCATCAAGTCTATATTCTCTCCTTATCCCTTCCACCAAAATACATTACCTCATACTTCATTAAGTTTGATCTGTCACTTGTCTGCCCATCCAGCTTATACTTTTCGCAGTCAATTTGGCATCATCCTCACCTTTTGGCCCTCCAAGTTTGATATCATTTTCAAATTTTAAATTCTAACATCCAAGTTATTGGTATACATTTTAAAAAAGATAGTCGCAACTAACATTGAACTCTGAGGATCACTTCCTGCACCTTGATACAAACTTTGTGATTCACATTTCAGGGAATCCAGATCTTGCTGTTCTGCAGTCCTGCTCCATTTAAAAATACTATTTTGCTATTCTTCACTCCAAATTAAATAAGCTCACATTTTCTCATGTCAAACTCAATCTGCCAAACTTCTGCCCATGATGTAGAGATGCCGGTGTTGGACTGGGGTAAACTCAGTAAAGTTTTGCAACACCAATTTTAAATCCAACCAATTTATTTGATAGTAAATCCGCGAGCTTTCAACACTATGTTGTGCCTTGTGACAAAGGCACAACAGTGTCGAAAGCTCGCGGATTTACTATCAAATAAATTGGTTGGATTTAAAATTGGTGTTGCAAAACTTTACTAAACTTCTGCCCAGCCAACGTTCTCTTGACAACATACTTTCCTACCTGTGTCCTCAGCAAGATTTGGGACAATACATTTGATCCCTTCAAGAGGCTAAATAGTTAAAAGCCCAGCACTGTTCTGTGGCATTCTATTAAAACATAGAACAATACAGCACAAACAGGCCCTTCGGCCCACAAGTTGCGCCGATCACATCAACCAATCCACAGACCTATCTATAACCCCCTATCCTATTCTTTTCCATATACTCATCCAGAAGTCTTTTAAAAGACCCCAGCGAGTTTGCCTCAACAACCTCTGATGGCAGCCGATTCCATTCCCTCACCACCTCTGAGTGATAAACTTATCCCTAACATCTCCTCTGTATTTGCTTCCCTGCACCTTAAATCTGTGTCCTCTCAGTGACCATTTCAGCTCAGGGAAATAGTCTCTGAGAATCCACCCTATCTATTCCTCTCAACATTTTATAAACCTCTATCAGGTCGCCTCTCAACCTACGTCTCTCCAGTGAGAAGAGCCCCAGCTCCCTCAACCTATCTTCATAAGGCCTGCCTCCCAATCCAGGCAGCATCCTTGTAAATCTCCTCTGCACTCTTTCAATAGCTTCCACATCCTTCCTATAGTGAGGCAACCAGAACTGTGCACAATACGCCAAGTGGGGTCTGACAAGAGTCTTATAGAGCTGCATCATTACCTCCTGACTCCGAAACTCTATTCCTCAATTAATGAAGGCCAGTACACTGTACGCCTTGCACTTCCTCCACCTGCAAGGCCGATTTAAGAGTTCTATGGACCTGGACCACGATATCCTTCTGCTCTACAACACAGCTAAGACTTCTACCCCTTATATTGTACTCCTTCATCCCATTATTCCTGCCAAAATGGACCACTACACATTTATCCGCGTTGAAGTCTATCTGCCACTTCTCCGCTCAGTCTTGCATCCTGTCTATGTCCCGCTGCAACTTTTGACATCCCTCCAGACCATCCACAACACCACCAACCTTTGTATCGTCGGCAAACTTACTAACCCATCCCTCCACTTCCTTACCCAGGTCATTTATGAAAATGACAAACAACAGGGGTCCCAGAACAGATCCCTGGGGCACTCCACTGGTTACCGACCTCCATGCAGAAAAAGACCCATCCACAACCACTCTCTGCCTTCTGCCGGCAAGCCAGTTCTGGATCCACGAGGCCAAAGCCCCTTGGATCCCATGCCCCCTCACCTTCTCCAGAAGCCTTGCACGGGGGACCTTATCAAATGCGTTGCTAAAGTCCACGTATACTACGTCCACTGCTCTTCCATCGTCAATGTGTTCATTCACATTTTCGAAGAACTCAACTAGGCTCGTAAGGCATGACCTGCCCTTGATAAAACCATGCTGGCTATTTCTGATCAGTCCAAACTTCTCCAAATGTTCATTTATCTTATCCCTCAGAAGCCTCTCCATCAGCTTACCAACCACTGAGGTCAGACTCACCAGTCGGTAATTTCCTGGACTATCCCTGTTCCCTTTCTTAAAGGTAGGAACCACATCCGCAATCCTTCGGAATCTCTCCTGTTTCCATGGACGACGCAAATATCATCGCCAGGGGCTCTGCAACCATTTCCCTCACCTCCCACAATAACCTGGGGTACATCCCATCCGGTCCCAGCGACTCGTCTATCTTGATAGAATTTAACAGGTCTAACACATCCTCTTTCCTAACATCCACATACTCAATCTTTTCTGTATGCCTCAAACCTGCAGTACAATCTCCACCGTGAATATCGAGGCAAAGTACTCGTTAAGCACCTCTGCCATTTCTTCTGGATCCACACAGACTTTTCCCCCTTCACCTTTTATAGGTCCGATCCCTTCTCTTCTCATCCTTTTACTTTTCACATATTTGTAGAAGGCCTTGGGATTCTCCTTAATCTTAGCTGCCAAGGCCTTCTCATGACCCCTTCTGGCTCTCCTAATTTCCTTTTTAAGCTCCCTTCTACACACCTTATACTCCTCTAGATCCCTAACATTTCCTAGCTCTCTGAACCTTTTATATACCTTTTTTTTCTTCCTAACTAGGTTCACCACTACCTTCGTGCACTACGGTTCCCGCGTCCTACCAAAACCTCCTTGACTCCTCCGAACGTTGTCTTGCAGAGCCCCAGACAAACATTCCTTGAATATCCGCCACTTTCCTTCTGTACTCTTCCCCAATAAAGCCTCCTTCCAGTTTATACGTCCAATTACCTGCCTAACGTTTTCACATTTCCCCTTACTCCAGACATACACCTTCCTAGCCTGCCTGATCCTATCTCTTTCCATTGCTTTCGTGAAAGAGGTAGAATTATGATCTCCATTCCCAAGATGCTCACCTACCGTGAGATTCGACACCTGTCCTGGCTCATTAGCTAGCACCAGGTCAAGTACAGCCTCTCCTCTCGTAGGCTTTTCCACGTACTGTGTCAGGAAACCTTCTTGAACACACCTAACAAACTCCTCGCCATCCAAACCCCTTAGCCTTGGCATATTCCAGTCGATGTTTGGGAAATTGAAGTCTCCCATCACGACAACCCTGTTATTTCTACATCTGTCTAGAATCTGTTTCTCTATCTGGACCTCAAGTTCCCTGTCACTATTGGGCGGCCTATAGAATACACCCAGCAAAGTTATTGACCCTTTGCTGTTCCTAACTTCCACCCAAGGAGACTCCGTAGACATTCCCTCCACGTATTCCACCTTCTCTACAGCCATGACACTGTCCCTGATCAACAGTGCCACACCACCTCCTCTTTTGCCCCCAACCCTGGTCACACTTGCCAACCCAAAACAACCTAGTGATCTTTATTTTGATTCTTGTTGGCTAATAAATCCTCTATCCATGCTAATGTTACCCCCTACGCCACGAACTCATTTTGTGACATAACCTTTGGTGTGATACCTGGTCAAATGCCCTTTAGAAATCCAAGTACACCACATCTACAGGTTCCCCCTTATACATACTACATTTTATTTCTCCAAAAGAACTCTCATGAATTAGTCAACCACCATTTTCATATCACAGAACCAAGCTGATCTGCCTGATTGCATTATGATTTTCTAAATGACCTAGCATTACCTGAATAATAGATTCTGACATCCCCTACAACAGACACTAGTCTAACTGACTTACGGTTTCTGCTTTCTCTTCCTCCTGGATTGGTCAAGTATGACCTGTCTTTTGAAATACTTGCTGGCACTCCTTAAATATCAACTAATATCTGTTTACCTTTTCCCAATTCTAAAACTTGAATCATTACTGACGTTAAATTGATTAGCCTGCAGTTACTTGGAAGTCTTTACATTAGAAGTGTCACATGTGCCACCCTTAAATCCTCTACCACCTCTTTGATTCTGGAACGGTTGGAAAATTTAAGCAAGCCCTTCCAATTTCCGCAATGCTACTTTCTTAGCAACATTGGAATCAAAGGCCAGGCACCCTCTCCACTCTAAGCATTCCCAATGTTCCCTGTACATCCTGCTCATTAATTTTACACTCCATTACCTTTACCATCTCTGCCTTTACAGATATTTTGTCAGCATCTTATTCCTTAGAAAGAATACAAAGTACTCATTAAGTATTCCAGCCTTGCACCTCTTGGTATACATCAGCCTTTGTACCAAATTGGAGTCACCCTACCTCTTACGATGTATTAGGCGATTTCAGGATTCCAATTAATGCTAACTGCTATTCCATTCTCTCTTTTCCAGTCATTTACTTTCTTCCAAGCGGGAAATAGACCAAATGCATCTCAAGGGAAGTGAATAATTTACATGCATCATACAACCTTTCAATGCCCACCTCTCTCATTATTCAATGAGCCCAGGATTTTGTTCCCCTACTATTTTGCCTTGCTGGAATGCGTTAAAAAGCATCTACCATTTGGTTACCATTGTGCTCTGGCTTGACCCTCTATCATTCCATTAAAGTTAATCCTTTCCAATTTAGAACTAATACTTCCAGTTGTTTCATTACTAATCTGAACCTTATGACATTCTGGCACACACACTCTCCCAGAGACTCTTGGTCCACTTAGCCTCCTCTCTAACTGGACCAAGATGATACTGATGAAGAAAGTTTTCCTGAACACATTTCAGAAACTCCTCCTCCTGCTAACCTTTTGCTCCAATATTATCCACTTAAATACTGAATGTTCCAATATTTCCAATGTGTGGTTCTTGTACAGCTGATTTCACTGTAAATTTGCTCCTCTTACTATTTGGAGGCCAGTAGAATACTCTCTCGGGAGGATGGTCTTACTTTTTTTGTTCCCAACTCTAACCAAATGAGCTTCTGCCATGCATCAAGAGTACCATCTCTTTCCAGCAACAGAACATCCTCTCCAATCAATACTGGTATCACATCATCTTTTCCCATCTTCATTTTTTCTGGACATTTAATATCCTTGAATAGTCAGTTTTCAACATTTAAGTCAGGTTTCTGCTGTGGCAAATGCATACTATTTTCCCACAGACCATTTGTACTTGCAACTTAACCTTTTCATCATGTTTTGTGGAGTCACATGTATGCATTCTAAACCTGTTTTTGTACTTTTCATAATTCCTAATTGCCTCTCCCCATCTCGTTTGAGTTGATTTCCTACGCTATCAAGTTCAATTTTGTGCACATTATTCCTATTTTCTACTTCTACGTGCTGTTGCCCATACTCCTGCCAATTTAGCTTAAACTCTCCGCACCCACAAGGATGAAATGCAAAACATTCCTGTTCAATAGATGCTTCTTCCAGAATTGATCCCAATATCCCATGATTCTAAAGCCTTTCCTTCTGCATGATGTCTGAAGTCAGCATTGATCCTCAGTATCTTCTCATTTATTCTTGCTGGCACAAACCACCAAGAGTAATCCAGAGACTACTATTTTTTTTTAAGTCTACTTTTAAGTTTTGTCCCTAGCTTCTGCAACTCTGACTTGTGTACCAATGCATATCACAACTTCTGGTTCACTGTTCATTCAACACAATATTCTACACTTTCTCTGTGATGTCCCTGACCCTGGCGCGAGGAAGACAACATACTGTATTAAACTCATGATAATTATAGGAATACCTCGAAGAGCTACATTTCTATTCCATGCTGCTGTTCTTTCTGGTTTTGCGTCTTACTTATTCGCACTATAGTCTGGACTTTACTTCAAGGTGACTTCTTTCCCAGTGGTTTCTAATTCTGAACAGTGGTTTCAGTGTCACCTCCTGTTTATCTGTTACTTTTCCAGATACCATCCATCCACTATCCTGAACTCTTACTCTCTAAGATGACTACCTTCTGGAATATGTGATGTAGTAAGTTCTCATCCTCCCTGATGCTTTGCAGTGACTCTAGCTGCCCCTTAAGCTCAGAATCCTGAACTCCAGCTCAAGTAGAAGACACTTCCTACAAACATCATTTCTAGACATATAGGTCCTGAACATAGAACATAACAGCACAGAACAGGCCCTTCAGCCTTCAATGTTGCGCCGACCAATATAAAAAGCAATGCCCCTCCAAACTAAACCATTCCCTTCTCTTCCATATACTTATCAACTAACCTTTTAAACGCCACCAAACTTGGCGCATGTACAACTGCTGCAGGCAGGGCATTCCACTCCCGAACCACCCTTTGGGTAAAGAACCTACCTCTGATATCCGTCCTATAGCTATCACCCCTTAATTTAAAGCTGTGTCCCCTCGTGCTAGCTTTCTCCATCCTAGAAAAAGGCTATCACTGTCCACCCTATCTAAACCTCTAATCATCTTATATGTTTCGATTAGGTCCCCTCTTAGCCGCCTCCTTTCTAACGAAAACAACCTAAAATCCCTCAGCCTCTCTTCATAAGACCTGCCCTCCATACCAGGCAACATCCTGGTAAACCTCCTCTGTACCCTCTCCAATGCCTCACATCTTTCTTATAATGTGGGGACCAGAACTGCACACAATACTCCAAGTGCGGCCGCACTAGAGTTTTGTACAGTTGCAACATGATGCTGCGGCTCCTAAATTCAATCCCCCTACCAAGAAAAGCTAAGACTCCATATGCCTTCTTAACAACCTTATCGACTTGACTGCCTACTTTCAGGGATCTATGCACATATACACCAAGATCCCTCTGTTCATCAACACTATTAAGAATCCTACCATTAGCCCTATACTCTACACATTTATTATTCCTGCCAAAGTGCATTACCTCACACTTTCCACATTAAACTCCATTTGCCACCTCTCGGCCCAGCTCTGCAACTTGTCCAAGTCTCTCTGCAAACTATAACACCCCTCTTCACTATCTACCACTCCACCGACTTTGGTGTCATCCGCAAATTTACTAATCCATCCCTCAATAACCTCATCCAGATCATTCATAAAAATTACAAACAGCAGGGGCCCCAAACAGACCCCTGAGGTACACCACTTGTCACCGAACTCCACGATGAATATCTCCCATCAACCACCACCCTCTGTCTTCTATCTGCTAGCCAATTCCTAACCCAATTAGCTAAATCACCTCTATCCCATACATCTGCATTTTCTGCAGAAGTCTTCCATGGGCCACCTTATCAAACGCCTTACTAAAGTCCATATATACCACATCAACCGCCTTACCCCCATCCACCTCCTTAGTCACTTTTCAAAAAACTCAATGAGGTTAGTAAGGCACGACCTACCCTTCACAAAACCATGCTGACTATCTCCAATCAATTCATTCCTCTCTAAATAACTATAAATCCTATCCCTAATTATTCTCTCCAATACTTTGCCCACAACAGAAGTAAGACTCACTGGCCTATAATTCCCTGGAAGGTCTCTCTTCCCCTTCTTGAACAATGGGACCACATTCACTATCCTCCAGTCCTCCGGAACCACACCCGTAACCGACGACGACCTGAAGATCAGAGCCAGAGGCTCTGCAATTGCCTCTCTTGCCTCCCAGAGAATCCTAGGGTAAATCCCGTCCGGCCCAGGGGACTTATCCAACTTCAAACCCTCAAGAATATCTAGCACATCCTCCCTATCTACTTCAACACTTTCCAGTTTGCAACCCTGTACCTCAGTGTTCTCCATAACTACATTTACATCACCCTGCGTGAATACCGAAGAGAAATATTTATTCAGTGCCTCCCCAATCTCTTCAGGCTCCACGCACAACTTCCCACTGCTGTCTATGACTGGCCCTAATCTTATCCTAACCAATCTTCTATTCTTAACATATCTAAAGAAAGCTTTAGGATTCTCCTTAATCCTATCAGCCAAAGTCTTCTCGTGTCCCCTCTTAGCTCTCGTCAACTCTCTCTTTAGCTCCCTCCGGGCTAATCTATAGCTATCCATTGCACTAACCGAGCCTTCAAGCCTCATCCTGACATAAGCCTCCTTTTTCCTTTTAACCAGCAAATCAACTTTTTTCGTACACCAAGGTTCTCTTACAAGGTTGCACATGGTGGATTAATTGTAAATCTCAGCTGTGCAAGATACAAAATCTTTATTCACTCTTACCACCTTTTAAAACTATCAACTTAATTCCTCTAGAACTAATTAATACTGTTATTAATTCACCTATTATTCTTAACCCTCTTGTGCTTTTTTTTTTAAAAAAACAATTGTTCCTTCTGCTCTATCACAGAACTCCTTCAGCTACCCATTCCTCACTTCAGGGCTCTCAATAATCATCAGTTGTCTTATGATGTCTCATTTTGTTTGTTGGTTGATTTGTTCATAGTATTCTGACTCTACCCTTAACTGATCTCTAACATGGTCTTCCCTCAGGGTCAGTCTCTGATACCCTGCCACTGCTTTTACCCATTGGTTTTCAATATAGCTCTCCCACAGGCTTGCCCCATGTCCACATCCTGTTGACTCTCCTGTCACTTGATCTGTGATTATTCTGCACTGCTTCTCCTCCGATTGACAGCTGCAGAGTGATTCAATCTGTTTAATTACTTCCTCATCATCATTCTGTCCTAGCTGCCAGTTGAAACCTTTATCTCCTCCTGATTCTTCTACAGTAAAAGCACCTCAAACAAACTGCCATTCTTGAACCTCATAGGCAAACTCAAAACCAAAGAGCTTTTAACAGATGTTAGATTGTAGCCATTTTACAGTTTATTGGATACAAACACCACAGGATTTTGATAATCACTGAAATTAAGGCAGAATATTCTTGATGCAGAATTCTTTTTAAATAGTCGGGAAAATAAGATAACAATATCTCAACTTGAAGTTAACATACTTACTGCATGTGATGAGCTTGCAGTTAGAGAAGTAGCAGAAGGAAGGCTGTTGCTTTGATGGTTTGGCAAAGAACTACATAAAAAATTAAGAAAACAATAGTTAGGCTAAATTGAATTATATATGATTTAGTTGCAGTGTTATAGTGCCACAGAAGCTTCAAATACTGAAGATGATGTCATAGCAAGTGCTCAGAATAGTAAATGGGTGGCCATTGCAATAGATCTGATTAGGGATACGCTGCATGGCTTTGTTAAGGGGAGGTCATGCCTTACGAATTTGGTAGAATTTCTTGAGGAAGTGACAAAAACAGTTGACCAAGGGCGAGCCGTTGATGTCGTCTATGTGGATTTCAGTAAGGCGTTTGACAAAGTCCCTCATGGAAAGTCAGTTGAGAAGGTCAACGCTCATGGGATACAAGGACAGGTAGCTAGATGGATAAGTAACTGGCTTAGTAAAAGGAGATAGAGAGTAATAGTGGAAGGGTGTTTTTCTAGCTGGAGGTCAGTCACTAGTGGTGTGCCGCAGGGCTCAGTACTGGGACCTTTTCTATTTATAATATATATAAATGACTTGGAAGTGGGAGTAAGTGAAGTGATCAGCAAGTTTGCAGACGATACAAAGATGGCTGGACTTGCAGATAGTGAGGAGCATTGTCAGGTGATGCAGCAGGACATAGCTAGGCTGATAGCTTGGGCAGATGGAATTCAATCCTGATAAATACGAGGTGATGCATTTCGGGAGAAAGAATGTAGGGGGGAGATATATGATAAAGGGTAGACCTATTAAGAGTATAGGAACGTAGAGGGACCTGGGGATGCAAGTGCACAAGTCTCTGAAGGTGGCAGAGCAGGTGGAGAAGGTTGTGAAGAAAGCATACAGCATGCTAGCCTTTATAGGAAGGGGTATAGAGTACACTGCTGGTCTTTAATGTTGCAGTTGTATTAAACGTTGGTTAGGCCTCATTTGGAATACTGCGTCCAGTTCTGGTCGCCTTACTACCGGAAGGACTTGGAGACTCTGGAGAGAGTGCAGAGGAGGTTTACCAGGATGCTGCTTGGTATGGAAGGTCTGAGTTACGAGGAGAGGTTAGGCAAATTGGGACTGTTTTCTTCAGAAAGACGCAGACTTAGAGGAGATCTGATAGAGGTGTACAAGATTATGAGGGGTATAGGTAGAGTAAACAGGGTTAAGCTTTTTCCTAGGATGGACTTGAATAGCACAAGGAGTCACGGGCTTATGGTGAAGGGGGTAAGGTATAATTTGATGCTAGAGTGAGTTTTTTCACAGAGGGTGGTGGGGATATGGAGCGCGCTGCCAAGTAAAGTGGTGGGGGCATGCACTCTGGAGTTATTTAAGAGATAAGAGATGGGCACATGAACAGAATGGGAATGGAGGGGTACATGAAACTGATTTGAAATAGGGATCATGAGCCTTGGGAGTCCCTGGGAAGTGTGTAAATAGATGATGATATTGATGTACTTGTTTTTATCTTACAGGTGCTTTGGTCCACCTTGTTGTCTAAGAGAGCTGCTCTTGGATTTTTTTCAGAGTATCCTAGTGCGTCACGTCGTTAGCATACACTTGACCTGGACCATTTGATAGGCAACACGACAGCTCAGTGACTATCTCTGTGCTGTGCAGATACATGGATTTGGGCCTGTGTCTGTGGGAGTTTGCACATTCTCCCTGTGCTTGTGTGGGTTTTCTCCGGGTGCTCCGGTTTCCTCCATCCCAAAGATGTGCTCTTGGGCTAATTGGCAAAACAAATTCTCCCTAAATTGTCTCAAATTTGGTTTATAAATCCATAGATCTATAAACATTGACAGGGATCACGGGTAGAGGTGGGAACATCGGGGTGGGGGCACGTGCTTGTTGGGCTGAAGCTGTTTCCCGTGCTGTTTTGTTCTTTGTTCTAGTAAGAAGAGACAAGTAGGACCAGTCTTGGGGACTGTCACACCGAGCCAACATTCGTCACAGAAGACTGCTGTCTCCCATGTTTGGGGGGTGACAATGAATCAACATTGTACAGCAATCTTTCACACTTGAACACTATCCACAAAGGTAAATTTTAGACCAACGGATAACAGTAATGACAAATTCAGAATGTAAACACTTCCTCTTAAGTTATCAAAAATTTTAAAAATTTTCTTGAAAATGATCAATTTTTACATTTGGTTTCACATCCAGGGAAATTAGTAATGTGAAAAAAAATAAAAACTTTATTCTCAATGCATTGCAGGACAGGAACAGATAGAACATCAGCGCATGTACGGCATTCTTCAAACAAAATATATTGAAGTCATTAATGCAATAGCAAAGTAAATTGCTGCAGACAACTGGAAACCAAAATTCTGGTACTTTATATTTGACTAGTTCTCCATTCGTGATGAGATTCTTACTAAATTTCAGCTGATTTATTTATGTGGCACTCGATAAGCTGCTTTTTGAATACATGCATCACTATCATACTCAATTAAATTAGCTGAATACAACACTACTTGCATATTCAGGCATGCTATTATGGTCTCATACTCCTTTTGAAATCTTCATCTATGAACTTGCAGTTCACCCACTGCTTTTAATTTGTCTTATCCTGTTGCATAGCATACATATTTTCTAACATGCCAAATCACTTATTTTCCCCTGACAATTTGTAAAGTTATTAGGTGGCATCAAATCTAACCTCCAATATCATTCTAGGATGCATTACAAATAAGCCTGCTAATCTCTCTGCAAGTCTAATTAACTTTTACAGTTTTCTTTGAAATTTGTGTAGTTGTCACTCTCAGATGCTGGTACTATTCATTCTCATTCAATTACAAGATGGTCTTACTTCCATGACTATTTTTTCATTTCTATGCTTCCAAACCCCTCAGTTTTATATGAATTTGTTGGTCTTGTTTCATACTTAGTTTTATTTCAACAACATTTCTGCTCTTTTTATTGCTTCCAGGCAAGTTTTAAAATCCTTTTAGAATCATTGAACTGCTTTAATCAATACTGCTCAATGGAACCCGCTCACTTTTGATGCGCTTTTACCTAGTTTAAATTTAATTAATTTTTCATCACATATCTTGCTTTTTTGGTTTAATTAATCTGTAATAAAGTCACATCATCCTGTTGAAATTAGCAAAGATACAGTCCAATACCTTCATCTTTGATACTTTTTTAAATCCATTTTCAATGTGAACATTTGGATTTTTTTTAAGCACATCTTCACACACTTTTCCCTTTGGGGAATAGAAGCCAAATGGTGGAAAGACTTCTTGGCTGATCATCAGCTCATTGAATCATATCACGAACACTCCTTCCAGTCAAATCCCTGGCGTTGGACACGAACCTGGAGATTCTAGTCCTGAGGTTGGGGCACTAATACTGCACCACAAGACTTCCTACATTAGGATGATATGCCCCAAATATTCCCCAATGCATCTTTCCTTATTGAGTATGTAACAAAGAAATTCTCCTTCAACTCCTCCATTCCAAACTGGCTTCGAATTTGGCCATAAACAATCCTATCCCATCCTGTCAGGGACACAAGATTACGTGACTACATTCTTTATAGTTAAAGCATAGCTCTACAACATTTAGTATTGTAAATCTCTTCTTCAACGGTCCATCCCATTAGATAACAGATCAACTGCGTAATTCACTATTTAGTTTTTGTTTGTAACTTCAATCATTCCCTTAATTATAGCTAACCTCCCTTGTACTCTCAATCTCTCTCTTGAAATCACTAGTCAGAAATGCTGGTATTCCAGTCTCCATCCAAATGATGTCAAGTTTATGCCCTTCTGTCACATTTGATGCCAAGGTTCCCATTTAATTTTCTCAATACTGCAACCACAACCCCTCGATACTCAGTATTACATTGTCTTCCCTCCCTAATCTGTTCTCTGCTCTATGGTGTGCTTACTCACATTTCCTTCCAGTTAATTGAGTTGAACGTTTAAGGTACAATTAACAACCAATCGGACACATACCTGCTAAGTTGTGAAAGGGAGCTGCTGGGCAATTCAATGGTTTGGTTCAGGCTGGTCAAGCTAGCAGAATGTTGCGATACAGGAGGCAGAAGTGAAGCAGTGGACACACCAGTGGATAGCGAACTCACACTTGGTAAAGATTGTGACTCAGCTGATTTCACAGTGGGACATTTTGTAGCTGAAAGAAAAGGTTTCTATCTGTAATATTTCATACCTGTAATTACAAGTTGCTTCATAAATATTAAAAACAAAATTAAAAGTTTAAATACCTTGATAAAAAAAGAACAGAACTTGAACAATTATGACTAAACTGAATTCTGAAGGCTCCAATAATCAACTTAACACGGGACACATTGCCACAAGCAATCAAGTCATTTTCAAAATAAGTCACACAAACCAGACCAGATAACTAACTATAGTTACAAGGCAGGAGTAGCCAAACTTTGCAACAACTCTCATCACTACCCTACTTTTGTCTCCAATAATTTTTGGGGCAGTTTTAAGTTGTAGCATGCTTATCATGATAAGGCAATGCAATAAAACCAATTGCATTCTTTTTGACAGTCAAAAACACGAGCACAAAATACAATGGATGCAAAACCAATAGAGGATGACTTAGACCACTGCAGGAGTATTGAACAAAACAATACCATCCTTCCTACAGCAGTGGGTGCGCAGTGTCGCTGAATTACTCATTCACTATATAGACAATGCTCCAAGCATTACCAGCAAGGGTTTGCTTTTCAGAAGAGGTGTCTCACTTTCAGAGTCAAAACTAGATATCAATCAACCTTCAACACAATGTTCTATTGTCCTAAATGCTCAATAAAAATTCAGAAAATAAACCTGCTCCATATGCCCGCAATCACAACAAAACCATAAAGCCAAAATTATTTCTTGCATGATTGCAATTGATTAAATAAACAGCATAATGTACATCTCAGTACTGAAAGTAGTCCATAGCTCTAAGGTGACTGCTTAATCAGAAGCATAATCTTTTGGTGTAGTCCATTTTCTTCTAAAAGATCTGCATCCATAACCACCCCACGAACAGTAATTTATACCCATGCAATATTTACACTGATGAATCAACAGCTCGAGGGATGTATAATGGAAGTTCTAAATAACATTATTATGGTTTCTATTATCCTGGTCATAACTTTAAACCTCAAATATCAAAGTCCAAAGCTGGATTGACTGATATGGTTCCGAAAGAGATACTATACTGCAGAGATGCTACTCATGCTAATTTTCCAGAATTCCTTAGGTTAGAGGATCTCTCCCATCAGACTGGAAATTCGCAAAAGGTTACAGAGCTTTTCAAGGAAAGAAAACAGTGTACTATTGGTAACTAGCTTGTCACTGTGAAAATGTTAGCATCTGCTAGGAAGCAAATCTTAACAATGCAGTTATGAGAACATAAATAGAAGCAGGAATAGGCCATCTAGCCCTTCGAGCCTGCCCCGCTATTCAACAAGATCATGGCTGATCTGAAGTGGATCAATTCCACTTTCCCACTTTCTCTGCATAATCCTTAATTCCATAGTCTATCAGAAATCTACCTACCCATGACTTAAACATATTCAGCAAAGTAGCCTCCATTACTTCAATGGGCAGAGAATTCCAGAGATTCACCACCCTTTGAGTGAAGAAACTCCTCCTTTGTTCTAAACTGCCTCCCCTTATTTTGAGTCTGTGCCCTCTAGTTCTGCTATCCATTCTAAGTGGGAAGAATCTCCGTACCTCTACCCTATCTAGCCCCTTCATTATCTTGTAAGTCTCCATAAGATCCCCCCTCAGCCTTCTAAACTCTAACGAGTACAGACCCAGTCTACTCCATCTGTCTTCATAAGCTAAACCCTCATCTCTGGTATCAGCGTGGTGAACCTTCTCTGTACTCCCTCCAAGGCCAGTATATCCTTTCACAAATAAGGGGACCAAAACTGCACACAGTACTCCAGCTGTGGTCTCACCAGTACCCTGTACAGTTGCAGCAAGACCTCCCTGCTTTTATATTCTGTCTTCCTCGCTATAAAAGCCAACATTCCATTCACCATCTTGATCACCTGCTGCATCTGCAGACTGGATTTTTCCAATTCGTGCACAAGGACCCCCAGGTATCTGTGCAATGTAACATGCTGCAGCTTTTCACCCTTTAAATAATAATCCCTCCTACTAGTATTTCTACCAAAGCGGATAATTTCACATTTGCTAACGTTATATTCATTTGCCAGGTCTTCAGCCTATCCAGATCTCTCTGCAGACTTTCCACGTCTTCCACGCAATTTGCTTTTCCACTCATCGTTGTGTCATCAGCAAGTTTTGTTAGCCTACACTCAGCCCCTTCCTCCAGATTGCCTATGTAAATGGTAAACAGTTGAGGCCCCAATTCCTGCGGCACTCCACTAGTCACCAACTGCCAACCAGAATAGCACCCATTAATTCCAACTCTGCTTCCTTTTAGAAAGCCAATCCTCAATCCGCGAGAACACCTTACCCCCAATTCCGTGCATCCTAACCCTCTGCAACAACCTTTTGTGAGGCAGCTCATCAAACGCCTTTTGGAAATCTAAAACACCACATCCATCGGTTCCCTTCTGTCTACCGCCCTAGTCATATCCTCATAGAAATCCAATAAGTCCATTAAACATGACTTCCCCTTCACAAATTGTACTGTGACTGCTTGATTAAACCGCTCCCTTCTAGGTGTCTTGCTATTTCTTCTTTGATGACAGATTCTAGCATTTTCCCAACTACAGATGTTAAGCTGACTGGCCTATAAATTCCTGCCTTTAGTCTGCTTTTTTTTAAAAACGGTGGCCTAACATTAGCCACTTTCCCAGAGTCCCGTGAATTTTGATAAATAATTACTAAGGCATCTGCCATCACCTCTGCCATTTCTTTCAGAACCCTGGGATACTTTCCATCCAGTCCCAGGGACTTGTCTACCTTCAGTCCCATTAGTCTATCAAGCACTACTTCTCTAATGACAATAATTGCATTAAGGACCACATCTCCTACCATCCCTCGATCTTTAATATTTGGCAAGCTATTTGTGTCCTCCTCCATGAAGGCCCAACACAAAAAAAAAACTTAAAGCCTCAGCCATTTCCTCGTTACCCACTGCTAAATCCCCCCTCTTGTCCGCCAAGGGTCCAACATTCACTCTAGCCAGTCTCCTCCTCTTTATATATTTAGTAAAAACTTTTACTGTCATTTTTTATATTTAGAGCTAGTTTAGCTTCATATTCTATCTTTCCTTTCTTTATCGCTTTTTGTTATTCTTTGTCACTTTTTAAATCTTTCCCAATTTTCTAATTGCCCACTATTTTTAGCCGCTCCGAATGCGTCAAGTTTTAATTAAATACTCTCTTTTATTTCATTCGATAACCACAGCTGGTTATTTCTTCTCTTACAGTCAAGAACAAAGAACAAAACAGCACAGGAAACCGGCCCTTTGGCACAACAAGCCCAAGCCGCCACCTCGATGTTCCCACTTCTACCTGTGATCCCTGTCTATGCTTACAGATCTATGGATTGAAACCAAATTTGAGACAATTTAGGGAGAATTTAGGGAGAATTTGTTTTGCCAATTAGCCTAAGAGCGCATCTTTGGGATGTGGGAGAAAACCAGAGCACCCGGCGAAAACCCACGCAAGCACGGGGAGAATGCGCAAACTCCCACAGACACAGGCCCAAATCCATGTATCTGCACAGCACAGCGATAGTCACTGAGCTGTCGTGTTGCTTACAAATGGTCCAGGTCAAGCGTACACTAACGACTGTTTCTTTAAAAATGGACACCTGAAAATAAGTATTTGATGGACATTTGTGTTGAATAAATGGAAACAATGGAGTAAGTCATCCACTATGATGAGTGCTTGTAAATACACTGTATAAAAAAAAAAGTAGACTGCATTGGGATATCTTTGAAATTGTATAATGTTTAAAATGATACTTGAAACTTGTACATCTGATGTGTTAAGTGTAATTTTACATGATGTAAATTTTAAATTTAAACACCAACGACGTGAAGCACTAGGATACTCTTGAAAAATCCAAGAGAAGACCTCTCACAACCCATCGCGTGTATGCCCCTTGTTAGGCAAGAAGGCGGACCAAAGTACATGTAGGATAAAACAAATACATAAGAATCATCATCTATTTACACACTTCCCAGAGACTCCCAAGGCTCATAATCCCTATTTTAAATCAGTTTTCTATATCCCTCCATTCCCATTCTGTTCATGTGTGCATCTAAGTAACTCTTAAATAACTCGAGTGCCTCCCTCCAACACTTTGCTTGGTAGCGCATTCTATAGCCTCATCACCCTCTGTGAATAAAACTCCCTCTAGCATCCAAGTTATACCTTACCCCCCTCACCCTAAGCCCGTGACCCCTCGTGCTATCTAAGTCCAACTTAGAGAAAAGCTTAACCCTGTTTACTCTATCTATACCCCTCAATCTTGTACACCTCTATTAGATCTCCTCTAAGTCTACATCTTTGTAAGGAAAACAGCCCCAATTTGCCTAACCTCTCCTCGTAACTCAGATCTTCCATACCAGGCAGCATCCTGGTAAACCTCCTCTGCACTCTCTCCAGAGTCTCCACGTCCTTCCGGCAGTAAGGTGACTAGAACTGGACGCAGTATTCCAAATGAAGTCTAACCAACATTTCATACAACTGCAACATTAAAGGCCAGCTCTTGTACTCTATACCCCTTCCTATAAAGGCAAGCATACCATATGCTTTCTTCACAACCTTCTCCACCTGCTCTGCCATCTTCAGAGACTTGTGTACCTGCACCCCCAGGTCCCTCTGTCTCTCTATACTCTTAATAGGTCTACCCTTTATCATATACCTCCCCCCTACATCTTTTTTTCCCCGAAATGCATCACCTCGCATTTATCAGGATTGAATTCCATCTGCCATCTATCTGCCCAAGCTACCAGCCTATGCCCGGCTGCATCACCTGACAATGCTCCTCACTATCCCCAAGTCCAGCCATCTTTGCATCGTCTGCAATATAGAAGAGGTCCCAGTACTGAGTCCTGCAGCACACCACTAGTGACCAACCTCCAGCTAGAAAAACACCCTTCCACTATTACTCTCTGAATCCTATTAAAAGCCAGTTACTTATCCATCTAGCTACCTGTCCTTGTATCCCATTAACCTTGACCTTCTCAACTAACCTTCCATGAGGGACTTGGTTAAACGACTTACTAAAATCCACATAGACAACATCAACAGCTCGGCTTTCGTCCACCGTTTTTGTCACCTCCTCAAAAAATTCTACCAGATTCATAAGGCACGACCTCCCTTAACAAAGCCATGCTGCGTATCCTGAATCAGATCGCAATGCTCTAAGTGCCCATACATCCTATCTCTAAGAATCCCCTCCAACAGCTTCCCTACCACTGACGTCAAACTCACCGGCCTATAATTTCCAGGGTTATCCCTACTACCCTTTTTAAATAACGGTACAACATTAGCTATTCTCCAGTCCTCTGGGACCTCACCTGTGTCCAAAGAAGAGACAAAGATTTGTGTCAGAGGCCCAGCAATTTCACCTCGCACCTCCCTAAGCAGCCTGGGATAAATGCCATCAGGCCCCGGAGATTTATCAGTTTTAATGCTACCTAGAAGCTCTAACACTTCCTACCTCGGTATGGATATTTCCCTCAACTGGTCCACAGCTCCCTCAGAGACAGGAGCTGTCAACAAGCCCCTCTCCTTCGTGAATACCGACGCAAAGTATTCATTCAGGATCTCCGCCATTCCCTCAGGCTCGAAGCACAGTTCCCGTCCTCTGTCCCTAAGAGGTCCGATTTTTCCTCTAACCACCCTTTTATTCCTAACATAGGATTAAGGAAAATCCAAAGTCTTTTTAATCCTATCTGCCATTTCATGCCCCCTTTTTGCCCTTCTAACTCCCCATTTGAGCTCCCTCCTACTCTCTCTATATTCCTCCAACGCTGTCTCTGTTCCCAGCTGCTTTGACCTATCATACGCCTCTCTTTTCTTCCTAACCAAGTCCTCAATATCCCTAGTAATCCACGGCTCTCTAATCCTACCTTTCCCATCTTTCCTCTTAGCCTGCTAACATATCTTTCTTGCAACATTTTCAGTATTCCCTTGAAAGACTCCCACATGCCTAGCGTGGACTTACCCTCAAACAACCATTCCCAATCAGTTTCCCTAAGTTCCTGCCTAATCCGACTGTAGTTAGCCTTCCCCCAATTCAGCACCCTGCCCCGAGGCAACAAGCATCCTTTTCCATCTGTATCCTAAAGTAGACGGAATTGTGGTCACTGTTAGCCACATGTTCCCCTACTACAACATCAACCACCTGCCTTGGCTCATTACTCAGAACTAAATCCAATATAGCCCCTTCTCTAGTCGGGCTAGCCACATACTGCTCCAACGATCCTTCCAGTACACATTTTACAAATTCCTCCCTGTCCGAACCCCCAGCTCTAGGTATCTTCCAATCCACCCTAGGGAGATTAAAATCTCCCACTATAATGACTCTGTTCTTTCTGCACCTATCCAAAATGTCTTTACATATGCCTTCCTCAACTACCCACAGGCTGTTGGGTGGCCTATAATACACCCCTAGCACAGTAATCGCCCCCTTTCTATTCCTCAACTCCATCCACAGCGACTCCACTCCTAACTCCTCTGTATTGTCCTCCCTCTGCACTGCTGTGATGCTCTCCCTAACTAACAACGCCACTCCCCCACCTCTTCTGGACCCTCCTCTTGTCACACCTGAAACACTTATACCCAGGAATATTCAACTGCCACTGCTCCCCTTCCTTTAATCACGTCTCCGTCACTGCAACCACATCCAAGTTCCTTGCAAACATTAAGCCCCCAAGTTCATCCGCTTTTCCCGTTACCCTCCTCGCATTGAAACAAGTACACTCCAGTCCTCCAAGCCCACTTGGAACCTCCTTCTCCCTGGTGTATTTCTTATCAACCAAGCTTACTCTACCTCCATCTCGCTCTCTACCGAGAGATCGGTCTCAGCCCCTCCCCCCATCCATATTAGTTTAAACCCTGCCGAAACACTCCAGCAAACCTCCCAGCTAAGACATTCACACCTTTCCCATTTAAGTGTTCCCCGTCCCTTCTGTACAGGTGCCCTTCTTTCAAAAATACTTCCCAGTTATCCAAAACTACGAAACCCTCTGCCCTACACCAATCCTTCAGCCACACATTCAGCTGTAGGATCTCATTTCTCCTGGCCCCACTGTTACCAGGCCCTGGTAGCAGCCCTGAGATCGCCACCATGGAGGCCCTGCTCTTCAGCTGCCCCCCCCCCCCCCCCCCCCCCACCCCCTCAACTCCTTCAACTTTGTATATCCTCCCTGCTCTTCCTTCCTACATCCTTCTCTCCTACGTGAATAATCACATCTGCCTGGATCCCCTCACCCTTCAAAAATGCCCTCTAGCCTATCAGACACATCTTGCACCCCTGCTCCAGGGAGGCAAACTACCATCCTGGAGTACCACCTTTGAGCACAGAACCGCCTATCTATTCCTTTAACCCTCCCATCCTCCAACATTACCTTCCTTCTAGCCCCCTTCCTCCCCTCTGAGGTACCTTCTTTACCGTTGGAATATATTTCTGCTGAGTACCGAGAAAGATCTCCTTAAAAATCCTCCACTGTTCCTTAGCCATCCTACCAACCAATCTGTGCCCCCAATCTACATTTGCCAATTCTGCCCTCATCTTATCATACTCCCCCTCTGTGCAAACAGAGGACACATGTTCAGGACCCTACTTTCTCATCCTCCATCTGCATCAGAAATTCAATCATGCTATGCTCACTCGTCCCAAGAGGATCCCTCACAAGAAGATCCCTAATTCTACCTGCCTCGTTACAAAGCACCAGATCTAAGATAGCTCGCTCCCTCGTAGGTTCCGTTACATACTGTTCAAGGAAACTATCCCGACAGCATTCAAAGAACTCTTCCTCAAGACCATCGCATCCGACTTGGGTTGACCAATGTGCAGATTAAAATCCCCCATAATTATTGCCGTTCTGTTTCTGAAAGCATCAATTATTTGCTTGTTTGTAGTCTGCCCCACCTCAAAGTTATTATTTGGATGCTTATAGACCACACCCACCAACATAGAACATAACAGCGCAGAACAGGCCCTTCGGCCTTCGATGTTGCACCGACCAATTAAAAA